>OZ025295.1:7645687-8939629 GCA_964019185.1 Maratus speculifer | reverse complement strand
TGCCTCTAGACCCATACTTCCAGTTGCAAAAATTCATAAAAAAAAAGGTGAAATTCTTGATAAGTTGCAACTCCATAGGGGGTCTATTTGAAAACATACGAAAATTAACTTTTTATACGGTCCGTAGGATAAAAATTCCAATCAGGAAAACTTTCCTTATCCAGTCCTGAATAATACACAAAAAGTTGCATCTTCATATCTTCAAAATTCGTGGAGTTATAGCCGTTTGAATAATTCATCAGGTTTTAAAGGATTAGACACAAATTGAAATGCGCGCAATTCGAAAGACAATGTTACTTTAACAGTTGTAGGAAACGCGTAAAAAATCTATCTTTTGAGTTAGAATTTTGTTTTTTTTTCTTTTTTGTGATGGTTAGCCATATAATTTGCTAAGAAAATCCCATTCTAAAATTTATCATAAAAATTAAAAAAAAATTTACGGTTAGTACTGATTTAACTGGGATAGTTAAAAATCGTTATAACTCCAAACATTATTTATCGGATTTCAATTTCTTTCTATTTAATTAAAAATGAAAATTGGATTTTAGTTTTGTTTCGGGGTTTTTGTTTTTCAATATTTATCTTAGAACTATTAAAAATATTTATTTAAAAAGTAATAACTTTTAAAAAATCATATTTTCAAAAATAAATAATTTTTTATTTTTTTTTTAAAACAAAACTAATGTAAAATAATTAAAAATGACATGTTTCAAGTTTGTACTTTTTTTCTTTAACAATTCTTAGCTTTTAATAATTTAAAGACAAGAAATAGTCGGGGAAAAAAGTCATTATACAGAAAAACGAAATGTACTGTTTTACTGCCCATCAGTTATTTAAAAGAATGCTTTCCTAAGAGCCCTTAAGTCTTTTTACAAATTTAGCTCTCACAACTTCAAGATTTTTATCGTCTTAGAGAGGCTGTTAAAAATCTGTATTCTGAGGTCAGGTCAAATCAGGATCGAGACGTTACTTTTTTCTGAAGACTCGGGTATCCGGGCCTAACGTATTTCTCATACCGGAGATACTTAGGTCTGCACTGGACGAAATTTTAAATCCCGGTATCGAACAATCCGTATTAAAATCAAAGCCTCTGACTGACCTAATACGTACATAACATAAGTAAAATTTGGTTCGATCAATATTTTTACAACAACTAGATAAATTTTAATATCACTTTTATTTTACAAAAAAAAAAAAAAAAAAAAAAAAAAAAAAAAATCTGTACAATTAATTTTTTTTAAGAATAGTATATTTAAATGCTAAAAAATTAAACAAAATAAAACCAGTGAAAAAAAAATCTACCTATAACGGAATTCTGTCTTAAACAGAAAATATATTGATCCATGCAAAATAAATACAATAATACCTGAGAAAAAAATAAACTCCATTTAACCCTCCTAGGAATGGCATTTGTATATTACGTATGTTTTCTTTCCTATGTGATTCTGTCTTAAAAGGTTTTACTGTATAACATTTTTCAGTCTCCAACGCACGGGATGTGGATTAGCGATAATAAAATATAAGTGAAACATTTACATATAAACAGAGATTCATTGATAAAATGAATATATCACAGTCTTTGGCGCTTCTTTAATAATAAAAAAGTATAAATATAAATCGAAATTCTATATTCAGTATTTTTGGTCAGAACTTCTCCACGCATAGCAATTTTTAACTATACTGAAGTAAAAAACTATCTAGAAATTCACGGCTGAGCCGGCTATGATTTAAGCTTTTTTCCAGGCTGGTCCGGATTATGATTTCATCATTATTTCATGCCGAGCAGAACTTTTTTCCCTATGGGTCGGTTTAGGACCGGACCTACATATTTTGATCTATTCAGACCTCCTGTGCTAACGATCAACATGTTTAGAAAACAAGTTTTGATTTAAATCAATACGTTGCTTTATTATGTCCAAATAATAGGCACGGTCTTAAACCGACATATAATAACGGACAATTTGTGAACGATTTCTTCTTGGCTTTGAAAATGGATGAAAAACACATCGTTTACAGGCATGGTAAAGTGGTGTAAGTCACGAATTTTTGAGAATTTTGGATTTTAATATCTTTGACAGGTTTTCAGATACGGAGATGAATTTTTTTTGTTCAAATTAGGAATGGATAAGGAATAATTTCCTAATTGGGAATTTTGCTCTACGGGGGCCGTATAAAAATTTAATTTTCGTATTTTTTCATATAGACCCCCTATGGAGTTACAACTTATATTATCAGAAATTTCACCTTTTTTTATAAGTTTTTGCAACTGGAAGTATGGGTCTAAAGGCAATATTTAAGGAGATAGCCTATTGTTTCGATATTTATGACTCACCCTGTATGTGTGTTTCTACATTGTACATAGGGCTTTTTAAAGACGCTTTAAAATGGATCTCTTACAATTTGTGTTTAACACTAGAAGCGCTGGGAACTTTACTCATTTGTTATGAAATATATGTACACCAGAATTTTATTTCAAACTTTTAACTTATATATTAAACTAATGTTTTGTTTGATATATTTATATATTTTTTCCTTAACCCCTTCACGCCGGAGCCTTTTACGAAATTTTTAATGTTTTGTCCCAGGTTTTTAAAAACAGAAATTTGTGCCCTATTAAATCGAGAAAATAATTCGATAAAATAAGGCAAATTTTACAGTAAAATTTTACTGGTGAAACAAAGATTCTTAAGCCTTTTTGAGGCACGCATACGTGCTGTTCGTATATAATGTAACTTGTATTTATCGTTTAAAGAAATATTAGATTAAAATCGAATTATACATAAGTGATAGCAGTCAAATTAACTACTTTTGGCGCTTCTAGTGTTAAGGGAGGACACGACTTTGACGCCATACCCACTCACAATAATTTTACTCTAATATTTCAGTTTCATTTATAATAATTATATATAACTAAATTATTGATTATAATAATAATAATTTTTGTTATATAAATTATTATATATAACTAAATTTTATTTAAATGTTTATATGTACTTTAATTCATGAATATGATAAAACTGTGCAAGAAATTAACACAAGTCAGACGTGCTTAAGTTATTTATCTCGCCAAAAAATTGAATTTTACAACAAAAAATCTCATTAACTCCAAAAGTACTCATGTAATTTCGATAAAAAAATCTCTGGTGGTAGAATATAAATATAAGATCATATGTGGCAGACTGTTTAAAAAAATTTAATTATTTTTGAAAAACAAAGAGTCTGAAAACTGGAAATTTATTGATAAATTTGCATTGCTTAAAACATAACAAAATAAAATAAAAAGTCGCAGAAATTTTTTTCTACCTAAGTTCTGAGCATAATCCAACTTTATGGATTTAAGAATTCATTCAAATCGGGTGACTAATTTTTGATGAAACAGATTGTAAAGTTTGCATATTTCCTATCACCTTAAAAAAATTATGTAACGTCACTATATAATACTTTCATTTATATAATGGTGTAATTTAAACAGATATAAATGTTGTAATGTTACATATTAGTATAACGCAACACCGGTTACATCGGTTAAAGTAATCCATTAAATGGATGCATCCAATCTGCTACCAATTTTATGGAGTAACGTTACCCAATTTTTTACCGTATAGAATTTCAGAGCCTTGTTTTTTTCTTAAAATGGACTAAAAGAAAAAATTCGTGATTTAATATGAAAGAAACGAAAACATCTATTGTCAAAAATTTACTGTTTATTGCTTATTAGGTAGCTTTCATTACAAAAAGTAAAAAGCTACCTATTGCAGCCGTCGTCCGGAGGAAAGCACTTCAGGAAATTTTTGGTATATTTTCACCGATCATGACCCCCAGACCCCAAAACCACCCTCCGTTCAAATGTTGACATATATATATAGTATATATAACCATACATATATATATATCTGATTTTTGTCATGCGATAACTAACGTATTTATGAACCGATTTGAATGAAACTTGGTATGTACATAGTACATACAATGTCTCGACCGAGTTCGTTGGCCAGTATCATCCGCCATTTTGTTTCAAAATGGCGGCCATTTTAAATTTTTTAAAAAAATTTAAATTTAAAATTCAATGTGAAAAAATTAAAAGTTGAAAAATATTTTTCTTTTACGTGTTAGAACTTAAAACAACGATTCCAGAACACTTTTTATTTTGTCTATATCTTAAAAAATGATTGAGTTATAGCACTTTAAATTTTTCTTATAGCTGACATTTTGAAACGATCTGATTTTTGTCACGTTATAACACGCGTATTTATGAACGGACTTGAATGAAACTTGGTATGTAAATAGTACATACAAATGTCTCGACCGAGTTCGTTGGCCAGTATCATCCGCCATTTTGTTTAAAAATGGCGGCCAATTTAAATTAAAAAAAATTAAAATTTAAAATTAAATGCGAAAATATTAAAAGTTGAAAAATATTTTTCTTTTACGTGTTAGAACCTAAAACAACGATTCCAGAATACTTTTTATTTTGTCTATATCTTAAAAAGTGATTGAGTTATAGCACATTGAATTTTTCTTACGGCTGACATTTTGAAAAGATCTGATTTTTGTCACGTGTTAACACGCGTATTTATGAATCGATTTGGATGTAACTTGGTGTGTACATAGTATATAATGAGGCCTGAATCGAGTTCGATACTCAGTTCCATCCGCCATCTTATTTCAAAATGGCGGCCATTTAAATTTTTTTATAAATTTTAAAATTTAAAATTAGGTACAAGAAAGTGAGAAATTGGAAAAGATTTTTCTTTTATGCATTTGACCTTGATACAAAGATTCCAGAGTATTTTTTTTTCGTCTGTATCTTAAAAAATGGCTGAGTTATCGCATATATATATTAATCGATTTCAATATGAGTGTGCATGTGCACTTGAATTAAGATTTCGACCAAGCTCATAATCAGGTTCTACTAATTTGAGCTTAGTATTTTTGAATAATATAACTTAATTTAAAATAAATAAATAAATATATAAATATATGAAAGCTACCTCATCCTCCCGGCACTGCCGGAAGGACTATTTATAGTAGTAATGTTCATGTATGAAAAGACATTGGCTTAAGTGGCAATTATTTGTTACATTTTATGCATTGTCGAGTTATTACAATCTTAAAACTATTCTATAAGTGAGTAACGAATAACCTCTCTTTGTATTTATGTATGATCAAATGCACGCAATTCCAGTCTACTAAGAATATGAAATTACTTGCTTTTTTTCGGGCAAATATTGTACTTAAAATGCACTTCACATTTTCTCTTAATACTTCTTGTACGTCACTAGAAATACAGATCTTAGTTCTTATGCCTACAGTTTTCCTTATTTTTCTAAACATGAAAATAAGTGTAAGTCTTTAAATATGGATTTCCGAAGTATATTTTTTATATTTATTGCCCTACACATACACACACACATATATACAGGTGTTTCACAAAGGACCCCTAACTTTAAAAATCTATAACTTGGAAACGGGGATAGATAGAAACATGAAACCAATGGTGTGTTTATTAAACAAAAATTCCCTTTAGTGCAAATTTACCCTTTACTTATCCCATTGCAGCATTAAAATTATTTATACAAAGGGCCTTTCTAAAAGGTTCTGGCACGCAGTTACAGAAAGAGCTGAATTTTATAAAGCAGATAGTAATAGATAATGGTTTTCCCATTAAATGTATTTATAATATTAAAGTAGACTCCCTCAAACCCGCAAACCTAAAATCAGCAAACTCTCTAAAATCATAATTTATGGATGTAAGCAATGAAACATTCAGTTCAGATATAGAAACAAAAATTGACTCTTTTAGTTTTATATAAATTCCAAACATATTCTAACTTTTTAATTTTGTTATATTATTGACTCTAATTGTTTAGACTTGTTAAACTATTGACTTTAATTTTTGTTATATTGTTTTTTCTTGAAGGAAGAGTAAATTTATTTCTGAAAAAATTCAAGATATTGCTGATATCAATGATAATAATAATCTTCTTATTGAATATATTTATGTATTAATCAAGCTTTTTTGGTTATTAAGGCCGGCTAAACGTGGAATAAAATTTATTTTATTATTTTAATGTGAATTAGTACTATATATTATTTATGAGGCAAGTTTCATTGAATAATTTAGAAAAAATACATTTCATCTTTATAATGAACACTTAATCCTATATTATTAATTAGATTTTTGTTTTTAATATTTTAATCATTTAAAAAATTATTTAAATTTTTATTATTTTAGTTTATTACTTATATTTATGTTTTAATATATTGTAAGCATTCATTATAATTTAAATTGCATTATTAATTACATTTAAATTACTGTTTAGAAAGATGTAAACAAAGCAATGGTCAGAAATCCGCACAACCTCTGCTCCCGAGCTGTGCGGATTTGAGGGAATCTACGGTATTTACAAGCAATAGAGCCTCCCTTCTTACAGCCTTCCTGATAACCAGCAGAAACCAACATATTGCCGATTCAGGTATGTTCTAGTTACTTTTGAAATATTAAGTAAAGTTGTTCGCGGAATTAACATTCAATTTGTTGCTAATCCTCCTCCTTAATATTTAACTTATTAAAGAGTAATTTGGATCCTATAACGGGGCATGAACATGCCGGGATTTATAAAATACCCATTATTTTGGAAAATAATGCAAGAATTTTTTACATTGGTGGTACGAAAAAAAAAACTAACGCTTGAAAAAAGATAAAAAAGCTATTTTGCAATATCGGCGGGCACACACATTAATATCATTATATATTTTTCATTGATGTGTTACTTATTCTATTTGAATTTCAAATTAGTAATTAATCTAATTAATTTAATGGAAATATTTAGTCATTAAATTTGTTTTGTTTATAAATTGTTTCATAGAAATTGCTAATTATTTTTCTCCTATCTCAAGCAATTTTTTATTCATAAAATTACTTTTTCGAAAACGAAAATAAATTAGCAAATCACGTTTAAAATATCATAGTAATTTTAAACTTATAAATATTCAAATTTATGCAGTGTCGAGACACAGGCTATAAAATAATGTCGAGATTTCATTTTATGTTTGCCGAATGCAGTTTAAAATACATTAATAAATTTAGTATTGAAATTACTTTTAAGTAGTCGATTCCGCTTTTGACAAATCTGGCTGAACCACGAAATTGGTTCGATATATTTGATGTTTGTTATTAATATTTGCTACTTTTATTAACAGATAATGCTCTAAATTCATTTAACTTTATACAAAAAACTTAATGTTATAAAGATATTAAAATAATTTTATACCTTTTAATGTGATTTTCAATAGAAGCAATTTATATCAAATGAATTTCAATTATAAATTAATGTAGACATATTCAATAATGTTATAGAATGTATTTACAAAAGTAAATTTGAAACGAATACACTGAAAAAATATCTGTACAGTTATCAAAATTTTTGTAGGAAAGTGGGATTTCTAAAACTTCTTATGTAACAGCAATAACAAAAAAATCATAAACAAATCAAAAAAATCATGTAACAGATAGAAGTTTGTACTGTAAATTGAAAAATATGTAAGGTTACTAAGACTTTTCTAGAAAACTACCATGCCTAGAACTTTTTACGTAACTGCAATCTGAATTACAAAGAAAATTTCAGTAAATTTACTGCAATTTTAATAGATTCTTTTGAAAAGCTACGGATTTCTGTATCTCTACAAAAACTAGTTTGGTAGTTTTATTTTTATTTATTTATTTTTTTTATACAGTATTAGAAGTTTTAACTACCTAGTAGATAAAAATAAAAATAGCTCCATAAATAAAGTTGTACAAGAAGATACAATCTAAAATTTAGTTAAATTTTTCGAGTTTTGTTTGGGAATTTCAACAGTATCTTGATAAAATCATTAGTTTTCTTTGTGTTCTATTATTATGCCTAAAATGTACTTTAAATTGCTGAAATTAAAAAAAAAGTGTAAAAGATATCAAGACCCCTTAAAATAATCGATAAGTTTACGATGGAACTATCACTAAGATGTATGTCAAATTTCATCAGTGACCTCTTAACCCTTTATCTACCGATGGTACTTCTACGTACCATTAAAACAACGGATTTTAAAATTCTTTTAATACGTCAGTTAGTTGTAATATTGTTCAGAATGAGTTACATATACATTAATTTATCTTGTTTCAAAAGCATTTTTTGTAACACAAAACAAAACTATTTTTAAAAGGATGATTTCTTTTGCTTTTGCATCTTTTCAGTCTTCTTGGAGCTGAGGGAGGTGGATGGGGATTTTTCAACGCTTCTATATTTATATTGTAAGAATATAAATCATATTTGTATATTTTGTAATTCTAAAAAGTACTAAGAAAACAGTTAAAAATAAAAGATTTGAGTGGGGTTATAAATATTGCACAAAATCATTGTTAATCCATATTTAATTAATCCTACCAAATCTTCTAAAACCCTTCAAATATTTATTAAATGGTTATGTAAATATTTTAATTTAGTTTAAACAATTTGCGTAAAATGCTTTAGAATGTAAAATTTTCATGAATTCATAATGCAGTAGATAAAGGGTTAAACCGCTGCAAGATAAACAAGTGCATTGAATCAAGACAAAAAGAAGTAATTCCTTGTAGATTAGTTGGGTTTCGGGAATAGTGAGATAAGTTATTCTATGCTGAATATTTGCTTTATTGATGCTGTTTTCTGTAATTTATATTCTCCGATATAATATAAATAGTATAGGGGTGCACACATGTATAATATACACATGTCGAAGTTTTAGCTCATTATTAACTTATTTTTTGTTCACTGTGTAAGGTCACTTTCAAAGTTGGCAGGGTATTACTAATTCTATAAACAATTATATTAATGAAGGATAAAAAGTCATCAGATTAGTTTAGCACCTTCTTTATATTCCAAAAGGCAAGGAAAGAAAAAAAGATACGGAAATCTAAACTATAATCATCAAATTCCAAGAAAAAAGTTGTTTAAAATTTTCTTTACTCTTATCATAGATACATTACAAAATAAGTGAAAATATTTAGAAGAATTAATGCGTTTCCCAATAATAATTTACATCATTCTTTTGCCATATCAAATTTAGACAAAATGAAATACAAAATTTTATGAAATGTAAAATTTTAATTTTACTAAAATCTTTTACTCTATTTTTGATAAATATAAGACAAAATAACACCTTGTAGTAATATACTATTTCTAATTGCCTCCAATTTTATGGAGTACTTTAACAGATATAACTTGCCTAACATTAGACAATTACACCAGTAATGTATGTTTAAGTTACACCATTATGTAAGTGAAAAAAAAATAATTCATAAAATTGGAGGCAACGGTTGCCACCAATTTTTTTAAATACTTTTTTTCAATTATTCTGATACATTAAAAGAATATTTTTATAATAAACTTCTAAAATAGGAAAAAGAAAAATCATATGCGAAAGGATATCAGAAAAATATCACAAATTGTTATTATATTATTGGCAATCCGAGTATATATATACCTGAATTTGACAAGAATAGATAGACAAACAGACGGACACATAGTAAAACTGCAATCATAAACACTCGAAAAACTACTAGTAATCGTTGTTTATTTTCAAAAATGTAAATTTTCTTTTTGCTTTATGATTAAACCGTTTTATAAAACACTTTTGGTATTTTTTGTTTGCATTTCAAAATACTTATTTATTGAAACTATCTTTTTCATCTTAAAGAGAATGTAAACTTAATAATGTAATGTAACATCCTAAACAAATAGCCTTGTTTATTTCGATATAAAATAAATGATAAATGCGAATTTCTTTACTTTTCAGCTTTACATGTTCAGAAACCAATAAGCCCATTCCTTTTACAATGCAGATACGCTAAAAGACATAAAACATAATCTTTGACTGTATTTCACTGAATAATGTAATACATGTCAGTTAAAATTGTTCCCGACACGTTTCCTGTGACACTTAAATATCCATCCAGACATAAATTTATTATTTCCAATCTTTATTAAATAATATAATGCCGAGTGCGATTTTTATCTTCGGTTTCATGTAATATTAAACATTTTTTTTTTTTTTTTTTTTTTTTTTTTTTTTAACATAGATGTTTTCATTCCATTTTCTTTCAATGCTTTGAAATAGTAATTGATTACACAGCTGCATTAGAAAATTGATATATTCATGAAAACCATTTGAAATTCGTCTTTCAACAATTTACATTTATAAACGTAAATCAAGGTAATTCATAAGTAAGAATTTCAAAATTGCGTCTTGTATAACCAATAAATCAAATTTGTAAGTCTTTTCTTCTGTTTCTGTCAAAAGTATTGTGTTCCAAGCTCGATAATTCAGCTTGAAATATTATGTTCATTGTTAGGAAATATTTGTTGTGCGATATTTAGTATTTAAAAACGAATATGAAATGTCAGATTAAAACATTTATAAAATACTAAGGAATATTTTGTAACTTTTACTCCTCAAGTTCATTGTTTATAAAGGATCATGGATTTGACATGTGCTTTCTAAAAAATACTACGCATCTATTTTACATAAAAAATAATTATTTCGCAGCATATTTTTAAATAGCTATAAACTTGAATCTTAAATCGATACACAAAAATATTGAATACACCATGGAAGACAAGCGAAAATAAATAAATAAATAAATAAAAACACCTTTATCAAAATTAGCAAAAAAGCCTTAGTATTTTTGGAAGAAGCAAGTTATAGAAATATGAATAGGGTTATTTTATTGTACATCTATAGCACATCAATCAGATTACATATACCTGAATTAGACAAGAATAAACATACAGACTCACAGTAAAACGGAATTCATAAACACCCTTCAACTTTGTTCGATTGTGTTAAAAAACGTATTTATTTTCAAAAATGTGAATTTGATTTTGGTTTCATGTTTAACACGTTTTATGAAACATATTTTTTTTTTCATTTCAAAATATTTATTTATTGAAACTGTCTATTTAATGTTAGAGAGATTTTAGCAATGTAATGAATATCCTTGTTTGTTTATGCTTTACTTTTCAGCTTTACATGTCAAGAAACCAATAAGCCCATTCCTTTTACACTGCAGATACGCTAAAAGACATAAAACGTAATCCTTGACTGTATTTCTCTGAATAATGTAATACCTGTCAGTTAAAATTGTTCCCGACACGTTTCCTGTGACACTTAAATATCCACAGAGTCATAAATTTATTATTTTCAATCTTTATCAAATAGTACAATAACGAGCGTGATGTTTTTATTCGGATTCATGTGATATTTAAACAATTCTTTGTTATATTTTAACATAAATGTTTTCATTCTATTTTTATTCAATGCTTTGAAATAGTAATTGACTACTCAGCTGTATTAGAAAATTGATATATTCATGAAAAGCATTTGAAATTCGTCTTTCAACAATTTACATTTATAAATGTAAATCAAGGTAATTTAGAAGTAAGAATTTCAAAATTGCATCTCGTAAAAGCAGTAAATCAAATTTATATGTATTTTCTTCTTTTTCTGTCATAAGTATTGTGTTCCATGCTCGATAATTCTGCTTGAAATATTATGTTCATTAATAGAAAATGTTTTTTTGTTAGATAGTTAGTATTTAAAAACAGATATGTAGTTAAATTCACTAGAAAAAAACCACTATAAAATGTATTATAAATTTTTCTCTTCAAGTTTATCTTTTATAACAGGTCATGAATTTTACATGTGCTTTCTGTAAAATACTAGGCACCTATTTTACATAAAAAATAATTTCGCAGCATATTTTATACTTTGTAGCTTAAGATGACACTGTACCTTTGAAACCATATCTTCAATTTTCAATAATACTATAATATATGTTGTAGCACAGTACTTAGTACCAAAAATTAAATAAAAAAATTTAAAATAGAATCTTGTAAAACAACCCAATTTTCCAAAATTTCAATTTTTAAAAAACATTTAACTTTTTAAAAACCCATACTACTTTTATAAATATGAATGTTTTTGAATAGATTTTTTTCCACATTTAGGGAAATATACTACATAAAATTGTGTAAGGATTTTTTGTTGTATGGGATTTTACATTAGATATGATATTTTCTCTCTCCTGGATATAAACAAAAATGATGGAAATTCAAGAAACTCTCAATTTAAATATATTTTTTAGTAGCTATAATCTTGAATGTTAAATTCATACACAAAAATATTAAATAAACCATGGAAAGCAAGCAAAAAAAAAAAAAAAAAATAATAATTATATAAACCTGTATCTAAATTAGCAAAAAAGCCTTAATATAATAAGTTGAAACTGGCGTTAATCAATTGAAGTTTAAAAACTTTTTTAAAACACCATAAAATAAATTAAATTGCGCAAGGCCTTTCGAAAGAACTTAGTCTTACTTTAGTCTCTACTCTAGTTTTTCTTAGTCTTTAGTCACGATTCATGTCGTGCCGTTACATTCATAGTAGACGCACGTCTCTTCGCGCCTGACGAAGAAAGACTAAGTTCTTTCAAAAGGCTTTACGCAATTTAATTTATTTTATGTTGTTTTAAAGAAGCTTTTTCATTTCAAAAAAGCCTTAGTATTTTTCCTGCAAGCAATTTTTAAAAATATGAATAGGGTTATTTTATTGTATATCTGTAGCATGGCAATCCGACTACATATACCTGAATTAGACAAGAACAAACATAGAGACTCACAGTAAAACTGAGTTCATAAACACTCTTCAGCATTGTTCGATTGTGTTAAAAAGCGTATTTATTTTCAAAAATGTGAATTTCATTTTTGCTTCGTGATTAACACGTTTTATGGAACACTTTTGGTGTATTTTGTTGTCACTTCAAAATATGTATTTATTTATTGAAACTGTCTATTTCATTTTACAGACATTTTAACAATGTAATGTAACACCCTAAACAAATATCCTTGTTTATTTCAAAATTAAATAAATAATAAATGCGAATTTCTTTGCTTTTCAGCTTTACATGTCAAGAAACCAATAAGCCCATTTCTTGTACACTTCGCTAAAAGACATAGAACGTAATCTTTGACTGTATTTCACTGAATAATGTAAAACATGTCAGTTAAAATTGTTCCCGAAATGTTTCCTGTGATACTTAAATATCCACCGAGACATAAATTTATTATTTTCAATCTTTATCAAATAGTAGAATGCTGAATGTGACTTTTGTATTCGGTTTCACGTGATATTAAAGAAATTTTTCGTATATTTCAACATAAATGTTTTCATTCCATTTTCGCTCAATGCTTTGAAATAGTAATTGATTACACAGCTGCATTAGAAAATTGATATATTCATGAAAACCATTTGAAATTCGTCTTTCAATAATTTACATTTATAAATGTAAATCAAGGTAATTCAGAAGTAAGAATTTCAAAATTGCATTTCGTATAAGCAATAAATCAAATTTGTAAGTCTTTTCTTCTTTTTCTGTCTGAAGTATTGTGTTCCAAGCTCGATAATTCAGCTTGAAATATTATGTTCATTGTTAGGAAATGTTTTTCGTGCGATATTTAGTATTTAAAAACGAATATGAAATGTCATATTAAAACATTTATAAAATACAAAGAGATATTTTGTAACTCAAGTTCATTGCTTATAAAAGATTATAAATTTTAAATGCGCTTTCTAAAAAATGCTACGCACCTATTTTACATAAAAAATAATTATTTCGCAGCATATTTTAAACTTTGTAGCTTAAGGGGTCACGGTACCTTTGAAACCATCTCTGCAATTTTGAATAATGCTATAATATATGTTGTTGCACAATACTTAGTACCAAAAATTAAATAAAAAAAATTAAATAAAATCTAGTAAAACAGCCCAATTTTCCAAATTTTAATTTTTTAAAAACATTTAACTTTTTAAAAGCAGTTACTACTTTTATAAATATAAATATTTTTGATTGGATTTTTTTACACATTTAGTGGAATATACTACAAAAAATTGTGTATGGATTTTTAGTTGTATGGGATTTTACATTAAATATGATTTTTTTTCTCTCGTGTATATAAAACAAAAATGATAAAAATTCAACAAACTCTCAATTTAAATACACTGCTCAAAACAATTAAAGGATATTTGCATTTTTATATAAAATAAAGATATAAACGAAATTTTTTTGCCGAAAATAGAAGAAGAGAATCACAAATGCAAATTTTTCTGGTTTTCAAACTGTGGAGTATGCAAATCTTGAGTTCGACGTCAAAAACGTCGCTTCAGCGGCAGCGAATGAAATTTGACTTTCAACTGGATAAAAGAGAATGAAGACAAGGATGATCGGCATTCAGTGATTGCTTTGATTCGATGAGTACGATGTCTCAGCGAATTCATTTGACAGATTCAGAAGCTTGGAGAATTGTTGGTAGGTTAGAAGGGGGCCAAACTCAAGCCGAAGTAGCGCAAGCCATTGGAGTGTCACAAAGTGTAATTTCCAGGATCTGGAACCGTTTTTTGGAGAGTGAATGTGCAGGCCGAAGATCAGGGCAAGGTCGTAGACGGGCAACAACGCCCAATGAAGATCGGTATTTAGCGTTAACAGCTCGGAGACACCGAAACATGAACGCTACTCTTCTCCAACAACACCTTCGCTCGGCTACAGACACCACGATTTCAACTCAGACTGTCCGAAACCGGCTCCATGCTGTAGGTCTGTATGCTCGCCGACCGATGGTATGTGTTAGATTAACATCAAGGCATCGTCGCGACCGCAGGGAGTGGGCAACCGAGCATGTCAACTGGAGGAGAAATGAATGGAGCAATATTCTGTTTTCTGACGAGTCCCGTTTTTCTGTGCATCCGGATAATAGGCGTATTTTCATCTGGAGGGACCGTGGCAGTAGAAATAATCCTGCGTTCGTGCACGAAAGTGTCAGATTTGGCGGTGGAGGAGTGTTGGTGTATGGTGGCATCTCCATTGACGGGCGCATTGACCTCTACATCATTCGAGATGGAGCTCTGACAGGTCGCCGATATACGGATGAGATCCCCAGACCTATTGTAGTCCCTTTCGCTGCAGCAATCGGAGATAACTTCATTTTAATGGACGATAACTGCAGGCCACATCGTGCAAACCTGGTGGATGATTTCCTTTTCGAGGAAGGAATCGTTCGAATAGAATGGCCAGCGTGTTCTCCAGACATGAATTCAATCGAGCACGTTTGGGATGCTCTAGGAAGACGAGTTTCTGGCCGCCAACAACCCCCACAAACTCTCCAAGAACTAGAAAGAGCTCTTCTGGAAGAGTGGGGCAGAATACCCCCAACTCGTCATTAATCGCCTCATTGAGTCCATGCCTCAAAGGTGTTCAACGTTGCTGGCCGCCCGTGGAAACCATACCCCCTACTGGAAATGATGTTCTTTGAAGAAAACACCTTTTCTTGTTTTTTTTTTCTCATATGCACGAAATGTGTTTTTTTCCTTTTGTACACAAATGCGCAATAAAATGCATTTTTTTCTGCCAAACATGTGTAATTTATTCTCATATAAGCTACTATGTCTGTCGACCATGTATCAATCAGCTAAAAAGTTTCCCAGATACAAAATCCACCTAAAACTGCAATATCCTTTAATTGTTTTGAGCAGTGTATGTTCTTTTTTAAATAGCTATGAACTTGAATGTTAAATCCATGCACAAAAATATTAAACACACCATGGAGAACTAGCAAAATAAATAAATAAATAAACCTCTATCTAAATTAGCAAAAAAGCCTTAGTATTTTTCAAACAAGAGAAATATAATAATATGAATAGGGATATTTTATTGTACATCTATAGCATATCAATTCGACTACATGTACCGAAATTAGACAAAAACAAACATAGGGACTCACAGTAAAACTGAGTTCATAAACACTTTTCAATTTTGTTTGATAATGTTAGAAAACGTGTTTATTTTCAAAAATGTAAATTTCCTTTTTGCTTCATAATTAATACGTTTTATAAAATACTTTTGGTATTTTTTGTTTGCATCTCAAAATATTTATTTATTGAAACTGACTTTTTCATTAAAAAAAAAAAAAAAAATGTAAATTTAGTAATGTAATGTAACACCCTAAACAAATAACCTTGTTTATTTCAAAATTAAATAAATAATATATAAGAATTTCTTTGTTTTTCAACTTTACATGTCAAGAAAGCAATAAGCCCATTACTTTTACACTGCAGATACGCTAAAAGACATAAAACGAGATCTCTGAATGTATTTCACTGAATAATGTAATACATGTCAGTTAAATATGTTCCCGACACGTTTCCTGTGACACTTAGATACCTACCGAGACATAAATTTATTATTTTCAATCTTTATCAAATAATACAATACCGAGTGTGACTTTTGTAGTTGTTTCGTATTCGGTTTCATATAATATTAAAGCAATTTTTGTCATATTTAAACATAAATGTTTTCATTCCTCTTTCGTTCAATGCTTTGGAATAGTAACTGATTGCTCAGATGTCTTTGAAATTGATATATTCATGAAAACCATTTGAAGTTCGTCTTTCAACAATTTACATTTATAAAGGTAAATCAAGGTAATTCAGAAGTAAGAATTTCCAAATTGCATCTCGTATATCAATGAATCGAATTTATAAGTCTTTTCTTCTTTTTCTGTCATCAATATTGTGTTCAGGCTCCATAAGTGTGTTTGAATTATTATGCTCATTGTTAAGAAATGTTTTTCGTAAGGTATTTAGTATTTAAAAACAGATATTGAATGTAATTTGAAAACCTATTTTTTTTAAAAAAATACTAAGAAATATATTATATTTTTCTTTTTCTCAAGTTCATCTTTTATGACAGATCTTGAATTATACATATTTGTGCTTTCTGTAAAATATTTAAATTGAGAGGTTGGTGAATTTCCTTTTATATATATATACATACGAGAAAAAAAATCATATTTTATGTAAAATCTCATGCATCTAAAATTCCCTGCACAGTTTTATGTAGTATATTCTATGTATGCAGTATATTGAGGTATATTATGTAGTATATGGAGGAATAAAATCGAACCAAAGATATTCATGTTTATAAAATAGTAGGGTTTTTTTTTTTTTTTTTTTTTTTTTTTTAAAGTTAAATATGTTAAGAAAAAATTAAATAAAAATAGACTGTTCTATAAGATTTTCTTTTAATTTTTTGATTAACTTTTAATATTTAGCATTGTGCCACAAAAAAAAAAAAAAAAAAAAAAAAAATCGTTAAATTTACGGAAAAAACTGCTGGCAACATTGCTTGCAAGCAAACATTACTGCAAACTTTTACCGTAAATTCAACGGATTTTTTTTTTTTTTTTTTTTTTTTTTTTTTTTTTTTTTTTTTTTTTTTTTACAGTTTAGTGTGTCTCCTTAAGTTACGAAGTTTAAAATATGCAGCGAAATAATTATTTTTCATATAAATTAAGTATGTAGTACTACACACCTAATTAAAAAAAAAAAAAAAAAAAAAAAAAAAAAAAAAAAAAAAACAGACGCATGACAGACCTGTTAGTGGAATAAAATGCCGAGTGAAATTTTGTGAGATGCATTACTTTTCTTGCAGGTGAGCAATATTTCCAAAATTTTATTTATTGAGAAACCATATTACAAAAAGTTTTATAAAATTGCTGAAAATATTTGTTAAGTAAAAAAAGACACGGGGTTTCTCGTCTTCATGTAGTAATTTAATTGTATCAGTTATCATTTACTGTCTCAAATTATTCATTTGTCTCAATTCGCTTGATATTCGATGCAGAAAAAATTATTACCAATGATTAAAAAAAAAAAATCTGTGTTGTTTATCCGCACCACAATTACATAAATTATAACTATTTTACAGCAATTTTATTATCCCAAGAATACTTAAAAAAAAATTATCACATTTAATAGCTGTAGAAATCTAAATAGAAAATATTTTAGATCCAAATTCTGAACTTTTCTACTTGTTAATGAAGACAATTAAAACCTTCTTGTGAAATATTTTACATATATTTTTTTTACAACAATTATTTTTCTTCTTTTCCAAGTGAAGTATAAATATTTAAAAAAATGTTTATCTAATGAAATGAAACAATTAGAATAACAAACTTTTGAATCTTTTAAAAGATTTTCGTATAAGATATAAAAACAAGGACATGTTAAAGTTTAAAATAAATTCACTCTTTTGTTCAACATTTTAAATGTATTTACATTCAACAGAATCAATTAGAATAGTGTATTTATTGATCTTGGTTAACCGAGTTGAATTGAAACACAATCGAAGTGCGAAAAGAAGGACATAGTTAAAGAAAAATATTGACAATTATTTCTTTAAACATGTGAATGCAAGGAAAAAATGTTTTTTAAAAGCATTCAGAGCGGCATTGTTTTCTATCAGCGCACGGGATTAAAGTGTCAATACATTGTTAGTTAAGATTAAATAATCTTAACAAAACAAGTATGATAACACATTAATTAAAAAATTCTTTTATGCATTTGTGAAAAAAATAATAAGTAATTACAATAATAATTTCTAAACCCATCTCGAATTAAACAGATTTCATTTGCGTTTCTTATTTACACATTTAGTTTTTACATATTTTATTTCTGTTTAACAAAAGCTAATATATATTCAGTAAATAAATTTTATGCTGTTAAAATCTTTTGGAACTGCATATTTAAAGATTAATACAATGTCATATTTATTATGTTAAAATGGGAAGTTTTACTATACTGCAACCCCCACCCCCCGCAAAATTAATTTTTTTTCAAATTTAATAAACTTTTAGCGTCTTTCTAGAGCGCTGGCAACCTGCCAAGGTTAATAATGAGGTAAGTTTCTTTTCTGATTTCTCTATTGTAATTGAGTTCTTTTTTCTAAATATTTATCTAAACATGCTTAAAAGGCTCGTCTAAAATAAAATTTGTATTCTGCTATTGCATATAAAAATAGTGATGAACTATTATGTAAAATTTATAATAAAGTGCGTATTAAAAATGAAAAGAACAACATTTAAATATTTTTCTCTACCTGAGTTTAATACATAGGAACTTCTACTATTTACAGCTACGCATTTAAACAAAGTGACGTATTAAAATTACTAGAACGGCAGTTAAATATTTCACTGAACACAAATTTTATCCGAAGAACTACTACTACTCATATTTTCAGGTATACATTTAAATGAAAGTGTCGTATTAAGAATGAAGAAAACAAATATTAAACACTTTCCTCTACTAAAGTTTAATCCGAAGCGCTATTTGCAATTACCCTAAGAGTTACAGAATCTCTTATTTGATACGAAGTGACGTATTTGAATGAATGGAGCGAGTATTAATGAAAATATACTCTGATGATGGCTGCGGGATTGCAGCCCGAAAACACTAAGAATATAATTTCTACAAATTACAATTAGAATTGAAAGAATTTAAATGTCTATTTTTAAATAGGTAACATTTGTATTATTATTATTATGCGTCTAATTTTAAATAAATGCTGAATTTAGAGTTCATATTATGTAGTTTGTTGATAATTGATTTTAATTTATGTTATCGATTCCTAATTACGCCTTTTCATATGCGTGATTCAATTTATACATGATCTGTAACATCGTGATTCCATATATGCGTAAAGTTAATACATTCTCCGTAAAATACATTTGTTAAAAATGAAAACGCTTATTATTTATTTATTTATTTATTTTTAATATTATTTTTTTAGATCTCATTTGAAATACTTTATTATTACAGATATAAAACTCTTTAATGCTAGCATCCGTCAGGCCGAAGTGTCGGAGCATTGAGTCGCATAAATAATAATACAAAATAAATAAATAAATAAATAAAATAAAATAAAAAATACTTTATTATTTATTTATTTTTTAATAATGTGAAAGAATATCTTCATAAAACAGATGTTATACTATCGTTTTCAAATATTTATTCAATGACCATTTGCCGTAAATAATTCTCGAATGCTATTCTATTAGCAAGTGTCCCCATTCTTTTAATTTGGTCAAGCCTTTCCTTTGTGAAAGGTACTTCTATGAGCATATCTTCTAAACGACGAACTTTGTTGAATGCGACATAAGTTGCTTCAAGTGACAACTCTTTGAGATCAATGTCTACAGTAATTTTTGCCAAAGTTAAACCGTAGAATTTGTGTATCGTGACAGCATATGTAACTTGTAACGGCAACTGATTTCGGGAACATAAACGCTATTTTCTTTCCAAGATTTAGAATTGGGTGTAACAGGGAAAAGTCTTCCAGTTTGAAGTGCCCGATGGTAATCATTAAAGCTTGAGGCAAGCATGGAGCTGGATCGTATACGATATCTTTTACCATTCCAAGTGCACCATTTACCAATCCACCGTCTGTCCACAGATTAGTTCGTAGCAAAGTTCTGCATCCAATTGCTAAGAAAAGTTCTGCTTGAAGTCCAGATGCATGATCATCCTCACTCCATCTTGCTATTTGATTGTTGTGGTTTGTTAATATTCTTGTTGCAGGAGATTTTAATTTATGCAATTTTTCTTTGTGATATTCTTACACTTACTTGTTTGTGGGAATAAGGCGTATAGCATCTTGAAATCTTTTAAGGTAATTCGGGGGGCAGCAGGGGTCGCAGCGTCCTTAAATTTTCTCACTTTCCTACCACAATTTTGAAACGACAATATCTATCGTAAAATTTCATTGTAGGTGTTAAAGGAAACTTACATGAAGATTTTTGATTTAAAATAATGGTAGAAAAGTGCGAAAATTTTAGGGATGCTGCGACCCCTGGGGCAGTATACTTTTCGTCTTTACATAAGTGATAAATATTGGTAGCATGTAACTTGCCCCACCGAAAGCGAATCAAGAATCTCTCGAAACTGCTGTTGGCAACTTCGTTTTGTCTCATTGACTTTGTTAAGGTGAAACATTTTTCAAAAGTACTAAGCACTGTTTGTCCGCGTAAAGACAAAATATCTTTTATAGAAGGTTTATTTATATAGAGGTGTGTTTTTGACAGGCTGTAGCTGCCTAATATCTCGAATGAGATAAACAAATAAACCTCTAAAAGTCTCATTGCTAACTGGTTTGCCTCCTCTACATCTTTGCTCAAGGTTACAAACAAATAAATACGTATTCATACAAACATATTAATGCATATTAATATATGCATCCATATATACATGTTAATAAATACATACATCTAATGGATACATGCATAACATGCTATTTTTCTCGATTTCTTAGGTTATTAACTCCTGGCATGCAACGAATATGGAAATACCCAATTAACATTCTCCGTATCATTTTTGATCTCATTTTAAAAATGTATAAATTTCAAACCAAGTTACATTTATTCGCAAGTCGCAAAAGGTATATTGTTATGTTGGCCGGGTGCAAAAATTCGCCAAATCTTATTTAAATTTATCATTCAATTTTAATATTTGGCTGAATTAACGCGAAGAAGGGGAACTAACTTTATATCCTATTTTAGTTGGTAACAATTTATATTTAAAAATTCTAAATGGTATTAAAAGGTTTTAGAAGCTTCAAAAACGCAAGCTTCTATTTTTTGCGCACATAAATTAGATACGATGCTTTCATTATGAAATAAAATGTTTTTAGTTTACGTTATCTTTCATTTAAACATTCCTGTTATTGACTAAGATTTTGTTATTTGTATTTATATCGCTGTGATTACGTATTTTTTATTATTTTTTTCAGCAAAGTAATTTAATATATAATGGAAATTATGAGATTTTTAGAACTAATCTTAATCATTTTTTGTCAAAATATTTTAATTTATGCATTCACTGATAGAGAGTTTCATCTGACATTACCGTGCGCAACAGTAAATTATTGGCTCTTTGTTAGTGTCTAATGTTGTAAGATTGACGATTGGCGTGATTAAAAAATTTTGGCGATCACTGGCGCTTGGATAACATAAAAGTAGACTTGTCTATCTATTCGCACTTTTTTAGAGAAAAAATGAACATGTGGTTTTTGCTTTCGTATGAAGTAAAATTTAAGAAGTCAATCTATATCATAAATTATAAATGCGTGCGTCAGTAACACTGACGTCATAACGGTGGGAACAAAAAAAAAAAAAAAAAAAAAAAAAAAAGGCTTCATCCGTCGAATTTGATGAATGAAGTTGTTTAAAAGAATTGTTAGGTAGAAGTTATAAAAACTGGCACAGATCACATATATGCACCACACTGACGATATTTTTTTCTGACGCCAATTTGGTCAAAATCTCATTTTCTTATATCAGTTACATACTGTACTAGTTACATATACCTTTAATAAGGGCATAACAGTAAATTAAAAAAAAATAATAACCATAGAACAAACAATTTATGTAATTTTAAAAAAGAAAATAAAAGTAAATAAACCGTTTATTAATAAATAAATAACAACATCGGGATTACTATATGAAGCAAAATACTGACACATTGGCGTCTGTTATGTACCCCAGTGCGTATATGACATCTGTGCCTAAACATAATTATAATTATAATAAATAATCAATGTTATATTTTTGAATAACTCATAAAACAAATATTATTCATAACTAAAGTTTATCTGTAAATTTCATGTTATTGAAAATTTGGTACAGATGTCACATACGCACAACAATGGCGCATTTTTTAAAATTATTAAACACAGGCCTAAGCCCAATGTTAAGTTACTAGCCCTTCAATGACAAACTCCCTCTCTATGAGGAAGGATCATTCCATTTTTTAGCAGGTGGGGAAAGGTAGGAGGGAGTGATCGGTACAGAAAGGTAGAGCAGTTAATTGAAATAGTGGCTCCATCTATCAACTTGAAATTAAAATACATTAGCGGGACACTGAAGATGTCATTTTTGTTTTATGTTCAATTAATTATTTGGTTATTAAAATAAAATATTTTTTTTTAAATTGAAATCGGATTTTTAAAATTCAAATCTCACTAATTTTATCTAGTTTAAATGCAGTGCTCCTTCTCCTTAAAATTAGAGCAAGATTGCTTTTTTTTTTTTTTTTTCGAAAAATAAAAATAACGTATCGTAAAAGTAACGTAACGCAGATTATTAAAATTTTTTCTTACTCGGTTTCACAGTTCTTTAACTTTAAACAATCTTAAAATTGGCGAAAAATAAAAGTAAGTAACATATCTTAAGCCATATTACTGAAATTTTTTTGTATTAGATTTCATAATTCTTTATATCTTAAAATTGTGTCATTTGTGCCTCCCCTCCCCTCTAAAAAAAAGTAGATAAATTAATAATCGTCCAACTTTATTTAAGAGTTTTCGAATTGTTTTGATTTTTTTTTTTTTTTTTTTTTTTTTTGTAAGCAGATACATTCTAAGTAATAATCATGAAGTACTAATTTATGGAAAAATTCAAAAGAAAAAAAACCTAGACTCCCCATCCCCTTCAGCATTTTTCACTTTTTTCTATCTTTACAACAGGGTTGGTAAAAAAACCTTAAAACCTGTTTTTTTTTTTTTTTTTTTTTTTTTTTTTTTTTTTTTTTAACCAGGTTTTTTTTAAGATGTGTTTCCCTATTGCGCATATATGCAAATATATTGAAAAAAGTAACATTGTTGGATATATAAGTAATATAACTTCATTTAAAAAGAATTTAAATTAAATAATTACAATCAATTATGTAGAAAATTGAAATCATTTAAAATTTAAACATTTTTATTAAAAGCTATGTCTTATGAACCATTAATAAAATGCTCTACATAGTGAAACAATGATACCTTGAAAATCTTAATAAGCAATCTTTAGATTACTAGTACTATAAATAAATATATTGTGTAGTTTCATAAATATAATGTACTTTCCCATGGCTATTCAAAATAATTTGCAATCTGAAATATCTAATTTTTCTGTTAGAACACTACATGAACAATTATCTTTTACTGAAATAAAGTTTTCTATAAAGAATTCCTGGAATGATTTGAATTTAGCTGTAGAATCTTTACAAGTTTAAAGAAGTATTGTGTATTTTCATTTGACACTTCATCTCAAACACTGCCAAAAAAAAAAAAAAAAAAAAAAAAAAAAAAAAAAAAAAAAAAAGGCGACAGTAAAGTAAATAGAATAGAAATACACATTTATCAGCTTTTTAGACTACTAAAAACATTCTTCTTAAAATGGAAAGCAGATTTACAAAAGTTGTCATGCACTAAAACATTTAAACAGCCATCAGACTCAATACACAGGCTTTCTTTCTAAGCTATGTTATAATACATATTACTTTTAAATGTCTAAACTAAAAATTAATAATATATCTTTTTAGGCATTTTTATGAGACATTTTTCTATTATGTCTCAAATGAGCCTTATCTTGATTTCCCCCCATTTTTTGTCAGATCTAAATAGTGTATTCGATTATGCAATAGACGATTTAAATATATCTTATTGTATATTTTAGTTAAAAGTAAACAGGTGCTTCGTTAGCACCCAATTTTTCAATGTCCTCACATTCGACTTCATATCTTGAGGTTTTTTTTTCATTTTTTATTCTGTTCTCAAATTCGAAAGAGCAACTTTATGTCATAAGTTTTAATTTATTTTTGTTTGGAAATGTATGAAATTAGCAGATGCTATTGTTCAGAAGCTATGTAATCGAATTGTGTTTTGCGGGGTTTTTTTTTCCACACCAATAGATCTTTCAGAAAGTAGTGTGAAACTGAACTGAGCATTTTGAACTGAATTTCTACACGTACATACATTAGTCGAAGTTGGCCTTGAAAAAGGCCTTTTGATTGTAAAATCATTAGACATAGCGCAGGCTTAATCAAATTATCAAATGGAGCCAAATCAAAACAAATACTACATTCACTCTCATTTATACATACGTACTACATTCATTCTCTTCGTACCGCGTGCAGCGGCCGCTATCACTCCCTCCTACCTTTCCCCACCTGCTAAAAAATGGAATGATCCTTCCTCATAGAGAGGGAGTTTGTCATTGAAGGGCTAGTTGTTAAGTTTTCTAGTTACAATTTTGTAGCTGAATATCTGCATTGTTGACTTTTGGTTCTACTTTGAGTGTCGGCAAAACCCAGAAATGTACGCCTCTTTAGACATTTTCGTAATCAAATGCTTGATTTTAGCAAAAGAAATAATTTATTTTCGATTATGGTGTCATTTTTATTCATTGAAGCCCTCTGAAATTAGCATCTCAATTAAATGGGAAAAAAAAATATATAGCAACTTTATAAGTAAAATTGCGTTTTTTTTTTTTAATCGTGACGTTATTTTTTGTTCAAAAGTTTTGAAAAAGTAACGAAAGTTATGCGTGTTTTTTAAAACGTGACATTTTATGATAATTTGTTTTAAAAAAATTATTTTAAATTTTTATGAGAAAATGGCATCGATAAAAAAACAAACTTTATTTTTCCTTTCTTATCAACAATGGAAGATTCAAACTCTCATGTTATCTCTATGATAAAATTTAAAGCAGACATTTTAGGGTGTTAAAGTTGACGAATATTTCTGATTTTCAATACCCGCCGAGATTTTAGCCCTACCGACGTCCAGCTCATTTTTTGTGTCGATGCGATAAACATTTTGAACGCTATCGAGGTCACAAAAGTGCAATTTTTGCAAAGAAGCCGGAGCTGTGCTCCGACAATTATAAAGAGATTTAAAAAAATTAAAAAAAAATGGTGGCAGCGAAATAAACTTTCATTTTATAAACTCATCTTTAATCTAAAAAATATGTTGATTTCTGGCATTTTTAAAGTAAAAAGATGATTTTTGTAGACATGGGTAACTTGGAAGTGGTTATCTATACTAATAAAAGAAGAAAACGCTATGTCTCTGTGTGTGTGCGTGTCTGTGATAGCTAGCAAAATCTGCGGTACGTACGAGGCTCAAAAATTTTTTGAGAGTAGCCCAATATTTCTTTTGATGTACCTGATATTCAGAATTTCAAAATTCTAATTACTTACTGAGTAATTAATTAAATTCCAGAGCTCCCTCTCATAAAAATCTCGCCTTTTTTCCGATTATCTCCTTCACTTGCTTACGGTTGGTTGGTTACACAAAACTTTCGTTGAAATAATAAAAAAAAACTGGGACAGAATTAAAGAAACAAATTTGAGTGTTTAACATTTGAAAAGTGAGTGTTTTTTCAAAAGACCTTTAAAATTCATAGACCGGTAAACAGTCAGTTTAATTGACATTTTTTTTTTTATCACAGCTGTTGTAAGTCAGATTGTAGGCATGTCATTCATTAGAATGTATATGTGATTAGCTGTGTCGCAGTGAAAAAAAAATGATTAAAAAAACCTCCTAGAAAAGCGTCGTATATATATATATACCGGGTGTCCCAAAAATGACTGATGGATTTTAAAATTCAATAACTTGCAAACGGTGACAGCTATTTAAAAAATTTTTGACAGCTATTTAAAAAATTTTGGAGGGTTTTGTATAATGTCAGGAGTTTTTTTACCGTAATTTTTTTATTTTAGTTCGAATTTCAAACAATAGGTGGCGCTGACGGCGATTGGAGACCAGGTGATCAGTTCTGAGTGAAGCATGACCGGGCCTTCAATCGCCGTCCGCTCCGCCTATTGTTTGAAATTCGAACTAAAATAAAAAATTACGG
The DNA here is from genome assembly GCA_964019185.1 of Maratus speculifer. NCBI lineage: Eukaryota > Metazoa > Arthropoda > Arachnida > Araneae > Salticidae > Maratus > Maratus speculifer. Next base: position 8,913,050 of record OZ025295.1, on the reverse strand, counting down.
TAAAAAAAAAAACTCCTGACAATATACATAACCTTTAACGTTTTACCTTTAACCCTTAACGTTTTTTTTTTAAATAAATTTTAAAGATAAATTTCACAAAATGTCGATAGAAGGCGCCTTAGACATTGGAGTAGCGTACAACTATTTTTAACAGTTTTTTTAAATCGCATTAAATGCTTTCAAATGCTTAGATATAAATTTTGAGATAAAATTCTGAATTGTTGCGAGTGTTTAAGTAGCGCAAAAGTGAACTGTGTTCGAGGGGGAGGGGGTTAAATTTCAACTCCTGAACACACTTCAGTTTGCGCTTCTTAACCCTTCCCAACGATTCCGAATTTGAGTTCAGAATTTAAGTTTAAATCTAAGAATTCGAAAATATTTAATAAGTTTTGGAAAGCATTTAATTAGATACAAAAATTAACAATTAAAAGTAGTTGTTGGTTACTCTGAAGTTTAAGGCGCCCTCTAACAGAATTTTTTGAAATTTATCTTTAAAATTTATTTTCAAGAAGATACTGACTTAAAGAATAATTTTATTTTAAACCGCAAACGAATCGACCAATTTTTCCGTTTTTTATAATCATTTAAAATTTAAACCCTCTGAACACAGTTCAGTTTGTGTTACTTAACCACTCCCAACTATTCAGATTTTGAGCTCAAAATTTAAGTTTAAGTCTAAGTTTACAAAAACATTTAATGAGATGCAAAAAATAACGTAAAAAATAGTTGTTCGTTACTCCAAAGTCTAAAGCGCCCTCTATCGGCATTTTTTGAAATTTATCTTTATAATTAATTTTCAATAAAATACCGACATAAAGAATAGTTTTAGTGAAAACCGCAAATCAATCGACCAATTTTTCCGTTTTTTATGTGTATTTGAAATTTTGGACCCCAAACTTTAATGGCGGCTAGCTCCTTTGGAAAACGTTTGGGACCCTTGGTTTCCGATTAACTATTACTCGTCTTGATGTGTTCTATCACCCCCTAGCGTATGTACCATGAGTTTAGGGACACCCTGTATATATGTATATACATACACACACACACACACACATATATATATATATATATATACGACGCTTTTCTCGGAATATTTTTTTAATCATTTATTAAATTTAAATGTATTCTATTTCAATTAAAAATTTTACTGTGGTTTAATTTGTTTTTAAAATGAAAATAAAATGGCTGTTTGGCGTACTTTGTTCGAATAAGCAGACGATCAGAAATAATAACTTAAAAATAGTAGTAAAACTGATTACAACCGTGATATTTAGACTAATTAAAACGTAACCCGATCCCGACCAGAAAAAAACAGACCACACTCCGATCCGATAAAGATGAAAATTGCAACTAAATCTGAACCCCACAAAAATGTTCAAATGAAGCATAACCCGATCCGAATAAGGAAAAATAATTGTCTTGGGCATGCAACTCGACCCGAACCTAGAAGGTTTCTTTAAAAAAAAAAAAAAACTGAAATATTACTCGAACGAAATCTGAAACCGATAAAAATAGTCCAAAGAACTATAACCCGATCCGAGCAAGATAAAATAATTTCTGTGGACATAAACCCGATTCGAACCTAAAGAATTCCATTTAAAAAAAACCTCTGAAATTTGAACCAAACCACATCTGAATACGACCAAAATATTTGAAAGATCCATAAACGGATTCGAGTAAGACAAAATAATTTCCGCGGGCATGAATCCTATCCTAACCTAAAATTCCATTTGAAAAAAATACCTGAAATTTGAATTGAACCAAATCTGAAACTGACAAAAATATTCCAAAGAACCATAACCAGATCCGAAAAAGACAGAAGAATTCTGGTCATGAACCCAATTCGAACCTAAAAAATATAAGTTAGAATTTTGTTACGGTTAGATAACAGTTAAGGTGCAATTCGTTACAGTTAGTCTTGGGTTATATTTAATTTCCGGTTAAGTTACAGTTAGGTCACGGTTGAATTACAGTTATGTTAAGGTTTAGTTGTAGTTAAGTTATGGTTAGATTACGGAATGGTTACGTTAAGGTGACGGCTAGGTTACATTTATGTTATATTCAAATTACAGTTAGGTTATGGTTGAATTACAATTAGGTTACAGGCAAGGTATGGTTACGGTTCTATTAGGATTGAGTTACAATTAGGATACAAACAGGTTATGGTTACCGTTCAGTTAGGTTACCTTTAGGATTTTGTTCACAGAGTGAACATTGAGCATGCTTTCATTAAATAAATTCACTTTATTTGGGCAATGGCTATGAAATTATAATGCTATATACTAAAGTTTCAGCTAATCATCGAGTATCGATTTCATACACGGTATAGTCGGATTTAAGAGTGATATACTTAATTTGAAATTAAAAATGTTTCACCAGGGATTTCTATGTGAAAAAAAATAATTAGTTATGTGACTTAATAGTGATTTTTACGGATAAATATTAGCACTTTAACACAAAAATCACGCAATCGTTGGACACATACTCCTCCCCCCCCCCTGCGTTTCCTATTGTAGTCATTTGAATATTTTTGCAGCTAAATATTAGTTGTTTGTTTTTTAAACCGATTTTTCACACAATCAGCGGCTACATATTTCAGACAATGTATTTCCACACATTTCGAGTTAAAAATAAAATCATACAAGTTCGTTTAATATTATCATTACAGACTCGGGCAACGCCGGGAGGGTCAGCTAGTAATAGATATTTTTTCGGGATTATGTTACATGTTAACATATTCTGGAATATACAGGGTGAGTCATAAATATCGAAACAATAGGCTGTCTCCTTAAATGTTGCCTCTAGACCCATACTTCCAGTTGCAAAAATTCATAAAAAAAAAGGTGAAATTCTTGATAAGTTGCAACTCCATAGGGGGTCTATTTGAAAACATACGAAAATTAACTTTTTATACGGTCCGTAGGATAAAAATTCCAATCAGGAAAACTTTCCTTATCCAGTCCTGAATAATACACAAAAAGTTGCATCTTCATATCTTCAAAATTCGTGGAGTTATAGCCGTTTGAATAATTCATCAGGTTTTAAAGGATTAGACACAAATTGAAATGCGCGCAATTCGAAAGACAATGTTACTTTAACAGTTGTAGGAAACGCGTAAAAAATCTATCTTTTGAGTTAGAATTTTGTTTTTTTTTCTTTTTTGTGATGGTTAGCCATATAATTTGCTAAGAAAATCCCATTCTAAAATTTATCATAAAAATTAAAAAAAAATTTACGGTTAGTACTGATTTAACTGGGATAGTTAAAAATCGTTATAACTCCAAACATTATTTATCGGATTTCAATTTCTTTCTATTTAATTAAAAATGAAAATTGGATTTTAGTTTTGTTTCGGGGTTTTTGTTTTTCAATATTTATCTTAGAACTATTAAAAATATTTATTTAAAAAGTAATAACTTTTAAAAAATCATATTTTCAAAAATAAATAATTTTTTATTTTTTTTTAAAACAAAACTAATGTAAAATAATTAAAAATGACATGTTTCAAGTTTGTACTTTTTTTCTTTAACAATTCTTAGCTTTTAATAATTTAAAGACAAGAAATAGTCGGGGAAAAAAGTCATTATACAGAAAAACGAAATGTACTGTTTTACTGCCCATCAGTTATTTAAAAGAATGCTTTCCTAAGAGCCCTTAAGTCTTTTTACAAATTTAGCTCTCACAACTTCAAGATTTTTATCGTCTTAGAGAGGCTGTTAAAAATCTGTATTCTGAGGTCAGGTCAAATCAGGATCGAGACGTTACTTTTTTCTGAAGACTCGGGTATCCGGGCCTAACGTATTTCTCATACCGGAGATACTTAGGTCTGCACTGGACGAAATTTTAAATCCCGGTATCGAACAATCCGTATTAAAATCAAAGCCTCTGACTGACCTAATACGTACATAACATAAGTAAAATTTGGTTCGATCAATATTTTTACAACAACTAGATAAATTTTAATATCACTTTTATTTTACAAAAAAAAAAAAAAAAAAAAAAAAAAAAAAAATCTGTACAATTAATTTTTTTTAAGAATAGTATATTTAAATGCTAAAAAATTAAACAAAATAAAACCAGTGAAAAAAAAATCTACCTATAACGGAATTCTGTCTTAAACAGAAAATATATTGATCCATGCAAAATAAATACAATAATACCTGAGAAAAAAATAAACTCCATTTAACCCTCCTAGGAATGGCATTTGTATATTACGTATGTTTTCTTTCCTATGTGATTCTGTCTTAAAAGGTTTTACTGTATAACATTTTTCAGTCTCCAACGCACGGGATGTGGATTAGCGATAATAAAATATAAGTGAAACATTTACATATAAACAGAGATTCATTGATAAAATGAATATATCACAGTCTTTGGCGCTTCTTTAATAATAAAAAAGTATAAATATAAATCGAAATTCTATATTCAGTATTTTTGGTCAGAACTTCTCCACGCATAGCAATTTTTAACTATACTGAAGTAAAAAACTATCTAGAAATTCACGGCTGAGCCGGCTATGATTTAAGCTTTTTTCCAGGCTGGTCCGGATTATGATTTCATCATTATTTCATGCCGAGCAGAACTTTTTTCCCTATGGGTCGGTTTAGGACCGGACCTACATATTTTGATCTATTCAGACCTCCTGTGCTAACGATCAACATGTTTAGAAAACAAGTTTTGATTTAAATCAATACGTTGCTTTATTATGTCCAAATAATAGGCACGGTCTTAAACCGACATATAATAACGGACAATTTGTGAACGATTTCTTCTTGGCTTTGAAAATGGATGAAAAACACATCGTTTACAGGCATGGTAAAGTGGTGTAAGTCACGAATTTTTGAGAATTTTGGATTTTAATATCTTTGACAGGTTTTCAGATACGGAGATGAATTTTTTTTGTTCAAATTAGGAATGGATAAGGAATAATTTCCTAATTGGGAATTTTGCTCTACGGGGGCCGTATAAAAATTTAATTTTCGTATTTTTTCATATAGACCCCCTATGGAGTTACAACTTATATTATCAGAAATTTCACCTTTTTTTATAAGTTTTTGCAACTGGAAGTATGGGTCTAAAGGCAATATTTAAGGAGATAGCCTATTGTTTCGATATTTATGACTCACCCTGTATGTGTGTTTCTACATTGTACATAGGGCTTTTTAAAGACGCTTTAAAATGGATCTCTTACAATTTGTGTTTAACACTAGAAGCGCTGGGAACTTTACTCATTTGTTATGAAATATATGTACACCAGAATTTTATTTCAAACTTTTAACTTATATATTAAACTAATGTTTTGTTTGATATATTTATATATTTTTTCCTTAACCCCTTCACGCCGGAGCCTTTTACGAAATTTTTAATGTTTTGTCCCAGGTTTTTAAAAACAGAAATTTGTGCCCTATTAAATCGAGAAAATAATTCGATAAAATTAGGCAAATTTTACAGTAAAATTTTACTGGTGAAACAAAGATTCTTAAGCCTTTTTGAGGCACGCATACGTGCTGTTCGTATATAATGTAACTTGTATTTATCGTTTAAAGAAATATTAGATTAAAATCGAATTATACATAAGTGATAGCAGTCAAATTAACTACTTTTGGCGCTTCTAGTGTTAAGGGAGGACACGACTTTGACGCCATACCCACTCACAATAATTTTACTCTAATATTTCAGTTTCATTTATAATAATTATATATAACTAAATTATTGATTATAATAATAATAATTTTTGTTATATAAATTATTATATATAACTAAATTTTATTTAAATGTTTATATGTACTTTAATTCATGAATATGATAAAACTGTGCAAGAAATTAACACAAGTCAGACGTGCTTAAGTTATTTATCTCGCCAAAAAATTGAATTTTACAACAAAAAATCTCATTAACTCCAAAAGTACTCATGTAATTTCGATAAAAAAATCTCTGGTGGTAGAATATAAATATAAGATCATATGTGGCAGACTGTTTAAAAAAATTTAATTATTTTTGAAAAACAAAGAGTCTGAAAACTGGAAATTTATTGATAAATTTGCATTGCTTAAAACATAACAAAATAAAATAAAAAGTCGCAGAAATTTTTTTCTACCTAAGTTCTGAGCATAATCCAACTTTATGGATTTAAGAATTCATTCAAATCGGGTGACTAATTTTTGATGAAACAGATTGTAAAGTTCGCATATTTCCTATCACCTTAAAAAAATTATGTAACGTCACTATATAATACTTTCATTTATATAATGGTGTAATTTAAACAGATATAAATGTTGTAATGTTACATATTAGTATAACGCAACACCGGTTACATCGGTTAAAGTAATCCATTAAATGGATGCATCCAATCTGCTACCAATTTTATGGAGTAACGTTACCCAATTTTTTACCGTATAGAATTTCAGAGCCTTGTTTTTTTCTTAAAATGGACTAAAAGAAAAAATTCGTGATTTAATATGAAAGAAACGAAAACATCTATTGTCAAAAATTTACTGTTTATTGCTTATTAGGTAGCTTTCATTACAAAAAGTAAAAAGCTACCTATTGCAGCCGTCGTCCGGAGGAAAGCACTTCAGGAAATTTTTGGTATATTTTCACCGATCATGACCCCCAGACCCCAAAACCACCCTCCGTTCAAATGTTGACATATATATATAGTATATATAACCATACATATATATATATCTGATTTTTGTCATGCGATAACTAACGTATTTATGAACCGATTTGAATGAAACTTGGTATGTACATAGTACATACAATGTCTCGACCGAGTTCGTTGGCCAGTATCATCCGCCATTTTGTTTCAAAATGGCGGCCATTTTAAATTTTTTAAAAAAATTTAAATTTAAAATTCAATGTGAAAAAATTAAAAGTTGAAAAATATTTTTCTTTTACGTGTTAGAACTTAAAACAACGATTCCAGAACACTTTTTATTTTGTCTATATCTTAAAAAATGATTGAGTTATAGCACTTTAAATTTTTCTTATAGCTGACATTTTGAAACGATCTGATTTTTGTCACGTTATAACACGCGTATTTATGAACGGACTTGAATGAAACTTGGTATGTAAATAGTACATACAAATGTCTCGACCGAGTTCGTTGGCCAGTATCATCCGCCATTTTGTTTAAAAATGGCGGCCAATTTAAATTAAAAAAATTTAAAATTTAAAATTAAATGCGAAAATATTAAAAGTTGAAAAATATTTTTCTTTTACGTGTTAGAACCTAAAACAACGATTCCAGAATACTTTTTATTTTGTCTATATCTTAAAAAGTGATTGAGTTATAGCACATTGAATTTTTCTTACGGCTGACATTTTGAAAAGATCTGATTTTTGTCACGTGTTAACACGCGTATTTATGAATCGATTTGGATGTAACTTGGTGTGTACATAGTATATAATGAGGCCTGAATCGAGTTCGATACTCAGTTCCATCCGCCATCTTATTTCAAAATGGCGGCCATTTAAATTTTTTTATAAATTTTAAAATTTAAAATTAGGTACAAGAAAGTGAGAAATTGGAAAAGATTTTTCTTTTATGCATTTGACCTTGATACAAAGATTCCAGAGTATTTTTTTTTCGTCTGTATCTTAAAAAATGGCTGAGTTATCGCATATATATATTAATCGATTTCAATATGAGTGTGCATGTGCACTTGAATTAAGATTTCGACCAAGCTCATAATCAGGTTCTACTAATTTGAGCTTAGTATTTTTGAATAATATAACTTAATTTAAAATAAATAAATAAATATATAAATATATGAAAGCTACCTCATCCTCCCGGCACTGCCGGAAGGACTATTTATAGTAGTAATGTTCATGTATGAAAAGACATTGGCTTAAGTGGCAATTATTTGTTACATTTTATGCATTGTCGAGTTATTACAATCTTAAAACTATTCTATAAGTGAGTAACGAATAACCTCTCTTTGTATTTATGTATGATCAAATGCACGCAATTCCAGTCTACTAAGAATATGAAATTACTTGCTTTTTTTCGGGCAAATATTGTACTTAAAATGCACTTCACATTTTCTCTTAATACTTCTTGTACGTCACTAGAAATACAGATCTTAGTTCTTATGCCTACAGTTTTCCTTATTTTTCTAAACATGAAAATAAGTGTAAGTCTTTAAATATGGATTTCCGAAGTATATTTTTTATATTTATTGCCCTACACATACACACACACATATATACAGGTGTTTCACAAAGGACCCCTAACTTTAAAAATCTATAACTTGGAAACGGGGATAGATAGAAACATGAAACCAATGGTGTGTTTATTAAACAAAAATTCCCTTTAGTGCAAATTTACCCTTTACTTATCCCATTGCAGCATTAAAATTATTTATACAAAGGGCCTTTCTAAAAGGTTCTGGCACGCAGTTACAGAAAGAGCTGAATTTTATAAAGCAGATAGTAATAGATAATGGTTTTCCCATTAAATGTATTTATAATATTAAAGTAGACTCCCTCAAACCCGCAAACCTAAAATCAGCAAACTCTCTAAAATCATAATTTATGGATGTAAGCAATGAAACATTCAGTTCAGATATAGAAACAAAAATTGACTCTTTTAGTTTTATATAAATTCCAAACATATTCTAATTTTTTAATTTTGTTATATTATTGACTCTAATTGTTTAGACTTGTTAAACTATTGACTTTAATTTTTGTTATATTGTTTTTTCTTGAAGGAAGAGTAAATTTATTTCTGAAAAAATTCAAGATATTGCTGATATCAATGATAATAATAATCTTCTTATTGAATATATTTATGTATTAATCAAGCTTTTTTGGTTATTAAGGCCGGCTAAACGTGGAATAAAATTTATTTTATTATTTTAATGTGAATTAGTACTATATATTATTTATGAGGCAAGTTTCATTGAATAATTTAGAAAAAATACATTTCATCTTTATAATGAACACTTAATCCTATATTATTAATTAGATTTTTGTTTTTAATATTTTAATCATTTAAAAAATTATTTAAATTTTTATTATTTTAGTTTATTACTTATATTTATGTTTTAATATATTGTAAGCATTCATTATAATTTAAATTGCATTATTAATTACATTTAAATTACTGTTTAGAAAGATGTAAACAAAGCAATGGTCAGAAATCCGCACAACCTCTGCTCCCGAGCTGTGCGGATTTGAGGGAATCTACGGTATTTACAAGCAATAGAGCCTCCCTTCTTACAGCCTTCCTGATAACCAGCAGAAACCAACATATTGCCGATTCAGGTATGTTCTAGTTACTTTTGAAATATTAAGTAAAGTTGTTCGCGGAATTAACATTCAATTTGTTGCTAATCCTCCTCCTTAATATTTAACTTATTAAAGAGTAATTTGGATCCTATAACGGGGCATGAACATGCCGGGATTTATAAAATACCCATTATTTTGGAAAATAATGCAAGAATTTTTTACATTGGTGGTACGAAAAAAAAAACTAACGCTTGAAAAAAGATAAAAAAGCTATTTTGCAATATCGGCGGGCAACAGCTCTTGCTAGATTTTACTTCAACAACCCTTACAGCTCAGTAGACTTTAATAATGCCAAGTTAATAATTCCATGTAATACTGCCATTGATTGCCTTCAGAAAGAATTCATTGAAATTATAATTAAAAGAAATAAAATTTGCAACTATAACATTTCATTCAATATATTTAAATTTTGATTGACTTATTAAAATAAGTTTTTACAACTAGTTTTATTCATCTTTCACTTTTCAATGCGAGATCACGCCTCCGTTAAACTATTTAAATGTTTACTCTTAACTTTTGTTAGATAAATGTTAGCAATGTATCTTTTCTTGTTTATGATTGATTAAAATAATAATTGACTGGTAATGTTATGGACTTTTAAAATTCAAGACGGCTTTACTCTGTTTGGAAGCCGTATAACAGTGTTTTCCTGATGAAGATCTCAGATGACGATCGGAACGTATATTTTGTTTAGTCCATTGTTTGTTTAGTTTTTAAACTTTGCAACAAATTTGTATACCATTTAGTAATCTTATTATTTTTATTTTCAAGTTTATTTGTAACATTTTATGGTGTAAATGTCCACATTTTTCACCGACTAAAGTTTAATAAAAGTTAAATAATTTATTAGTGAACTTTAAGAGAATGTGGTGTCCTACATAATTACATTTCAAAAATACTTTCAACTAGGTCTTTAGCTCACAGGCTATTAAAGCGTGAGAATTTTGTGCTCGCAGGTTTTGTACGTACGTATTTATGTATGTATGAGCGCATGTGTTGAACTCGAAAACTCTTGATACAAATATCCGATTTGTTTCAGATATTTTTTCTAATTTCATTCCGATAAGGCGCTTATCTGATTAATTTTCATTGGTTACGTGTAATGATGAGAATGGGAGACTAATCCCTCTCAATTTAGATAAATACTACCTCTGACAATAAAGTTCGGTGAATGAATTCAGAACAACCGATCTGGCAACACTGGGGAAACAAAATGCTGCACATGCATAGTGGCAAGTGTTGACCATCTTCCCCCACCGTTGTTCAGTTGAGCGTCGTTTATGTTCCGTGTAAGACATGCTATACTAAGTGCTTGTTCAGTGAGGTGGTTCTTGACTGAGCACAGGAAAATGAACGAACAAAAGATCAGTTTAAAGTTTGGTTTTAAGCTTTGCAAGACACCGAAAGAAATTCATGAGGAATGGTGCAAATTGATCATCCACCGTACTTGCCAGATCTCAAACCTCTAGACTTCTTCCTATTTTCACGACTCAAACTCTCTTTGAAAGAGATTTGACCCTATTGCTGACACCCAACGAAACGTGACGAAGCTTTTGAACTTCATCCCAAAAGAAGACTTCTTGCGAATTTCCCAGGACATGTATAGCAGATCTCAGCGGTGCATAGTTATGGGAGATGACTATTTCAAAGGATGTAATGGTAACTTTAGTTAATATTTCATCAACATTAATGTCACAGGACTATTCACCGAACTTTATTGTCAGAGGTAGCATGTTTTACCTTCAGGTATGGAATCCTGGTTTCTTCTATGCTACAAACCAGGGTTGTTTGGTTTAAACCACGCTGGTTTAAACCGTGGTTTAAACCATGGTTTAAACCAAGTGGTTTTTTTAAAAAAACCATGCTGGTTTTTTTTAATTTGGTTTTTTTCCCTTTTTCCTAATGTTTTCATTTATTTTACATATTATTAAAATGTGCAAAATCAAAGTTATGGAGTAGCTACAAGCAAAGCTTAAGACAAATTAAATTTTTAAAGTGACAAACATCTTTAATCAATCTAATTTTTCTTACTAGCTATAAATTGACATGGCAAAATATTTTTCTACAGTGAACTGTGGAGGATAAAAAAAGGTAGTCAGTTTTAATTCTTTTTTAAACCTTTTATTTTTTTTTAAATGCAAAAATGCCATATGCCAGCCAAAAATGCAATTTTACTGCTTAGATAGCTTGATTATGATTTACTAAGGATTGCATCATGTATCAAAGCATCAATAATGACATAATCATAAGTCATTCTTTCCATTGGTTACTCTTGTTCTGTATGCTAATGAATGATTGGCTATGAATTTTCTCTGTTCCATAGCTATTGGTTTTAGTAAGCTTTGGTTTTTCTTATATTGGATTTGCGGTTTTTACATTATTTTTTTCTGTTTCTAGTTACTTTGTATTGTATTTTATTTTAAGAAAGCTACTTATATATATTGAAATAAAAGAATGTCTAAAACTAGAAGAAAGGAAAATATAATCTGGTTTTCATTTGAGGGAATAAGAAATACATCAAAACCATGTTTAAGAGCCAAATGTAAAAATTGCATGCAATGTAAATGCTGTCAAATTAGCTCTTCCTTATAATACTAGGTGCGATTCATTTTCAGATGCTTTAGATGTTTACCTTAAAAATTGCCCCACTTTACTTAAAATTTGTGTAGAAAATAGGAATGTTATTGATAAAAATATTTAAAAGCTCGTATCTGTCTAATTTTTATTTTAAAAGAAATATTGAAGATATGTTTAAACTGTTAAATTCTGTTGCAGTTGCCCTGGATAATATCTAAAGTAATAAATTCCATTACTAATGCAGTTTATAATTGGACAGGTCTTCAAAAAATATTAAGAGAAAAAAAAATGTAAATAAAGAAGTCTCATAGTTTTTTAGTCCAGGTATAAAATAGCCCTAACACCCATGCCCTTTTAGGTATGCATGCTTGAACCACAATACAGTCAAAGTAAACTATGTGAACAAGAAAAAAAGGATACATTGAATTTTACAAAACAAAAATATCCATTTAACTCGATGCTTGCACAGATAAAATTTAATGCTAAATCTTCATCTTTTTAAGAACAAAGAATCAGAAAAAAATAAAGATTGTATTAAAAAAAAAAAAAAAAAAAAAAAAAAAGTAATTTTTCTAAGCTTACGTGTCAATTTGTGTAAGCATTACATTCATTGATGTATCAAGTCAACACACATGTATTTTTTAGCATTAATAAAATGCATATTGATATTTTTTAAGTAAATATATGTAGTAAGAGATTAATAATCATTTGTTGATGTTAATACTGTAAATAATTTCTAAATTATGCACAAGAAAATGTTTTCTATTTCAGCTTATTTCTGTTAATTTAGTAAAATATGTTTGTTTGCCCTTTACTATGTTCTTCATTATCAACCTACATATAATTATTTCTTAAATTATTATCAAAAAGGTTTATATAAGTATACTAATAAATTAATAGTTTATTTTTTTTTCACACAATGAATATTTCCCAATAGAAACCTAAACTTATAAGATAATTTAATTATAAATTTTTATGCTTTAGTTATTTAATTATCAAAAAAAAAAAAAAAAAAAAAAATACTAATGTAAATGTTTAACATTAATTAACTATTAATTACAAAAAATCCTCATGACTTTCTAAAACTCAAGTTATTTTTCTTGCAAATGCTATTTAAATAATGATTTGAAAAAAAACCCGGTTTAAACCAAAAAAACCTGGTTTAAACCAAAAAAACCCGGTTTTTTGGTTTTTTTTCAAAAAAACCGGTTTTTATACCAACCCTGCTACAAACAATCGCAACTTGGCACTAAGGAGAAAAAAATAAAAAAGCCTGCAGCAAAAGATTTGGAAGGATGTCTTTTGCACATTGATTAGCTAAAATTACTTGTAACTAACATGGCCAAAAAAGGAGGCCTTTACAGCTGATTGAATAATAAAACTTTGAAATTCATCAACTGACCTATATATTGGGATAGTTATCGTATCTTAGTAAAAAAGTTATAAACTTTTAGGAAAATGTAGATAAAAATACTGCATAGATCATTTTGCTGAAGTATATACTCAATTTTATGTTTACAATGGATATTATCTACAATAGAGTTTATCCAAAACAGAACTAGAAATCGATTAGTTGTTAATAAATCTCCAATTACTTTTAAAACACTTAATAAATAGTTTAATATTTTGTATATAACAAAAAATTATGCTATTTTATTATTTTTATTATTTTAAATATTTTAATTTTAGCACTTTCCAACAAAGTTGAAAAATGCTTATGCATTCGATTTCTCTGTCCGTCTATTCATCTATTTACGCTCTAACTCCCGTAAATATATTCGGATTTTCAGGAGATTGATAAAGCTTATTTAGGGTCACCAAAGCATGTTTGGTAGTGCAAATGAAGTATGTACGATTAATGGTTCATATACAATGACACTCAAAATAACTCGATTACATTGTGGTATATAGAGAAAAATCATTTGTACAGTATTTCAATGACATTACGCTATATCAAATGTATTGAAACTAATATAAATCACTGAATTTCACTACAGTTACGTTAAAACAGAGCATTCATACAATTTTTTTATTAATTTATAGAGATGCACAAAAGAAATCGGTTACAGTGCTGTCTTTGTCTAATACTTGCTGGAGAGTACGTTTTAAAATTTGTATGCGATTTTAAATTTAATTAGTAAATGCATATTACTCTTTATACATAAATTCTGTATAAGGCTGTACAAAAATATTCGCATACCATTCTCTTTATTAGAGGAAATTGCTGAAGGGAAATTTTCATCTGAAATACATGTATGTCTTAAATGAACAAAATTTTGCAATACACTTTGTTAATAGATATATCCTATCTCTATGCCATATACTGGGCTACTAACAAATTCGGATAAATTTCTAATTGTAGATGGCAACAGCTGAAATTCAGTTTTGAAATATGTTATACATTTCCATATGGTGAAATGAGAAGTAATATTTTAATTTTTTAAATGATGCCGTTTTGTTACATTACTCTGAATGTGTTGGAAAGTGCTTCATGATCTATACTTGACGCATGACTTTTCTTTCTTATTTTAATTATTCATTCGTTTTTGTTATTTTTTTCATGTCTAATGAAAGTGATCAATTAAAAAAGATACATATGTTTTATTAATTTGTTTTTCAAATTAAATAGGTTTTTCGCAGCCTGGCTTTTGAGGTAATTCAGAGGAAAAGACAAACATTCATTTCAAATATTTTTTTCCATCTTATAACATTAAAAAATAATGACATAAATTCAGAATATATGCCGGCTTAAAATGCATTCTTTAAGATGAATTCCAACATAAAAAAAGCGTGTTACGTATATCCACGATCTTATTCCCAAATTTTCAAAACTGCTTGAATTGGCAGAGTGAAAAACATTTGGTTGATTTTAACACGTTGAGTGCCATATAAGTCACTAGGTGACTGACAGTAATATTTCAGTTTAAATGGTTGACTTTTCACCGATGACTAATAGTTTAAAAAATAATATAAAGCTAAAAAATATGTATTGTTTTAATTAATTACCAAAAAATTGCTTAAAATTTACTTAACTTTTATTTATTACAGGATTATACATTTTGAATAAATACTTAAAACATATTGCTTAGCTTCAGTGTCATCTACCGCGGCACATAACGTGTTTAACGAAAATTTCGATTTACAAATAAAAACACTTAAAAAATTTAGAACATAAAAAATTTAATGTTGCTAATAATAAATAACTGATTTATAAACGTAAATATTTCCTTTCCATTCATAAAACAATTAAATTAATTCAAGCATAAAAATTGATTTTTGTATTAATAAATTACAACTCCATATTTCTATTTTTTTTTGAGCTAATAAACAAATATCACTAATTTCTGCGAAAACATATACATTCATATTCTTTCAAAATATGTCATCAAACATAAAACAATGTTTTAAACTAAGTTGATTAACAAAGAGTTGCAAGCAGTCGAATTAAAAGTCTTGCAAAGAATGCAAAGCAATTAAATTACTTTTGCAATTCTTAGAGTGGAACGATAATGGGCATATTTTTTTAAGAGAATTCCAGAAATCTCTTCCTTTTCTCCAATATGATTTATATATATTATTTTGGAAATTACTATTATTATTCAGCACTTGTTTTCTTGATTTGTAAGCTATCTGTAAAATATTTTCTTTATCTAGCAATTATTGCTTAGAAATATTTGTTAGAATAGCTCCACGCAATTTGTTATGATAATTCAAATACTGGTAAAGATAATTTTCCTAAAATATGAAAGATATATTAACGCAGTTTATTATCCACTTTAGAAAATACATTCTTTTGACTAACATCTGAAATTTACGGAACTAATAAACAAATTATGCAGTGAGTTCAAGATGTGCTTCTTTCATGGTCTGTTTCTGGTGAATTCTGGTCTTCTTTACCTTTCACTTTATGTTTCTAATCGTAGAACGATATTAGGTTTATCTTTTATAAAGGTTGCATCTTGCCAATATTTTTAATATTCTGAAGATAATTCTAGAAATCTCATTATTTTCTCTAGTAAGATTTATATGTATTATTTTGAAAATTACAATCATTACTCAGCACTTGTTTTCTTGATTTTTAAGATACGTAAAATGTTGAGGATACTTTCTTTATCTTACAATTATTGCTTAGAAATATTTGTTAGAATAGCTTCACGCAATTTGTTACGATAATTCAATTACAGGGAAAGATAATTTTCTTGAAATATTAAAGATAAATTAATGCAGTTTGTTATGAACTTTAACTTCATTATTTCGATTAATATTTGAAGTTTACGGAATTACTAAAAAAATTATGTGATGAGTTCACGATGTTCTTCTTTCATGGTCTAATTCTGGTGAATTCTGGTCTTGTTTTCCTTTCACTTTATGTTCTGATAAGTTTTATGTTTTTTAATTGAAATAGGTTTTTTGTAGATTTCCTTTTGCTGAAACACAGTAGAAGAAAATGTTTATTTTTTTAATTTAAAACTTATTTTTCATCTTACTACATTAAAGATTAATAACATGAAGTCAAAATACATGCCAGATTAAACTGTACGCTTTTAAGTCTATTTCCCAAACAAATACCTCCATGAGTCCTGCATATCTCCAAATTTTCATAACTGCTTGAGTTTTTACACTGAAAAACGTTCCCTTATATAAAGGTTTGCTTAACATTAACAAGAATTTCGATTTACAAATAAAAAAAAAATAAGCAATTTAGAATATACATAATTTAGTATTAGTAATAACAAATACTTCATTTATATTTCGCAAAAATTTTCTTTCAGCTTATAAGAAGTGCAATTACTTTATACATAAAATTTAATTTCTATATTAAAAAAATGAAAACTCCATTTTTCCAAATATTTTTTGAACCATCAATCACATTTTACTCATTTTTGCGAAATCATATTCATTCAGATTATTTAAAATGTATCATCAAACATAAAACAGTGTTTCAATAAAGATGACTAACAGAGATCTCCAAGCAATCGAATTATAAACCATAAAAAGAATGCAAAGTAATTAAATTCATGTTGCAATTCTTGGATTGGAATGATAATGGGCATATTTTCTAAAGAGAATTTCACAAGTATCTTCCTTTTCTCCAATATTATTTATATTTATTATTTTGAAAATTGCGACTATTACTCAGAGCACTTGTTTCCTTTATTTGAAAGCTATCGAAAATGATGAGGATACTTTCTTTTTTTATTTACGGAACTACTAAACAAATTATGCGGTGAATTCAAGATGCGTTTTTTTCATGGTCTGTTTCTGGAAAATTCTGGTCTTGTTTTCCTTTTACATTATGCTTCTAATCGTAGAACGATATTAGGTTTATTGTTTATAAATGTTGTATCTTGCCAATATTTTTAATATTCTAAATTTAATTTTAGAAATCTCTTCATTTTCTCCAGCATGGTTTATATGTATTGTTTTGAAAATTGCGACTATTACTCAGAGCACTTATTTCCTTTATTTGTAAGATATCGAAAATGATGAGAATACTTTCTTTAGCGTACAATTATTGCTTAGAAATATTCATTAGAAGAGCTCCACGCAATTTGTTATGATAATTCAATTACTGGGAAAGATAATTTTCCTGAAATATGAAAGATAAATTAATGCAGTTTGTTATCCACTTTAGAAAATACAGTCTTTCGACTAACATCTGAAATTTACGGAACTACTAAACAAATTATGCGGTGAATTCAAGATGCGTTTTTTTCATGGTCTGTTTCTGGAAAATTCTGGTCTTGTTTTCCTTTTACATTATGCTTCTAATCGTAGAACGATATTAGGTTTATTGTTTATAAATGTTGTATCTTGCCAATATTTTTAATATTCTAAATTTAATTTTAGAAATCTCTTCATTTTCTCCAGCATGCTTTATATGTATTATTTTGAAAATTGCGACTATTACTCAGAGCACTTATTTCCTTTATTTGTAAGCTATCGAAAATGATGAGGATACTTTCTTTAGCGTACAATTATTGCTTAGAAATATTCATTAGAAGAGCTCCACGCAATTTGTTATGATAATTCAATTACTGGGAAAGATAATTTTCCTGAAATATGAAAGATAAATTAATGCAGTTTGTTATCCACTTTAGAAAATACAATCTTTCGACTAACATCAGAAATTTACAGAACTACTAAACAAATTATGCGGTGAATTCAAGATGCGTTTTTTTCATGGTCTGTTTCTGGAAAATTCTGGTCTTGTTTTCCTTTTACATTATGCTTCTAATCGTAGAACGATATTAGGTTTATTGTTTATAAATGTTGTATCTTGCCAATATTTTTAATATTCTAAATTTAATTTTAGAAATCTCTTCATTTTCTCCAGCATGTTTTATATGTATTATTTTGAAAATTGCGACTATTACTCAGAGCACTTGTTTCCTTTATTTGTAAGCTATCGAAAATGATGAGGATACTTTCTTTAGCGTACAATTATTGCTTAGAAATATTCATTAGAAGAGCTCTACGCAATTTGTTATGATAATTCAATTACTGGGAAAGATAATTTTCCTGAAATATGAAAGATAAGTTAATGCAGTTTGTTATCCACTTTAGAAAGTACATTCTTTTGACTAATATCTGAAATTTACGGAACTACTAAACAAATTATGCGGTGAATTCAAGATGTGTTTTTTTCATGCTCAGTTTCTGGAAAATTCTGGTCTTGTTTTCCTTTTACATTATGCTTCTAATCGTAGAACGATATTAGGTTTATTGTTTATAAATGTTGTATCTTGCCAATATTTTTAATATTCTAAATTTAATTTTAGAAATCTCTTCATTTTCTCCAGTATGTTTTATATGTATTATTTTGAAAATTACGATTATTACTCAGCACTTGTTTCCTTGATTTTTAAGTAATGAGACCTGAACCGAGTTCGTTTGCCAGTTCCATCCGCCATCTTGTTTCAAAATGGCGGCCATTTAAATAAAAAAAAAAAAAATTAAAATTAAATGCGAAAAAATTAAAAGTTTAAAAAAATTGTTTTATGTGTTTGACTTAAAACAAAGATTCCAGAGCATTTTTGTTTTGTCTGTATCTTAAAAAATGGCTGAGTTATAGCATTTTTAATTTCTAGTGTTGCTCACATTTTGAAATGATCTGATTTTCGTCACGTGATAACACGCATATTTATAAACCGATTTGGATGAAATTTGGTGCGTACATAGTACATACCAATGTCTCGAACGAGTACGTTGCCCAGTTCCATCCACCATCTTGTTTCACAATGGCGGAATATTATTATTATTTTGAATTTAAAATTTAAAATTAGGTGCAAAAAGTAAGAAATTGAAATGATTTTTATTTTGTGTGTTTGACCTTGATACAAAGATTTCATAGCATTTTTTGTTTCATTTATAGCTTGAAAAATTGCTTAGGTATAGCACTTTCAATTTCCAGTGTGGCTGACATTTCGTAATGGTCTGAAATTTGTCACCCGGTAATACGCATATTTATAAACTTATTTGGATATAACTCAGTGTGTACAAAGTACATACCAATATCTTGACCGAGTTCATTGGCCAACTTCATCCGCCATCTAGCTTGGCGGATGAAGGCGGATTGCGTCATTTTGAAACTATTCAAAATGACGGCCATTTAAGTTTGTCAAAAATCTTTTAAATGTATAATGATGTACAAACAAAAAATTAGAAATTGAAAAAAAACTTTCTAAAGTTCTTATCTTAATAATGAATTCTGTAGTATTTTTGCTTTGTCTTTATCTTAAAAAACGCCTGAGATATAGCAGTTTGAATTTCTAATGTGGGTGAGATTTTTTTAAAAAACAATTTACCCGCGATAGCACTCGTATATATTAATCGATTTTGATATGAGTGTGCATGTGCACATGAATTAAGATTTCGATCAAGCTCATTGGTTTGTTTTATGTATCATGTTGCTTTAAAATGGCATACACTTTATGATATCGTGGAATTTGGCGATTCTCTAAATCACTGAAAATAAAACCAGGTTGAATAAAATATGACTAATTTCTAACAATTCCTATTAATATTTAGTATTGACAAAAACTAGTATTTAATCTTATGAAATCGGGCACCACTAATTTGAGCTTCGTATGTTTCTATAATGTAACTTAATTTAAAATAAATAAATAAATAAATATGTATATGAAAGCTACCTCTTCCTACCGGCATTGCCGAAAGGACTTTTTTTTAAAATTTAAATTGGTTTTTCAAAGATTTTCATTTGCTGAAACACAGAAGATGAAAATGGTTTTTTTTATTAATTTAAAACTTGTTAATTATCTTGCAAGATTAAAAAGTAATAACATGAAGTCAAAATACATGCCAGATTAAACTTTACTCTTTTAAAAGTATTCCTCAAACAAATAGAAGCATGTTGCCTACCTCCATGACTCCTGCATATCTCGAAATTTTCATAACCGCTTGAGTTTCTAGACTGAAAAACGTTCCCTTAGATAAAGGTTTGTTTGACATGAACAAGAATTTCGATTTACAAATTTAAAAAAAAAGTAATTTAAAATATACATAATTTAGTATTACTAATAACAAATACTTCATTTATAATTAGCAAATATTTTCTTTCCGCTTATAAAAAGTGCAATTACTTTCTAAATAAAATTTGATTTCTATATTAAAAAAATCACAACTCAAAATTTCAAAACATTTTTTGAACCAACAATCACATTTCACTCATTTTTGCGAAAACATGTTCATGCATATTCTTTAAAATATATGACCGAACATAAAACAGTGTTTCAATAAAGTTGATTAGCAAAGAGCTGCAAGCAGTCGAATTCTAAACCTTAAAAAGAATGCAAAGCAATTAAATTCATGTTGCAATTCTTGGATTGGAATGATAATGGGCATATTTTCTGATAAGAATTTCACAAGTATCTTCCTTTTCTCCAATATGAGTTGTATTTATATTTTTGAAAACTGCGACTATTACTCAGAGCACTTGTTTCCTTTATTTGAAAGCTATCGAAAATGATGAGGATACTTTCTTTAGCGTACAATTATTGCTTAGAAATATTCATTAGAAGAGCTCCACGCAATTTGTTATGATAATTCAATTACTGGGAAAGATAATTTTCCTGAAATATGAAAGATAAATTAATGCAGTTTGTTATCCACTTTAGAAAATACAGTCTTTCGACTACGGAACTACTAAACAAATTATGCGGTGAGTTCAAGATATGTTGCTTTCACGGTCTGTTTCTGGTAAATTCTGGTCTTCTTTACCTTTCACTTTATGTTCTTAATCGTTGAACGATACTAGGTTTATTGTTTATAAAGGTTGTATCTGACCAATATTTTTAATCTTGGAATGCAATATTTTTCCAAAATTAATGCATTTTCATATTTTCATTTTGCCAAAATTGTATAAAACTCTCCAAGATATCACTTAAAGAATATTTTCATTAGAAAGCAAATTACTTTGAAATGATGTTTAAATAAATTAACAAGTGTTTATTCGTAACTTCGGATTTCTAGAAATAATAATAAATCCTCGTTTTCTGCTTAAAGGGATCTTGTACCTTTTAAACTCGTGGACATACCAAGAAAAACATTGAAGTTTGAATTATCCTATCTTCATTTTTTTTAACACTTTCCAACACATTTGAAAAGTGCTTATGCTTTCGGTTTGTCTGTACGTCTGTCCGTATGGCCGTCAGGCTGTCTGTCCGTCTGTCCGCGTTCTAACTCTCGTGAATATACTCGGATTGCTAGGGAAATTTTATATGTTATTGGCGTTTACTCTAGTGCAAACCTCTCTCTCAAAGTCTACTCTAGTCAAAGATTTTACCATGATTAGTTTATATATAGAGACAGTCAAAGTTTTCCGTTATATTACGGCTTACGGGAAAAAATCATTTGTAATGATTTTTAAAGGTGTTACTCCCTGTCAATCATATTCAAATTTATATGGATTTGAAAAGTGCGCTAAAATATGCATTCTGTAAAATATGCAATGAAAATAACAGATATTATTCATTTACAGGGCCACTCAAAAAATTTCCATGACAAAATATTAAAGGGGGAATTTTTTGCGAGATATTTTAATTATGTTAAATGATTTTAAGTGTCATAAAATTGATATGCGCGACTGAGACTTAATATTTCACGTATAATATGAAGTGCATAGTATTTACAGGTGCATACAAAAGATTTCAAATAGCATATTCTGTCCGATGTACTGTATATTATCGATGATGTCTGGTGGATGAATAAAATGCATTTTCAATTATGATATGCGCTTTTACGTTTTACTGAATATATGCATATTGTATGTTTTGCATAAATGCTATAGTTGATATACAGGGTTAAACAAAAGAGGTCATTAAGACTACTGAATATGAGGGTAATTTACTTAAAGATGAATGTTTTAAAAGTTATGCATTTTTATGTTGAACTGCTTTCAGTTTAATAAGAAATGCTTGTAGAATATAGATAAAATGATATACAGGATCACGCAAAGGATTAGCTACATGGTCACCCAAGAGTCAAAATGTCTGTAAATGTGATGTAAATAGTTTTAAGAATGTTTTTGTTTGAATTAAATTTTGACAAAATACTGGCGTTTAATAAAGGTACTAGGTAAACTACAGGGCTGAACAAAAATATTCAAGTATGTTTCCATCAATTAGAATAAAGTGCTGAAAGAGAAATGTCATTGTATTTCACTACGATCACGTTAAAATAGCGCATTCATAGCATTTTTATTAATTTATAGGGACACAGAAAAGAAATCGTTTAGAGTACTGCCTCTGCGTAATAATTTCTGAAGAATACATTTCAAAATTCGGTAAGCGCTTTTAAATTTAATTAGTTTTTTGTATATTACTCTTTATATATAGTTTCTATACCTCATTATCAGGGTTATACGTAAGTATTCGCATGCCATTCATCTTATTAGAGGACATTTCTGAAGGGGAAGTTTCAACTGAAATATTTGTATCGCTTAAATGAACTAAATTGTGGAATGCATAATTTTAATAGATACAAATCTTAATATCATATATAGAGCTGCTAAATTAATCGAATAATTGTAGAAGAGAACAGCTGAAATTCGGTTTTGAAATGTTTTATACATTTCCATATGGGGAAATGAAATGTAATATTTTAATTTTTTAATTGGTGAAGATTTGCTACATTATTCAGAATGTGTTGGAAAGTCCATTATAATCTATGATTGACGCATGAATTTCACTTCCTTGTTAATTAATTATTTTTTAAAGTTGGTTATTAAAATGTTGCACAAAATCATTTAAAGTAAAATGGTTTATCTGTTTAAAATGATATTTTTGTTTTGTAAAACATTCATTTTATTTCAAAGAACTGAAATATGTTTTTATAAGTTTGTCAAAGTGACGTCATTTTCATTTCATCAGATCCAAAATTAGAAATAAAATATTAAAAGACCA
Source organism: Maratus speculifer (assembly GCA_964019185.1). Lineage (NCBI taxonomy): Eukaryota > Metazoa > Arthropoda > Arachnida > Araneae > Salticidae > Maratus > Maratus speculifer. The sequence goes on along the minus strand of OZ025295.1, from coordinate 8,889,756 downwards.
ATACATTTTTGACAATGGTTCGCTCTAAAAATCTTGTATTCTGATAATGTATTTTTTGCGATATCTGTTTAACTTACTTTGTTTAACTTATTTTACATGCACGATTTTCTATTTTCTGTTTAATATTTTAATCAAACTATTATTATATGTTTTTTCCAAATGTAGAATAATGTTTGATTTCGTATTCCTCAAGTGCAATTGAGGTGCAATTTCGTAGTGCAATTTAAATTAAATACTTCGTATTGCCACAAATTTTTGCGTAAATGTTCGTTATAAAAATCGCGCGGCATATGCAGGTAAATATAAGAGATGGAATTTGTTATATTCATAACAGAATAAGAATCAAATTTAAATACATATTTCAAATCTCTTGGTATATTGAATGAACTCCAAAACCCACTAGGTTATCTACAAGCTTATAGCGTTTCAGATGCTGAAATATATTCGCGCAAAAATTGTTGCATAATTTACTTTGAATAAAATTTGAAAACTCGGAGAGAAAAATCAATTGGTAATCATAGAAATGTTCTGCTTCAAAATATCTGGAATGCATAATTTTCCAGGAACTTTAAAAGGAAAAATAACAGCAACTGATAAAAAAAGAGAGGCAAAATTTGACTAGAACCAGATGGGAAATAATTTAATAGGTAAAATGTTTTTGGAAAAAAAAGCTGGAAGTTATATTTATGTTTTTTTATTTATATTAACTAAATTTTCAATCGGAATTTTAAAGCATGAAATAATAACAAAATGTATTTCTAAAGATACATTTCGTGCTATTTTGAAAGATCGTTTTACAGAATCAAAATTGAGAAAATTTAAATGATATGTTTTATTTTTAGGATTTTGATCATTTGACGAAATCCTATTCGTCTCTGTCCCCTGTCTGTTTGTCCGTCACAAAAACCATCTAAATGAGAGACTTATTTTGTGTACTTACAGCTGAGTACATCATCTTAGATGACAAAAAATAAAATTTTGAAAATGACTAGCATTTTAAATGAATTATTTTTTTCAATGTCAACCGTTCCTCTTTATTTCTCAAAAGAGTACCTTAATTCTGAACGTTTTGCTTGTAGACATCATGATTTGGAGGTAAAGCTAGTAAACAAAAGATTCGTAGTTCGAACCCCGATGCTGGAAGTTAAAACTTCTTTATTAAGCTGAATAATTAAAAGAAATTACGCTTATTTTCACCAATTAAAGGTTTTATATTATTTCGATTTGTTTCATCTGACAGTCATAATATTTTTTGGAATTCAATTTTCTTTCTGTTTCAAAAACTACAGCAATTTATTAATGATTCAGCATTTAAATTTCGTTTAAATATTTTTTTTTTCATTTTTAGACATTTAAATATTTTTTATATTATCTTCTGTTTCTTAAATTTCAGATTTTCAAAAAATCTGGAATTTTGGATTTTATTTAAATTATTTGATTAAAACAAAAAACTTCTATTTATAATTATTTTAAATTAAATTTATTGGTGCTACCATCTGTGTAAGAATTTAATAATGATAAAGCGCACCAATTTAGATTTACTAATTAAAAAAAAAAAAGTTGTTTTGAAAGAGATATGAAACGAAATTCTTTATGCGATCTCCGATCACACAACACCTACTTGTTTTTGTTGTTTTCAAATTTTAATTGTAGCGAAACAATAGCATTCTATTAAACCCTTTAAAAGTAATTTTAACTTCAACTAAAACAGATAAAAATGATCTTGAAATTATCCGATCCTTTAACATGTTACGAATTTATCTTTTTCTATTAAAGGTATTTTATTTTCTTGTTTATTTGTTCATCTTATACCATTTAACTCGGTTTTTTACACATTGTACCACAAATGATGTATTTTTTCTTGAGGTGACGTATTTCCAAAGAAATTATTCTGGTAAAGATACGTTTAAACATTGCCACAGCAACCAATCAGAAGGTAAAGAATAGTGTCCACATAGTGTTTTCTTGCACAGAAAGGTTCAAAACATGGAGGATGGAAAACATGAAAACACCGTGGTAAATCATCGAGTTAATTGTTAAAATAGGGTTTTCATGTGTTTTCCAGCAGGATATGACTTAGCAGTCAAATGAGTTTTAATATACGAATTTATTCTTGTGTGTTTCTGAAATTTCAGTAACTAACTCAATGAGATAATTGTCTGTGCTACCGCCTGCCTGTCTATTATGGTGAATATCTCAATTTGGCTTAAAGTGTTATACCCTGTAAATTTTTTAACAGAAGGATTGCGATGATCGTTTTTTTTTTCAACAAAATTTTTGTCTAGACACGTAATGATACCATTAAAATATTGTTCTATTTGTTTACAAATGCTCTGTAAAAACTTGCGTAAAATGTTCAGACAAAAAACGATAAAAACATATAGAACGTGCGTATAAATAAAATATACTCTTGCAAATTACAAAATTGAAACTAATTTTGTATGAAAATATAAATACTCACAAAAAATATAAGCATTAACATGTCTTTGAAAAGTAATGTCGTTTCCTCCTAAATCTTTATTTCATTAGAATTATCAAACATTTCATCACACAATTATATGCAAAATATAATTTCATGATTACAAATTCCTATTGCGTATGTTGTTAGAATACAGAATAAAACATCTTTTAATATTATTTTAATTAATTTTACTGCGTAATTTCATTAATGATCTATTTCTACTCGTAATAATATATCGATAAACTCTTAAATATGTTATCAAAGTATTTTTCTCCAATCATGTCTCGTCGTATATTTCGAAATGCAAAGAACTGTATAAACGATGTAAAGAGAAAACTAATTATGTTATCGTGTTTCTCATGAAAAATTTCAGTTGAAATATGCATAAACACAAAGTAATAAGATTAATGGTGTGGATATTTGACAAAGGCACTAACAATTCAATATTGATTTCGCAATTTTATTTCTTCGGAAATTAGGTCTTTAATTTCATTCTTGTAATTGTAATTATGTTAGTGTTCTAATAAAACAACTTTTAATAAATGAATTAGTTAGCTATGGAAAATTTTTAGTGTATAATTGATTTATTTAGGCTTTATATATTTACTTTCTTAGTATGTTTTGATCCTAACATTTTCAATCTTTTACTATGCAAAATAGTTAATTACTTTATTTTATAAATACATGGTGTCGTAACAGTTTTTTAAATGACTAATTGCTACATAGGCTAAACAATGTTTTAAGAACAAAAATTACAAAAAAAAAAAAAAAAAAAAAAAAAAAAAAAAAGAGACATATAGTTTAGATACACACAGACCACACTATTTGCTTTTGTCCGATAAATTAAATTTCTGCCTGCTCGATTGTCGGGCAAATATTTTTACATGCAGTTTCAGAACAGTTTTCAACTGTGAGAATCTAAAAATGAAAAGATCATTCTATCGAACGTATAATATTTATCCTTGTCCTTTCGCGAACAAAATATTGAATATCTGTAGGCATAGAATCATTATATTTTAATTTAATGTGATTTTTATTTAATCTGATACCAACCCCTCCTCTTACACGAACCATTTTGCTGTTTCATTTACCAAATATAGTCTTAAATTTCATAGACTTAAAAAACGACCTTAGTCACACTTATGTCTTTTAGTCTTAAAATCGCATTGTTTAGCGAAAAAAGTAAAACTAAATTCGTAAATAAACGAATAACCTATAAATCACAAGTTTAGCCATTTTTTTGTTATTTCTGCCTAAAACACATAATGGACAGTGACATAGAAATAAAAATAATTTAAAAAAAATAAGGCAGAGATTTTTTTAATCAAACTTTTGAGATGCAAGTGGCTTAAATGGCGCAAGTGGTAAAACTCCAAATATTATATAAATTGAAACATTTGACATTGAATCCATTTTTAAGCAGTGTGAATATGTTGCTTTCATGCTAAAATAATATTTTTCATTTCATGATATTATCTATCTTTAAAGGTTTTTTTTCTTTTTTTTATTAAGAGATTTTTTTTGCGAGATATTTATATAGACTTATAAATGATATAGCCGTTCCAATGCAGTACCAACGATTAACGTCGTCAAAAGAAAAAAAATATTGGCAATCTTTTCGTCCAAAAAAAAAAAAAAAAAAAAAAAAAAAAAAAAAAAAAAAACAATAAAATACAAAATTTTTAAACAAAATTATTGTTATCCTTGTGTATTTGATACATAAACCCTTCTATATTCAATGATACAATAAGCATTCTCTATTCAATGAAACAAATCACAAAAAAATCTATCGGGTCATTTTTGAAATTATTCAAGCAGAGCTTTTAGGACCTAATGGTTTATAATATATATCATATTGATATGATATGACAATATATGATTTTGCTGATTATGAGCAAAACCGAGAATTGTACAGTATTTTCGAATATGGAATATATATCTTTAGTCTCGTTACTATCGTTTGTTAAAAATTATGTTCAAAGTTTTTTTACTCAAATTTTATAAAATTTATATAAAAAAGTTAGATGGCTGTTAATATCTACGTTGTATGAATATAAATGTATTTGAAGTAAATGTATTAACGTACATTGCAAAAAAATTTGACTCTTTAGCCGCATCGTCACTCCACCGCTTTTTTAGAAAACGATTAATTCAGCCAGTTATGGAGCATTATCAGGGGTCAAAAGACAGATATTCTATAAAAGCGGGGGAGTGACGAAGCAACAAAAGGATCAAATTTTTTACAGTGTCAATAAGAAAATAATCTATGAAGTATAAAGCAATCAGCGTTCCAATAGTTTAAAAATTAAAATGTATGTATTAATCACAACTACTTATTGTGAATAAATAAAATCTTTGAATGTAACCTTTTTTCTATGGTCTTATGCATATAATAGTTATTAAAATCTTTTCGTTCATTATTGTTTGAAATCTAATAATAGAAGAAAAATACCGATTTCATAATAGCTTTTTTAATTTTAATCCTAAAATAAAGTTATAGATTTAAAAAAAATATTTGGATTGTTTTCCTATTATACATTTTAATTTTTGCTTTATATATCTTGAAAAAACTATTACGACAAAATGTTTTTTCTTAAACACACAGGCACGAAAAAAATGTATGTTTAAATCTCTATTATCAACAGCCACAATTTAGTTTCATAACATAAATTGCAAGCATTTTTCTCCTCTATGTGGCGAAACAAGCCTAATTACTGATTTTATGATATTTGTTCTGAAATGAGGCAGATACTTAACTGTGTTTTGGAGAATACAATGCAATATTTCGAAACAAAATACCTTTTTAACCTGAAAGAACACTAAATCTAAGTAATAAACTACAATTTAGACGCAAACTCATATGTTGTTGCTATGGTAACATTCATCGTTTGAAACATTATTAAATTTTGAATTGATGTCACATGTATGAGAATGGATTAAAAAAAAAACATTTTTGAAAGCAATATCCGATTTTCACGAGAATTGAAATCTTAAAAAGATATAGTAAACTAAATACTGTAGTATATATTAACACTAGAACCGCATAAAATTCTACACAAGTTTAATACATACATACATATATATATATATATATATATATATATGTTTGACACAAGAATTTTTTTTAACCATTTAATTTATGCGTTTAAATTAGGTTTGGTTTTTGACGTCACATGTCAAAATCATGCAGAAAAGGAATTAAAAAGGTACGAAAAGTGTCAAAAACTGTCACAAAGTACCAAAAACTTATAAAAAGTTTTTATATAAAAAATTAATGAAATTTTATAATAAATCAAACTAAACACAGATTAAATATTAATTTATGCTAAATAAATAATTTTTATTTAATTATATAGTAGAATTAAGTTGCAGTAAAATTATAAATCATAATTCAAATTATTGATTAATTGTGGTAAAAAATGGGGTACTACTAGGTTATCCCGGCGACCAAAAAATTATTGCCAAATTTTAAGATTAAATGCCAATAATGAACGATCGTGAATGTCACATTCAATGACATTAAATACGATTCACGTGTTTAAAATGTCATTAAGTGGTTTTTATTTCGACTTTTTATTTGTATTTTTATTAATATTCTACTAATTATTTGTTTTTTCGTTATTTAAAATAAAAATTATGTCAATATGTATAATTTGGCTATTAGTTTGGCGATTTGTATAATCTGGAGAAATTGGTCGACGGGATACCAGAGTAGTACCAAAAATGGTTTAAAATAGTTATACTATTATGAGCTTAATTTTTTAAAGTATCATTGTATTATTTATACCTTTGTTACTTTTAAGTGTTAAATATTTTTTTTACTGAATTAGTAATCTAATTTATGCTATAGGTAAGAAAAAAAAGCTTGTGTAGTGCTAAAGTGGACACTATTCAATGGCTGATCAAAAATTATCTATATTACTAATGTTTGTATATATCTGTATGTTTGTTGTTTGTCTTCAGCATGCAATTAATTATGACAGAAAGTGCATGAAATAAACTAAAGATTTATGTGATAAACAAAGTATATTCTTATAAATACATAATTTTCCCATAACGGAACTTACTTAACAAATTTTAGATAGCACGTTTACTCTTACGTGATTATTATGTAAGAAATTAACTTTCAGAGGTTGTTTGTGATTCGGATGACCAGCCTTTCATTGCAGAACCCGAAATGATATTTTTCCTGATTCCTCTTTAATCAACTGAAATTCTGATAACAATTCAGATTACTCCCTTCCCCCCGGAATATCGTAAAACATTTTAAGTACTTTATGACTTTTTTGTTGAATTTGGCGTTGTGTGTTTCTCATTTAAAATGATTTATTTTTGACTTTCTGACTCTAGTCCTTTTTTACTTTCTTCTATCTTCAATAGAAGAAAGTATTGTAATCGAAATTTTTTTCGACTTTCGTTTTTCGACGGATTTACACGTTTTAGGGGTCAGAGATTCCAAAAAAAAAAAAACTGTTTTTACAAAATGTCTGTCTGTCCGTGTATCTGTGTGTAACATGAAGTTATGCATAGAAATGAACCAAATTTTTTGTGAATATTTCTGGCTGTGGCAAGCAAGTCCTCCTTCAGTTTTGAAATATTTCGCCGGAAGGGGGCGCTGCAATCGCGATTTTTGTGCCATTTTCAATATTGTACCGGCCAAAAGTATATGGAGTTATGCATCAAATTGAGCCAAATTTTTTGTGTAAGTGTATGAATATGGCTAGTTGGTCCTCCCTAAATTTGAAAAAAATCCACCGGAAGGGGGCGCTCCAATCGCGATTTTTGTGCCATTTTCAATATTGCACTACCTAAAAGTGTATGAAGTTAGTCTTAGAACTGAACTAAAATTTCTGTATATAATTATTTTTAGGTAAGGCAAATAGGTCCTCCCTGAATTAAAAAAAAATCTGCCTATCATTCTATTGTTCATCGGCTCGTGTAGAGACGTAAATTTGTTTTAATTCCGATTAATTGATTGAATCAGAAATTTAAGATGAAAACAAAAGTTCGTATGCTATTGAATTAAAATTATTAAAACATTAAAATGCGTAACTATTTTTTAAAAATATTAAATTGTACTTATGAGATAGAAGAAAGCTTTGGGATTGGCTCATCCAGCTAGTTTTTTTGTATTTTGCAGACAATTTTTTATTGTTATTTGTATGGCAGACGGTTTTATGCTTTAAGAATTTCAGAGCTTCGTGTTTAAAATTTTGTATTCACATCTGGAATGGCAACGATTTAGTGAGGCATTCATTACCATAGTAAAGTTGAAAACTTATGTTATTTATCAGAACCTAGACGTTCTTTTCCAGATATTGTAAATTTATAAGATTTCAGAAGTTGTAGAAAAACAATAAAAGACAAAAACATGTAATTTAACGCGTGTAAATGGAATACATTTTTTTGTGTGGGATTTGATGTCTTTGGCTTTATTGTTTTAAAAAGACGCCAAGAATTTTATTTGAACTCCGCCGTGCATCCCATAGAACCCAAAAGGTAAGAAATTTTTTTATTATTTATTAGGAATATGTTATTCTTACCTGTATTTTTAATTAAAAAATTGATAAGAAATATTAATATTGGGCGTTATTGTCCCAGGGCACCTCATATTTACTTATAGCTGATGTGCATATCGTCATATACCCATTATCATGGACACAAGTTTCCCTTCTATTTTAGCAAGGCAAAATTACCTAGATTTTCAATGTAAGCTTCCTGTAAAAAGAAAATCCTTTCCGGTTCGGTCTGTAGGCACAGATAGATTTCGAAGTTACGTACAAAGGGCGTTACAGTAAAACTATAAGCTGTTTTTTAAGTTTGAGGCAACACCACGAAATAAAATTAAAATATGGACATTATTTCGAAAATTTTCATAATATCCTTATTATAACGATTTGAAAATTTTAACCCTTCCCCTTTTCACCTCCTTGGGTCGAATTTGCCCATTCACAATTCCCACCAAGATATTACCCATCTCAATGTTTTTGATGAGTTTGAAGAGGATCCGTGCGTAATTGCAACTTTTATCATGCAAAAAATATTTAGTACATACATAAAAACACACACTCACATATATACACTTTATGGTCATTAATCACCGGATACTTGCGATTTAGGCGTTTTGTTAAATATCTAGAAACATACATGAGGGATTATTCTGAAATTTCAGGTGTGAAGGCAAGCTAGTACAAGTCATATATTTTCGTGAAGATTTTTTTCATGAAATCCCATAGATGGCTATCAAGAAATTAAAAAAGAACGAAGATCTTTTGAGTAATAGTCTCAAAACTATTGTAGCCATAACGTTCAAACTGCAATTGTGATTTAGTGTCTTATTGAAATAAACTGTGTTCATTTTTATGCGGATAGCATGTACACTAGTCGAGAAATAGAGGTTTTTTTTTATAAAAACACTCCAAATTTTCGTCAAGTTTTTTGGCTTATAATTTGCAGAGTTCTTTAAAAAAGGTGTTTTGTTTTGAGCATACGGCAACAACGCTGTAATCAGAATTAAAAAATAATAAACCATTATATTATATACATTAAACATTAACAGGTTTATTAAATAATGCTCATGCATGAACGCAATCAAAATGTAAATTACATAGATGTACGGCAAAATTTTCGTGAAGTTCTCAAAAACATAGCTTGTAAATTCTGAAAATTACCGTCGATAGAATAAGATCGAAATCCGTTATTCCCAAAATGAAGAAAAATGATGAAGTACTGTATCCATATACCTGTTGATTAATGTCAATATTGCATGCAAAATACGGCACATATATTACCATATTTGGATGTTGCCACTCATCCGTTTGTTTCTTTTAGGAAACAACGGTTTTTGGGCTTATTCTATCGATGATAATTTTCAGAATTTACAAGCTAGGTGTTTAAGAATTTCACAAAAGTTGCTCTATGTGTTTAACTAGCAGATTATGGGATTTCAGAAAAAAATCTTCGCGGAAATATATGACCTGTTCTATTTTCTTTAAATACCTGGATTTTCATTGTAATTCCTCAAGTATTTTTCTAGATATTTAACAAAACATCAAAAATTACAAGTGTCCGGCCATTAATTTCCATATAGTGCATAGATAAACTTTTAAGGTGCGGTGGCTTTGTGTTTCTGGAGTCTTAATAATGAAAATATGTGAAATTATTTTCCAAAACCCGCACCATGATAACGACTGCATTTCTTATACACACCTGCACATTAAGCTAGGACTAATGAAGAACTTCGTGAAAGCCTTGAACAAGGATGGAGAGGCTTTTAAGTACCTTAGAGCGAAATTTTCAAGACTGAGTAAATCAAAAGTTAAAGGGGAAATCTTTGTGGTCCCTCAAATATGCACAATAATGAAGGATCCTGCTTTTGATAAAGTTTTGAAAGGAAAAAACAAAGCGGCCTAGGAAGCCTTCAAAGGTGTGATACGAGGGTTTCTAGGCATCTGAAAAGCCGAAAATTACCAACAGTTGGTGAAAGAACTCCTACAAAAATACCATGACCTTGTATGCAAGATGTCTCTGAAACTTCAATTCCTTCAACCCCAATCTTTGTTTTTTCCTTAAAAATTGTGTAATTGTAAACAATGATCACGGTGAAAGGTATCACAAAGATATCTCTGTAATAGAACACATATATCAGGGTCGTTGGGATGGGTCAATTCTGGCCGACTCCTGCTAAATTGTTACAAGAGGTGCTCCGGTGTTGACATACAAGAGGCATCCCAAAAGGAAATGTTTGCAAGAATAGGCTAAAAACAACCACATCTTTCTAAAAAATGAACACTGTTTAATGAAACCTGCCTATTGTATTGCATTTATTTCATAGGATTTTTTTTCTCCTTCAATTTGCTTGTAGATTGATGTGTGGGATGTTGTGTGTCTTTCTCCAGTGTGCTGTATTGTATCTTGAAAACAAGAGCTAATAAAAAATTTTCATTTACATATTAGTTTTTTTCAACCCAAAATTAGTAGGAATCGACTATCTAGAACTAGGAAACTGACAAAAATATTTTTTTTGTTGGCTAGTGATATTTGTCTATGTACCCTTATTGCCCTAATTATCGAAATTTGGTTAAAGATTTCATAAAGTGTTGGAAAGTGCTTCATAATCTATGCTTAATGCATGATTTTTCTTCCTTGTTTTATTTTTAACGATAGCAAATTTATTTTCCATTCAATTTAAACATTGCAATTGAAATAGTTATAACTTATTTTGTGATTGAAAAAAACTCAATCGAATGTTTCAAATTATTGATAGCTGCAAAAATGATTTTTTTTTCATAACACACTTTTATGATTTTATTCAAAATTCTATTTTTTAAAACAGACGTATAAAATACTTTATCTTTTATGCATGAAGAAATTTTTGGAAAGAATGAAGAAAAAGACTCCACCTCTTTATGTGTCAAAAATCTGTCATATTAAAACTGCGGGAAAATGTTGGGTAGATAACAATATTTCTTAGTTTAAAAAAAGACATGTTATTAGTGGAGAAAGATTGACATTGCAAAAAAATATTTTTTGAAAGTATAATTTCATTTTTTTTCTTTAAACCAGCTATGAAATATTTGTTGCATTTTGTAACAATATTGTTTATAATCTATGGCTTGTTAAGACAAGTTTTAAATATTAATTATATTTGAGTTATAAGTAAACCTTCTCTTTCCTTTAGAATGAATGTATGGAGATATCTCTTGTTTGTAAGAAATATTGTTTATAAAAAAATAAGATAAAAAACGATTTATTTATTTTAAAATTATTGCAAAATATTTTACTTTAAAACAAACTGGACATTCAATTTTTGTAAATAAAAAAATATACGTAAAATGTTATGACATAAGTGAAAATATCCTAAAAAATACTACTTATAAACCATTTTTATTATTATTTTTTTGGAAATAAAATGTTTAGAATAAAGCAGCTAGACATTTACATATAAACGTTAAAATAAAAATCACAAGTTTACTAAACAGTGTATAAAATATTTTAAAATCTAAAAATCAAACAAACATTAGAATAAAGTTAAGATACTCAACATTTCAATCATCTTCATCTTGTAAACGTTGTCATACTGCTTCAAAAAAAAAAAAAAAAAAAAAAAAAAAAAAAAAAAACTTTTGAATTTAAAAGGTGTGTTAGTTATCGCTTTAACTAATCACATAAAAAATAATGCAATGCCACCATCTTTTTGACAAAAGAATAGAATAATATTTTAAATTATGTAATGAAGGAGAATGCCTTAGGGTCATCTATCAGGTAATAACATAATAGATGAAAATCGAATGAAACCGCGAAATCATGTGACTGCAGTAGCTACATCTATTGTAACTTCTTAGCTACCGAGTATTAATGCACGATTATTAATTATTACTGAATTATTTGTCTTCCCATCTGACTTCAGAATGAGATTTTTATTTTATTTGCATTTGGTCGAATCATGGACTTCGAAATCTATCAGTCTGATTTTGAAATTGTAATTATGTTCGAATACCATTAACTTTTTCCCACGTGGTGCCCCTAAAAAAACCCCTACCTAACTTTAATTTCACTGGCACGAAGAATATTTAATTAAAATTTTCTTTTTATAACATACCTGAAAATAAGCAAGTTCGTATTCTCTAATAAATTTATTCATAAATTCTGGTAGAAGTTAATTATTTCAAACAGATTTACTCCGCGCCGGTAGGGGTTAAAAAAATGGAACAAAACGAAGGTCCACATATGTGGATGCAGAAACGAAAGTGATAAAATGATGCAAATATAAGCAGAACTCAAAAATAATACAAAATACATAAATTTAGCTATAAAGCGAAACTAGCAGTACATACCCAACGTTAAAAAATTAAGGGGTCTCAGGAGTCTTACTTTTTACCTGGTAGTGCGATTTAGCAACATATACATTTGATTTTTTTTCTCAGTCCCTATTAAACTTAAATGCATAAAATTTTTAACATAGACAACTTAATATCTCTTCTATTTAAATTAATTTTTTTAACATTCTATATTGAATTTTTATTATATATTTTTTATGTTTAATTTTGATTTAAAATTTAGATTGTTCTTTGACTGCGCGCAACATTTCTCAAAAAATAATAAAGCAATTTGTATGAAACTTGGTAAATATCTTCATTTTAAGTTTAAGAACAACTTATACCTCAAATTTAGAATTTTAATTACATTAAATATTGATAATTGGCAATTTCTTAAATAAAAAATGATTTTTTTTTCAATTTTTTCAATTTCAATTTCAATTTTAAATAAATAAATGCATAAATTGCTTTAAAATGAGGTATAAGTTCAAGATACATTAATTTTACACCATTATGAACTTTTTTAGCGGTTCTTGAACTAATAGTTTTGCTAGAATCCTGCGCGCAATGGATACAAGTCTAATTTTTTTTAATCAAAATTAAACATTAAAAAAATAAAATAGAATTTCAATGTAGAATATTTAAAAAATTATTTTTAATAGAAGAGATATTCAGTTGTCTATATTAAAAATTTTATGCATTTATGTTTTATAGGAACCGAGAAAAAAAATCAAATGTGACATGTTGCTAAGTTGCACTACAAGGTAAATGTAAGACTCCTGAGACCCCTTAAAGATGAATAAAATTAGTTGCAAATTAAATGTACTTATCTTATATATACACTGGTGTGCAAAATTTAAGGACGAGTCCCATAATTCCAATTTTCAAGGGATTTTAAAGCGATAATTTTCACATGAATATTTAAAAGGAAGTAATATCCTTCTATAGTAAAAAAAAAACTAGCCTTAAAAGGAATGACTTCTGTAATGATGCTGATGTGTAAGATTTCCGGAAATAACGAATCCGGGTGGACTACTCCTCCATGAGTCGAATAGACCAATCAGGAAAGGGCTGCTTCTATGCATCGAGCAGCGATTCCAACCGGGATTGCAAAGCAATACCGAACGAAATCGCGAACCGATTACGCAAGGGGTTGGCGAGCGTAGGGAGCAGCGGGGCTCCGCCCCCCTATAGTTTAGAAGGACTGTAACTGCTCTTTCCAATTATACAATGTTGGGGCGCCGCACCCCACTTTGCCCCCCCCCCCTTAAAGGTGAACTCTTTAATTTTTTATCCACAGCACTCGTGTTGAATATCTTTAGAAAGGTCTGAAACTGCCTTTTCCTATTATGGATGTCTTGTGTGTCCCCCCCTCCGCTCTGCCCCTCAGGGGGGGCACATTTTTAATTTCTTTACAACACCAGTCGTGTGACACATCATTTGAAAGGTCTGCAACTGCTTATTCATATTATGGATGTCTTGTGTGTCACCCCGCAGGGGGGCACATTTTTAATTTCTCTACAACACCAGTCGTGTGACACATCATTTGAGAAGTCTGCAAGTGCTTATTCATGTTATGGATGTCTTGTGTGTCATCCCCCCCTCTGCCTCTCCCAGGGGGGGGGGGCACATTTTTAATTTCTTTACAACACCAGTCGTGTGACACATCATTTGAAAGGTCTGCAACTGCTTATTTATACCATGGGGTATTGGCGAGCGCAGCAAGCAGGGGTCGCCTACAACTTGGAATCGCGAAGCGATCACGCGGAGGGTTGGCGAGCGTAGCGAGCAGGGGGGCGGAGCCCCCTAGTAACTTAAATAATTACTATCCCTGCAAAGCAGCTAGTCCATCTAACATCTCATTCAGGTCACAGATGGTCATAAGTAACACAGTCGCTACGGCAAAACAAAAAATAGGAATTCCACACGTCTCTTTTATGAGTCTCAAATGACTACTATATGTAACTCCACTGACAGATCATTGTGACTGCTGCTTTGTGGCGAGTCACCAGGTGACTTTACAACGTCATTTCGTTAAAAGTCTCGTGCGACCTTTTATCTGGAGACTCAATTTCAAAGTCACTGTGAACGTTGCATTATGATAAATCACCAAATTATGTCCCATTAAAGTCACATGGTGACTTTTCACTACTTTTCCCAGTGGTTACTTCACAGTAGAGTCTCTGTCACCATTTGACAAAGTATTGTGACAGAAAGTCCCTATGTGACTTTAATGTGACATTATTTGGGGATTCATCATAATGCAACATTCACATTGACTTTGAAACTTTGAAACTATTTTAAACACAAACTTTGAAATTAAGCCTCCAAATGACAGTCACATGAGAGTCTCAATAAAAGAACATTGTAAAGTCACCTGGTGACTCAACACAAAGCAGCAGTCGCAGTGACCTGTCAGTAGAGTCACATATACATGTCATTGGAGACTCATAAAAGAGATGTGTGGAATTTTCCATTTTTTGTTTCGCCGTAGTAACTGTGATTTTTGTGACAAAGTGTGACTTGGATGAGATATATGCACTATCTGTTATGCAGTGATAGTATTTATTCTATTACTATTCCTTCTTTCAGAATATTCGCGTGAAAATTATCGCTTGAAAATCCTTTGAAAATTGGCATTTTGGGACTCGTCCTTAAATTTTGCACACCAGTGTATATATATATTCAGCTACTTCACTCGCAACTGGTTATTTCTCACTAGATAACTCTTCTTCCGTATTCATAACTCCTTTGTATTAAATTATCTCCTGTTATAAAACTATAAATTTATATAATAATAATAATGCATACATCATTTTTTAAACGTTATAAGATATTTAAAGTGCATTTTATATGAATAAGCTGAAAATAAAAATCATACATAACATAACATACATCTTTCTTTGGGCCTTTTTTTTCCTTTAGTATATAAAAAAATAATAATAAAACTTCTTTAAATAAGAAGTTATTTTTGAAAATTCTGCATAAAAATCCAATCTTTGTTTCGGGAATAAATTTTCTATCATCAATCAAACAATTCCTAAAAAAAATATTCAAAAGCAAAAAAAAAAAAAAAATAAAAAATAAAAAAAAAAATAAATAAAAAAAAAATAAATCTGAATTTTTTTTGCAAAGCTTTAAAATTAAATTTTCAAAACAAGAAATAAAAAAACAAGAAGGATATATTTCAAATAAGAATAAAAATTCTCATGTTGTTAACTTTCAATACTTTCAAAAAATTTATTTCACATAAACTGAAGGAAATATATTAGCCTTGTCTAAATTAAATGTGATACGCTTCTATTTTAGAAAATTGTGTGTCTTTAGTGAAAAAATATCTTTTTTCTATGTTTATGAATCAATAAAGAAGAAAAACTTGACTCTAAATTTTTTCAGTCACGTGAGATATTTTCAGTGACTTACAAAATGTTGCATCAACGCAAAAAAGAAATATTTTTTTTCATTTCTTATAACATTTCCTTAAATATGAGTGTTAAAAACTACATTTTCGATTTTAGCAGTGGATATTTCTACTTGCCTATTTTTACTTATTTTTATGAAAATTTCCGAATTTTAGATTACGACAGATTTGCCTGATTTAGGAATCATAGAAAATGAAAAATAAATTTTCAAAAAATTTTTGTATGACTCTCTGTCTTTATGTGACGCAAATATTTTGGGCATTCTATCTTCAGAACTAATGAACGGTATTCATTAAAACTTTAGATTCAGTTAGTCCCTAATATAAGCTGGTGCTGATTAATTTTTGGCATAAATCACACAACAGATGACGCTGTTTTTTTTTTTTTTACGATTGCCGCAATAAATCTATCTCAATTACGTATTGACGGATTTTCATAAAATTTCAGATTCCGTCTGTTTTTTATATAACATGGCGCTTATTTGTTTTTGATTTAAATCTCTCAAAAGGTGACGCTGCTATACGGCACTAACGATCTCATTTGATCAGTATAAAGGGAGCTAGCAGGGAGTAACTGGCTTGACATTTTGTTCGATGCTAACGTTCGCCCCTCCTGATCATGAAATACGGTGTCCAAATCTAAATATTGCCAAATTCTCAAATGCCTTTGCTAGAGCAAATGTGAAAAAACTTTGAGGAGCAAATGCCTTTGCTGCTCATTGATGACCAAGTCAACCAAGCAAATTCAACAACATTCAATAGCAATCATCTCAATTAAAAAAAAAAAAAAACAGATGACAGCACTGAAAAATCCTACCTGGCACCGAAAGCCTGTGAAATGTTCCGTAAAAATGTACCTAGCTCGCTTTAATTAACCCAAAAGTCAAGAGGAGTGGAGTGTGAAATTTTAGCGGACATGTTTGGCGATTTCTTGTCTTGCTGCCTTTTTTTCTTTTGCTGTCAGAGAACGAGGCTTCGCCAAAGTACGGAACTTTCCAAAAGGCCATAAAAGCAGAATTAAGATAATTTTTCAAACAAGCCAGGCTGGCAAAAGAAAAAAATAAGCGAAACTGATGAAATATGAAGCATTTTCAGTGGATTTGACTTTTAGGAGAATAAAGCTGCTCTCAAGGGACAACTTTATGACACAAGTTTTAATTCAATTTTGTTCAGAAATGCATAAAATGAATAGGTGTTGTTGTTCAGATACTATGTAATCGAAAACGTTTTCCATTTTTTGCTAAATTATGAGCCGAATTTTGCTCTCAACCGATTGTTAACGGGACAATGTTGAAATAAGTTGCGAAAAAATAATATTATTAAATTAAAATTATAAAATATGTGTGTACAATATAGTTAATATAACTTTTATTATAATGTTTTCTATTACATTAAATTTTTACAAATAATTACTAGATACAATATGTAATTATTTGTCGCTCACAGGACAAATCCTGTCATCCCATCCCTCACACATGCGTACGACAGTATCATTCACGAGTGCATATTACTCATTAGACTTCATCATTACGTGTTTGTCACTGGGAAGGGAGTGTGTAGTGATCTCATTTCTTTTGATCAATATAAAGGGAGTTACTAGCTTAGAGCAATTGGCTTGGACTTTAGATCAACGATATTATTAATTTAAATATAGAATTTAGTTATAAGTCTTTAAAGTTTGAGTCTTTGAAAATATCATTTTCCAAATAGTCATTGTAATTTGTTGAATTAAAATTTTTTCAAGTCTTTTTCAAATTCTTTTAATTGGATTTTGGTTTATATTACGATAAATAACGGAGTTTATTTATTAAATCACAGGAAATTTTATTATGAAAAGTATATTTGTGCAATTATTATTATAAATAAAGTACATATTTTCTTTGCATTTCCTTGCAAAATATATTTCAAGAAGAAAACAGAAGATAACCTAGCTAAATGCCTTAAAACTAAAAATAACGAAAAAAGGTACTTTATTAGTGACTATAGAACATTACTGCAACTCTTTTTACCGCATTTAAAACAACGCACCTGATTTTTTTTTTAAGTATTGAGCAATTATTTACCATACATAATCTTTTATTCATGTGGGAACAATGATAAATTCTAAAGTTATGAAGAAAAAGACCACCTTTCTATACAAAATCGTCGAATACATGTCAGATTAAAATGACATAAAAGCTCAGAATCGAGGGTTTTTTTTTCTCTCGTTCTTTCAGTAAATGATGTACTATTATAGAAGAAAGGAATAATTTGATATAATGACGTTTTTAAAGTAGACAAATTTTCTTTGTTTAATAAAGATTCTGATATAACTTGAGGGATAAACTTTTAAAATATACAAATCCTTAATCATTTCCAAAAACAAAATACCCAAAAAGTTTTCTGAGGTAACCCAAAGAAACAAAAATGTAAAGAATAAATTGTGACACTTAATTTTGTAAATATAATAACGTATTAAACAAGTATCTTAATAATATTTGACAGTTGTCTCCCGAAATAAAGTAAACCTCATGCATTTAAAATGTAAAACCGTATACTGTTATTCTAATTTTTTGTTCGTACTCAAATAACATATCAAGGATTTCATTTCATGTATTTTCCAATGATTTTTATAAAATCTAATTTGATATGAAATATATAAAGTTGGTTTTATTTTTCCCTATTTCAGGTATTTTGGAAAATTCCGCGATGATTTTTGTTAATTATTAATTTAACAGAAAGATACTTGATCACCCGAACTGAGCACCAAACAAAAACGTAGAACCATCTCCAGCATTCTTGAATAACTATGCGAAATTTATGCATTTTTTATTATTACTCACCCAGGCAACATTACTCCTGACATCTTATATGCTTTTTTAATTGAAAACTTTTTTATATTTAATGTATATCTTTCGCATTTTACACTAATAAAACTAACAACCATTTTATATATTAGCAGTTATGTATACTTATTCTTATATATATATTAACAATTTTAGAAATGGATCAATGAAAATGTGCATATATACCGATGGACCAATAAAAATCTTCGTAAATGCCATTGGGGGAGAGGCGGGATCTGTCACCAAATGCCGCTAATTTTGTTACCAACTTGGGGATACATCGCCAAATTTGACGACCAAAAGTACTCCGCAAAAAGTGATGCCAACTCGGCGCTATTTGCGGTGTTTCTCCAGATTCCCATTGACTATCATTGTAATTCAATAAAGTTCCTTTTGTTTTCGATTTTGATTTCTTTTTCTTTTTTCTTTCTTTCTTTTCTTTTTCTTTTCTTTTTTTTTTAATTTCGCAGTAAGAGTTGGTCCTATCGAAAACTTCGCAGTATGAAATTTGCAGATAACACTATAATAAAAAGACTAAGATTATAATAAGATTTATAATGAATTTAATTGGATTTGACATCTTTAGAATTCACGAAATGAAGATTTTCTTTCTCCCTAAAACCCATTTTTTTGTCCCTTTAAACCCATTTTTAAATTTATAAACAAATTAACATACGTAATTTTTTAGCCGTTTTCCTCAAAGTTATGAAAGCAAAATTGAAACAAAGAGAAACAGGACATACATATTTCATTTTCGCACACAAACCCATTCATCAAATATGTTTATAAAGCTTTAATTTTAGAAATTATTAACTTAAAAATATTTGAACATACTATATTTAGAAAAGTGTATTTAATGGAAAATATTGAAAGAGTCACATACTAAATTTAAGGTAGTGTCTCAGTTAATAAATGATAGTGGATATACATTAATGATTTTCATAGAATAGACATGTACTTTTCTTAATATTTATATGCTTTTAATGAAAAATGTATTCGAAGTTATAGCTGTAATTCTCTAGAAGATATAATTGTAAAACTGAAAAAAAAAAAAAAAAAAAAAAAAAATAAGAAAAAGAACATAATTTTTTTTTTCTTTACATTCAAATCCATAATAGTTGTGAATATATAACGTTATCATTTTAGGGGGAAGAGGAATGTGACAAATGATATCGAAAGACATTTCTAGGGGCTGAAGGGGCATGTCATTTGCTATCGTTATCATGTTTGATCCATCCAAACTTTTCATTTTATATTTGTAACTTGTTCTTTACATAATATTTTATTATATATTTTTAGTCTACGTCTTAGCCATTATTAAAATCATTAAATTATTATAAAATTATTAATTCCAAAATATGGAATACCACAAGCTCTGGAATTCTTATTATTCTGTCACATGTGCATAAATATATAATTTGTTGCTCGAGAAACCAACTGCGAAGTATGGCTGAAATGATACTTGGCGTGTTTATTGGTAAATAAATGAGAAATTATGTTGTCCACCAGTTCAGTTGATAAGACGTCCTGTGTGCTCCATCACCCACCACCCGTGCGGGGGCAAATACAAAGGCATGGTCTCCTCATCTGATCAAGGCTCTAAATTACGAGACCATCTTGCGAAGCCATTTGCAGTTCAAACAACAGGATGTACCATTAATTAACAGGCGAAACAAAGTATGCTCAGCGACAAGCAAGTACTGCAGAAATAATGGTATGCGAAGCAAAGAAATCAGATTTATTGCCCCTACGCGGCAATTAGGCGGTCGTCCGCCCCGATACCAGGTATCTAACCCGTTAAGGTGAGATAACTCGGCAGGTAGGGGCCTGGTCATCGGTTAGAAAGAAAGAAAGTACAAAGGCATTCTTACTGCTGAATGCATTACGCAAGAAATAGGCTATTATGAAATAGTTTTAAATAGTAGTTATTTATTTTGAGTGTTATTTGATGTAAAGTTCGTATGCAAAGCGATATTCTATTGACTTATCTTCATTTGAATCAATAAAGTATATGCAGACAATAAATCAATAACCATATCTGTGCATAACTCCAAACAAAAGAGAAAAAAAATCCAAAGGTGAAAATTTGAATTTTTGACATTGATAATGATATCTTTACGGGGGGGGGGGGGGTTCGAGGAATGATAACGTTTGATACCAAGAGGGGGGGGGGAATTCAAACTTATCAAACAGTTGATGACTTTAAATATGCACAGACCCATACATTTTATGCTTATACAATTTTAACTTTAGAAATCTTTAAGTATATTATATTTAGAAACGTGTACTTAATAGAAAATATTGAAAGTGTCGCATACTAATTTTAAAGAAAGGTTTCAGTTAATACACTGCTCAAAAGAATTAAAGGATATTTGAAGTTTTATATAAAATAAAGATATAAACGAAATTTTTTTTGCCGAAAATAGAAGAAGAGAATCACAAATGCAAATTTTTCTAGTTTTCAAACTGTGGAGTATGCAAATTTTGAGTTCGACGTCAAAAACGTCGCTTCAGCGGCAGCGAATGAAATTTGACTTTCAACTGGATAAAAGAGAATGAAGACAATGATGATCGGCATTCAGTGATTGCTTTGTTTCGATGAATACGATGTCTCAGCGAAGTCATTTGACAGATTCAGAAGCTTAGAGAATAGTTGATAGGTTAAAAGGGGGCCAAACTCAAGCCGAAGTAGCGCAAGCCATTGGAGTGTCACAAAGTGTCATTTCCAGGATCTGAAACCGTTTTTCGGAGAGTGAATGTGCAGGCCGAAGACCAGGGCAAGGTCGCACACGGGCAACAACGCCCAATGAAGATCGGTATTTAAAGTTAACAGCTCGGAGACACCGAAACATGAATGCTACTCTTCTCCAACAACACCTTCGCTCGGCTACAGGCACCTCGATTTCAACTCAGACTGCCTGAAACCTGATCCATGCTGTAGGTCTGTATGCTCGCCGACCGATGGCATGTGTTAGATTAACATCAAGGCATCGTCGCGACCGCAGGGAGTGGGCAACCGAGCATGTCAACTGGAGGAGAAATGAATGGAGCAATATTCTGTTTTCTGACGAGTCCCGTTTTTCTGTGCATCCGGATAATAGGCGTATTTTCATCTGGAGGGACCGTGGCAGTAGGAATAATCCTGCGTTCGTGCACGAAAGTGTCAGATTTGGCGGTGGAGGAGTGTTGGTGTATGGTGGCATCTCCATTGACGGGCGCACTGACCTCTACATCATTCGAGATGGAGCTCTGACTGGTCGCCGATACAAAGATAAGATCCACAGACCTATTGTAGTCCCTTATGCTGCAGCAATCGGAGATAACTTCATTTTAATGGACGATAACTGCAGGCCACATCGTGTAAACCTGGTGGAGGATTTCCTTTTCGAGGAAGGAATCGTTCGAATGGAATGGCCAGCGTGTTCTCCAGACATGAATCCAATCGAGCACGTTTGGGACGCTCTAGGAAGACGAGTTTCTGGTCGCCAACAACCCCCACAAACTCTTCAAGAACTGGAAAGAGCTCTTCTGTAAGAGTGGGGCAGAATACCCCAACTCGTCATAATAGCCTCATTGAGTCCATGGCTCAAAGGTGTTCAACGTTGCTGGCCGCCCGTGGAAACCATACCCCCTACTGAAAATGATTTTCTTTGAAGAAAATACCTTTTCTTATTCTTTTTTTCTCATATGCACAAATTGTGTTTTTTCCTTTTGTACACAAATGCGCAATAAAATGCATTTTTTTTCTGCTAAACATGTGTGATTTATTCCCATATAACCTACAATGTCTGTCGACCATGTATCAATCAGCTAAAAAGTTTCCCAGATACAAAATCCACCTAAAACTGCAATATCCTTTAATTGTTTTGAGCAGTGTTAGTGACAGTATGTATAGAATACAGCATACTTTAATGATGTTCATAAAATAGACATGCACTTTTCTCAATATTTACATACTTTTAACGAAATATTTATTTAATTTACATTTCTGTTAGAATCGCATCATTATGCTTTAGGCAGTTATACGTTAATTTAATTAAATGTTTACTATAATGTGAGCGCTATATATACATACACAGGGTGTCCCTAAACTCATGGTATATACGCTAGGGGATGATAGAACACATCAAGACGAGTAATAGTAAATGGGAAACCAAGGGTCTCAAACGTTTTCCAAAGGAGACAACCGCCATTAAAGTTTGGGGTCCAAAGTTTCAAATACACATAAAAAACAGAAAAATTGGTCGATTGATTTGCGTTTTTCACTGAGACTATTCTTTATGTTTATATTTTCTTGAAAATAAATTATAAAGATAAATTTCGAAAAATGCCGATAGAGGGCACTTTAGACTTTGAAGCAACGAAAAACTATTTTTTGCCGTGATTTTTTGCATCTCATTAAATGGTTTCGTAAGTTTAGACTTAAACTTAAATTTTGAGCTCAAAATCTGAATAGTTGGGAGTAGTTAAGTAGCACAAACTTAACCGTGTTCATAGAGTTTAAATTTCAAAAGATTATAAAAAAAGGGAAAATTGGTCGATTGATTTGCTGTTTTCACTAAAATTATTCTTTATGTCGGTATTTTATTGAAAATGAATTATAAAGATAAATTTCAAAAAATGCCGATAGAGGGCGCTTTAGACTTTGGAGTAACGAACAACTATTTTTTACGTTATTTTTTGCATCTGATTAAATGTTTTCGTAAACTTAGACTTAAACTTAAATTTTGAGCTCAAAATCTGAATAGTTTGGAATCGTTAAGTAGCAAAAACTGAACTGTGTTCAGAGGGTTTAAATTTAAAACGATTATAAAAAAACGGAAAAATTAGTCAATTCGTTTGCGGTTTTTGCTAAAACTACTCTTTAAATCAGTGTTTTGTTGAAAATAAATTTTAAAGATAAATTTCATAAAATGCCGATAGAGGGCGCCTTAGACATTGGGGTAGCGTACAACTATTTTTAACCGTTATTTTTTTTATTTTATTAAATGCTTTTAAATGCTTAGATTTAAATTTTGAGGTCAAATTCTGAATCGTTGCGAGTGTTTAAGTAGTGACTGTGAAAAAAAGTGAACTGTGTTCGAGGGGGGGGGAGGTGGTAAATTTCAACTCCTGAACACACTTCAGTTTGTGCTTCTAAACCCCTCCCAACGATTCAGAATTTGAGTTCAAAATTTAAATTTAAATCTAAGATTTCGGAAACATTTAATAAGTTTTGGAAAGCATTTAATTAGTTACAAAAAATAACGGTTAAAATTAGTTGTTGGTTACTCTGAATTTTAAGGCGCCCTCTAACGGAATTTTTTGAAATTTATCTTTAAAATTTATTTTCAAGAAGATACTGACTTAAAGAATAGTTTTATTGTAAACCGCAAACGAATCAACCAATTTTTCCGTTTTTTATAATCATTTGAAATTTTAACCTTTTGAACACAGTTCAGTTTGTGCTATTTAATGACTTCCAACTATTCAGATTTTGAGCTCAGAATTTAAGTTTAAGTCTAAGTTTACAAAAACATTTAATCAGATTCAAAAAATAACGTAAAAAATAGTTGTTCGTTACCCCAAAGTCTAAAGCGCCCTCTATCGGCATTTTTTGAAATTTATCTTTATAGTTCATTTTCAATAAAATACCGACATAAAGAATAATTTTAGTGAAAACCGCAAATCAATCAACCAATTTTTCCGTGTTTTATAATCATTTGAAATTCAAACCCTCTGAACACAGTTAGTTTCTGCTACTTAACCACTCCCAACTATTCAGATTTTGAGCTCAAAATTTAAGTTTAAATCTAAGCTTACGAAACCATTTAATGAGATGCAAAAAATCACGGCAAAATATAGTTTTTCATTATTTCGAAGTCTAAAGCGCCCTTTATCGGCATTTTTCGAAAATTATTTTTATAATTTATTTTCAAGAAAATGTCAACATAAAGAATAGTTTTAGTGAAAACTGCAAATCAATCAGCCATTTCTTTCGTTTTTTATGTGTATTTGAAATTTTGGACCCAAACTTTAATGGCGGCTATCTCCTTTGGAAAACGTTTGGGACCCTTGGTTTCCGATTAACTATTACTCGTCTTGATGTGTTCTGTCACCCCCTAGCGTATATACCATGAGTTTAGGGACGCCCTGTATATCAAATGAATTTAATGTAATATCGCTTTTAAAACTCAAAAAAAAAAATCTAAAGTTATTTAATTTCTGTTTTTTAAACATCTATTAAAAAATAATTGACTTTAAATTATTTTTTTAACATTTAACATAGTGTATGTTTGATTCATGTTTCTCTTTTGATGGCATATGTTTAGTGTTACTATGTAAAAGAAAAGTTCAATTTAAAGACATTTACAAAATAAATATGACATTTAATTAAAGAATTTTTTTCAATTATAATGGATTAAGTCATAAATTATGTATGACTGCGGAAACTAATTAAATTTTTATGTATACTAAAAAATATTTAATTGTATCAAAACAATATTCAAAGTTAATTAATTAAAATGCAAACTTAAATGGAAAGAACGAAAAAGAAATTCGCTAATGATAAATGGACAGGACATAGTGTTATAAAAACTTTCATGGTTAATTAAAAAGATTAAATTTTCCCGGAGGGAAAAAAGTAATAAATTTATCGTATATTCCTAATACATAATAAATGTTTCAATCTAACCATGTAAGCAAAATTTCTATTTGCAGTTTTTGTAATTTTTAATTTTCAATAAAGTTAAAATGTTACAAAAATTCATTTTTTTTTCTTATTTTTACTAGTTGCTCTACCTAAAATGATTTTAAAAGTAATTACTCTTTAAATTTATTTGGTAATAACAAAAACAATCAATAACAACAAAAAACATTACATTTTGCAAAATTAGTTTTGTAGGGTAACACCCCCAGTAATTGGCATGCACCAGTGATTGGCACATTTTACAAACATGTCCTAAAAAAAGATTTATATCCAGTCTTTTAAAAATTCAAGACCATATATCAGTTATATGCTCATTTACGTTAAAGGTTATAACTTTGATTTATTTTACAACATAACAATAGAGGCCAGGAAAGACAAACAAGTATGGCTTGTATCAAATTAGCCATTTTGTTGCGAATTCTTGTTCTTTGGCTTAAGGAAGGCATGCTTTTCAATTCATTATTATCTGATTCATAATATATTTTAAATTTTAATTGACAACATTTTTGTTTAGTTAAAAAGGGTTACTTTAATTGTGTAAAAGTATTTTCGACACAAATATTTGGATTTCTGAATTATTGGTAGTTGCCAATTAATGGTGATTCAATTTTGCTAGTTCCTAGTAATTGGCACCTATTCCAATTACTAGGAATTCGCAAGGAATTTGAGATTAAACCATTTATTTTGGAAGTAGTTTAAAAATTATAGACTAATTTTGTTTATCATTTGTTTTTATTTGAAAATATAAATTTTATCAGTAATTGGAATCCATTAAATCTTCATATGACAACTACTGGGGACAGCATGACAATTACTGGGTATTAATGTAAATATATTGTATTGTTTTAAAGTGTTCACATTTCAGACTAATATGCTGATTTCTTGCTCTCAAAAACCTGAAATATGGCATCTTCATCTACAGTAAATTAATTTAAAGCGATTAAACCCAATGCAAAATGTAAAGTTTTTTTTATATATAAACATATGCCAATTACTGGATCACAAGGTGTCATACATTGGTGCTCTAGGTGCCAATTACTGGTGATTTCGGCAACTTTTTATAAATATATTTTTATAAAAATACTTTTTAATTTTTTTTTTTTTTTTGCTTTTAGTGGGCAAAATAGATGCACAGATATGCATTCTTTGATTTAAAAATATTTCCAAGTAAATATCTTTTTTCTTTGTAATGAAAATTGAAATAAGTTTAAAGACAAATTCTTAAAGTGCCAATTACTGGGGATGTCACCCTATGTATTTTTAAACAATTTTCATAAAATTTTGTGTTTTTTTTTTTTTTTGCATTTCATTGGAAAAACATTTTATTTTTACGTGATATAAAAATGACATTTTTTTCACATCGATAAAATTTCATGTGTTTTCTTGCATTTCATTTTAAAAGCACTTTACTATTTCGTAACATAAATTCATAGCAGAAATTTTTAATTGTATTTTTAAATATATGAATATACTCAATTAATTTAAATTCATCAAAGTTATTGTTCGCGATTTTTTTTCTCTTGACTCTATATATACCAACGGTAACGAATATTTTTTTTGTTTTTTAAGATTTATAATCAGACTAACGTTAATATACTAAATATATTCTTCTCATAAATAATGTCTGCTATTTATGATTATATTTGTAATAAAGTTTTTTTGCTGAAATGAGGTGTAATTTTATTTTGTTTAATATTTCAAAAAATCCCGCATCACTTTTGTAATCTATAATCCAATATTAAACATTCAGGTACCGAATGGATCAAAGATTTCATTTTATTAAACGGCAGGAAAGTACTGTATGTTTCAAAACTTACTTCGATGTGAAAGTAAAATGCAATAAAAGAAATATATAGATGGGTCGAAGAGACATGCTGTTTGGAGACAGCGTGGTACGGGTTTGTGTATGAAACCAAAAAAGAAAAGAAAAGTTTAAAAAAAAGTTTTTTATTTGACAATAAATGGTATTTTTACAGATAATTCCATGAAATAATACCTTAATGCTCACACTAGAGATCTGCACGGCTGGGTTCGGAATGATTTCCATTAACGGCTTTCGGGTCGGGCTCGGCCCTTACTTCTGAAGACTCGGGCTGGGCCTAGTAACTAATCTTTTCGGGCTTTAATTTATTTCCTGGGTATCGGGCGGGACCAGGCCTTACGTATTTTTTCCGTACGAAGTCGAGATTGATTTCATTCTTCCTAGTCTTCACGGACCAAAATAATCAGTTCTTGTTGAATCATCCCGTATGAAAATCCTTTTCTCGACGTGGCCAAGTCTGTTCATAAATCAGTAAAATTTGGCTTTGTCCACAAAATTTTCCGTAAAAGGCATATACTTTTAAGTCGTCATTATATTCTACAATTAAACATTAGAATTTATTCTTTTTAAAGAATCGTAGATTACTAGGCATATTAAAATAAAGTTAAACACATGAAAAAAAAAAAAACCTGGTTATGACAGAATTTTCCTATAGACGGAAATCTGCAAATTTCTAGCAGGTCTCGAGCCTTTAAATTTTGACCCGTGCAGACCTCTAGCTCACACAACGCAAAAGAAGGATAGAAAAACACCCATTTAGAGACTACTGCAGGCACATCTTTTTGTACACGCATTATGTATGTCAAAACCATCCGTGTCTTTAAGAGTTAATTTCTTGGCTAATTACGATGATTTTTTTTTCGCAAAACATTATCAGCAATATTTTTATACTTCTGTTGTGTAAGGTACCCCCAACGTTCCTGAACACCTTCGCTGAATGCCCGCAAATCGAAATTTGTATGCAACACAAAAATGTGCTTTTTCTCAAAAACAATGTTACCTAAAGTAGTCGCTATAGTCTTCTTACAAGTTTTAAATCGATATCTGCTACAACTTATTTTTTTTTTATAATTTTAATTTCAGTAGATTCATAAATAGATTTAGTGTGGGGGAGGGAATATTTTTGCAAAAATTGTAAGAACTACATTTTTTTAGTTTCGAGTTAAGAAAGCTTTCACAAGATATCCTATGTGATATAAAAGAGGAATAATTTCTTTACAGTACTTAATTGGCATTTTTACATTGTAACTAAATATATTTACGGCTGTTTAATATAATGACCTATACAGGGTGATTCTAAATTGTTTTTACAATAAAAGAAGGGTGATAGTACACATCAAGATAAACAATATTAAATAGGAGACCAGGGGTCCCAAACGTTTTCCAAAGGAGATAGCCGCCATTAAAGTTTAGGGACCAAAATTTAAAATAAACATAAAAAACGGAAAAATCGGTCGATTTATTTGCGGTTTTCACGAAAATTATTCTTTATGTCAGCCTTTTCTTGAAATTAAATTATAAAGATAAATTTAAAAAAAATGCCGATAGAGTGCGCTTTAGACTTTGGAGCAACGAACGACTATTTTTTGCCGGTATTTTTTACATCTAATTAAATGTTTTCGTAAGCTTAGACTCAAACTTAAATTTTGAGCTCAAAATCTGAATAGTGGGGAGTGCTTAAGTAGCACAAACTGAGCTGTGTTCAGAGGGTTCAAATTTTAAATGATTATAAAAAAAGGAAAAATTGGTCGATTTATTTGCGGTTTTCTCTAAAACTATTCTTTATGTAGTTATTTTCGTGAAAATGAATTATAAAGATAGATTTCAAAAAATGCCGATAGAGGGCGCTTTAGGCTTTGGAGTAACGAACAACTCTTTTTTGGCGTTATTTTTTGCATCTTAATTAATGCTTTTGTAAGCTTAGACTTAAACTTAAATTTTCAGCTCAAAATCGGAATAGTTGGGAGTGGTTAAGTAGACAAACCGAACTGTTTTCAGAGGGTTCAAAATTCAAATGATTATAAAAAACACAAAAATTAGTCGATTCGTTTGCGGTTTCGCTAAAACTAATTTTTAAATCAATATTTTCTTGAAAATAAATTTTAAAGATAAATTTCACAAAATGCCGATAGAGGGCGCCTTAGGCTTTGGAGTAGCGTACAACTATTTTTAACCTTTATTTTTTAAATCTCATTAAATGCTTTCTAATGAATAGACTTAAATTTTGAGCTCAAAATCTGAATCGTTGGGGTTGTTTAAGTAGCGAGAAATTGAATTGTGTTCGAGGAGGGGGGGGGGGGGGGGTTAAATTTCAACTCCTGATAACACTTCATTTTGCGCTTCTTAACACCTGCCAACGATTCAGAATTTGAGCCCAAAATTTATGTCTATGCATTTGAAAGCATTTAATGAGATTAAAAAAATAACGGTTAAAAATAGTTGTACGTTACTCCAAAGCCTAAGGCGCCCTCTATCGGCATTATGATATCAATATATCATATATCAGTGAATATGACGATGTTAGGTAACAAATTGATAAACTTATCTTGTCCTCCATTAAAAAAAAAAAAAAAAAAAAAAAAAAAAAAAAAAAAATCCTTTCTTTTAAAGTAACTAAAATCATGATCACAACAGGATCTACATTACAGTTGAAGTTATAAATATATCGCCCCTTTTCTCATTTTACATTTTAGTAATACTTAAACCAATCCCTTAATATAACGGTTACCGAAATCCCAGCACATGTATTTCACTCGTTCCATACCTTATATGGTCATGAAAACCGAATGTGGTTTTCTTATACCAGCTGCTCTACAATAAAAATGCTGCATAAGATGTTTTGCGCGTCGTACATATTCGAATATATCTCCTTCTCATGCTACCGTTCCTTATATGGTATCCATTCGCGAATTTTAGACCGCATCATGAGCCCCAAAGCCTATCCCACAAAATTCCTTTGCTTTTTCAAATTCCAATAGCAAAGTTTAAACTCTTTTCTCGCCAATTAGCGATTATCTTGTTAATATGCTAAGTACAAAATCTCTCTCTCAGAAGAAAAATATTGCACGTATATTTTGGCCAAATATCATATACATGCCAAACATTGTAACCTTTGGCAATATCTGACAACTGATGTTATCTTGGTTCTGACTAAAAGAACGGTCACTTTTTTCTCTTGGCCTGGCTCTGCTGTAACCACCAATAAATCACGCGGAGCGCCCTACTCTCTCGAAAGGGCGAAAATAAAACTTTACTCTAAAGAACCTGGCTGCATACTTGTCTTTTTGTCGATCTTCTTTTCACGGCATTGATGGTAATTCGTAATAAACAATATTAAATCTACTAGATACAATAATCATCCAAGATTTCCATTACAAACTTTGGTGCTATAAGACCGTACTTAGCCCGATTAGAGGAGTATGGGCGCTCATAAAATCCGGAGAAATCGCTGCTGTCTCTAGCGGTTTCGCATCTTCTCGGCATGGCATGCGGTGTTTTCGAACAACTCAAGATTTATTGCTCCGTCTATGCATCGCAGGATTCGAGACTTATTCCTTCTTCTGTGGGTCGTAGGGTGTTGGATGCGGCAAAAGGGGCTCGTCGCTCCCAGTATGACAGTTACTCAAGCCTTAGCCAGCTGGAAAAGTGATGTCAAAATCAAAAGGTTTTTTCGACCCTGATCGCTCCGTCCGCTGTTCAACATGCAGCATTAGTTTCGTTATCTCGTCGTGCTGAAGAATTCGGTGTGACGCAGCGTTATCGGCGGCAGTGCACATAGAAAAGTTTGTGAAAATGCAGGTGACAAATTTGTGTGAAATTATCAATCGTACATACAGAATTCTTCATGTGTAAAATATGCTCCGGTCATCTCAGTGTTGTCATTTGCGTGTATCAGCTGCAATGCGTGTTATAGATGTGTGTGAAGATATCCTGGTCACTTTTGTATGTAATTCTGAGAGAGACATTTTCGTACCGGGTCCAAAATTTTTCAAACCCAAACCAGCGGGGGAGATATATGATATCAATATATCATATATCATTGAATATGACGATGTTAGGTAACAAATTGATAAACTTATCTTGTCCTCCATTAAAAAAAAAAAAAAAAAAAAAAAAAAAAAAGAAGAAAGAAAAAAAATCCTTTCTTTTAAAGTAACTAAAATTATGATCACAACAGGATCTACATTACAGTTGAAGTTATAAATATATCGCCCCTTTTCTCATTTTAGTAATACTTAAACCAATCCCTTAATATAACGGTTACCGAAATCCCAGCACATGTATTTCACTCGTTCCATACCTTATATGGTCATGAAAACCGAATGTGGTTTTCTTATACCAGCTGCTCTACAATAAAAATGCTGCATAAGATGTTTTGCGCGTCGTACATATTCGAATATATCTCCTTCTCATGCTACCGTTCCTTATATGGTATCCATTCGCGAATTTTAGACCGCATCATGAGCCCCAAAGCCTATCCCACAAAATTCCTTTGCTTTTTGAAATTCCAATAGCAAAGTTTAAACTCTTTTCTCGCCAATTAGCGATTATCTTGTTAATATGCTAAGTACAAAATCTCTCTCTCAGAAGAAAAATATTGCACGTATATTTTGGCCAAATATCATATACATGCCAAACATTGTAACCTTTGGCGATATCTGACAACTGATGTTATCTTGGTTCTGACTAAAAGAACGGTCACTTTTTTCTCTTGGCCTGGCTCTGCTGTAACCACCAATAAATCACGCGGAGCGCCCTACTCTCTCGAAAGGGCGAAAATAAAACTTTACTCTAAAGAACCTGGCTGCATACTTGTCTTTTTGTCGATCTTCTTTTCACGGCATTGATGGTAATTCGTAATAAACAATATTAAATCTACTAGATACAATAATCATCCAAGATTTCCATTACAAACTTTGGTGCTATAAGACCGTACTTAGCCCGATTAGAGGAGTATGGGCGCTCATAAAATCCGGAGAAATCGCTGCTGTCTCTAGCGGTTTCGCATCTTCTCGGCATGGCATGCGGTGTTTTCGAACAACTCAAGATTTATTGCTCCGTCTATGCATCGCAGGATTCGAGACTTATTCCTTCTTCTGTGGGTCGTAGGGTGTTGGATGCGGCAAAAGGGGCTCGTCGCTCCCAGTATGACAGTTACTCAAGCCTTAGCCAGCTGGAAAAGTGATGTCAAAATCAAAAGGTTTTTTCGACCCTGATCGCTCCGTCCGCTGTTCAACATGCAGCATTAGTTTCGTTATCTCGTCGTGCTGAAGAATTCGGTGTGACGCAGCGTTATCGGCGGCAGTGCACATAGAAAAGTTTGTGAAAATGCAGGTGACAAATTTGTGTGAAATTATCAATCGTACATACAGAATTCTTCATGTGTAAAATATGCTCCGGTCATCTCAGTGTTGTCATTTGCGTGTATCAGCTGCAATGCGTGTTATAGATGTGTGTGAAGATATCCTGGTCACTTTTGTATGTAATTCTGAGAGAGACATTTTCGTACCGGGTCCAAAATTTTTCAAACCCAAACCAGCGGGGGAGATATATGATATCAATATATCATATATCATTGAATATGACGATGTTAGGTAACAAATTGATAAACTTATCTTGTCCTCCATTAAAAAAAAAAAAAAAAAAAAAAAAAAAAAAAAGAAGAAAGAAAAAAAATCCTTTCTTTTAAAGTAACTAAAATTATGATCACAACAGGATCTACATTACAGTTGAAGTTATAAATATATCGCCCCTTTTCTCATTTTAGTAATACTTAAACCAATCCCTTAATATAACGGTTACCGAAATCCCAGCACATGTATTTCACTCGTTCCATACCTTATATGGTCATGAAAACCGAATGTGGTTTTCTTATACCAGCTGCTCTACAATAAAAATGCTGCATAAGATGTTTTGCGCGTCGTACATATTCGAATATATCTCCTTCTCATGCTACCGTTCCTTATATGGTATCCATTCGCGAATTTTAGACCGCATCATGAGCCCCAAAGCCTATCCCACAAAATTCCTTTGCTTTTTGAAATTCCAATAGCAAAGTTTAAACTCTTTTCTCGCCAATTAGCGATTATCTTGTTAATATGCTAAGTACAAAATCTCTCTCTCAGAAGAAAAATATTGCACGTATATTTTGGCCAAATATCATATACATGCCAAACATTGTAACCTTTGGCGATATCTGACAACTGATGTTATCTTGGTTCTGACTAAAAGAACGGTCACTTTTTTCTCTTGGCCTGGCTCTGCTGTAACCACCAATAAATCACGCGGAGCGCCCTACTCTCTCGAAAGGGCGAAAATAAAACTTTACTCTAAAGAACCTGGCTGCATACTTGTCTTTTTGTCGATCTCCTTTTCACGGCATTGATGGTAATTCGTAATAAACAATATTAAATCTACTAGATACAATAATCATCCAAGATTTCCATTACAGGCATTTTGTGAAATGTATCTTTAAAATTTATTTTCAAGAAAATGCTGATTTAAAAATTAGGTTAGCGAAAACCGCAAACGAATCGACCATTTTGTGTTTTTTTTAATAATTTGAAATTTGAACTCTCTGAAGACAGTCCAGCTTGTTTACTTAATCACTCCCAACTATTCAGATTTTGAGCTCAAAATTTAAGTTTAAGTCTAAGCTTACGAAAGCATTTAATAAGATGCAAAAAATAACGCCAAAAAAGAGTTGTTCGTTACTCCAAAGTCTAAAGCGCCCTCTATCGGCATTTTTTGAAATTTATCTTTATTATTTATTTTCACGAAAATACCTACATAAAGTATAGTTTTAGTGAAAACCGCAAATAAATCAACCGATTTTTCCGTTTTTTATAATCATTTGAAATTTGAACCCTCTGAACACAGCTCAGTTTGTGCTACTTAAGCACTCCCCACTATTCAGATTTTGAGCTCAAAATTTAAGTTTGAGTCTAAGCTTACGAAAACATTTAATGAGATGTAAAAAATACCGGCAAAAACTAGCTGTTCGTTACTCCAAAGTCTAAAGCGACCTGTATCGGCATTTTTTAAAATTTATCTTTATAATTTTATTTCAAGAAAATGCTGACATAAAGAATAATTTTCGTGAAAACCGCAAATAAATCGACCGATTTTTCCGTTTTTTATGTTTATTTTAAATTTTGGTCCCTAAACTTTAATGGCGGCTATCTCTTTTGGAAAACGTTTGGGACCCCTGGTCTCCTATTTAATATTGTTTGCCTTGATGTGTACTATCACCACTCTTTTATTGTAAAAAAATTTAGAATCACCCTGTATAGTTATATGTTAGCACGGGTGTGGTAATATATAACTATATACTAGGTTAATAGTCTTTATTACTTCCCCTAATTTGAACTTTTCACATTACATAGTTTACGAGTAAAATGGTTGTAACTGACAGACATCCGCATGAGTAATCTATAGTTCTTATAATTTTATAATAACTTTATTAGTAAGGAACCCCCCCAAAAAAAGTGTTGACTTCAAGGGGTGCCCTGGAAGGGAGGGAACATTCCACCCCGGAGCAACGAAATTCTTCTCCCCCGCCTAAAAATTTGGGATTTTGTGTTTTCAATGGTCAAAAAATGCAATTCTTCGCTGGAACTTTGCATGTACCCCTCCCGGAGCTTCAGAAGTCCCTCTTGGAGATAACTGTCTGAATTCAACACTGCTAAAAAAAATAATTAAAATTAATTCACAAGAGCTTATTTCACATGACTGGTATATACTGAAATATAACATGAAAATAAAGTTTAACTTTAAAGAAAAAGAAAGTAAGAAAATGAAGCATAATTATTAGTTAAAACAATTTTTAAATGGAAATTTTCAGGATGATGCTGAAAATAAATCATACAAACTTTAAACTTTCCTTACAAAAAGAAATGCGATTAGTATGCATGAACTTTGAACTTTGAATAACTTATAACATTGCACAATCAAAGTCTGCGAAATGTTTCTACTCATTTTTAGCGCTTTCCAACAAAGTTGAAAAGTGCTTATGCATTCGGTTTGTCTGTCCGTCTGGCCGGATGTCCGTCTGTCCGCGCTGTAACTCCCGTAAATATACTCGGATTGCTATGAAATTTTTATACGTTATTGACGTTTACTCTAGCACGAACCCTATTGAAAATGAAGTTTCAACCATGATTAGTTTATCTACAGGGCGAATCAAAAGTTTTCCATTACATTACGGCCCATGGGGAAAAATCGTTAATATACTCGGATTGCCATGAAATTTTAGGACGTTATTGACGTTTACCTTGGCACGAACCCTATTGAAAATGAAGTTACTACCATGATTAGTTTATCTACAGAGAGAATCAAAAGTTTCCCATTACATTACGGCCTATGGGGAAAAATCGTTAATATACTCGGATTGCTATGGAATTTTAGGACGTTATTGACAATTACCTTAGCACGAACTCTATTGAAAATGAAGTTTCTACTATGATTAGTTTATCTACAGGACGAATCAAAATTTTCCCATTACATTACGGCCTATGGGGAAAAATCGTTTCAAAGGAATTTTAAAGATGTTATACCCTGTCAAACATATTAAAATATGCATTCTATAAAATATAAGGTGAAAATGTAGCTATTATTCATTTACAGGGCCACACAAAAGAATTCCATTAGATAATGGTAAAAGGGGGAATTGTGGGTGACATATTTTAAATATATTAAGCTGTTTCATGTATAATAAAATTTATATATGTCACTGAAGCTTAATATAAATTATACGCTACTGTCTTGTATAATATGAAGTACATAGCATTTACAGGGGCATACAAAAGATTTCAAATAGTATATTCTTTCCGAAGTACGGTATATGTGTCCGATGATGGCTGATGGAGGGATGAAATGGATTTTAATTATGATATGCGCGTTTATATTTTGCTATATATATGCACATTATATGGTGTATATATATGTTATAGTTAATATACAGGGCTACCCAAAAGAGCTTACTGAATATGAACGTAAATTATTTAAACGCGGTTCTTAAATAAGCTATGCATTTTTACGCTGAGCTTCATTCAATTTACTGAGAAATGTTTGCAGAATATAAATAAAAGGATATACAGGGCCACGCAAAGAATTCGGTACATGGACGCCTATGAATGATAATTTATGAGAATGTGATTTCAGTTGTTTTAAAAGTGTTTTAGTTTTTTTCAATAAATTTTAGCCTAATGCTGACGTGTAATAAAGGTACAATGTAAACTACAGAGCTGAACAAAAGTATTCAAGTATGTTTCCATCTAATAGTATGAATTGCTGAAAAAAGAAATGTCAAGCTACTGGGTATTTTTTTTCTAAACTAAATTTTCCCATTATATCAACTGACATATGAAATACAGGGTTGTTCAAAAGTACTGGAATACATATTTGGGTATATTTGACTATACACTATTATTTCCCTAAATAACAAAGTTTTGTTAAAGATTTCATTAATTGTTGGAAAGTGTTCATAATCTATGCTTAACGCATGATTTTTCTTACTTGTTACTTTT
The DNA here is from genome assembly GCA_964019185.1 of Maratus speculifer. NCBI lineage: Eukaryota > Metazoa > Arthropoda > Arachnida > Araneae > Salticidae > Maratus > Maratus speculifer. The sequence goes on along the minus strand of OZ025295.1, from coordinate 8,853,194 downwards.
TGCATTTATAAAGAACTGATTTGGAAAACACATCGATTCTTTAAATTTTCATTACTTGCTGCATAAATCCGTAAAAGAAAAAAAAAAATTAGAAGTTTAATTAACCGATAACTTTAAAATTTCTTGAATCTGTAAAAAAGAGAAAAAATTGTGCACAACAGAGTCTGATTTTTTTAAACAATCTAAAATCCTAAAGAAAGGCAATTTTTTTTTTATCATTAAAGCAGAATAGAAAATTTTGCCCTGAAGTAATTTCAAATATTTTATCAAACAAGTCGGAAATTGCACGTCAAGCAAGTCAAATGAGATGCATTCGTACTATAACGTAGTTTTAAAAACATTTAGATCTTGATGTAATAGCATGCTGTACTTTGGATACAATATAGTTGCCGAGATCTTATACACATCCCTGTAAATACTATTTGCTTTTTATTAAACAGAAAATAACTTGTAGTAATCCTCAGTAACGTATTTTAGTTTCATAAAATGTTAAATAGTTTAATATAATTAAAACGCGCCCCAAACAATGTTTCCCCTTATACCAGTCTATAATGGAATACTTTTGTGTGACCCTGTAAATTAATAATAATTATTCTCAATACCACAGGTTGTACAGAATGTGTGTTTTAATATATAATTCACAGACGCATACGAATTGTATTGTGTCCGACAGAGTGCAATATCATTAGAATACACTTGAAGCTATTTTTTCTCAATAACTGTAATGTAACGGAATATTTTTGATTGTCCTTGTAATTGAACTATACATCTGATTTTCATAAAATTTGAAATGATGCGACAAAATTATGTAATAATTACACATTTCAAGTGATTCGGTTGGGTAGTTTTTGCTTTGTTATGTGTAAACAGACGGACAGGCGGACAGATTTAACGACGACTCTAGGTGCTTTGTATTTACATAATTACGAACGCATCTAAAACGTTTCAAGATGCAAATATCATATCCAATTATATGAGTTTGGTGGTATGGGTATGGAAAAGACAGGACTATGACTCACGATACTATATTTTTCTAGAATTCAGTATGGTCAAATATGGCTAAGTATAAATCTTACTAAAAAATGGTTACGTTTATGACATTTGAAGTGTCTGAAATTCAATCGCAAAAAGTGCCTGAAAAAAACAAAAACAAAAACAAACAAACAAACAAACAAACAAACAAAAAACAAGACTTTTTAAAATGTCTGAAAATTGATTACTCCGTTTCAGACAATTAAGTGTCTGAATTTCAGACATTTCAATTTGCATTCCAGTAAAATCTCAGAGAACATTTTCTTATTACACTGTTAAAAAAATAAGAAACAAAGAAATGACTGGTGTTTTAAATCTACGAAATGTACAATAGACTCGAAAGCAAGTTTATAAGCTGTCCCGAGCGAGCTGAGATTACGAAAAGTGTTCCTTTATCTTTAGAAGCCTCAGAAAACAAATAATTTTAGAAATTTGAAAAATAATTTACAAAAATATTTTTTTTTTACCTGCCCGTCATTTTCGAAAACCTTTCCTAGTAGCTTTTACATTGCATTAATCAATTCTTTGAACCGGGTAAATCGGACATTTTTATCTCTGTTGAAATAGACTAAACTTATACTATTCCATCCATGAATTTTTAAACGTCAGTCTATTGTAGAAAGTCCTGTAAGAGAGGAAGTTTTTATCCGTTCATTTTACACCAAACAGGAAAACTTTTACTTTTATTCCTAAAATGTTTATTTCTAAAATCTGAATCAGGGTTCGCGTGCCCATTGCGAAAAATCGCGCCACTTGGCGAGTAAATGAACAACCAGACTCGTCAAATAGCGAGTGCTCAATTTATACTCTTTTTTTCGGGTGTGCTTACAGTTAAGATTCTTATCCAAGTTACTGCACACTTCACACCGCTTTTCCTCTTTAATCGTACTGTGCCTTTTACATCAGTATTTAGAGAGATACTGACTCAACACCAATTTAGTTTAGCAAAAGCCAAAGACACAGAAAAGATACGGTAAGTATGTCTTTGCTTTCAGTTTATCACTATCTATGCGCCAGAAAAATTATTCGCATCAATTGCCCAATCGAGAAAAGTTTGGTTGAAATGCTGCTTTGAATTTATCCATTTACCTATTATAGAGTATCATTGGAAAATCATCAATTTTTTCTATTGGTTATAGTAAAATCTCATTGCAATTTAAATCTAAAAGAATGTTTGAAACATTTAGACATATAGGAGACATTTAGAATGCAGATAGTTTTAAAAGTTTTTGTAGCGTACAGTAGAATTTCTATTTTCTAAACAATGACAAGTAATTAAGGTATTTTAGAAAACATTAAAAAAAAGGATACAGTAAGGGGTTTTTTTTCTAAAATACAATAACGGTTATTTTCTTTGTTTTAAAGGTTGATTTTTCAGTTTTTTATACCAAATCTATTTTGGTAACTTTTTTTTTTTCATTTGGCTACTGTTTTTTGTTTCTTATTCGCCAAATCACTAATGTTTCTCAAAACCTAGCGTGAACATTGATTCCAATTGTATTCAAAGTAAATTGTACTGTAAACATTTATGCTAATTGCCGAAGGAAATTAGTGTAATGAACTCACTTTGTATCTCCTCAATCCTCAATTCCATTTGGATTCAGAATGATTTAATTTATTATAAAGAAACATAACGCTATCACTGATGTAGTATACAAATAGATAGGTATAATTATTCTTTTCACATTTATGCAAATAAGTTTTGCGTTAAAATTTTATTTGAAGCAATATATGTTAGGTTTTGCATTATTTCTCATAAAAGAGAATTCTTGCAAATGCAAAAATGCAGAATAATTTCAATTTCATTTAAATTTCAAATAACCTTTGTTATTTTAAAGTGAACCCTAAATTTTTATCTTACATAAAACAAACAAATTGTACAATCTCAGAAATATTTTCAAATTTAGTGCTTACCTAAAAGACATTCTTATTCGTTGCTACTTTCTATCGTTTCATGTTACTTAAATTTTGTTTACTGTAATAACTAAAGTATTCTATTTCAAACAATTTCATACAAATTTTACACTTTTATGCTAATGATAAGTTGGTTAGTAATGATAACATGGACAATTAATATTTGCGCACATTATGAAATGATGAATGACTTGAATTTGTAAGTCATGAAAATATATTGTTAAAGAACTAGGCATATTTAGGAATTTATCTATGTTTTTTACACACATTCAACCCTTAATATTACGTTATTCTCTATAAAGCATCTCAACATATAACTTTTTTCCCCTTCTATCTTAACAAGAAGATAGTATTGGATTTGTGAAGATTTTTAAAATCTGGTTTTCGACTGATTTACACTTTTTAGGGGTCAGAGAATTTTTTTTTTTTTTTTTTTTTTTTTTTTTTTTTTTTTTTACAAAATGTCTGTCTGTGAGTATGTCTGTATGTGACATAAACTTTGTTGGCGCTCTATCTCAAGATCTAACACACGAAATTTTTCAAAACTTTAGATTGGGTTAGATCTTGATATAAATCGGATCCGATTTGCTTTTGGTGTATATCGCTCAACTGGAGGCGATGCTATACTGCCCTTTTCAGAATTTCCACAATAGTTATATTTAAAGAACAAATGGACGAATTTTCATAAAAATCCAGATTTAATTTTCAGATTTAATAGATCAACAGGCGGCGCTGCAATGCGTCATTATTCATGATTATCACAGTAGCTCTGTCTCAGGAGCTAATGAACGAATTTTCATTAAACTTCAAATTCAGTTAATACCTGATATAAATTAGTATTCGTTAGATTTTAGAGTAAATCATTAAATAAATAACGCTTCTATCCTTTTTTTTAAACAATTTTTACAATAATTTCCTCTCAAATACTAATACATGGATTCAATTAGAGCTTGAAATAAGCTATTTAAATTTAGATTTGGATGTAAATTACCTAACTGGTGACACCGCTATGTATCATTTTTCTAGAAGTATTAAAGTGTATGAGATAGTTGAAAGTTTTAGGATTACCACATCCGAGTAGGTTCTGTATATAATTTTAATACTGGCCATTGAAAAAGCGATTTACTGAAATCAGGTTTATAGCGCCCTTTGGTGTATAAAAACTGAATGCACTGATTCAAAAAGATGATATTATATCAGGTGCTGACTGTATTTAAAGAAAAATATTAGTATAAAAACTATCAATTCTTTAAATTACTTAAAATCGGTTTTTCAGAAACCCGATTTCAAAATTTTATTTCCATTTATAGAATTTAAATATTTCTTATTAACTATAGGGCCATTCCATGAAAACAGGTAAATTGATAGTCATTTTTAAAACTTTTTTTAAATAAATATTTTTGGTATATACTGATTGGCAACATGTCAAATTTTATGTTTTGAGTAAGAATGTAAAGTTTATCTTTTGTGGATTGGCAACACAACAGTTTAAAGATGGCGTCCATGTGCAAGCAAGCATGTTGCGTTTTACAATACATTTTGAGTGAGTTTTTTTAATAAAGAAAATCCAGTGAAACTTTTGAAATCGACGTTTTAGGTAAGTCTAATATTCATTGTTTATATTTCACTAAACTGAAATATATCAGATAATTTCAAATAATTATTACAGCACGCAAAAAGAACTTTGTTTCTGTGTCCCACACGTGACACAAAACATGAACTTTTTCACTTAGGAAGAAAAAATAACGCATTTATTTTGTTTAATTGGCATTTCTAAAGCAGTTTAGTGTAGTACAATTATCCTATGCTAGTTAAAAATTTGGGTGAAATTTTTATTTGGAGAAAAATATCAAAACAAAATTGTCCCGCACGTGACACCTTATGAGCAGGACGATTATTTTTGTTTTCTGAATGTTAAATAGAGATTTATTATAGCATAGTTTTAGCAGTTTAATGATTATTTTGTCCTAAGAATTTATTCTATGTAACTAAAACGAAATTAAGATTTTTTTTTTTTTTTTTTTTTAACTTTTATGATAGTTCCATTTTTTTTCTTTTTTTGTGATGCTAATATTTTTCATTTCCATTTTTTTATAAATTTATTTTAATAAAATTTGAACACTTTGATAGTTATTTTTATTTTAAGAACATATTGTTTTCCAACAAGAATTGATCCACCTAATTTATAAGGATTTTTTCTATACAAGAGTCGTGTGTTTAAGAACTTGTTATTATTCTACAGAAAAAAAAAATAATAAAACTTCTCATCTATATTCTGTTTTTCTAAGTTTAATTCTATTTTAAGTTCAATTTTTCTATGAAATTAAGTAAATTTAGACAAAAGCGTTTATAATTGATAAAGTTTGTTATTTATTTAGCTGAAATGGAAAGTTCTAAGTCTACTAGTGCTAGAAGAATGAAAAGGAGAGAAAGAAAATGTCATTAGAAAATCCTAATTTCCAAAAAGAAGAAAATAAAAGGATCAGAAACAGCAGCTTCTTTTAAGATGGATGAATGGATAGTTGTAAAATTTGACGGCATTAATTATCCTGGTGAAATTACAAGAACCCCCACTAAAAAAATTCTATAGAAAACCTGTAGGGAATTGGCCCAAAATTCTGTGTAAAATCCGTAGGTAATTGGCCCATTCTGCAGATATTTTAAAGAATATCTTTAAAAATTCTGCAGATAATTTTAAGGTAAAACTAAGTCTCAGAAATTTCTTCAGATTTCTGTAAAATTTCTGCAGAAAGTGGACATTTCTTCAGAAAATCTTAAGATTATTTTTAGTGGGGACCCATCATGATAGTGTTGAAGTGTCTGTCATGATAAAAAGTGGTAAATTCTACAAGTGGCCACAGTATCCAGATAAAATTCTATATTCATTTAAAGATGTAGTAAAAAAGATATCAACCCCCACTGTAGCTGATAAAAGAGGTAATTTCAAATTTCTAGACAAATTTTGAATTTTTGTTTTTACATTTACTTTATTTTATGTTTAAAAATGTCAATTTGAACATTTACTTTGTACAAAAAAAAAGTTAAAATAAATATTTTTGTATTGTAAAATGTATAACGTGCATTTTCTTTTTTGCATTCCTTTATTTTCTGATTTTTTTAAAAGGTTACTTGAATAATATTTGCAAATGTCCCACACGTGACAACCGTGTCCCGCACGTGACACTATACGTTAAATTTTTTTTAGCAATTTAAAAATTTATTTTTCAAATAAGAATGCTTATTTCATGAACATTAGACCTTTAGCCTCTAATACATATTTTTTGTTTTGAAATTGCAAAATTAGTAGAGCAGAAATGTTATCTGGATTATACAGCAAATTACAAGCGGTTGACTTCAGATGTCCTGCACGTGACACATGCAAATTAATAACTAAATCAGTAAACCATTTAGGAAAAATCTGTCCCTGCCTGAGATATTGTTATTTTAAATATAAACTTACAAAAATATCTTTATTCTTATTTCTGAAAAATCTTAAGCCCTTTAACACAATTTTGGTGGAATTATGGTGTCTGATTGTCCCGCACGTGACAGTGGAATGGCCCTATACAAAAAAATCATTAAAACAATTATCTTATAAATGTGTGTAAAATTTTATTGTGGATTAAGAAGATTTAAACATTTTAAAACTGAAAACTTGAAAATATGTATTAAAATCCCAAAAGATTTTTTAAAAAAACCCGTTGTATTGTATTTTTTGATAAAATGTCACATCTATTATTTATGAAATTCGAAGATTTTATGTTTATTAACAATATAGTTTAAACTTACATTTACTCTGAAAAATACACAATTGAAAAAAAAGAAAAAAAACTTCAAAATATTTTCATTCCTCTAAATAATGTAATATTTTTACTATATGTAAAATTTCACATTTTTAACAGTTTCTTTTATATCCCTTAAGAATGTCTGCGTGTTTGTTTTGGATTGTAAATCCTCTTAAAAATACCAGTTGATTTATAGTTGCACTTGTTTTTTTTTTTTTTTTTTTTTTTTTTTTTTTTTTTTTTTAAATAAACTCCAATACATATTTTTATGTTTTTAACTTAGGGAAAAATCTAATATTTGCTGAATTCTTAATCCAATTTTGTATTACATAATATTCTATACATAATAAGCAGTAGTTTCTTTTTTTCTGAAAAGGCTTATGCGTTTGGGATTGGGATTGTTTATTTTTAGTAGTGTATTATGTTTCGTACTGTGTATATATAGCGTAACCTTTTTTTTTCTTTTTGTGAGAGAAAGGGGTTTTTTAACAAAGAAGAGGAGTTTTTTGAAGTAAAATAAAAAAAAATCTTAACATCAAACGTAAAACTAAAAAAATAATATAATAATATGATTAAATATGTAAGCTATAGATATAACAATATGATTTTTTCAAATTTGGCATTGACAGTGAGCTGCAGCGAAGAATTGACTCTTGTCTTTTTTCATGCTCAATTAGGAGCACGTGTCAAACACTTTTTCATACTTAAAAACATATTAACCTTCTTTGGTTGCTCACAAGAGCATTTTTTAATACTTGTTAAAATATGCTTAATACAACATATTTTAATTTGAGCAATTTTAACATCCCTAAACGTTACAATATTAAAAAATTATGTATAAATTCAGTTATTGCACCTATTTCTTTTTTTACATTCGTAAAGGAAAATATGCGTTTACTTTTTACCTTAAGCATCCGAATTTTATTTAAAATAAACTCTTGTTTGTCTGATTTTGTTATTATTGACAGAAAAATAAAAATAAATCGGCATTATTTAACTGACTTTTGATGAATCTTTGATTCCACTATTCATGCAATACGCAATATTCGAAGCTTCTTGCTAAGATATGCACCTTTTACTAAAGCTGTTTAGATTAAAGAATTTTTTATTTCTATTTTATTATTATTTCTTTTTAACATTTTCCAACAAAGTTTAAAAGTGTGTATGCTTTCGGTTTGTCTGTCCGTCTTTCTGCAATCTAAATCTCGTATTGCAATGACATTTTTGGACGTTATTGACGTTTACACTAGGAGAAACCTTGTTGAATTTGAAGTTCCTCCCATGATTAGTTTATTTACAGAGATAGTCAAAAGTTTTCCGTTACATTACGGCATATGGAAAAAAATCGTTTCAAATGAATTTTAAAGATGTTACACCCGGTCAAACATATTCAAATTTATATGCTTGTACGAAGTGCACTAAAATATGCATTTTTTAAACTATGCAGTAAAAGGAATAGTTATTAGTTCGTTTAAAGGGCCACAAAGAAGAATTCTATTACATAATAATAAAGGAGGGAATTTTTTGTGACATATTTTTACTATGGTATACGATTTCATGTATAATCAAATTGATATACGTCGGCGAGACTTAATATGAACTATTTCACGCATAATACGAAGTGCATAGCATTTACAGGGACACGCAAAAGATTTCAAATGGTATATTCTCTCCGAAGTACTGTATATTATGGATGAAGACTGTTCGAGGATGAAACACATTTGTAATTACGGTATGCGCTTTTAATTTTCTCTATATGTATGCACAGTATATGGTGCATATAGTTGTTAAGTTACACAATTTAGATATACAGGGTTACACAAAAGAGCTATGAAATGTTATTGAATATGAGCGTAATTTACTAAAAAATGATTTTTAAATAAGTTATACATTTTTACGTTCAAATGCATTCAGTTTACTATGAAATGTTTGTAGAATATAGATAAAATGGTATACAGGGTCACGCAAAGAACTGGATACAGGGTCGCTATGGATGATAATTTCTAGAAATGTGATTTAAGTAGTATAAAGTGTATTTTTGTTTGAACTAAATAAAAAAAATAGTTTCGTGTAATAAAGGTACTAGTTAAACTACAGGCCTGAAGAAAAGTATTGAAATATGTTTCCACCTATTAGTATAAATTGCTGAAAGTAAAATTTCACCCAGTTATGCCTTTTTTTGCTAAACTAAATTTTCCAATTATATAGTATATCTATATATATCAACCGACAAATCAAATACAGGGCTGTTCAAAAGTATTGGAATAAATATTTGTCTATGGATAGTAACACCATATTTCCCTGGATAACGAAGTTTAGTTAAAGATATCAGGAAGTGTTGGAAAGTATTTCATAATCTATGCTTGACGCATGATTTTTTTTACTTGTTCACTTCTGTCACCTGTTTTATACAAGGTTTCATCAATGACAGATAAACCTTTTGAGAGATTTATCATAAAAAAAAAAAATTCATAGTCGATACGATATCTAAAATTTCACTTCACAGTACTATTTAAATAAATTTTATAAAAGAATTTCTAAACATTAGCCACTAATATATGAAACCAAAGTTTTTGAGCTTATGTAATTCATTCCAAGTAAAATGAGATTAGAGCTATAAAATTAGAATACCGCCGTACCAGTTATAGGCTCTTTAGAACATTTACGCGCAGACGGTCAAGTACTTTGTTTATTCATAGATTTGTACTTTTTAAGATGGCAGGCATAGTAGGCTGGAGACATTGATTCATTTCAGCTTACATAGCCTATTGGTCACTTATACCTATTGGTCAGGACCGTAGCTAAGGGGAGGCTATTTGCGGCTCAGCCTCCCCTTAAAACTTTTTGAGCCCCCCCCCCCACCTCCTGGAAAAGATTCCAAGGTCACTAAATGAATTTATGTTCCGAAAATCCAAATGAAATTCTGTTCAAAAATCTGATTTAGTTTTGAAGACCTTACACAGTTTTGAAAAAAAAAAAAAAAAAAAAAAAAAAAAAAAGTTACTAAAATATGTGTTTCAACACTTGCCCATCTTATTTGCACGTATAACGCTAACCAGATAATTAATATTGCACTAGTTATACACTCGAATTTTTCATCATCCTATTACTTTACTTTCTTTGTATAAAATGACGATGTTAAAATAGTTTAATAATAATAAAAAAATAGTAACTACAGTTTGAAAATGCACTAATTTATCTTTCCGTATGCGAGAAAATATGAGCCTCCCTACATTTTCTTTACCCCCCCTCCCCTATTATTCACTTCTAGCTACAGCCCTGTTCCGGATACAAGCATCCTTGAATACGCATGCTAAGTGAAGAGAATATTAGAAAATACTAATATTACTGGGGACATGGAAACTAACGTCCGGGAACATAGACACCCCCCCTCTCCCAAGCTTGATAGTTTAATAGCGTGAAAGGTATTTAGATCAACCGGAAAGTTCTATCGTAAGAAGTTATTTCACGCCTACTTTTTGAAATTTTATATTCCTACATCGGCACCACTTTTTTGAAATAATAAAATGCCTATTGTTTTCACCTTAAGAGGTTTCAGGGGTTTTACTTTTTGCTTGTTGGTGCAATTTAGCAAGATGTCACATTTAATTTTTTTCTCAGCCCCTATGGAACATAAATGCATATTTTTTAAAAAAATATAGACAACTTAATATATCTTCTATTTTAAATAATTTTTTCAATAATGTACATTGAAATTATATTTATTTTTTATGTTTAATTTTGATTAAAAAATTAAATTTATTTCTTGACTTGCATCGACTGCGCCTAACTGCGCACTTTAAACCTAATAAAGCAATTTACATAAAACTTGGTAAATAATTTCATTTTAACTTAAAGAATAACTTCAAATTTTAATATTACAATTGCATTTTTATTTAAAAATGGCAATTTTTCAATAAAAAAATTATTTTTTTCATAATTTTATAATTTAAATTTAAATTTAAATTTAAAAATAAATAAATAAATAAATTTCTTTCAAATGAAGTGCAAGTTCAAGATACATTAGTTTTACAAGATTACCAATGTTTTGGAGGGTTCTTTAGCTAGTAGTTTTGCTACAACCCTGCGCGCAATGGATGCAATTCAAAAAACAATTTTAAAAATTTTGACAAAATTAAACATTAAAAAAATAATAAATAAAATTTCAGTATCGAATATTAAAGATTATATTTTAAAAAGAAACACTATTATATTGTCTAAATTAAAAAATTTATAGCTCTACGTTTAGGGACTGAGAAAAAAATAAAATGTGATATGTTCCTAAATTGCACTACCAGGTAAAAAGAAAGACTCCTGAGACCCCTTAAGGGTGATAGTCATTCATCAGCTGAGTTCCCCTCGATAATGTTAAGTCTGCGGGTTAATGTTATCTGCGGATGCATTCTTACATTCAAAATATCTTTTCAGGGAATCTTTTCAGGGAATTATTAACTTATTTCTTCCGTATTCAGAAGGTCACTTTTTTTCTTAACCATCATTCGTAGTATAGACTAAGCTTACAATCGTTTTGAAAATCGAAAAACAATTTTGACGGATTTACACGTTTCAGACACTGGAAATTCCGAAAAACATATATATATATATTTTAAATGCCATTCGTCTGTCTGTGTGTCAATAAACGCTCTATCTCCCGAACAAATTGAGATACAGACTTGAAACTGATATGACCTTAGTATGTAAGAATGGGAAGAAGCCTGTTTAATATCAGTAACCTCGACTATCTAGATTTTTTTTTTGGACTCTCGAAATATTCGTTCTGATGAAAGGTTTATAAAATTTTTCGACTTTTTTTAAGGAGTGTATAAAAATGACAAAAAAAAAAAAAAAAAAAAAAAAAAAAAAGAAAACATAAATTTTGTATAATGAATGAAGTCGATCGGATAATTAATTGCCGAGATATTTGTAATCCTATTTTCCACATTCTTCGATTTTTCACGGCCCCGTATTTCATTCAAATTTCAATTTAAAGATGTACTTTAATTGGAAATGAGACGCTTAATTGAATGCATTAAACTATTAGCTAATATAATTATCATTTTTTTAGCTATAGCAATGCTTCTTTTACGCAATTTGCTAGTACTTGATTTTATTTTCATATTTTGTAGTATATATGTATCCATGATGGGTAAGTATTACGGTGGCCTCAAACGACTAGTTTTTTTAGTTTTCAAAATATTTCTAAAATTTAAGCTCAATTTAATAATTTAGATAAGCAGAACCTTGTCACAAAATATTATTTGAATATCTTTAAAACTTTTTAAGAAATGATGTTTCTCATAAACATACAAATAAAACACACAGTTTTACAGAAAACGCATATTAAGATTTTGATGTGGCACAAAAATTATTTATAAAGTTTACAATTTTAAAATGCCCTATATTTGTAGATGTTTATGTATTTGTGTATATATTATATAATATATATTTGTGTATGTATTATATAATCTATATTTGTGTATTTAAATGCACTGTTTACCTTTCTATGTCTCTTTAAACATTCACTTCTGGTACCAGAAAACTCCTGTCTGGTTTATACTTTGGCTATAACTTTGCTGATAATTATCGCTGAACCAACAGTAAGTCATTTTTAAAATCTTAAATATTTGAAGTTTTATAAAAAATATTCAAAAAAGAAAAATCAAAAATTTTCTCAAAAACATCGATTGGAGGGTAGGCATGTACCTTAAACGAAGAAAAACGGAATTTGATCTACATTGATTTTAAGCATAAAATATATTTTAGAATTACACATAAATATTTATTTCATGTTCCTCTTCACATTTCCTGATGACAGAAACACAATACAAAAAAAATAATAATAATAATAATAATAATAATAATAATAATAATAATAATAATAATAATAATAATAAAATAAAATAAAAATAAAAAATACTTTCAAATTGTTTCAGCCAGCTAAACAAAATATTATACTTTCTAAATATATTTATTCAATTTCCTATATGTTTATTCCTCTAGGAATGTTTGCGTTTTTCTTTTGTAAAGGAAATCCGTTTTCAAATGCCAATTGATTTTTTACTCTAAATATTCAAACTTTATTCAAAATAAATCGAAACCGATATCTTTCTCCTGTATAAATAAATATAAATTTATGCAATATTTGCTTATCTCTCGATTCTTTTTAGTACTTATTTGATATCTGTAGCAAGTTAATTTTTCTTCAAAAAATATAAGATCACAGTTTGCACGTATTTATATGCTGGTATTCGATAAGAAATAAATTAAAACCCTATTTCCTTAATTTCCGTTTCTTAGTTTTTGAAATTTTCTTAAATGATATAAATATCAATATTCGCATTTTTTGATCAGCTAATGCGAGATGAGATATATATGTAGATAGGGGTATGCAAAACGAAATAAATTTAACATAACATTTTCTTATTTGTTACTTGATAACACTGTTCAAACGTAAAACTTATAAATCTATGCAATTTTGTTTGGACTAGCGCACTGAACAAAAATGGTTTCATAAAAAACTTTATTGACTCTTTTCCGATGGTATTTCTGTTTTAAGAATTTTATGTTAATTTTACGCTATAAAAGACCTCGAAACACAATGTTTTATTTATGTAAGTTCCATTTTCTCCAATTACATGTCAGAAGAGATATTCTGACCAATAAAGTGAAGGTTCAATTCTCAAAATATTCTCTAAATACCAGTTTCGTTTGAAAATATCGCTATCTATCAAAACCTAATAATTTAAATGAAATGTTATTTTGGGGCTTTTCAGCAGTGATATGCTGGGCCGTCAAAATTTCCCATCGTGCTTTGCAAATAAGATACGTTGTGCGCAGGGGAAAACTCATTTGTAGTGGTTACCAACCCGGAATACAAGCATCCCTTGGGGTATGTGACATCTCTGTTGTGGTTATGTGAAAATAAGATCGTTCATAAATCGCAAAAGAGAAGAATGGAAAATCACATAAATGGTTAATAAAGTCAAAAGATGTTACAAATGACAATGCAATTTGGATCGATTGATTAAATGGTTCTGATAAGAACTTTAATAAAAATACTAATTGAAAAAAGCAGTCAAGTGCGAGTAGTAGTCACGCTCGGAGAGCCTCATGCAATAAACATATGAACAATTAACCACTTGGGGGCGAACGACTTGTGTATGTGCCTCTTAAAATTCACAAAATCCTTCTTTATTCCCATCAGTTATTTCTTGTGAAAATTTACCTTATTTACCTTATGGAAACAGTATAACTGTCTTGATTTATTTCAATGTTTGTTATGCATTGAATATTTATTGGTACTGATGAAGCCTTGCGAGTAGCTTGGCGAAACGTTTCCTATTTCTATTTTAGAATGTTTTTAAATGTTTTAATTTTTTGTATAAAAATTTTATTTATCTTTAAAAATCTATTCAAGTCTGTCTTAGTTTATATTACTATTCATTTTTAAAAAATTCTTATTTGTTATGTAGGAAAACAAAAAGCGTTCTCTTACAAATAAGATACGTTTTAAATGAATTTATCACTCTTTTAATTGTACTTTGTAATAAAAAAATTGATTTATAAGAAATATTTGCTCTAATGGTCACAAGAGTAACAGTATATTCCTATACTGTGTACTCCTGTATATTTCAACTTCATTAACCGAATACCGTACAGTGCATGAGGACAGATTAAGGTATTTTCGACCAGACATGTGCAATTATAATTCAATTGTGCATTTTAATTGCTAAAAATATTTACGGTTTTCTACTAAAATTAGTTCATTAGTACACATAAATTCAATGATTTATAGAAATATTAAATCCACTACTGGAAAGGTACATAAAATGAAATTTGAAGATCTTATTTTTATTTTTATTATGCTAACACAAATTAATTTACAGTATGTTTCAAATATATCAGTGCGAAAGTGAAACTCGGGAAAAAGTAAAACTATCTGTCGGAGAGACATGCGGTTTACAGGAAAATATTCAGCGTGGTAAGGATTTTGTATGACACCAATATAAAAATTAATTAAAAATCACGACAATAGTGGGCGTTACTGCAGGTAATTCCATGGAATTTTTCAATACTGCTCTCACAACGCAAGATTTAGATACAGGGTGTCCAGCAAATAACACCCTGATTTCAAATTTAAATTTCTCAAAAACAAATATCGATAGAATTATGCGGTAATCGGTTTGATTATTAGGAAAGCTGTAAAAAATGTTATACAGAAGTTTCGAAGGGTGGATATTTTGAAAAGATTATGTTCTGATTGCAAAGAATGCTTGACTTAACATTTTTCTTGCTTTAAATAGCTTGGTTTGAATGAGATTTTGGGCGAACAGCGTCATATTTTAAAGTTTTTTGGAACAAAATTTTTGGAATTTCAGAAATTTCAAAAATTTTGTTCTAAAAACACGGTTAAGTACCCCGAAAAACTCGTTCTCTACAAGCAATCTAAAGCAAGAAAAACGTCAAGTCGAGCATTCTTTGCAATCAGAACACAATCTTTTCAAAATATTCACCGTTCGAAACTTTAGTATAACATTTTTACAGCTTACCTAATAAAGAAACCGTTTACCGCGTAGTTCTATTGATTTTTTGTTTTTGAGAAATTTAAATTTGAAAGCAAGGTGTTATTTGCTGGACACCCTGTACAAAAACATCAGAAAATACTGCAGGTAGAGATTTTTGTATCAAAATCTTGTGTTTTGGGAGCAATATGAAATTATTCCATGGAATTACCTGCAACAACGCCCACTATTGTCGTGATTTTGAACTAACTTTTTTGTGGGTTTCGTACAAAATCCCGTACATTACTAAATATTTTTCTGCAAATTGCATATCTCTCCGACAAATAAATCTTTTTTTTTTTTTTTTTGCCGAACTTTTGAAGCACCCAGTATATAAAAAAGCTATTATAAAAAAAATTAAAAAGTATTACAAATAGTTTTCTTATTTACATGACTTTTTGTATTCTATGCGGGTATATAAGTCTATATTAATGTCTATTTTTGCATATTTATGAATTTTAGTTGGTTGCCTAGCACGGTTCTATATGCCTCAGAAAATTTACAGTAAATCTGCTTTAGGTGAATTCCATGAAAATGCGACATGGACATCATTTTTTTAATTTGAACTAAATTAGTATTTTTTTGTTCCAATTGATAGAAAATAAGTCAAATTTCATGAAAATAACAAGATATAATAAGATAATTGTAAAAATAAATTTTTATAGTTAATTATTATCAAGACTAACTTTGAAATAAAAAATCTGCTATTTTTATCGCTAGTTTAATGTCCCTTGAAGCATTTAAATATCACATAGATTTTTGAAACAAATATATCTTTTTAAAAAATGACTAACAGTATGTTTAAAAACACCAAAGTTTTCACCTGATATATTTTAATTATTTTGCTATTGCCCCCAAACTTTATATTAGTCTTCATGTCATGTCTGTCACAGAAAATGTCGATTTTTTTATTTTCAAGAAAATCTACTTGATAAAAATTATTAACACTTTATTTTCTCTTTTTATATGTCAAAAGGAACAGTTCATAAAAAAATTGAAAGATAAATTTAAAATTTGAGTGAAATATAAAACATTACATTTTGTCATGTCTGTCACATTCGTCATGTCTGTCACGCTAGTCATGTCTGTCACAATTAGTTTTTCAAGCAACTTTACCTTAATCTCTTTCCTAGAAAGTTATTTTTGTAATTTTTTAACTTAGTGTTGATGCCAATAATATTTCTTTACAACTCAACTCAACAAAATGCTTAAATTTAGAATTCATGTAATAGTTACCAGATAATTATATTGATACCAATTTCTTTGTTTCAGATATATTATCTGTCACAATTATTTTTTCAAGCAGTTTTGCTTTAATCTTGTGATTTGAAAGTTATTATTATTTAACTTGGAATTGATGGCTATGGTATTTCTTGATGTGAGACGTACACAATCTAAAGTTTTCTACTTTTAAAAGAAAATCTGCCAAATAGAAAATTTCTGGTACAAACTCATTTAACAGTGAAAACTATTTGCATATTTATTAGAACAAGATTAAATCTGCTCATTGGCAGAATATTTCCTCTGCTATATATATATTACAATTGTATATTATTGTTATAGTGACTCAGTCACTGTTTCTTCAGAGCCATATATGGTGATATCTGATTATGGTAATTATGACAATTATGCTGTTATAATGTTTACCAATTTGATCATTGAAAAAAATCATGGTAAATAATTCAAAGTCAGAGAGGTTGAATTCTTATCTGATGGAGCATCTCTATACTTCAAAAAAAATATATGATATTTTCAATAACACAAAACAAACCCCCAACAATCTGGCATTTTTCAGTGACATCACATGGAAAAGAATGTCTTGATGAGGCTATTAAGATTCAGCTCCTTGATGCTACTCAAGCTAGAAGTATAAATCCTAGAGCATCATGTAAGTGTGCTGAAGCTGCGAGGAAAATTGGTCCTGGAATCTATTTCTTCATGAATCACAAGAAAAAAAATACAAAGAATGAAAGCAAAACGTGATCTGACATGGCAAGTAATCAAAACAATAATAGGAACAAGAAAGTTGCATTGTTTCTGATCAGTGTACCTGGCATAATATTCTTTTCAATTTCAAAACTGGTGCATGCACTGAAAATTATCTCTTGGAAAATGCAACAAAGCAATATAGCCAATGGGTGAATGTGTAATAAGACAATAAGGTTTATCATGGAATAATAACACAAATCGCACAGACACAGCAATAACATAAAATAAAATGCTTAGTACCAACTAAAATTAAAAGCATGTTTAGAGTTGAACCTGAAGATCATGTTGTCTGGTATGAGAAGAACCAAATATTAGCAACTCCAACACTAGTCACTTCCAAGGAATTTTATAAATTTTAAATATTTTTTATAATTTATTTTGAGATTCTTTTAACATAATATACCAATGTTATTTTATATTGAAATCTCCATGTTCTTATAAAAGTAAAGAAAGTAATATTTAAGAAAAAAATACTTAAATTCATAGAAAATTGTACACGTGTCATGTCTGTCACAAAACGTTGTCATGTCTGTCACGCTGATAAATATTTTTTTATATTTTTCTATTTATAAATTTTTCAATATTTTTCTTTCTGCTTCACATATCCAAGTCTTATTTTGTTTCCTAAAAAATTCTGGACTTGGTATGCATGCCAATTAAGAGCAAATGATAATAGTATGTGTCTAGTCAAAATCTATGTCTAAATTTTGTCATGTCTGTCACGGCAGGTTTTAACCCTCAATTAAATTAAGTTTTTCCTTGAATTAAAATTTTAGTGTTTTTTATAGCATAAGGCCCATATTTACATCATCCCATGCAATTTTATAACTATCAATTAATATTTAGTACTTAAAGATGAACAAAAAAGTTCTCTCAGTCATGTCTGTCACAAAATGGAATTCACCTTTATTATTTTTTTCCTAGTCAGATTATTAATCACTTAACTAAATCATTTAAAAAAAATAATAATTAAAATAAAAAAGCCGATTTTTTATGTTTTTACAGCATTTTTAATCTTTTATCCCCGTTTTTTCAAAATAGAAATTTAAAATTAAAATTTAAAATTATAAATTATTTAATATTGAATCAGACAAATGCTCGAATTAAATAATGCAAAATTTACATTAAGAATTTACTGGTGAAAATAATAAATCATGATTGGAATATGGATGCTTGTATGTGGTATGTGCACATCATGATTTGCAAAAACACGTTGCCTGTACAACGTACGGGCAAATCAGGGAAGCGGTAAAAAAATGTTTAGTTATGAACAAATCATAAAATGTTAAAGTTGGTGAATAACATCTATACAGATTTTTAATTTTGTTATGCTATTTTAACTTAATATTTTAACAAATGTTAGTACAAAAACTTTTTTCTACAAATAAAATTAAATGATATGAAATAAATACTTTAAGTTAATTAAATTTTTCTCATTTTATTAAAGTGTTCTCAAGTTAAATAGAGCATATATATTTAAACAAAGTATTTGTTATTTTATTTCTGGTAATGGTAATTAATGCTTAATTCAAAATTTTCTTTCTGGTAAACAATAAGAACAACCACAAAATTATCAAGCTAATTATTTAATAATTAGACAGCTTTCACTCAATTAATGTTTAGAATTTCTAGCAATAAAACAAAAATATTTATATTTCCTTTTAATTAAAACTAGATATAAAATGTCACAATTTATTTTCCAAATAACTATTTTTGAAATAATGAATTTAGTTACAATTCAGTTAGCAAATTTTACTTAATTGAAAAGTACTAATTACTATTATGAAATAGCGGGAACTTTAAGGACATATTAATTACCGTACATAATTAATAAAAGACGGGTTTTTTAAAACTCGAATTAAATAATTAAATAAAAATAAATGGCAGTTTGATGCTTTATTTATGCAATATTATTCGATAAAAATGCATTTACAATAGTGTAAATTCTCCTTTTTCTGCTCCTTATATTTTTAACTACTGTAGACAAAGATAATAATAGTATATAAATTAATTACCCATTATATAAAATAACTACTATACAAAATTTAAAAATTAAATTAAATACTGCAACAAATAGTTTTCTTATTTAAAGCAATTTTTATTCAGCATTACAGCAAATTTCAATGCGCTTTTATAAGTCTGTATTTAAGTACAGTGGAACCTGTCTAAAGTGACCACCCTCGGGACCAGCTAAAATGGTCACTATACAGAGGTGGTCACTTTATGAAGTGTCTTTGAAAATGGCACGTTAAATTTTTTATGATCTTAAAAAATAAAACATATTAAAGTAGGGGGAAAGTAGGTAAACATATTAAAGGAAAAGTGTACAGCATTAAGTAATGAACTAATTAGCAAATATATTTATTGAATCACTGATTTAAAATATACTATACAGAACGTAATTAATTTAAAATTTATCTTTAAAAAAAAAAAATTGAATTGAAGAACTTCAGATTGATTTAAATAACACATAACGAGAAGATACACTGCAATTAATATGCATTTTTATTTTAATTATACAATACTGACCAAAGAAAGAAAAAAAAAAAAAAAAAAAAAAAAAAAAAAAAAAAAAAAGGAAAAGAAAAGAAAAGGAATTTTTGTGATATTTTTGAATATGTACATTCCTCTACATTTTTACATTTTAAGATAGTTCTGGTAATTATATGGTGGTTTTGCATTGGCATTCAGCTAAGTCATCAGCTTGCAATATATGAAAAAAATTCCATACAATTATTAAAACTATCTTTTATTTTATTTATTTTTTATTTTTTTTTTGGGGGGGGGGAGGGAGGCAGTTTTGTAAATGCATAATCAATTTCTCTTATAAATGACAATAACATAACTAATCATTGATTTCTGTTTATGCAATGTGATAGGTTTTTTTTTTTTTTTTTTACATTTGAAAATGACAAATTAGGTGGTCTGAACAGTTATCTATGAAAAAAGGAACCTTTCTCTTTCTTTGCTTCATCGACTTGTTTAAATGTGTAACCCAGTCAAGCAAAATATAGGATGTCATGAAGAGCTTTTTATTTTGATATCACGAGGTTAATAAATTCTTGGTGTTAATCTGTTTAAAACAGCATGATTTTCTGGCTTTTCCTTTTACAAGAGCTTTTAGTTTCTCTTCTGTTAAAAGGCAAGTACGTTCTAAAGTTAGATTTTTATCAGGCTCACTCAAAATGTGTTCGAAAAGAACTCATAGACAGGGCGTGAAGTTGCTCCGCAACTGGAAAGCTTCTGAAATGCCTCTTCGTGTTAATGTTCAACAGCAAGAATGCAAAATGTTAATTCTCTGTTTAGAAATTTTTGCATCTATGCAAAACAAACCACATTTATCGGCATTGAATGTGTCTTTCTTGTAATCCACCAGGAAATCAGAAATATGTCTTTTAATGAAATCTACTGTTTTTATATCAACGGTATGAGATTCGACACAAAAAATTTTCTGAGAAACGTTATTTTTTTAGTTGAAGGATTATAACCCGATGTTAGAAGCAGTAAAATTTTCTTAGTTGAGTTCTTATGGAAAACTCTAAAGTTGCTTCTCATAGTAATGGTCCAGAAACTTGGGCATTCATCTAACCCACTTGTTTAAATCATTAAACAGTTGCTTGATTTGCGTCTAAATAAACTTTTCGAATTTTTTGATTTCTTAGATTAATTTTTATTATCTTCAAATGTTTACAGATATTCCGATTTTCTTTTAAAAATATTTCTCATAAAAGTATTGCAGATTTGAAAATTTTCAGCTCCTGCTATTGGAATATTATTTTTTTAGAAAATTATTAACTTCAATTTGATCTTTTAAACAAAACTTTTTATTCAGTTACATTTAGATTCTTAATTCTGCATATTTTAAGGAGAAAGATAACTGTATTAAAAAATAATAATTTGAAAAAATTACCAAAGCAATAAAAAAACTACAACTTCAGACACCTAAAATTTAATCTTAAAAGTTATAAATCTTGCGAGCAGTACCAGTACAATAAAAGAACATGAGCAATTTTACTTTTAGAAAGTCTGAGAACATATGATTAAGAAACTTTTTCTAAAATACACCGGAATAATGGAAATCGTGCTTTTGTTTCCTCAAATAAACATAATACTAACACGATTTAGTTAGCCAATTAGTAGCAAGCGCAAGCATTCCTATCCTAGATTTCGTCAATATGTGAAATATGGAAATATGTCCGGAAATATCTCTAATCCTTCCCTCACTTTGAGAGTAAAATGGGAAGGAAAGGTTACCTTAGAGAGATCTTTACAATAAAGGATAAACTGGTCACTTTGCAGGCGGTCACTATAGGAGATAAATTCCTGCATATTTTAATGACTGAAAATAGAAATATCGGAAAACGGTCACTTTAGTATTTTACTTTGAAAACTTTCAGCATGCAGAAAAATGGATGGTCACATTTTACAGATTCATATAACATTAACTATGACAGGCTAACTGGTCACTTTACACTATAGACAGGTGATCACATTACCAAACACTTCTCGTATTATTTTACATGAGTACAAGTAAAATTTTGTAAAAGCGGTCACTTTAACTAGGTGGACACTTTACCAAGGTGGTCACTTTAGCAGATTCCACTGTATATATATATATATTTTTTTTTGTATATTTAGAAATATACAAAAGTGTAAACAAGACTACATTCAAACCTATGGAAAATATGCCAGTTTTAAGACTCGATTTCTCCGAAACTACCCGACCAATTTTTGAGAACTTTAAAATACATATTGAATGGATTATGCTCAAAATTTATGATCAGCATTTTTTTTTTTCTGCGACTAAAACTTTATTTTAGAGCAATGTTGTGCATTTCTTATTTTTAGGAATATTTGAAAATAATAATTCATTAAATAATAGCAATAATAATATTATTATTAAATAAATTTTCATTACTTATCTATTTTAATAAAGTTTTCATCACTTCAAGAGATATTTTTTTTCATAAAAAACGTTATTATTTTAAGTTGTTGCCGATTGTAAAAAAAGCCCAATTAAAAATATTTCCTTGCGATTAAAAATTTATTTGCTCGTGACTATTAAAAACAGAAAAAATACAATAGAATGATTACACGTTAAATGGAGGAAAATAGTAAAAATTGGGATATAAAATTTATATTTACGACTATTAAAACAGCAAAATAAATAAATAATAATAATAATAATTAAGTCATTAATATGCGTTAAAAGCAGTGAACGGGAAAAAATTCAGCGTATTTTAAATGGACAACTGAATGTCAATTTAAAATTAAAAATACTAACCGCCCTTGGCGACCAGTTTGGTCTCCCTTTAAATGTATACTAAGCATTAAATCATATTGCTTTTATTCATAATTTATTTATTGCTCATTTTTTTTGTCAAATTAGAAGAGGGCGGGGCTTGTCGAGCTTAAACCGCATGGTAGGCCTCCCCGCCTTGTTGAACATTTGTCAAATTAGAAGATTCTGCTAGAGAAATAGACACAGATGTCGTATACGTATCACATTGACGTGATTGCAACTAAATGGCAATTATATGTGCCTCACATGGTAACCCGGCTATTGTTATTTATTTATTAATCAACTGTTTGTTTACTTTTATTTTCTTTTTTAAAATGATATAAATTGTTTTATTCTATAATTATTAACTAAACTTATTTTTAATTAGCATTTCCTTTATAAAATAATAGAAATTTGTTTAAAAATATATATGTAACTGGTATCTGGAAATGAAGTTTTCGCCAAACTGACGTAAAAAAAAAAAAAAAAAAAAAAAAAAAAAAAAAAAAAAAAAAAAAAAATAACGCGCCAATGTGGTACATATATAACATCTGGGCTGAAAAATAAAGAACTCAGTATTTTTATGCTAGCCCGTTGCAGATAATAAATCGCCAAATATTGTATTTATGGCATTTTTTCGTATTTCATTAATTATTTAAAGTATAATAATATAATCCTTTTACTTATTTCATTTATAATACACAACTTTAATTCGAAACCAAAAATTTTTAAATTTTTCACTTTTATTTATTTTTTTTCAGTAAAAAGAACAGAAAAAATAAAAGTAATGATATTTTGAAGCTCTATAATTGCAGAGAAGGAACAAAATATAAATAAATCCAAGTTATCACAGCCTAAATCTTACCAAAAGACTTTTGCACAGTAACCTATAAGATGTGTTTCATTTGGACGTTGCCATTAAACAATTAACAAATAATCGTGATTTTTGTGTCACATACGTTAGCGTAATATGTATATATATATATATATATATATGTATATATATATATACACTATATTGCCATTGATTATGGGACACTTGCGATTTTAGACATTTTACTAAATATCTAAAAAAATACATGAGGAATCATCTCGAAACTCTTAGTGTATAAATATAGTAGTATATGTCATACATCTCCGTGAAGAGTTTTTACCGAAACTCCATAGGGGACCGTCAACAAATTAAAAAAGAATGAATATCTTTTGAATAACCCTGTCAAAACTAATGTAGCAAAAGCGCTCAAACTCTAGATTATGATTGAATGCCTTATTGTAATACACTGTGTTCATTTTTATGCAAATAGCATGCATACTCGCAGAGTAATTAAGGTTTTTATAAAAATGGTCCCAAATTTTTCCAAGTTTTTTCCTTATAATTTTCAGAGTTCTTAATATAAAATAATATTTTTTTCAGAAAATATGACAAACAACATTGCACAAAGTACCCTGTAATCAAAATTAAAAAATAATGAAAATTGTATACAAAATGAGTTGGTTTACTAAATAATTTTTAACTGCGCATGCGTCAACGATATCAAAATTTCATTTGCATATTATGTTAGCTAAATATATAGAGCAACTTTTGTGAAAGTTACAAAATCATAACTTGAAAATTCTGAAAATAATCGTCAATTGAATAAGTTGAAAATCCGTTATTCTCAAAATGAAGCAAAAACGAGAGGGGTTGTATCCATATATTCATTGATTAGTGTCAATATAGAATACACAATACGGGATGTTACGACTACTTTTGGATAAAATCCCTCATTTTTTTGCTTCATTTTGGAAACAACGGATTTTGTCCTTTTTCTATAGACGATTACTTTCAGAATTTTCAAGCTATAATTTTGAGACTTTTACAAAAGTTGCTCTATGCATTGAGCTAACATAATATGCAAATGAAATTTTGATATCTTTGACGCATGCGCAGTAAAAAATTATTTAGTAAACCTACTCATTTTTCATACAATTTTTATTATTTTTTAATTCTGATTACAGGGTACTGTGTGCAATGTTGTTTGTCATATTTTCTGAAAAAAATATTATTTTATATTAAGAACTCTGAAAATTATAAGGAAAATACTTAGAAAAATTTGGGGCCATTTTTATAAAAACCTTAATTATTCTGCGAGTATGCATGCTATTTGCATAAAAATGAACACAGTTTATTACAATAAGGCATTCAATCATAATCTAGAGTTTGAGCGCTTTTGCTACATTAGTTTTGACAGGGTTATTCAAAAGATATTCATTCTTTTTTAATTTGTTGACGGTCCCCTGTGGAGTTTCGGTAAAAAATCTTCACGTAGATGTATGACGTATACTATTATATTTATACACTAAGTGTTTCGAGATGATTCCTCATGTATTTTTCTAGATATTTAGTAAAATGTCTAAAATCGCAAGTGTCCCATAATCAATGGCAATATAGTGTATATTTATTCGAGACATTTATTTCATATTTTGAGTTGATCATTTTTACTAATGTTGCCCATTCTAAGACAGCACAAATAATATCTTCTTTCTAAAACTGAAAGCATTTTTATGTGAATGTTAAAAGGAGAAAGAAAACTTTGAAGAAAATTATGCCAGATTTAAAGTGTTTTATTTAAATCAATCTTTCTATAGTGTTTTTAAAACATACCGGAAGGCAAACGCATGTTTACTAATTATTTTTTGCATTATTTACATTAACTTATTATGAAATGTTTAACCGATCTTATTGAATCATAAACGAGAACAGCCACTGGATGTCTTATAAGCAGTTTTTACTGCTTACTGTTTTATAAGCAAAGGGAAACCAAATTAAAGAAATATCGCCACTAATTATTTAATTATAATTCAATCTCAAGC
Source organism: Maratus speculifer (assembly GCA_964019185.1). Taxonomy (NCBI): domain Eukaryota; kingdom Metazoa; phylum Arthropoda; class Arachnida; order Araneae; family Salticidae; genus Maratus; species Maratus speculifer. Next base: position 8,827,779 of record OZ025295.1, on the reverse strand, counting down.
AATCTTTATATATTCATAAAAACAATCAATAAAATGTTTTTAGAATCTGCTGTATATGAACGTGAATTGGCGAGCTTGGCTCATAGAGGGCAGAGCCCATTAGTATATGCATATATAAGATAGTGTTAACAGTTGAATATTAAAATTGTATTTTGAACACCACTTTTTTCCTACGGTATTATTCACTTGTTTGAATCGCAGAATTTTTGTAAATGAATAAGCCTAATATCTATCTATAAACATAGTGGCGTTCAAAGAAAAATTTTAGATTCGTCTGGAAACACTGATACCTGATACTATCTGAAAACTAAAAAAAAGGGGGGGAGGGAAACTATATTTTTTAAATATTACGCAAAGTTTTTCATCACACTTGGGAAATGTTTTCTTCATTATTTAAATTATTCAGAGTGCTTCAGTGTTCATCATATATTGCTTGCAATATATGATGTCGAAAATTGGTCTTCTCTAATTAAAAGACAATCATACATTTATCCGAAATTATTTTTATATTTGCTTATTTTAACAACACTATTTTATACCATATATATATATATATATATATATATATATATATATATATATATATAAAGAAATTTTGTTATACATCGTTCATAAAAACGTCTAAAAAATTTTACTTTTAACTTTCGGTAAAACTTAATATTACAATTACAATAATACTGCAATGAATCGTTCTAAATTGGTGTTTTCTAATATCTGTGATTGCTCAAAATGATAATTAAGGATCATGTTCAGCAAATGCATATTCTGCATTGCAAACACTCTTGTTACAATTATTATGAAAAATCTGATAAATATATATATATATATATATAAAGAAATTTTAATATACATCGTTCATAAAAAGTCTAAAAAATTTTACTTTTAACTTTCGGTAAAACTTAATATTACAATTACAATAATACTGCAATGAATCGTTCTAAATTGGTGTTTTCTAATATCTCTGATTGCTCAAAATGATAATCAAGTATCATGTTCAGCAAATGCCTCTTCTGCATTGCAAACACTCATGTTACAATTATTATGAAAAATCTGATATGATACACAATTAAGAATTCTTCTACATTTGTATTTAACTTTTTTCCCTGCAATTTGAAACATTAATTAGTTTCATAAAAAAATCGTTTTGTAAACATAATGTTGAAATCCGCATTCAATATTTTATGTAAATAAAATGTATAACACATAAGTTCAAGTCTCATATATTCAGAAGTTGCATAGTATGGTACTTTAAGAAGTCATATAGCAATTATTATGAAGTATATGATATGCTACATAATTAAGAATTCTTTTAGATTTCCAATGTAAATTTTATTCTTGTACTTTGAGAAATCACTTATTTTCATAAAAGAAATCTATACATAAACATACACTGGTGTGCAAAATTTAAGGACGAAGGGATTTTCAAGCGATAATTTTCACGCGAATATTCAACAGGAAGTAATATAATTTGAATAATTACTATCCCTGCATAACAGCTAGTCCTTATAACATCACATTCAGGTCACACATGGTCACAAGAGTCACAGTCACTATGGCGAAACAAAAAATAGGAAATTCCATGCGTCTCTTTTATGAGTTTCAAATGTCTACTATATGTGACTTCAATGTCAGGTCACTGCGACTGCTGCTTTGTGACCAGTCACCAGGTGACTTTACAGTGTCGTTTTATTGAGACTCTCATGTGATTGTCATTTGGAGGCTCAATTTCAAAGTCATTGTGAATGTTGCATTATTATAAATAACCAAATAATGGCACATTAAAGTCACATGGTGATTTTCTGTCACAAGACTTTGTCAAATGGTAACAGAGACCCTACTGTGAAGTAACCCCTGTGAAAAGTGATGAAAACTCACCATGTGACTTTAATGGGACATTGTTTGGAGATTTATCATAATGCAACAATCACAATGACTTTGAAAAAGAGCCTCCAAATGACAGTCACACGGGAGTCTCAATAAAACGACACTATAAAGTCACCTGGTGGCTCGTCACAAAGCAGCAGTCGCAGTGACCTGACAGTGAAGTCACATATAGTAGTCATTTGAGACTCATAAAAGAGACGTATGAAATTTCCTATTTTTTTGTTTCGCCGTAGTGACTGTTACTCTTGTGACCATGTTTGACCTGAATGAGAGGTTATATGGACTAGCTGTTATGCAGGGATAGTAGTTATTCAAATTATATTACTTCCTTTTGAATATTCGCATGAAAATTATCGCTTGAAAATCCCTTGAAAATTGGCATTTTGGGACTCCGTCCTTAAATTTTGCACACCAGTGTAAATCATCACGTATTAAACTTTACATTTACCATTTTATGTAAATAAAATTTACAATGTATGAATACAACTCCCATATTCAGCAAATGCATAATTTGTATTTCAAAAACTCATGTATTAATTATTATGAATAATCTAATAGGATACACAGTTAAGGATTCTTTTAGATTTACATTTATAAATTTTAGTTGTAGTTCGAAACATTAGTTAGTTGCGTAAAAGATATCTTTTTTAAGCATAAATCATCACATTCAACATTTTATGTAAATAAAATTTACAATGCATGGGTTGGCAGCAAAAGTCCTGAAACATTTCTATAAATGTCTAAATTTGTCTCAACTTAGACATGCCTTCAAGCAATGTTTCAGAGGAAACAATAGCTCTAATTTAGCATACTGAAATGCTTAATGGGAGAAACTTGTTATCCGATAAAATATTTATGTAGAATCATCGACATTGATCTATGTTTAAGAGCGTGGCGAAATACAAAAGCGAATTGAATAAATGCATTATATTAAGTCTAACATATACACCAGTTTCAATTCAACGGTATTCACGTTTTCTAAACTTGATTTACAATTGAACAGGATGAAGGAAGTAATGCTATTCAATTAATAAATATGCAACAAAGAAAGACTGGGACTTTCATCTTACATTGTTCAACATTTTCTGAACTCAGCTATCACTCAAAATACAATGAGAACTTGTACATACAAAAAGAAAATAATTAATATTTAAATTTAATTTGGATTATCAATTTTAACTTATAATATCGTTTTAAAAAATATAAAACTTAAGTTTTATTTTAAAAAAATTATCATTCAAGTTTCATTCTCAGGATTTCGACCATCTGACGAAACCTATCCGTGTCTGTCCGCTGTCCATTACAAAGTCCATACAAAAAAGCTGTATAAGTCAAAGATTTCAAATTACAGTTGAATACCTCGTGTCACACGAGATATTCAACTGTAATTTGAAACATTTTCTATTTGTAGTGTTCTGTTTTCATAACTTTTGAGTTCCATTCTTAGAAATATGAAATTATCATATGGAAACATAACCTCGTGTCACACGAGAAATCAGAAAATTTTGAAAAAGTCTATTATTTGAATAAAATATTTTTTAAATGTCTCCGTTCATTTTTGTCATTTAAAATTGGAACTTAATTTGAACGCCTTTCGTTTAGGATTATGACTTGGGGGAGGGGGTTATATCTCTAGTAGAGATGGGAATGCTCGAAAAAAAACAGGAAAAATTGGAAAAAACTGTTTTTTTTCGGTTTTTTTCCGAAGGCTTATTTTTCAATTTTTCCGAACTGGAAAAATTGAAATTTCATTTATGAGATAATATAGTGAAAATTTTGTAATAGCTACATTCTCATACTTTTTATTTTATTTATTTTTATCTTGCGTGTCCCACATGAAAACTTTAATGTGGGTAATCTGATCTCTGAGCAGAAATCTGTTTGAGAAGACTTGAAAGGATCCTTCACATTTTTTTCTTGTTTGAAGCACAAGACACTTCGCAAAAATTTCTCTTGAAAATAGACATTTCAGAAAAAAGTTTAATCTACAAATTGAATCTTTAGCAAATGCAGTGATTGAAGAAAAAAAAAATCTCACGCCATATAGCAGCTGAATCTTATCAAGTTGTATATAATCATAAATAAGCTTATTAAAAATGTCTAAATAGGACTCTAAAAATAGTAATAATTTCTTATTCACAAATTCTGAATATATTTTGTATAAGTATATATACAAGAAATTCACAATTTCACAAAAGCAGGATTACATGAAAAAAAATCTAGATATATAATTAAATACAACTTCCCTTTTTAAAAATTAATTCATGTGCAAAATTATTTCAATAATATGCCGATTAATAGAAATGGTAAAATTAAGAATTTAACATAAAATTTGAAGCATGCATTTATTACTTTTTTCTATCTTTTCAAGAAGTAAGTATTGGATTTGTGAAAATTTTGAATTCCAGTTTTTGGTGTATTTAAATGTTTTAGAAGGTCCTGAACACGATTTGATAGTTTTTGGAAAATATCTGTCACTCTGTGAGACTGTATGGGACAAAAATTTTATGGGCACTCGATCTTAAGAACTGACGCACAATGTACATAATTTCACAAAACTTTAGATTCAGTTACACTTTGATATAAATTCGAGATGTTTAGTTATTAGTGTATATCACCTAATTGATGGTGCTGCTATGCTGCATTATTCATAATTTGCACAATAGTTCTATCTCAAGAATTTAATGTATGTATGTATTTTCATAAAACTTCAGATTAAGTTAATCTTTGACATAACTTTGTGCACATTACTTTTTGGTGTAAATCGCTCAACAGATGACGCTGCTATGCTGCATTATTCATAATTATCGCAATAGCTCTATCTCAAGGACTAAAGGACGATTTTTTTTTTTTTTTTTTTTTTTTTTTTTTTTTTTATCAAACTACAGATTCAGACAGTTCCTGATATTTATTAATGTTGTTTAGTTTTTGGTGCAAATTGCCCCATAGGTGGCACTACTATGCTGCTTTTTTCAAGATTTCGTTATAGCTGATTAATTGAATGTTTTTTCAAGGTATTGAATCTAAAATTGACCTCCATTTTACCTCCACAATGTTGCAAAAACATGGGCAGTTTGCATTAGAAAAGTACAACTGCGATGAAAAAAAACCCATATTTTATTACAAGTAACCATGTTCCAAATTATACATTCCCTCTTGATTAACCTTTGAATTTTTGTAGTTTTTAAAGCACATTAGAAGTTTATCTCTGTATGTAACTGCTTTTGTTGATTCCTCAAATAGCGAGCATTTTCTATTTGTAGTGTTCTGTTTTCATAACTTTTGAGTTCCATTCTTAGAAATATGAAATTATCATATGGAAACACTATTGAATATGGTTTCTTATTCAAGAATAGAATACCAGATTTCAAGATAAAAAGAAAAAAATTACGTTTAATTAAACTTAAAAGAAAAAATATTTTTCTGGTTTCAGTGAGTAAAAATCTAACAGTCAATAAATCCTATGCTATTTTTTAGTTGCAGACCTGAGTAAGCCAAACTAAAACTTAGTTTTGTTTGAATTTAGATTATAAAACTAAATCAAAACTTTGAGTTAAGATTGGAAAGCTATACCAAAACTAAACACATTTTTTTAAAGAAATATAATTATAATTGTAAGAAAAAAAGTGTAATAATGTAAAAAATATACATTTTTTTAAACAAACAATGGAATTTTTTGAATACTGATATTGATAATAATGACAAAACTGCAACAATTTCTTTAAACTAGTACCATTTACTTAAAAACTATACTTATGTAAATGGAATGCATAATTTATTTCCTTCCAAACTGCAGATATATTGGCTCAGGTTCTTACATTAGGTAAATTGGTAGCTAAACATGTAGCTGAAAAATCATTTCAACAGAGATATGATATAACAAACAATAGTGTTTTAAAAATTCTTAGGCTGTGGGGGAAAAAAAACTGAGCTTTTAAAAGCAGGTTTTGCTACTTTCTTTTTATTATGTAATATAAAGTGAAAATAATTTTCATTTAATACAAATAAATGGGGAAAAATGTTTATTATTTAATATTCTCTGAAAACATATAATTTATTTGGGAGAAACAGTCATAAAAAATCAATTTTTTCAATTTTTCCGTTTTTTTCCGAAAAAAAAAAAAAACCGGTAAAAAACAAGTTTTTTTCCGCCACTTATATTTTTCCGGAAAATTTACATCTCTAATCTCTAGTAAACAGAAGGTTCTCATTTCGATCCCCGATGCGCGAACTTTACATTTTAATCCTAAGATGGATTTAATAAAAATAAATTTGATATTTTTGGCCAATTTAAGAGTTTATATTATTAGATTTCGTTCATCTGACATTCATAATATTGTTTGAAATTCAATTTTCTTTCTGCTTAAAAAACTTTTGCGATTTATTAATGATTCAGCATTTTAAATTTAATTTTTAACAATTTTTTTCGCTCTTAGAAATTTTAAATTTAATTTATATCTCTGCTAGTTTTTTTTTTATTTCGGATTTAAAAAAAAATTAAATTTTGGATTCTATTTAAATGATTTCATTTGAATATTTTTATGTTGATTAAAATAAATAACTTCCTTTTATATTTATATTTTACATTAATTTATTGGTGCTACCATCTATGAAAGAATTTAATAATTATAAATTAGCAATTTGGATTTAATAATTAAAGGATAAATTGTTTTGAAAGAAACATTAAACGAAACCATCTGTGTAATCTGCGATCACACTTACCCACTTATTATTAGTTCGACATCATTTCACATGCTATTGGAGATTTTATCTATTGAATTATAAGATTTTGTACTATACAAATTTAAAATTAAAATCCCGTGAAATACTGGAAATTTTTTATAAAAAGAAGCAATAATTTTTTCTTACTTGCATTAACTATAGAAAAAAAATAACGGTCGGGGGGGGGGAGTGCCCTTCGTGGGGGGTCTTTATAAGGGAACCTAACCCATATTTACGCAAGGTTCACAGAAAACCCCGAAAACTCTGAACGGTTAGGTCGACGGCCGCGATTGGGTTCGAACCCCGCACCTGTCGTCTACCAGTTGAGAGGTTAGAACCTTCCGGCCACTGGTGGGGCCCTTAGAAGAAAGAATAGCCATCGTTTCCTGGAAACTGATAATAACAAAAGATTTCATTGCCCAACAAAAGGGTAAAACTGTAACGTTGTTTTCTCTGTAATTTATTAAAAATATTAAAAAGAGATATTTTTCCCAATCTGATACAAAACATATTATTACGTATAGGTGTATAACCTTTGGCAGTTTTAATCCTAACTTAATTATTCACAACTGGATATTTTATTTGTAGAATTATATCAATTTAAATATTGCTTATGTTGCAGTGAAACCTGCAGCTTAGTGTGCGAAAAAAATCCGGTCGCGGCAGTCAGGAGGTTAAGACAAAATAATATTCGATGAAAATACATGTACTATTAATAGTACACTAGACCCGAAAGGGTTAAACATAGTTTATTTATATAAAAGTGATATTTCTGTAAATATAAATAATTATTTTAAATAAATAAATTTATTTTACATCTAATGGCAGCAAAAGCCCTGAAACATTTCTATAGACTAAATGTATTTCAACACAGACGTGCCTTCAAGTAAAGTTCCAGAGGCAACAATAGCTGAAATTCAGCATACAGAGATGTTTAATGAGAGAAGCGTATTGTCTGATAATATATTTATGTAGAATCATCGGAATTGATCCGTTTTCAATAGATGGGCGAAATTCGGAAACGAATTGAACAAATGCATTGCATTAACTGCAACATTCATACCAATTTAAATTCAACATTATCCCGTTGTCTAAGTTTGATTTGCGATTGATCAGACCAACAGAAGTAACGCTATTTTGTTATTAAATACATATCAAAGAAGACTGGATATTTTATACTACATTGTTCGCAAATGTTAAACTTTATGTATAAGGAGTCAATAAGTTGCTATATCAAATCCTATAATTGTTTGGAGAAAAATTAAACTAAACATTAAAATTGGTAGAATTTCAACGTGGTGTTATCACGCCCAAAACTAAAAATTGAAGAGAAAAATGTATACTATCAGTTACAAAAATATATAAAATCATTCGGAAATACCTTATTATTTGGAAAATTTATTACGAATAGAGTAAATGAGAGTTACATATCTATGGCAAGTTTCGAAAGCTTTTATAACGCATAAAGATACTTCACAACGAAAGACATTTATCTGCAACAGAATTATAACCGAAATCAAACTGACTAGACTAAATAAATGATTGCTTTACTGTAAGTCTTCCATTCAATATGTTGTCGAAGCAGTCTTTCGACAAGACTAATGGATGATGTTCTTTGTCAACAGAGAATGCAGCGCAGTTAATGAAAAATTAGAAGAAAGCTTGTTGTACACCGAATAATGGGGGAAAAGGAAAGCAAGCAATGCGTGTTGTTGTATCGAATGAGTATAGATTAGGTAATATCTTCTTCGATCAAAATGATATTAATTATGTGACAATGAGGTTTTTTTTAACTCTTTCCAACAAAGTTGAAAAGTGTTTATGCATTCGGTTTAAATTTTTATGCATTCGGTGAAAATAATGAATACCGTCAACTGGAGCTTCTTTGGTCCTTGTACACTGTAAAAAAACGGACGATTTTACTGAAGTATTACTGTAGTAGTACTGTAGTAGTAGTGATTTTACTAGTAATCTGGACGCCAGTTTCATTACTGTTTTTTAACGGAAAAAATTCCGTACATTTCAGAACCCCCCCCCCCCCCCACCGAACGGAATATTTCCCGAAATTTTTCCGTTAAAAAACAATAAATAGTACTGGCGTCCAGATTACAAGTAATACTTCCGTAAAATCGTCCAGTTTTTTTACAGTGTAGGATTACGTAAGTCATTTACATAAAAAAATAAATATTTATTCTTCCACAAATAAGGTAAGTGTCAAAATATTATCCTTGGTAGCTTGAAACCCATGTGTAATCATAATTTTTTCTAAAACTTTTTATTTTGAAAGGAAATGGTTACGTTTTATTTTACCTAACATGAAAACTAATAGATTAATTTTTAAACACGATTAATCAATCGGGAATTATGAAATATGGAATAATTTACTTCTGTTATGAAAACTAATGTACGGAACTACTTTGTGTCAGGCCTGGTTTGGGTCATAAGTAGCCCCAGTTTCTTAGAAATGACATGTTAAAAAATATTGCTTGATCCAGTCTGCAGTGCCAATTCATTAGATTAGCCTATTACAAGATGTTGCAATTATTAAACATATGGAATATATTCAATTTAAATGAAACAAAGTGAAGGGTCCAAATAAGCCTCTATTAGCAGCTACTTGTTTCCAAAATTTTGAAGATGATTAAAAAAAATAATTTGCCATTTGCTTCAATGTTTTATGTTAATTGTTCACGCCTTAAAAATTATATATAATATTTGAAAAATCATATATACTATTTTTCATAATGAAAATATTACTGGAGCCGTGACAAAGTGGCCCAAAGTAGCCCCGGTTGTTAGTATTTAAACTTAAGATCGATTATCATTTATAACGTGTAATATATGAGGAGCCCAGAAGCCAAGGGGTACAAGTGACAAAATGTCGATTTCGAGTAAATTGAGTTTAAAGATAATTGATGTTAAATTGGAACATCAGTAACAATTGACTAAATTGAAATAGGAAACATCTGCTTGTTGCATTCTAATCTTTGAACTCTCATTTCAATAACTGTTAAAAAAATAGAGTACAATTTTCTTTAAATGTATAATTAATCAATATTGTTTGTTTTTCGAAAAAAGTGGTTTATCTCTATAACTCCCCAAATAATCAGAAAATGACCTATATTTCTTTACCTGAAAGGAAAAAAGCATATTTCCAGATACCATGTGCACTTAACTCATTTTTTTTTCAATTTTGTCACTTATACCCCTTGGCTTCTGGGGTCCTCATATGTAATTAAAAAAATCGCCATTTATATTAATTCATTATTTCCAAATTCTTATAATATCTAACTTTTCCCCTGTCTTTTATTAATACGAGGTGGAACCCGTCGAATTTCGACGAAAGAAAATGTTTAGAAAGAAACTGTTTTATTGATTTAGTATAATAAACGCACAAAATTAGCTACAGTAAAAAATGCATCTTAGATTGGTCAGTCTAACTTTCAAACAAATATTATTTTAAGCTAATAATAATAATAAAAAAAACTTTTTGTAAAACTCAGGTGTCCAAATTATTAAAAATAAACTTTAATCGCATATGTAATAAGTAAATATAACAAAGATCAGTTATTATGATAAAATTATCAATTGAGGCTCTTATGTTTGGTATAAAGCGAATGAAAAAAAAAATTCCAAATTGACATGATCATAGAATTCCCAGGTGAAATCTAAAACCGTCATAATTTTCATCGTCTCAAAATTTGCAAACGCACTTCCCATAGTATTTTAATTTGATAATTTTAAAATCCCTTCCTTTTTCTTATATGTACAAAGACGTTATTTGTATCCGCTAAAAACATTCCATTTTTACGGATCCAGCCTTAAACATCTATAAAAAAATATGCATATGACGTCATTAGAACGGAATGTAACACAAACGCAGCAAAAACAATATTCAAGAAACTCGGCGAAACAAATTGGATATCTGATGATCCACAAATCTTCTTCACTTCTTTATTTATAATAGCTCCATGTTTTATCAGAAATAATTCATTTGTATTTTTTTTTTTTTTTTTTTTTTTTGAAAATATTACATACACTCGTTTAGCTTTCCGATAAGAACTGAGTAAATGCGGTTAAGTCACTCGAATAGTGTTTAAAATACATTTTTGTAAAGGGAAAGTGTTGTATCCTTTGTAAATTAAGTTTGCAATAAACTAAAAAAACATTTAATTAATGAATAAAAACGCAATAAAATCGAAATTCATCGGATTTTATATCAGACGATTTCTTTTGACATGATATTTTTATTTCCGTTTTTATCAATTTTAAGAGAAAATGGCGAATTTCTGATGCCACAATTATAAAATTCGTACTAAAAACTATTAAAAAATTAATAACTCATAAATAAATTGAGATACAGCTTTCAAACAAATTGCATTTGAAAGTAAATTTTTTTCTTAATACGACGGTGTAAAAATTGAAAATTTGCGATATTTAGGAGTATAATTTTGTAGTACTTAAAACCGAATTGCATGCGAAAGTGTTGCCATTCACAAAATGACGTATGCGTTACGCACAGATACGTTTGGCCTTTATAGTATAGATTTCAACATATCTATTATATTTTAATCCATACCTTTAACCAACGCTACTACATTAAAGAACTACATTATATCGCTGAAGCTTCTAACGACTGAGCGTCTTTAAACTCTTACATGTCTCACAGGCATAACGATTCGCACTATTTATTTGCATGGTTTCTTCCCTTGCTTTAAAAGAAGCGCAGGCTAACTTTTTCAGTCTTGATAACTCCAAAAAGACCACGGGTTAGGCTATTATTAACCCTTCACTGCACCACTTTCCATTTCTGGCAAGTACCTAAAAACCCTATAATTTTTATTACGTGCCATGAATTTTCAATATGATCACTGTAACTGATCAAGAACAATCCGGAGATTGAAATGACACTTATTTTTTCTATAAAAGATGTCTGCACTACACGAAAATTACAATTTGTTCTTCTGTAACAGAAAAATATCGATCAAGCTATTAAGGTAATATATACATTTATTATTTGTGCTGAACATTTAAAAATATTAATATAAAAAATTGTAGAGTTGTAAGCAGTTTAAAAATAATTAATTTAAGCTCATTCAGCTGTCAAATATATCAATACAATACTTTTAAACCCTAATTTTGTACATAGGGCACGCAGCGTTAAATAACAAATTTCAGTAAAAATTTAAAATTTAATATTTTTCCCTTTATTTGACCGATATATAGATTTAAATTTTCTTCATAAATAGAAAAAAAAAATCGTGCAGTAAATCATTAAAATACGTCTGCCCCCTAGTTTATGAAATAAAAACAATGACACTTTAAGCATGTCTATGTTTTAACGTCATCAGTCCTGATGTTGCCTGGATGAGATACTAAAGAATACCCTTTAAATTAATTTAACCACTTAATGGTCACATTAAATTACGGTTTTTAAAAAAATCAAATTCATTATTCCCACCACTTTGTTGTAACAAAAATATTAATCTTATTTAATGACAAGTAAAATGATACCAAAATATATCCAATTACACCATTTAATAAAACTGTTGGGAATCAGACAATTCTGGATAAAAGCCGTGAAACTTGCTGCCCGTAAATGTCTTGGGTGCGACGATTAAGTGGTTAAATACTTCCAGAATTGTTATTTTTTTCTAAACCTTTTTAATAAATTCGTGCATATCACAAGTATCAGTATATTGTCTTCTACATCTTTGGAGATGATTCTTAAAAACTAGTTTAAAATTATTAATTAGTTTTTACTGTCCCCTTAATAGTTCGCTCAGAATTGAGGAGGATAAGAATTTTCCATTATTTGTATAGCACGCCATTTCTTATACAGAACTAATCATGGAGTTTTTAAAGGATTAGCATATAACAGAAGTTTTATAGCATGCTATTTTTAACGAAATGATCCCGATGAAAATTTACTTCGTTCTCCTGTTTAAGTACAACAAACAAGAATTACTCTTTCAAAAGACTCACATTTTTGGTCTTTAAAAAGCAGCATTTTTGACCCTATTAGTTTTCGAAATACATCATAAACTTTTATCAGACTTTATAATACATCAGAATTTTAAAATACATCACAAGACGTTTTCATTTAACGACTAGAAGTAATTTATGTGATTTAATGATTTTGCTTTATTATAATAATGTATTATCTATATTCCAGTACGCATACGAAGTAGTAAGATTCTGGATATAATTTATGTGTTAATTTTGTAAATTTCCTCGTTGAACACTGTATAAAAAAATCTGTGATTTTACGGATGTAAATTTATGTAAATCTGTATACGCTGTAACAAAACAAAATCTATAAACTTATTAATTTTTTTCTAGCAAACTGAGATTCTTAAATTTTTTTTATGTAATGGTTACAGCAAAAATTCCTGCAACAAAAGGGGTTACATGAATTTGTGCTATTACCGTTACATGAAATGTTCTAGAAATTCCCGTTTCCTAGAAAATGTTTAGTAACTTTACATATTTTTTTTTACATTGTGCTTACTAAAATTTTATCTATACACTGTACAAAAAAATATGTGAATCAACAAAACTTGTAAAACGACAGAAATTTGTAGCTTTACAAAAGAATCTACAAAAATTACAATAATCATACTAATAAATTTTATCTGTAAATAGATAAAAATTCTAGGCATCCCATTTTCCTAATGCATTTTCAGTAAACTTACAGATTTTTACTTTCCTCTGTCTTTACGAGAAAAAAAGTATTGTAATCATGAAAACTTTAAAATTCCGATTTTCGACGGATTGTAATGTTTTAGGGATCGGAGATTCCAAAAAATATGTTTTTACAATATGTCTGTCTGTGAATCTGCCAGTCTGTCTGTATGTGACATAAATTTTGTGGGTGTCCTATCTCAAGAACTGATGCACGGAACATCACAAAACTTTAAGTTCTGTTAGATCTTGGTATAAACTGAATGTGATTACCTTTTGCTGTATATTCCCCAAAAGGTAGCGCCGCTGTGCTACCTTTTTCACAATTTCAACAATAACCATATCTGAAGAACTAATGGACGGATTTTCATAAAACTTTAGATTTAGCCAGTCCTTTGTATAATATGGTTTTGATTACCTTTTGGTGTAAATCGCACATCAGATGGCAATTCTATGCAGTATTATTTGATTTATGATCCAAATGTATACCTGTTACATGAGTGTTTCTGGTAGCCCTTACATAACATTTTCTAGAAATCCCAGTTTCCTGAAAAAATTTTGTACTTTTACAGTTTTTTTTCGAATGCACATATTTACAATTTCCTTCTAAACTGACTGGAATTTATTTGTTTACTTGAATGCATAGATAAATGTTAAATTGTTTTATAATCAATATTGACAAATTTGACGGATTTTTTATTCAAAATTTACAAATATGAACCAGGAATTTTTGAATAGCATTGTTTTGAGATTCGTTCTTAATTATATAAATATGTAGCACCTATAGTCGTCGTTCAGTCCGTCTACATAGAATAATGCAAAAACTACCCAACCGAATCATTTGAAATTTAAAATATATAATTACTGTATAATTTAGTCCTGTCATTTAAAATTTTATGAAAATCGGATGAATGGTATAATTGCAGGGACTATCAAAATATTTCGTTACATGACGGCCAAGGGGAAAAAATTCTTTCAAATGCATTTTAATGATGTCACATTCTTCCGAACTTAATAAAATTGATAAGCATCTATGAAATATATACTAAAATAGAAATTCTGTACAATCTTTGGTGCAAAGAATATTTGTTATTTATTTACACAGATTCACAAAAGTATTCCTTTACATAATGGTACAGGGGGAAACATCGTTTGGGGCTCGTTTTAATTACACTGATAAACAAGATTTCTGTTTCTAACTACGTATGTGGTGACTTTTATATTTTAGATGGTGCTGTGAAAGAATATGTTATTAAAAAGTTTCCATCACCCACAGTTTTTTAAAAAATTGAAAATCTTGAAAATCTGAATTTTGCAGTATTTATTCAACACATATACCTTATGAAATTTATCATTTGGTATTTTAGTAATGACAAACTTTTAAATAAACACTTATAAAGCTTAAAATTAATATTCAAAACACTGAAAATATGCATTGTTTATAAATTTTCAGAAAAATATAGAAGTATTTTTGTAAAAAGAAATGATAATAATAAGAAATTTTATACTTTACGTAGCGGTAAATGTCTTATCTGTGACTGCTCTTTTATAGGCTCTTGTTCTGAGTTATATTAACAATTTAAAGCAGACATTAAGCCACTTTTATCAATACAATAGCATAAATCATCTTTTCTTGAAAAAAAATGTCGAATATTTCTTATGTCAATCTCGATATATAGATATCTTTCTATTGTTTTTCAGGAGATTCCAACCTTGCAATCTTGATCCAAGTAATTCTGAGTTTTTCTTTGATAAATTTCAATCTCTCACAAAATCATTTAATTCTTTTTGAGTAATTAGGTGTGGTTCTTCATTTATGCCAGGAGAATAGTTCATATCAAATGTAGAGGAAGTTTTAGTTTCATCAATTTCAATTTCTACTGTTGCATCGTCATATGTAAAATTCTCTGGAGGTTTCGGTATTTGTAAATCATCTTTATGTAATGCTGGTCACATTGCTGAATCTAAGTTCGGTACTTAATTTTATGTTTACTTCTTGCAGAGAATCCTTTAATTTTTGTAATACATTAGTAGCAGTCAATTATATGATCCTTCGGCATGCGCCATATCATGGGTGTAGCAAAGGACATACACTTTTTCGTATATTTCATCCACGCCCGGAGGTTTGTAGCACATCGTGTACAACAAGAATGAGGTGCCCATTTCTTATCTTGTTCACCTACTTTATATCCAAAATACATATGATAGGCAGCCTTTATTAACGGCGTGAAAGCGCATCGATGCTTTTTCAAAGTTAGCTCCCCGCACACATAGCAAAAAGAAGCGGGTTCATTAACGTACCCTCTAGACATGTTTTACATATTGTAGAGGAAATAGGATAATTATAATCAAAATGTAATTAAAAAGTGTTACAGAACAAAGAAATAGTAGTACACTCGCCCCGAAAGTTTCAACTGTCATGGATTTACGTTAAAGTCAAATACTGTGGGGGTGGCTAGAGCTATCCGTTCAAGGTTGCTAAGATAAAATTTATTAGGAAGACATCTGTTTCTACTCTCTTCCGGTATCTTCTATCGTTGTAATAAGAAAAACGAATGTTTGTGTGAATCATACACATGAAAGAGAATAATATAATATAATTATAATGCCTATACGATGCCTACATACTCCAAAACGTATAAATAAAATTTCTTAAAATTGAAGGGTGATAGAAAATTTTTACAAACATATTCTTTTTCAGCAGCTTGAAATCTTTAAGAAACACCCAACGTATATAGAACAACATAAAATTCGTTAAAATTTGTTTCTCAGTGTTATATTAAATTATTTCATACTTTTTTAAATGGATATACGTTGCTGAGTTTTACTACTAGTTACTTCCTATATAATAGGAACCAGATAGGTTTTACAGGGATACACAAAAGAATTTGAATACTCTACTGTATCTGAAGTACTATATATACCATTACACCAATATCTGAATATTTTAAAAACATTTTATATTACGAATGTGCATCATTTTCTACGCTTGACTTCAATTTCCAGTTTGTTAATTTTATTTACAAACTACTTATTTTTGTATGATTAAAAATTTTTATTTTAAAACATTCTGGTAAGAATTTAAAATTTTTTTATTGAAAATGCACCAAATGGAGAAAAACTGTTAGTAGCGTTTATTACATTTATATAATTAGCATATTTGATAATTTTAAATAGCTTACAATTTCATAAATGTATAATATTAAATAAATAAATTCAAAATATATAACTATATTTAACATGGTTAAAAACAATGAAGCACAAACAAAACTGCAGCAGAAAGTATCAAATTGCAAAACATATACTTGTATTTTTTAAAGATTATCATACTCTATTTATTGTATATTTATTTTAAGGGCTCTGGAGTAAATGATTGCATCAATCAGCTAAAATTCCTTTCATGCCAATATAAAGCTGTTTTGTACCTATTGAATGCCAACATTTTTTTCATCTAATCCATCACTTTTGCTCTATTATTCATTCTTTTTTTTCCTTCTCCCCCTTTTTTTAATAAGAAAGATATTTCTTTGTCACCCGATGAATTGATATAGAGATTGATGTTCATTCATTTTTAACATCATTTCATATATGTATTTTTTTAAATAAATTAACAATTTTATAAAATGTTGTATAAGTTTGTATTACTTTCGTCTTCTATAAAACGGGCATATTCTAATATTCGAAAATAATCACTTTATCTATATATATATAAGAAAGTCTGGATTTCATATTAATCACAGTACAAAAAATCTACCAAACCAAAAATCTTGAAAACTTGGGTAAAAATACTTCTTGGTAATTTTTTTTTTTTTTTTGTGCTGTGATTAATACGAAATCCAGGAGTTTCTTTTATATATATAGATGAGATTAAAAATTTCAGGTTTCTGCGCCGAAGAAATCGCAAAATTAGGAAAATGTGAAGTATCTCACGAACTAATGGATTTAAAAGAATTTGCTTAGCACCATTCGATTCAACATGAAAAAAAAAACTAAAATATGTTATCAGTTGAAAAAGAACAACAAAAGCCGATTTTTAAGGAATTTTGTAAAAATTCGTTCTTTTTTTACTCCCTTTAGGGAAAACTCCCCCTTCGAAAATCTTTTCTTAGCGGCACTCGATGTTATGAGAAGTATTTTTACCCAAATTTTCAAGATTTTTGGTTTGGTAGATTTTTTTGTGCTGTGATTAATATGAAATCCAGACTTTCTTTTATATATATAGATAAAGCGATTCTATTCGAATATTAGAATATGCCCGTTTTGTAGAAAACGAAAGTAATACAAACTTATACAACATTTTATAAAATTGTTAATTTATTTAAAAAAATACATATATGAAATGATGTTAAAAATGAATGAACATCAATCTTGATATCAATTCATCGGGTGACAAAGAAATATCTTTCTTATTAAAAAAAAAGGGGGGGGAGGACAAACGGTAAAATGATAAGATACATGAAAAATACAGACTTTTAAGAAATGTCTGAGGTATATTTAAATTTCATATAAGCATAATCTAATCCTTAAGGATGTTTTAAGTATCATACTATTAAATTTTATTTTTACTTTTAAGGTTCAAATAGTTTGATTTAAAAGTTAAAAAATTTAGTATAATTAACTGAATGGAACAATTTATTATCCGTCATTTCTCGGGCTTAAACAATGTTGGATTTTTGTTTCTTCTGCAAATTATGTTTTTAATTTATATATTAGCTGATATGTAGTATTCTTCAGCGTTTTGTAAATGCTTAAAATTAAATTAAATTTCGTGTTATATTTTAAATTTCTTTCTGAATTCTGGGCAGTTAAAATATCTCATTTTTCAAAATAAGGTATATTTCTTTTCTTTTCTTTTTTTTATTTCTTTTTTTGTTGTTGTTTTTACAATATAAATATGTTTTGCATTTAAAAAGAAATGAACTTACATGTAAATTTTATTTTAATTTAGTGTCATACAACAATATTATTTATTTATTTTTTATTTCTTTATTTTATGTTTACTTATTTTTTTTTTAGTGTTAAATTATGTATTCAAGTTATTGCTAGTCTTTCTTTGAATACATCTATAAAATATATATCAGTGAAAATTTTTACAGTGATATGTTCGAATTGAAATGTTTAACATTTAACACAATACAATAGAATTAAAATGAAATAAATAATGCAATATGAAAATTTTAAAAAGGATAGAAGCGGGAAAGCGGGGAGATTTTGAATATCATAAAGAAAATTATTCATTATTCATTTGATAACGATGTCATATTTTAAATTCTCTAAAGAATTTTAAATTTAAGATAGTAAAAAATATCTTTTGATTATTTAATATACTTTATCTCAAATGCAGTTACAATGTTTTCATTCTTCTCTTTTTTACTGAAGAAAATCATTTATTATTCATTTAATAACAGTATCGTATTTTTTAACTCTCTTAAGAATTTTAAATTTAAAATAATAAAAATTATTTTTTGACTATTTAATGTATCACATATCGAATACATTTACAAATTATTCATACTTCAAAAATTATGCAAATTTTTTATTTAAAAAAATTATATATATATCTATTTATGTCATTTTAAAATACATTTCGTTCGTTTTATAAGAAAAAGATGTTTTTAATTATTCATAAAATATCTGCTATTGAGCAAGATAAAATGATACATATCAAAAAAGGTTGATAAGAAAACTTTTATGCCTTGGAAAGAAGCTATATTTTATAACAACGTATGGCACCGACATAACGATTTTATTCCGGAAATATTTTTGGAAATTTAGCATAAACAATAGGTTAAATCTTATGAAAACAATCAGAATAACCGATGTATATTTCAATCTTTCTTTTTCTTGAGATAAGAGTTTAAATCAAGCTCAATATAAACAAGAAAGAAAAATTTTGCGTCAAGTAGAGATTATGGAACACTTTACATCACTTATTGAATGCTTTAATAAAATGCCGTTATTTAGAGAAGTAAGTTGAAAAAGATAAGTAAATAAATCTTTTATAAAACAAATAAAACATTTGAAAAACTGATTTTAGAAGTAACCGTCCATAAGAAAAATGTATTCACATTCTTTTGAACAGCCCTGTATTGGATTTATTGGTTGATATATGTGCTGCATAATGTGAAAAATTGATTTAGCAAGAAAACGCATAACAGGTTGAAATTTTTCTTTCAGCAATTTATACTGAAAGACGGGAACGTATTTGAATACTTTTGTTTTACGCTGTAATTTACCTAATAACTTTATCCCAGTTGCTATTTAGCTAAAATTTAATTCAAATTATAATACTCTTATAACTAATAAAATCACCTTTCCAGAAATTGTTATCCATAGACTGACATGTGTTCAATTCTTTATGTGACTCTATATATCATTTTAGCTACATTCTACAAAAAATTTCTTAATAAACTAAATAAAGTTCAATATGAAGTTCAATAATGAAGTTCAAAAATGCATAACTCATTAAAAAATAATTTTTAAGCAATTTGTGCTCAAACTCAGTAATCTTTATGATTTCTTTTTTGTAGCTCTGTATATCAACAACAACATTTATACACACCATAGAGTTTGGATAAATTTAGTGAAACTTAAAACCAAATATTATAATTAAAATGCATATCCTGCCATCATCGCTAATATACAGTACTTCGGATAGAATATCCTATCTAAAATTTTTTCTCTTTCCCTGTGAATAATATGTATTTCATATTAAACATGGAATAACATACAGTAATCCTAAGCGACACATATCAATTTCATTATAAATGAAATAGTTTACCATATTTAAAGTACTCCACAAACAATTTCTTACTCTCTATATCATTATGTAACGGAATTCTTTTGTGTGGCCCTGTAAATGAATAATAACCACAAATTCCACAGAATTCATATTTTAGTGCATTTCGGAAATGGATTACGGAAATGCATATTTATTCTGTTTGAAAAGAAGCAATATCTTTAAAATTCGTGTGAAACAATTGTATCCTGCTGGCCGTATTGTAGCGGAACACTTTTGATTGTCCCTGTAAATAAACTAAACATGCTATAAATTTCATTTCAAATGGCAATTGTGCTAGGGTAAGCATAAATACATCAAAAAATTTCAGGACATTCTGAGTTCATTTACGAGAGCTAGAGCTCTGACAGATAGCCAGATGGACAGACAAATTGAAATCATAAACAGCTTTTAATTTTGTTAAAGTGTTAAATGTTACATTTGAAATTTTTATTATTATTGTCACGAGAACTTTAATACCTCCATATTACGCTCAATTAAAACAGAAAAAAGTATTTTAAATATTCTATTAATGTTTTATTAATATATTTCGAATATTTTTTTTTCTAATTTTATACATTTTATGATAAAAAACAAGAGATAAGTATTGAGACATCGTTTAACTCTTTAATTATAAATCTTGCTGATCCTTTTACAATAGTGATGTGAAATAATATAGGAGGTTTTAATTGAAATGTCCTTTTTTAAGTTTAATACTGTTATCCTTTTACAAAATCTTCCCCTATACTCCAAACGAGAGATCTCATCTTCAGACCTCTTCTAATAGATTTATATGTGGTAATGTTTTCATTTAAAGAACGCTGTTTGAAATAATTAAGTGATTTT
Source organism: Maratus speculifer (assembly GCA_964019185.1). Classification (NCBI taxonomy): domain Eukaryota; kingdom Metazoa; phylum Arthropoda; class Arachnida; order Araneae; family Salticidae; genus Maratus; species Maratus speculifer. Next base: position 8,806,865 of record OZ025295.1, on the reverse strand, counting down.
CTTTACTAAAGTGACATTTTTTAATCACTCATTAGAATATCAGTTTAAATAGAATAATAGATGTAGGTTTTGCCTGTGCAAAAAATGTAGCAAAGAATTGAGACTTTAGAGGATTATTGTTGATTTTCAGATGGCTAATGAAAGCCTAGATTCATAAGGAAAACATAGGAAATGGTAATTTCGTTGTATTAAAGTAAATGTCAATTTTAAGTTTGATGTTTTGTTGCCTAAGATTGATAGCTCAGACCAGGAAACCATGTCTGTAGAGCATAGTGCCCTTCCCGGTCACCTTTGTTAAGGTCTTTTTTTTTAAAAAAAGTTGATTTTATTTAATTTTATTAAATTTTGATTAATTCTAAAGCATATACATAGAAAAGGCATTGACAAAAGAAACGTCTGGTAAAAAAAAATGACAAAAGTAGAAATTTAAAAGTAGAAAAGCGATGGAACACACAATTAAACAAAATCATATCGTACAATTCAAAAATGTACTTGGATGAGTGTTTTTATCTGTTGTTTTCCCCAAAACTTTTATTTTAACATTTTCTTATTTTTTAAGATGAATATTTCTGCTAGCTTGAACGCGAATCATCAATTTTTAATTTCTTCTATTTTCAATGGAAGAAAGTATTATAATCAAAATTTTTTTCGACACGTTTAGAAGCCAGAGATCCCCAAAAACATGTTTTTACAAAATGTCTTTCTGTCCGTGTGTCTGTGTATCTGTATGTCGCCTTCAATCATTAGAAAGTGTGAAGATATGCATAGAATTGCACCAAATTTTTGTGAATGTTTTTGGCCGTGACAAGCGGTCCTCCTTCAATTTTAAAATATATTCCATCGGATGGGGGAGCTACAATAGCGATTTTTGTGCGATTATCAATATTGTACCGAGTAAAAGTGAATAAAGTTATGCATCGAATTCAACCAAATTTTTTGTGTATGTGTTTGGCTGTGTCTAGTTGGTCTTTTATGAATTTGAAAAAAAAATCTGAAGAGGGCGTTGCGGTAGAGATTTTTGTGCAATTTCCAATATTGTACCTCCTAAAAGTGTATGAACTTATGCATAGAGTTGAACCAATTTTTTGTGTAAGAGTTTTTTCATGGCTAATTCGTTCTCCCTGAATTAATACTGAATCAATACTGTACCTTATAAAGGTGTACGAAGTTTTGCATAGTATTGAACCAAACTTTTTGTATAAGTGTTTGGTTATGGTCAACAGACCCTCCCTGATTTAAAAAAAACGCCTAAAGGGGGCGCTATTATCGCGATGTCTGTGCCATTGTCATTATTTTACCATCAAAAAGTGTATGAAATTATTCATAGAATTGGAATAATTTTTTTGTGTGTGATTTTTTTTGAAGGGGGGATGGTAAGTGGTCCCTGAATTTGAAAAAAATCTTCTGAAAGGAGACTCTCTAAAAGCGATTTCGGTGCGATTTTCATTATTGTATCATCGAAAAGTGTATAAAGTGATGTACAGAATTGAATCAAATTTTTTGTGTATGTTTTTGGCCACGGCCGGCACATCTTCCTTGAATTTGGAAATATTCTTGGGAAAAGAGTGTAGAGCTTTTTGTATAATTTTATTCGATTCTCTGTCGTTCTATTGCCCATCGACTCGTGCAGAGACGGGAACTCGCGTCCTGCTAAGACGTTGATTTTTTCGCTGTTCTTTCGATTTTTTCCTTTACGAAAGTACACTGACACCATGTCCTCCACTTTTATGCTTCCGCATTCTGTTAAACGTTAATATTACTTAACATATAAAAATTCCACTAAATACACTGTTCACTATTTTAAGCAATTCACTTTTACTTATTAAGTTTAAAATTCTTACCAGAAATTTATTTTCCTCTATATCACTTGAACTTTTTCTTGGTCCGCCGTAATCATTTTCCAAAAGTATACTAACTCATGTGTCTCACCGTCGCCTATGTATACCTATTGCTGGAACGTATACACATCACAGCAGGATAATGCAACATTCGAGATTGCTTTTTAAGATTCTGTACTTCCATTTACAATTTCTTGAACAGTCTAAAATGCTTAGAAGGTTCCAGAAGAAAAAGTTTTATTCGATGCTCCAGAATCGTATTGAAAATTCTAGATTAATCTAGAACTTTTCGGAACTGGAAATCCTTTCGAAGATCCAGAAACTTTTAAAATATTCCAGAAAATTTTCGATCATTCTGGAACATTCCACAACATTCTTCAAGATTTTCGAACATTCTTTAATATTTGGACTCATTTTAGAGTATTCTGTCTCGGACACTCTGGAATGTGCAGAACATTCAGTCTTTTATACCCAGCTGTTTCATCGACTTCCCATAAGAGGTGTATTGCTGTGATGTTCTCTTTTCACACCCAAATCTCCGAACTCAACCTTTGCAGTTACAAATCGAAACATTCTTCATGGATGGGGATGGAGGACTACTATTAAACATATCCTTAATAGATCTGTGTGGGTTGGGTTGCGAAGTTATAGTAGCACACACGAACAAATCAAAATTTGTTTGAATGAAATTTTAAAATTATTATGTATATTCATTATCATATCTGTGTTTTATCGCCTTGCCTTCTACTGAATTCAAATCTCAGTACTTGTCATTAGTTAAATAACTCTCTGTGTCCCATATCAACTGACCACAAAAACAATCTGGCTAAGATTAAAGGCACAAAAGAATTTTTTTCATTTTAAAGGATGTCTTCAAAGAATAATATTCGTTTTAATATATAATATGTAGACATAAAAAAGAAACTTAATGATTAAGGAAAAATTGTAAATTCTACTTGAAATAGAAAGATTCCATTAATAAACAAAAGTTACACGTAAATCGTCCGTACAGATAAGAAATGTTTTTAAAGCGATATGCATTGTTAAAAGTTTAAAAGAAATCCATCTTCACAAATATTTTTTACACAACAATTTTATTCTAGAGTTCTGTAAAGATTTTGTATTATTAATGTGTAAATCGGTTTTTCTTAATTCATTATTTCTAGTGTAAAATGCAGATGCAAACCTGAATAAATATGAGAAATAAGCAAAAAAATATTTAACAAAAGACTTTAATGAATTATTCTATTATTCAGTGAAAAAAAACAAAACAAAAAAAAAAAATGTTACGTTATTTGAAATTGAATTAATACATAAAAAAATATTTTATGAATTTTGTGTTGTTCAAGTACAAGTAAAAAAAGTTTTGTTACTTTTTTTTTTTTAAAGTTATACTTTTTTTTCTACGTCAGTTTTAAATACTCAACTGAAAAGAAAAAAGTGCATTATCCGTTAAAAAAATGTTCAAAATCAATTGGAAATGCTTGACTATTTTGAAAATATATTAGGAATAGAATAAATGACAGTTACCTATATATGGCAAGTCTTCAAGAACTCTTATAACACATAAAAAATATTTCAAAAGGAAAGATATTTATCTGCAACAAAACTATAACCGAAAACAAACTCTCTAGAGTAAATAAATGATTGCTTTTCTGTTTTTCAATACGCCGTCGAAGCAATCTTTTGACAAGACTAATTGACGATGCTCTTTGTCAACAGATATGCAGTGTAGTTAATAAAGAATGAAAAATTAGAAGAAAGCTTGTTGTGTCCGAATAATGTGAGTAAAGGAAACGCAAGTAATGTATATTGTTGTATCGAACGAGTATAGATAATATCTACACGAATCAAAATGATTATACTTATATAAAAATGAGATGTTTTTCAAATTATACTTCTTATATTTTCTCTAAAGAAAAAAAAAAAAAACACAAGTTCATTAAAATCAATCTCAATGCAATATTATTTAAAATATATAAAAATAGGTAAAATTCTCACTAATATAACATTTTAAATTCATTAAATTAATAAACAAATAACGTATTAGCAGTCAGTTGTCCCGGAAAATGCTACTCCAGATTAATATCCCAGCTAAAAATGAACTGCAGTTTGGAAACTGGTGGTTTGGCACAAATCCCTGAAGTTTTTTTGAAGTCGATATAACTGCAAATTTATTGCGGTGAATCTGTAGCACTGCAGTAAATTTGTAGTTGATAGGCAACGAAAATTTAAAAAAAAAAAAAAAAACGACAGTGATGGCGCAATCTACTGACTTTGTCAAACAACATTCCAAAGACACGCATTTTTACGCTAGAACCAGTTGGTTTCGATCCGGGGGCCTTATGCACAGGAATCACACGAACTGTACTCGACCACGCAGACCTGTTTGTCTGAGAGGTAATAAGGGTATTATCGGAAGCATTTCGATAAGTGATTGTTTATCGCTGAAGACGTATGTGAAACGAAAAAGTTGGAAGTTTTAAGTGCTTTTATTCTATTATTTATTTATTATTTATTATAAATTCCTTATGCGCGCGAATTTAAAATTTTATTTAATATTTAAACGAATGAAATAAATATCTTGGCGAATTAGTTAAAGTAAAAAAAGTGTAAGAAAAAGTAAATATTTAATAAACTAATTTTATTCTTGATGAAATATTATTTGTTCAATTAATACAATTTTATAATGAATTATAATGCGTTGTGTTAATTTATAAAACACATATAAAATGTGGTAATAATGCCAAGTACCGGCTCTTAGTCATATAAATTAGAAACAATTCCTGAAAGTTTACTTATTCCAATTTTAGTTCTTATCATAGAAGAAACACGCAAAAATTACATTCCCAGTTGCCCGATCTAAAATTTGAGAGGTAAAACACGTGATCTGAAGACTGTATACACTACATGGCCATAGATGGCCGTGAACTTGCGATTTTTGTCATTTTAATAAATATATAGAAAAATACATGAGGATTTATCCTGAAACTCTTAGTGTATAAATATAATAGTACAAATCATACTTTTAGGTGAAGATTTTTTTCCCGAAACTCAAATAGGGAGCCGTCAACAAATTAAAGATTGAATATCTTTTGGATAACCCTGTCAAAACTAATGTAGCAAAAGCGCTCAAACTGTAGATTATAAATAAGAGGCTTATTGTAATAAACTGTGTTCATTTTTATGTCGATAGCATGAATACTCGTAGAAAAATTAAGGTTTTTATAAAAACAGTCCCAAATTTTTCCAAGATTTTTGATTATAATTTGCAGAGTTCTTAATATAAAATAACATTATTTTTTTAAAATATGACAACTAACATTGCACATAATATCCTGTAATCTGAATTAAAAAATAATAATTGCATGAAAAATGAGTAGGTTTACTAAATAATTTTTCACTGCGCATGCGTTAACGATATCAAAATTTCATTTGCATATTATGTTAGCTAAATGTATAGAGCAACTTTTGTGAAAGTCGCAAACTCATAGCTTGAAAATTCTGAAAATAGTCGTCAATAGAATAAGTTGAAAATCCAAATATTCCCAAATTGAAGCAAAAACAAGAGGGGTTGTATACATATATTCATTGATTAGTGTCAATATAGAATACACAATATGGGACATGCTACTAATATTTTTATAAACTTCCTCAAATTTTTGCTTCATTTTGGGAATAACGGATTTTGTCCTTATTATACAGACGATCACTTTCAGAATTTTCGGCTATGAATTTGAAACTTTCACAAAAGTTGCTATATACATTTAGCTAGTATAATTTGCAAATAAAATTTTGATATCGTTGACGCATGCCCAGTGAAATATTAGTTAGTAAACCTACTCATTTTTCATGCAATTTTTATTATTTTTTAAATTTGACTAAAGGGTATTGTGTGCAATATTATATGTCATATTTTCAGAAAAGAATGTTATTTTATATTAAGAACTCTGCAAATTATAAGCAAAAATCTTATAAAAATTTGGAACAGTTTTTATAAAAACCTTAATTTTTCTACGAGTATACATGCTATCGACATAAAAATGACACAGTATATTACTATAAGCCACTTAATCATAATCTACAGTTTGAGCGCTTTTGGTACATTATTTTTGACAGGGTTATCCAAAAGATATTCAATCTTTTTTAGTTTGTTGACGGTCCCCTACAGAGTTTCGGGAAAAAATCTTCACGGAAATGTACGTCGTGTATTGTTATATTTGTACACTAAAAGTTTCAGGATAATTCCTCATGTATTTTTCTAGATATTTAACAGAATGTCAAAAATCTTAAGTGGACGGTCATCAATGGAAATATAGTGTATTTATTTAAGGTGCCCTGGGGAAATAACGCCACGTTAAGGTTCTACCAATTTTCACGGCTTAGTTTTAGATTGTATTTTTCAAACAAATATAGGATCTGATACAGCAACTCATTGACTATCTATATAAAATAAAATAATTTATCAGATATGTATTCATAAAATGCAATGGCGTTTTTTCTTGACCAATGCTATTTGGCGTTATTACCCACCTATATGGGTAATAACGCCATGCAAACAAAACTATGAAATAAGATGGAATAATTGCATGTAGATAGCCCAATTCTAAAAATACAAACTCTACAAACTTAGAAATTGACAAATTGCATTCTAAGCTATTGAAAATGTTCAATTTTTTGTGAAAGTGTAAGAAACATAAAGGTGTGGTGTGGGAGGAGGGGATGAGGCAAAAGAATATCAGACCGTGAGCTTCTTTTTGCTTAAAAAGGACCGCTTAAATAGAAATATGAGAAACATTGGACAGTTTTAACTGTGTTTATTTGAATCAGTATTTAGGATGTAGCTCGGCCACTGTAGAGAATCAACCGGGGCACTAAAGTCAAGGATTGGTGTTATTACCCCGTTATAGTTATTGTGCAGTACATTTTAAATTACAAATTATCTCAAGAAGATATCCAAAATCTTCAACAACATTTTAAAAGTATATGAAATGCACTACAAATTTATGTAATTAACAAAGTATTTCCGGATAAAAAGATAGTCCACATCAAAAAACGTATCTCGCAAATTTTAGATCAAGCGTTAATTTTAGTTGTTTGTAAAAACAATAAGACCTAAAAACGAAACAAATTAACCTGAAGCTGTTTTTTGCGATTTATATGACTCAAAACCCTTCTGCGCAGAGCACATGGGTGTCATTTACCTGATTATTTCATAATTATGCAAAATATAAGCACTTGGCGTTATTACCCCGCCTGGCGTTATTACCCCTGGGTACCTTATAAGGAAAAGTTTGCTTATTGCATAAGTTTATTGTGTATTTCATGTACTTTTAAAATGTTTTGGAATATTTTGGATGTGTTCGCGGAGGTAGTTTGTAGTTTAAAATATATTGCATGAAATATACGCAAGTATAATAATGTCATCCAATTTCATTATTACTCCTGCTGATTCTTTTCAGTGCTGAAACTACATCCGGAGAAGGTTTATTTTCTGTTTCATACTTGAGAGTGTATTATTGTCACTGTTGAAAACCCAAAAGGATAAAAAGAAATCTGTATGTCCAAAATGCTGTTAATTTATCACAACAAAAAAATAAAATATCATACAGTAATTAGTACTGTCTCTTGATATCGCAATTAATGAAAGTAAGAGACCAATGAGTCAAATTACTGTATTAATGCCAGTGTCTTCATGGAATTTTACACCTTGTTATTAAATTTAAAATATACAAATAAATAGTTAAAAAGTGCTGCAAAAATAGATATTATTTATTTATTATTTATCTTAGATTTTTCGGATGCCCTCGTATCCATTTTCAAAGGAATACAAAAGAAGATAATTGATTAGAAATAGAAAACGTAAAAACAAAACAAAAACAAAAATCGCGACTTTGTTTGTACACGCAAACTGTTTTTTTTTTTTTTTTTTTTTTTTTTTTTTTTTTTTTTTTTTTTACGTTTTTTATTTCTTATCAATTATCTTCTTTTATACTCCTTTGAAAATGGATGCGAGGGCATCCGAAAGATCTAAGATAAATCATATATAAATAATATCTATTTTTGCAACAACTTAAGTATTTATCTGTATATTTTATAGTAAGAGACCTTTATCAATTTCTAGACTGTACAGTTGGTATCTTTAGAATATGACATTATACATGCCATTATTCCATTTTATTTTATAGTTTTATTTGCATGGCGTTCTTACGCACATAGGAGAATATTGACGCCAAATAGTATTGGTAAAGAAAATGATGCCATTACATTTTATAAATAAATATCTACTAAAATGATCTTTCATATGTATACAGAGTCAATATGCTGATGTATCAATCCTATAACTATTTGAAAAAAAAACTTCCTAAACTACGCCATGAAAATTAGTAGAATTTTAACACGGAGTTATAACCCTAAGACTACTAAACTGAAAGAAAAGAAATATACCATCAGCTATAAAAAATATAGAAATGCCTGATTATTTGGAATTTTTTTAAAGAATAGAACAAATGAGAGTACATATCTATAGTAAGTCTTCGAGAACTTTTATAACACATAAAGAATAGTTCATAAGGAAAGACATTTATCTACAATAGAATTATAACCGAAAACAAACTGTCTAGAATAAATAAATGATTGCTTTATTGTAACGCTTCCCTTCAATATGACGTCGAAGCAATCTTTTAACAAGACTAATAGACGGTGCTCTTAGTCAACAGGGAATGCAGCGCAGTTAATAAATAATGAAAAATTAGTAGAAATCTTGTTGTATACCGAATACTGGGAGAAAAGAAAATGCAAGCAGTGCATGTTGTTCTATGGAATGAGTATTGATTAATTGATAGCTGCAATAATTCAAAATGATTATAATTATATGTCAATGAGATTTTTGCAACTATGCTTTTTATAGTTTCTCTAAAGAAAAAAAATAATCAGTTCATTAAAATCAATCTGAATATGACATTATTTAAAAGAGATAAAAATAGAAAATATTATTACTACTATAACAGTTTCAATTCTTCAAATCACAAACAAATATATGATCTCCTCTAGAAGTAAGACCAGTTGTCTCCAAAAAATGAAATTTAGGAGGGAAAGCTGATTTTTTTGCCACATACAACCAAACTAAGATCAAAACCAAAAGTTTGTTTGGTTAATAATCATTCGGAAAGTACATCTGACCAACTATGGCGTGGTTAATGTTTCCTTATAATATAAAAAATTGAAAAAAAAAAAAAAAAAAACACATTTTCCAATTTTGAGGGGTTGGTCAGTGTTTCAACTAGAGGACACATATATGAGATGCTAGTTTATTTTTTATCTTAAAATGTCCATTTAACTTCCCTTTTATTAAATTTACATAATTTTTAGAATTTTTTTAATAAATAATTCTAACAGTTTCACATTTGGTGCTTTTTCCGACACATTGACACCAAAGGTTTCCCTCACAATGCTCTTTGATTGGTATATAATTGCCATGATTTGCCTGGCTTATTTATTTTTTATTTATTTACTCATTTTCTAAAAAGGCCTAAATACCCACATAAAAAAAAAAAAAAAAAAAATTGCAGCTGGAACACAAAATTACCTGGTGCAGTTTCCCCATCAAAAGCGACAAGTTGAAGAAAGATGAAATGTATGTATTGTTTTATTTCTAGATCTAAAAATGCACTTTTGAAAATTTCTGCCTCATACATTTACTCTAACAGATTTTAATTAGGATAAACTTTAGCTTTCGTAATATGAACTGACAGAAACTCCAAGATCATATTAGCCCCACCAATGGCTGAGAGGTTCTGACCTCTCAACTGGTAGACGGAAGGTGCTGGGTTCGAACCCAATCACGGCTATCGGCCTAACCGTTCGGAGTTTCCGTGGTTTTCTCCGAACCTTGCGTAAATACGGGTTAGGTTCCCTTAGAAAGACCCCCCACGAAGGGCACTACTCCCCTAATCATATATCCCTAGTGTAGATAATCGGACGACAAAAATAAACCAAACCAAACCAAGATCATATTATACAGGGGCTCAGGGGCCCCACATTACCTTACTTTGTTTATAGAAGCATTTAAATTTGAATCAATAGAATCTTGTTTATATACCTAAAATTTGCGAAATATGGTGAAAATAAAAAGCCATTCAAAGACTAAACATTTCTTTTCACAATTTGTAAAAATATATAACAATAGTTAAGTTCAAATCATATATAAAGTGGAAATTATTGTAAATTAGTTTAAATTTCTTGGAACTTTTAAAAATCTGAAATTGAAGTTAATTACGCTGAACAAAGCGATTTTTTTAAGATGGCCAATGAAGTATTTATCAGATCTTTTCGAGAATTTATCCGTAAATGCAATCTCCGGTTTCAGTATTCCGAGAACTTAATCAATGAGCAGTGCAACTTCATTTAGCTACTTCAGTGTAAATATTCATAAAATTCATTTCCATGCTAAATGCCAGTAATTGGTTCGTTGTTATGCGTAAACCTTAGAAACGGATCTTCCAAAACTTCCATTAATTAATGCGCTAGCAACCTCGAGAAAATAATTGCAACGTGATTTTTTTTAATTACATCTTTCATTTGGTAAATAATCTAATTGCGTGTCTATTATAAAGAATTATTATCATCGGAGATATCGCATTTTCACCTTTATTAAATCATTTTTCATGATCGTGTACATTTTGGAACTGAAAGTTATCTTGTGAGAAGAAAAGTTTCGTCTTCCTTCTTTCTTTTTCTTTTAAGGTAATAAATGGGGAATAAAGAAAATTGTACAAAATGTGAAAAACTAAGATACTAAATGCACCCGCAGTTAAAAAGAATGCATGTTTTGAAGGCATTTGATATGAAATTGCGAAATCTTTTTTCTATGCAGTCAAAACTGACAGATAATTCTTAACGAAAGAAAAGTACAGTCAGAAACAAACATATACATGAACCACTTCTCAGAGACACACGAATATCAAAAGTTTTCTTTATCTTTAAAAACTTCAGAAACTAATATATTTCTATAATTAAAAAAAAGCATTTAGTAATATAAAAAATAAGCCTTTATTTTCACAATTTCGTTAAATATGTAACAGTAATTAAGTTCAAATCATATATAAAGCGTAAATTATTATATATTAGTTTAAATTTCGTGGAACTTTTAAAAATCTGAAGTTGAAGTCAATTACGCTAAACAAAGCAATTTTTTTTAAAGATATTCAATGAAGTATTTATCAGATCCATTCCAGGATTTATCCGTAAATGCAGTTTCCGGTTTTAGTGTTCCGCGAACTTAATCAGCGTGCAGTGCAATCTCATTAAGCCACTTTGAGTTTAATTATTCAGAAAATTCGTTTCCATGCTAAATGCCAGTAATTGGTTTATTGTTATACGGACTTAGAAACGGATCTTCCAAAACTTCCATTAACTCTTTGCGCTCCGGTGGGTAAATTTCTTCAAAATTCCAAATGCCACATTTGCACGAGTATTTTTTAAAGAAAAAAAGTCGGTTAACGATGTACACGAAAAAATGCATTAAACCTTTTTCAAATAAATTTGGACAAATTTTCTGGTGCCAGAGTGACATTTTGGAAATAAAATTAAGTGGTAGAAAATTCAACCGTCAGAGCTCAAAGGATTAATTAATGTACTAGCAATCGAGAAAAAATAACTGCAACGTGAATTTTCTTAATTACAACTTTTATTTAGTGAGTAATATAATTACGTGTCTATTATAAAAAAAATATTATTATCGGCGATTTTGCCTTTACATCTTTATAATTTAATTTTCTATGACCATGAAAATTTTTGGCCAGAACGTTACCTCGCGAGAAGAAAAGATTCGTTTTTATTTTATTTTATTTTATTTTTTAAGTAATAAATGGCGAATCTCTAAAAATGTATAAAATATGAAGAAATAAGGTACTAAAGCCATCAATAGCGTTTTTTTTTTTTTTTTTTTACTTTTTAATATGCTAATGAAGGATCATAACATTTTATATAAAACTACGATATAGTTTTTGTAGATAGTCAAAATTGTCAGATAATTTTTAATAAAGGAAAGGGTAATATACTCAGAAATAAATCTGTACTTTAACCACTTCCGAGTGACACTTGAAGCTCAAAAGTTTTCGTTATGTTTAATTAAAAATATCAGATACCAATAAATTTTCGTGTTTCGAATAAAGCATTTATATAAAAAAAATTCCTCTTGTGGCCACTAATTTTTAATGCATTTCTTTTATTTGATTGGATTATTGGTGTTTGTGAATGTTATATATTTCTAAGTAAAAATTTTAAAGTTCAATATGTTTATCAGAGTAAATTCTAGCACAAACTTTCTATAAGAAATTTCTGATAGAATTACGAAGCCTTTTTACGGACCTTTAAAATTACTAAAAATCAGTTTCCGACTTTATTGGGCCCTCAAAGTGGGATATCATCATTTCATCAAAATGGGATAGCTGGAAAGAAAGATGAAATCTATATATATACACTATATTGCCATTGATTATGGGACACTTGCGATTTTAGACATTTTACTAAATATCTAGAAAAATACATGAGGAATCATCTCGAAACTCTTAGTGTATAAATATAATAGTATACGTCATACATCTCCGTGAAGATTTTTTACCGAAACGCCATAGGGGACCGTCAACAAATTAAAAAAGAATGAATATCTTTTGAATAACCCTGTCAAAACTAATGTAGCAAAAGCGCTCAAACTCTAGATTATGATTGAATTCCTTATTGTAATACACTGTGTTCATTTTTATGCAAGTAGCATGCGCATTCGCAGAGTAATTAAGGTTTTTATAAAAATGGTCCCAAATTTTTCCAAGTTTTTTCATTATAATTTTCAGAGTTCTTAATATAAAATAATATTTTTTTAGAAAATATGACAAACAACATTGCACACAGTACCCTGTAATCAGAATTAAAAAATAATAAAAATTGTATGAAAAATGAGTAGGTTTACTATATAATTTTTTACTGCGCATGCGTCAAAGATATCAAAATTTCATTTGCATATTATGTTAGCTAAATGTATAGAGCAACTTTTGTAAAAGTCTCAAAATCATAGCTTGAAAATTCTGAAAGTAATCGTCTATAGAAAAGGGACAAAATCCGTTGTTTCCAAAATGAAGCAAAAAAATGAGGGATTTTATCCAAATGCAGTAGTACATCCCATATTGTGTATTCTATATTGACACTAATCAATGAATATATGGATACAACCCCTCTTGTTTTTGCTTCATTTTGAGAATAACGGATTTTCGACTTATTCAATTGACGATTATTGTCAGAATTTTCAAGTTATGATTTTGTGACTTTCACAAAAGTTGCTCTATACATTTAGCTAACATAATATGCAAATGAAATTTTGATATCGTTGACGCATGCGCAGAAAAAAATTATTTAGTAAACCAACTCATTTTTTATACAATTTTCATTATTTTTTAATTCTGATTACAGAGTACTGTGTGCAATTGTGTTTGTCATATTTTCTGAAAAAAATAATATTTTATATTAAGAACTCTGAAAATTATAAGGAAAAAACTTGGAAAAATTTGGGATTATTTTTATAAAAACCCTAATTACTCTGCAAGTATGCATGCTATTTGCATAAAAATGAACAAGGCTTATTACAATAAGGCATTCAATCACAATCTAGAGTTTGAGCGCTTTTGCTACATTAGTTTTGACAGGGTTATTCAAAAGATATTCATTCTTTTTTAATTTGTTGACGGTCCCCTTTGGAGTTTCGGGAAAAAATCTTCACGGAGATGTATGACTTATACTATTATATTTATACACTAAGAGTGTCGAGATGATTCCTCATGTATTTTTCTAGATATTTAGTAAAATGTCTAAAATCGCAAGTGTCCCATAATCAATGGCAATATAGTGTATATTTAATTTCTGGATATTAAAATGTAATTTTAAAATTTCTCTCTGGCAGAGTGAACCTAGCAGATTTTAATTAAAATAAACATTATCTTTTGCATTATGAATTGTCAGTATCGCCAGAGTCATATTATATTGGGGTGGGGCTCAATTGCCCCACGTAACTTTACTTTGTATATGGAAACCTTTAAATTTAAATAAATAGAATAATTAGAGTCTTGTTTATGTGCCAGAAAAATGCGAAATATCTAGAAAATAAAAGGTCATTCGGAAATAAGCATTTTTTTTCACAACTTTTCAAATATATAACAGTAATTAAATTTAAATTGTATATAAAGCGTAATTTATTGTAAATTATTTTCAATATCGTGGAACTTTTAAAAATCTAAAATTGGAGTTAATTACACTGAACAATACGAATTTTTTTAAGATTACCAATGAAGTATTTATCAGATCTATCGGAGAATTTATACGTAAATGCAATTTCCGGTTTTAGTATTCCGAGAACTTAATTAGTGAACAGTGCAACCTCATTTAGCTACTTGAGTGTAAACATTCATAAAATTCGTTTCCATGCTAAATGCCAGTAATTGGTTTATTGTTATGGAGAAAATCTTAGAAACGGATATCCCAAAACTTCCATTAATTAATGTGCTAGCAACCGAGACAAAATAATTGCAACGTGAATTTTCTTAATTACATCTTTCATTTGGTGAATAATATAATTACGTGTCTATTATAAAGAATTATTATCATCGTCGATATCGCATTTTCATCTTTATTATTCCATTTTTCAAATTTTCTTATGAGAATATTGGATTATTTTTTAAGGTAATAAATGTAGAAACTCAGAAACTGCATGAAATATGAGTAACTGCGATACTAAATCCATCCATGGCTAAAAAAGCAAGAGATGTTTTTAAATCTTATTGAGGAGCCTAACATTTTATACAAAATTACAAAACTGTATTTCAATGCAATGAAAAAGAATAGATAATTCCTAATGTAGGAGAAGGTAATATAGCAGAAACAAAAATATAGAATAACCACTTTCGAGATACATTATACGATTCTCAAAAGCTCTCTTTATCTTTAGAAATGAAAAACTAACATATTTTCGAGATTTAAATATCATATATAATCAAGTCGGAAATTGTTCGTCAAACGCAACAAATGATGTTCGTTCATAGTATAACGTAGTTTTAAAAATATTCACATATTGGTGTATTTCTATATAGTACTTCGGATACCATAATCTTTTGAGTGTCCCTGTAAATACTATCTGCTTTCTTTTATACAGAAAGTAACTTGTAGTAAATCTCAGTAATGTATAGCAATTTCATAAAATGCAAAATAGTTTAATATAATTGAAACGCATCCTAAACAATGTTTCCTCCTATACTATTATGTAATGGAATACTTTAGAATGGCCCTATAAATTAATGAAAGATATATTATCTGCACGCCAGATTGTATGCAAAGTATATCTTAGTCTATACTTTATGGAGTGTATATCAATTTTATTATTTTTTTGAAAAAGTTTAACATCATTGAAATGCAATTGAAACTATATTTTTCCATTGGTCATAATTTAACAGAATAATTTTGATTGTTCCTATAGTTATATTCGTAAAATCACATTTTTAATTACACAAGAGAATAATTTTCTAAATAAAAAATAATTCTCATTGATAATGTTACATTTTCCAGAATGTGGCGATTTGATTCAACTAGGCTTTAACGAAATACCTGTGCCAAGGAGATTGATGTGCACTCGTGGCTTGTCCCTGGCCCATCCTTTTTATGGCATAACTTAATTCTGGCTTAAATCTGATTTCTTGTAAAATTCGAAATTTTAATAACAAGGTATAACCCGCCGAATTTCGACGAAAGAAAATTTTTAAAACGTTTCATTGATTTATAATAAACCTACAAAATTAGTTATGTAAAAAATGCATTTTATATTGGTAAGTCTAATTCTTAACCCTTTCCGGCACACTGTGCCCGGTCCGGGATACCTAATTTTAATTCCAAGCTTGAAAACGGCACCAATAATATTTTAGTAAAATTTTGTTTTTACAATAAAAGCTTAAATTAAGGAGTTCAAAATATCTAAAAAAGTTGTTTGCAAATTCCGGTGGCAGTTGATATTTACTCATTTTACAATAAAATTTGCCGTGCCGGAAAGGGTTAAACAAACGACATTTAACAAAATTCTATATCTATAAAACTCAGTTGTAGAAAATGTTAAAATTAAACTTTAATCGTATATGTAAGCAGTAAAAAAAATTATAAAGATCTGTTATAATGATAAAGTTATGAATTTAGGTTCTTATGCTAGTATTCCAAAATGAAATAAAGCAAAATTTATTCAACTTTGACTCAATCATAGAATTTTTCCCTTGAAAGCTGAACCCGGCATCATTTTCATCATATCGAAATTTGAAAATGCACATTTCGTATCTGTATTCACCTTTTCAGAAAAAATTCGCATTTTAATGTGATCATTTTGGTTCAAAACTTGAATTCTCAATAAACTTGAACACTTGAATTCTCAATTTTTCTCTTAACTGTTGACATTCTTTTACGTGTAAGTCAGATTTGTAAATGAAATCAATATTCACAGGGTTTTATAACAGAAGATATTTAATTTTCAATTTTTACCCTTTTAATGAGAAAATGGCAACATAAAAATACAGTAATCAATTTCTTCCTTTTTTTTTTTTTTCTTTTGCTTATAATAGAAATGGTGTGCTCCTGTTGCCACAATTAGAAAAGCTGTACTAAAAACTACAAAAAAATTGATATTTCAAAAACAAATTAAAATACAGCTTTCAAACAAATTTCATTTAAAAGTACATTTTTTTCCCTACATGATGGGGTAAAAATTAAAAATGTGCGACATTTTAAAGTTTAAAAATTTTTAGTATCAAAAATTGCAATACCGAAATTTTATTTAAAATTTGAAAGTGTTGCCATTCCCGAAATGACGTATGCGTTACGCACAGATACGTTTGGCCTTTATAATATAGATATAACTCAAAAGTTAGCAATTAAAATTTCTGTGTTAATTATTCCATAAATTACATTTTCTATAATTATATCTTTTGTTGATGCATTTGCAAACAATTTCGGTTTGGAGAATTATATTATTAAAATAAATCTCCAGTAATACATAAAAGTAAACCGATGACATATGAGATGGGATTACAAGATCAACATAAGTTATTGATAAGATAAAGCTGTCAAAAATGATCTGCGCTGTCCAGAAATTGCGGTAGTTAATTTATAGCAGTAGAATGTATTTACCTTTATATATTTTTAATGAAAAACATTTCGAAATATAAGATAATGATAAGAATACAAATGTTTCTTTTCAGGTTTGCATGTATATAGATAACACTTATTTCGTAGGAAAAGAATATTGCAACAATGTTATGTAGATTTCGGATATTTGCGTTCATAGATATCTATCAGTGCAGAAAATTGCATTAAAATATGGTGTCCTGAATAATAATGGAAGGGTGAGTAATAACGCCAAGTGCTAAGATTTAGAATAATTATGAAGAAATCTATGAGATGGCCCATACGGGTTCTGGGAAGAATAGCTGTGAGCCATCTAAATCACAAAATGCCGCTAAAAGTTATACTTTGTTTATTGCATAAATTTGTAGTGTATTTCAAGTACTTTCAAAATGTTCTGGATGATTTTGGATGTGATACCGTGGTATTTTGTAGTTTAAATACAGTACAATAAGTATACCGCGATCGCCAGTCACTGGCATTATTACTCCGTTTGATTCTTTTCAATGCTCTAATAACATCCGAAAAGGGTTTATTTTTTATTTTATGCACGAGAGAACTATGTTGTTATTGTTGAAAATCATAAACGATAAAGCTAAATTTGTTATCCTTAATGTTATCCTTAATGCTAATTTTTTCACATAAGAATAAAAAAATATAAATTGATTCTTAATGCATCCTAATATTGTTATTAAAGGTAGTAGAAATTTATCAATTTCTAGGGCTGTAGAGTTTATACCTTTAGAAATGGACAATTCATATGCTACTATTCTGCC
This sequence comes from Maratus speculifer, assembly GCA_964019185.1. Lineage (NCBI taxonomy): Eukaryota > Metazoa > Arthropoda > Arachnida > Araneae > Salticidae > Maratus > Maratus speculifer. The sequence continues at coordinate 8,789,050 of OZ025295.1, read as the reverse complement.
ATTACATTTTACGACTGCTTTTTTGTTAAAATATATCTTTTATACATAGTCAATAAGTTGCTGCACATTATTCTTATATTTGTTAAAATAAATAAATAAATAAACCGTGAATCAACAGTTGGCGATTTTAACTTCACGATCATGTTATATGGATATGTTAGCTTATAACATCATATTATTGTTTGACATTCAAAATATGTTTTGTTTGCAAACAAATTCATATCCACGAAGTTCATATATGTTTTTAGCATGAACATTTTCTTTACACAAGATATTTATTTATTTATCCATAGCGATTTTTACTTTTTTTGAGAAAATGCACTTGTTTCATGCAGAAGCCAATATCATTGATAATCGATAAGCAAATATTATGCTCAGAACATCTGTAGACAGACATATGTATAAACATTTATGTTTCAATTTCTAAAAATGCATATTACATAAAGTTTACCGTTTGCCTGATTTAGAGCCATAGGTAAAAAAACATGAATAAAGACATTTTAAAATATCATGCAAACCTGTGCTCTTATTTATTGTTTTAAATCACTTAAATTTGGGAGGTAAGTTTATCCATGTAAAGTTTACTATCATTTTACTGCGGGTTGTTTAAATATATCATAAGTATCGTTTGAACTATTCTTTCGGCATAAATCTGAATACATATATAAGTATTTCTTTTAATTTAATAAATATTTGTAATTTAAACGTTTTGAATTATAAAATCGTGAGTAAAGACAGTTTTTTATTTTAATTTTTTTAATGAGTAAAAAAAAGATACATTTAAACAAACTAAACTCTTAGTTAAATAAGAGGGTACTAAATAAAAGAAAATAACATCTGCGTCAGAAACTTATTAAAAAAAATGAGTAAGTGTTCTTGTGATTGCATTTTTTAAGTGTCCATCTGCGCTTATTTTGGATTCACATATTTTTACATGTACCTTTTTACAAATTGTCATCGAAGTAGTTTTTTTGTTCAATTTTCAAATACCAAATAAATTATTGTAATACAAATTTATTTTTAAGAATCTTAAAAGAAATTTTGTTTGTTTGAAAATATAAAACAACAAATTGTATCTTAGAAATTTTCAAAAAAAAAAAAAAAAAAGAAAAAGAAAAAAAAAACTTACTTTTGTACATTTTTCAAACGTTTTATTTTATATTTTAGTCAAAAAATTTCCAAGCATCTTATGGAAGAAAAGTAAGTGCTTTTAAGATTCCATTTTTAAATTATCCATCTGTGCTTGTTTGGTACATATTTTTACAAGCAAAATATTTTCATAAATTGTCACCAAAATAATATTTTTTTTCAGTATCCTAATACTAAACAAATGTTATTTAAAAAAAATCTATTCTTTATCTTATTTGAGAATGTAAAACAAAATTTTTTATCGTAAAAACTGTAAAACAAATACTGCAAATCACTATTTGTATGTTATACTATACTTATTTTAAGCAAATATATTTAAGTATTTTATTTTATGTACAATAATTTATTTTTCTTTCCATTGCTTTATAGATCTAAGACTTCTGTTTTTAATGTAAATCTATTTTAGGCTTTAGAAAAATAAAGGATTTCTTGTTTAAGGTTTATGTTTGACTTTTTCCTTTTCTGCATATAATTAAAATAAAGTTTTGTTTAACTTTTATATAAAATCATTTGTTGGTAAGTAAATATTCAGAAAAAGTTGTTTCTTTTGAAAATTAAACTTATGTTTCAGTTAGATTCTTTAAAAAATAAGTTTTTATGCAGTTCTGTTTCGTATTCGATCAACGATTTTTTTAGATACTTAGCAATAATAAAAGCCGCTTTACTACTATAATAAATAAAAGAATAAATGTAAAATATCTGTTAATTACAATAGATTTAGGCACAAATTAATTAACTATAATTGAAATATTAAACAGTTATTTATTTTCAAATAACAATAATAGATTTAAGATACATCTTATTATTTTGTTTGTACATTTAATGAAATTGAAGTTCTGTTTTTTATATTTATGATTTCTTTATTTTCAATTATTAATAACAGATTTAAAATATTTTGTAAACTTTATTTCTTTGCGACATTTACATAAATCAAACTGAATGTATCCCCTCATATATATATATATATATATATATATATATATATATATATATATATATATACATACATACATATAAATATAAATATTTCCTTAACATCTACAGGGTGAGCAAAAAGTCCGTAAAAACTTTAAAAATTCATAAAAACCGAAAAAATAACCGAAATGAAAAAAGGTTTGCAGGGTTAGTATCTATAGGTCACGGGGATTTTTTTAAGACATGAAAAAAAACTAATTCAAAAAACAGTCAATAGGTGGCGCTGACGTACCCAAATCAAAGAAGAGATACCCAAATAAAGAACAGAATGTTTCCTCAAACCGCCGAACAAGCTTTATGAGGCCTGCCGCTGTTAAAGGCCCCTTTCTCGTCCTCAAATCCTTTTGAAATCGGAATTTACGCAAAGCAATAATCGCTGATTCCTTGTTCATGTAAAATAACTTCACCAACAAAGCTTTGCCCTTCGCAGTGAGCATCCTTGATCAAGTTCACGGCTCACAACGGTGAACTAGTTGTGGATTAGGAACGCAAGCTCTTATAACCGGTTCATTTGCATATTTCCGCGGAAATCGCAAGTACCAGCGCCATCTGTCGGCTGTTTTTTGAATTATTTTTTATTTCTGTCTTAAAAAAATCCCCGTGACCTATGGATGCTAACCCTGCAAACAGTTTTTCATTTCGGTTATTTTTTCGGTTTTTATGAATTTTTAAAGTTTTTACGGACTTTTTGCTCATCCTGTATTATTTCAGTTACATTTATGTATAATTTTTACTTTAAACTTTTGTAATCATTACTATTGCATTCAACAATTAAAATTTCGTAATTACGACTGCTGATTTAAAGTTATATAGTACCAGCAAACCCCGCGGTTTTGCTCACATAATGTCTGAACTATGCCAAGTGATATTAGTGTGTCAAATTTTTATTAGAAGTAATAATATATTTAGAAATTATTCAAAAATTTCCATCCAAGCCACAGTTTCACAAATTTTCAACATTACTCCACATTATTCCGAAATGTGTTATAAAATAATAAAAATTTAAATAAATAATAATTTAGAAAATATTTTTAAATTTTTATACTCACAAGGAAGGTCTCCATACTGTGCATACTCAGATATTTTTGAAAAAGTACTAATTAAACTATTCATGTATGTAATAAATGATCAGTGAAAATTAGCGGCGGAATTGCAGTAGAAAACATGTAAAGAAATATTTTCGAATATTTGGCGTAAAAAGACGAAAGTGTCACACGATTTGGCGAGCAGCACTTTTCTCCGCCAAAAGCAAACGATTTTAATGCAACTGAAAACTTTTGGATTTTTAAAATCCGTATAAATGAATTTAAAAATAAATTAATTTAAACATTAATGAATTTAAGCATAAACAATGAGCGAGTTTAATGTATTATATACATATACATATTAAATTACCTATATATATTATTTGTTGCTGTACTTATTTAATTTACCCCTGGAAAAATTATTTTCATATATAAAAATTCCTATTCACTAAAATTATTTTCATACATTTAACCGTATTAAAAAAAAGCCAGATGTTTTTATAGCAACAAAATCGAACTGGCAGTGCTCAACTGGACTTTGAACTTGAAACAATTTTAAGGAATTTAAATTTGAATTTCGTTTTAAATCTCAAATTACGATGGTTAAATTGGAATATAAATGTATGTAAATATCAATATAACGAAATTATACATAAAACAAACTAAAGCTGAAAAAGCAAAAGATATTTAATTTGTCTAAACATGTTGAACATGAAACTTTTCCCCTTTAAAATGCATTTGACATAAAAAAAATTTTTTTTCGAAATTTCTTTTCATCGCCAACCGATGATAAATCGCCAAATGACGAAATTTTCATTATTTTTTATGGACAGGGTACGGAGGTTCTGCCAAAATTTTTTTTATAAAGGTATATATCCTCATGAGAAGAACATTCTATAATTTTTTCAGATTTTTCGGAGTATGCCCATATGGAGGCCTTCTTTGTCAGTTCAAACATTCTTTTTAATATTCATTTCAAGTATTGAATTTTTTTAAATTAATCTTCCTAGTACACCTTTGAATCTTGAAATTAACCATTATGTCAAAATCCAAGTTTCCTTTCTAAGGATCTGTCATCTCTCCACGGGTAATGACACAAACGTAAAATGCCTATGTTAAAAAAAGAGACTATCACAATTAATTCGTTTAACGATAATTTTGAAATCGGTTTAATATTTTTTAATAATCCATAGAATATAGATTATGTAAGATCAGAGAGTGTCACTATTGATTCGCAGCCATTACTTATATAAAAGGTTTATTACTTTTTAAGCTTGCATAGAATTCGTAATTTAGGAAATTGTTTGAACGCTTTTCGCTCCTTCCTTTTGCTTCACAACTCTTACATTTTGAATTAATTTCCGACTATTCTTAGAGGACATTTATGTGTAAATACAATGCTATATTTAAAGTTTCTAGATTCTTTAGTGCAGTATAAATCATTTTTTGGATGTTTTTTGCTCCTACAACCCTCTGTCGATAGTTTCACTAACATAAATGATAGTTTATGTTTATTGTTTTTAACAGGGTTCTATCACCACCAATTTACTTTTGAGATAGGATTCATACTTAAAGAGACTGTTTATAAATCTCCATTTAGAACTTTTTAGGACGCTTTTTGCGCATTTTCAATTTTTTTAAATTTCGATTTTTTGGGGGAAATGTTGCTAGAAATGATTTATATTATATAAGTATCTTATGTTGGTGCTATTTAAAATGATTATTTTCATGTTTCTGGGCCTTTCATTAACCTTTCATAGAAATCACATCTTTAGATCATTTTTTGCTTCTACAACCCATTTAGGATAGTGATACATGCATAACATATAGCCTATGTTGAAGCAAGGACTATCAACGGAATTTTGACATCATTATTTTTAAATCGGCTCTTTGCTTCCCGAGATTGCTTAAAAATCTCAATTTAGATGTTTTTGGATCGCTTTTTTCGCGCATTTTTACCCCTTTTAGATTTTGTATTTTTTAGGAAATATTCGTAGAAATCACGTAATTAACATGCGAAACACGTTTCAACGTTCTGCAGTAACACAACAATCAATTTTAGAATGTTTTCTGCTCGTGTACCTCTGTAAGGTAGTGACACTAGCATTAGGTATAGTCTATGTTGGAGAAAGGAGTGTCACCATCATTTTCACATCATTATTTTTAAAACCGGTTTGTTACTTCCCGAGTTTGTTTAAAAATTGCTATTTAGATCTTTATTAGATAGCTTTTCAATCATTTTCACCATTTTAAAAATTCGTATTTTTTAGCTAACGTTCTTAGGGATCTCTTTTATCTTACAAATAATCAACGTGTCAAATTTCATGATTCTAAAACCTTCAGTAACGGAAAAATCACATTTTTAGGACATGTTTTGCTCCTGCACTTCCTTTGCGATGATTAGTATCGACATGCGGTTCAGCCTATGTTTGAATCTGGGCGAACACCACCATTTTGGTACCATTACATTTGGAATCGCTTCTGTAGTTCCAGAAATTAGCTTCTACAAATAAACAAACATTACCTCTTTATAATTTAGGTACAGATAACAATATTTTTATTTATTTTGATTGCCTTTTCATAAGGAAATTCAATTTTCTTTTTTCTTTGAGCAAAATTCATTTGATTATGCGTATATTTTCTAAACAGAAGATACGCTTACACACAAAGCTGATTCATTTTTCTAGCAAAATATTTTATGTTCTATTTTTAGGAGATTTGGATATTTTTATATTAAGTGGATTATCATAAAAACAAAGAGTTACTTCTAGACTTCCCTTGAGATCAAATCAAGCATTTCCTTTACCGAACTGATCCCAGAGAATAAGAAATCCACTTTTATTAAGATATTTTCTTTTTTCCTTCTTTTTTTCCATATAATAAATATTTTACAGATCCCATTTTTGTATTACTCATAGTTTTTGAGTACTTTGTTTGATAAGACAAATATTAAAAGAAGCTCATAAAAATAACTGAAAAAAAATATATATGTGCAGATTGTTTCTAAAGATATTTATAGTTTTCATTTGTTTATGTCATTGAAATTTTTCTGTTTTAATCAAAGATTTTGTTTTAGAAATATCCTTGCTATTCCAATTTTTATCCATAAAAACAAAAAGCTTCTGTTGCGTTTAAGTTGATTGTTTCTTATACCGAAAATTCCTGAAACAAATTCAGTTTTATTATCTTCTGTAAGTTTTTTGTACTTTTATGCTTTCTGAAACTTTTGTGCATTTTTATATTTTCTGTATTTTTTTTTATTGTTTCACACTATATATATACAGGGTGATTCAAAAAAGATGGGAAAAAATTTAAGAGAAGATAGTACACATCATGAGAAATAATATTAAATGGGAAACTAAGGGTCCCTAACATCTTCTGAAGGAGATAGGCGCCATCAAAGTTTAGGGTCCAAAACTGTAATTGTTTATAAAAAACTGCAAAATTGGTCGATTCATTTGCGGTTTTCACGAAAACTATTCTTTATGTCAGTATTGTCTTGAAAATAAATTATAAAGATAAATTTCAAAAAATACCGATAGAGGGCGCTTTAGACTTTGAAGTAACGAACAACAATTTTTACCGTTATTTTTTTCATCTTATTAATTTTTTTTAGAAGTTTAGACATAAACTTAAATTTTGAGCTCAAAATCTGTGGTTAAGTAGCGCAAACGGAACTGTGTACAATGGGATTAGGTAGTTTCAAATTTCAAATGATTATAAAAAACAGAATAATTGGTCAATTGATTTGCGGTTTTCACTAAAACTATTCTTTATGTCAGTATTGTCTTGAAAATAAATTATAAACATAAATTTAAAAAAATGTCGATAGAGGGCGCTTTAGACTTTGGAGTAACGTACAACTATTTTTTAGCATTATTTTTTGCATCTCATTAATTTTTTCTTTTTTTTTGAAGCTTAGACATAAACTTAAATTTTGTGCTGAAAATCTGAATCGTTCAGAGTGGTTAAATAGCGCTAACTGAACTGTGTTCAATAGGGGTGGGAAGGTTCAAATTTCAAATGATTATACAAAACGGAAAAATTGGTCGATTCGTTTGCGGTTTTCGCTAAAACTATTCTTTATGTCAGCATTTCCTTGAAAATAAATTTTAAAGATAAATTTCAAAAATATTCGGTTAGAGGGCGCCTTAAACTTTAAAGTAACCAACAACAATTTTTAACTGTTATTTTTTGTATCTATTTAAAAGCTTGCAAAAGCTTAGACTTAAATTTTGAGCTCAAATTCTGAATCGTTGGGAGGGATCAAGAAGCGCAAACTGAACTGTGTTCAGGAGTTGAAGTGTTACCCTGCCCACCCTACGAACACAGTTAAATTTTTCGCTACTTAATTACTCACAACGATTCAGATTTTTAGCTCAAAATTTAAGTCTAAGCTTTTAAAACATTTATTTAAATTTTTAAAAAATGACGGTTAAAAATAGTTGTTGGTTACTCTAAAGTTTAAGGCGCCCTCTAACGCAACTTTTTGAAATTTATCTTTAAAATTTATTTTCGAGGAAATACTAACATAAATAATGGTTTTAGAGAAAACCGCAAACGAATCGACCAATTTTTCCGTTTTGTATAATCATTTGAAATTTGAATCTTCCCACCCCCATTGAACACAGTTCAGTTAGCGCTACTTAACCACTCTCAACGATTCAGATTTTCAGCACAAAATTTAATTTTATGTCTAAGCTTCAAAAAAAATTTAATGATATGCAAAAAATAATGGTAAAAATAGTTGTACATTACTCCAAAGTCTAAAGCGCCCTCTATCGACATTTTTTGAAATTTATGTTTATAATTTATTTTCAAGACAATACTGACATAAAGAATAGTTTTAGTGAAAACTGCAAATCAATTGACCAATTATTCTGTTTTTATAATCATTTGAAATTTGAACCTACCTACTCCCATTGAACACAGTTCCGTTTGCGCTATTTAACCACAGATTTTGAGCTTAAAATTTAAGTTGTCTAAACTTCTAAAAAAAATTAATAAGGTGCAAAAAATAACGGTAAAAATTGTTGTCCGTTACTTCAAAGTCTAAAGTGCCCTCTAACGGAATCTTTTGAAATTTATCTTTATAATTTATTTTCAAGACAATACTGACTTAAAGAATAGTTTTGGTGAAAACCGCAAGCGAATCGATCAATAAACAATTAAAATTTTGAACCCTAAACTTTGAATGCGCCTATCTCCTTCGGAAGACGTTTGGGATCCTTAGTTTCCCATTTAATATTACTGTCTTGATGTGTGCTATCACCTCTTAAAATTTTCCCCATCTTTTTTGAATCACCCTGGATATACATGCATGTGGTATTAGAAAAGAATGGAAAATCATTCGAAATATGTTTATATATACCGCAATATATTCTGAACACTCATGGGAGTGACCAAAAATGTGCAGATTATGGGTTGTTCATTATACAGAAAGATTTAAAATGCATCACTAGTACTGCTATGTAGGGTGACTGAACCAGTAGTTGATCAAACAAGGTCTGTGCTATGGGGTTTTTATTATATTTCCTTCTTTTTAAGTTTATGAAGTAAACTAACATGTTTGCTACAACCCTTTATGAATGTCCTATTAAATATAGGCGAAAATCAAATGTACTGAAACTAAATAGCATCAAAGTTAAAAGCATTAATTAAGCTGTAATTAATAATAATTTATATAAAACTATTATTTGAAATGAGTAAGGTAAAAGTGAATTACTTTAATTTACCGTAATTGTCTCCAATTAATCCAAAAATACTTTTTTATATTTTTTAATAAAAAAAAAAAAATCATAAAATGGCATCTTTTACAGCAGTCAGCTTATAACAATGTTACACCATTTAATTGAAGATTTTATCTGAAGTATCAGAGTTCGTACGTTTCAAATGTCTGTTACCAGAATGTTTGTAAAGTTATATTTGGTTTATTGAATGGAAAAAAAAATCTAATTTTAGGTATATCAATCAGTACATTATAAAATTTCTGGTGCGAAATCACCTAAAATTCCAGGACTGCCCTGATAGGTACGAGTCCTGAGTATTCAAAGAAATTGAAACTTCACGTGCATGCTTTAAATCTAGCAGTGATTTTATCTACAGGGTGGTCATAAAAAAACTTTACCGATATACGGAGCTCTAGCGGCCAGTTCGCTCAACCGATCGAAATGAAATTTCAGATATAGCTATTCAGAGGTATGAGCTCGAGATTCTGTGAACGACAACAAAATGGCGCTCACAGTTACGGTTATAGTTACAGAAACTCGAAATTTTCCAATGGCAACACCCTTTTTTTTTCATCGCAAAATGCTCAGCGCATGCGAAAACCCTAGAGCGTTGGAATCGTACGTGTATCGCAAGAAACGGACATGCTATGCACGCACAAAAAAACATTCTGGGAATCCTTCCCCCATAGAAAAAACTCGATTGGGGCGCAAGGAGGAAATTTGCATATGACACAGACTCAGTATACTAATCTCTGATTACAATACAAATCGGAGAAACTACAACTTTTATTTTGGTTACACATTTTCCACATGGGTGCCATAATTGCCTGTGATGGTGACGGCACCCATGTGAAAAATGTGTAATCAAAATAAAAGTTGTAGTTTCTCCGATCTGTATTGTAATCAGAGATTAGTATACTGAGTCAGTGTCACATGCAAATTTCCTCCTTGCGCCCCAATCGAGTTTTTTCTATGGGGGAAGGATTCCCAGAATGGATTTTTGTGCGTGCATAGCATGTCCGTTTCTTGCGATACACGTACGGTTCCAACGCTCTTTAGGGTTTTCGCATGTGCTGAGCATTTTGCGATGAAAAAAAATGGGTGTTGCCATTGGAAAATTTCGAGTTTCTGTAACTATAACCGTAACCGTGAGCGCTATTTTGTTGTCGCTCACAGAATCTTGAGCTCATACCTCTGAATAGCTATATCTGAAATTTCATTTCGATCGGTTAAGCGGAATGGCCGCTAGAGCTCCGTATATCGGCAAAGTTTTTTTATGACCACCTTGCACATTGGACTCTCTCTATTCTGAACACTCATGGGACAGACAAAAAATGTTCAGATTACGCGGATGTTTAGTATAGAGGGAGATTGCGAAATGCATTACTAATCATAATATGTAGGGTAACCGAGCCAATAGTTGATCAAATACGGTTAGTGCTACAGAATTTTTATTATATTTTATTCCTTTTAAGTTTAAAAAGTGAACTATCATGATTGCTACAACCATTAATCCTATTATGGCTAAAAATCAAATGTCCTGAAATTATAAGCAAATAGTCTCTTTAATATCCATTTTCCCGCAAGTTGATCAATCGAAGAAATCAGTTGAAAATTCTAAAATTAATCTTTAAAATATCATGTTTAAGCTGCGATTAACAATAATTCGTATAGAAACATTATTTGAAATAAGTAATGTGAAAGTGAATTATTTTAACTTACCGTAATTGTCTCCAACTAATCAAAAAGTAATTTTTTATATTTTCTAATTTAAAAAAAATCATAAAATGGGTCTATAAAAGGAGACAATTTATAATAATCTGACAACAGATGCCCCAACATTTAACTGAAGATTTTATCTAAAGTACTCAAACAAATTGTAGTTTCAAGTACTTGCTTAAAAATATAGCAGTGATCTCTGTTTATTTTTCAATTGAGTCCTTTGAATTTTTTTATTTTTCTGTAACAGTTTCTCCGAATTTCCACGATGAGAATTCAAATTGCAAACATATGTTCAGTTTTCAGAGAAGTAGAGTAGAACTGGGGACCAAAAGTAGCGTTCATAATAGTAGGGTGTTCAGATTAGAAGGTGTTCAGAATACAGAGGGTTCATCCTTTGTTAAGTCTATGGAGATTCGCCGGCACCATCGGAATGAGTTCATGATACCGGGGTGTTTACATTAGAGAGTGTTCAGATAGAAAGGAGTCCACTGTATTTAATTTTCAGAATTGTTTTTATTCTTCTGTAACAGTTTCTCTGAATTTCCATGATGGGAATTCAATTTCAGATTGTAAACACATACATGTTTAGTTTACAGAGATGTAGAGTAGAAATGGGAACAAAAAGTAGCGTTCATAATAGTGGGGTGTTCAAGTTAGGGAGTGCAAGGAATACAGAGAGTTAATTTTTTATTAAGTCTATGGAATTTCGCCGACCATTGAAATGTGTTCACAATACTGGAGTGTTTATATTAGTGAGTTTTCCAGTAGAGAGATTTCCCTGTATATGAAATATGAAATCTGAGTAAATCAGCGTTTTCATTTTGTTGTGAAACTTTTTGTTTAAAATATGATGACCCAATGCTTACAGAATACCAGTACTTCTGAAATAGACATATAATAGATTCTGAAACAAAAGTTCTGACCAGATATTCTGAAATACTTGAAAAACTCTGCCTCTACAAAATTACTTTTCATTCGTTAAACTTAGTAATTTTTATCAGAATAGTTGAATTTTTTCATATTGTTTCATTTATTATGGTTTCGAACAAAACGTCAAGTGAGAGCCTTTCAGTAATAATTTATAACGTAAAATGTGGCGAACTACATTTTTAGCGTGTTCATCGAAAAACACTTAAAAGCCGTCGTAATGTAATTGCGGAGCTGCAAATATTAATTTCCAGCTTTTGAAAGCGATAAACGGATCCATTCGTAAAGGAATGCTTCGCTGGGGGAATTTGACAACCATAAACAATATACAGGGTGAGTCATAATTATCGAAACAATCGGCTATCTCTTTAAACATTGCCCCTAAACCCACACTTCCAATTGCAAAAATTCATAAAAAAGGTACAAAATATCATAGTATAAGTAGCAACTCCATGGGGGGAGGGGCGTCTATCTGAAAAAATAGGAAAATTAAATTGTTATACTATCTCCTCCGAACCGAACTTTTTTTCTATGGGTCGTTTCGGGACCGGATCTCGATATTTCCTATAGTGCAGATTACCAGCATATTTTGAAAACAGGCATATCTGTACGCTAGTTTTTTATGTCCAAATGAGAGGCACTACCTTAAATTGACATTTAAAAACGGATTGTTTGTGAATTATCCTTAACTTGATTTTAAAAGAAGTCAAAAATCCTTCGTTTAGAGGCATGATTAAATGGTGTAAGTCACGAATTTAGGAGAATTTGGGATTTTAAGATCTCTGTGAGATTTTTATATATGCAGATAATTTTTTTTGTTCAATTCAGGAAGGGATAATTTGGTAATTAGAAATTTCGCCCAACAGGGGTCATATAAAAATTTTAATTTTCGTATTTTTTCAAATACAGAGCCATGGAGCTGTAATTTATGTCATCACATTTTGCATTTGTTTTATGAAACTTTGCATTTGGAAGTATGTGAATAGGGGCAATATTTCAGGAGATAGCCTATTGTTTTGATAATTATGGTTGACCGTGTATAATTAGAAACATCACGTATAATCGTGAATAAACATCACGAATAAAGCGTCATGTGCTCCTATTTGAATACGATCATGTTTTAAGAAATGGACATGTGAGATTTTTAAATTAGAGTAATTTTAAATTCGGAGCATTTTGACTACACGACATAGTCAGATTTGAGCATTTTTTACTCATTTGTGAAAATGTCTTTTTTATAATGCCCCATCTATGGTTTCATGAAGCATTATTACCTCCCTTATAAAAAATTAAATATCATTCACTTTGAAATATCTGTTCTACGATATACTTCTAAAAAAGACACTTGCACTGTATTTATTAAGTAGTGCATTTTCTTTCAGATATGATTACGAAGAAATATTCTGAAATTTAAAGCTTTTTGTAAGGTAACCAAAATCCTCTTTACAATATGTTGGGAAAATATATACTAAGGACTCTACGCTTATTTATTTTAAAGTTATTGTCTCATGGTAAAAATCCACATGTTTCACATTAAATCCAAATACATATTGAAAAATTGATAGTGAATACTTAAATTAAACTTAATTTAAACTTAATTAAGCTTGAATTAATACTTAATAATGAAACGTTTTATTAATTTCAAAACGTTTTATTAATTAGGAATTCCTTCTTCATAAAATTCGGCAGCCTGTGGACATTAAAATCTTTTCAGTTTTTTGTTATTCATCATCATCGAAATTCTGCAACGTAAGCCACTTCTTCATGTGAGTGAAGACATGAAAATAGAAATTAAATACTGAAAAACTTTAGAATGTATTCAAATTTGGCTTTTTTTTTTATCACCACCCTCTTAACTGTCCTAACTGACGCCGAGTAATTTTGATGCATTCACTTTCACCAGGAAGTAGATTTCATTGCAGAAGTTCGATTTGGATGAAATTTTTTAAAATGCTGTGCTTGGCTGGATAAGTACCAGGGAACCATATTTTATGAAGAAGTTAATAATATAAATCGATGAAACGATGTGATAAATCTTTAAACTTAAGGCATGATGGCGTCACGGGGACATCGTTGTGATGTCCCACTGTGACTTTGTGACCGTCTATTTGACATCATATGACGTTGATGTGAAGTCGTTATGGCCGTTTTAGAGCTCGTTTGTGACGTCACATGGTGACGATTTTGTGAAATCACAGTGTAACCCATTTGTGAAAAATATCATTGGTGACTACTTTGGCATTAGCATGATGAGGAAACTGTGACAAAAATGATAATGCTTTCGAGTCACATTGCAACCAATATGTCTAAATCATGGGACAAACTTTAAAAAATATACAAATTTGGATTTTTTTATCACCACCCTCCTTATTGTCCTGGTTGACGCCAAGTAATTTTGATGTTTTCATTCCGATAAAGAAATAGGTTTCATCGCAGAAGTTCCTTCAGGATGAGAAACTTCAAAATGCTGTGCTTGGCTGGATATGTACCAGGCAACCAAATATTTTATGAAGAAGTAAATAACATAAATTAGTGAAACGATCTGACAAATGCTTAAACATAAATGTAAATCGTTTGAAAAATATTAAAGATCTTTAGTTTGCAGATGTATCACCATTCACGCTCCTGTATAATTTAGCCCCAAATTCGAGATGAATAATGGACTGCGTGAATGTAGATGTATTACCATGTACATATCTGTATGATTCAGACCCAAATTCGAGAGGAATAATGGACTGCATGCATACAGATGTATTACCGTGTACATATATGTATAATTCATCCCCAAAATCGAGAGGAAGAATGGACTGCATGCATACAGATATATTACCTGGTACAACCCTGTATAATTCAGCCCCAAATTCGAGAGGAATAATGGACTGCATGCATACAGATGTATTATCGTGTACATATCTGTATAATTCAGCCCCAAATTCGAGAGGAATAATGGACTGCATGCATACAGATGTATAACCTGGTACACTCCTGTATAATTCAGTCCCAGATTCGAAAGGAATAATGGACTGCATGCATACAGATGTATTACCGTGTACATATCTGCATAATTCAGCCCCAAACTCGAGAAGAATAAAGGACTGCATGCATACAGATGTATTACCGTATACATATCTGCATAATTCAGCCCCAAATTCGAGAAGAATAAAGGACTGCATGCATACAGATGTATTACCTGGTACACTCCTGTATAATTCAGCACCAAATTGGAGAGGAATAATGGACTGCGTGCATACAGATGTATTACCGTGTACATATCTGTATTATTCAGCCCCAAATTCGAGAGGAATAATGGACTGCATGCATACAGATGTATTACCGTGTACATATCTGTATAATTCAGCCCCAAATTCGATAGGAATAATGGACTGCATGCATAAAGATGTATAACCGTGTACATATCTGTGTAATTCAGCCTCAAATTCGAGAAGAATAATGGACTGCATGCATACAGATGTATTACCGGGTAGCAAATGAACAAACACTCAACGTCCCAGCGCGCGCTTCACGCCAACCCCTTTAGCCAAGCGCTTTGGCGAAAAAATGAAGTTCGACGTGCACCGTGCATGCTACATTCTTTTAGTACGGTAGTTTGAAGTTTACATGTACAAATATTTATATCAACTTAACTTGAATATTTTTGATACAAAATATTCAAGTAAAAGATTTTTTTTTTCAAAGAAAATGCTTTTGAGCTTGCAAATTAATTTAAGTTTACACTAGTTGCTATTGATTAGACTAAGTCGAATACTGTTGCTGTTACAATAAGATTATACTGTTATAAAGTGAAAGATGATACTAAAAATTTAAATTGCATGTTTCTAGTGTTATGAGGGCATAATATTTGAAACAATAGTTGACTTAGTTCATCAAGATATTTCAACATAATTCAAAAGTATTTATGAACTTGATTTGCCCTACATGTTTTTGGGTTTACGATGAAATACTCATTAATGAAAATAAATATTTTTTAGCATTTACGGTTTGCTTACATGGATACTAGAACGAATTTCAATTCATACAGTCTGTGGTGGAAAAATCGTTTGCGGTGTGTTTTATTTTTAATGATATTGATATTACATTATTTTAAGCATATTGGAATTTATACACATATGAGGGGTATTGTAAGGCGCTAACAGTAGAATAGGGTGAGCATAGAATTCATCGTTCATTTACAAAGACACACAAAAGAATTTGACAACAGTTCTCCTCGAATTATATTTGCTGGAAGTGCGATTTCATTTATGCTGCACGTTTTTACTTTATTTAATATTTATTTTTTCACATTACTTAGAGTGTAGAAATTCTATATATTATATACATACAAGGCTGTACAAAAAATCGCAAGTACAATTTCATTTATTGATGGCAATTTTAAAAGAGATTTTCAACTTTGTTAACTAAACTACGTTTAACTAGATTAACTTTTAGCATGCAATGTAGTAAATATACACATATAGATTATATACAGGAAGTTCAGAAAAAAAACTGATATTTTTTAAATTGTTGATGGTAGTTGCAGAAATTGGATTTTCAAATTGTTTATTTAGATATCACATTTCATCTTAATTAATTGCAAAATTTTGTCACAGTATTCTGAAAATGTTGTAAAATGTTTTATAGTCTATGTTGGACGCATGGTTTTTCGTTCTTGCTTTCTTTTCTTTTCTTTTTAATTTTCAGAAAATAATAGATTTATTTTTATACAGTTTGTTAAGTATTGACTGTATAAAGTACATTCTAAAGGAATAATACAGAGTTGCAAGAATACCACCGATTCAATAATGAGCATGGTTAGATTCTTACTTTTTCAAATTCCTTATAATGAAGTATAATTTTTAATTTCATGAAAATAAATTCGGTAGTAGCTCATAAAGGAAAATTAAGTGAGCATTTCATTAATGTATACTGGTCTTGCAATCTTTAAAATAAACACAATTTTGTAAATTAAAGCCTAAATAAAATTCAAAGTTTTCTATTATTATGAAAAAAAATTCTGCTTCATGACTAGTTTAATCAAGATTATCAGCATAACAGCATCACAGCGTACAAGGAGGATTCTGAAAGAAAATGAATAAAGGCTAAATTTTTATTTCCTATTGTTATTTATGAACCAAAAACTTTGAGGAGAGGCGATTGTGTCTATTATTGGATATTTTTAATCTGTTATCAATCAGCAACAAAGCACTTATTTTAACATAATCTAAACCAGTAACTAATTTGATTTTAGTGAATTTTCATTCATTTATTATGATCATTTAAAGAAAGGTAAAAGTTAAAGAGTGGATCTATAAGATTAATTATTTCATTTGCTCACGATATTATATGCATGCATATGTTCAGCTTATGCATTGTTCATATTCAGGTGATAATTTTTGTAATGTATTTGTGTACTGACACTAGATGACAGTACATGGTATGTATAAAACTTCACAAATAAATGCTTTAGTTTGGAGAAAGAAAGGTCAACTTACAACGCATTCATAATGCATGTATATTTTTTCAAAAGGTGAGATAAGCATTTTTCAATTAGCACTCGTATTCTTACAAATATTCCATAAACAATAAGCGGTCAAATGGATGAAATATGAAAAATCGAAGTAACTTCGGACTCGCATGCTCTTCGAAGTTTTTTTCCCCAAAAGCGCTTGGCTACGAAGGTTGGCGTGAAGCGCTGGGACGTTGAGTGTTTGTTTATTTGCTACCGTGTACATATCTGTATAATTCAGCTCCAAATTCGAGAGGAATAATGGACTGCATGCATAGAGATGCATTACCGGGGAACTACTGTATAATTCAGCACCAAATTCGAGAAGAATAATGGACTGTAAACTAGTATTAAGGAAAATCTGGTTCCGTCATATCTATAAAAAAATTTTAAAATATTAAACGAGGTGCATATAGCTACAAGAAAATACTAGTATGCAACATATTTTTTTTTTCTAGAATTCAGGGGTCGACTTATATACGAATATATAGGTAAATAAAATATGTTTTTGGCCAGGTTTTTATTTTTAGCCAAAAAGACTTTTTTCTTCTAAACAGCTTTCATATTTATGTATTATTTTATGTACAGCATACTGTCTATATTAGCTTTATTTTAGAAAATCATTTCTAGCTACTTTCGGAATGAGTCATCTCCCAACCGTGTCGTAAAATCATCTTGTGTCAGCTGCAATCAATCAAACGATGAGAGATGATAAGCAGCCCTACAAAAACAGATACGTTGGTAAGTTCATTTTACTGCATCCACGCTTTAACTTAACATTATTTCCCTTCATTAATAACAAAGATTTTGTTTCAGCAAGAATAAAGGTCCACTAATCATGCTTTATCATGCTTTTCTATGTAGGGAATCAGTTGGCTCGGATTGTTTCATCAAAATGCAACTTTTTCAATCTTCTTCATTCAAGAAGTGTTTAATCCAGCACTTCTTGATTTTTACTTTCTGCAGTCTTTTGCTTAATAAATGAAATTTTCATTTTTTTTTTCTCGAAAAGCCTTTCTAAAAGATTAAAATAGTTTTTTTAATCACTTCGTTCGATGTCAGTCACACAGTCACCAAATTAGAAAATGAATATAATCTAGCTGGATGTGCCGGTCACAAAACTTTCGCCTATCTCATACATTTTGATATTTAAAAAGTAGTTACACATGTTAATACCCCTATATTATTAGTTTAATACTATACCAACATTGATTTTCATTTTAAATTTCTGCTTCTGTCAAATAATTGGAGAAAAAAACGAGTTAAACCAGAGTATAATATTTATTGAGATTAGAAGTTTTCCTTATTCTGGTATCATCAGTTGTTTGCGAATAGTCAACTTGACAGGATGCAAATTCCTGTCACTGCGCGAGCCGCCAACGAACAATAAAACTACGAAAAAGCGATAAGTTTTATGAAAATCAATGCACTAGTTCTCGAGATATTGATATTGTGAAAATTGTAAAAAATGCAGCATAGCAGGGTCACCTGTAGAGCGATATACACCAAAAATTAATCAAATCTAATTTGTATCAAGGTATCATAGAATCTAAAGTTTTGTGAAATTCAGAGCATTAATTCTTGAGATAGAACTATTGTGATAATCAGGAATAATGATCCATGGTAACACCACCTGTTGAATGATTTGCAACAGAACGTAATCAGCATAATTCTTTATTAAGTACTAACTAAATCCAAAGTTTTATGAAAATCCATGCTTTATTTCTTGAAATATGACTATTGTAGGCATTGTAAATAATGCAGCACAGCAGCGGAACCATTTGAGCGATATACACCGAAAACTAATCAGATTTAGTTTACATCGAGGTCTAACAGAATCTAAAGTTTGTGAAATTCTGTGCATTAGTTCCTGAGATAGAGCGCCCACAAAATTTTTGTCACATACAGACAGACAGAGATTTTGTAAAAGTATGTTTTTTTTCCGTTCTCTGACCCCTAAAAATTCTAACTATGTCGAAAACCGAACTTCGAAAATTTTCACGAATCCAAAACTTTATTCTTGTAAAGATAGATGAAAGTAAAATGCTAGTTCCATCATATCTATGTACAAAATTTACAGATATTAAACAAGGAGCAGAAAACTACAAGAAAATATTATTATTCAGTATATTTTTTCCTTGAATTTAGGAGTCAACTTTAAAACGAATACATACGATAAACAAAATGTGTTTTTGTCCAGGTTTTTGTTTTTAGCCAAAAGGGCTTTTTTTCTTCTAAACTGCTTTCATATTTCTGTATTTTTTATTTTACAGTATAACCGTCTATATTAACTTTATTTTAAAAAATCTTTTCAGTCTACTTTCGGAATAAGGTATCTCGCAACCGTGTCATAAATTCGTTTTGTGTCAGCTGCAATCAATCAAACGATACGCAGACGATAAACAGCCCTACTGGAACTAATAAGTTGCTAAGTGCATTTTACTGTATCCACGCTTTCACTGAATATTCTCTCCCTCCATTAATAACAAAGATTTTGTTTAAAGAAGAATGAAGACCCACTCATCATACTTTTCTAGGTAGACATTCAGTTGTTCCGGATTGTCTTACTTTATTTATTTCATCAATATTGTTTAATGTAACACGTCTTGATTTTTACTTCTGCAGTCTTTTGTTTAATAAATGAAATTTTCATCTTTTTTTCGAAAAGTTGAGACATTATTAAAAGATCAAAAGAGCTTTTTTTCTTCTAAACTACTTTCGTATTTCTATATTTTTTTATGTACAGCCTATTGTTTATGTTAGCTTTATTTTAGAAAATCATTTCTACTTACTTTAGGAGTAAGTCATCTTCCAATCGTGTCGTAAAATCATCCTGTGTTAGTATCAATCAATCAAACGATAAGAGATGATAAACAGCCCCACAGAATCTGATAAGTTTCTAAGTGCATTTTACTGAATCTGAGCTTTTGCAGAGCATTTCCCTCCATTAATAACAAAGAAATGTTTTATTAAGAACGAAGGTCCACTCATCAAGTTTTTCTAGATAGAGAATCAGTTGGCTGGGATTGTCTTACTGTATTTATTTTATCAATATTATTTATAGTAACACTTCTTGATAATTACTTTCTGCGGTCTATGCTTTAATAAATGAAATTTTCATTATTTTCTCGAAAAGCTGTTACATTTCTAAAAGGTTAAAAGTGTTTTTTTATGAATATGTTCGATTTCAATCAGACAGTCACCTAATTAGAAAATTAATATAAAAAAGCTGGATGTGCCACTTCCAAAACTTTCTCACATCTTATATATTTTATTATTTCAAAAGTAGTTACATATGCTAATATTTCTATATTATTTGTTCAAAACTATTTTTATTTTGATTTACTTCTAAAATTTCTGCTTCAGTGAAATTTTAGAACGAGTTAATACAGATTATGATTTTTAGTAAAATTTAAAGTTTTTCGTTATTCTTTTGTTGTCGGCTTAGCAGGATAACAACATGCGTACATTACATTAGCTTTATTTTAGAAAATCATTTCTACCTGCTTTCGGAAAATGTCATCTCCCAAACGTGTCGTAAAATCATCTTGTGCCAACTGCAATCAATCAACCGAATGAGCAGATAATAAACAGTCCGACAAAAACTGATAAGTTATTAACTAGACAATCTTCCCAGGTTTACAGGAAGATTGTCTAGTTAATAACTTATCAGTTTTTTTTGCAGTTGGGAATTTGGATGAGTGTGGTATCAAAAGAAAGATCTTGTCATCTACGTTGAAAGGTGTAAGGGAAATACCCGTCCGAATCGAACCGTTTTCGAGGTATCAACACTTGAAATGTTAATGAATAAATAAATAAATTGACAATCAGATCTATAAATTGTTCGCAAGTTAAAAATTTCTCTGCATTGTTTTTAATCCTTCTGCCAATACATTTTCCCGAGCTACGAGCAAAATTCTTTTCACCCACACATTGCCAGTTATTTCCCCGCTTTTAGACAGGAACTTAGCATTCTACGAAGTTTTTGCGTAGGGCTGGATTCAGAGAGTTTTGCCATCTGTTTTTGTTATTTCGAGCACTTTGTTTTATGTAAATTTTTCGGCAAATGTGTGGTGTGAGGTGATGGATAAACTATATATATACATTGCATGTAAAGTAGAATGTTTTTCTCTGGCTGGCTTGACTTGCAAACAATTTATATACCTGCCAGTCAATTTATTCATTTATTCATTCACACTTCAAGTGTGGATACCTTAAAAACGGTTGAATTCGGACGAAAAGTTCCATTGAATTTTTTAACGTATATGATGAAATCTTTCTTTTGATACCACAATCGTCAAAATCCACAACTTATATCTAGGAACGTTCCATAGAAAATGTGTTTTATGGCATTCACGCTTTCACTGAACATTATTTCTCTCCATTAATAACAAAGATTTTATTTTAGCAAGAATGAAGGCTAACCAATCATGCTTTTCTAAATAGAGACTCAGTGTGCTTGCATTTATTTTATCAATAGTAGCATTTCTTGAATTTTAATTTCTGCAACTATAACGGAAATTTTCATTATTTTTTAGAAAAGATGATACTTTTAGTAAAAGTAAAAGTTTTTTTTTTAAATTATGACGTTTAATTTCAACCACACATTCATCTAATTAGAAAATTAATATAAAAAAGATAATTCATTTTAACGAGAATTCGAAAATTTTAAAATAAGTATGTTTTTCTTAAACATGCAATGTCATTTAAACCGCGTTTATTGTTATTTAAAATTCTAATATAAGAATTAAATTTAATTAGAAAAAAATAATTTATAAATTCATTTGTAATAGACATTATTTTCAATATTTTAAGAAGCAGTCAATCAAACGATGGGAGATGATAAACACTCCCACAAAAACTGATAAGTGCTAACTGCATCCATTTTACTGCATCCACTCTTTCCCTGAACATTATCTCCCTCCATTATTACAAAGATTTTGTTTCAGTAAGAATGAAGGCCCACTAATCTTACTTTTCTAGTAAAAATTCAGTTGGCTCGCATTGTCTTACTTTATTTGTTTCATCTATATTGTTTGATTTTTAATTTCTGCAGCCTTTTGTTTAATAAATGAAATTTTCATTATTTTCTCGAAAACCAATACCTTTCTAAAAGATTAAAAGTGTTTTTTTTTTTTATCTCTATGTTCGATGTCAGCCAAATAGTCATCTAATTAGAAAATTAAATAGAAACTAGCTGGATGTGCCAATCCTAAAACTTTCTTCTATCTCATGCATTTTAGTCTTTCAAAAATAGTTGCACATGTTAATACTTCTATATATTAGTTCAATACTATAGTAATTTTGGTTTTCACTTTAAATTTCTGCTTCAGTCGAATAATCGGAGTAAAATTGAGTTAATGTGGATCATCATTTTTTATAAAATCAAAAGTTTTCCCTTATTCTGTTGTAATCAATTGTTTCAGAAGGGGTTTTAAAATTGCAAAAATCTTTTTTCGTTCCAACTTTAAAGTTATCTTCAAACCAATGAATAAAACTGAATTTTCCTCTTTAAAAAATCCTATTACTACTGAGAATCGGTGGGGTGTTTATTTTATTCCTTGCTTTTACAATTTCAGATATATTGGTCAGACGCGAGAGCGTTTAGGAAAAGATTGGGCGAGCATCAGAGGTATATTGAAAATTAGAAAATCTCTAGCTTCATGATATTTTCTCACTCTTGGGATTCTAGTTATTATTTCAATTTCTCCATGGCTAGAACTATTTCTTACCCTGCATCCCCTTCTCACTTAAATGTTCATAAAGCTTATTTTATTTTTAAACACTATAATAACCTTGTCAATGATCTTTCATCATCCCCCTTCCTCTCTCCTGCATAGAAGTTGCTTTTGTAGTTTATTTCCCACGTCTCTTGTCTACTTTTATTTTATGTATATTTTAAAATACATACTTTATTTTTATTTATTGAATTTTATTATTATTATTATTATTATTATTATTATTATTATTATTATTATTATTATTATTATTATTATTATTATTATTATTATTATTATTATTATTATTATTCATCCACGCTTTTCTTCTATTATTTTGGGTCCACATTTGTCTTCCGCCTATGCTCTTTTAACTAAGCACCACCTTTCACACTCTTTGCAATTTCCACCCTCTTTCTTTCCGTTCATCGCTGACATTCTCCCCTTACGGACACGTGTATAATTCAACTAATGATGAGTTGTTATTATTGTAGTTTGAATGGCGTTCTGCTTTGTTTTTCAATTTATGGTCATTTTTACAAAGTGTATTATTAGCTCACAGGCTATCAAAGTCTGAGAGCTTCTGTGCCCATCCGTTCTGTATTTATGTATATACGTGCGTGCGTGCCTAACGTAATGATAATAATGTCCGATTCACTTGAAATTTTGGATATATGTATATTATGATAAGGCGCTTCCCTGTTTAATTTTTGGAGTTCATTCGATATGTATAAGAGGGGAGACGGGGGATAATGTCCCTCCCCTTAATTTATATAATTGGGTTTTTCATGCAGAATTATCAGTTTGTTTTCAAAATTTAGATATAGGATCATTCTCATGAGGCGCTTCTGTGATTAGTATTACTTGTTCTTTGGAAAAATATAAAGGGGAGAATCGAAGGGCTAACGCCCATCCCCTTAATTGATATAAGTGGGTTTTTCATCCAAATTTATCAGTTTTCGTTCAAAATTTAGATACCGCGTCATTTTGATGAAGGCACTGCCATAATTAGTTTTGGAAGTTCATCGAATAAGGAAAAGAGGTGAACGGGAGCTAATCCCCTATCCTTTATTTCGATAAATGGATTTTTCATGCAGATTTATAAGATTTCATTGAGATTTTAGACATAGGATCATTTTCATGAGTGCACCTCCTTGATTTGTTTTGCGAGTTCATATGTTAAGTCTATCAAGCGGAAATGGGAGGTAACGCCCTTCCTTAATTTAGGTTAATGGTTTTCCACACAAAATTTTCTGATTTGCTTCAAATTTTGAATATAGTTTCATTCTGATAAGGCGTTTCTTTGATTGGTTTTGGGAATTCATTGAATAAATATGAATGGGGGATCAGTGTGATTTCTCCTCTTAATTTAAATAAATGTTTTTTTCTTGCAGAATTAACCGATTTACTTCAATTTATGGATACAGGTTCATAGTGATAAGATGCTTTTCTAATTAGCTGTGTACATCTTTTGTTAAGTATAAAAGGCGATACTTGCGATTACC
The DNA here is from genome assembly GCA_964019185.1 of Maratus speculifer. Classification (NCBI taxonomy): domain Eukaryota; kingdom Metazoa; phylum Arthropoda; class Arachnida; order Araneae; family Salticidae; genus Maratus; species Maratus speculifer. The sequence goes on along the minus strand of OZ025295.1, from coordinate 8,764,798 downwards.
TCACTTCCTTAAATTTGATAAATGGGTTTTTCTGCAGAATTATCCAATTTGCTTTTAATTTTTGATGCAGGCTCTTTCTCTGAATAGCTTTGGAAGTTTAATGGTTAAGTATAAAAGAGGGAATAACTTCTCTTAAATTATATAAATGGATTTTTATTAAGAATTTTCCGATTTGCTCTAAATTTTGTATATTGATTTTTTATATCATAAAGTATATTACTGATTAGTTTAAGGGATTTAAAGATTAGGCATAAAACGGGGAAGGGAGTTTTCCCTCACCCTTTAATTTATTTTTCTGACGGAACTAACAACTGAAATTGTAAGGCTGTAATAAACAATTAGTTTGCGTAGCCTGTGAGATCAATGCCATCAGTTTAACTGGGCAAAGTTCTTTTTATTTTATTTATTAATTATCGCCAGTGTTTTTGGTGTTTTTTCACTATACAAAAATCGCTATCACAGCTGTTATTTCAACCATAATATTTTTAATTTCAAGGAGGACCTGCTGAGCATAGATAAAACATGCTAAAAAATCGTTCAGTTCTGTGAATAACTTTATACTTTTTAAAATGATAGAATAAATAAAATGGCACAAAAATCGCTATTAATGTGTTCGCTTCCGACAGCCTTTTTTTCATATTCAGGGAGAATCTGATTGCTACAGAAGAAACATAAACAAAAAATTGGACTGAATTTTATGTAGAACTTCCTACACTTTTCGATGATGCAATAATGAAAATGACGAAATTATAGCGCCCCCAATTTTTGCAGATGAATGGACGACCTGCTGACCACAACCAAAAACATATAAAAAATGGTTCAATTCTATCCATTACTTCTTACACTTTCCGATAGTATAATATTGAAAATTACACAAAAATCACTAATGTAGCGCCCATTTTGGGGAATACTTCTAAATTAAAAGATAGCCTGCTTGTCATGACCAAAAATATACACAAGGAATTTGGTTCAATTCTATGCTTATTTTCATATATTTTTTAATGGTACATCGGCTAAACACGACCAGAAAGAAATTTTGTATAAACATTTTTGGAGCACATCTGACTCCTAAAACGAGTAAATCCGTCTAAAACCAGAAATAAATAATAAAAAAATAAAAACAGTAAACTCTATTAAATTCTGACTCTGTATAACAGAAAACATATCGAATTCGGAAAGATTTTGAAGTTTCTGTGAATCCATAGACATAGTGTAAACATCATCTAAGATTGAATGATATCTAAGCTGCATAATATCTCGGTCCCGATACATTCTGTCTAAGACAGTGTTTTTATTACATTATATTTTTAGAAAAGTTTTGTTGTTGTTTAGATACCAGAAATACTTTTTAGCTTCTTAAACAATTTCTAAATTTTGTTTTTATAAAATAGTTTATTTTAAAAACAAAATACCTAGGAAATGTTCTAAACATGTCATGTTTCTGTGGTATGTTGACCTATTGAAGTATTCAACTTTCTAAATTCTCTTCTTTAGCCTTGTTGCCATGACACTTTTTCAGAATTTGACTGCTAAAGTTAGCTAAATAGTTTGAAAATAATTGGAGCTAAGATACTAATGTTATGTTATAAAAAGAAATGTTACATGAATGTCAGAAATGTACCAAATTGAGTTGTTGCTATTGTAACCTTTTAACTTCTGAAACAAGAACTAGGAGAAAAACGGATTTTCTTTTTTTTTTTAGGACGGCATAATATATAGAAAACTCTGCGATAGGTGAAAGAAGAAGAACATTGCAATCTCGAAATTTCGAAAACTTCTGATCCGCATTTTATATGGTCCAATAAAAAATAACTGTAAAATTAGCTTTAGATAAACCAAAAGTATGTATATCAAAGTTCTCATTTTATATAGAACTTAAAATACAGTTTAAATTTAATTGTTTTCATAATATTTTAAAATTAATTTTTATAATTATTCTCCATTTCACATACTTTATGTAAATTTTATAAATTTCATTTACACCTTCCTTCCTAAATAATAATAATAATAAAACTTGTTCATTAAATACTATTTAATAGCTTTAAAATAAATTGAATATATATTTTCGGAGCATTTAGTGTATAAAACTTACCATTTCAGCATTACAGGTTGTATTGTATAAGATAAAAGTTATTGTCATGTATGCTCTGCACTGTAAAACATTTGTTTAACATCACTCCATAAAAGTGGCTGCCACCAGTGTTATGGCTCGATTTTTTTCACTTATATAATGGTGTATTTTAAACATATGTTACTGGGGTAACATTAAATATTAATGTAATGTTATACTGCTCATCTTGGTTAGACCAGTATTATCGTTATTCCACCATAAACTTTGTGGAAGCTTGGCTGCCAATAACTTTATGGAGCAACGTTACACAAATGTTTTACAGTGGGAAAAGTTTTTCTCTTTTCTAAAAATTTAGTTAAAAATACGAATTTATTTTAAGAAACAAATTGCTTTACTTTGAACTACATTATTTAAACGTGTTATTTGCTTTTAAATTTTTAGCTATGTTAATTTCAGCAATCCAATTGTTTAATTAAAAACAATAAAAAAAAAGGTTTCCGAAAATAACAGCAACAAAAAATATAATCCTGATATAAACAGTTATAAAATAAAGTATTTTATTCTAATGAGGTATCCGCATAGTACTTGTTAGCTCATAGGCTATCAAACCTGAGAGCTTATGTGCTCGCCCGTTCTGCATGCATGTATGTTCGTGAGTAAAGCCATAACTCATAATAAAAATATCCGATTCTATTGAAATTTTGAATATAGGTTTATTATGATAAGGTGCTTCCCTGATTAGTCTTGAGAGTTCATTCGATAAATTTAAGAAGAGAAAAATAGGAACTAATGCCCCTCCCCATAATATATATAAATGTGTTTTCCATGCTGAATTATCAGTTTTCGCTAAAATCCTAGGTATAGGATCATTCTGAGGAGGCACCTCCGTGATTAATATTGGGCGTTCAATAGGTAAGTATTAAGAAGTGGAACGGGGCTATTTCCTTCCTTAATTTGTTTTTCGAAGGGCATTATTATATAAGGTTGCAATATACAATTAGTGTGCATAGCCTGTGAGCTCTATGCCATCAGTTTAACGGGGCAATATTATTTTTATTTTACACTAGCAGTTACCCGTGACTTCGTTCACATAACATTTAAAGAAGAAATAATTGATCAATCAAGCAAAAAATTTCGCTGATGAAAAGCATGTGTAATTAACTTTTTATCGCGAATTTATGGTAAAAAAATTTGATAATCCCTATTTGCTAATTTGTTTGCTGGTCAAAATTTTCCTTTCAACGATTAATACTAATAGATAGAAACATTCTTGAATTCTTTTGTTCAGCCCTGTAGCTTTCCAAGTGCCTTTAATACACGAAAGTATCTTTCTAAAATTTATTTCAAACAAAAATATTTCTTATTACTACCTAAATTACATTTTCAGAAATTATCATCCGAAGACAACCTTGTATCCAGTTCTTGGCGGGACCCTGTTTATCATTTTATATATATACTACAAACATTTCTTAGTTTACTAAATGCAGTTCAAAATAAAAATGCATATTTTATTTTAAAACCACCTTTAAGTAAATTACGCTCATATTCACTAACCTTTCCGAGATCTTTTGTGTAACCCTGTATATCTAAATTTAACTATTTATACTATTACCATTTATACTCTCCATTTAATATGCATACATTTAGCGAAACTTAAAAGCACATATCATAATTCAAAATGCATTTCATCCATGCAACAGTCATCATCCATGATATACAGTACTTCGGATAGAATATATAATATTTGAAATCTTTTGTGTGTCCCTGTAAATGCTATGCACTTCGTATTATGCATGAAATAACTTACATTAAGCCTCAGCAACATATATCAATTTGATTATACATTAAATCGTTTACCATAATTAAAATATGTCGGAAACTGTTCCTCCCTTTATTCCTATGCAATGGAATTCTTCTGTCTGACCCTGTAAATGAATAGTAAGTGCCCGTTTCACTACATACTTTACAAAATGCATATTTTAGTGCACTTTGTAAATGCATATAAATTTGAATATGTTCTACCGGCTGTAACATCGTTAAATTTAATTAAAACGATTTTTCCCCATAATGCCGTAATATGAGGAAATTTTTTGACTATCCCTGTAAATAAACTAATCATGGTAGAAACTTTATTTTCAATAGGTATTCGTGCTAGGTAAACGTTAAGAACGTCCAAAAATTTCATGGAAATCGGAGTATATTTACGAAAGTTAGAAAGCGACCAGACAGACAGACAAACCGAAAGCATAATAACTTTTCAACTTTGTTCGAAAGTGTTAAAAAATCGAGCCAAAAATATATTAATCAGTGATTTTATTTTCCACCTTTTCCCCACAAAAAATTTCTTCCATTGATAATTATGAGTTTTGAATAAAAATATTCATTTGTATGTAACTTTTAACTTATTAATTAGTATAAGTAAAAAATATTTCTGATTCATTTTAAATATGACGTCATTATTTATCTCGCTCCATTAGCTACTGATATTCACACCCCTTGTATTTTTAACGACCGCTATAAAGTACCTGTTTTATTTCAACTATGACGTCACATTTTCATGAGTGAACCATTTTATTAAAAATATAATTCTTTTTCATTCTTTTTACTTTTAATTTATGTCACCATATTTTACACAAAAATTCCCATTAACTAAACAAATATCCTTGTTAAATGTATTATAAAAAATACACCTTTTATTTTTATTTCAAACATGACGTCATATTTATTTTCTTTTAAATTATTTTATTATAATTTTTCGCGTGGAAGTTTTCTATTGAAAATTCATTGCCGCTGAAAAATTATTATTCCAATTTTTTATTTTCTTGGCAACAGGAAAGGAAAATGGTTAAATTTTATCTGAAAAATGCCTATTGATTTCGTATGAAAAATAATTACATTTTGAATTATTAAGGAAAATATTTGAATAAAATAAATAAAAATTACCCTATTATTTAATCCGGACTTCTAACTTTACGTCTGCAAAATTTCAAAGCAATCGGTTCAGTAGTTACGGCGTGAAAGCGGAACAAACAAACAAACAAACAAACAAACTCACTTTCCGATTTATAATATTAGTAAGGATAATGTACGGAGTTTTTTGAAGTAAGTAGTCTTGATTAAATTTCATACACGAAAAGTAGAATCAATTGCTTAAAAAAACTTCAAAAACAGAAAAAGCTGTATTTTTCTATATTTTACACTTAAAAAGTAAATTATTGAAATGAACAATTTATTTGAAATTTTCAAATTCAACATTTATTAAATACTTATAGAAAATGTAATAAAAGTATTTTTTCTCTTTTCATAAAATTTAATTTAAATCGGATTGTTCTTAAGATGTCTCAGATTTTAATATTGTTTCGAAAATATTTTGTTTTTATTCCTCTTCTATTTGCTGGTAAAACTTGTGTCTGCTTTGAAACCTATTTTATGTTATTATTAGAAACATGGTAACCATAACAACCAAACTTTAACTTTCTTGTGCTGCAGGTAATATATTCCTGGAAATAACTGAAGATAAATTTAATTAGATGAAAAAAGTAATAATTTATATACAGTTTGAGCTTATTTCCACATGTTTTAGTTATTTCTCTGTGTTTTTCCCCTAATAATAACATTCTTCTTTCGTAAAATGTTATATTGGTTGAATTTGCTTAATTATGTATTCCAATTTTTCAAAAATATTATTGAAAATGTTAAAATTTAAAAAGATTACGAAGTGAAGTAAGGAGATACATAAAAAGAGGAGAGTAGTGTGACATTTTTCTTGAAATTATAAAACAGGTGTATTTAATAGTTTGGCTTCTAGTGTATGGAAGAAGTTGTATATATTTTTTTAATTGCACATATTTTGAAAAAGAAAATGTTTGTACAATGAAGAATTTATAATTGCAAATTTCAAGAATTTAAAATAAATGTTTTTTGTAATAATATTGAATAAATTAATTCATACATTTTAACTTAAATCCTAAAGCATAGTTTAATTAAAACTCTTTTATTCCTTACTCGCTGATGTTCGTGACGTCGTTCACATAACATTAAAAGGGTTAAATGTATTAATTAAGTAAAACATTTTATTTCCAATCACTCTTTTTAAGGATTTTTGTTTTAAATATTTTTAAATTAATTAAAACTAATTTTTAAAAAATAATTAATTTTTAAATATTTTTTATTTAAATTAATATTTTTTAAAACACTGAATAAAAATTATAACTTACATAATTCTATTTACGCGAAAAAAAATTGAAATTCTACCAATTCTACTTTGCTTACAAAGTTTATTGGCAGATTTGAAACACAATGAGACTGTTTTATATCTTTGAAACGTATCCTATTTATGCATCAATAAACATTTGTTGTTGTTGTTGGTGGTGCGTGTCTGTAAAGGGGGGGGGGGCGATAAAAATACAACTTCAAAGCGTTATCAAAAAATTAATATTAAATATTCATTCTATTTAAATAGTTGCAGCATTACTTAACATTTTAAATTAAGCAGTTTTATTACATATTTGTTAAATTTTTGTTTTATTAAGAAAATCTTAATTTTGATATAATATTAGAGCTTGAAAGTCTAGTTTACATAAAAATATTGTAAATGCTAATAGCGTATTTATTGGAACATAAACTAGCATTAACATCATCTAAAGGCTCATCTAAAGGTTTCTGTATCCTCAAAAATTTTTACTTATTTTATTTTTCACATTTTAAGTAAAAACACAAATTTTACCCATGTTCTGGGACGGGCAATTACACTAATTTAACATAAATTGCTACTACTTTAAATTCAGAATGAAAAAAAAAAGACTAAAAATTTCACATTTTCTTTTTTTAAGTGGATGAACCGGCAAAATAATTACATAAAAATTACATAAAATTTAGTATTGCAAATTATTAAATTATATAAAGTGTCACTCATGTACTGCACCGATTTCTGTTTTATTGACAAAAGTTATTTTATATAGCTACAATAAACATATTTTTATTTTGATGTATGAATAACAGAAGCATGTATCTTTTATTTCCATTGTTATTCATAACAACTCATAATTCGGTAAAACATTTTTCGAATATCATTTAAAGAAAAAAAATGTATCATTTATTCTCATTTCATCTTATTATAGTATATTTAATACCCTCCTGGGTATCAAACTGCAAGAACCTCATTAATGAGATGATATTAAGCTTAGAATAAATACTAATAATCTAATTAAATATTAATATTTCTAATATCACTGTTTCTTTCCATGTTGCAAAAGGTTTTTATATTCCAAAAATGTTTAATAACATAAAATTAATTTCCGAAACTAAAAGAAGTACGATATCAGAAAATATTTTTAAAATATTATTTTATAATGCCGTAAGCTTTCTTTTGTTAAAATACACATTAAATATGTAAAAATGCAATTTTTAACTGTTTGAATTGTGTTTATATAAAAGCTTACTCCTGCAACAGTATTTTACTGAAATTCATAATAATCGTCTGATTTATATTAAATTGCATTTTTTTAATAAAAATTTCATATTTTACATATTAAAAAAGTACTTTAATTTTTCTTCCATTTGCAAATATGTACTTTTGAAAACTCATTTTATTGCTTTAAATTGAGAAACTAAATAAATAACCTTCATTTTTTTTTTTTTTTTTTTTTTTTTTTTTTTAACTTTATGACATAAAACCAATGACATTGATAGAATGTGAAATTTATTATTATTGGTCTCTAAAAGTACCGATCCAGTCCGTTGCTTAAATTATTAGTTTTTATTTAATACAGATTTTATATCATTCGTACAGTGGTGGTCAGAATTATAAGGACAAGGCAAAAATTGTCAAATCTTGGTTATATTTGGCGGGAAACTTATGCAAATTTTAATGCTGGAAACCAATGAAAATTGAAGATTATTTTTGTATGTTTTTATGGAAATATGTGGTAAATTCATATTTATAAAATGTATTGTAAATTTATACAGCTATCTGATATGGACAAAATTATAAGAACAACTGTATTTGTGTGTTTTAAAAAGTAAAATTTGCATATTTTTTGCTCTGCACACGGAACTTCCAGACGATATAAATGCATAGAAAGCGTTTGGAATCGTATTATTCTCTTTTCCAATCATGCCGCAAGGTGCAAAGCTTTTGGAGTTTCAGAAAGAAAAAATGGATGCATTTCATAATTCAGGACTTTCTGTATGCTAAATTGCTACAAAGTTTAATAGATCAAGAACGGTTATTTACAATTATCCTCAAAATACCGGTAAATATGGACGGCAAAGACATACAAGTAGGCCAACTTCTGTTTCTGTATGGGGGAAAAGAATGATAATAAGGCGAGCTTGCTTGCCCCCCCCCCCCCCCCCAAAAAAAAAAAAAAAAAAAAAAAAAAAAAAAAAAAAAAAAAAAACGGAAAAAACCGTGAATTGAACTTAGAATGCAACTGCTCGAACTGTTCGACGTGTTTTACGAAAAGAAAGAGAAAGATTCGCTATAGTAAACATGTGTGAAGACTGTCTCTTAAAAAAGTTCATGAGAGACTGAGGATGGCATTTGCCATACTATGGGAAAAAAGTGGGATTCTGCCTTTACCGGTAAGAAAAAGTTTAATTTGGATAGACTAGATTGTTTTTGCGTTTTCTAGTATGATCTTCGTAGAGAAAAAACAATTTTCTGACAGCATGTATTTTGAAGTGACTCAGTAACGATCTGGGGAGGTTTCACAACTGGTAGAACTCCTCCAATAATTTTTGTTCAGATTAGGAGGAATTGTGTGAGTTGCATTGATGTGTTGGGCGGTAATATTTTCCCAAAAGCTCCGTTAATAGCGATTGGAGGCTATTTTTCCGAGCGGGATAATGCCTTGATTCATGATTTTCAAACTTCAAACTCGTGGTTTGATGCTAATTTCGTAAAGCTCCTTGATTTGCCGGCCAGAAGTCCTAATCTGAATCCAATGGAAAACCTGTTGGGTATTCTGGCATACAAAGTATGCAAAAAATTGTATATAATCTCAAAACAAGCAAGAACTCATGTCTTCCATCGAAAAAGATCACTCAAAATTTTACAAGAATGTTTTTAAGAAATTGTCAAACTCCATTACGTAAAGACTGACAAAAGTGATTAAGAAGAAGCAAGGAGATTACTAATTAAGAGTGAGTTTCGGGAAAAAACATTCATTTTTCTTATAATTTTGTCCAATTTTTATAATGACATATTTTGTTTATTGTGACAAAACATTCATATTTTGCATTTTCCAATGTTTTGCATTCTACAATGATTTATAGCATAAAAAAGCATTTTCTGTACAAATTTCACTTTATTTAGCTCAGAAATAATTTTTTTCTGCACAGTTCTTAATTGTTCTTATAATTCTGACCACCACTGTAGTTGTCGAAAAAATATTTATGATAATTCGTTTGTTTTATTATTCTTTTTACTTTCTTCTATCTTTACAAGAAGAAAGTATTGGATTCGTGAAAATTTTTAATTTCCATTTTTCTATGCATTTATACCTTTTAGCCCTGAACACATTTAATGTTTTTTTTAGAAAATATCTGTCTGTGACTCTGTCTGTGACTCTGCCACTCTGTTAGTCTGTACGTGACAAAAAAATTTTGAACGCTCTATCTCAAGACCTAATGCACGGAATATTTTTATTAGTACAGGATAGAATTTTTTTTTCTTAATCTGGATATGCAAGTGCAATTGAGGTAGTGTGACATTAATTTTTGTCAACAATAATTATATTCCGCAATTAACTTCCTTTTACTTTTTCTCGAAACTGGAAAAAAATAGAAGATTTAAGAATATAAACCATGCTTAAATGTAACTATTATTCTTACTAAACTGAAGTGCCATTGAATTAAAGGTAGGCAATGCTGGACAAATTTGGTAGAATTGCCTCTCATTTCCACTAATGTGAGTGCGCTGTGGTAACTGTATTTATAGCTAGTACTGTGGCGGTTCTCAATAAGTCATTTCAACTGCCAGTGTGTTTAAAACTCGAAATTTTGGCGCCTTTTACCGCGAACAAATAATTAGAGTTGCAAAAAGTCGGGTTATTCCTAGATTTATTTCCAATAGACCCTGTTTATTAACAAGTTTATTCTCGAAAGAATTCATTTATTCCTAAAAGAACACGTACATTAGCGTGTATAACAATCTTAAATGTAACCACACAAAAAAGAGCAGAAATTGCGAACTCGCAATTTGACGAATCTGGTTGTTCATTTACTCGCCAAATGAAGCATTTTGTTGCGATTTGTCGCAATGGCGACCAACAGCGAGTATTCTGACTATATTTCTTAATTTATAAAGCGGTTAGACAATCAACCATACATTAAAAATAACAACAACAATAAAAATAGATTTTTTATAGTTTTTTTTTTTTTTTTTAATTTGAGGATAAAATCGCATTGTTAAATAGTAGAAATATGTAGAAAATAGTTCTATACGTGATATGGAATGGTTCCTTTATAAGTTTTAAAGTCGCCACATTTTAAACCGTAGACCTAAGGAAGCTGCCCGTTTGTAATAGATATAAAAATCAGAATTGGAATATTAAAGATGAATATTCAAATCTAACATTTAAAATAGGCATTTTATATTTTAAACCCTTGGTCTATATATTCTACCTGTTTCAGAATCATTCAACGAAAAAAGATGCCCTGCAAGTGACAGTTATATATATATCTATATTTATTATCTTATCAATTGTTAAAATCTAAATAATACATTAAAAATAACAAAAAACCTTATATTTCATACAACATGTGACAAAAGGTGACCTACCACTTGCGATTATAGACTAATGTAGCAGACTAATGTAGACTATGTATTGTCATTACCACCTTGGGTTGCCAGAAAAAAAAGTTCTAAATTGTGTATTGTTTCAATTCAGTGGTGTTTCATTTTGAAATTTGATATGCTAGTTTCTTAAAAGATTCGATTGTTTTCTAAGATCAGTCGAAAGAAAATTCCAGATTTAAAAAAATAAAGTGAGAAAACAGCATTCTAAAAACGTTGCAAATCAGAATTTTTATGTAATTTTTTTCATTTCTGCCTGATACAGTTACATAATGAAACGGTCGATTAAATGGTAATTTTAAATTATTCCTAAAAGTATATATTTTTATTCTAGAAATTAGACATACAAATATCAATTTCATATTTCAACTATCATGCGAGCAAAGCCGCGGGTTTTGCTAATTTATTTATTAAAGAAAAAATAACACAAATTTTTCTCATTAATTACTCAATATCTCAAATTAAACTGAATATTTAAGCTGAAAATCTAAGTCCATTTTTAAAAGGTTTATATATCTTTAAAGAAAACCATTTTTATTAAAAAAACTGACTCTGAACAAAAAAAAAAAATTACAAAAGATTACAATAAATAAATAAATAAATAAATAAATAAATAAAATAAAATAAAATAATAATAGAAAGTTCGTCTCGTTAAATAAACAATATGACAAATTAAACTGGATATTTATGCTCAAAATTTCAGTTCATATTTTAATGGGTTTATATTTGTCAAAAGAAAGCAATCTCTAACAAAAAAAAAAAAAACTTTAATAAAATATATTTGATCGTGAAGCATTTATAAAACATGCGTACTAGTATTTAAAGTTCAATATTTTCAAAACATCAGCATAAATTTTAAATTTATTTTCCATATATATGCAGCTTCCATTGTGCGCTAGTTTAGAATGCAGTGGAAATAACTAATCAAATGCAAATGGTTTATCTTTTAAAACACACTTATATTTCAAATATGCTTATATTCCATTTTCACATTCCATTTTTCCTTTTTTGACGCCATTTCCTATCAGAAATAACAATTTCCTGTTTTATTTTAATGGCTTTCTATTTCGAAAACCCTTCTAGACAGCCGAAACTATCATCTTTTAAAAAATTTAAAAAATACTTAGAAAAAATTATGCGATACTTTATAAAGCATATTTCTATGAAACATTTTCAGATTTTATTAGATTGTACTTCAGTTTTAAAAGGACAGCATGTATTCAAAATCAAAATTAAAGAAGTTAACTTTCATGGACCTTGAAAACACATACTAAGTTAAAAAAAGACTCTATTTCCAACATGACGCAAACATTTTACTATGCGTAGATCTATAACTCTAGAGAGTATTAAGACGATTTCACAACAATTTTTTAACAGTTTTGGAAATAGCTAAAATAAAAATTGATATACATTAATTAAAACTTTAACACTATTCTCAAAAATATTACATTCAACTCGTTCCATCTGTGAAATCATATGATGTAATTTTCATATTTATGCACTTTACTCAACAATATTTCGGGGAAATGTAATAATTGACTAGAAGTGCATCTGTTGTTGCCTTTAAACCCCTGTCCATCAAGGAAAAGGCAAAACTGTAATGTTCTTTTAACTATAGCTTTGTTAATTGATATAAATGGATTTTTCCTGCAGAATTATCAGTTTTTGTTCAAAATGAAGAAGAGGCGCCTCCGTGATTAGTATTATTCATGCAGATTTTTTATATGATAAATCATATCCCTTATTAGGTTAAGGGATTGGTGGAGGGAGTTGATTCCCCTCCCCCTTAGTTTGTTTTTCTAACGGAATTAACCCTTGAAAATATAAGGCTGTAATATACAATTAGTATGCGTAGCCTGTGAGCTTAGTGCCATCAGTTTAACTGGACAATATTCTTTTTATTTCTATCTTTACAAGAAGAAAATATTGAATTCATGAAATAATTTCGACTTCCAGTTTTCGATGGATTTATACATTTTATAAGGTCCTGAACATGATTTGGTGGTTTTAGAAAATGTATGTAGCAAAAATTCTGTGGGCGCTATACCTCATTAATTAATGCACAGATAATGGACAAAACTTTAGATTCACTTAGACCTTGATGCAGCATTTTTCTCGATCTCTGCAATTGCTCAATCTCCAGAACTAATGCACGCATTTTTATCAAACTTCACATTCGGTTAGTCCAACACATGAATTGACATTTTTTATATTTTGGTATAAATCGCTCAACAACTGGCTCAGTAATCTGCATTTGTTGCGATTTCTGCAATAGTTCTATATCCAGAATTAATTCACATAATTCCATCAAATTTTAGATTCAGTTAGTCCTTGAGATGAATTGACATTTTTTACATTTTGATGTAAATTCATTAACAGATAGTGCTGCTATGATGCATTTTTTAGGATTTCTGCAATAGATCTATCTGATTTAATGCACAAATTTTTATCTAACTTAGGATTCAGTTAGATGTTGACGCAAGTTGTTACTGATTAGGTTTTGATGTTAATCTTTCAATAAATGGTGCTCCTAAGCTGCATTTTGTGGGATTTGTACAAATTTAGTGATAGTCACATTTGAAGAACTAATGCACAAAATTTCATATCTTTAGAATTATCATGATGGGCATAGATTGCAATTTAATTTTGGGACTCTGATAGTGAATTTTGAAGCATTAACATGTATGAGGAAGAGGAAAATTTTGAGATTGCCACATCCGATTAATTTGACAAGGATTGTTCCTGGGAGTACAGGATATTTACATGTACTGCATTTATAGATATTAAACTTGTGAATACATGCTTTTTAACACTAATTCTGAATGCATAATTTTCGTAAAAATTAAGATTTTATTTTATTCAAATATCGCTTTTTAAAAAGAAAAAGAAATGCTTTTGTATGACATGTTATTTAAATCTAAACGTTTCTCCACTAATTATCATTATGTTATGTCTGATTTGTTATTACAGGCTACATAAAAAGAACTTATTGACCCCTTTTATTATTCCGGTTCCCGAAAACCCGAAAAATCCAATTATCGGAATATGAAGAAGAAAATAAAATGGAAATTTTACTATTTCGGGTCCGCAGACTCAGAAAAGAAAAGGTGAAATTGCTGCAATTTTGTTGTTATTTCCTGTCCTCAATACGAAATAATTTTGATGGAAAGGTAGAAAATAAAAATAAAAATTTTACTATTGGCAAAATTAAATATAAAAGAAAACGCTTGTTCTCAAAAGTTTCCGGCCACTTATCATTCTTTAGCTTTTTTTTATCCATAAAGTGTTTTTTGATTGTGTTTATGAATGAATCAACGTGTATAGCATAGTTTGAATTCAAATTTGAAAAGTTCAACAATTATTGTTCATAAATGAGTGATTAGTTTGTCGCTAAAAGGCCAATCTTCTCGAGATATTGCGGCTAAGTTATCGATCGGTAAAATCGACTGTAAACAATATTTACAAAATTATATAAAGATGGTTATGGCTTTCAGGACTTTCAGAGGTCCGGGAGACCCCGGAAAATTACTATTCCTGAGGACAGAATTATCAGGAAAGAAACCATTGATAATCCGCATGAAAATTCCGTTGCAATATATACTGCGATTTACGGAATGAAAATATTGCTGAAATAAGTTAGTCTACAGTGTTATGATGCTGACGTGATACAGAACTTTATGGAAGAGTCGGTTTTAAAAAATTTTCAGAGGTAAAAAAAATACCGACCTACCCTACTTTTATTTTCCAAGGAACACAAAGTCTGGTCAAGTGAAAACTGGAAAAAAGTTCTATTTTTCCATCAATCGAATTCGAAACAGTTTTGGAAGTGATGGCAGTTACAACGTCCGATGACCTAACAACAAAAGATATGATTCCACCTATGTTATTCCTACAATGAAGCATGGCGGCGGACACGTTATGCCGTGGGGAGTATTTTCCTCAAAAAGTGTCGGTCCGTTATTTGAAATCCACAGCCAGGTGAATTATACAATGTATAAGGATATCTTGCAAGACTATTTTCTGCCTTATTAGAGAAAAAAAAATTTGGTCGCATCTATTTTTCTTAAAAGGATAACGACATTAATAATGTTTGCAAACCTCGATAATCAATGGTTTTCGCACATAAAATTTCGTTTTTGACATAATCAGCCCAGTCAAGCGCCCAGCATGAATCCAATAAAAAATCTTTGAAAAGAAGTTGACAAAAGTCTGCGGAACTATAAATATTCCAAATCAACCGAAATTTCGCCAAAATTTCAAGAAGTGTGGGAAAAACGTACCATAGACGATCTTTAACCTTTGATTGTATGAATGTCACGTTGCTGCGCCGCAGTACTTATTGCTAAAGCTAATAAAATAGTTATACGATAAAATACTAATCGTAAATGTTGTTGATCACTGTAATTTTATTACAATACCACTTTTTTACAAACCTGTGAAGGTGGCCGGAAACTTTTGAGAACATGCGTTTTTATACTTAATTATGTCAGTTAAATTTATTGATATTTACATGTTCTTCTATAAGTAAATTCCTAACTATTAGCCGACCCAGTGGCGTGGTTGGTAGCAGCAGCTCCTCCCACACCGCTGGACCCTGGTTCGAGTCCAGCTAGCGGCATGGGTGTCTGTGTTGTCCCTGTGATGTGTATTAAAATGTATGTACTGTATTTATACTTAATTTTGTCAGTTAAATTTATTGATATTTACATGTTCTTCTATAAGTAAATTCCTAACTATTAGCCGACCCAGTGGCGTGGTTGGTAGCAGCAGCTCCTCCCACACCGCTGGACCCTGGTTCGAGTCCAGCTAGCGGCATGGGTGTCTGTGTTGTCCCTGTGATGTGTATTAAAATGTATGTACTGTATTTATACTTAATTTTGTCAGTTAAATTTATTGATATTTACATGTTCTTCTATAAGTAAATTCCTAACTATTAGCCGACCCAGTGGCGTGGTTGGTAGCAGCAGCTCCTCCCACACCGCTGGACCCTGGTTCGAGTCCAGCTAGCGGCATGGGTGTCTGTGTTGTCCCTGTGATGTGTATTAAAATGTATGTACTGTATTTTCTGTAATAATAAAGTGTTCTGTATTTGTTTCTGTGCATTCTGGATCATTCGAGGTAACAGTCATTGTAGCTATAGACCTCAAAGCATTGTTCACTCAAAACTCAAAAAAAGAAACTCCTAACTATTACGTCAATAAAATGTATAAATATCCCTTTGAGATTTCTCTTCATATGGGTATATTTACAAATTAACTGAAAAATTTTTGCTGGTCGGTAACTTTTGATCGCCTGTGTATATATATATTATATTATTTAATCATTAGATAATTTTACAATTCAACATCTACAATGAATATACAATAACCCAATATGTAACAAACTATAATTCACATTATTTTCAGTCTTGCGCTCATGCAAATAATATGGGGTGATTCATTTTTTTGGCGTTATATCCGATTCTACAGACCCGAAGAAACTCAGGGGAAAAATGTTTCTTTTACAATACTACTTTGGGTTTCTTATCTTAAAAAAAAAAAAAGAGCAGAAATGTACAATTTCCGCATTAACTCTAATTAAAGTTCTCCGTAGGCCAAAATTCCAGGCTCAGACCCTTAAAATTTTGGTCTTGCTCATTTGCACTTTTGAATTTAGGTCCAAGTCTATGCAAAAATCAATAGAAACATGCACGGTCGAAGTAAAAATCAATGAAATCCGGCTCAGCTCAATTTCTAAAAAAAAAAAAAAAAAAAAAAAAAAAAAAAAAAAAAAAAAAAGTCCAATTTTGATTATATATAATCAAGATTCTTTTAAAGAATACTGTATGCATATTTATTAGAAAATTGGAAGATATGTTTCATATGGTGATAAAAGTTCATAAGTCATAAAGAATGTCAATTATAACTTTGATTTTGAGGCTATGAAAAAATTAGTTTAGTTTAGAATTAAAGAAAAAAATTGGTTAAAATATCATAAATTTTAAAGGCATGTGAAAAATGCCGAAAATTGCACGTCAGACGTAGCAAATGAGGTGCGGTCGTATTATAATGAAATTTTTAAAATGTACAATACTTCAGATTCAATACAGTATCCAAAATCTTTCATCCTTTTTTTGGTTTCCATTTCTAATAAAAGTGGTCCCCCAAAGTCCCTTTTTTAAGCAAAAATGGTCCCCCAAAGTTTTTTAAAAATAAAAATGGTCCCCTTCCCCCCTTTTTGAGGACTAAAATGTGTTGGGAGCTCTACGTATTCTACCTGTCTCAGAATTTCAACGAAAAAAAGATGTCCTGCAAGTGACAGTTATACAGGGTGTGTCCACTCTCAATGACGGCCAATGGTTAATTTCTAAACCGTTAGTCATACACATATAGTTCCAATTGCAAAAATGCTTTAAGAAAGGTAAAGAATTGTTTTTCAAGTGATTTAGGCCAAAAAAAATTTTATTAAAAAATTACGAAAATTAACTTTTTATGCGGTATCCCGGTCCTATTAGTGATATTTAGTAAAAATTTTCCATCGCCCTATCAAGCGATACAAAAAAGGTCCCATTCATCTACCATTAAAATTGACCGAGTTATGAAACTTTAAATTTCATGACTTAAACCATTTTTCTGTAGCTGAAAACGAATGAATGAGTTGGACTAAGTTTTCAAGGAACGTGTACTAAAGTGCTTAAATTATTATAAAGGGCATCCATTTCCAACAGCTAATTCTTAAACCATTTGTCACAGACATATAGTTCCAATTACAAAAATGTTTTAAATGAGATAATGAAATATTTTTAAAGCAATTTAACTGAAGGTGCTACCACCGTATAAGTTTTACGGTAGTGTTAATTTTTATTATTTAACTTCTAGATTAATTAAAATAGTTGAAGACGTGAGTTTTAAAATTTTCTTTATCGATAAAATCGAATTTTGGGAAATCGCGTTTTTATTTTAAAAAGGTGTGTTATTTTGATAAGCTTTTATTTTGCTTAAAACATTCGCATGTAATGTTTCCCTAGTTCAAAATTTCTATTCAAATTTTAATTCACTTCCAAATATCCGATCGAGGTTCAATTTGCACATTTATTTATATCCAATGACAATGTGATATTAATACAATTTTAGGTGCGTACCATTTATTTACTTTATAGGACTACACCAAATTCTGTTAGGTTAAGTAATTAATCTATTAGAATTTTAAATACATGTCATTTTGTAACGAATTCTGACTGTTGCTTTTCATAATTTAAATTAACAAACTTTCTGTTATTTTTTGCTTATATTTTTAGTACAAATTTTGCTTTAATGTGTAATTATCAGCATAAATTTTAAAATAATATTGTAAAAATTATTTTACTTTCAATGTTTAATGTTTAATTTTATATCTTGCGTTTATTTTTATTTCCAGTAAATTTGTGACTGACCCCTAATTTGCAGCATAAAAGATGCTTCAACTTTAAACAGCTATTACTTGGTTAGTTTTAATCACAGATGAATGGGACTTTTTTTGCATTACTTGTTAGAGTAGTGGTAAAAATTTAATAAATATCATTTATAGGACCGGATGACCATATCAAATTTTAATTTTCGTAAATTTTTACTAAAATTTTTTTTACCTAAATCGCTTGAAAAACAATTGTTTGCCTTTTTTAAAGCATTTTTGCATTTGGAACTATACGTCTGTGACTAACGGTTTAGAAATTAGCCATTGGCCACCGTTGAGAGTGGACACCCTGTATAAATAGCAATAGCTATTGGGTCGTTCGGAAAGTCCTTTCCGTGTTGGAAAATCAGTTCGCTCCGGAAAATTTTGCTCATTAATATCTAAGTATCAGATATCGGAAACAATATCTAATAATTAAAAAACAGAATTTTCCGGTGCGAATTGAATTTCCCAAACGGAAAGGACTTTCCGAACATTTCAAACAACCTTATCAGTTTTAACAACCTTATCAGTTGTTAAAATATAAACTATACATTAAAAATAACGAAAAACCTCATATTTCATACAATATATGACGAAAAGTGACCGGCCATTTGCGATTATAGACATTTTGTTAAAAATATAAAAAAGTACATGAAGAATTACCTTGAGACTCCAGGTGTGTAAACAGAATGGTGGAGGTCGTGAAATAACGTGAACATTTTTTTTTTCGAAACACCATAGGGGAATGTCACCAAATTGAATGAATAGGAACAAATATCTTTTGGATGCCCTTACAAAACTAATGTAGCAAACTCGTTCAAACTACAGATTATGATTAAGTGGCTTATTGTAATAAAATTTGTTCATTTTTATGACGACAGCATATATACTCGTAGAGAAATTTGCCAAGTTTTGAGCCTATAATTTGCAGAGTTCTTAATATAAAGAAATGTTATTTTCAGAAAATACGACAAACAACATTGTACACAATATCCTGTATTAAAAATTAAAAAATAATAAAAATTGTACATAAAATGAACAGGTTTACTAAATAATTTTTCGCTGCATGAATGCTATCAAACTTTCAGTGGTGTATTGTGTTAGCTAAATGTATAGAGCAACTTTTGTGAAACTTTCAAAAACATGGTGTGAAAATTTTGAAAATTATAGCCAATAGAATATGCTCAAAATCCGTTTTTCCTAAAATAAAACAAAAAATGAAGGGCTGTATCCTAATATAGTAATACGCGCACTATTGTATATTCTTTATTGACCCTAAACAATGGATTTATGGATATAGTTCCTCACCTTATTGCTCCATTTTGGAAAAACCGATTTTGAACTTATCCTATCAATGATAATTTTCAGAATTTTTAAGCTATGTGCTTGAAAGTTTCCCAAAAGTGTTATGTACATTTAGCTAACACAACATCCAAGTGAAAGTTTGATAGCATTCGCGCTTGTGCAGTAATAAAAAATTGTTTTATAAACCTGCTCTTTTTTCATACAATTTTTATTATTTTTTAAATTTTGCTTATGAGGTATTGTGTACAATGTTGTGTATCATATTTTCTGAACAGAACATTTTTTTTGTATTTCTGCAAATTATAAGCAAAAAAACTTGTCAAAATCTGAATTTTTTTTTTAAACATAATTTTTCTACGCGTATACATGCTATCCTCCAAAAATGAACACACTTTATTGCAAAAAGTCATTTAAACATAATCTACATTTCAAACGCTTTGTTTATATCAGTTTTGACAGGGTATCCAAAAGATATTCATTCTTTTTCAATTTGTTGGCAGTCATCAAAGAGGATTCGAGAAAAAAAATCTTCTAGTAAATATGTGATATATACTATTCTTTTTACACATCTGAAGTTTCAGGATAATTGGTCATTTATTTTTCTAGATGTTTTATAAAACATCTTAAATTGAAAGTGACCGGACACCTTTGGCCGTATAGCGCATAAGTTTATGAAAGCTGAACCTCCAGTAACTGGGCTTACAAACGTTCCACTTTTTGAATACCAGTATTTTCTAATGTAATTTTTTTAATACATTTATCTGGCAAATTTTGCAGAAACGTAGTCCGAAATTTATTTGTAGCTCAAATGTTGTCGATTTTTTTCCTTTTTTTCTTTTTCTTTTTTTTTTTTTCAAAATATTTGTACTAAATGTCGGAACATTTGGTGCATTGGCATAGACGAAAGCAAATCTTACTGTAGCCCGTGCTTGTGTTTAAAACTATTAAAATAAAAATTTAATAAATTATTGCTTATAGTTTCGGAAAAATATAGACAGCTGGCTATTTCGAAAAAAGTGCTCTTAGATTTTTCAATATTATTAAATTTAAAAGCGCGCGCTGTATGTTTTTTTTTTTTTAGAAACTGTTGAAATATAATAATGAATAGTAAAAGGCTGACATTTTATGGTTTTCACATTCATCATTATTTACATTATGTCAGAAAAATATTCTAATCTATCGAAAATGAAAAATTTCCATCCCATTCTTTAAAAGCATTCTTTTAATAACCGTTGCTAATCGATAGTAAAAACTTCTTTAATATGTGAGAGAACATAAAAGCGAGCATATTCCTTAAAAATGTGCAAAGGTCTTTTCTACAAAATTTTAATAACTTTCAGTAATTTCCTTTCTTTTGAATTTCATTAATATTTCAGCAGTGTTTAAAAGTGTGAAATGATATAAGAGTTAGAAAAAACTAATGTTTAGATAAAAAAAAAATTGTACAAGTGAAATATACATTGAAATAATCATTTTCCCTTTACTTAAAAGCCTATTTTGTATATCTACGCATGCATTTTTAGATGCGTTCGTAGTTATACAAATATAGTAGTCATTCAGACTGTCTGTCTGTTCGCATATAACAGAGCAAAAACTACCCAACCAAATCATTTGAAAGTTAAAATATATAATTTTTGCTTGTGTTGAATCATTTTAAATTTTACGAAAATCTTATGCATAGTTTAATTACAGAGCCAATCATAATTATTCCGTTACATTACGGCCAATGGCAAAAAATAGTCTCAAGTGCATTTTAAACATGGTATACTTTTTCAAACATAATATAATTGACATGAATCTTTGAAGTACATACTAAAACATACATTCTGAATATTTTATGATGCAAAGAATATTTGTTATTAACTTACAGGGCTACACAAAAGTATTCCATTACATAGTGGTATACGGGGAAAAATTTTGGGGGCGCGTTTTGATTATATTAAGCTGTTTCATATTTTATGGATTTCATATACGTTGCTAAGGTTTACTACAAATTTTTTCCTGTATAATAAAAAGTAGATAATATTTACACTAGCAAAAGCCATGCTTTGTTTGGATTCGCGAAGCATTATTTTATAAAACAGATATTTGAAAGTAACAATATTTTTATTATTATTATTATTATTGCATCTTTATTAAACAAAAACATTCTCTCTCATTCTCGCAGTGACGTTTTCACGAATAATTATTGTTGTGTTTGCGAACTTATTAAAGTCTTATTTTTCTATAAATCCTTCTGATTAATGAGTCGATATTATTTAGCCACAATACGACCTTCGCAAAAATATTTATAAAGAGCTTGAACCAAGAACTTCACGCAGATCTTTTAAATTTTCATTTATATAACAAATTTAAGAATTAATTTTATTTGTTTACAATTATTTTGTTGCCAGTTTACAAAAAAAAAAAAAAAAAAAAAAAAAAAAAAATCCATAATACAATTTTTTAAAAATGTTTAAGTGTCATCTGTGCAAACGATTTTGCGGGATAATGAAAACATGTTTTATTTAATAAATTAATCATGATTCTATCTATAATTATTTACTCCATGATTTAAACTTTTTTTTTCTGAAAATATACGCGTTTCATTTTTTATTTATTTGCTAAAATGCGTCCGTATTGGAAATGCATGTAAAATAAATTAATTAAAATAATAATTTTTTTAACGTTTTACTGTAAAAAAAATTATATTCTGCAAATCTACAGATCATAATTTATTTTTGTGTTCAATTTGAAGTTAAAATATTGAATAGTTTTTTTGTAAATAATTTATTTTTGTGTTCAATTTGAAGTTAAAATATTGAATAGTTTTTTTGTAAAGCGTACGACAAATTGTAATTCGTGTGGACTAGTAGAGGATTCGCTTCGCTCATCCTAATTATTACACAAAAGATTTCGACCATTATACTGTATACGGAACTGTAAAAGCAAGATCTGTATATTTTTAAAACTTCGATATTGATTGATTTAACTCTTTTATATGCTTTCATTTAGTTAAAATTTACTTAGCTTATGATCATAAATTGTATGAAATATTGAAATAATTCTTTTTCGAGAAAGTTAAGATAAAGTAAAGTTCTTGCTAGTCAACAGTGAGTTTAATGAGGTAGTTATAATATTTTCTTATTATTAGAAATACACTTTAGTTCTATGTTTAACTGTTTAAACGCCAATATTCCCAAATGAGAACATTGCATTAATTGTAATACAAAAGATATATTTTCCAACATAATGACGATGTCCTTATTTTTACTATAAAATATAAGGTTGATTTCAACTTTGGAAAAAAATATTTATGTTTAATTATTTATCACAGGAAAATGTAAATTCATTAATTTGCATAAAAATACATTATTTGTTTTTATCGTTTTCTCTGTATTACTTACATTTTACCGCTAGGAATCTGAATGTTTTTGGAATTCCAGAAAATACTCAAGAACAATACACAATAGCATATAGGGGAAAATAATTTGTTATATTTGCATAAGCTGTCAATCAATAATTATGTTCCAAAATGCGAACACTGAAATGAAAATAGTCAAAAAAAATTGCAGAAATATTATTTTTTGTTATTTTTTAAATTTGTATGCATAAATTAAAACATTTGAAGCTATAATATAGGAAAAACAAAATTGTAACTACATTGCGATATAAATTCGGCGTGTAAACGGTTAAAGAAAAATAAGAGGAAAAGAAGATAGATAACCGAATTTTTAACCCTTTGTTCTCTGCATCATTTCGAGTATTGAATACCAGCGATTCCGCGTCATTTTACAAATTTTATTCGAATTTTAGTCGGTTAGCTTCACATGTTTAAAAGAAGATTCTTTTAAATACACAGTTTTAAAAAAATGTTTTTATTAAATAAGGCAAATTTCATTTTCCTTTATACCTGGTGCCAAAATAAATTCCATAAGGAAATGTGATGTCGCCTCAGCGGCTACAAGGGAGTTTTCTTTCACCTAACAATGTCGCGGCAGCGGCGAGACCGGAGTGCGAAGGGTTAAATAATATAAATGTTTTTCCAACTTAACGCCAGTAAAATGTTTGCATCGCAGTTATGTCTTTTTAGAAATATTTAATTTATCTAGTTTATTTACAAAAAAAAAAAAAAAAAAAAAAAAAAAAATAATAATAATAATAATAATAATAATAATAATAATAGAAAGTTTGTCTCGTTAAATAAACAATATGACAAATTAAACTGGATATTTATGCTCAAAATTTCAGTTCATATTTTAATGGGTTTATATTTGTCAAAAGAAAGCAATCTCTAATAAAAAAAACTTTAATAAAATATATTTCATCTTGAAGTATTTACAAAACAGCGTGGACTAGTATTTTAACTTCTGTGTTTGCAAACGTCAGCATAAATTTTAAATTTATTTTCCATATATATGCAGCTTCCATTGTGTGCTGGTTCAGAATGCAGTGGAAATAAATAATCAAATGCAAATGTTTTATCTTTTAAAACACACTTATTTTTCAAATATGCTTAGATTCCATTTTCGCATTCCATTTTCCTTGTTTTTTGGTTCCATTTTCCTATCAGATAGAAATATTTCCTGTTTTATTTAAATGGCTTTCTATTTCGAAAACCCCTTCTAGACATCAGCCGGAAATATCGTCTTATTAAAAGTTTCTTAGAATATATGATGCAGCATTTTACAAATCATATTTATAAGAATATTTCTTTTTATTTAATTAGATTATTATTCCTCTAATTTAAAAGATGAACATAGTTTCAAAATCACATTTAAAGAAGATAAGTTGCATGTATCTTTTTCTTTTGAACTAATAAAGTGATTTCACAACATTGTTTAAATTGTTTTGGAAGTAGCTAAAATAAAAATTGATATACGCTAGTTAATATTTGTATACCATTAAAAAAAATTACATTTTCCAACTCTTTTCTCTTGTGAAATCAAGTAATGTAATTTCCATATTTATGCACTTTACACAATAGTATTTCGGACAAATGTAGTAATTGACTATAATTTTATTTTTTGTTGTCTTTAACCACAAAAACTAAACGCAATATAGCCGAAAATGCTATTGTAGACTGGAAAAAATCGCTATATATTACAGATACAAAATATAGTAACCGATGTAGCAACACTATTAGGACATTGCCAGGTTTCGAAATTAAAAAACTGAAAACTAAACAAGACTGCGATGGATCTTCTCAATTTATCGTACATTACTTTGTTCTTAAAAGTAATCTGAAACTTATATCAGCTCTTAGCGATATAAAAAATGAAAAGCTACTAAAGCAGAACTAACTTACATATAGCTGACTGCTCAAATGATATCCAAAACGTATTCGCTATGTACAACAAAGAAATCACGGTAGGTAATAAACTCAGAAATACAATTAATTATACAAATATTACTTAGGAACTCCGTTGAACTTTATTCATTGACCGTGAAAATTATCTCATGCCGATGATGGCAGCTTCTTTCCGTTAATACTAGACTTCAAATCCGGCCTGGACTTGCGTACCACATGGATGTGGCTATCGCCACTAGATCCGCTGAAACTAACTTTCAGTGTCATTTTTATTAACAATTTCAAACAAAGTTAAAAGTATTTATGCTTTGGATTTGTCTATCCGTCTATCCATCTTTCCGCGCTCTAACTCTGGTAAATATACTCCGATTGCCATTAAATTTTTCAAAGTTATTGACGTTTATACCCTAGTACTAACCCTATTGAAAATGAAGTTTATACCATCATTAGTTTATTTATAGGAACGGTCAAACGTTTTCCATTACATTACGGTTTATAGGGGAAAATCGTTTCAAATGAATTCTAAAGATGTTACATCCTGTCAAACATATTCAAATTTATATGCATCTACAAAGTGCACTAAAATATGCATTCTGTAAAATATGCAATGAAAAGAATAGTTGTTTTTTATTCACAGGACCACACAAAAGAATTCCATTACGTAATAATAAAGAGGGGAAATTGTTCGCGACATACTTTAATTATGGAAAACGATTTCAGGTATAATCAAATTTATATAAGTTGTTGAGGCTTAATATGAGTTATTTCAAGCATAATGCGAAGTGAATAGCATTTACAATGATTTTAAATTGTAAAAAGGATTTCAAATTGTATATTATATCCGAAGTACTGTAAATTATGGAAAATGACTGTTGGACGGATGAAATGCATTTTTATTAATTATGATATGCACTTTTAAGTTTCACTAAATATATGCATGTTATATGGTGTGTATAAATGCTTATAGTTACACAATTTAGATATACAGGATTGCACAAAAGATTTCGGAAAGATTACTGAATATGGGCGTAATTTATTTAGAGGTGGTTTTAAAATAAGTTGTACATTTTTACGTTGAATTGCATTCAGTTTATTAAGAGATGTTTGTAGAATATAGATAAATTGACGAACAGGGTCACGCAAAGAACGGGATAAATGGTCGCCTTTGATTGATGATTTCTGAAGATGTGATTTTAATAGTTTAAAGAGCATTTTTGTTTGAATTAAATTTAACAAAATATTTTCGCGTTCTAAAGGTACTAGGTAAACTACAGAGCTGATCAAAAGTATCCAAGTATGTTTCCATCTGTTAGTATAATTTATTGTAAGGAAAATTTGAACTAGTTAAGCGTTTTCTTGCTAAACTAAATTTGCACATTATATAGTATACTAGCAGGCTATGCCCGCTTCGCTGGTCCATATTTCCAAACGAACCTTGACTCAAAAAAATGGTGATTTAAAAATTTTATTTTAAAGCCGTATAGACCACCCTGGAATGTTCTTCCGTATTGCTGAAAATCATGCCAACGCCATTGCAATATTGTACTATTGTAAGTCTTGGCGAAAATTTGGGCAATTAAGCACCATCTCTTTTATTTTATCATTTACAGTAGACTTTCGTATGAACATGAGACCGTTATGACAACAGGAATCAAAATGTTCTCGAGTCATCACACTATTACATTAGAAGGCATTGCAATGATTAGTGAGATTGATTATCAAACTCTATTAACTTTCGGATTGTACATTATCATTTCTTAGTTCTTAAAATCCCGACATCTGAACTTGCACTATGTGTAGTTCTGGTAGCCTACATACAATGTCATTTCATGTTACATTTTTTAATAAACTTCCTCTTCTAGCAGGTCTACTGTAGTTTCCTATCTACCTTAATCTGTTCCAGCAAGAATACATAGAATAAAAAATGTAAAGAATTACTGACAGATAAAGAAGAGTTTTTGTTTGTTTGTATTTATGACGGCCATTTATCTACACTTGGGATATAGGCCCTAAGGAAAGGATGCCCTCCGTGGGGGTGGCAGACGAAGAAGGGTGTTTCACTTATATATTTAGTAGAACAATGAAGCATAAAAAGTATGTTTTAAAGCTGTATTATTTGAATAACATTAAAATTACTTAAGTTTCACTGCCTCTTCCTTTTATAAAACAGTTGCTAACATGTAGCCGTTAAATCAGAATAATCTTGATGACTAAATTTTGTAGAAAAATAAGTCTTTGCCTCTAATAAAATCTTTCTACCTTCTGTAATCGATTCCATTATGATTTTTAGTGTCAAACATTAGAAGTGCTAGAAACGATATTGTTACAAATGTACCAGACTTATTTCATGTTTGTCCTCAAATAAATGTGAAATTTACGATCATCCATTATTGGCATTTAATGTTATAGCTTAACGATAGTTTTTTGTTCGACTACTTGATTATTCCGTCGATCAATTTCGCCAAATTATACAAATGGACATAATTTTTATTTTAAATAACCAAAGAATCAATAAATTACTAAAATGTTAATAGAAATACAAATAAACATCGAATTAAAATTGGTTGATGAAGTAACAATTACGTATAACAAATTCAATGTCAAATGGTCGATGGGATTATCAAGTATTACCAAATTATATAAACAAATTGTATAAACAATAATATTGCCAATAATATTTCGTTGCATGTGTCATCTACGGATCCCGTTGGCGCGATTGCAGCAAATTGCGATTTTATGCCTCACGTGGTAATCCGGTAATAGTTGATTATTTTTGAGTAAATTATTTCATTATTTTTCTTTTCTCTTTTAAAATTATATAAATTGTTTTGTTCCATAATTATTTATTGACTTAGTTTATTATTATTATTTCCTTTTTAAAATATTAGAAAATAAATAAGAGTAATATAAATGTAATTGGTATTTGAAAACGCAGTGTTCTCCAAATTGGCATCATAAAAAAAATCACGCCAAGGTGATGCATGTATAAAAGTGGAAAAATGTTTGCAATAATATAAACAAAAAAAACGTAAACAAATTAAAAAATCGCCATTTCGATAGTTTTTTAAAATAACATCAAGCTTAATTCTCCAGTCGGGCAGCAATAGTAAATTTTTTTTTCTTCGTCTGTTTCATAATAAAAAAAACATAAATTTAATAACTTCTAATTAAACATTCTGACTAATTTTCTGTAATCGGATTTATGATCTAAAAGTATCCTTAATACATAAACAAAACAGTGCAGTTGTCATGTACGCGCCGAGGTCGGCGTGATAATTTTTTACACTAATTTGGCGAAAAAATCATTTTCGAATACCAGTTTCATATATATATATATTTAAATTATTTTCTATTATTTAAAAAATAATAATAATTAGTATTTAAATAATAAATATAGAACAAAACAATTTACATAATTTTAAAGAAGAGAAAGGAAATAAAAAAACATTTTATTAATAATTAAATAACAATAGTCGGGTTGCCATGCCAGGCAAAATAACATTAATTTAGTGTCCATTAGTTACCTCGGTGTGTATATGATATCTGTGCAAACAAAACTTCCGATAATATAATAAATGACGTCATATTTATTTTCCTTTGAATTTTTTTTATTTTAATTTTTCACGTGGATACTGTTCAACTAAAAATTAATTGCCGAGGAGAAATTATTTTCCATATTTTGATTTTTTTGGCAACGGGAAAGAAAATGGTTATTTTTCATCGGAAAAATTTTAATTGATTCTGTATGAAAAATAATGAAATTTTGAATTATTAAGGAAAATATTTGAATAAATCAATAAAAAATTAGCCTATGTTCACCGGAAATAGTGTAGCTTTCCAACGGTGAAAGAATTTTTCAAAACCGTCAAGTAGTTTCGGAGCCTATTCAATTCAAACAAACAAACAATCAAATCTTTCCTCTTTATAATATTAGTATGGATATATCAACTGGCATATCAAATAAAAGGCAGTTCAAAAGAATTGGAATACATATTTAGCTATGAACTGTAACACACCTTATTTCACTGGCTAACGAAGTTTTGTTAAAGATTTCAGGAAGTGTTGGAAAGTATTTTAAAATCTATGCTTAACGCATGATTTTTCTTGCTTGTTATGATCTACTGATGGACTAAAATACTTTAATTAACATTAACTACAGTGAAAAACAATATTCCGAGACAAAATCTCACCTGTAAAACATAAATTAAAAATGAAGTAGGGGGTTGCTCTCACGCACATGTATTAGTACAGAATTCAGGAATTATCAAAACCAGATTTTCTTGTTAAGAGAGTAGCTAGTTTTTTTTTTCAAAAAATCATTTACATTTAAATGGCAATTTATATTCACTTAAAATGTATTACAAACATATTTATTAGAAGTAATTTTCAGCTATTATCCTCCCTTTAAATTAATTTAAATCCTTCTAGAATTGACAAAATTACTTTTAAATTTTATTAATAAATGCATTCATATTATAAAAATCAATGCATTGACTAATACATCTTTGAAGATGTTTTATAATAATTTTAAACTACTTTTTTTGTAGTCCCTCGTAATATTTGTCTCAGGACTGAAAAGATTATATAATCGACAACATGTATATGGGCCATTTTCAAATTTCGCTTACATATGTTGTCCCAGAGTAAAGAGAAGAAAATTCAAACATAAATTAATATTTAAAATTTGATTTGAGTTACGCATTAGCTAAAGAAGATTATATTGAACATCTTTAACATGAAAAATTAAAAAAAATCAATAAACATTTTTGAGATATAAATTTTTAAAATTTTGATTCTAAGCAAAAATGCCTGTCCCATTCCAAGTTTCATGTTTTTATTTGTGTGTTTTTTTAATTTGAGTTGACTTTTTTAAATAAAAAGGTTTAATTATTTTAAGTATAAACTGTTAGTGTTCTATATTAATGAAAAAAATATTACAAAAGATAAATTCCTTAAGAAATTAACAGAAATCCTTTGTCCTTCACTTTTTGTCAAGTCCGTTACCTTGTGATTATTTTAGTCAAAATAGGTTTCTAATTCTGCCTAAATTTAGCAACAAATATTTAGCGATATAGTTAAACTACGCAACTACTACTTGCCATTTTTTACTCTTCAATTGTGAAGCAATGTAACAGTGGCAAGAATAAGCTTTTATCAAGGTTGGCATTTTTTTTTCCCTGTCAAGTCTGTTACTGTAAATTTTAATATTAAAATAATGATTTTTGCACTTTTGTAATTGAATACTGCTTACTAAATAGTTTCAGAAAGGTATGTGTATTATTATCCAAGTTAGAAATTATACAAGCTAGTTCATTTCTAATAGTTTTATTTGAAATGTCAAGTCCGTTACCATGACATGTAAGCGATGAAATGTACACTGCTAAGTAAGTTTACTAAATAGTTTTAGAAGGTGTGTAAATTATTATCTAAGTTAGAAAATACACAAGCTAGTTCATTTTAATAGTTTTATTTAGTTTTATTTGAAATGTAAAATCCGTTACTTTGAAGCCTGTCACCATGAAATGTAAGCAAATGGTGAAAATGTCTCATATTGTAACAGGCTAACCCCACTTCGATCGGGTACTGGTGATCTCCACATTGGTCCCCTTCCAGATTACGTAACTGCAACTGAGCATAACTTTATTGGCAGTATCCACCATATTGACACGCAATACATAATACCTATAGGAAATTTAATGAAGAATCGAATTAGGGTGTTTATTAAGAAAATAATGCCTGTTGTATGTTTAATCAAGAATCTCTTATTTATTTAGTAAATAATGCCTATTGGAAAGTTAATGAAGAATCCAATTATGTTTATTTAGCACATATTGCCTATAGAAAATTTAATGAAGATTCAAATTGTGGTGTTTTTTTAATCAATAATTTTGTTCCCTTAATGAAAAGTAAAATTAATGAAAGCATGTTTTAAAAAAAGTCGGTATAATTTGATGTTTGGACAGAAGTCGTGCTCTTTCAAAAACTTTAAACCACTTAAGGCTCAACACTAGGCACAGAAAAAGACCCGGATGATAATGTAAGGTCTATGGGAGCGTTCTTTTCAAATATCACGTTCAAATTTTAATATTTTTCCGTGATTTTTTCTGCATAGGATAGCTGGGGACGATCCACAACCGGCCTAGTTTTTGCATTTTCAGCTTTGGTTTCAGATTTTTTTAAAAAATTACTTTAATTTTCGAAACCGGTTTCAACCGGTTCTGAAATTGAAGCTATTGTAATATAAAAAATATATAAAAAAAATCGAAAAAGTAAAAACTAGTCCGGTTGTAGATCGTCCCCAGCTATCCTATGCAGAAAAAATCATAACAAAATATTAAAATTTGAGCGTGATATTTGAAAAGAACGCTCCCATAGACTTTACATTATCATCCGGGTCTTTTCTGTGCCTAGTGTGGGGCCTTCGGGCAAGAAGATTTTGCTTGATCCACCACTAAACTTTTTAAATACAATTTCATACTCCTTAATGGCAGAAATATTTAGACTAAATATTAAGAATATTTTTGCATAAAAAAGTGGTGTTTATCCAATATTTTCAATTTATTATACGTAAATAAAAGGAATCAGTTAAGTGGTTAGAATCGAATTAGGGTGTTTATTAAGAAAATAATGCCTGTTGTATGTTTAATCAAGAATCTCTTTCTGATTAAACAGACAGGTTATTTCAGTTAATGTAAATAAATTCTGTCATCAGGTATAATGACCATACTTTACAAATTTCTGGTATTAAGACACCTAAATCCCCTGAATATTTCGATGCGTACGAATCCTGATGGAGTTCACGAGTCAATGCAAGATGTAGCAATAATTTTGAGTTTTTTAGAAGATTGTATCTTTGGATACTTCCGTGAGCTTTGTCCTGTAAATCACATTTTTAGTAACTGCTAAATTTTTGACCAATGTTATTTTCGAAAGGTTTGCATGGCCTTATTGAAATATCTCATTAAAATAAATCACATTTTTCCGTTTTAAAATCCTGGTATCCAAAGTCGTAGTATGTGCCTTATACGACATGTGCTCACGGAATTGCCCCTTTTCCCTTTATCAGAAATGAGAAACATTTTCAAGACATATACGAAACGTTTCACGTCATTATACGATTTAATTCGTTAATGAGTGTGTCGTTAATCACTACAATTTAAAGATTTAATAAACAATAATGATTTCAGAGTTTATTTCAGGCATTAAAGCTAGTTTAAAAATGAATGCATCATCAAACAAAGCTAATCTTTTCATCTAAAATCTTTTTATCACTTTATTTTCTTTTTTCCCCGAGTGTTTTCATTTCTGGATATGTACAGAATTTCTTCTAAATTTCCGTTCTTTTGCAAATCTGCTCCATCAACAAAGGACTGTGCATATTACCCTTTGTCAAACAGCTGTTTCGTTGACAAAAGAAAAGGGGGCTTTTCAGCACAGGAAATCATTTATTTATTCTTGTCAGTTTGCTTTGATTAAAAGAGCTATCGGAAACAAATGCAGAGGAAGTAATCTATAAATGCGAGAAACAATTGCTGAAGAAAAATGCGTATTTATTTGTAAAAGGATTTTTCAAAATATTGCAAATATTTTATGTAGGATGTTTGTGATAAAAGATTGCACTTTTTATTAAGTATCAAAAATAAAGAATTTTGAAAACAATGTTATATATTAAAATAGCAAATAATGCCTTTATGCAAAGATGTTTAAAGATAGAAAACCAACGATTATAAATGCGCAAATAATGCATGAAAAGGTAGCAAAAGCTCAGTTTTGCTTTTTCTAGCTCGCAGCATTTTGCACTGATGAAGAATCTCGATAGTAGATTCGAAACAGCTGTTTGCTACCTTTTCATACATTATTTGCGCATTTATAATCGTTGGTTTTCTATCGTTAACAATGCCCTATAATTTAATTATTTGAAATTTTTATTCCTATTTTTATTCCTATTGCTGAGAAGGCGATTGAATTCAGTTTTACTTTTTTTCGATTGTATTTGATCGTTTCGATTATAATATGTAATATCATATGTATTATGTAGAAAGTGTGTGTTAAAAGTGTGTATTTTCTATTAAGTAATCGGAAATAAAGAATTTTGTTTCCTTCTGTTCTAAGAAAAGTAATTACCGCCTCTCACAATGATTTTTTGGGGAGCGAGGTTCTCTTTTCATCAATATTAAAAGAAAATTTGCATACAAAATGTTGGATTGTAATCGCCCATGACATCATACTGATTTTATATTACATCACTTTATGCATAAATGATGATTGGTTATCTTATCAAAGATCTCTATTGGTCCTCTTATTAAGAGTTACTATTGGATAATCTAGAATCCTAACTAAAATCATAGCAAACGCGGTAGCGTTTGGTATAATATGTTTAAGAAATAGAAAATGCGAACGTCTTTTCGAAATTTCTAACGAACCAGTTGACGTACGACAGTGATTTTAGTTTCAAAAGATAGAACTCGACGAGAAGAATAAAATGATAGCATTAAAAAAATTATCGCAGTTTACTGTAGTTTTTTATTTAACTTTTAACGAAAAAATGAAGACGAAAAATTCAACAAGCAATAGCTAACGTTATTATGGATGGATTAACGTCGTTTTTGGTTTATTTTTATCGTCTTGATAAAACTTAGAACAGTTTTTTTTCATCTTTGTATGTTTGACTGTTTCTGAGAAAATCGAATTTATGTCTTAAACCTTCAGTTGAATATTGTCTTTTGCTGTTGCGATTGTAGTTTTTTTTATTCATTGCCACCAAGTTCAATATAAAAATTGTCATGGATGTATCATAATTCATTCAAATTAAACAAATCACGTGAAAAACATAGTTATTTGTTTTTATTGCGAAGCTTTTAGTTTCAGTTCTTTAAATAATAAAGTTGTGAACGCATTGTTATTATTTTTTTGGTCGAATCCATAATTATTTTTTCAAATAACATGCATTTATATGACCATGGGATGATTTTCTCGAGTGTCCTAACATTTTGAATTTTAGGGTACTTTTAGATTATTCCGTCGACGAAAAAATTATCGCCAAATTTTATGATTAAATGCCAATAATGGATGATCGTGAATGTCACATTCAATGACATTAAATACGATTCACGTGTTTAGAATGTCATTAAGCGATTTTTATTTCGGCTTTTTGTTTGTATTTTTATAATATTTTACTAATTATTTCTTTTTTCGTTATTTAAAATAAAAAATTATGTCAATGTGTATAATTTGGCTATTAGTTTGGCGATTTGTATAATTTGGCGAAATTGGTTGACGGGATAACAGAGAAGTACATATTTTAGTAGTAGAAAAAAATGGGGGAAAAAACAAGTACATCGGAAAAAAGTATCTGGGAAAACCAAAATTTCTCTTCAGGAACTAAATGTAAGATTTTTTAATTATGATCATATAACGTCCTAATTTACACAAGGAAAATATATAGAGTAAAACAAAAACTTCACATTCTATCCATATCTTAAATAGCATTCAATTGATTTTAAATAGGGATGTAATGTCAAATATGCATTAGGGTACTTAGTTGGCACGAAAATTTTGTTATTTTGTCTTATAAGATAACCGGGCTAATGTTTATTAAAAATATATATATATTTACCTTTATTTAATTTTGTTAAATTTTATAAATCGTTTCATTCTATAGTTATTAATTAAACTTTTCAATACTACTTGATTATCCCGTCGATCAATTTCGCCAAATTTTACAAATCATCAATTTATTCACCATGTAATTCATATTGACATAATTTTTATTTTAAATAACGAAAGAAGAAATAAATTAGTAAAACATTAATAAAAGTACAAATAAAAAGTTGAATTAAAAATCATATTATGTCATAACAAACATGGGTAAGCTATTTAATGTAAACTGAATGTAACCTTTATGATAATCCGTTATTGGCATTTAATTTTATAATTTGGCGATAATTTTTTTGGTCGAAGGGATAATCAATTATCACCGGTTTTTATTCATTATTATTTTCTTTTGAAAATAATAGAAAATCGTTAATAGAAGTACTACTTGGTTATAACGTCGACCAAAAAACCATCGCCAAAGTATAATACTATATGCCAATAATGGATGATCGTGAATATCGAATCCAATGACATTAAATAGGATGCACGTGCTTAAAACGCCATTAAGGGATTTTTATTTAGACTTTTTATTTGTATTTTTTATTAAGATTCTACAAATTATTTTTTTGTGTTATTTAAAATGAAAATTATATCTATATGTATAATTTCGCTATGAGTTTGGCAATTTGTATAGTTTGGCGAAATTGATCGACGGGATAACTAAGTATTACCTTAATATATATGTATGTAATTGAAGTTTGAAAACTAAGCTTTTGCGAAATTGGCGTCAGAAGAATATCGCACAATGTCGTGCATATATGGCATCTGTGCCAGGAAAGCATCAAATGAAAAAAACACATGGTGATGTAAAAAAACTTTTGTGATGGTGTGAAGTGAATGTAACATTTACGATCAGCAATTATTGGCATTTAAAAGTATTTTTGTTTGAGATATTGTTGAAACAGCATTGCAAAGATATACTTTCCCTCTCCCTTCCATTTCCAAATGTACTAAATTTCAAATTATGAAAAAAAAATCAGAGTTTACTTAAAACCGTGCATAAAAATTATAGTAATTATCCTAATTTTTCTAATAGAAATTCTCAATTTTCCGTTATTAACAAACGCTACTTTAAAATCGCAAATTTAATCGGCTAAATCGCCAAGTTGCATAATGATCATCGCCACTGAATATATAAATAATGCCATATTTGCAAACTTATCGGTCAAAAAACAGTGGAACCTTGGTTTACGGCCCCCTCTGTTATTGACAAGTTCGGTTTATGTCCAACTTCAGTGATCAAAATTTTATTCTTTCGGCGTAGGATAACTCGATTCGCGACCAAAGCTGTCGAATAGTTCAGTTGGCAACCCTGACATAACTCTTGTTATAGGTCAAGTTTGGAGTAAAGTGCGCGTATCAGAGAGCTTTGTGACCTTCAGTACAGTAAAAAATTTAACTTATTGTTTTAATTTTAATCAGTTTCGCGAAAATTTTAGCTTTTATTATGACTTCCAAGAATGAAAAAGCGTTTAGTGATAGCAGTAGTAAGAAACTTAATCGAATTACTCATCAATTATGAAAAGAAGTAGTGACAAAACTTAAGAACGATGATAGTGTAATCAAAATAGCTAAATAATACGGTGTAGATGAACCGTCGATTACTCTGATGATAAAGAACTAGTCGGATATGGTAACCCCAAAACTGTTTTCTATCTCATGCATTTAATGAGTCAAAATTCATTGTTATAGTGCCAAAATCAAATGACAATCATATGCTCACCGTGAGGATTCTAAAGGCATGAAATTCCGAACATTAGTTTTTGAAATTTGAAATAGGACTGTTGCGGATATCGGGAAAAATACAGCATATATGCGACACTTGTTGGGAGATTTACCCAAAACACGCAATGAGCAATAATATAAATCAAAGTGTGCCTAAATCTCAAGTTTGATGAAAATTTGTGCATTAATTCCTGCAATAGAGATATTGTGGTAATCGGAACAATTCAGCATAGCAGTGCCATGTGTTTGGTTATTGAAACCAAAACGTAAATAAAGCCAATCCATATAAAGATTAACTGAATTTGATGTTTGATGAAAATCCGTGCGTTAATTCTCGAGATAGAACTACTGCGAAAATAATGAAAAATGCAACACGATTAAGCCATCTGTTGAACGATTTAAATCAAAATGTAAACAGCATCAATTTATATCAGGGATTACCTGAATCATGGCCCACTAGAACTAAAGGCCTGTCTATTTGAGATTAATGTAGGAAGTCTCCCGCCAGAGGACGCTGATACTTTGCCTAAGCTTTTCAGACCAATCCTGTAAACCCTGAACCAAAACAATGACACGTGTGCAAACATGTGCACAGAACAGAAAGCAGCTTATTCAATGCTAATTTGGGCAGGGTTTGCATCACGTGGACTTACACGTGGTTCAATGAAATGGTTCAAGGTTTGAAGCTGAATCCAGCTTCACTTTTTTCGGCGGTTTTTCGCGAAATGGCTTGGCCGGTATTATATAGTCGGCGATGCCTGAATATAATTTTTTTTAATCCAATGCATTAATTCTTGAGATAGAGCGCCCAAAAAATTTATATCACATACAGAAATTCAGATACAAGAATGGATCGTGAACTGAGGTTCCACTGTATATTATATAAAAATTTAATTACACCTGGTGATTTCAATGTCAATTTTACATATAATACTAGAAATGAATTTTCAGTAATATTTTCATCCTTGGTTTGACATAAATCTATTGAGGCTGTA
This sequence comes from Maratus speculifer, assembly GCA_964019185.1. Lineage (NCBI taxonomy): Eukaryota > Metazoa > Arthropoda > Arachnida > Araneae > Salticidae > Maratus > Maratus speculifer. The sequence continues at coordinate 8,727,545 of OZ025295.1, read as the reverse complement.
TTTCGAGCGACTTTCTCCAAGGTAGATAACTTTACCTATAATTTCCCTGAAAATGTCCTAAAATATTATTCAATAATTGGAATAAGCTATTCCAATAGATATCAGGAAGGAGAAATAAAAATATTTTACTTATTTTTTTTTATTTAAATGGGAAAACTCGTTTTTATGTGCATTGACTGTAAAGTTATGTTTAGCGACCTTTGGGTGCCATGATCACAAAAATCGCGCTAATGGCGGAAATATTTCATATTTATAACATCTGATTTTTAAAACAAGTAAATAAGAATGCCACAAATCCTATGCGAAAAGAATAAAAATTTCTATTCGCATTATTTTTCTACAAAATATGTATCATCTAAAATTAATTGAATCTGTCCATTTCTGTACGAATAAATTAAAATTAATTCCGTTTTTTCACGTTTTTTGTCCATTGATTAAATAGTTTAATACTGAGAGAAATAAGAAAAAGTACTGGGAATATTTAAAAGCAACTGAGGTTTTCTTATATTTAATAAGGTACCCTGGGGTAATAACGCCAGGCGGGGTAATAACGCCAAGTGCTTATATTTTGCATAATTATGAAATAATCAGGTAAATGACACCCATGTGCTCTGCACAGAAGGGTTTTGAGTCATATAAATCGCAAAAAACAGCTTCAAGTTAATTTGTTTCATTTTTAGGTCTTATTGTTTTTACAAACAACTAAAATTAACGCTTGATCTAAAATTTGCGAGATACGTTTTGTGATGTGAAGACTATCTTTTTATCCGGAAATACTTTTTTAATTACATAAATTTGTAGTGCATTTCATGTAATTTTAAATTGTTGTTGAAGATTTTGGATATCTTCTCGAGATAATTTGTAATTTAAAATGTACTGCGCAATAACTATACCGGGGTAATAACGCCAATCCTTGACTTTAGTACCCCGGTTGATTCCTTACAGTGGCCGAGCTACATCCTAAATGCTGATTCAAATAGACACAGTTAAAACTGTCCAATGTTTCTCATATTTCTATTTAAGCGGTCCTTTTTAAGCAAAAAGAAGCTCACGGTCTGATATTCTTTTGCCTCATCCCCTCCTCCCACACCACACCTTTATTTTTCTTACACTTTCACAAAAAATTGAACATTTTCAATAGCTTAGAATGCAATTTGTCAATTTCTAAGTTTATAGAGTTTGTATTTTTAGAATTGGGCTATCTACATGCAATTATTCCATCTTATTTCATAGTTTTGTTTGCATGGCGTTATTACCCATATAGGTGGGTAATAACGCCAAATAGCATTGGTCAAGAAAAAACGCCATTACATTTTATGAATACATATCTGTTAAATTATTTTATTTTATATAGATAGTCAATGAGTTGCTGTATCAGATCCTATATTTGTTTGAAAAATACAATCTAAAACTAAGCCGTGAAAATTGGTAGAACCTTAACGTGGCGTTATTACCCCAGTGTAGCTTATATAATTATCAAAAAATTTAAATGACTAGTATTAAAAAATGCTCTGACGAGCACCAAAAAAGGTTAATATGTTTTTAAAGTATGAAAAAGTGTTTGACAAGAGCTTCTAATTGAAAAAGAGAAAGGACAAGGAGTCCCTTCTTGGCTGCAATTCATTGTCAATGCCAAATTTCAAAAAATCATATTTGCGCTTTTTCCATATAAAAGAAATCTGCGTAAAACTTTCAATCGTACTTTACATGTTAACTGCATTGTTGACTATGCATCAACTGCATTACAAATCAGTTTTCTGTGCTGTTTTACACTGCGACAGTTTATGGTGAGACTACATGAATGTGATACGCTGCAGGCAGTGTTGAATGCAGGAGGTGAGCCGGGGGGACATTCCCTCCCGAAGGTATCAAATGTCCCCCCCCTCCCAATAAAATTTGAGATTTCGTGTTTTTAATGGTAAAAAAATATGATCCCCTTAGAACTTTATTCTATTAAAGCCACAGAAGACCCTCCCGGAGAAAAATGTCTGAATTCAACACTGGCTGCGGGAACTATGTTTTTTGGCCCTATTTTGCTTTACATTCATGTTTAATCACCCTTCGTCTTTTCTAATTATGCCTTTACACTATACAATTTTATCGTAACAGTGACTGATTTCTTTTATATGGAAAAAGCGCAAATATGATTTTTTCAAATTTGGCATTGACAGTGAATTGCAGCCAAGAAGGGACCCCTTGTCCTTTCTCTTTTTCAATTAGAAGCTCTTGTCAAGCACTTTTTCATACTTTAAAAACATATTAACTTTTTTTGGTGCTCGTCAGAGCATTTTTTAATACTATCTATAAATACATGTGCTTTCCATTATGTTCTGTTCTGCTCTTTCTTGCTTGTACTCTGTCATGACCTACTGTAAATAAACTCCTTCGATCCCATATCAACGCAGGGTCTTTTTCGTTCTGAAACCACAGCAGAGTGTGGTTCTTACTTACTTAGTGTTTTTCTGCGTTGAACGGAAAAGTGGGTCAGGCAAAATTTATTGCCATAGAGTACTTATATTACTTTCGTCTGCGGTGTTTTAAACGATGACTGAAAACAAGGATTATTCGGTCGCTCCGTTTGATGGAAATAATTTCCAAATATGGAGCAGAAGAGTAACTGCGATTTTTGCGGCGAAAGAACTTGATGATTTTTTGGAAAAGGAAGCAGATCCAGCAAAAGCTCCAGAAGTGATTAAAGCGAAAAAGGCTTACGCTTTATTATTATCGCTTTTAGAGGATAGGATTTTATCTTCTCTTCAAAAAGAAGATACCGCATGTAAAATCTGGAAATCCCTGCAGGCAACATATGAACTTAAAGGAGCCATCAATCAAATACTGACACGGAAAAGACTGTCCACAATGAAAAAGAATAAAGATATTACAATGAGACAGCATATTGACAATGTTTTGAAATTAATTACTGACTTAAGGATATCTGGTGCTCAGGTGAGTGACATTGATACAATTGTTTACATTTTAATGTCTTTGCCGAAGGAATTTGAATCCGCCAAAGTTGCGTTAGAAAATCAACCTGATACTAACTTGACTCTGGAATTTGTTATGCAAAGACTAATTGATGCTGAAGCATTAATGAGTGAATCCAGAAATACTACTAAATCATTTAATGATAATATTGCTTTTATGTCGGCACAGAAAAAACTCTTTTGCAATTTTTGAAAAAAGAAAGGCCACACCTCAAAATTTTGTAGAATGAAAACGGTCAAATGTTATAATTGTTCAAAAATAGGTCACTATAAAAATTTTTGTAAAAATAAACCAGAAACGCAGATGGATGAAAAACAGTCAGCTTTTGAAATATCTTTTATGACTGGAAACACAAATAATTGGAAATTTATCATAGACTCAGGTGCGACATCACATATGTGTTCTATCAAAGAATGGTTCACTTCTCTTAAACCTGCAACTGGGACAATTAAATGTGCTTCAAAGGCAGCAGTGTTAAATGTGGAAGGTACTGGAAGTATAAATGGTACAATATCTGAGAATATTCGCATAACTTTAAAAGATGTATTATATGTACCGAATCTAAACGGACAATTAATTTCTGTCAAGAACATAGAAAAAGCAGATTTTTCAGTGATATTCAAGAAGGAAGAAGTATTTATCGAAAAAGATAATAAGAAAATGCGCTTCGGTCATCGGGATATTCATGGACAGTATATAAGTTATTTTACTCCATCTAATGAAAGTGCTTTGACATCAACGTACGATAAGGACTTATGGCACAGAAGACTTGGACACCCCTGTAATCAGCCACTGATTCATTTGGGAATACCTACCCCTTAATCATTTTGTGAAATTTGTGCTCGTGCAAAATTCAGTGCAACACCAGCTGGCAAAGGTCCGAGAAACAGAGAAAAAGAACCAATGTTGATGATTCACACGGATACTTGTGGACCCATATTTCCTGAAACTATTGGAGGTGAGAAATATTTTCTAACTATTACTGATGATTTTTCGCGATTTACTGAAGTTCGATTACTTAAAAAGAAAAGTGATGCAGCTCGTGAACTAATATCGTTTTGTAAATTAAATCCTTCCGTTAAGAAAATTAGATGTGATAATGCAAAAGAATTTATAGAGGGAGAACGTTTAAATTTTACAAATGAAGTGGGTATAAAAATTGATCCAGCTCCCCCATATACTTCATATTTGAATGGAATATCTGAGCGCGTTAATAGAACTCTCTTGGAAAAAGGGAGGGCAATGCTATATGAATCCAATTTGCCTAAGAGCTATTGGGGTTTAGCAGTACTAACTGCAGCTTATCTTAAAAATAGATTGCCAAGTAATTCTATTGATATTGATACTCCATATTATTTGAAATATAATAGCAAACCAGATTTGAAAAATCTCAGAGTATTTGGCTGTGACGCCTATGCACTTGTACCTACTAACTTAAGAAAGAAATTAGATGAAAAATGCAAGAAAATGATATTTGTAGGCTATACTTCAATGGGATATCGACTACTGGATCCCACAACAAATCGGATAACTGTTTCTAAAAACGTTAAATTCAATGAAGAAAAGAAAAATTCAGTTAATTTTAAACATACAACTGAAAATATTGAGGAAAATTATCCGGAATCTAAAAATCAAAATGATGAAATTAAAACAGACTCTGAAACTTTAGTGCAAACAAAACTTGAAAACGATAAAAATTCAATTAATGAAAATATTATAAGATCCTCTTCTAGAGAAAAGAAACAACCCATAAGATATCAAGAGCCAGAAATATATGAAGCAATGCTCGCTCAAGAAGAAACTTTAACTTTTGATGACATTTCCTCTTTGCCGTACAGTGAAAAACAAAAATGGGAACTAGCCATGGACGATGAAATGAAATCCATTAAAGAAAACGATGTCTGGGACTTAGAGGAATTACCATTAGACAGAAAAGCCATCTCTTGCAAGTGGGTGTTACGTAGGAAAAGAGACGGTAAGTATAAGGCAAGGCTGGTAGCTCGCGGGTTCATGCAGCAAGAAGGAATAGACTATACTCAGACATTTTCACCGGTTATAAACATGCCTGCCTTGCGTTTTATATTAGTTATTATGTTCAATGAAAATTTAAATGTTTATGTTTTGGATGTTAAAACTGCTTTTTTAAATGGTGAATTAAATGAAGTTATTTATATGGATCAACCCAAGGGGTATGATGATAATAGTGGTAGGAAATGCGAACTTAAAAAGAGTTTGTATGGCCTAAAGCAAGCCCCACGACAATGGTATGAAAAATTTCAAAATTTTGTAATTAAACTGGGATTTAAACAACTTAATTATGAACCTTGTATTTTTGTAAGAGATGTAAACTCTAAGAAAATTATAATGGCTTTGTACGTTGATGACCTTTTAATTTCCGGTTCAAATGTTAGAGAAATTAATGCTATTATTGATAGGTTATCTAAAGAATTTCAAATGTCAAAATCAGAAAAAGTTTCAGAATTTCTAGGTATTCGAATGGAATTTACTCCAGAAGGACTATTTTTAGATCAGGAACATTACATTTTAAGATTATTAAAATAGTACAATATGCTTGATTGTAATCCTTGTTCTGTTCCTATTGAACCTAAATCAACCCCTGCTATGTTTGAAAAAGGTAATGCTTTTAATGGGCCTTATCGCGAACTAATAGGGTCTTTATTGTATTTAGCTTATGTATCCAGACCAGACATTTCATTTGCAGTCAATTGCTTAAGTCAACTCCAGGAACGTCCCACTGATGTTGCCTGGAATGCCTTAAAGAAAATATTGAGATACTTGAAAGGTACTGTAAAATTAAAAATAAACTACAAAAAGGGTAATTTAGATGATTTGGATTTGTCTATATATGTAGATGCAGATTGGGGGTCAAACTCAATTGATAGGAAGTCTGTGTCTGGTTACATAATAATGTTTTGTAACTGTCCTGTATTATGGTGTGTAAATAAACAAAAGACTGTTGCTCTTTCAACCACAGAAGCTGAAATAATTGCTCTGTGCAAAGATATTCAAGACATTTTATGGATGAAAAATATTGCCTGTGAAATTGTAAGTATTAAAAATGTTTTTGTGTATGAAGATAACCAATCATGCATCAAGTGCATAACTAATGAAAATAACTATGGGAGAATGAAACATATTGATATAAAACTGAAATTTATCCGTAATGTTATCAGAGAGAATCAAATTAAAATAGAGTATATTTCGACTGATAATCAAATTGCTGATATGATGACAAAATCTTTGCCTAAAGCTAAACTCCAAGCACTTTTACTCCAATGTAATATGAAAATATAATGTAAGATGCGATTAAGGGAGGGTGTTGGATTCTAATCGCCCATGACATCATACTGATTTTATATTACATCACTTTATGCATAAATGATGATTGGCTATCTTATCAAAGATCTCTATTGGTCCTCTTATTAAGAGTTACTATTGGATAATCTAGAATCCTAACTAAAATCTATAAATACATGTGCTTTCCATTATGTTCTGTTCTGCTCTTTCTTGCTTGTACTCTGTCATGACCTACTGTAAATAAACTCCTTCGATCCCATATCAACGCAGGGTCTTTTTCGTTCTGAAACCACACAAAACAAGTGATATTATAAAGAAATGTTTGACAAACGCACTCATGCAGAGCGTTTTTAATCCGAGTAATTATTTTATGAGATATTTAATGTTAAATTTGGTCAAAATCATTCCATTAAAAAAACTTTACAGGAGCAAAAATTATACATAGGTAAATGAAAATCTTCCCATTTTAAATTCAAATTTTTGGTACTTAGTGATATTTTTAAAGATATTTTAGAAAAAGATATTATTTTAAATTGTTCCCAATTTTAAAAACAAAGTAAAAAATAATATTTCCTTTGCGTTAAATATTTATTTATGCGCTGTTATTAGAAATAGAAAAAAAACTTTCGAATTAGAATTAAATGATTTGGTGTTAAAAGCAGAAAAAATCTGCAAAATACATCATAAAACTGTGATTATAAGTGAATTTTAAAAGAGGAAGAATATTTTTTAATAATAAATTTATTATTATGCATTAACCGTTTAGACGCCGAATTAATATCGCAATGTAATAATAATTTTGTTTTTCCTATATTACAGCTTCAAATGTTTTAATTTATGCATACAAATTTAGGAAATAACGAAAACGAATATATTTCCGCAGTTTTTCGGCTGTTTTCATTTCAGTGTTCCTCATTTTGGAACGTTATTATTGGTTAACAACCTACGCAAATATAACAAATTATTTTCTGCTTTATGCTATTGTATATTGTTCTTGAGTATTTTCTCGAATTCTAAAAACATTTAGATTGCTAGCGGTCAAATGTAAGTAATATAGAGAAAACGATAAAAGCCAATAATATACTTTTTATGCAAATTAATGAATTTACATATTTTTAATACCTGTGGTAAATGCTTAAGCATAAATATTTTCATTGCAAAAAATCAAATCAACATTATATTTTATAGGAAAAATAAGGCCATCCTTATTATGTTGGAAAATATGTTTTGTATTACAAATAATGCAATGTTCCCATTTGGGAACATTGGCTTTTAAACGGTTAAAATGGTAAATAGATAAAACTACGCCATATTTAAAATGGTCGAATAATTAAAAGATGGCTAAACAATTTAAATTTAAAAGCATATTTGCGCGAGACATTTAATTCATATTTTGGGATAGCCTTGTCATTTATTATCATGAATTCTAAGACAGCTCAAATAATATTTCCTTTCTAAAAACAAAAGAATTTTCACGTAAATATTAAAAGGAGTATGAAAACTTTGGTGAAAAGTACGTCGGATTTAAAGTGATACATCATTTTAAAAATATATTGACATGAGACAATTCACATTTAAGATGATCTTTTAAACTGTTGTTTGTATTATTGTTGCGGTTGAATCATAGGTTTACCATCATGTTTTCTGCTCCAATATTTTAAATATTTTCATACATTTGGTTGTAGGAAAACATAATTTGAAACATTTTTAAATAATAAATTTATTATTATGCGTCAAAGTCTTAAACAGAGGAAACTATGCCATATTTAAAATGACTAAATAGTTAAAAGTTGCCTAAATAATTTAAATTTAAAATACGAATCAATACAACACTTAATTTAAGATTTCAAGGGTTTTTCTACAAGGTATAAAATGTCTGAAGATTGCTTTTTTACATGCAAATCGCGTTTACACTAATTCTGAAATTTCAGCCGTGAACTCAAGAATTCGATTAATCATCGATAAATCATCGATTAATCATCGTTCATAAAAATGAACTCGATGAGATGATTGTGTGTGCTACTGGCACATAGTATTTGGATCCGCTTACTGACGGGGCAGCTTTGTTGACGTTTACCGACTTCCGAAGTCCAATTTTAACTTAAAAAATATTGATCTAAAATTGCATTTCATTAAGCAAAATATTTTCCGAGTAATCTATATTATAAAGGCCAAACGTATCTGTGAGTAACGCATACGTCATTTTGCGAATGGCAACACTTTTCTCTCCCATTTCCGTTTTGCAATTTCTGCTACTGCAAATTTTGCACTTCTAAACATGGCACATTTTAAACTTTTACACCGTTGTATAGAAAAAAAATGTACTTTCAAATGCAATTTGTTTGAAAGTTGTATCTCGATTTGTTTTTGAGATATTAATTTTTTTATAGTTTTAGTACAAATTTTGTAATTGTGACAACATCATCACTCCATTTTCTCATAAAATTGAAAAAAAAATTAGAAATTAAAATGTGCAATACTTTCTTATGCAATTTAAGTTTTGTAATTTTCGGTATTGCAAATTTTACAATTCGAAACATCGTACATTTTAAATTTTTACGCCGTATCGAGTAAAAAATGTACTTTTAAATGCAATTTGTTTCAAAGCTGTATCTGAATGAATTTTTTACATATTATTTTTTTTACAGTTTTTAGTACCACTTTTGTAATTGTGGCAACAGAATCACTCCATTTTCTCTTTAAAAAAAGTAGAAATTAAAATGCATCTGTTAAAATATTCGGTGAATTTCGTTTTAATTTCATCTACTAATTTATATAGTTGATTTTCATTGTAATTTGTTAATTTTAGCTTAAAATATTATGTGCTTGAGAGTTAGATTGACCAATATAAGATGTATTTTTTACTGTAACTAATTTTTTAGATTTATTATAAATAATGAATTGCTCTTTTTTAAAGATTTTCTCTCGTCGAATTATGACGGGTTCTATCTCGTTCTTATAAAAGCACACGAATTGTAAAAAGTTTTGCTATTATTAAACATTTAATTTATTTCTTTTCACACTCTTTTAACACCATTGTTAACACTAAAATAATAAATCCATTTATTTTAGCCCTGTACTCAATGTTAAGATTTTCGACATTTTCATGGATACTTGCAAAGCATTTTTATAATTTAGTTTAAATTAAATCTTTGTTTTACAGCATTATTGTTAAAAAACTCTTTTTTCTGTAAATTGAAAGTAACATTTGTTAAATGCACAGCACTACTTTCGAAAAGCCTGAAATAAAAATGCGGTTTAAAATGCTTTCATATCTTTCTAAATTTAGATATGCTTTAAACATATTTTGACGTGAGTTTCTGATTACATATTTCTTTTGATTCTGTCATTTTCAAACAAAAAAACATATTTTGTTTTCTATTTGGAGAACTTTCTATTTTCGAAAACTTCTCTTAAACTGTCAACTAGAATTGAAATCTTAGAAAACATAATAAATCATTTAGAATGGGATTTTTGTGAATCTTATTTGAAAGCCGTTTTCTCGAAATTTCATTTTAAACGTAATTTAAAAAGCTGTTTACGATTTCATTTTATAGAATTCTCAAAATATTATTTATAACTTTGATCTGTCAAAGGCAATTTTGTTTAATAACATGCATCTTTATTAATGATTAAGTATATCATCTCTAAGGCACCACTTATTTCGACATGAATAATGTATTTTTACAATTTTTGAGTGAAAACCTGTTAGCGCCTTAATCAGAATTGCATTATTTAAGATTTGTATGATTATTTCGGTTTTGTTTTTAGTTGACGAATCTCAAATGTGTGAAATGCCTCTATTGAAGAAAAATATTTTCAAGAAAATTATTTTGAAGAAAACGCATATTTAAGGGGACAGTGGACCTCTATTTGAGCAAAATCGTCTATAAGATCCATTAAAGGTCACTAAAAGGTCCATTTCTGTGGTATAATAGAACCAAAACAGTTTTTTTCTCATTAAAATATCATTTATGAAGGTTTTAAGAAATAAATAATAAAGGTTAGTGTATTTATATGCTTTAAAACTGATTTATTCAAAATTGTTTTTTTACCGTTTTTGGATTTTTAAAATGTTCCTTGCGAAATAATTTTTGATCAATATTTATGAAATTTATAAGGAAGTATCCTGATATTGTTTAGAAAGAAATAGTGTAAGCTTTTTAAAATTCGTTTTCATTAAGACAGTAAAATTTGATTTTTTACTCATTAAATACAAGATTTGGATGAAAATCGATATGGAATTTAGAAAAAATCTGTTAAATATTAACTATTCAAGAGATTAGAAAAATATTACACAATTTTGTTTATAATAGAGTTTTAAGAGATAAAAATGCTAAAGCAAGAAAATATCTGAAAAATTAAAACACGAAGAGCATTTTAAAATTTCGTTTAAAAATTTAAATTAAATAAAAATAAAAATTTTAATAACAGATTTTGCTGAAGGTGTTCTATATGCTTTTGATGAAATGCATATATGCACAAAATTTCATATTGCTATGATGAAAATTAAAAAAGAAATAACGTCCACTGTCCCCTTAAATAAATTACTCAGAGGTTTCACATTAGGGATCAATGATGTGATGGTTGCTATCCGACCCTTCTCTATGTGTTAAGAAGGGTTTTATCACAGCCTTTTTTTTTAATTGCATTGTGATTATATTTTTCATTTATTTGTCGAATCTTAAACGTGTGAAAAGCTTCTACTAAAAAAATATATGTTATATTTTAACACTAGAACGCCCGATGGAGTCCTTTCGACTCCAAATGCCTCTTAAATGCACATATCTCATACAAATTTTGATTCATATTTTTTTCCTTCCGTGACTTTTATTATATTTATAATCTCTATTTATTTACAAAATTATAAAATATAATCACATTTTCTAAATTGTTAGTAGGCTACTACCCCTAGAACGCCCAACGGAGTCGAAACGACTCCAGCGTAAGGTAAGTAACATTCCCTCGTTATTTTCGCGTCTCATGACCTTGGGATTTATAATATTTTCTCGGTTACCAGATGTGTAAATGTTTTTGTTCCTTCCTTCTTTCCACCCCTTTTATTTAGAAAAATGGTCAGTGCCGTGCACCTGCGGAAAGAATTGGCTGCTGCTTGCGAAATTCTTTGTGTGTCATTATTCGACTGTCTTTTCGTGTAAAGTTTTATCATTTTACGTTTTATAATTGAGTGACTCTGCATAGCTCTTTTCTAGAAGAATTAACGGTAAAATGTCGCGGAAAAAAGGTTTAACACTGGATGAAATAGCTTCTTTATTACGAGAGCTTTCAGATAACGAATCTGAAGGCAGTGAGTTATCCGAATATGAAGAAAAAATTGATAAAATTAATATTGATAATATTTCTTCATCGGATTCCGATGAAAGTGAAGATCTAGAAAATACTGCATCTTATAAAGATGGAATTCATTTTGCTCCAGATGGTACGTAGTGGAAAATGTTTGTAAATAAGAAAAATCCTGGAAGATATTCAAAGCAAAATGTCATGTGTCAGTCCACTGGTCCCACTATTTATTCTAAAAAAAAACGTAAAATCTGAAAGTGTTTTGAGTGCCTGGTTATTATTTGTAGATAACAAAATGTTACAACAGATAAAAAATTGCACAGAAGCAGAAGCAAGACATGTTCTTGAAACCGATAATTGGACAGTTACGTTAGATGAGCTCTATGTCTTTATTGGAATTTTATATGCTCGAGGTGTATGTGGTGCAAATGGAATTGATATTCATTCGTTGTGGTCAAACACATGGGGTTTAAATTTTTGCATTGAAACTATGGGAAGAAATAGATTTTGTGAAATTCTACGATTTCTGAGATTTGATTTGAAATCTACGAGATCTATGAGATTAAAATCGGATAAATTTGGAATGATATCTGATATATGGAATAGGTTCATCTAAAACTGTATTGCCTGCTTCAAGCCTGGTGAAAATGTAACAATAGATGAACAGTTATTCCCAAGCAAAACACGCTGTCCTTTTACGCAATTCATACCTATTAAACCGGATAAATATGGACAAAAGTTTTGGCTTGCAGTAGATCTTAGAACGAAGTACTTGTTGAATGGTTTCCCTTATTTAGGCAGAAGTGAAGAACGGCCGTCGGACCAAAGTTTATCGGAATATGTAGTGATGCGATTGATGCAGCCGTTTCTAAACAAAGGAATAAATGTCACAGTGGATAATTATTTCACTTCACTGCGTTTGGCTGAACAACTGAAAAAGAAAGGAGCTAGTTTGGTAGGTACTGTGAAAAAAAGTAGGAGAGAAATTCCAAAATCACTGAAAGTTTTGAAAGAGAAATTGTACGAGACAAAATTTCTAAAACATGAAGAAACAGATGCTACTCTTACTGTGTATCAAGGGAAGAGAAATAAAAATGTTATCATTCTCAGCACGATGCACCCATCCATTAATATTGAAAATAACGAAAAGAAGACCCCAGAAACTGTTAGATATTATAATGAAACTAAATGTGGGGTTGACATTATTGATCAAATGGCTAGGAAGTATTCGGTGGAGGCACCTTTAAGAAGATGGCCTGTGCATACTTTTTACAACGTCTTGGATTTGGCTGCAATAAATGCGTGGCTCATTTACAAAGAAGTTACTGGAAAAACAAAGCTAAGCAGACAAGCATTTATTCAGTTATTAGCAGATGAATTGCGTCAAAATTATATATCTGCTAAAAATAAAAACGCACGAAAATGTTTCACGGGTGAGTCATCAGAAACAAGATCCCCAAAGAGAAGAAAATGCAAAGTAAAACTGTGTAAAGGCAATATGACTTTCAAAGATTGCATAACATGTAAGAAAATGGTTTGCGGAAAATGCTTAGCTAAAACAAACTATACTTGTAAGTCATGCTTGTCAGATAATTAATTTCAAAAGATTATGTGAGTATATTTGTTTTGATAAAAATTACTAATTTCTTAAAACTGCGCATATTAATATTATTCTTCCATTTGTAATATATATATATATATACAGGGTGTCCGAAAAGTCTGGAAACGGTCGAATAACTCGAAAAATACATATGATATTGAAAAACGTAAATATACGTGTTAAATATTTTTAAATAAGCTACTCAGTGATACCAAATTTGACCTTCGTAACCGACCCCCTGGGGGTCAGAGGGGGTCCAACTTTGAAATCTTAAATTATAACCCCCATTTTTTATTGCAGATTCGGATTCTACGGACAAAAATACGTAACTTTTGTATTTGATGTTTATTTCTAATCCTCGTTTATCACGGTGTAATTGAGCATATTAAATCGATACATATTTCGGCTTTTCCAACGGGATATTCCCTAATCGAAACTAATTGGGGAGAATTTATGACATCAAATTCCTCGTCTTTTGCAATAATAGCGTTTCCTGAAAATCACCCGTGCCGATTATTTCGGTAGTGCTACACAGTTAAAAATTTGATCCATTTGCTGTAGCGTCACTCCACAGCTTTTATAGAATATCTCTTTCATGACCAATGAGAATGTTCCATAACACAGTAAAGTACACTGTAAAAAAATTGACCCTTTTGCTGCATCGTCATTCCACCGCTCTAAAAGAAAACGATTACTTTACTGTGTTATGAAGCATTCTCATTGGTCACAAAAGAGATATTCTATAATAGCTGTGGAGTGACGCTGCAGCAAATGGGTCAAATTTTTAACAGTGTAGCACTATTGAAATAATCGCCACGGGTGATTTTCAGGAAACGCTTTTCCTACAAAAGACGAGGAATTTGACGTCAAAAATTCTGCCCAATCAGTTTCGATTAGGGAAAATCCCGTTGGAAAAGCGGGAATATGTATCGATTTAATATGCTCGATTACACCGTGATAAACGAAGATTTGAAATAAACATCAAATACAAAAGTTACGTATTTTTGTCCGTAGAATCCGAATCTGCAATAAAAAATGGGGGTTATAATTTAAGATTTCAAAGTTGGACCCCCTCTGACCCCCAGGGGGTCGGTTTCGAAGGTCAAATTTAATATCACAGAATAGCTTATTTAAAAATATTTAACACGTATATTTACGTTTTTCAATCTCATATGTATTTCTCGAGTTATTCGGCCGTTTCCAAACTTTTCGGACACCCTGTATATATATGTAATGTATATATATGAATCTCAAATACAAATGTAAGTGTTATATTACGCGCTTATACTCATTTTCATGTGTTTTGTATATATTTATCTCTTCTAAAACAGACAGGAGTCGAAGCGACTCCCGCGGGCGTTCTAGGGGGGGGGGGGAGTGTAGCGGCGTTCTAGTGTTAAAGAAAGCGTGTATTTTAAAGGAGCTGGTCACTTAGACTCTAAATTCTTCTACGTCAAGTTAAATCTATGGACGTATGATGCATTCGTATATTTAAAATATCTCCTCAGGAAATGAAATGTTTTAAACTTATTTTTTCCGTGTACTCTTTTTAAAAGATCTATCTTTTTTTTAATATAAATTCTCAAATTATTTCTAAAATTTATGCTTAATTTAATGTATTATGTTTTAAAATCTAAAGAACTGTGAGTAAGATTTTAATACTACATATAAAACTAAGTATGTACTTTAGAAATATTTTGAGAACTAAAAATAACTCAGACATCCTTTAAAAAGAATTCACAGAAAAATAATGTTAAAGATATTAATTTTCTGTCGAGATATTTTAAATATACGAATGCATGAAACGCCCATCATAGACTTAACATTACGGAGGGTAATTTAAATGCTGAGTGACCAGAACCCTTAACAGATTATTGAAAATTTTCAAGTCAGGAATAAACATCTCAAAAGCAAGCCCGTGTTGATATTTTCACTAAGCTCCAGGTTTCACTGCAATACAAGCAATATTTAAAGTAATATGATTATGTTGATTTAATAATTTTTTACAGCTGAACAGTGATTAATTCTCTCTGGGATTAGTTTCCTGTTAGTGATTAATTTTTCTAATATAATGTTGAAAGAATAATCTTTTATCGCTTTTAAAACGAAACTGAGAGAATAAAAAATAATTTCAAGAACATTTTAATGAAGTTACGCTCATTCGAATATAATGGAATTGATATGAATCTACGAAATATATACTAAAATATACATTCTGTGCAATCTGTGGTGCAAAGAATATTTATTATTAATTTGCAGGGCCACACAAAGGTATTTCACTACATAATGGTATACGGGCAAAAAATTGTTTGGGGCGTGTTTTATTTATATTAAACTATTTCGCATTCTATGAAATTAATATGCATGGATGAAATTTAATACAAGTTATTACCTGTATAATGGAAAGTAGATAGTATTTACAGAAACACACTAAGACTTCGACCAGAATAATGTATCCGAAGTACTGCGAACTATAACAGCAAGATCTGGATATTTTAAAAACTTCAATATTGTACGAAAGTACCTCATTTGCTACGCTCCACGTGAAATTTCCAACTTATTTATCTAGCTGGCGCCCTTAGTGGTAAGCACTTTGGCTGTAATATGCTTAAACAGAACACATATACGAAAATATACTATAATTAATATCATTAATAACTAAACACTTACAATTTTAGACATTTTGTCGAATATCTAAAAAACTACTTTTCGGATTTTTCTATGCCTCAAGATTATGAAGAATAAGCTTAGCTTTATAATTATCAAGGGTGATTTGATCAGAAGGAAAATTTCGATGTCAACAAAAAATCAAAGAACAATGATAGTATGTAAGATAGACCTACAAAATAAAATGTACGAAATGATGTATTAATATAATTTACGTACATGTGGATTTTGTGAAATGTTTGTATTCATTTGAGTAAGAATACCACATATCTTCAAGGTGATATATTGATTTTTTTTAAAAAGCTCACATTTTTTTTTATATCATGCAATGTTTTCTACCAAATTAACGCTACTTCTTGAAAATACCACAAACGGTAATAAAAATAATGGAGTGCATTTGCATTATAAAATATGATGAAAAAGAGGCAGTTGTACATATATTTTTTTTAACATCTGCACATGCGTGCTAGATAATTTTTATTATGATTTAAGAATCAACTTAATAGAATTACTCATAAATAATTCATAAAAAGCCTTAGAAATATCGTGAAAATTCAGAAAGATATCAGCGATATAGTGAACTGATTTTTAGTTGCTCACTTTTAGCTGCAGAATGACAAGAGATTTTTAACAAATTATCATTTTTTATGAACTTACTTCAAGCAAAGGAGTTTGTATTTAATGAAAGTCTACAAATATATTAGGAATAAATGCGGATATTTTGGTACTTCACTTTTCCTTGGAATTATCTCTGTTTTTTCTATATATCATTATGTGTAAATTACAATAACACACTAATTCGTGTAAATTCATTTTTCAACATTTACACATTTTTTGTGTTTTTCTAAGTGATAGCAAAATGCACACTTAGTTTTATAAACTAAAATGTGCAATAAAACAGGTAAAACTTACAAAAAGTGTGTAGTTTTCCTGACAAGTGTGTAATTTTAGAAATTTACACACATATTTACGTTAATCTAACTAATGTACACATTTAGTTTTTAGTGTGTCGATTTTTTGTAGGAACTTACTGTACAGGTAATTTTTCGACGTTTCCTCAAAAACTACGTACGGAAATAATTTTAGTTAGTATTTTAGTTAGGATTTACATAATTAAAGGTTCCATAACAGGGCCGTAACTACCGCCGGGGCAGCCGGAGCACTGCCCCGGGGCCCCCAAGCGTGAGGGGCCCCAAACTGATAGTAAAAATGCTATTGATTTTAGTTTCCAGTCTAACTTTCTATAAAATGCCCAGCTAAAAATTAGTAATTAAAAAAATCAAAGTGCTAGAGTTTTTACGTGTCCGTTGATATACTCCATACGCTTTGCATGCAAAAGCAGCTCTAGAGCAGACAGAAGAATATCGAGCTGAATGTGTCATGTGGCGCCAGAATGTTTGCCCATACCGATGCTAGTATAAGTAAGAAAATATGGGCTTCTGATTGGTTGAATAATATAAAAAGCATCTAAAAAATTCAAGAAAATCTTTGTTCTTATCCAGTGGCACCAACTTTTGAAAAATATTGGGTGGGCTCAGAAAATTTTTGAACAGATACTAAATATTGGGTGGACTCAATTAATAATGGATAGATGGAGATATCAAATTACTGGGTGAGCTCGCGCCCCATGGGCCCATATAAGTTGGCGCCACTGTTCTTATCTATTAATAAATACATAAAATCGAAAAAAAAAAATCAAAAACCATCTTTCATCTTTTTAGGCTTAGCATACTGTGTACGTTTAAATAGCGGCGTGCGAAAAAAATAAAACTGTGTCCGGGGCAAAGTTTTAATTTGCCCCAGGCGCGAGGGGCCTCACTAGTTTGCCCCGGGGCCCCCAAGTTTATAGTTACGGCTCTATTCCATAAATAGATTTCTGTTAAAATATTTACAGGATTTAACTCTATTATAATACTAAAAAATAAATATATCTGTTATGTAACCTTCTAATATTTGCAAAATGGTGTGCTTTTAATGGTTTCGGATTTATATTTTGAAAAAAGTATCAGATTTTAATTGTATTAAAGATAAGTTGCTTAAATAATGCTAAAATATTTAAAATTTTGATATTATATAAATTAGCTTCAAAAAAGAAAAAAAAGAAGAAGAAGAATAGATAGAAAATTTGAAAGAAATATTCATAAAAAGTTTTTTGAAAATTGCGCTTTACGTTTGAGAGTTTTTTTTTTCAACCAGTGTTATTCCTAAATGCAAACGTTTTGTGCATCAAAAATTAGGCATTAAGGTAAAGTTTTTCAAAATATTTTAAATAAATACAAGTTCGTCATCAATTTGAAAAAAATAAAAATCAAAAATGAGTCTCATGAGTTCTACATAAAAAATATAAATTAAAAGAAAGAATGAAATAAAAAACAAATTTTAAAAAATGATAAAACAACGACTATTTGGAAAATTATATTTTCAAAAACTAAAATTTTAGACCTGTATAAAAATTCTATATTTAATAATAATAACAATAATAAACATAATTTTTATAATGTTCAAAACGTGGTTTACGTTAAAACAGAGTATCTTGCGAACGCCATGTATTAAAAAATAATATTGCGGTACCAATAACATACAAATTTCGAATGAAATTCTAATTTTACAGTTTTCGGTACTTCAAATTTTTAAACTTATAAACATCACACATTTTCAATTTTTACACCGTATACATATATATATATATATATATATATATATATATAATGTACTATTAAATGAAATTTGTTTGAAAGCTTTATTTCAATTCGTTTTTAAATTATTACCTTTTTTGTAGCTTTTAAATACTTTTTTGTCATTGTGGCAACAAAAATCGTTTATTTCTGGACATGAAATATGAACCAATCAGAAAACGAATAAAATAAATTAAGTTGCGGAATTTAACCAATTAAAATATTCAAATATATTTCTGATTTGCCAATTCTCTACCTAGGACAACAACTATTTTCCAAATAGTTAAAAAAAAAAAAACTCTAAAAAAAGTAATCCTTAAATATCTTTAATCTTATGACACACAATTTAAAATATGACTCTTGAATAATAAATATTGAGAAAATATGTCTTCGCTGATAATATCAATAAAAAAGAAAAGTATAAGAATGATAAGGTATGTAGCATAAAAGAAACTTCGTTCGTCATTAATAAACGGAAAAGAGGGCGGTAGTACTTGATGATAATCTGGTGAAAAGTTGATATATAATTAGGAAGTTACTTACTCTGTAAAATTCATATATTCATTCTGAATACATAAGTGGCTCTTTTACATGGAAAATTAAGATAAATGGATACTTTAGTTGTAGTCTTTAGCCAAAGCATTTTAAACTCTACCTTACAAATTTTTATTTAGTTTTTCTACGTGTAGATTTTAGTTTAACAAATACTTACATTAGCGTTCGTGTTTAAAATATATGATTTAAGTTATTTGAGATATTTTTATGTGATTAAAGATATTAATTTTATTTAATCTGAAATTTATTATTTTGTTTTAATTTTAAGATAATGTTCGAAAGAAATGTAGAAAAATAAACATAAACTTCGCTATAAAGATTTTATTAAAAAATTATACAACTACTATCTCTATGGAATAAACACAGATTTCATTTGTTCCAAAACAGTTTTTTGTTCTGGAAATTCAAGAAAAATATTGCTCAATTTTAAATATAATTATTACAATAAGTTATTTTTTCTTCCAAAAAAAAGTCCTGTTTCCAGTGGGAGGTGCTGGGTTCGAACCCAAATCAGCCCTTCGGCCCAATCATTCAGAATTTTCCGTGGTTTTCTTCGAAATTTGGATTTCCTTGTGTAAATACGGGTTAGGTTCCCCTATAAAGACCCACACACAGGGCAGCCCCCCTCCTTAGTGCCCATATTCCCTGTGTTAATAATTGTCTGTCATAAGCACAACCCACCCAATCAATCATTTTTCCTCAAATACCTTTACTTTAATACTATTAGTACGCATTCATCTTTACATAAAATGTATTTTCGAACTTCAGCCATCGTAATATATGGTGCTATCTATACCACCGCATTGAATACTTTAACAGTTAGTTATAAGATTCCACATAAATTCTTGAAATATTTGTCTAGGATTTAATATACATGACAGTCAATTTAGTCATGTATAATAGTAAACCTATAAGACTCCTATTAAATAAGGCATATTTTACAGTAAAATTTTACTGATGGGTATAAACAAGTATTCTTAAGCCATTTTTCGAAACATATGCGTGTCGCTCGTCCCCAAGGGGTTAAAAGATTAAAATTGAGACTCTAGCTCATTTTTGATAAAGAGTCAAACTGACTTCTAAGGCATATCGCACACTGGGCAGACAAGATGACAAAAACTTAAAACAGGAGACAAATACTAGTGTTCAAAAGGGTTTTTTTCTTTGTTAACAGTATAAAATATCTCTTGAGTCACGCCTTTTTTTGTCGCTTGTCTGCTCAGTGGGTGATTTGCCTAATTCTTCTGTAACAATAATATAAAATATTAACCCTTCTATTCTAGAGTTCGCGACAATATTCGATATTTTAATTCAGCAGTAGTGGCATCTTTTTTCTGAGCGTTTTTAGTCTCGATGGTATTTTTGCCACTGCCCCCGGTAAACAGAAAAGTGAAACTGGAAACCTTTTATCTGAATATGCGAATATTACATCTCAATAAAGTTTTAAATTTACAATATACTTACATTATGCATTTTATCCATGAGATTTGAAATAATAGGTATTTGTAGAAAATAATTTTCATACTTAATGTTTTGTATTATCAAAATATACGCATTGCACATTCTTTTTTAGAAAAAGAAATTTGATTTCGTCGATAAATAAATCATAGAATATTACAAATGTTTTTTGAATATTTATATCGTTGTTGTACATTTTCTTTGAATATTTATACCGTTGTTGTAAATATTACTTATTTATTGAAATGAATACTATTTATTGTTATATCTTATGCGTTTTTTTTAAAATGCATATTTTTAACTTACAGTTTCAAGAAATTACAAAATGAAATAAGAAGAAAATTTCAAAATTGTATGAACTTATCACATTATTATACTTTCTGATGATTAATTCATAAATAAAACATTTAATGTCCATTCTAGTTTTGTAGAGCTACTTTAAACTTTGTAATTAAATAATGCACTCAGCTTTTTATGCATATTTAATTGCATCTTTTACATAATTTTCATCACATGTGAATAATTTATACGGGTTATATATTTTCTTATTTGTTCTCAAATCATAAATAGCTATTTTGTTACTGTTTAAAATTTATGTTACACATTTGTTTTAAATAAAAATATTTATAACATTAGATTTCACACAGACATTTAATTTCTATTATAGATTAAACAGGTATTTTGAGAAATTTTCAGATAACCATCAGCATTAGATTCCAGCAAAAATTTCTGATTGTCTTGAAATACACCTTATTTTATTAACATTTTCAACTGAAAATCTATGCGCATCCAAATGTAATATGCATAATGAATTAGCTAAATGTATAGAGCAACTATTGTGAAAATCTCAAAAACATAGCTTGAAAGTTCTGAAAATTATCGTCGATAAAATAAGATCAAAATCCGTTGTTCCCAAAATGAAGCAAAAAGATAAGGGGTTGTATTTAAAAACAGTAGTACGTGCAAACTTGTGCATGCTATATTGAAACTAATTAATGGATATATGGATAAAGCACTTCATTTTTTTGCTACATTGTGGAAACAACGGATTTTGAGCTTATTCAATCGATGATAATTTTCAGAATTTTCAAGCTATATTTTTGAGACTTTGAAAACAAATTAGTCTATATGTTTAGAAAACATATTTTGCACTTTATATTCTGATTGTATTCACACATGCAAAGTGAAAAACTATTTTTTAAACCTGCTCATTTTTCATACTTTTGTTATTATTTTTTAATTCTTAATACAGAATATTGTGTATAATGTTGTTTGTAATATTCTCTGAAAGTATTTTTTTATATTAAGAACTCTACAAATTATAAACAAAACAACAAAATTTGGGACATTTTTTTATGAAACCGTAATTACTCTACGAGTACACATTGTATCCTCATAAAAATAAACACAGTTTATTCCGTTACTTAATCATAATCAATAGTTTGAATGCTTTTCCTACATTAGTTTTGACAGTGTTATCCATAAGCTCTTTATTCATTTTGTGGATGGTCCCCTATGGGGTTTCGGGAAAAAAAAAAACTTTACGGAAAAATATAATCTGTATCGATCTATTTACACACCTTGAGTTTCAGGATTATTCCTCATGTATTTTATTAGATATTTAAAAATGTCTGAAATCACAAGTAAGTGGTCATCTTTATAGTGTATTTGTATATATCTTCATGATTTGAATGCAGATGTTATTTTTGTGTGTGTATGTGTGTTTCAATATATATTGTAGATCGATGGAATGGTAAAATCTATTCATCGTTGTCCCGTCATCCAAGGCTGTTTGATTACTGGCTGATGAACTTTTATAACGTGTATTGTTAGTAAAAAATTGCAGATCCAGATATCGGCCGGAATGGCTCACTGGTTAGAGAAATAGCCTGGTATGCTATGGACCTAAATTCGATTATGGTCTCTGTCTTTTTTTTCAATTCAGTTGAGTTTAGGCCCCACCAGTGGCCGAGAGGTCCAGACCTCTCAACTGGTAGACGGCAGGTGCTGGGTTCGAACCCAATCGCGGCTGTCGGCCTAACCGTTCGGAGTTTTCGTGGTTTTCTTCGAACCTTGCGTAAATACGTGTTAGGTTCCCTTAGAAAGACCCCCACGAAGGGCACTCCCCCCTGGTCCTATATCCCATTAGTGTAGATAATCGGACGACAAAATAAAACCAAACCAAACCAGTTGAGTTTAGTATTTTTTATATGTATTTATATGTAATACGTATACAGGGGTCCCCGAATGCCGTGTACAAACTTAAAGGAAAGGAGGAGAACATCATTAGGAATCATAATTTCATGCAAAGAATGGGCGGAAGCATAAATCCTCCCCGGATAAAGAGACTCAGAGACAATAAAGCCTCAACACAGAACATAGTGCAAAATGCTTTATTATATAAAATAATGATAAGAATAACAAGAAGAAGAAAAATAAAAAGTACTATATAAAAACATTACAATAGGTGTTCTATAGTTCGGGCACTGGCAAGTATGCACACACGACATCGATGTATTATAAATTTACGCACATGTTCGAATATACCGGGCGTTTCACAGATCATAGCAGCAGCGATGAATATTCGTGCCACCAGGCACACTTTAGAATTGACAGGCGTGACGTACACAATTCTCGTCATGGTATTTCAGACAAAAGAATCCAGATGAGATAAATCAGGTGATCATGGAGGCCAAGCCACGGGACCACCATGCCCAATCCACTTGTTTCGAAATGTCCGGTTGAAATGATCTCGTACATACTTTTCTATAATGAGAAGGGGTCCCGTAATGTAGTGTCGTAAACTAAATGTAGTGTCGTACAGCTCTCTTCTACCAGTTTGTACACGACATTTGGGGACTCCCTGTCTATGAAATTATAATATGTAATTATGTGATTTAATAGAGACCAAGAGAGTGTAATTAATAGAGAAAGTAAAGTATAACGATGGACAGACATATAATACATAAAGTATGTTGATATGTTTAGTCAACTGATCAAAACATTAAAAAGATCAAAAATTATATTTTGTTATTTTTTTCCTAACTGCAAATACATTAAACATTTTTATAAAAAGTAAAATGGGTTAAGTATAATTACATTTTAACATAATTTATTTTTATATATCTTTTCCAAATAAAAAAAGGTATTTTATATTATAAACATAGATCATTTTAAAGCATACAACCAATTATGTATAAATTTTACATCTATAATTTTACAAATTTCAAAAAGAAATAAGTTATTAAATTATTATAGAATTAATTAAAATTTACGCATTAAATTCAGTTATATTTAAAAACCCGATACTGACAGAATATCACTATGGTTTATTGTAAATTTAGAAATTACAACGAATCTTCTACAAAAGGAAATACATTCATAATACATTATAAGTGATGAAAATGAATTCAATTTTCACGTTTTATAAAACTTTAATTTTAGAAATCGATATTCAGTCGAATTTTCTGAATAATGAAATCAACTTCTAAAACTAGAATATACTTGCTACACAATAAAATTTTAAATTTACAATGATGAAAAATAGGAGTGCGTATAATTTTAAAATCTTATCTTTTGAATTGAGTTCTATATTTTATAAAGAAAGTTTATTTCAACAAAAGTGGAAATTTATATTAATGAAAGTACTTTTAAATATTTCATTAATTTAAGATCTTGTTGATATAATAAAACAAAAAGGAATTTGGGCAGCTCTAGTAAATAAATTATTAAAATTCCCCTAACGTTGAATTTTAAACTAACCAAATTTTGAACAATTCAAATAATGTTTTCAATCGAATTCTGTCCGAGGATAGCATTGAAAGATTTTAGACAGTGGAATAAACAATATACGATTAAACAATAGGATTAAAATTGAATTTATTGAAGACGAAATCCACCTTATACTTTTTACCATTGTTTATTCTACGCTTGTTCCTTTTTAATATCTAAAAAATATGTAGACATTATTTTTATTCCAAAATTTAAAATATATGGGAGTAATTTTTTTATAATTTTTTTTTCTTTTAAAAATGGATAATTTGTGGCATTTAATCTTTAGAAATTTCGTACAGAAAAAGTGCATTGATCTTGTAGAAAACAACTTCGAAATATTATAAAAGTCCGTAAGTTTAGTTTGTAGTCTTGAAGAATATATATATATATATAATAAAAAGCAGCTAGTATTTACAGGAACACACAAGCGATTTGAGCTTCTATAGTGTATACTGTATTACAATACTTATCCAATGAACACCTAATTCTTATTACGGACGCGCCTCATGAGAATGATTCTATATCTAAAATTTGGACGAAATATGACAATTCTGCATGAAAAAGCCATTTATATGAATTAAGGAGAAGAGCATTAGCCCCGTTCCTCCCCTTGTTTATTGAATGAACTCCCAAAACTAATCAGAAAAGCACATAATGTTTTTTTTTAGTTTGCTTTGTACTAAGGATAGTAAACATGTTTTCTCTTCTTATTGTTTTCCTGTCATTCTTGTCTTTTGTGTCGTCACTACCGCACCATAGAGCGTTTCCGGCCATGGGTTGCTATGCAAATCTCAATCCTTGTGATGTCCCCTAATTCCCCTTAAAGTTTCTCTACATTCTGTTTAATTAAAAAAAAATTGTAGGTGTTAATTTTACTTTATAAATTCAATTTCTTAAACAAAAAATAATATAAAAATGTATAATCACTAATTGTTACATTGAGAGCCAGGTTAGAAAAAATGTTATTTTGTACAAAAAGAAATATTTGTAAGTACATTAATTTGATTTTATCGGATAAATATGCTTGCGTTAATTAGATTCTCGTCTTTTTTTTTGACGATTGATTCTGAAAAATATCAACTCGCCCCTAAAAATTGATTTAACATTTCCAAAATAAATATCTGCTGCTTCATATCATTTAATTAACTAATGATTAGCTGATTGTTCGTATAAAATATCATGAATCTGCTATTATGTTATGAAAAAGAATGTAATAGAAATATCTTCTACTTGATAAATCTAATGGAAAAATGGTTCTCTCTTGTACAACTCGTGTTCTATTCCTTTTTGTTCATAAACTGTCGGTAAACATTTGAATTGCTACATTATAAATAATTACATTTTCATTCTTTTAATGAGAGTTTCGTGATTCAGTGTAACGAGATTTGCTACACTTTTGATTCTGTTACTCTACGAAATGATATTTCTTTAAGAAATGATTACTTTTTTTTTGATAAATGCAAGCCTGTAAATTTTCAGGGTGAATGGCTATTAGTCTAAGTTGTACAAGTATATACATACATTTAACAAAATGTTCAACGGAAATTAAAAAATATTTAATTGTAAGCGAACAATTTTTATGCGTATCATCGTGATTATATTTCTTGATACCATCCTTTGTGGGATAAGGCATTTTTCCACTGCTTGAAAATTTGTGTTTTTTTATTTCCATTGCGAAGATATACAAGTCCCAGAAACATTGATATTGTGATATGAATTTTTTTACTCTATTATTATGTATGGTAACTACATTTTTCAATAATTTAGATATTTAATAATTGTCAAATTGTTTTATTTAAAAAGAGAGAACACTTGCCAACACTTTTTAATGTTTTAATTTTAAGTGTCCTCGAATCACACAATTTTACTATATTACTAAAATTTTTATTCCTGATACTTTATTAATCTATTCTAAATTTTCAGCACATCCACCTATTCCTCGTCTCTTAATAATATTTTATTTATTATTTCTTTCAAATTTATTATTTTTTAAATGCTTATTTTAGTATTTACCTAATTCAAAATTTTAATCTAAACAGCATTTTTCCTTCATCGGCACGTGTTGGGTTCGAATCGGGTCCCTCGTCTAATAGTTCGGAATTTCCTGCGGTTTTCTTCGAACCTTGGGTTTCCTTTCCTCCTATTTCCTTGCTTAAATACGGGTGATGCTCCCTTAAAAAGACCCCCATGGAAGGTTCCTTTCCCGCCCATCTAAAGACCTATATGCCTCGTGTTCATAATGGGCCGTCATACACACAACCAACGTAAAAATTTTCCCTTCATAAAATATTTGTTAAATCGTTCTGTTTCGCCATACTAACAAACTAGGGGCCATTTCATGTCGAATATTTTTTATAACATTTTCTTTTTTTATTTTTTATTTTACTCTAAAGTTTTCGCTTCGCGTGTTTTCCATCGGCGATGGTTACTACAAATTTCACCCGCCTATCAGAAAAGAGTCCAATGCTCTGATTGTATCCTTAGCATCGCGCAGGCTTCTGATTTGTCTGAAACATACGCCAATTCGTCGATAATTTTCCTTAAATTGGCTTGCATGAGCGTAGGATCCAATTTTTTTCGCTTTGTTGTTTGCCTAAATATCACGTAGTTCCTTGGAGAATAATGTCAATGTAATGCAATGGAAGTACGCAAATAAACCACTGAATTTTTACCATCGCATCTGCCGTGACGGGCAGTCGTGACTCCAGAAAAATCTAACGTTCAGGAGAACGGTTGGAGCTATGCAATATGAAAATAAACATAAACAGTTTTTTTTTTTTTTATAAATCTGAAATGACCTTTCTTTTTGAAATTTTTTGTGGATATTTTCATTGCTTTTGCTATTTGACTGCATTTAATTCCTCATTAATCAGCTGATTCGCCTTCATAATACACCTCTTCAATTTAAATTTTAATCGTAATACATGTATAAAATATACATGTATTACTTGCAGCAAAACATGATAATCAAAATTTATAGTATTACTAGATTGTAAGAAACTTTTAAAAATATCTCAATTTATATTATAAAGTAGTTCTTTCCATTTTCCATGGAAATTGGTCTTTTTTGGCCTATTATCTTCTTATCACTAAGCAATATAAATCTAAACACTTTATAATGAAACTGAAGATAATGAGGAAGGCATTCGTTATAGGGTGACTTTGTTGTAATCAGTTTCGGCATAACAATAATAACTTTATTAATCCTTTCAGATCTGTTGTACTAATAATAGTATAATGTCTTTTTACCGAGTATTATTTTGTCATAACACTTATTTTTGTTGCCATCTGCATATAGTAATGGTAATATGTATGTATGCATGTAGAAGCGCCTTTGTATTTCAGTAACCTCCGAAGTCCCTGTTCTATAATTCCTGACTATTGAAAGGAAACAGTTTTCTGGATTGACACACACAGCATTTCTGTGAATGACCATCTACACAACTTCCTGGATTTTTTGCAGGTAAGCTTTTAGATTTCTTGATGCATTCAAAACATGTTTAAACCCCTTAAATATTTTTGATTATGCCTTTTTTTTCGAATTACACAGGTACGTATACTGTCATAGTTTATGTGACAATGTTGACGCGATTATAGAGTGTGGTTCCCAGTAAAACTCACAGTACACTCTCGGGAATCCGTTTACTATCGTTAACAATAAAAATGAGATACTGCTCCCGGATGCCAATTCGCTAGGTCTGAGGTAGAAAAGGAAACGGGAATATCGTTAAAGTATCTCTGATATTCACTCAGGATTTCTGAATCAATGTGTGGAATGTCGCATTCTGTTCACTTAAAAGCAACTATAGGCGAAGACATGTAACCAATCAGCTGTGTGCAAAAGTAAAAGAGGTGGTGATGAAAGTCAAAAAGGTAGAGAAGAAAGTCATTAGACACATGATGTCTTCGCTTATAGAGGAAACTTCTGATCATCTAATAGATGATATGGAGCATGTTCGAGAGTTGGAATTTCGGTGTGTACTGAAATCAAATGACATGCCCACAAGAAGCAAATCCGTCAAAAAATTCTAGTCAATGATTATTATGATATCAATACTTTGTCTTAAACCAATATTATCAGTCTAGTGTCTTGGTAAACATTTCTTCAGGTGACATTGCAGACTTGATTTGAAGAGAGAAAAAGCCAATTCTTTCTTTGAATCTGGCAGATGTACATCTGTCATGAGATACGCAGTGTCAAGCTGGTAAGAGGCTTTCTCAAAAGTTTATGGTCAAAAATAATTTCATGGTTTCATAAGATCCACCCTTGCTTCTCGTGTTATCATAATAGAATTTGACATTAAATAATAATTCGCGGTACCTCAATCTGCGGGTGGATCTGGATAGTTCTCAAGTCCCACGTTTTGGTTAGTTGGTCAGACAGAGTGTAGTTGTGAAACGCGATGAAACCATCTTCCTATTATGAGAATAACTTGTCCGTAGAAAGACGGACCAAGAGCTGTCACAATTTCGATCTCTAATAGCCCTGAGGGAAAGGGACGAGAGGGGGGTATCTATTTTTACTCGTAGCGTCAAGATTGCTTTATGTACAAAAAAGCAGGTAGGTTGGTTCATATTTACTGTTCCAGTAATTTGGGTTCTGAAAAACTTTGCCATTTTCAGCCCCTTGAGCGGATTGGAAGAAGAGAGAGAAATGGTGTGTGATATTTTTTCCCACTATTCTATACCTCAAGCTCATGTTATGTAGAATAAGTGAGTTCCATCGGGCAAAATTTATACTTTTACGATTTTTGATATATCTGTTCAATTTTATTCAAATTCGAGAACTATGAGCACAACGTTCGTACGGAAGATGTTGTCTGATTTCAAAAGTGTGCTGATCGTGTGCTTGTATTAACAAGTAGCAACTTTTCCACACTATTACGATGCAATTCACAAACTTTTCTTTTTTTTTGCTCAGGTCTAATGTTTATGTCAAGTAGTTTACGGAATTAGTAAAATAAAGCGAGTTTACTTTGTAAAAAACACTCTTTATAAGACAAAATTCACGAGTAACCAAGTGAAGCATTCACAAATAACTAAGTTAACACTTGCCAAAGTCCCCTTCGTAATGTTAAGTCTATGGGCATTTGATGCATTCTTATATTTAAACTATCTTCTCGGAAAATTAATATTTTTAAGTTCTTTTTTCAGTGTTCTCTTTATATAGGATGCCACCTTTGTTTCTTAGTTTTCAACATATTTCTAAAATCTATGCTTAATTTTATATTTTATGTGTTAAAAACTGATGAACGGGAAGTAAGATATATTAATACTTCATATGCAATTAGGATAGATTTTAGAAATATGTTGAAAACTAAGAAACAAAGTGACATCCTTTAAGAAAAAATCACCGAAAGAAGTTTAAAATATTATTTCCTCAGGATTTATTTTAAAAACAAGAGTGCATCAGACGTCCATAGGTTTTATATTAGGGAGAGGAATACGGAAAGTAAATGACCAGCAGCCTTATGTATTCACGAATGTTGAAATATTTTTCATTTTCTTTATTTTGCGAATAATCATAACTCGCGGATATTAAAGGATTATTGTATGTATATCATTGTTTATTTAAACGTATAATATACTGTTAATTGTTCGTAACGTCGAGTTATGTCTTGATCTATTCTGACTAATTTGTTGTTAATCTGGTTATCATTAAAAACTTTCAGCGTCAATAAGTTTTAATAGTGCTCTTTATTTTAATAATAATGCTCGAATTCTAGTAAATGTTTTCAGATATACAGGAACACGCAATTTATGTATGTTAATTATGCTCCTAATGACATATTTGGTATTGAATGTGAAGTCCATAGCATTAATAGTTTTTGGGGGCGCTATAGACCTGAAAAACATATTCAAATAGACCCGTATAAAAAGTACTGTATTAAGACTGTTGTTTTATGGAATTTATTCAAACCGCAATTTTAGTTAAGATGAAATATGTAAATAAAAAGACGGATTTTAAATCAAAGTTTTAGTTATATCGTCAGAATTTACGTAATGATGTTTTAAGTAGATTAGATTTATAATTATTAAATCATTTTCCTATATGCACAGACTAAAATTAATACAGTAAAATCGCAATAAATATTATAATGTAATATATAAATGTTTATAAAATGAGAATAGTTGCTTCTATCGAAATGTTTATAAACACCAACATTGTTAAGCCTCTTGTTTACTTTCTGATTAGTTTCAATTAGCGAGTATTAATTTACTTGCCTGCTGGATAAAACTTTGTAATTAAATTAGTAGCAGGGTATACAGTGCCACCCCTAATAAACTGAGCTATCCTAAAAGATATAGGGCCTAAAATCCAATGTGATCACTTTAATTAAAAAGTTCATTATTATTCTAATACAGTTATTTAAGATTTTCTTGATAATTAGTTTTAAATATTGGGTGTTAAATTACTTGGATAAAACAGTTTGATTAATTTAACAGCAGAACATAAAGAATCAAGAGCTATTTGCTAAGCTACTAAAATATCATGTTATCTCTTAAATTAAAAGTGATGCTCATTGCTTTAATACGGTTGTTTATTGTTACGTATGCAGTTAACGAGTTGAAATTTTAAATCCATGGAATTTAATGCAAATTTCTAGGGGAATTTATGTAAAATAATAGAAATATCCCTATGTTCAATAGCAATTCATTCAATTAATTCAATGAATTGCAAATTTCAAATTAAAAGAACATAATCAGTTTTAGGCAGTGAGTTGTTATGAAGTATTGGCAACAATGCTAAGCTGAATAACAAAGAATGCAAATCAATTATATTAGTCTGTGTAATCGTATAGGGATTTCGAAACACAACCACGAAACCGTTTTGGAATATTCAGTATTCAAGTTTTGTTAAGGGAGACCCGTAAGAAAAAATCCAAAATTTTTATTATTGATTTTAAAGTAATGAATTTTGGTGTACTACTTAAGAATCTTTTTGTAAGGAATAATTAGCAAAAAAATTCACTTTTTATTAAAAAGTATATTTTTTATGGGGATTTTTATGATTTTTTTGTCGAAAAATACACTTTTTAAAATTACTAGTCCTCATTCAATTTTCAATATTTTGGTATTACTAAAATTTATCTCAACTTAGACATGCCTTCAAGCAATGTTTCAGAGGAAACAATAGCTCTAATTTAGCATACTGAAATGCTTAATGGGAGAAACTTGTTATCCGATAAAATATTTATGTAGAATCATCGACATTGATCTATGTTTAAGAGCGTGGCGAAATTCAAAAGCGAATTGAATAAATGCATTATATTAAGTCTAACATATACACCAGTTTCAATTCAACGGTATTCACGTTTTCTAAACTTGATTTACAATTGAACAGGATGAAGGAAGTAATGCTATTCAATTAATAAATATGCAACAAAGAAAGACTGGGACTTTTTTGTCTGGGATTTTTTTGTCGAAAAATACACTTTTTAAAATTACTAGTCCTCATTCAATTTTCAATATTTTGGTATTACTAAAATTTATCTCAACTTAGACATGCCTTCAAGCAATGTTTCAGAGGAAACAATAGCTCTAATTTAGCATACTGAAATGCTTAATGGGAGAAACTTGTTATCCGATAAAATATTTATGTAGAATCATCGACATTGATCTAATTTTACATTGTTCAACATTTTCTGAACTCAGGTATCACTCAAAATATAATGAGAACTTGTACATACAAAAAGAAAATAATTAATATTCAATTTGGCTTATCAATTTTAACTTATAATATCGTTTTAAAAAACATAAAACTTGAGTTTTATTTAAAAAAATGATCATTCAAGTTTCATTCTCAGGATTTCGTCCATCTGACGAAACCTATCCGTGTCTGTCCGCTGTCCATTACAAAGTCCATA
Organism: Maratus speculifer; assembly: GCA_964019185.1. NCBI lineage: Eukaryota > Metazoa > Arthropoda > Arachnida > Araneae > Salticidae > Maratus > Maratus speculifer. The sequence goes on along the minus strand of OZ025295.1, from coordinate 8,695,344 downwards.
CAAAAAAAGCTGTATAAGTCTGTATAATTTCAAATTACAGTTGAATACCTCGTGCCACACGAGAAATCAGAAAATTTTGAAATTGTCTATTATTTGAATAAAATATTTTTTTAAATGTCTCCGTTCATTTTTGTGATTTAAAATTGGAGCTTAATTTGAACGCCTTTCGTTTTAGGATTATGATAGGATGATATTCGTTTTAGGATGATTTTAGGATTATCTCTAGTAAACAGAAGGTTCTCATTTCGATCCCCGATGCGCAAACTTTACATTTTAATCCTAAGATGGATTTAATAAAAATAAATTTCATATTTTTGGCCAATTTAAGGAAGACCCGTAAGAAAAAACCCCAAATTTTTATTATTGATTTTAAAGTAATGAATTTTCGTGCACTACTTAAGAATCTTTTTGTAAGGAATAATTAGCAAAAAAATTCACTTTTTATTAAAAAAAGTATATTTTTTATGGGGATTTTTATGATTTTTTTTTGTCGAAAAATACACTTTTTAAAATTACTAGTCCTCATTCAATTTTCAATATTTTGGTATTACTAAAATTTCTTAAATAGTGTTATAGTATATAGAAAAGAACTAAGGAGAGATATTTTTAATTTTCTATTTTAATCGGCTAAAAAAAATAAAAATAAAATTACGCATGATAAATTTCCTTAAATTCGTTATAATTTTCATGTTTACCAATTTATGTAAAATTTTCAGAAATAGTTAAAAAAAATATCTCTCCTTACTTTTGTTGCAAAATTTTAAGATTCTAAAATCATAAACACTTTGTTTTTAAATCATTTTACCACTGAGCCTTAGTACTTTGAACTTAAAATAACATAATTGACAAAATATGAAAAAAGTCATTTTCAGGAAAACACGTTTTAAATGGCCGCTAGTCCTTTAAACTCTATAGTGAGTACAATTAAAAAAGCTCATTTTCTACCTGTTCCAAGTGTCCTCGAGTTCTGAAATTTTGTATGGATATTCGCAAATATGTATTTTATCGTTTTCTGAGATAAAAAAAATTTTGAACTTTTGAAGATTTTTGGCCGAAAATGGGGTACGGGTCTCCCTTAAGTTATTAGTATGGGGAATCTTCCTTGTTACTCATGATTATACAGGGTGATTAAAATTTTTTTTTTTTACAGTAAAAGAGGGGTGATAGTACACATCAAGACAAACAATATTAAATAGTAGACCAAGGGTCCCGAACGTTTTCCAAAACAGATAGCCGCCATTAAAGTTTAGGGACCAAAATTTCAAATAAACATAAAAAACGGAAAAATCGGTCGATTGATTTGCGGTTTTCACTAAAATTATTCTTTATGTCGGCATTTTCTTGAAATTAAATTATAAAGATAAATTTCAAAAAATGCCGATAGAGGGTGCTTTAGACTTTGGAGTAAAGAACAACTATTTTTTGCCGGTATTTTTTGCATCTCATTAAATGTTTTCGTAAGCTTAGTGTCAAACTTAAATTTTGAGCTCCAAATCGGAAAGTGGGAGTGGTTAAGTAGCACAAACTGAATTGTGTTCAGAGGGTTCAAATTTCAAATTATTATAAAAAAACAGAAGTAATGGTTCATTGATTTGCGGTTTTCACTAAAACTATTTTTATGTCGGTATTTTCTTAAAAATAAATTATAAAGATAAATTTCAAAAAATGTCGATAGAGGGCGCTTTAGACTTTGGAGTAACGAACAACTATTTTTTGCCGTTACTTTTTGCATCTCATTAAATGTTTTCGGAATCTTTGACTTAAACTTAAATTTTGAGCTCAAAATCTGAATAGTCGGGAGTAGTTAAGTAGCACAAACTGAACTGTGTTTAAGGGGGGGGGGGGGTGTTCAAATTTAAAATAATTATAAAAAATGGAAAAGATTGTCGATTCGTTTGCGGTTTAACATAAAACTATTCTTTACGTCAGTATCTTCTAGAAAATAAATTTTAAGGATAAATTTCAAAAAATTCCATTAGAGGGCGCCCTAAACTTCAGAGTAACCAACAACTAATTTTAACCTTTTTTTTTTTTTGTTCTAATTAAATGCTTGCAAAAACTTATTAAATGTTTTCGGAAGCTTAGATTTAAACTTAAATTTTGAGCTCAAAATCTGAATAATTAGGAGTAGTTAAGTTGCTCAAATTGAAGTGTCTTCAGGAGTTGAAATTCATCCCTTCTCCCTCCTCGAACACAATTCAATTTTTCGCTAATTAAAACTCCCTACTTAAACATAAATTTATGTTTATGCATTTGAAAGCATTTAATGAGATTTAAAAAATAACAATTAAAAATAGTTGTACGTTACTCCAAAGTCTAAGGCGCCCTCTACCGGCATTTTGTGAAATTTATCTTTAAAATTTATTTTCAAGAAAATGCTCATTTAAAAATTAGTTTTAGCTAAAACCGCAAACGAATCGACCAATTTTTCCGTTTTTTATAATCATTTGAAATTTGAATCCTCTGAACACAGTTCAGTTTGTCTACTTAACCACTCCCAACTATTCAGATTTTGAGCCCAAAATTTAAGTTTAAGTTTAAACTTACGAAACCATTTAATGAGATGCAAAAAATCACGGCAAAAAAGAGTTGTTCGTTACTCCAAAGTCTAAAGCGCCCTCTATAGGCATTTTTTGAAAATTATCTTTATAATTTATTTTTAAGAAAATACCGATATAAAGAATAGCTTTAGTGAAAACCGAAAATCAATGAACCAATTTTTCCGTTTTTTATAATCATTTGAAATTTGAACCCTCTGAACACAATTCAGTTTGTGCTACTTAACCACTCCCACTTTTCGATTTTGAGCTTAAAATTTAAGTTTGAGTCTAAGCTTAAGAAAACATTTAATGAGATGCAAAAAATACCGGCAAAAAATAGTTGTTTTTTACTCCAAAGTCTAAAGCGCCCTCTATCGGCATTTTTTCAAATTTATCTTTATAATTTAATTTTAAGAAAATGCCGACATAAAGAATAATTTTAGTGTAAACCGCAAATCAATCGACCGATTTTTCCGTTTTTTATGTTTACTTGAAATTTTGGTCCCTAAACTTTAATGGCGGCTATCTAATTTGGAAAACGTTTTGGACCCTTGTCTACTATTTAATATTGTTTGTCTTGATGTGTACTATCACCGCTCTTTTATTGTAAAAAAAATTTGGAATCACCCTGTACATGGATTTGCATATACAGGGTGTTACAAAAGTTCGGTACGAAAGTAAAACGCGATAACAAAAAAAAAAAAAAAAAAAAAAAAAAAAAAAAAAACTATGGGCTGTAAAGGCATGCGGTTTGAAAATAAATATTCAGTGTGGTACCGGATTTTTCATAGTACTAAAAAAGAAAAGAAAAGAAAATGTAAACGTAAAAAATGCTCTTTCACATCTTCCATTACGTAGTGAAAATTTACCCCAGTAATTTAATATAATGATATATTTCGTCAATCAGAAATTTTTCAATATAATCAACTTTTTTTATTACCTTTAAATACTAAAACTATTGCTTGAGCTACAAAATCTTATCCTCTTTTATGTCAAATTTTTCCATTCATTTTTTATTCGGAAATTCCTAAAAATTTACTTTTTGGTGATAAACAAGAAGAATTTACTCTGTGACATGATTGTATTTTAAAAGAGTGCAGAGTAGTTATCCCAGAAATCCATCGAAAATAAATATTAAAATAATTACCCTTTGGTCATTTTGTTATAGTAAAAATGAAGTCTTGGACCGTTATTTTGTTTGGTGGCCAGAAATTGAACATGATATTGAAGATATTGCACGAAATTAAACTATTTGCGTAAATCTGAAAAAAAAAAAAAAAAAAAAAAAAAAAAAAAATCCTCCCAAAGTCTCTTTTTTTAATGTCAGATAGTTCTGAGCAGCTTACATCTACAGATTTTGAGATATTTTTAAAAACTTACTGTGTAAAACATAAGTTCAGTGCTTCATACCCTCTAGCTACAAAGGGATAGGCTGAGAGATATGTGCAAATTACTATTCGTGTTTTGAAAGCCTTAGCTTCTGAGCCTGGTACTTTGCAAGTGAAATGAATTTCTTTTTCTTTCTTTCTTTCTTTCTTTCTTTTATTTTTATTTTTATTTTTTTTTTTTTTTTTGCAATTACGAAAGATTCCTCATGTTATAATGGGGAGAGTCTTGCGTCTTTAATTGTAAATCTTCATAGAAGAATGAAAATAGATTTCATATTGCCAAATATTACAAATTTTGTTCGTGAAAAATAAAGTGAAAGAAGTCCAAAGTTAAAATAAAAGAAAATGAAATCAATCAAAAAGTAGCTGAAAGAAATTATACTCCAGAAGCCAAGTCTAAAATTGGTCGAATTAAAGCAAGAAAAGTAAAACTACATTATAGATTTGAAGTATGTTTGAATATTTGAAAAAGGAATATGGATCAAACAACTAATGTAGTTTCAAATATTTCTATTGTAAATGATTCAAATTCAGAAAAAAGTAATATGGAAAATTTTAGAAGTGAAAATGTAATAGTGAAACAAGATGATTTTCCGCCATTAAACCTTGTACCACAGATCTACAAACAGCCGTCTCCCATGATCAAACTACTCTAGGTCTTACATCAACTGACCTTCATTATCCCGATTCTTCAAGTCCTAAATAAACTAACTCTGAGCCAGTTCTTACAAAACTGACTTCCTGCCTATTGGTCTAACCTTTCAGAGTTCTCCGGGGTTTCCTTCGAATCTTGGGTAACTGCGTAAATATGGGTTAGATTCCCTTAGAAAGATTCCCATAGAGGACACTCCCTGTCATATTGTTTTCAAACACTGTTTTTATAAAAGAAATTTTAAAAGGTTAAATTATTCTAAAAGGGATTTGAAAAAAACACTTGAGCCGTGAATAAAAAAATATGGAGGCCAAGTTCTTGAGTATAACAGAAGAATATTTATTTAGTATCCTATAAAGATGCGAGTCCTCTTGGAAATGAGGGTCCTTTTTAGATCGAAGCCAAAGAGAGTCTGTTGAATACATGATACTTGTGCATAAAGTTATATCGCCAATATATCCGCCAAAATGGTTATATTACATGTACTTTGGCGCGTTCTCTGAAAAGTTTGTTTTGTATGAACTGTGCTATTTTGGCATAATTAACCAGCAATTTTGAATGTGAGATATATGTAAAAGAGTTTTTAAGCGAAGACAATACAAGGGGAAATGGGGTATTCTGGAATTTTTGATCGCGGGTTATTGGGACAAATAAGGAAACACTTATATTTTTGCTTAGTAAGCAAAGACCGAAAGGAGATAGTGTGGGCACAACAAATACCATATTTGTCATGGAATGGCAACGGAAACGAATCGAAACTAAAATCTTGAGAAATGGTTATCAACGGCTAATTTAGGAGGGAACACATATAAATTGTAACAATAAAGATAGGAATTGTATTTTCATTGAAAAAGATAAACTGTCGTTATTTTTGAATAAAATTACATTCATATTGGATAGATAAAATATTATATTAATTGAAAAGGGGTTTTATTTGAGTTCTTACTTGGTGGGAAAGGGGACTAAAGGTATCATAAGAGTAAACAGCTTAATATATGATATTGATATCATACTCCCCACAGGGCCCATATCCCTTGTGCAGATAATCGACCGTCATAAATAACACCAACACCACCTACTAGTTTAATCTATGCTGTGAAGATTCAAAAATTAATTCTGCTTCTTCTCCACAGGTGCTGAAAAGATCAGGTAGGTGCAGAAGAACCCCCGACTGACTTAAATACTATGTTGGGCACAGTTATCATGTTTTATGATTTTAGTTTATAGGTAAAATATTAGATAGCAGTGCGCAACCTTTCTATGTATTCCATGCAATTCTAAAAAAGCTAACATTTTATTGTTTTCGATTTTATTCTTGTGATGCCTGTGATTCATGATGAAATTTTGAATTGGTACTTGTATATTAAATGTTTCTTGTTTATTAAAAATGGTACTACTTCTCATTTTGCATTGTGGTAATTATTCAGTAAGTACCGTAATTTCCTGCGTATAATCCGTGGATCAAACAATTCTATTTGGACCCAGAAATCTTATTTAGTGATTGAAGACACATATTTATGGCGATCTAATAAGCTACATTTCTTTTTAGACAAATTCTGGGTCGAAAAATAGTTGTTTGAACCGCGGATTATACGCAGGAAATTACGGTAGTTAATTTAAATATATATTATAAAAACTATTGCCGGGCAATGGTGCATCGTCTAACAGTAAATAAAGGATTAGAAGAGTTCACTATATACGCTTATCTGACATAAGTAATTTTCATTTCTTAGCATAAAGTTGCCTTGCTTATAATTCTAATTCTATTTAAAAAAATTTTTACATACCAACAAGAAAAAAAAAATGAAAAAGTAAAATAAGTGCAAAAATCTAAGTAGAGGTCTACTTAAGGATGGAATTCATGTTATCCCTAATAAAAACTCATATATAATATCTTGACCACACTCCCCTCCCCCTATTACTGAAAAAATTGAGTGCTCAATTCTGAGTAAAAAGTACTCTATTTTAAATATTTCACAACCTCAAAATAGCTCCGTTCCAAAAGTAGGGGGAACTGGGGCACATTGATACCCCCTCTGCTGCTCACAGGGCCATTACAGGATGTTTCACTACAGCTCCAAAAAGTGATGCTAGTGCACTCAACTACATACAGAAAGTCTATGAATGATTCAGTAGTTTGATGAAATCGGACGGGTGATTTATTGTTTTTATAGGTCAAAAGTAAATTTGAGTTGTACAATTGAAATGGTATTATACAACTGTTCCAGTATTTTCAAATAAAAAGAATACGCTTCCTGTTAAGTAAAACTACTCTTTATCCGTTCCTCATTCTTTTATTGTTAGATAAATTATGAAGCGTTGGATTTGAGACTCATTTTATTCAAAATGCCTGTATGGGACACATTGATACAGCATAAATACTTTTCTAGTTCATTTTTTCATTACCTTTTATTATTTGTTTACCATACACACCTTAATCACACCATTTTTCGCCAAAAATTTCTCATATTAGTTTTTATTGAAGTGAAATAGCTCTAATTTGTTTATATTAGAACATTTTATAGTATTTTTGCAAACAGAAGACGTACAAACTTACCCAACATTTAGTGCTAGTAGAACTAACAAAAGAAAAGGATGGCAGCCAGGAAAATAATCTCAAATTTATATCGATTCTCCAGAGAAAAATGTATTTTCGACGTGATAAATGTTAAGTAAGAGAAACAAATTGCAGAACAGCACATAATAATTACATTATAAACAGAATTTTTAGTATTATTATCCTTTATTTTCTATTTATAAATCGATTTAAAAGCAGAAAACCAGGGATTTTTTTCATTTTTCCTAAGAAAGAAGATAATGCTGGGGTTGAAGTTCCAAATATGACAACGTTACCACTGCCAACAATCAGATAAGGAACAGCTAGAACATCAGATCATTATACATTTCATTTTGATTGATTTAATATTGCTTACAAAGAAATTGTAGATGATTTGAATTTATATAAATAAATATAAAATGGTTTGCTAATTGTTTTTCTATGAAAAATATGCATTGGTGTTATATTAACTTTATTTTGTCTCCATTTTTCCCAGTCGTATCAAAATGCCCCATGAGGTGTATCAATCTGCCCCGGGGATGGAGCGCATTGATACAAATGACTTTTTTTGATTTTTTTTAAATTACATGCAAAAATAATATATAAAACAACGATTGTATATTTTTATAACACGCTACACACGTTTTGCTGACACCACATGGAAAAATAACTTGAAATTTCTGCTTTCTGGACACCAAAATTTTTTTTAGAAAAAAGCTGTATCAATGTGCCCCAGTTCCTCCTACTCAAAGTTGAAGAATACGTGCACTCAATTTTGATTCCATGGATATGTTCAAATATGAAGCATTATAGACCGGAAAGCGGCAGTACAGATAATTACCTCATTTGGATCGCGAACGAAAATGTAGTGTTAGTTAAATTTTGATTCGCATATTAAAATGCAATCGATCAGTCAAGTTATATGTAATGAAAACACCTAAAAAAACGATTTTGGCAGTTGACTCGTAGGTTTACCATTGAGCTTTCCTGCACTCAAAAGTATGGAAACATGGAGGATAGGGATCAGGAAAACATATCGGTAAACCTATGAATGAATCGTTAAAATCGGGTTTTTGAGATATGACTTGACAGCTCGATTGCGTTTTAATATGCGAATCGAAATTAACTAATTCTAGATTTTCATCTGTGAACTCAATGAGGTGATTGTCTGTGCTGCCGCCTACCGGACTATTTGGTATAATTCCTTGTAACTTCGTTTGCAAGAGATTAAAATAAAAATGTATGATTTTCAATTCGCGCTCAAAATTATTAACAATAATCATTTACTTGATCATTTATTGATGAAAAATAGCAAAATAATAATCAATATACGTTAACTAATGTGCCTCTATAACAAGTGTATTATTTTCAATTACATTTAAATTATTTTAAAATACTGTGCATAATTTTATATTCGGATTAATTGAGATCTTTATGCTGCCCTGAATGAAATAAAACATTTCAAATAGAAAATTACCGTTTCGTTTCATTTTGATGACATGTGTTGCTTCAAAATTGATAAAACATAGATTCATTTTCAGGTTCATCCGTAATTATATAGATACGTAGTACATATAGTCGTTGTTCACTCCGTCCATCTGTCTGCCCGTCCGTCCATCAGTCCGTTCTCATACAACAAAGCAAAACCTACCCAACCGAATCATTCCAATTTAAAATAAATAACTGTTGGATAAATTTGTTGAGTCATTTCAAATTTTACGAAAATTAAATGTACTGTTCAATTACAGGGATAATCAAAAGTATACCGCTACATTACGGCCAATGGAAAAAATACTTTCAATTGCATTTTGTTATACACTTTTGAGCATACTAAAATCCATATGCATGCATGAAGTATGTACTAAAATGTACATTCTTTTTGTGCACAATCTGTGATGCAAAGAATATATTTTTTTAATTTACAGGGTTACACAAAAGTACTCCATTACATAACTTATAAGGGGAAACATTGCTTGGGATGCGTTTTGATTATATTAAACTATTTCACAATTTATGAAACTGGTTTACTTTCTGGAATTAAGATAAGATGCTTCTTCCATAATAAAAAGCAGATAATATTTATAGGGACATACAAAATATTTCGGATACTGTGCTGTATCCGAAATACCGAAAGTGCAACAATATACACTATTACACAAAGATCTGACTATTTTAAAAACCTCCTTATCGTAGAAACAAACTTTATTTGCTATGTTTGACGTACAATTTCCGAATCATTGATCCTAACATACTCAATTACAACGAGATAACAATAAGATTACATCGGAGAATATAAACTATATGACGGAACGAAATTTTCGCCTTACTTTTAACACAAAAAATATAATATGAACTTTAAAACGCTCAGGTTTACTTAAAAGGCGGTTAAAATATTGTAAGAAAATCGATCCAATACCGGAAGTTGAATTAGCTGGTGTGTATACCATTCCTTTTAGAACTGATTGCAATAAATTAAAGGAATAAATCAGGAAAACCAATAGAAAACTAAAAAAGACAATAAAAGAATATAAAGCAGATATAAAATTTTGTCGTCAATCTACTGCACTCTCTCGTTTACATTTCAATCAGAATATCACAATATATTTTGATCACAGGAAAACCCAATTCCCAATATCCAATTATTATTTATCTATTATCAGTGAATCCATGTAAAAACAACCAACTGTGTAATGATACCCCATCGTAAATTATACTGAGTTTATGGTTTACCATCCTGAAAATAAATCCTGACGATTTGAGAAAATGACGCAGTAAAATTGATGGTACAACAATATTTTTTTTTTTTACCGTTCACTTAAAACACTACCAATTCAATCTTCTAGCCACTCGTCTCATTCATTATCAAAACAGAATCATATGTTTGTATTTATAAAAGAAAATATTCTCTGAGGAAGAGCCTGATTAAAAGATTGAAAGTATTAAGATGTTTTTAAATAAAATTAATTATTAGCATTTTATTTGATTATTTTAATTGCCTTTTAAGTAAACCTGAACATTTTAAATTTGATATTGCGTATTTTGAGATACATCGATTTACTCATTTCTGATTACGTCATTTTTTTCAGAGTAAAACTACGGGAAAATCTCCCAAGTTAGCAACACAACCATACATTAAAAATAATTAAACAAGCGTAAGATATCAGAAATAATTTTCTAAAAATGTATTAGAACTCTTCTTGACAACAGAAGTTATTATGTAACACTAACACTACTTCTACATCTGTCCAAACAAAGTCGCAGTACAGATTGGAGAAACATTTCTCCGGTATTATTTCTGACATCCTTTGTTTAGGTTGTCAGTGTCAGTTGGATTTGAGTAACTTAGATTTTATTTTATTGTATAAAACAATTAGTCTGTAATGTGTTATCTAGAGCAATCATTTTACCAATATTTTGTAAATAGATCTGGGATCGTGTAATATATATTCAGGGTTCATACAGAATTCGGAAGAAAAAATCCAAGGAGTCCAAAAAAATTTAAGGATTTGTCACTTTTATTGTTATTTATGTGGTATGCACTTGCACAGCCCCAATTCCACAGAGATTCCGCGAGTTACCCACCACGAGAGGGGGGGGGGTATCCGCGATTTTCAGACGAAATCAGCGATTTATCTGTAATATTTTACTGAGATCTTTTGTCCAAATCGGCAGTTTTTCTGAGATCTTTTGACGAAATCGGCAGTTTTTCCGTGGGTTTTTTTTTTTTTTATGAAATCGACATTTTTTTGATGATTTTTAGACAAAATTTGCATTTTTACACGATCTTTTCTGGAAAACGGCATCTGATACCCACGATCTTTTGACGAAATCGGCGTTTTTTCCGTGATCTTTTGATGATTTTTTTTTTATGAACTTTTAACTAAATAATTGTAAGCGATGTTTTATTGAAAACAGTGTTTTTTCCCGCGATCTTTTAACGAAATTAGCGTTTTTATCTACGATATTTGATGAAATTGCCGTTTTAACCGTGATCCGCACAGGAAATTCGCGTTTTTCAACGATCTTTTGACAAAGTTCGTGGACAAAAACATTGTCGAAATCGTTGTTTTTCCACGAAATATTGACGAAATGTGCGTTTTTTCGGCAATGCTTTCACGAAATTTGCATGTCTCCGCGATTGTTTTTTTGCGTGGAAAACCGTACAAGTTGGCAACTATGCGAAACTGATAACCCAATTTCAAATTTTCGGACGAGAATCACCCCTAAATCCACCGTTATCAGCAAAATTGAGCATGATAAATCGTATTGTGTTGAAGAAATCCAAGTTGTATATCTAGCTGTGAAGGAATTAAACAGTGTAATCACTTTTTGAAATTAGAAGCTTAGAGGTGAGTCTGGATTATTCTTTTCACTTTTCTTTTCCTTATGGCCATGAAAACTAAATCACTTTGGTGGCTATTAGTATGATCCCAACCAGTCACTGCTGTGCTTCTGATGAATGATGTGCATACAGGATTTACCGTGCGCTTTACAATCGCATTTTATTTTATTTTATTATTATTATTATTATTATTATTATTATTTTTTTTTTTTGAGCAATATTGCTTGCGTGCAAAACCGCCGTTTAACTTGAAAAATCCTGAGTCCCCGGGAACTCTAAAATTCTGCGTCCTTTTTTATCAAAAGTGGCTTCCCACTAATAAGTCATTTTAGATGCAAAAATTGAACTTGTTCATTTGCAAATGAAAAATAAAATGCATTAATCATTGTTTTAATAATAAATAAATAATTAAAACCAATAATTTTTGTTTAAACTATTAAGAGAAATTATCTTTACTTGTTTAAAAATAAATGTGCAAGATACAAATTTAACTATAAAATATTGAACATTTGAATGTAGAAGATAATAAGTATCACTATTGTTTGCATTTCTTTTTTTTAAAAAAAGGGACAAGACTGATTTATTGAAAAATACATTTTTGCTGAAAAAAAGAATACTTTTGTTGAGGAGTAAGCTGATGAAACTTTTTGTTTAATGAATGGGTGTTTTTCTGAGTCGCATTTACTCAGAAAGACTTGGAGAAGTCAGAAACAGATTGTGAAGCAGGAAAATCCGTTTTTGGAGCAGATAAAAAAAAAAAAAAATTGAAGCAAAAAAATTAGTTTTTGGAACAGAATAATTCACTTCCAGCATTAACGTTTTTTTTTTTTTTTTTTTTCCATGCCTGTTTGACAAAATTTGAGTTTTTTCACGATCTTCTGACGAAATTTCCCAGAATATTTTCTCCATTTTCTCAGAATATTAATTAAATTTTGCGTTTTAGGCTTTTCGGATATCAGAATCTCATTAGGCTAGGTCAAATGTTCGAGGAAATTCAATAGTGGATAACTTTGGGGTCACCACGTTTTTTTTTTTTTTTTATATATATATATATATATATATATATATATATATATATATATTAAAATGTACTTATGAGATAGAAGAAAGTTTTGGGATTGACACATCCAACTAGTTGTTGCATTTGTAATTGTATAAATACGTAGCACCTATAATTCTCGTTCAATCTGTCCGTCCGCATGTAACAGAGCAAAAACTACTCAACCGAATCGTGTGCAATTTTATATATATGTAATTATTGCACAATTTTGTCGAGTCATTTAACATTTTATGAAAATCGGAGGTATAGTCAGTTACAGGGGGAACCTAAAGTATTCCGTTACATTACAGCCAACGGAAAGAATATTTTTAAGTACATTTTAACGATGATACATGCTTTTGAATAGCATAAAATTGATATTCATGCGTGAAGTATATACTAAAATATTCATCCTGTAGAATATGGGGTGCAAAATATATTTGTTTTTAATTCAGGGCAGCACAAAAGTATTCCATTACATATTGGCATAGGAGGAAACACTGTTTGGGATGCGTTTTGATTATATTAAACTATTTCACATTTTATGAAATTTATATACATTGCTGAGGTTAATATAAGTTAGAATAAAAAGAATATAGTATTTACAGGGACACCCAAAAGATTTCTGATACTATACCGTGTCCGAAATACAAAAGGCATAATAATATGCATTATTTCTCCAAGATCTGAATATTTTCAATATTTCGTTACAGTAAAAACACACCTCATTTGTTACGCTTGAATTGCAATTTCTGACTATACTCATCCAATAGTCAGATTTCCGATTATGCTCATTTCGATATGAGTTCATCGATTTACTCATTTTTGAATACTCAACTTTTTTTAAAGAGTAAAAGAGTACAAAGTCTCAAGTTAGCAACACAGCTGCATATAAAAAATAATTAAATAAGCGCAAGATATCAGAAATAAATTTTCTAAAAATGTTTTAGATCTCTTGTTGACATTTACAGTTATTATTTAACACTATCCCTACTGACACATCTGTCCAAACAAAGTCGTAGTACAGATTGGAGAAACATTTCTCCGGTATTAATTCTGACATAGTTTGTTTAGGTTGTCAGTATGAGTTGGAACAGAGTAAGCAGGAGTTTATTACATTGTATAAAACAATTAGTCTTCAATGTGTTATCTGACGCAGGTGTTTTCAGCAATATCTTGCAAATAAATTTTGCATTGTGTAATAGATAACTTAACATCAAAAATTTATTAAATTAAATGCCAAGACACATTTCTTCTACATCATATACATTAAGTACGGTTTGTAAGAGAGAGTGTAAATTTTATTTAATAACCTTTTAATATTTTGATGTCGCTCTGTAAATAAAGATATATGTGAGGATTGTTTTTCATTAAACTATACCACAGCACTGTAAATAAAAAATAAAAAAAAATCTGTTAAGCTACGAAATGTTTTCTTGGAAACTGGCATTCCTAGAATTTTTCATGTAACGGTATGAGCCAAAATTGGTGTAACGATTCTGATACATGAATTTTCGCTGTTACCGTTGCATAAAAGTTCTAGAAATCCCAGTTTCCTTGAAAAATCTTTTGTAACTTTACGTTTTTTTTTTTTTTTTTTACAGTTTATTTCTATGACAAGTATATTCTTTTAAATCACTTTAAAATTATTTTAAAATACTGTGCATAGTTTAATATTCGGATTAATGGACATGTTTGTGCTACCACGAAGGAAATAAAGCATTACCAACGCCGACTATATACTACCGGCCGAGCCATTTCGCGAAAAACCGCCGAAAAAGTGAAGCTGAATTCAGCTTCAAACCCTGAAGCATTTCACTGGACCACGTGTGAGTCCACGTGCCGCAAACGCTGCCCAAATTAGCATTGAATAAGCTGCTTTCTGTTCTGTGCACATGTTTTCACACATGGTCATTGTTTTAGTTCAGGGTTTACACGATTGGTCAGATTAAATTTGGCAAAGTATCAGAGTCCTCTGGCGGGGACTTCATACATTAATCTCAAATAGACAGGCCTTTAGATCTAGTGGGCCATGGCATTACAAAGTACAAAATTATCGTACCGTTTTTACTTGATGATATGTTTTGCTTCAAAATTGAGAAAATAAAGGTTCATTTTTGATCCAATCATACTCAATTCAATATGAATGTATCGATTTACTAATTTTTGAGAACGTCATTTTTTTATGCGTAAATTTACGGGAAAAGCTCTCAAATAAGCAAAACAACCGTATGTATATAATAAAAGCCTAAGTCATGTGACTGTCATCAATAGTTCCGGGCTGACCACTTTACTGTTTATATGCCAGGTGAACATTTTAATCCTTCAATATTATACAGGTGCACGCGATAAGATGTTAAACACTACTCTATTGCCATCAGTTTATCTTCATTATAATAATCTAAGTCATGTGACTGTCATTAACAACTACGAGCTGATTCCATCACTTTTCACATGCAAAGTTCCTATTTTCATTAAAAAATGAAAATTATTTTTTCGAATGTGAAAGTTCGTTTTTCTTCAATATGAGTTTTTTCACCATGTTTCCTGTTTAATGGGATATAAATTATGAACCATTGGTGATAAATGGTTCAAAATTGGAACACGTCTTTTTCAAATTTTTTTACGTTAATTTTGATTCAGCAAGTTTGAAAAAAATATTTACTTTTGAAAATATGTTTTTTTAAATGTTTCATCATTTTTAAATTTTTACTTTAAATATTTTTAATTTTTTATAAATTAACTAGAGAGGCTCCGCCCCCCTGCTCGCTACGCTCGCCAAACCCCCGCGTAATCGCTTCGCGATCCCGTCTGGAATCGCGAAGCGATTCCAAGTTGTAGACTGTCCCTGCTTGCTGCGCTCGCCAATACCCCATGGTATGAATAAGCAGTTGCAGACCTTTCAAATGATGTATCACACGACTGGTGTTGTAAAAAAATTAAAAATGTGCTCCCCCTTGGGGGCAGAGGAGGGGAGGGGTGACACACAAGACATCCATAATATGAATAAGCAGTTGCAGATCTTTCAAGTGATGTGTCACATGACTGGTGTTGTAAAGAAATTAAAAATGTGCCACCTGGGGGGCAGAGTGGGGGGGTGACACACAAGACATCCATAATATGAATAAGCAGTTGCAGACCTCTCGAATGATGTGTCACACAACTGGTGTTGTAAAGAAATTAAAAATGTGCTCCTCCTGGGGAGAGCAGAGTGTGGGGGTGACACAGAAGACATCCATAATATGAATAAGCAGTTGCAGACCTTTCAAATGATGTGCACACGACTGGTGTTGTAAAGAAATTAAAAATTTGGCGAAATATTACTGTTATCGTCAAGTTGGCGTCACTTTTGGCGACTAATTTTTGTCGCCGAATTTGGCTATATATCGCCAAGTTGGCGACAAACTTGGCGATTGTTGGCGATGGTAACCTTTCCCTCTTTATGGTAACCCATACGGCGATACACAGACGGAGCCCTTTCCTGATTGGTCTATTCAACTCATGGAAGGAGTTGTCTACTCGGATTCGTTAGTTCCGGAAATCTTACACATTAGCATTATTCCAGGAGTCATTCATTTTAAGGCTCGTTTTTTTTTTACTATAGAAGGATAATTTTAAAAATGCTGAATCAAGATTAAAGCATACGTATTTTTTTATTTAAATGGATAAATAATAAATTCTACAAATAATATTTAGAGTTATAACGATTTTAAATTGCATTAGTTTTTTTATAAATTTTAAAATTTTAAATTTGTTTAAAAAATTGGTACTTTTAGGTTATCCCGTCGACCAATTTCGCCAAATTATACAAATCGCCAAACTAATAGCCAAATTATACATGTTGACATAATTTTTATTTTAAATAATGAAAAAACAAATAATTAGTATAATATTAATAAAAATATTAATAAAAAGTCGAAATAAAAATCATTTAATGACATTTTAAACACGTGAATCGCATTTAATGTCATTGAATGTGACATTCACGATCATCCATTATTGGCATTTAATCTCATAGTTTGGCGATAATGTTTTGGTCGACGGGATAACCTAGAAGTACCGAAAAATTATGCAAAATATATCATGTTAATTTTATTACAAATGACATGGTTAACCATTACAAAAAATTTCAAGATTTAAACCCAATAAATAACTAGTTAGATGTGCCAATCCCAAAACTTTCTTCTATCTCATACGTACATTTTAATATTTTTAAAAAATAAATACTCATTTTAATGTTTTAATAATTTTAATTCAATACCATATGAACTTTGGTTTTCATCTTAAATTTCTGCTTCAATCAATTAATCGGAGTAAAAACAAATTCCGTCTCTCCACGAGCCTATAGACAATAGAATGATAGGCAGTTTTTTTTTTTTTTTTTTTTTTTTTAATTCAGGGAGGACCTGTTTGCCTTACTAAAAAAACTATTATATACAAAAATTTTAGTTCAGTTCTAGGACTAAATTCATACACTTTTAGGTGGTGCAATATTGAAAATGGCACAAAAATCGCGATTGCAGCGCTCCCTTCCGGTGGATTTTTTTCAAATTCAGAGAAGACGAATTAGCCATAGTCATGACATTTACACAAAAAATTTGGTTCAGTTCGATACATAACTTCATATACTTTTTTCCAGTACAATATTGAAAATGGCACAAAAATCGCGATTGCAGCGCCCCCTTTCGGCGGATTTTTTTCAAATTCAGGGAGGACCAATTAGCCATAATCATACACTTACACAAAAAATTTGGTTTAATTCGATGCATAACTTCATATATTTTGGCCAGTACAATATTGAAAATGGCACAAAAATCGCTATTGCAGCGCCCTCGTCTGGCGGAATATTTCAAAACTGAAGGAGGACCTGCTTGCCATCTCTAACCCCATAAAACGTGTAAATCCGTCGAAAAGAATTTCGATTACAATACTTTCTTCTATTGAAGATAGAAGAAAGTAAAAATTATATTACAATGCGTCCCGTACCCTCTTAAAATAAGTAAAATTAAAAAAATCTAATAGTAATATTTCAATATTTTATCGATACTATCAGGAATTATCGTACTTATACGTTTACCTTTTCCATCATTTTTCCAGGACAAAACAAGTTAGAAATTGCACTCTAAGCGTAGCAAATGAGTTGCGTTCATAGTATAAAGAAGTTCAAAAAATATTCAGATCTTGGTGTAATAGCATATTGTACTTCGTATGGTGTAGAGTATCGAAATCTTTTGTGTATCCCTCTAAATATACCATTTGCTTTCTGTTATACAGGAAGCAACTTGTGGTACACCTCAGCAACGTGTATCAATTTCATAAAATGTAATATAATTTAATATTATTGAACATGCCCCAAACAATGTTTTCCCCTAAACCATTATGTAATGGAATACGTGTATGTAGAACTCTAAATTAATAACAAATATTCTTTGCACCGAAGATTGCATAGAATGCATATTTTAGTATATATTACATAGATGGATATGAATTGATTTTATTCGAAAGAGTATAACATCATTTAAATGCAGTGCATTTGAAGCTACTTTTTCCCATTGACCGTAATGTAACGGAATACTTCTGATTGCCCCTGTAATTAAACTATCCATCCGATTTTCGTAAACTTTGAAATCAATTGACAAAATTATGCAACAAATATGCATTTTAATGTTCAAACGATTCGGTTGGATTGTGTATGCTCTGTTTCATGCGGACAGGCGGGCAGACGGTGGAACGACTATAGGTGCAATGTATTTACACTAGCAAAAGCCATGCTTTGTTTGGATTCGCGAAGCATTATTTTATAAAACAGATATTTGAAAGTAACAATATTTTTTTTTATTATTATTTTTGCATCTTTATTAAACAAAAACGTTATTTTATGTTTTGGCGCATTTTAATTTTTTACTTATGATGTAAAACTGGCATAAGATATTTTCGAAGCAAACTTTTACAATTTTTTTTTTTAATTTTCAACTAAAAGCTCTTTTAAAGATGCTTTTACAATTTCAAGTAGCCACTGGTGTTTTTTAATTGTTTGAAATATGCATGTTTCCAATCTTTGTAATCAACATCCGATAATCTTTGATAGCTATTTTAGAATAATATAGTTGAAGAAAGCTTGAAGAAAGTTACTTCTTCAAAATCCTATTTTCTGGAAAAAACATTTGAAATCTGCTTTCGTTGATACTATGAATTTTCAACTGTAAAACATTTTATTTTAATTTCTTCATTTTTATACATGTTAGCGTATGAGAATTGCTGTAATTCTCTCCGCGTGGGAGAACTGTTTACTTTCTGCGAATGGCAACACAATTAATGGAATTACCTTTTAACGAAGCGCTCTCTCATTCTCGCAGTGACGTTTTCACGAATAATTATTGTTGTGTTTGCGAACTTATTAAAGTCTTATTTTTCTATAAAATCCTTCTGATTAATGAGTCGATATTATTTAGCCACAATACGACCGTCGCAAAAATATTTATAAAGAGCTTGAACCAACAACTTCACGCATATCTTTTAATTTTTCATTTATATAACAAATTTAAGAATTAATTTTATTTGTTTACAATTATTTTGTTGCCAGTTTACAAAAAAAAAAAAAAAAAAAAAAAAAAAAAAAATCCATAATACAATTTTTTTTAAATGTTTAAGTGTCATCTGTGCAAACGATTTTGCGGGATAATGAAAACATGTTTTATTTAATAAATTAATCATGATTCTATCTATAATTATTTACTCCATGATTTAAACTTTTTTTTCTGAAAATATACGCGTTTCATTTTTTATTTATTTGCTAAAATGCTTCCGTATTGGAAATACATGTAAAATAAATTAATTAAAATAATAATTTTTTTAACGTTTTACTGTAAAAAAAATTATATTCTGCAAATCTACAGATCATAATTTATTTTTGTGTTTAATTTGAAGTTAAAATATTGAATAGTTTTTTTGTAAAGCGTACGACAAATTGTAATTTGAGTGGACTAGTAGAGGATTCGCTTCGCTCATCCTAATAATTACGAATGCACCTAAAAATCAGACTTTTCTTTTTACTACCGACTTAAATATAAAAGAAACTTTCCTAAAAAATTTTTACACTGTTGATCATTAAATCACATAACTTTAAATTAGATGAATATCTCAGAAAAAAAAAAATCAGACATTCCTCTTATTCGCAGTCGCTCAAAATGAAAAGATTTGAAATATAAGACAAAAGGAAATTAAACTCGTTTTTCCTGACACTGTTTAGAACTCAGTGTTAGAAAAAACGATTAATTAGGAAACTTAGATAAAATTTAATATTAAAAAAAAAAAAAAAAAAAAAAAAAAAAACAGGAATAAAAATTGCGAAGTAATTGCGTAATTTGTAGCTTTTTAAAAAAATCTTAATTTATTAACGTTTTATGTTAAAACATTTATTTTTGTTGATGAAATAAATAATTGGATTCGTTGCATTTATATTAGCGTACCAACATTGTTGTATAAAAATATTTTAATTAAAGTACAATAAAACCTAATTTTTTTTTTTACAGAAAAGTTAATGAAAAGTTTTATTAAATAAACTATCAAACTTGCATGATATCTTTATTTCAACATTTTTCAACATAGTTAAAAGTGTGTATGAATTCGGTTTGTCCGTACTCTAATTTTCGTATATATAATCCTATTGCTATGAAATGTATTGGATGATTCACTATGGCATTCCGTATTTAAAATAGAGTATGTAGTATTTTCGGTTGATTTACAGGGCCTTTTTAAAAAATTTCGGTTCAAACATTCTGAATATGATCAAAATCAAAATTAATGCAAAAAGATGAGGGGCTGTATCTATATTCCATTGATTAGTGTCTACACAATATTACATGTACTACTATATTTGGTTGCAGCTCCTCATCTTTTTGCTTCACTTTGGGAATAACAGACTTTGATCTTATTCTATCGACGATAATTTTCGGACTTTTCAAGCTATGTTTTTGAGACTTCCACAAAAGTTGCTCTATACATATAGCTAACACATTATGCAAATTATGTTTTGATAGGATTTATGAATGCGCACTGAAACCTTATTTACTAAACCTGTTCATTTTTTATACAATTATTAATATATTTTTATTTTGATTACAGTGTTTTTTGTACAATGTTGTTTCTCATACTTTCTGAAAAGAACATTGTTTTTTAGAACTCTGAAAATTATAAGCAAAAAACTTGGCAAAGTTTGGGTCCGTTTTTATAAAAACTTTAATTTCTCTTCGAGTATACATGCTATATTCATAAAAACGAACACAGTTTATTACAATAAGCCACTTATTGATAACCTGCAGTTTGAATGTTTTTGCTTCATTAGTTTTGATAGAGTTATCCAAAAGATCTTCGTTGTTTTTCATTTGTTGACGGTCCCTTGTGGGAATTCGGGGAAAAATCTTCGCGAAAATATACGATTTGTACTATTTTCTTTACACACATGGAATTTCAAAAAGTGCCTTATGTATAATTCTAGATATTTAACAAAACTTCAAAAATCAAAAGTGTCAAGTTTTTTTTTTTTTTTTTTTTTTTTTTTTTTTTTTTTTGCTGATGCTGTATACTATTTAAGTATACAGCATCATTTTTTAATTGTTATTAAAGAAATTGGCTTAGTACCACCATTTATACATTTTAAAATTTCATTTATATTACGGATAAACATTTGTATATATACACATAATCTATATATAGTATACTTTAGAGCATAATTTACCACAAAAAATAGGTTTTGGGAAGTATTTTGTCACTATATCTTAACTTCCATCGTCCAATCTATTTAGTAAAGTTAGAAACGAGAGACATATACTAAAAGATCGCACTCTTACACTGAAAAAAATAAAATATGTTAAATTTATGGTAAAAATTGCTGGCAGGTATGTTACCAGCAGTTTTTCCCGCAAATTTAACGGATTTTGATTTACAGTGTATTCTCGAATACCGCAGTCAAATAAAGGAATTATCGTAGTAAACCTATTCTAAAAAAGTTCATTTTTCAAAAAAAGTTTGTTTCCTTACATTAACGTCCCTTCAGGGCGCAATGTTAGAAAAACTTATATATGAAAAGAATGCTTTTAAAGATTCAATCTTCTTCTGATCAATGGAGAAATTGACTTTTAAAATTATGAATTTTAACTCTTTCAAATATCCCGGCGAACGCAGGTCACTTCGTGCTCTACGGACACGATAATACTTTTCCATCATGCGTTGTGTATGATAAGTCTTGTAATCGATAAAAAAAGGGGGTTTGGGATTTACACGTTTCAAACATTGCAGATTCCAAAAAACATTTAAACAAATTGTAAATTGCACGTGAACGTAGCAAAGGAGGTGCGTTCGTACGATAACAAAGTTTTAAAAGTATTCAGATCTTGCTGATATAGTAGAGCGTACTTCGGATACAGTATAGTAGTCGAAATCTTTTTTTGTGTTCCTGTAAATATACAGAAAGTAATTTTTATTACACCTCAGCAATATATTTCTTACTCATAAAATGTGAAATAGTTGAATATAATTAAAACATGTACCAAACCATGTTTCCCCGTATAGCATTATATAGTGGAATACTTTTGTGTGGCCCTGTAATTTAATAATAAAAATTCTTTGCATCACAGATTGTACAGAATGCATTTTTTAGCATATATTTCATAGATTCATGCCAATTCTATTATGTTCGAATGAGTGTAACATCATTAAAATGCATTTGAAACTTTTCCCCCATTGACCGTAATGTAACGGAATCCTTTTGATTGTCCTTGTAATTGATCTATGCATCCGATTTTCATAACATTTGAAATGACTCGACAAAATTACGCAATAATGATATGTTTTAAATTTCAAACGATTAAAATGCATTTAAAAATTTTTCCCCATTGACCGTAATGTAACGGAATCCTTTTGAATGTCCCTGTAATTGATCTATCCATCCGATTTTCATAAAATTTGAAATGACTCGACAAAATTATGTTATATGTATTTTAAATTTCAAACGATTCGGTTGGGTAGTTTTTGCGTTGTTATATGCGGGCAGACGGACGGACAGACAGACAGACGGACAGACGGACAGACAGACGGACGGACTGAGCGACAACAATAGGTGCTACGTATTTACATAATTAATTAACGCACCTAAAAATGATATCCGCCTGTCAGTATCTGTATACGCTCTATCTCCCGAACAAACTGAGTTTCAAACTTGAAATTTCGTGTGCAATAAAACCTCGATTATCGGGAACTATTTTTTTTAGGAATCTCGAATTATTAATTCTGATAAAAGGTAAGTAAAATTTTTTGAAATTGTCAATTTCAAAAAGTGTTTTTTAAAAGACAATTAAAAAAAAAAAAAAACACATAAGTTTTGTATAAAGAATGAAGTTGACCGTGTAATTAGCTACCGAGATATTTGTTACCGTATTTTCCTCACTCTTCTATTTTTCATGACCCTGCATTTCATTCAAATTTTAATTGGAAATGACATGCTTAATCCGGCACAATAAATTTTTAGTAAACATGATTATGATTTTTTGTGTTAAAAGGATGTCTCCTTTTCGCAGTTCAGTAATAGAACATTAAAAAATTATGACTTCATCAAGCCACGTTTTCAAACATTCCATCTACCAAACAAATTGAAATAGAGATATTTATTGGTTGAGATTGAAGATTAATCTGATTGTATAGAGGTATTTACTGAGATTGAGTGTTTTATATTATGAATATCTATGATGGGTAAGTATTACCATGGCCCACTAGATTTATAGGCCTGTCTATTTGAGATTAATGTATGGAGTCTCCCGCCAGAGGTTTCTGATACTTTGCCCAAGTTAATCTGACCAGTCGTGCAAACCCTGAACCAAAACAATGAGCAAATGTACAAACGTGTGCACAGAACAGAAAGCAACTTATTAAATGCTAATTTGGGCATGGTTTGCGTCACGTGGACTGACACGTGGTCCAATGAAATAGTTCAGGATTTGAAGCGGAATCCAACTTCACTTTTTCGGTGGTTTTTCGCGAAATGGCTTGGCTGGTAGTATATAGTCAGCTATGGTATTACGGTGACCCCTAAGGACTAGTTTTTTTCTCGGTGACTATAGATTTCCTAGACGATATGTTTTTCGACTACTAATGTCCGCATTAACCCTTTCGGGTCTGGTGTACTATTAATAGTACATGTCTCTCATCAAGTATTACTTTGTTATAACGATTACTCAGTTAATTTATTTATATAAAAATGATAGTATATAGCTACGCCTTTTTTATTCATTTAGGTATTTACATTTAGTAATAATAGCAATGATAAAAGATTATTTAATTCTTTTTGCACCGTTAGGGATTTCTTTATTTTATACATATATTTTACTGTTTAAATTTTAAATATGAATTACTTTTCTGAACCAATCATGTGTGGTAAAACGCGAAAAACATTGGGAACACCTCTAATCCTGTAATAACCTCTCAAATCGATTGTAATACATTATGTTCCAACCATCTTCAAAAACTCTTCCTTAGCCTATATTCATATAAATATCAATTCAATTGTATACAAAATAAATACATTTCTAAGACGTCAGACAATGAGATAATCTTTAAACTTCTGTAAATGTATCTGCATAGTAGTCGTTGAGACAGAAGCCAAAATAAGGACTTTTGTTATTATCACCGAGGACTTGACGATATATACATTTTTGAATTCACAAGGGTCCAAGGAGTTCATTTTTCGATGATACTATGAAATTTGTGGTAGCTTATAGACGCCATATTGAAAAAATTAGCGCCATCTATCGTAAGTTTTTACTTTTGGTATTATTACATAACTAAATTTTAATGAAAAAATGGAAAGAACTACATTATTGAACAGATAACGTTGTGCAAATTATATATTTGTTAAGATGTTACTTTAATGTGATTATTCACATTTTCAATTGGATAAGCAATTCAAAAGACATTTGCGTGGCAGAAAACTGAAATCTTGTTTTGCATTTTAATGCACGCTATTTTCCTGTGAATAAGACACAGCAATTCAAGAAAAGAGTGGTAATTGAGAATCTATTGTACTTACTGTATTAAGAATTAACCTCTTCGGGACCACGGGTGCATACACGCACCATCATGTCTCTATGGTTTGTTTATGATGCCACTAAAAAATAAAAGTAAAACTTTTCTTATTTAATTAAAATTTTCACTTGTTTGCTAAACTAATTTTAAGTGTATGACAAAAAGGAGTGTCAACCAAATAAAATTCATGTAAAAGATGCTTGTTTCGAATGGGTTAATAAATAAGAGAAATCTTAGTTTTCTGCATTTTTATCATCATAGGTTGACATTTATGTGTATAACTAATTTACATCGTCATAGAACAGTTCTAAATTCTGCATATGCTTAGACATCGGAGTTTATTAAAAAGGCATGGATATGACAATGTGATACATGTTCTTGAACAAAAACATGACGCATGTTCCAAAGCAGCTTCAGGAACAAGAAAACTGCCCTTCTACTGGACCTCTAGATAGCCTTTTCCGTCGCTACCTGCTCCAAAAAACGAACCATATTTATATAGGGATGGAAGATCAAGATCAGCCTGTAGATACTCATAACAAACCAGACCATGGAAAATGTTAGCATTGTCGTTATGTAGAGTGTATTAATACATGAGAAAAGGTAATGCAACTCCACAAACTCTATTTTTCCGAAAAAATATATAGAACATAGCGCAGTTCCTTGATGTCTCAGTACTTACTTTTACGTAATAGAGATGGCAAACTTACGACTCAGGATGTTTCCTTGTTTCCTCTAATATATCACTTTCAGTATCAAGCGCCTTAAGTGTATCTCGAAATTTTATGTTTTGATTCACCAATTTCAGTTAGCTGTGCAAACACTTACTGTATGATAATGAATGCATTTCTAGTAATCCATTACATACCTCTTTACTTAGAAGTACGTGCACATCACTCAAGTTTTACTCTTTATTTTACCCTGTCATTGGATCCAAACTTCACAAATATTAATCCTTCCTAGCTTTTCAAATCGTTTTCTAAAAAAACAATGTAATAATTGTCATAACAGTATTTTTAGAGATAATAATATTTCTAAATCAAGAAACCGTTCTTTATAATAGTGTGCGCGAAATAAAAGTTGTGTATCACCTCTTCTAGGAAGCAGATCAATTTAGTGATTTCTTTAGCTAGTTATTTAGTGAATTTATATCATTTTCCTCAGTAGATAACCTATATCATTTGTTTATTCAACTATATGAAATAATATTCATTTTGCCATTTTTTAGAAATGAAATATGTAATTTTTTTTCATGTTTTCCTCATCCGATAAAAACTGCTTTCTTTTTCGTATTATTTCCCTTGGAGACGATAACTTGTATAACATCACCAACAGTTTACATTTTTCGTTTATTTATTTTTATTGACACCTGCCTATATGTGTCAGATACAACATTTATTCTTTATGAGGATGTATAATTTTGTGATATTTCAAAAAATATATTCTTTGCTAGTTGTCCAAATGATTGTAGCTTCTGTGGTAGCTTTGAACAAAGCACATTCCGTCATTTATATTAGCAACACCATCATATGCATTCTTTCATCAGTCGCAATTTTTTCATAACATTCATCTGTATGCTTTTTCAGTTTTCCGCATTTAACCACCAAGTGTCGCTAAGGAACTTGAATGAAGCCCTAAATGTTAAGAAAAGACAGTTCACATCTCGCTTTGCAATGATTGTCATCTGAGTAAGTAGATTTCTTTTTGTCTTGGCAACAAACTCTGATTTATTAAATTTTGCACTCTCTTCCTTCTTCAAGTCTGAAAATGTATTTAGTTTCTTTATCTTTGGAGGTTTGAAGAAACCTTTTGGCTTTGAGTCCTCAGACAGATAGTCTCTCTTGAAAGTTTGGTAAGCTTCTTCACCCATCTCATGAGCTTTGGATATGTCCTCGACAATTTTTAGAATTGTTATTGCTCCAATTGATGCTATTACCATGTCTAGATTTATCTATTCATTGAGAATCGTGTTCTGTAAATATGAGATTTCACGTCGTCTTTCTGGATCTTGTTTAAAGACAGAACCGGATCTAGAACAGATTTGTTTGAAGTATTGTTTTGGTTGTTTCACGAATCATGTGAAGAAATGCTGCTCTGATATGAAAAATATCTCTTAACTGTAGCAAGTCTTTGACTGAACTTCGTTGTAGCTTTTGACTCCTGCGTGTCTTTACTTATTGTCTCTATTGTACCTATTAATTTAATAACATACAAAACCAAGGACATCTTTACGATCAGCCTGTTTATCAGCAGATATTTTACAATCTATTAGTTACTATTGCTATAAGTGTCTATTTTCTACACTGTTTTTGAAACTATCATGAATAAAAGTCCTTCTTTTGTTATGGTAAATCCAAAAATGTATGGTTTAAAAAAGCCCGCTGACATAAAACCACAAAAGCCACTGGCAACAACGGCGGAAATTTTCCAATATGGTGCCTATAAACTACTCTGGCTTTGAAAATATGGATAAATATCATTCTGATGTCGTGGTGAATCCAAAAATTTATGGTTCTGATTTAACAAGACCACTGACATGAAACCACACGAGCCTGTGGCTCAAGGGCGGCGACCCTTTTCCAATATGGCGTCCATAAATTACCCTGGTTTTGAAAATATCATGGATAAATGTCATTCTGATGTTGTGGTGAATCGAAAAATATAACATTTAACAAGATCGCCGACATGAAATCACTAAAGTCCTTGTCTCAATGACGGCGGCCATTTTCCAAAATGGCGCCCATAAATTACCTTAGTTCTTAATGTATCATAGATAAATGACTTGTTGATGTTGTCATGAATCCAAAAATGTATGGTTTACCTAGTCCGCTAATATGAAACCCCACGACTCTCTAGCTCATCGGCGGCGGCCATTTTCCAATATGGTGCCCATAAGCTACCCTCATTTTGAAAGTATCATGGATAAATGAGGTGCTGTTGTTGTACTGATTCCAAAAATATATATTTTACAAAGTCCCCCGATATGAAACCACACGAGCCCCTGGCTCAACGACTTTAGCTACGATTAACGTTATTAGGATTAAAGATTTGTCCTCAAAACGGAAAAAAATTCGGACCCGGAAGGGTTAAACAGCCGCATTTTAGCACATGTTTTTAGGACATCTCAATGGACCATATTTATATCATCTACAAAAATATTGAAAGATTTGGATGGGTAGACATATTTTTTACAAAATATAATTTTTGAAAATCTTGGTGAAAGCAGTAAAAATCTTAGTGCTTCGTCTCAGTTTTTCTCGCTTTCGGCACACATAAACCACCAAAAAATAAATTAAGCAGAAAATAAAATACCAAGCAGCACATACTTTCATTTCAACATTTTCACTTTAAAGGGTCCTAATTCTGTATTAAATAAGTCTGTGGAACTAATGTTATAAAAGGTTTAATTAAAACTTGAGTTAATGGGTGAAAACTTGCTCTATATCTTGCAGGGCTCAATCAATATCGCGCCTACTCTTGAGTTACAATAGAAAATAATTCATAAAAGGGTTAGAGTGTTCTTTCATGAAACGAAACACATTTAATTTTAAGTTAATTTCATACTTCAGTTTTAATATTACGTATAGAATTATAAGTTTCACTTCTTCTAACTTTTCAATAGATTTGCCTGGTTCTATTCAAATATATTCAAATTCTTGTTCTTTTTCCATAAAACTCGCCTTAAATTTAAATTAAAAAAATTCTTTTATGTGTAAAAAAAAGAAAAATAATCATCAGAAAAAGCTATACTCCTTTTGATAGAACTTTTGTTCTCTCTTTTATTAACTTTAATTATGCACTTCTTGAATATCATCAGATATACTTTCTTTTTATATTAAGCTCATTTTCATAAGTGATGCTGGTTACATAAATTATAAATGCAGATGTTTTTTTCTTTTATACTTTTCAGTAGAAAAATACTTTCTTTTACACTTTAATATTAAAAGATTAATTTTTTTAGCTTAAAAAGTTTTACATATTTATTGGATTTATTTCACTACTGTTTTCCAATTTTTGTTAAGAATATATAATATTCTTTTTTTAATGTCCATTAATTAAAAATTAATCATACGCTCAAGTTTGACTTTATAACTCCTTTTTTATTTTTTTAGAAGGAATACTTTCGTGAAATAATACAGTTTTTTTTCTGTTCTTATCGATATTTAAAATTACGAATATTATTTTATATTAACACTTTTTTTAACTTTTAAATAATAATTATTATTTTAATTTTGTTACCTAAGAAAAGTAATATTAAAAAAAGTTTGCAAATTTAGAAATTTTTCTAACATGAAGCACCACATTTCATTAAGTAATTATGTGTTACTAATTAATTGTTGTAACTAATAAGTTGAACACATCTCATGACGCATTATTATGTTTCATGTCAACACTTGTCTCCATTTCCTACAAATGTTAAATTTGGCGTTAAAGTGATACCGTAAAACCTTGCTAATCCGAATTTCCGCTTAGCCCGAACCCATTTTATCTTCGTAAATTATATTTGACCAAACTAACTGAAAAAAGTCCTTCCGGCAATGCCGGGAGGAAGAGGTAGCTTTCATATACTTATATATTTATTTATTTATTTTAAGGTAAGTTACATTGTTCAAAAATACTAAGCTCAAATTAGTGGAAATAATCTTATAAAATTAGTGATTTTATAAGATTGAAACTAGTTTTTGTCAAGACTGAATATTAATAGGAATTTTTAGAAATTAGTCATCTTTTATTCAACCTGGTTTTATTTTAAGCGATTTAGAGAGTCACCAAATTCCACGTTATCATAAAGTGTATGCCATTTTAAAGCAACATTGTGAATCGTTCAGATCAGACCGTTTCAAAATGTCAGCCATAAGCAAAATTCAAAGTGCTATAAGTCAGTCATTTTTTAAGATATAGACAAAATAAAAAGTGTTCTGGAATCGTTGTTTTAAGTTTTAACACGTAAAAGAAAAATATTTTTCAATTTTTAATTTTTTCGCATTTAATTTTAAATTTAATTTTTTTTAAATTTAAAATGGCCACCATTTTGAAAAAAAATGGTGGATGATGCTGGCCAACTAACTCGGTCGAGACATTTGTATGTACTATGTACATCCCAAATTTCATTGAAATCGGTTAATAAATACGCGTGTTATCACGTGACAAAAATCAGATCGTTTCAAAATGTCAGCCATAAGAAAAATTCAAAGTGCTATAATTCAATCATTTTGTAAGATATAGACAAAATAAAAAGTGTTCTGGAATTGTTGTTTTAAGTTTTAACACGTAAAAGAAAAATATTTTTCAAATTTTGATTTTTTCGCATTTAATTTTAAATTTTTAAATTTTTAAAAAATTTAAAATGGCTACCATTTTGAAACAAAATGGCGGATGATGCTGGCCAATGAACTCGGTCGAGATATTTGTATGTACTATGTACATACCAAGTTTCATTGAAATCGGTTCATAAATACGCGTGTTATCACGTGACAAAAATCAGATCGTTTCAAAATGTCAGCCATAAGAAAAATTCAAAGTGCTATAACTCAATCATTTTTTAAGATATAGACAAAATAAAAAGTGTTCTATTATCTTTGTTTTAAGTTCTAACACGTAAAAGGAGAATATTTTTCAACTTTTAATTTTTTCGCATTTAATTTTAAATTTAAAATTTTTTTAAAAATTTAAAATGGCCGCCATTTTGAAACAAAATGGCGGATGATGCTGACCACCGAACTCGGTCGAGACATTTGTATGTACTATGTACAAGTACATACCATGTTTCATTCAAATCGGTTCATAAATACGTTAGTTATCGCATGACAAAAATCAGATATATATATATATATATATGCATGGTTATATATATATATACAGGGTGTCCGAAAAGTCTGGAAACGGTCGAATAACTCGAAAAATACATATGAGATTGAAAAACGTAAATATACATGTTAAATATTTTTAAATAAGCTACTCAGTGATACCAAATTTGACCTTCGTAACAGACCCCCTGGGGGTCAGGGGGGTCCAACTTTGAAATCTTAAATTATAACCCCCATTTTTTATTGCAGATTCGGATTCTACGGACAAAAATACGTAACTTTTGTATTTGATGTTTATTTCAAATCTTCGTTTATCACGGTGTAATCGAGCATATTAAATCGATACATATTCCCGCTTTTCCAACGGGATTTTCCCTAATCGAAACTGATTGGGCAGAATTTTTGACGTCAAATTCCTCGTCTTTTGTAGGAATAGCGTTTCCTGAAAATCACCCGTGGCGATTATTTCAATAGTGCTACACTGTTAAAAATTTGACCCATTTGCTGCAGCGTCACTCCACAGCTATTATAGAATATCTCTTTTGTGACCAATGAGAATGCTCCATAACACAGTAAAGTAATCGTTTTCTATAAAAGCGGTGGAGTGACGATGCAGCAAAAGGGTCAATTTTTTTACAGTGTACTTTACTGTGTTATGGAACATTCTCATTGGTCATGAAAGAGATATTCTATAAAAGCTGTGGAGTGACGCTACAGCAAATGGATCAAATTTTTAACTGTGTAGCACTACCGAAATAATCGGCACGGGTGATTTTCAGGAAACGCTAGTATTGCAAAAGACGAGGAATTTGATGTCATAAATTCTCCCCAATAAGTTTCGATTAGGGAAAATCCCGCTGGAAAAGCCGAAATGTGTTTCGATTTAATATGCTCAATTACACCGTGATAAACGAGGATTCGAAATAAACATCAAATACAAAAGTTACGTATTTTTGTCCGTAGAATCCGAATCTGCAATAAAAAATGGGGGTTATAATTTAAGATTTCAAAGTTGGACCCCCTCTGACCCCTAGGGGGTCGGTTACGAAGGTTAAATTTGGTATCACTGAGTAGCTTATTTAAAAATATTTAACACGTATATTTACGTTTTTCAATCTCATATGTATTTCTCGAGTTATTCGACCGTTTCCAGACTTTTCGGACACCCTGTATATGTCAACATTTGAACGGAGGTTGGTTTTGGGGTCTGGGGGTCATGATCGGTGAAAATATACCAAAATTTTCCTGAAGTTCTTTCCTCCGGACGGCTGCAATAGGTAGCTTTTTATTTTTTGTAATGAAAGCTACCTAAAAGTGAGAAATAATGTACTAAAAAAATGTGCTTCTTTACGATGCACAATTTTGTTCGCATTGAAGAAACTAATTCAAATATTCAAAGATCCAATACGCACAGGGGCAATGCCGGACAGGACACCTAGATCCGTATAAGATAAGTCTGTGGGACTTATGTTATAAAATATTTAATTAAAAGTTGAGCTAATGCTTCTAAAATTGTTCTATTTCTTACATGGCTCCAGAATTATCACGTCTACTCTTGTCAAAAAATAGAAAAAGAATCAAAAAAGGTCAAAGAATGTTCTTTCATGAAACAAAGTACATTCAATTTTAAGGAAATCTCATATTTCAGATTTAATGTTAAGTATAGAATTAAAAGTTTCACTTCTTCTAACTTTTCGGTAGATTTACCTTGTTCTATTCAAATATATTCAAATTCTTATTCTATTTCCATAAAAATTGCCTTAAAATTTAAATTGGAATTGAAAAAATTCTTTTATATGAAAAAAAAAAAAAAAAAAAAAAAAAAAAAAAAAAAAAAATAATAATAATCATCAGACAAAAAACATATTCCTTTTCATGGAACTTTCTTCTTCTCTTTTATTAACTTTGATTTTTTAATAAGGAGTGCGTTATTCTTTTTGTGACATAATACAGCTTTTTCTGTTTTTATCGTTCATTAAAATTATTAATATTTTTTTCGTTAACACATTTTTTATGTTTTATGGTGTCTTTATTATTTTAATATTGTTATCTAAGAAAAATAATAATTAAAATATTAGAAAATTTTCGGCATGAAGCAGCAAATGTAGTAAAATTTTGTGTGTTACTAATTAGTTGTTGTAAGGAATAAATTAAAAATATTTCATGGTAAAATGATTTGCATCATGTCAACGCGTGTCTCCACTCTCTACAAGTGTTAAATTTGGTGGTAAAGTGATACAATCGCCACTAAAAATAATCTTAAGATTATTTGAAGAATTATCTTACTTTCTTCAGAAATTCTACAGAAATCTGAAGAAATTTTCCAGATGTCATTTTTGCTCAATACTATCTGCAGTTTTTTTAAAGATACCTATAAAAATATCTGCGGAATTTTTTAAAAATGCGACAATTCCCTATAGATTTTCACAGATTTTTTCTTAAGATTTTGTTCAGATTTTTTGAGTAGGATAGAACCCCACTTATCCGAAATTTCACTTAATTTGAACAGATTTTATCTTCGAAAGTTGTATTTGATTTGACTAACTGAATTTTTTTTTAATTGTACTAAAAAATGTGCTTTTGGAATGCATAGAATTTGTACAAATTGAAGAAACTAATGTAATAATTCAAGGATCTCATTTACATTTAATAAAAATATATTGCATCAACACATGAATTAAACATTTGAATTAACGATCTTTTGTGGCGCAGAAATTTGTCAGATTTATTTCACGAAGTGGTGTTATTCTTGATGAAAAAGCAACATATCATAAAAATATCTGTTGGTGTCGCATTGTCACTCTGCTCAGTGTATTGCATTTTAGTTTTTGGAACATTTGCAGCTTCAGAATGGGAAACAAAATTACTCTCTCTCCTTCTGACTCTCCAGTTTCTTCTAAATCAGAGTCATCTTGTGTCTTTATTTGAATCAACCTTCTCGTCAGCAAATTACTATAAAAATTGAAAAAAAAATTTTTTTTTCTAACTTTTAACACTATATGAAAATCTCTATAAATCATGCGCTTTTATTTTTATTTATTTATTTATTTATTTTTTATAATTTTGTTCTATCTATATTTTTTTCTTCGAGCCCAAAACGCTTCCACATTTTTAAAAAGAAATCTGTTTTGTTAAAATTAATTTGAAAGTATTTGCATATTAAGGGAAGATTAAAGAATAATACAACATTTTTGACCTCGCAAAAAAATTGAGCAACTGAAAAAATTAGCTTATTTCTTTTCTAAAATATTGAAGCAACAACTGTAAATAATGATAGAAATTACCTAGTACTGACATCTAAGCACGATAAAAGCAACTATTATAAACATTCTATGTGTTATGAATGATTTAATGGTATTGCTAAACGAAAAAGGAAAAAAAAATCGTCTTTTTTCCTTTTAAATATTGCAATTCGAAGTACAAACTTCACATGGGGCTCAGTGTAACAAGAGGAGATGATTTCTGCATCTGTATTTAACTGATTGGCTTCTTGAGGGGGGGGAGGGGGGGCATAGTCTCTTTTTATTGATTTGAATAAATTAATTCAAGAGATAGTAGTACTGATTACACATATCTTGTTTCTTTTAGCATACATGTTTTTATTTTATGTTTTTATAAAATTTCGGATTATTCGATTTTTTTGTAATCCTAACAATAAATTATTCCCAATTACTTAGGACTAGTGTTGGATGCAGAGACTAGACTCGGGAGGACATTACCCCAGGAACAATAAAATGCCCCACCCCCTCCCATCGGAAAATTTGATATTTTTGGTTTTCAATGGTCAAAAAGTTTGGGTCAAATGATCAAAATTCACCCTCCAGCCCCGCAACTCTATAATGTCGATCCCCCCGGAGCCGCTAAAGTCCCTCTAGGAGAAAAATGTCTAAATTCAAAACTGGTTCGGATTAGTGTAGTTCTATTTTAATTAAGGAGAAACAATTATCTTCATCTCTAGTAATCCCTTCAAAATTTCAGTTTTAATGAACATCTGTCAATTCAAAAAATACTTCAGGAAGTTGCATGAATGTTTAAAAGTAACACTGTTTCTAAAAGAAAAAGGTAGTTTATTTCTTGTAACTTTGTTCAAACGTGTTTTAATAAAAATATATTTATAGTTATAAGTTTCTTTTTTTAATTATACAGAATTATGCAACGAAATTTAATGTTTTTTATTGATTTTCTGTTACCATATAAAAAAATAATTAGAACAGTTATTAAATTAATCCAATTCAGTAATTAATCAAGCCCATAATGGGGACATTAATAACATTTTGTCTAGTACTTTTTTATTAATGTATTAGTGCTTTTAAGGAATCCTTTTCCCATTTTTTAATAGAATATTTTTTCTGTGAACTCTGTTATGTTATTTAAAAGTAATGTAAAAAAGTAAAATAGAATACTGAAAATAGGTTATCAGCGAATTGAGAAGCTAGAAAAAAGATGTATCAGTAACAAATAAATTGAAATAAATAAAGGGAGATTAATTGACGTTACATTTTCCTTATTAGAAATTATGGTTCTGATTTAAGAATAGCGATAACTTTAGGCTGTAATGGTGATTGACATTGAACTTTCAGTTTTGGTCATGTCAGTCACCTTAGACTGGCAGTCTAAAGTATTATATAAAATTAAATACATAAATATATATTGTCTGAAGTAATTGCTGATTTTTAAAAATATATATACTTATCTTTTATTTATCACAAGATTATACATTCTTAATAATTACTTAAGACATACATATTTTTTAGTTTTATATCACATTTTACACTGTCAGTCACCGGTTATTAACGCGACCTAAACGGAAAGTTTAATGCCAGTAACTGTGAAACTCAACGTATTAAGCAGAATGCATTTGAAGAAATATTGGACACAATAGTTTATTTTTTTCCTCAGATTTTTCAATTGTGCATAAGAAACAGCCTCTCATGCAGTTTTATATTTAAAAAAATTATTGGCTATCGAAATAGTAATTACCCAAAAATTTTATTAATGGAAATAAAAAAAAAACTTTTTACATGCAGTGATCTGAAAACTCATTAGAGGTTTGATATTTGTGCATTGACAACTAATAAAAAATATTTTAATACTAACCCGTTATGCACTGGCGGTGCTTTAAGTATCATTGAAAATAATTTATTATAAAATTTCATTACCCTGTATTTATAAATGTATCTTTCACTTTTCATACGAAATATGAAATTCAATGAATTCAATATGAAATACCTTATATTACTGAAAATGGTGACTTAAATTATTACATAGGCATGACTGGGAGAAAATTTGGAATTAGAAAAGGGGAGCACAAATCTGATATTAAATTTGGACGTACTAACACTGCCTTATCAAGAACATATTTAAATGAGGAGATAAAAATATTGTTTAATCAAAGTAAATTATGTTTCATATCTAATTGTAATCGTAAATCTATTATAAGAGAGTCCATTGAAATTTATACGCGTAATAATCTGGTTTGCAATCATACTGTTTCTTTTATTATTCCTAAGTTATGGTTAGAATTAATGAATAAATTCCTCGTGAGGGCTTTAATGGGATGAACCAAGTTGGAATTTCTTTTGATCATGGTCTATTTTTATTTTTATTTTAATTTAATTTTTTACAATAGCGCGCGTGTTTTTTGGTGTTTTTTTATATCTCTTTGTCGCGTGTCATTTGTATTGACCGTGAAATAGTTTGAAATTTTTATTTTTAGTTAAGTTTTAGATCATGGTCTATATTTTAATTTAATTTTTTGCAATAGAGCGCGTGTTTTTTGTTATTTATATCTCATTGTCGCGTGTCATTTGTATTGTCCGAGAAATATTTGAAATTTTGTTTTATTTATATTATGACTATGGAACTTATTTGACGGTTTCGAAACATGTCAATGTATTTTATTTTTACTATAACACCTTTCTTAAGAAAAATTAAAATTGTTATTAAAAAGCGTTGAGTAACAGTCAAAGCTAAATACTATTATAAAGAGGCAATTTTCTTAATCATTTACCTACATATTGGTCATTCTCCAGAATGTGTATCCTTTGAATAAAAATTCAAAATCAATTCAATCAATTCAATCAAAATCAATCAATTTTTCAAATTCAAAAATTTATATTTCCTCTTTTTTATATATCAAACTTTTAACTACAAGAAGTAATGATGAACAATAGCCCTATTTAAGTTTAATAATTTTTCATAAACAAGTAAGAAAAACCATGCGTTAAGCATAGATTATGAAACACTTTCCAATGTTATTTAGGGAAATAAGATGCTACTGTCCATAGCTAAATATGTATTACAATACTTTTGAATAGGCATGTATTTGATCCGTCGGTTGATATACATATATTATACAATAGGAAAATTTGTTTAGCAAGAAAATGTCTAACTGTTTGAAATTTCTCGTTCAGCACTTTATTCTAATAGATAGAAAATACTTGAATACTTGTGTTCAGCCCTGTAATTTACCCAGTACCTCTATTACACGCCAGTATTTTGTTAATATATAGTTCAAAACAAAAACACTCTTAAAACTACTAAAATCACATTTCCAAAAATTATCCTTTCTGGATAATCTTTTTGAGCTCTTTTGTGTAACCCTGCATATCAACTATAAAATTTATACTCACCATATTATTTGCAGCCATTCAGTAAAATTTAAAAACGCATATCATATCTGAAAGTGTATTTCATCCATCCATCAGCTATCATCGATATACAGTACTTCGGTTAAGAATATAAGATTTGAAATATTTTGTGTGTCCCTGTAAAAGCTATGCATTTCATATTATGCGTTAAATATTAAGTCTCAGCGGCGTATATCTATTATATGATACTTTAATTTGTTTAACATAATTAAAATATGCCGCAAACAATTCCCACTTTTATTATTGTGCAATGGAATTCTTTTGAGTTGCCCTGTAAATGAATAGTAAATATTGTTTTCATTGAATATTTTACAGAATGCATATTTTAGTGCATTTTGCGAATCCATGTAAATATGAATTTGTTTATTATAGTTCAATATAAGATAAACCACAGACATTACAAGGAATATTATAAATTCCCCAATTTTGAAAAACAGGAAAAGGAGATTTAGTGGAAGGAAATTCGAATTTAGTGACAGGCTTAAATATAACCTTAAAATTGGAGCATCTTAAAACTGTAGCTAATGTTTAACACAAAGGGCCATAAACGGGAGGATAATATATTTTTTATGATGTTTTTAAGATTTTTTTTCTGTTCATATTGTGAAAAACTAACATAAACATTGAGTTGTTTTGTGATATATTTAATTGTATATGTTACAGGCCAAACCCGATTTTAGGCCAAACTAGTTTATTCTATCGCCCATCGGATAGACCAGTTTTTCCTAGGCCAAACCGGTCTATCCTAACGCCCATCGGATAAACTAGTTTTTCCAAGGCCAAACCGGTCTATCCTATCGCCTATCGGATAAACTAGTTTTTCCTAGGCCAAACTAGTCTATCCTAAAGCCCATAGAATAATCTAGTTTTTCCTAGGCCAAAGTAGTTTGGCCTAACTCTTTTAGGATAAACTAGTTTAGCCTTCTGTTTATTGGTCTGAACTAGTTTCTCCTAGACCGATCTAATTTAACCTAGGCCAATTCAATTTGGCGTGATTTTATTGAATTCAATGACCGCTATACCGCCAACATTCTAGTTTGTCCTAGGCTGATCTAGTTTATCCTAGGCCAATGTAATTTTACGTGTTTATAGATCACAGGAGTCAAAGCCTGAGAAATAATGGAACTCGCAAGTTCTGTATGTATGTACGCAACGCGATAACTCGTGATAGAAATATCCGATTTCCTTCAAATTTTGGATGTACGTTCATTGATATAAGGTACTTTTCTGACTAATTTTGGAAATTCATTGGATAAGAATAATGGGGAGCGAACGGGAGGCTAATCCCCCACCGTTAATTTAGAGAAATGGATTTTTCATGTAGAATTAACAGTTTTCATTTAAGATTTTAGATATAGGATCATTCTGACAAGGCGCCTCCATAATTAGTTGTGGATGTTTATTTTTAAGTGTAAAAAAGGGCAATGTAGGTTACCCCCCATAATTTAGGTAAATGATTTTTGACGCAGAATTTACGGATTTGCTTCAAATTTGTTTATAGGTTCTTTCTGATAAGGAGATTCCCTAAATAGTTTTGGGGGTTTAATGGTGAAGTATGAAAGGAAAAATGAAGGATTACTCTCTTTCCTAGAAAAAACTAGTTTATCCTATGGGTATTTAGATAAACTAGTTTGGCATAGGAAAAACTAGTTTATCCAATTGGCGTTAAGATAAAATAGTTTGGCATAGGCTAATCTAATTTGGCTTGAAATCGGGTTTGGCCGGTAAAAAACATATTTATCACTAGAATAAGTATAAATGTGTGTTAAGAGTCATTGCTTATAGCATCAATGCAGAAATTTAACCTGACCACCTTAGAGACTTGATGCATTGGACATGGTGTTTTCTTTTTTTTTTCTGCAGACTCGTGCCAACAGAAATCAGACTTACATTTATTATTATTACTAGGGGGGCCCCGCCCCCCTGCTCGCTATGCTCGCCAACCCCCCGCGTAATCGCTTCGCGATTCCAAATTATAGGCTACCCCTGCTTGTTGCGCTCGCCAATACCCCATGGTATGAATAAGCAGTTGCAGACCTTTCAAATGATGTGTCACACGACTGGTGTTGTAAAGAAATTAAAAATATGCCCCCCTGAGGGGCAGAGTGG
This sequence comes from Maratus speculifer, assembly GCA_964019185.1. Classification (NCBI taxonomy): domain Eukaryota; kingdom Metazoa; phylum Arthropoda; class Arachnida; order Araneae; family Salticidae; genus Maratus; species Maratus speculifer. The sequence goes on along the minus strand of OZ025295.1, from coordinate 8,656,185 downwards.
GAGGCGACACAAAAGACATCCATAATATGAATAAGCAGCTGCAGACCTCTCAAATGATGTGTCACACGACTGGTGTTGTAAAGAAATTAAAAATGTGCCCCCCTGGGGGGCAGAGTGGGGGTGACACACAAGACATCCATAAAATGAATAAACAGTTGCAGACCTTTCAAATGATGTGTCACACAATTTGTGTTGTAAAGAACTTACAAAATGTGCCCCCTCTGAGGGCAGAGGGGGTGGGGTGGTTACACACAAGATATCCATAATATGAATAAGCAGTTGCAGACCTCTCAAATGGTGTGTCACACAATTGGTGTTGTAAAGAAATGAAAAATGTGCCCCCCCCCCGGGGGCAGAGTGGGGGATGACACACAACACATCCAAAATATGAATAAGAAGTTGCAGACCTTTCAAATGATGTGTCACACAACTGGTGTTGTAAAGAAATTAAAAATGTGACCCCCCCCCCTGGGGAGAGCAGAGTGTGGGGGTGACACACAAGATATCCATAATATGAATAAGCAGTTGCAGACCTCTCAAATGGTGTGTCACACAATTGGTGTTTTAAAGAAATTAAAAATGTGCCCCCCCGGGGGCAGAGTGGGGGATGACACACAACACATCCAAAATATGAATAAGAAGTTGCAGACCTTTCAAATGATGTGTCACACAACTGGTGTTGTAAAGAAATTAAAAATGTGTCCCCCCTGGGGAGCAGAATGGGGGATAACACACAAGACATTCATTATATGAATAAGCAGTTGCAAACCTCTCAAATGATGTATCAAACGACTGGTGTTGTAAAGAAATTAAAAATTTGGCGAAATATTACAGTTATCGCCAAGTTGGCGTCACTTTTGACAAATAATTTTGGTCGCCAAATTTGGCGATATATCGCCACGTTGGCGACAAACTTGGCGATTGTTGGAAATGGTAACCTTTCCTCTCTTTATGGTAACCCATACGGCGATGCATAAGAAGGAGTCCTTTCCTGATTGGTCTATTCGACTCATGGAAGGAGTGGACAACCCGGATTCGTTAGTTCTGGAAATCTTCCACATCAGCATCATTCCAGGAGTCATTCCTTTTAAGGCTAGTTTTTTTTTTACTATAGAAGGATTATTATTATTGCATATTCGAGCAGATCGGAGCTGAACATAATTTGGAATCGAACAGCGTTTTCCATTTTTGAGAAATTAATTACCTGTCGACATATAAGCTACTCTTGTCACGGCGTCATTTTTTTTTTTTTTTTTTTTGAATTCGTAACCGGAAATTTAAAACGTATCTTAAGTATTTTCTCAAAGATACATCGCTTTTATGAAAAAATAGTTTACGCCATTCGATTACATATTACCTGAATCTGTTAACCTTATGCATTTCCGAAAAGGAAGTAGTTCATAAATGTGTTAGGATGTAGCTCTTTAGGATTTGAGAAAAGCCTTAAGGAATGACAGAGAAATAAAGTCACAAATCTAATTTTTACTGAACGGATTCAAAAGTTATGATGTTTATAACTCTCATTTTTTTCTTTTGTTCTAAACTACATTAAATATTTAATGAATCCCTATTTGAATATTGAAACGTCTAAGAATGTAGATAATCATTAATACATTGTGTATTTTCCATTCTGCGAACGCACCATAATTTAAAAATACATTGTAAATTTATCCAATAAGTATATAAGCAATATTTTTTGAAGGAATCTTAATTGTATGTGAAGTAAAACCTGAATTTTTTGCAGAAATTGAGTAGGGCCAGATCGAGCCAGACTGAGTCTTTTTTCACTGATTTTTGTACAGACAGAGCTCTGCCTCTACAAAAGTAAATAATATTAAAGTAAATAACAATAATTTCCTTGAATAAGGAAACACCATGGCCAATGCATCATGTCTCTAAGGTGAAGATGTTAAATTTCTGTATTGATGTTATAAGCAATGACTTTTGACACACATTTATACTTATTCTAGTGAAAGATATGTTTTTACCGGCCAAACCCGTTTTCGAGCTAAATTAGATTAGCCTCGGCCAAACTATTTTATCCTATGCCAATTGGATAAACTAGTTTTTTCTACACCAAACTTGTTTATCTAAATGTCCATAGGATAAACTAGTTTTTTCTAGGTAAGAGGGTAATCGTTCATTTTTCCCTTCATACTTAACCAATAAACGCCTAAAACTATTCAGGAAATCGCCTTGTCAGAAAGAACCTAAATCCAAAATTTGAAGCAAATCCGTAAATTCTGCGTCAAAAACCATTTATCTAATTTATGGGGGGGTTACCTACATTGGCCTATTCTTTACACTAAAACAATAAACATCCACAACTAATCACGGAGGCGCCTTGTCAGAGTGTTCCTATACCTAAAATTTTAAATGAAAACTGATAATTCTGCATGAAAAATCCATTTCACTAAAATAACGGTGGGAGATTAGCCTCCCGTTAGCTCCCCTTTATTCTTATCAAATGAATTCCCAAAACTAATCAAAAAAGTACCTTATCAGAATGAACCTACACCCAAAATTTGAAGAAAATCGGATATTTCTATCATGTGTTATCGCGTTACGTATATATGCACGTACATACGTACGTACATTCGTACATACGTACATTCATACATACAGAATCCATTATTTCTCAGGCTTTGACGCCTGTTAGCTAAAAACACGTAAAATTAAATTGGCCTAGGATAAACTAGATCAACCTAGGACAAACTAGAATGTTGGCGCTGTGGCGGTCATTGAATTCAATAAAATCACGCCAAATTGAATTGGCCTAGGTTAAATTAGATCGGTCTAGGAGAAACTAGTTCAGACCAATAAACAGCCGGCTAAACTAATTTATCCTTTAAGAGTTAGACCATACTAGTTTGGCCTAGGAAAAACTAGATTATCCTAGGGGCCATAGGATAGACTAGTTTGGCCTAGGAAAAACTAGTTTATCCGATGGGCGTTAGGATAATCCTGTTTGGCCTACGAAAAACTAGTTTATCCGATGGGCGTTAGGATAGACTGGTTTGGCCAAGGAAAAACTAGTCTATCCGATGGGCGTTAGGATAAACTAGTTTGGCCTAAAATCGGGTTTGGCCTGTAACATATATATCAATAAAAATACAACTCTATCTAACATATATATAGTATATTACGGTTGCGCTTTGTATATTTTAATTATAAAATAAATAACATGTATAAATACAAGCAACTGCGTAACAAACGCGCTAGTTTATCATAACGTAATTTTCGTAATTTATTACGTAATTGCAACTTTACGTAAGTCAGGAAATGCCTGTCTTAGAATCTGTTAATGAAAACCTATGTTATTAATTATGCTAAAAAACAAAAAGTCATTGAAGAAAGGGCGAAATAAAATTACATTCTGAAAGAAGATTTATTTCATGTTAATCGAGTGTTTCACGTGACATAAAATTATGAAGGACAATAAATAAAATTATGCAAGTAAAATATTACATGTTTTTTTCGAAATTTAAATTCATTTAAGAAATATTTATTAACGCATTTATTCAGAATTTTAATCTTCAAAGAAAAATAAACATTCAAATAGTTAAAAAATATGTTCTTTATAGATTACGTAGGAGTTATTAAAAATGTGAGATGAAAAATATAAATATACAAATTCATTCTTGCTTAGTTTTTTTTTTTTTTTTTTTTAATTCTATCTCGCGAAAAAAAAGTTCAATCTTTTCATTTATTTTTATGTTTGAACCACAAACATATGTTTGCTTTAGAAAAACAAAGGTAGGTATTTATATTTTAATCACGTGCATGCTTGTGAGAAATCGTTTTTGTGTTAAGCCTGTCTGTATTTTTTTTCATATTTATTTAATGCAAATATTTGAACAATAACCCTAAATATTTTTCTTTTATGCTTTCATTTCAATGTTTTTCTTAAATGAAGAGAAAATAATTCTGCTGAATAATTCTTCTGAAAATTTTTAATTTTTTTAACACTTCTATTATTATTATTATTATTTACTTATTACAAGCGTTCGTAAGTATATAAATATGTAGCACCTACCGTAGTCGTTCAGACCATCCGTCCGTCTGTCCGCATATAACAACGCAAAAACTACCCAATCGAATCGATTGAAATTTAAAATATATAACATTTGCATAATTTTGTCGAGTCATTTCATATTTTATGAAAATTGGTTGTATAATTAAATTACAGGGACGATAAAATTATTCCGTTAGATTAATAGTATAAACTGTTACATTGTAGCCAATGGTAAAAAATAGTTTCAAATACATTTTAATGAAGTCACATTCTTTCGAACATAATAAAATTGATATGCATCTATGAAGTATATACTATAATATGCATTCTGTACAATCTGTTGTGCAAAGACTATTTGTTATTAATTTACAGGCTAACACAAATGTAATCCAGTTTATAAATAAGGGAAACATTTTTTTGTGCACGTTTTAATTATACAAAACCATTTCATATTTTATGAAATTGATATATGTTGCTGAAGTTTACTGCAAGTTACTTCCTGTATAATAGAAAACAGATAATATTTACAGTGACACACAAAAGGTTTCGGCTATTGTATTGTATCTGAAATAATGTATGCTACTGCAGGTCACGCTCAAAAATTTTTGCTATGGAGTAGGTAATTGAAGAAAATAATGCGGCCATCACTAGGTCTATTCACGACCGTGAACAACGATCTTTTTCAAAATAATTTTTACACACTATAATTCTACATATTTAAATTTATAAAAATCTGTATGCTTACAATAATTTTATGTGTACACTGTACAGAAGCAAATGTAAATGTACAGAAATCTTGTAGCTTTACAAAATAAATCTAACAAATTTACAGTAAACTTATCAAAATGGTGTCTTCAAACCGAGTTGCAATTACATATAAAGCTCTAGGAATACAGTTTCTTAAAAAAAATCTTAGTAACCTTGCAAATTTTTTGATTTGCAGTGCAAACTTCGATCTGTTACATAACTGGTTTTGTTCATATACCATGCAAACGTTCGAAATATGTTTTCCTAACACATAAGTTGCACTAGTAAGATTAATTCCTCTTTTATTTCATTTTATAAATTCTATCAATATAAGAAGTTAGGTAAGTAAGAATGTCTTACCTTTATATTCTTCATATAAGGAAAGTACAGATTCATGGCTCTATTTATTTGATGAATCCATCCAGAGATGTGTTCCATAATACGTTGCATGCATTCAAACAATCACAAAATTCAAGATAAGACCATTTGAAAAGAAACCATCTTCAATCTTTGTTAAATAAGTGGAGCTAGCATAAAAAACTCTTTTCGATACAATTACATTTTCACTTCTATTGAATCTACAAGAAAAAATTTATTATAAGTAATAGGTTGTTGCCTGATGCAATATGATAAAGTTAAAATTATTTTCAACGTTAGAACACCAGAATATTCGTATTCCAAGCATACCGGTTTCGGTAGCATATAGCATACCTTCCTCAGTGCTAAAGATAGTGGAAATTTGCTCATATATATACAGGAAGGATGGGGATTCAAGCGACAAGTTTCTTGACCAATAGGAAAACAGAGGATCCTAGGCAACAGCCAATAGGAAAACAGGCAACAGCTAATAGGAAAATTGGGTGGAAAATTTACTCCTACTAATAAACTCACCCTTTCCAACCTTAAAAATCCTGTTGAATTATCAAATTCATGGGGTATTTACAATATTAATTGTCAGTGTGGTCTTTTTTACATTGGTCAAGCCAAACGCAGTCTAAAATTTCGTATTAAAGAACATAAGCAATATATTGAAAACAAGAAATCAAGAAATCCTCAATCGCAAAACATTGCTGGGAGACGAGTCATACTTTTGACTTCAGTTCGGTTAAGATACTAACTAAACCTACTTCTATACAAGAACTTAATTTCCTTGAAGCTTTCTATATCCATAAAAATCTTGCTAATCTCGTTAATTGTGATTTTGCTATTCCACTATTATCAGACTGTTGGAAATATTACATTAAAACTAATTTTTCTTAATCTTTTAATGCAATTCTCGCAATATCTTTTCCATTTTCCACCCAATTTTCCTATTAGCTGTTCCCTGTTTTCCTATTGGCTGTTGCCTAGGATCCTCTGTTTTCCTATTGGTCAAGAAACTTGTCGCTTGAATCCCCATGCTTCCTGTATATATATGAGCAAATTTCCACTATCTTTAGCACTGAGGAAGGTATGCTATATGCTACCGAAACCGGTATGCTTGGAATACGAATATTCTGGTGTTCTAACGTTTAAAATAATTTTAACTTTAAAAATGTTATTATTAATATTAAATGTAAAAAAATAACATTTAAATGTTTATACAATAAATTAGAGTTTCTAACAATTAATTATACTCATAAATCATTGTAAATTGTTATTACGTTAGAAATGGAAAAGCCATCTTTTTCTTTTATGCCTTTAAAGTCTTAATTAATTGTTTGTTTATTGTATTTGGCATAAATGCAGTCTGAATTTATGATGTACGGATTATAATTATTTGAACATTTGCTGATTTGTTTATATTTGACATTCCACTTTTGGTCATAAATTCCTTGTTCAAAATTATGACTCTTTTTTTTACGTAATTGCTATTTAAAAATTATGTTGACAGATGAAAGTAATTTATAAGTTGACTCATCCTTGTAATCCTCATTAAGAGGTTATATTACGTAACATCTGTTAACATTGCAAATTAAATACATTAATTACATTGAAATCGATTTTTCTCCATAGACTGCAATGTATCGGAATTCTTTTGAGTGTTTATATGTAAACGAGCTGTAAATGCTACATACTTTATTTTTAATACCGAACATTGCATGATAAATCTCAAAAACTACATCAAGTATATACAAATTTTTGTAGAATTACGCAAGTTAAAACATAGCTAAACGAATCGATTTGATTTTTTTTTCAAACTATGTTAGAATGTTATTAAATAGTTAGCCAATACCAATAGGGGAGTTTTATTTATTGAAATAATCACTCTTTTTAATGATTGAAAGTGACTAACTTGATACATGCTTTTTACGTAAATGTTTCATATTATAATGAGTTACGTGACGACGGGACTGTCAGGAATCCCGAGAATACTCGGTAATACTCTGTAATAAAATGGTAATGGATAAGTTGTTATCTCGGAAATGATGGAAATGATTTCAATAATTTTTTTAATAATTTTATTAGTAGATAAATAAGAATTTAATTGATTCGCGAGAAAAATATAATACAAATGTAAATTTGAACTAATGATATTAATCTCACAGTCTATTTATGGAAATTGTTTAATATACTCTTAATTGAAAGAATCATGAACCTAAAAAAAAAACATTTTTAAAAAATCGGCAAAAAACCATTTGCCAAATTAAGAGAATAAGCTCCTCTATTTGTCACTTTATACTTAACTAAAAAACCTCCTAATCGAATCAATGAAGCGCCTTATCAAAATAAACAGGTATACCAAAATTGAAGCCAATCGGATTATTCTGCATAGAAAACAATTTATCTAAATTAAGGGGGGGGGGATTGGTTCCTCATTTTACTTTTACACTTAACCAATGAAACCTAAAAACAAATCAGGGATGGATCGAATATCCAAAATTTGAAGAAAATCGGATAATTTGGCATAAAAAATTATTTATATTATTTAAGGGAGGGTGCTTGGTATACCTCGTTCCCCACTTTATATTTAACCATTGAACTCACAAAACTATTTTGGGATTTGGTTTATCAAAAGAGACCTATGTCCAAAACTTGAAGCAAATCAGATAAATCTGCGAAAAATCTATTTATCTAATTAAATAGGATTGGGAGAGATTAAACGGCACATCTTTTTTATATTTAACAAAAAAAAAAAAACAAAAAAAAAAAACCAAACTAATTAGAGAAGCACCTTTTTAGAATGAACATATAATCGAAAATTTCAAGTAAATCGGTTAGACATGAAAAACCCATTTATCTATAAGAAGGGATTAGCTCCTCTTTTTCCCCCTTGATTCTTATCTAATGAACTCCCAAATTTAATCAGAGAAGCACATTAACAGAATGAACCTATATCCAAAATTTGAAGTAAATTTCATATGTTTATGAAGAGGTTATGAATACGCTTGTACATACAGAGTCTGCGACGGATGTAATGCATATGTAATGTAATGACATGTTTATGCATATGTAATGTAATGTTTTAATGTAGGCACATATGTTAATCATATTTTAAAATTTTAATCAAACGAAAACTGTTATTTTATGTCCTTATCTTTCCGATTTTTTTTAGCCTTTATTCTTCTTTTTCCAACAATATCTCGAATGTGTTTTATGTTTATTTGTAAATCTTTTTATAGCAGCAATTGCCTATCTTCTGATCAATTTTCCCGTACTTTTCAGTATCAAAAATAACTTTAATCAGCTGTAAGCAAAAATATTTTAAACAGAATTGTATTTCAAGATGTATATTATATACAGAATAGATGCATGAAGTGTATTTTAGAAGCAAACAGGGAAAGAAATTTTTAATTAAGATTATTTTTATAAGTATTTTTTCGAAAATGCAGGAAAACTTCAAGATGCTCAGAGGATTAAACGATTAAATCTATCGTGTAACTTCTGAAAAATATTTTATACGATAATTTGAAATTTACTGAACATCAGCCACTAATTAACTTTGTAACTTAATGATGAAATAGATTTATGAGAAGTTTCTCGTTAAATTAGCTGTTTATTTAATGCAACTTTTAGTATATTTAAGTAGTTGGCGTAAATTATAGTGATTAACATTAGATCACTTTAAATTTAATTATATTTTGGTCCATAATTTTTTTAATCAGTAAGCAATATCTTTTAGGGGATATGATAGCAGGTTTAATTAAAAGTCAATGGGGAAGTAATGGTGCATAAATTTGGCACTAATTTTTTCATTCATAAAATAAATCCATTTGTGCTACAAAACTAATTTCTCAGAAAAAAATTAACTTAAATTCATATTCAATGACTTTGACATAATAATGCACTAAAAATATTATAATACAAGTTAAAAAAAATTCCTTTAAGCAAATCAGCTGATACACAGTGATTGTTACGAACCCTTTTATTATCTTGTATATCATCTACAAAATTTAAACACACCAAGTAATATCTACAAAAAAATTAAATTACCACCATCACCAACAACAGCAAGAAAATAAGAATAAGAATAACTAAAAGAAAGTAGGAAATTGTACGTAAAGAGTGACAAATGTTATGCGTTCGTATTATAAGTAATTTTTAAAAATATTCAGATCTTGGTATAATAATCTACAGTACTTCGGATACAGTATATTAGCCTAAATCTTTTGTATGTCCCTGTCATTATTATCTGCACAGGAAGCACATATATTTCTATTATACAAAATGTAACTTCTAGTACATTTCAGCAACGTATATCCATTTGATAAAGTGTGAAATATTTTAATTTAATTAAAACGCAACCCAAGCAGTGTTACACCTTACACCATTATGTAATAGAATACTTTTGTGTGGTCCTGTAAATTAATAACAAATATTCTTTGCACCACAGAGTGTATTTTTTAGAATATACTTTATAGAGCATATCAATTGTTCAAAAGAGTGTAACGTCACTAAAATGCACTTGAAACTACTTTTTCCCCATTTGCCGTAATGAAACGGAATCATTTGATTGCCCCTGTAATTAAACTATGCATCTGATTATAATAAAATCTGAGATGACTCGGCAAAATTAATCAACAAATACATGTTTACAGATCTTGGTGTAATAGTATACAGTACTTCGGATTTAGTATAGTAGCCCAAATCCTTTGTGTGTCACTGAAAATACTATCTGCTTTCTATCGTACAGGAAGAAATTTCTAGTAAGCCTTTGCAATCCATCGTATATTCATTTCATAAAGTGCGAAATAGTTTAATATAATTAAAACGCCCTCCAAATAATGTTTCCCCCTATACCATTTTGTATTGGAATATTTTAGTGTGGACCTATAAATTAATATTAAATATTATTTGCACCACAGATTGTATAGAATGTATAATTTAGTATGCACTTCACAGGTTCATATCAATTTTATTATGTTTGGAAAAGTGTGACATCATTAAAATGTATTTGAAAATTAAAATGTATGTGAAAGTGTGTCCGAAAATTGGAATGAACTTGGCTTCAAAACGGATGGATTAATGTCTTTGAATTTTTGTATATAGATAGATTATTGGTCTGAAATGAACATAGGCTAATTTTTATTTATTTTATTCAAATATTTTTCTTAATAATTCAATATTTCACTATTTTTCATACAGAATAAAATGAAAAATTTTCCATAATATTTAAACATCTTTCTTTTTTCGTTGCCAAAAAATAAAAAAAACCGGAATAATTATTTCTCTTCTGTAATTAATTTTTAACTGAAAGATTTTCACGTGATAAAAGAAAATGAAATAAATAAATGGACCCTATTCTGTTTTTCAGTTCGAGGTTAAAAACCGCGATTTTACAAATTGTGACGTCAGAGGAATACTGTTTTTCTTCTTATATCACGCAGACGATTATATAAAATTTCTTTTACACTAAGAAGACTTCACAAGAATATAACTTCACACGTTACAAGAATATGAATATTTTAGTAGTTTTTCCAGATATTAATCCGTAATAAAAATGAACCTTTTTCTTTCTTTCGGTTCGAGGCTATAAAATTCAACTTTTTACCAATTGTGACGTCACAGGAATACTTTCCATTAAGAATTTTAAAAATATCAATGTAACTTCATATCTGAAACAAAGTATAAGTTTTTAAATTTCTAAAAATTCTGTTTTTTTTTTTTTTTTTTTGTTTGTTTTACGGAAACTACCCCCTTTTGACACTTTCTAACATGGTCTAAAAGTGTTTACGACTTCAACCTGTCTGTATACCGGATGCCGAGTGCCTGGGGTCTGCCGGGGGTCTGCCGTCTACTTGTCCGTGTTTGAACTTGAGTAAACATAGTGGGATTCATACGAAAATAACATACGTTATTGAGATTTGCTATAGCATGTGCGGCATTGAAAATGAACGAGGTAGCAATTATAGCTGAATCACAGGAGCACTCAAAAGGAGACTTTACATTATGATATACGGCGAAAAAATCATTTGTGGTGTATTTTGATAATGTTACATAATTTTAAATGTAATGAAATTTACATGCATTTTTAAGGTTCACAAGAACATGGTTACTATCGAATATGTTAAGTATAGTACTTATAGTGTGCGTACACTGAGCTCAAAAGTATTTCAATATATCATAGTCTGTGAAGAAAAACCATTTACAGCATATTTTAATAATGATTTTATTAAGGTTATTTTAATAATAGTGAAATTGATATCGGTTTCTGAAATGCACTAAAAACAGGATTTCTGCAGAAAATGGGGTGAAAAGGTTTAACATTCTTTTACAAGATAACAGAAAAATGTTCGGTAATATAATAGTCTACGGGGGAAAAATATTCCCAGCGTATTTTAATTGCGTTGCACTATTTCAAAGATGATGAAATTAATATACTGAGATAATCAATACAATGATAAATACTGAAATTTACTAATATGCTTGCAGTAAAGTATGATTTGCATCACATTTGTTGTTCAGTTACAGAGACGCATAAAAGATTTTGGACCTGTGTCCAGATCTCAGATATTGTATCCAAAGTATGGCCTATTAGAAAAGGTTGCTGAAGAGCTTTTTTAGTTATAGTATGTATTTTAAGGAAAACTAATGCATCCTGAAGTTCAGCTACAATTGGTATAATAAGAGATGTTTGTAGAATTTAAATAAATCATGTATCGGACTATACAATAAACTGGATATATGGTCACCTGTGCAATAGCGATTCCCGGAAATATGAATTCAATAATTTGAATCGGGTTTTTTGCTTGAATAATTTAATATGCGGTCGTATAAATATTTGCACGTAATATACAGGACTGTACAAAAGAATTCAAGTAAATTTCTGTCTATTATTAGAAATTGCTAAAGGTGAATTTTAATCTTCGTTATAATTTTTCTAACTAAGCAAAATTTTAACATTGTATTTAGAATATTTACAAGCACATAGATCACATACACAGATGCAGAAAAGAATGGGCCGGCGAAGTTATGTATTATGGAAATGTTGGATATTTTTTTTTATTACCTAGGTTTAACACATGATTTTTCTTTCTTTGATATGGAATTCTGAAATGCACTACAACATGATTTCTGTAACATCGGGGTGCGTTACAGGTGTTCTACAGTATAAATGGTTGCAATTTCATTTTCGCGATCGTTAATATTATCTAATACATTTTCCATTTATTTGACTAAGTTCTTTAAATCCCCTAAAAAAAAAAAAAAAAACTACTGCATAGCCTGGTATAAGATATGTATTATATATTTTTTTAATTATTGTTAATGAAATGTTTTGTTTAATTAAAGCGTTTATCTTTTTTTTATGCTACGTGAACGACGTCACGGGTAACAGCTAGTAATATTATAAATTTTAAAATGTGTACGGAAGTTTGAATAACATAACTTCAATGCTTCAATAGCATAACTTCAACTTTGTATCTTTGCGTATAGATAATTATAGCCAGAAAAGAACAAAGGCTATGTATTATTTATTTTATTCGAATATTTTCGTTAATAATTCTGAATTTCATTATTTTTCATGCATAACCAATCGGCATTTTTTTAGATAAAATTTAATCAATTTTCTTTCCGTTGCCAAGAAAATCAAAATTTCGAATATTAATTTTTCAGCGACGATAAATTTTCAATTGAGCAATTTCCATGAGAAAACTGAAACTAAGGAAAATTTAAAAGAAAAAAATAAATATGACGTCGTATTTGCAATAAAAATAAATATACTATTTTTTGTTAAATATTAAACACTGATATTTGTTTCGTTAACATGAATTTTTTTGTCAATATGGCGACATAATTAAAAATAAAAGGAATAAAAATATTTTAAATAAAATATTTATTTGGTAAATTATGACGTCATAATTGAAATAAAAGAGGTATTTTATAGTAGTCGTTAAAAATAAACGGGACATGGATAGCAGTAATTCATGGAGTTAGAAAAATAATGACGTCATATTTAAAATGGATAAGAAATATTTTTTACGAATACTAAATTATAAGTTACATACAGATAAAAAACTTTATTAAAAACTAAAAATTAGCAGTGGAAGGCTTTTTTTTTGTCGGAAAAAAGGGGAAAATAAAACTGATTAATGTATTTTTGAAGCTATTTTTTTCTTTAAAGTTAAAAAGAATTAAGTTTCAATTTGTGCAGATGGTATAAAAATTAAAATAAATTTTCTAAAACTAAAAATATATTTTCAAACATTGACGTTTCATTAATGAACTTTTTCAACAGAAGCGAAAATCATCTGTCAGCAAATTAAAATTTACAACCAAGAATCTACACTATTAAAATCCGACCGTATGTATGTATGTAACGCTATCTCCTCCGATCCCGGATACTTAGAAAAGTCGCTTTTGTTTTGAATTGAAGGGAAAAGAATCCCGGGTTCCCGAGTTGCGCATTCGTCTCTCTGTCCGTCCGTCCCTCTGTTCGCATGTAGCAACTCAAAAACTACCCAACCGAATAGTTTGAAACATAAAATATATATAATTATTAGATGTCGAGTCATTTCAAATTTTATGAAAATCGTATGCACCTATGAATGGTAATTTATAACAATGTGATTTCAGTTGTTTTAAGAATGTTTTATTTTAAAATTAATTTTAGCTTCTTACTAACGTGTAATAAAGGTACAAGGTAAACTACAGGGCTGAAAAAAAGTTTTCAAGTATGTTTTCCATTTATTAGTGCAAATTGCTCAAAAAGAATTTTAAGCTTTTTTCTAGCTAAACTAAATTTTCCCATTATATAATATGTATATCAACTGACAGATCAAATACAGGGTTGTTCAAAAACATTGGAATACATATTTGGCTATATACCCCTTATTTCCCTAATTAAAGAAGTATTGTTAAAGATTTCATGAAGTGTTGGAAAGTGCTTCATAATCTATGATTAACGCATGATTTTTCTTACTTGTTTAATATAAAGGGAAATTTCTTTCGAAATAGAAAGTACGTAATTTTTATATTTTTGATAGCTCAATTCTTTTTTTAAACAATTTGTATTGCACTAGCAGATGCATTTAATATATTATGATTACAATTCTCTGCTAAAAAATTTAAACAAGTAAGTCACAAAGTCTCTAAACGAGCACACATTTTGTCAAAGCGGGCAAAAAACATAATACATAAGTGGGCAGAATTCACAACAAGTAAGAAAAATCATGCGTTAAGCATAGATTACGAAGCACTTTAAACACTTCATGAAATCTTTTACAAAAGTTTATTATTTTGGGAAATAATAGTGTATAGCCAAATATACCCAAATATGTATTCTAGTACACATTACTTATATAAACAAAATAGTTGTGTTTGCTTAATTATTTTATCTTAACAGATGACTTATTGCCGAAACGTCAGTGAAGGCTTATTTTGGAGACACGAAATTTTTTGGTTTCTGTCTGTCAGTCTGTCTGTTCCGCGATAACTAATGCAAAAAACATCCGGTTGGCTTGAAATTAAGTGGGTATGTTAGTGAGGCACTGGAATTAAGCTGTATAGTTTTTTGTTAGATTTGATTCATTCGATCGGAAAATATAGAATATTTTATTTTGCGCAATAATGCTTTTCTATGGCAAATCCAATGATTTTTAAATTTTTTTCCTTGAGAGAAAATGACACATTTCATTAATGGAATTCAATGTGATAAATGGATACTGAAATTTACCAGTTAAATTATTCGTATTGTTTTGAAATTTTGTCTGCGTATTTGTCAGATTTTTAAAGTTATTACTGTAAATTTTGGAGATTTTTTATGAATGTTTTCCAATAATATAAATTGATTTGTTTCAGAGATTTACTTATTTCAAATGTATTTATTTCATTTTCTTTATTTTCTCTTAATGACTGCTAAGCAACCATTCATCCTAATCCTTATTTTTATAATGTTATAAATTTGAATGCGTGTACGAAAATTTAAATGAAGTCAGCGTCAAAACTAATGAATTAATTAATGTCTTTGTATCTTTGCGTATAAATATAACATAACCCAGAACAGAACATAGGCTATGTTTTATAAATTTTATTCAAATATTTTCTTTAATAATTCAAAATTTCTTTCTTTTTCATACAGAATCAATCGCAATTTTTTAGATAAAATTTAACCAATTTCTTTTATCGTTGCCAAAAAAATTCGAAATCTGGAATAATTTTTCAACAGCAATAAGTTTCAATTGAGCAATTTCCATTCGAAAAATTAAACAAAAAAACAAAAAAATAAAAAATAAATAAATAAATAAATAAAATAAACATGATGTCAGAATTAAAATAAAAATAAATATAGTACTTTGTTAAATATTAAACACGGAAATTTGTTTCGTTAATAAGAATTTTTCTGACAAAAATGGGGACATAATTAGAAGTAAAAGAAATAAAAAATAATTATATTTTAAACAAATATTTCACTTGGTAAAATTTGACGTGATAGTTGAAATAAAACAGGTATTTTATAATAGTCGTTAAAAATACAAGAAACATGGATAGCAATAACTCATGAATAATGACGTCATTGCCGAAACTTTAGTGAATGCTTTTTTTATCGACACAAAATTTATTGTTTTCCGCCTGTCAGTCCGTTCTTCTGTCTGTCTGTCCGCGATAACTGCCACAAAAATGCAATCAAAACTTCTTTTTTTCGGAAACAAAATTGTAAAACCCTAGATTACTGAGTTTACACTTTCAAAAGTTCCTGATACATCAGATATAATGTTTGTGGTGGGCAGGTGTGTAAAAGTATGAGGATAATGAAAATTGCTTATTAAAACTGTTACTTATCCTTATAATTCAAAATGTATAAAGAAATACAAGATATACGATAACCATTAGCAAATTGATAGAAAGTTACAAATTTAAATTTAATGAGACTACGGGGGGTTCAGGGGGGCGGAGCCCCCACTGAAGAAATCTACTACGTTATAATAAAAAAACAAAAATAATAGATCATGAAAATTTCAGAATATCCTAGCATAACTAACTCTTTAATTTACGCTTTTGATGGTTGAAAACTTCTTATTCTTATTTTATTCTTATAAATAATTACGTAATTTGAAAATTTTAAATTACAGTTTCCAGGAAGTTGAATATTACCCAAAGTGTGCTTAAAAAAAGATGCGCAAAGCTGGCGTTGAGGCTCCTGATCTGTAGATTTACTAGTTAGTTTATGTATTTATACATTCTACTTTAATATTAAGTCATACTCTAATGATAACAGACGAATTAAGTTTAAAAAACACTGTAACATCAATTCCTTTGTAATAGTACTATATTAAGCATGTTTTCATATCATACTTTCCATAATTCGAACATTTCTTGTGGTCCCAACGAGTTCAAATTAACGAGAGCCGACTGTATATCCATTACACGGCAATCCGACTGCATTTGTTTGGGTTAGAAAGCAGAAAGACAGAGAGATGTCCACGGAATCGAAATTCATAAACACTTTCAACTATATTGGAAAAATGATCACCCCCGTTATTTTTCTAATAGACCAGGGGGTGGCAGCACCAACAATAACCTCATCGAATTCACGGATAAACCTCTAGGATTAGTTAAATCTTGATTCACATATTAAACTGCAATCGGTCTGCCAAGTCATATCTTGAGGATAAGTATCTAAAAACCCGATTTTACCGTCTGATTCATAGGT
This sequence comes from Maratus speculifer, assembly GCA_964019185.1. Classification (NCBI taxonomy): domain Eukaryota; kingdom Metazoa; phylum Arthropoda; class Arachnida; order Araneae; family Salticidae; genus Maratus; species Maratus speculifer. The sequence continues at coordinate 8,639,353 of OZ025295.1, read as the reverse complement.
TTTCAATTATGTTTTTCTGCTCCCAATCCTTCATGTTTTCATATTCTTGGGAGCAGGAAAGCATAAAGGTAAACCTATGAGTTAACCATTAAGATTGGGTTTTTAAGTATTTTACACCAAGATATGATTGGAGAGACCGATTGCGTTTTAATATGCGAATCGAAATTTAAGTAATCCTAGATTTTTAATCCGTAAACTCGATAAGGTGATTGTCGGTGCTGCCGCCTCCCAGTCCATAACATATTTTTTCAAGAATTTACTGACAACAATGGAATTCTGTATTTAATGGTTCTTCCAATACATATTGCAATATATATATATATATGTATATATATATAGGTTTATTATAATTTTCACTTTGAGAAATGAACACTAAAGTACATAAAACTATCGATAAAATAAACAAATTATATTATCAAAGAAAATATCCTTGAGGAATAGATAAATTATTTAAAAGCTAAATTAATTGAATGTAGCGAAACGAGTTCTTCTAAATGTAAATCCAAAATGTGAAAAGCTATTGATGATAGATTTACAAACAGGATATTTTCATGTTAGTGTGTATCCATAAAATTTAATAAAATTTCGGTGTTTCAAAAAGTATACATACAAATACATAAAAACTACAAAACTTTTACAATGTTAAATAATATCAAAATATTCACTTCATTAAAATCTTCAATTTTAGTGAAATCTTTATATTAGCTTCATTAATTAAAATCTTTATATGTTAATTAAAATTAATTTTTTTCGTTCTGCTTACTTTGTATTAAAGATGAATTCCGAAATGTGTTAATATTTTGGTGTTACTGTGCAGTCGCAAGTTTAATAAAAAGATTGTGTTACATGAAAGTATCTTCAAAAAATAATACTAATAAATAACATTAAACAGTTTTAAATATTGATACCATTAACATCTTTAATTATAGCGAAATCATTTATTATTCTTTTAATTAAAACCTTGTGAGGGAGTGACCTTTGTAATAAAGGCACTCTAGCATTTTTGAGATTGTGACGTCAATGATTTAACATATGTAAGCGTGAAAGCGACATCTATCCTTTCTTTTACTTTAACTTTCTAGAGCGTGTGTGTCTTTCTCGGAGTCTACAGTTATGTCGCGGTTAGAAGTAATATGTAAATTTGTAGTATCTCAGTTTGCAGCATATAAAAGCTTGGAGTTTGAGTGTGTGTGGTGTGTCTAGCGGCATTAGCCAGCTAGTAGTGACTAGAAGCTAGGTAGTGACGACAAGCAGTGGGATTGATCTAGAGCGAGTGATATCAAGTATTATCGAGCCTTCAGTGAAATGACAAGGAGTTTTGGAAGGCGAGTCGAGAAGTTTGCCGTTGGTAAGAGTTAATATTTATTACGTTGAATATTTTCAAAGTTAATAAAGAGTATATATACAGCGACGGGCTGTCTAATAAAGTTTTATCTAGCAGTCTAGCGGAAGTTTAAGTGACAAGCAATCTGAAGTGCCCCGATTGAGTTAGTGCCGGAGCTGTGAGTATAAGTTTAATCCTTCAGTATTGTTACTAGTTATTAAAATTCAAGAACTGCTCCACTGCCCTTGAGCCCTAACCGTTTTAAATAAACGGTTTTTATCTTACATTCACGAATTATGTCTGCATTTAACCTCCAGTACGAGCACACAACCGTTACAACCTTAAGTGGTATTTTTATATCTTCTTTATAAGCAAAACTTTTAGTTAATTTTGCATTGTATTAATGATGAACTTGCAGATATGTCAATATCTGCTATCTGAGTATTTACAAAATTTGCTGAATTATTTAAGTATAGAAAATATTTTTCTAATGTTTTAATAAAAAATATATTCAGTAATCATAAAATCTTTATCTGGTTAAAATTTAATGCGGTCATCAAAATATCTCTAGCGAGCGTTAAAAAAATAGTTACGCACATTCAATTACATTTTTTCTTTCTGAAAAATATCGAATTAACTTTTTCTGAATTCTGTTTTAATTGAAACGTGTTTTTTTCAGTATAATTTTGATACTATATTATAAATGAGAGGAATCTAAATATTTTATATATAAAAAAAACATTTTAATCCGAAAATATTAATCAATTAAGTTTTTAATTAATTAAAAGTTACAAAATATTGATTAATTTTATGTTGCTTAGTTACATGTTACATTTTTTTAGCTTTAAAATACGTTTTTTAAATTTATAGTTAATTATAATCATTGCAGTGATTTTTAACAGTGCATGAAGGATCGATGTTTTAGCCATTTTATTATATTTTCAACAGTTTTTATTTTCTGTTATTGGTAATAGGATGGGTAGATTATTTATTTGCATATCTGTACCTAAATTAAGGTATTGCATACAACAACCAAAGTTGTACAAATTTAAATGTAATTTTTCCCAATCTAAATATATTTTTTCCAAATATAAGGTCATTGTGACTAAATAAGATGCGATAACCTAAAGTTTGTTGCATTTAGGGTAATTTGGCATTATATTGTACAAATATCTATTTTATTAAGCAGCAAATTACTGAATAATGTACCTTTAGTTCAAAACTAACTTGTTTTGTATAAATTTAATAATTATCTGTAGTATTAAATCCCAATATACGACTATCGCATTAATGTAACTTTTGTCGCATATATATGACAGTTAAAATCTAAATTAGACCTCCATAGTCTTAAATGTGATAATGCATTTTATACATGATAATTCTTGAGAAAAAGTTTAATTAACCTTTAATTGTTGAGGCAGAAAATTGCATTACAGCTCATATTCAAAATATTAGAATAATTGAGAAAAAGTAACAAGAAAAAATTATTTGTCATTTATTTATTTTTTATACTAAGTACCGGGTGTCCCAAAAATGACTGATGGATTTTAAAATTCAATAACTTGCAAACGGTGACAGCTATTAAAAAATGTTTTGCAGGAGGGCTATGTATAATGTCAGGAGTTTTTTTACCGCAATTCTTGATTTTAGTTCGAATTTCAAACAACAAATGGCGCTGATGGCTGTTGGCGGCCAGTCGACGCCGAGACTTACTTCATTCAGCTTTGACGCAAAAGAAGGAGATTAAGGCTATGGAGTACTTCTCGTTCTACAGTACAGTCTTGCTCTCAGGCCCCGATTCTGGACTCGTTCGATATGATTTCAATGGAATGCGTTGTTGCCATGGAAATAACAGATTGTTCGATAGTGGAATACAGCGTTCAGAAGTGGGCATAAATTTGCAAGCAGTATTGGAGTTTGCAGAAGATTTTCGTTTAGGAAGTTTTATTTTCCCGGATTAAATTACACTGATAAAAATCTGCTGCATTTTGCTGCAACGCACTTCCCTTCTTGTATAGAAAACGGTTACTTGGCCGTGAAATGGAGCTTTCTCATTGGTTTGAATAGAGATATTATATACAAGCGGCGGAGTGCGTATGAAGCAAAATGCAGCAGATTTTTAACACTGTGGGGCCCGATTCTGAACTCATTCGATATGATTTCAATAGAATGCGTTGTTTCCATGGAAATAACAGATTGTTCGATAGTGGAACACATTGTTAAGAAGTGGGCATAAATTTCGCAAGCAGTAATCGAGTTTGCAGAAGATTTTCGTTTAGGAAGTTTTATTTTCCCGTATTAAATTACTTTTTATGGCACGATTTAAATAATATTTTATGCATCATATTTTAAAACTAGATAAAGAGATTTCTTTAATTTGATAATTTTTGTTTTATTCTAAGAAATTTTAGATCGATTTAGATTGTTATATACACACTGTTAAAAATCTGCTGCATTTTGCTGCAACGCACTCCACCGCTTGTATATAATATCTCTAATCCAACCAATGAGAAAGCTCCATTTCACGGCCAAGTAACCGTTTTCTATACAAGCAGGGGAGTGCGTTGCAGCAAAATGCAGCAGATTTTTAACAGTGCATGCTCAATTTTGAATATTGTATTTTTCTATAGAAGAATTTGTTATTTCCATGACAACAACACATTCCAACACAATCATATCGAATGAGTTCAGAATCGGGCCCCACACTATAAAAAATTTTACCTTTATCCTGCATCGTCACTCCACCGTTTTTATAGAAAACGATTACTTCAGCCTATCATGGAGCATTCCCATGAGTCAAAAGGAGATATTCTATAAAAGCGGGGGAGTGACGATGCAGCAAAAGGGTAAAATTTGTTACAGTGCACAGTGTTAAAAATCTGCTGCATTTTGCTTCATACGCACTCCGCCGCTTGTAAATAATATATCTTTTCCGACCAATAACAATGCTTCATAATACAATCAAGTAACCGTTTCTATATAAGCGGTGTGCATACACTGATAAAAATCTGCTGCATTTTGCTGCAACGCACTCCCCTTCTTGTATAGAAAACGGTTACTTGGCCGTGAAATGGAGCTTTCTCATTGGTTTGAATAGAGATATTATATACAAGCGGTGGAGTGCGTTGCAGCAAAATGCAGCAGATTTTTATCAGTGAATATACAACAAAATGAAGCAGATTTTTATAGTGTAAGAGCAAGACTGTAGCAAGATATCTTCACCTACACTGTTAAAAATTGGAAACTTTTGCTGCATCGTCACTCCACTGCTATTATAGAATATCTCTATTTTGACCAATGAGAATGCTCAATAATACAGTGAAGTAATCTCTTTCTATAAAAGTGGAGGAGTGACGATGCAGCAAAGGTTTCAAATTTTTAATAGTGTAGTTTTAAAATACGGTGCCTAAAATATTCCTTAAATCATGCCATAAAAAGTAATTTAATCCGGGAAAATAAATTTTAATTAACCCACATTTATTTTATTTTTTTCTATTTTAATGCAACGATAGACTAATCCTATAGAAAAAGGCTAAACAGGGCAACTTATAATATTTGTTTTTGGTAGTTATTTTACACAATAATGTACTATCAACAGTTTCCATGATTATTTTTTGAACATTCATAAAAATCTACTGTCGAATTTTCTTAACAGATCTAAAATTTCTTAAGAATATAAGAAAAATCATCAAATTGAAAAAATCTCTTTATCTAGTTTTAAAGTATGGTGCATAAAATATTCTTTAAATCATGCCATAAAAAAGTAATTTAATCCGGGAAAATAAATCTTCCTAAACGATAATCTTCTGCAAACTCAAATACTGCTTGCGAAATTTATGCCCACTTCTGAACGCTGTATTCCACTATCGAACAATCTGTTATTTCCAGGCAACAACGCATTCCATTGAAATCATATCGAATGAGTCCAGAATCGGGGCCTGAGAGCAAGACTGTACTGTAGAACGAGACGTATTCCATAGCCTTAATCTCCTTCTTTTGCGTCAAAGCTGAATGAAGTAAGTCTCGGCGTCGACCGGCCGCCAACAGCCATCATCACCATCTGTTGTTTGAAATTCGAACTAAAATCAAGAATTGCGGTAAAAAAACTCCTGACATTATACATAGCTCTCCTGCAAAAATTTTTTTAATAGCTGTCACCGTTTGCAAGTTATTGAATTTTAAAATCCACCAGTCATTTTTGGGACACCAGGTAAATGCAATTAAATTTCTTATAAATTAAATCTGGAATGTTTAGATAAGATTTTAACATTTATAAAATATAAAATACAGCACAATAAATTAGGTATACAGCTTCCTTAAACACACCAGAATATTAGAATAAAATTTAGATTGGTTCAAAATATTAGAATATTTTATTTTACGCAACAATATTACCTTATGAATATGAAGTAAATGGTAGTTAATATTTTGTAGCATCTCCTTTAGCTTTCATAACAGCGTACAATCGATCTTGCATACTATATACAAGGCGTTTACAAATATCAATATTACAGTTATCAATATTAGCCCAAATAGACTTTATACGTGCCACTAAATCAGTTTTACTTGAAGGAGGATTTTCTTGAAGTTTTTTCTTCATTATACACCATAAGTTTTCGATGGGATTAACATCTGGTGAATTTTGTGGCCAAGGAAGTACCTTAATGTTGCGTTGGAGGAACCAATTCTTAGTTGACACCGAGGTATGCGGGGACGCTAAATCTTGTTGAAAGATGAAATCATCTTCAAATAAATCTTCTGATGATGGAATCATGTAATATTCTAAAATTTCTTGATATATCAGAGAGTTAACCTTTTCGTAGACGATGCATAACTTTCCAGGTCCTTCTGCACTCATACAACCCCAAACCATGACACTAGCAGCAAATTTTACGGAACGTTTAAGGCATTCTTTATCAAATGCTTCTTGCTTCATTCTCCAAACTCGAATACCTTGATTACCATATGAAACACAAAACATACTTTCATCACTAAATAATATATTTTTCCAATCCTCATTGCTCCATAAACGTCTTGATTTAACCAATTCAATCTTATATGCTTTTTTCTTGCAGTCATGAGAGGTTTTGTTTTCGGTACACGAGATTCAAATTTAAATTTATGGAGACGTCTTAATGTTGTCGATGTAGAAACTTCAACTCCTTCTTCTTTCCATTTTCGGTGCAAGAATCGCACACTTTTAAAACGGTTTTTCTTAACTATACGCTTCAGTTTCCTGTCATCTCTAGCAGATGTTTTTGGTTTTCGGCCACCATTTCGGCGATTATTTTGAAATTTTCCAATTTTTGAATATTGTGTTAGTATTTTACTAACGCTCGATTGCAAACAATGTAAATAATTCGTTATAAAACATTGATTTTTACCGTGCCGATACAAATCAACCATACGAAGTTTAGTAGATTCAGGAATATCATTCACACGGCCCATTTTAAGACGAAAAAGAAACAAACTGCAAAAAAGAATACTGATTTTAAATAAAATAGTCTGAATTTAATCAATGATGCCACCAGTTAAGAATTGGTAATAATTAAAGGAGAATTAATGTGAAATATTCTAATATTTTGAACCACTTGAATAAATATTCTAATATTTTGACTTTTCAAAATAATTTTTTTTGCAATTAATCTTTTCAAAAATGATATTAAATTTAAGGTAACAAGTAAGTTTAATCAACAATAAGTTCTTAATAAAAATATCGTTTGCATATTTTCATTAAAAGACATTAAATTACCAAACGATATTTTCAATTTCTAAAAAAAAGGTAATTATTCTAATATTTTGAGTATGAGCTGTATAACATCTGGGAATCGTCTGCGAAACCATTCGATTGGAAGATGAAGAAAAGGCGCATTTAACTCATAAAACAACAATTTTACACTAAACTTCTTGTACGGTACTATTTCTAATATAATTTCGCTTTGTCAAACAGTTCAAACAATAGTTCTAGAACTTTAAATGAAGAAAAATTCCACTATAACGACTGTTAAACTGGAAATTGCAAGTTAAACCGTCAAAATTTAAAAATAAACAGTCAAGTCCGAGTATTGGTCGTTTAAGTGATTAGGTAACTGAAATACGCAACGTTGTTCTTGATGTTCATAAGGCTAATTGATCTTCAAACTAAAAAAGAAAATTCGTGAACCAATTTCTGAAATTTTTGTTGCATTTACAAAATATCGGGGCTCTGTAAAATAAACGAGATGTATTTCATTTGAAATATCTTTTACACAAATTTTTTAATTCAGAAAAATCGGTTTCTGTTTTTTAAGATCGGGTGTAACATACCAGAATACTTATTTATGATTGTTGCTTTAAGATCCATAAGTTAAACCGAATACTAGAATTAATTACAAATAATTATAAATAAATACTACATATAATTATATGTTTATTTACCACTAATATTCATCGCAAAATTATCATTAATGTATTGGATATACTTTTTTTTTTACTTTTTTAAAATATCCGAGTTAGGGTTTATACATCGTTCAGATGCTTTTCACATCTTCGCGTTTGTAGCTGTGTTATTGATAAATTTATACTCGTGATCTTGATCAGCTTGATCATCATCTTATTTAATTTAGCAAATCTCTGAGTAGATTTCAGCTTACGTGAATTTTGCAGCTAGAAAAATGTTGTTCAAGGTTTGTAATGGCATTTATTTTTTGACACAGCTTAAAAAATTATTATCTCCTTATTTAAAGGCAATATCATGCAATTAAGTAAGATAAAGTTTACTTTTAGAATTTAGTGGCACTGCGACATAAGTTCCCATACGAACACTGATGTTATCGTTCTTCAACCATTCATGCCACATGAACACCAGAGATCCCTTTTTAGGCCTTTCAAAGTTTTCAGTTCCTTATATCGATTTTTACTTGACTTAACTAGGCATCCCGGTTTCCAAAAAAAAATCTTAATAATCTTACAATTTTTTTTATTTGTATTGCAAAAGTGTATCTGTTACACGAATATTTATTGTTGCCGTCACATAAAAGTTCAAGGAATTCCAGTTTTCTTGAAAAATTCCAGTAACTGTACAGATTTTTTTTTTTTTTTTTTTACAATGTATGATTGTTAAAAAGTATTATAACTTTATTAAATGTCTTTCTACATGTTAGTATAAATACAAAGTATATACGTATTTATACGTTTTATTTAATAAATATTGTCTTATTTTGGTTATTTATTATAGAGTAGATTACGAGATCTAAAGACAAAAATTTCAGGTACTACATTAAAAACAATCTGTTTTATACAATACAATAAATTGAACATATTGTGAGTTATGAAATTCCAACTCCTGATGATATCGGGTCTTTGAGATGTCAGAATTAATAAGTGAGAACGGTTTATCTGAGCAGTTCTACAATTTCTTTTCGACAAAATATACTTCGATTCAGTAGAGAAAATACGTAGAGTTACATAATAACTTTCGATGTCAGATAGACTTTCAATTGTTTTCCAGAAAATGATTTATCTTACGCTAACTTGTATTACGTATAATATAACGTTAAAAGCAAAACTGTTTTCAATCGTTATGTAATCTGGTTGTCCATTATTGACTCTATGTTTAATGTTTCAGAATTGATGTACTTCAATTACGGTTATTCTCTAAGTATGTCACAAAGTTATGCAATTTGTTCGGTTTATTTCATAATAGATTTTCTTTGATTCTAAATTGTTTTTATTCCTGTTAGTTTTTGAAAAGGTTAGTTTTTTTTTTATTCGAATAACAATGCTATGTACTTTATCTATAAAAATATCCCAGTTAGAAATTATTAAGAATGAAATCTATTCTTTACATACTTCTGGAAGCGTATTTTTTCTTCTTTTTCAGAAGTTTCTAAAAAGCAGGTGGTTTCATCAACACATAAATGTAGTTTTCAGAGATCTTTTCTATTCCTCTCTGTCTAGAGCATTAAACTTTTAATTTTAGTGTGACTATTATTACTCCACAGAACAGAATTTGGCATTTTTATTGCTTTTTTGTCTTCATAATGTTTCCTTTCAACATCTCTTTGGCTTGATTCATCTTCATGAATGATAGATCCATAGAACAACCTCGATTAACCGAGCTTCGATTAATCGAGGTTTCTATTAATCTAGCTGATTATGCAGCCTGATTCTTTTTACAGTGGCCATTTTATAGATCACTGGTGCAACGTGTTATCAGACATTTACATATCCAAACCACTCGATTGGTGATGATGTAAAGGATTTCCTTTTTATGGTTGTTGAGCTGTCAAACATAAATTTATATATTTATTTTTAATATTTAAAAAAACCTTTCTATTGTTTTTTAGAGTAAGAGATATTAAATTCGCGAGCATGGCAAGATTTATATACACAGTTTCTCTTAATCGAGATATCCGAGGTACTAGCGATACCAGTTATCTCGGAGAATAGAGGTTGTACTTTATTTTAATTCGTCCACAGTTCTAAGAGTAACATCATAAAAGTTTTTATGGTCCTGGAATTTTAAGACCAAGAAATTCTTCGGTACATGTATTTTTTTTTTTATAGAAAATTTTACTTTAAAAAAGGCGAAACTTCTTTTTTTTTGGGGGGGGGGTAACACAATACTTGTATTTGGCCTGGAAAACTAACGGTTTCCGCACGAGCCCTGATCATTCAATAAAATGTCAGTTTTCTGAATTGTAGAAAAATGCTCAGCTTTACTCATATTTATTAATAACTCTCATTCCTCATAAATGTCCTTTAATTTAAGAAGCATGAATGTGGCACTTTCAACTTCTGCAATAATGATTTGATTCACTGCAAACAGTAGATGACGAATATAGTATTTATCACCGTTTAGTTTAAGACCCATTTCTTGGCATTCCTTTTTCTACACTCTGAGGCATACATCAATGTAAATTTTAGTCCTAAAGCTGACAGAACAAAAACATAAAGTATCAAGCAAAAGAGAAAAAATCTTTATTTTATGGTAGAGTAGTAACAGGAGAATCTAATGATCAAATATACCGGAAGTTAAATGAAGCATGAGCCAAAAATTAATACTAGTGATTGACTCGTAGGTTTATCACTGTGTTTTCCTTTTCGTGTTCTTTATGTTTTTATACCTTTGATTATGGGACAAACAAATGATAAACCCACGAGTTAACCACTAGTGGTATTAATTTTGGCTTATGTACCACTTCATTTCCGGCAGATTCCTCTATTTCTATTCTTCCTTAAAATAAAGCGTTCTTTTCTGCTCTATAAAAGTCAATCGGTAACAACCTTGTAAAAGGTCTTTACTATTGATGAAAGATTTAGACAATTTATTTCCAAGTTTGACTCTTTGTCTCTTTCCATGATAAATTACTTTAATGACATTGATCAGCGTTAAATCAATGTTAACTATTAACGATAATTTAGAAAGAATATTTCGCAGTACGCTGTAATACATTTTTCAAGATCTACAAATATAACTTTCGTAGTTTTTCTCTAGTCTCTCTATTTTCCCAGAATCTGTCTGAAAGTAAAAATTTGGTCAATACAAGATTTACCTGATGGGAAGTTTTTTGATATGTAATTGATTATTGATTCTTCATATCTCAATTAATCATATATATCAATATTCAAGACCAATTTGATCTTTAATATTTGTATTATCATAAAAGGAAGAAAAAATGTTAATACAGTTGAAATGTAAAAAAGCAAAATATTAATTAAATTGAAGAAAAAATAATTCCTTAGGACAATTGAAAAACATTTGGGCACATAAAATTAAGGATATATTAAAACACTGTATTATTCAAAATAATAAAAAAAACATTGATAGCAATCATCTGAAAAGACACAATCTTAATTAATAGAAAAAGATACTGTACTATCTTCATCTTCTTAAATAATATTATTTTTCTTAAATATACATATATTTCGATGACTTTTGGGAAATCCACATGAAATGTCAAATAAATGCTTTTTGAACTTAATAATTCGTGATTTCTTTTTATTTTCTACCATTTACTTGCACAGAATTTCAATAGTGTTACTTTTACTAAGTAAAGTAAAAAACTTTGTAAAATCACCATAAAATGAAAAATAATGTAGTACATTATATTTCATTTTATGGTGATTTTACAAGGTGTTTTACTTTATTTATTAATTATCGTCAGTATTTACGGTGTATTAACACTTACTTTTGCTACTTTAAGGCAAGAAAGAAGAATCAGGCGTCAAGCATAGATTAAGAAACATTTTCCAACATATTCAGAGTACTGAAACAAGAATTCATTGTTTAATAATTAGACATATTATGTGATGCTAAGCAGTTTATAAAGCACGCAAAAGACATGAATTTCAAAACAAGCAATTGCTATAATGGCCGAAAATTAATTCAAATTATTGGAATTCTTAAATAGACTAATATATAAATATTCTGTTTCAGTATTAAGTGAGTACACTGGCAAAGATTTGAATTGGACAACGCAAAAGAAAAAGGTTTAGAAAAAGAAAACAGTAAGACTTTCAGTATATATTTTTTATTTTTCTAATTCAAAAATTAGAAATATATCTCATAATCATTAATTACCGATACAGAAACACGTGCAGAAAGGAAAAAAAATTTAAAAATAATGTTAAAATTATATTTAGTCCATGCTAACACTCAATCAAATATGGAAGCGTCTTTCTTAGTCTTATAAAATATAATGCCTTTTGAGAACTATTTTTTCTTGATTACATCATTAATCTTTCTCTGAAAATTGCAACGAAACATTTTGATGGGAAATGGCGTTAAGAGGATTCATAGTCAATCTTCTGCGAAGAAACACACAGAGATTAATAATGAATCGTTAGTTAAAAAATAAATAAATAAAAAAGAGAGATAAACCATCCAAGTTTGAGGAAAAAATGGAAAAAATGTAACTCTTTACCTTTTTATTCAAATAGAATAGTTATTTGTCATCCAAAATACAAGAAAAAAAGGGGGGTGGTTAATGTTTGTATTATTGTGAAAAAATGACTCAATCATTATTCACAGTTGAAATGTAAAAAAGAAAAATATTAAATAAACTAAAGAAAAAATAATTCATTATGACAATAAAAAATATTAGGGCAGAGATAATTAAGAATGTTTTAAAACACTGTATTATTCAGAAGAACAAAAAAATAGAAGATGGCAATCATCTGCGAAAATAAAATCTTAATTAATAAAAAAATATATACTGCACTATCTTCGGCTTCTTAAATAATATTCTTCTTCTTAAATATGCATATACTTCGGTGACTTTTGAAAAATTCAAATGAAACGTTAAATGAATGCTTTTTGAATGTAAGAATTTGTGATTTCCTTTTATTTTACTTCCACTTACTCTCACAGAATTTTGATGGTGTTACTTTTAAAAGATTTAAGACAAGAAAGAAGAATCAGGCGTCCAGCATAGATTAAGAAAGATTTTCCAACACATTCAAAGCACTGAAACAAGAATTCAGTGTTTAATAATTGGACAGATTATTTGTTGCAAAGCAATTTGTAAAACACCCAAAGGACATGGGAATTCACTTTAGGCAATTACTATATTGGCCGAAAAATAATTTAGATTCTTAGAATTCTTAAATAGACCAACATTTAAATGTTATGTTTAAGTATTCAGTGAGTACATTGAAAAAGATTCTAATTGGTTAACGCAAAAGAAAATTCTTAGAAAAAGAAAAAGGATTAGGAAAAGAAATAAAGTGAGGCGTTTAGTATTAGTCTTTTAATTTTCTAATTTAAAAGTTAAAAAAAAATCTCATAACCACTAAATAACGATACAGAAACATGTGCTGAAAGGAAAAGATATTTAAAAATTCATTCAAAATGATATTTATTCCATGCTAACACTTAATCAAATATGAAAGACTCTTTCCATAATCCCATAAAATATAGTGCCTTCTGAGAACTAAATTTTTCTTAATTACTTTATTAATCTTTCGCTGAAAATCGTAACGAAACATTTTGATGAGAAATGGCGTTAAGAGGATAATTAGTCAACTTTCTGCCGAAGAAACACAACACATAAAAATTAATAATGAAACGTTAGTTGAAAATAAATAAATGAAAGAGCGAGAAACCAACCAAGGTTGAGAAAGAAATGTAAATCTTTATCTTTTTATTCAAATGGAATGGTTATTTCCATCTGAAATACAAGAAAAATGGGAAATATTTGTATTATCATAAAAAAGGTGACACAATCGTTAATCACTGTTGAAATGTAAGCAAGAAAAATATGGAATAAACTAAAGAAAAAATAATTCATTATGACAATCGAAAAATATTTGGAACATATATAATTTTAGAATTTATTAAACACTCTATTACTCAGATTAACAAAAAATAAAAGATGACAATAATCTGTAAATCTGTAATTATAATTAATACAAAAAAATTCTCTATTATCTTCGGCTTCATAAATAAATATTTTTTTAAAATATGAATATAGTTCGGTGACCTTTGGGAAATTCAAAAGAAATGTTAAGTAAATGCTTTTTGAATGTAAGAATTTGTGATTGCCTTTTAATTTCTACCACTTACTCCACAGAATTTTGATGGCGTTACTTTTACAATAGTTAAGACAAGAATAAGAATGAGGCGTCCAGCATAGATTAAGAAAAATTTCACACGTTCAAAGCACTGAAATAAGAATTAACTGTTTAATAATTGGACAGATTATGCGATGCAAAGCAATTTGTAAAACACACAAAATACATGGAAATTCACTTTAGGCAAATACCGTAAAATGGGGTGAATAGGAACAGCGGGGTGAATAGGGACAAAACCTCCCGGTCATACAAATAAATTCATTATAAATATATGTGATGATATTTTTTGTTGCCAATTTTTTTATAAGAAGGTAACAACATTAAGAGTTGGGAAATATAGTTTCGACATGTTGGCACCAATACTGGGGTATATAAAAAAAATTCAAGATGATCCTCAAAAACCTCATTTTTTCAACGTCTTCAAAACTTTGTCTGTAACTACAGTATTTTTCGTATTCTAAACCTAAGAGAGGGGATTTTCAATTAATGATAGTACTGTAAATGATATGCTGTATTAAATTCTACTTATTTTTCAACTACATAATGAAAAAATGAAAAATGGCTTGTAATATCAGAGGTTTAAGATTTACGGGGTGAATCGGAACACGTTTTCTCTCATGGTTTATTTTTCTATACAGTAATAGTTTAATGCAATATATGAAAACATATGTGTGAATATGTATTGTAACAATATTTTGTTTGTTCTAATTACTTGAAGAGTTTAAAGGTGCCAAGAAATTACTTGGTTCAACAAAAAAGTCAACGCCTATAATCCAACAGACATGGAACACACAATAAAAGAATTTAAAAATAGCAAATTGGTTATAAAAACTGCACAAAATTATTCTTTGACATCCACAACAGTACACAAACATTTCAAAATAAAAAACTATTAAAAAAAAGAGAGGAATGCAAACAGTACTAAGGGCTGGGGATGAGGGCGTATTAGTAGATCGTATTAATACATGCAGCGATTGGGGCTACTCAATATTTTCACTTACCCAATGACACTAGTAAAGGGTAACACAGAGCAGGGCTGAATTTGTATTAAATTCTACTTTTGCAATTCGAATATAATTTCTTAAAAGAAATTTTAATTTCTCTTGATTTCAAAGTGGTTTTCTAATTTTGAAAAAGGCATATCTTTACTTGTATATAAAATAAAGGCTTGATTCACAGTAACTACGTGTTCCTATTCCTCCCTTATCATTATTACCTGTTTTTATTAATCCTATTAAAGAGTCAATGGGAATAATTAAAATTTATAATATTTGTTCCGATTAATCCCTAACGGCGCGGTGAATCGGAACACCATTAAAAATTTAAATAATATATATATATACAGTAAAAATATTTCGTTTTTGCTTAAAAAGTAAAGAACAAAACAAGACCAAAGTTTCTAGTAGAAAAATAAAAAAAATAAAAAAATCATTTGTTGCTTTTTTTTAACGTTGAAGTGGAAAAGTGTTCCGATTCACCCCATTTTACGGTACTTTATTGACCGAAAAATAATTTAGATTCTTAGAATTCTTAAATAGGATAGACTGAAAATTCTGTTTCAGTATTAAGTGAGTACATTGAAAAAGATTCTAATCGGACAACACAGAAGAAAAAGAGTTGGAAGGAGAAATACAGTAAGGCGTTTAGTATATTCTTTTATTTTTCTAATTTAAAAGCTAAAAAAAAATATCTCATAACTACTAATTACCGATACAGAAAAATGTGAAGGAAGAAAATTACATTTAACTATTCATGTCAAAATGATATTTATTCCATGCTAGCACACTTAATCAAGTATGAAAGAACTTTTCTTAATCCCATAAAATATAATGCCTTATGAGAACTAAATTTTTCTTGATTTATCATTAATCTTTCTCTGAAAATCGCGACAAAACATTTTGATGGGAAATGGCGTTAAGAGGATACTTAGTCAACTTTCTAAAAAAAAAAAAAAAAAAAAAAAAAAAACATACAGATTAATAATGAAGCGTTAGTTAAAAATAAGTAAATAAAAGGTATAAATGAAGAAGAAGAGATTAAGAAGAGAATAAAAGAGATAAGTAAATAAAAGATTTGTGCACAGATAATTAAGGTTATATCAAAACACTACATAGTAGGGTGGGCCGAAAAAAACTTTTTTTCGATTTTCGATTATGGAGGGTGCGGAAAAGTGGCCACTGGTGGCACTCAGTTCATACAAAAAATTTGAGATTTTTTGGACATTTCCTTACCCTGCCGCAAACGGCTTGAAGTTTTGCAAAAATGTTCATTTTTGAACTTTTTTCGAAAAAAATTAAAAAATGTTAAATTAAATTTATTTTGGTTGTATTTACTTGAAAAGGCATATTTAATGTACCAAATGTTTAAATAAGATCCGATCATGCATTATTTAATATCTATGTGTATTATAACTTAGGCTATTTTTATAGCTTTTTCGCGTATAATAGGCAAAAGTTGTATTTGTTTGAATTGATCGTTAGTTTCTGTATTATTTACGTCCCTTGGTCTTCTTTATATATTTTCTATGTGTCAAACGTCATATATTTGAGGAAAAGACAGCAGTATGCTTTAAAAACAAATCTGGAAGGTGAGAAAGTGGTGAAGCAGGACTCTAAGCGCACGCAATGATTCATCGTGATACTCAGGGTGTGAAGGACGAAATAGTTGAGAACCAAAATTCGATAAAGGATTCTTATTATTTATCCTTGCTCAGTTACCTGCTATATTTGTTCAGTATTAACCTGAAACCCTTTTGTATTGATATGCAGTGCTTTTTGGGTCGTTTAATGTGCCATTAGAGTGTTTTGTGCGTTTTATTACAACGGGCTTAGAAATGGCTAGTACAAAGGGCCATGACAATGCAAAGACACGCGATAGAGTGAAAAGGAAATCTTTAGGAGCATCATGCATATTGAAAGGATTGCAATTGCCAACCTATGCTGATAATCATGCGCCACTACTACTGGTTGCTTCACCATGTAGAAGTTGTGACAGCAGAGTATACGAATCTCGTCATCGATAAAAACAAAGTCAGAAGAGATAAATAGAATCTTGGAAAGAAGATACAGACAGAAGAAGTTATTGAAAGAAGGAAAATTAAAAGCATATTTTTTGATGGTAGAAAAGATAAAAGTGTATTCAGAGGAAGAAAAATAACAAGCAGCACCGTCGAGAGAGGCGTGGAACACATCACCGTGTTTGAACCTGGTTAGGAATACTTGTGTCACTTGATACCTCGTTCCGTTACCTTGATATCTCGTCAGTTCAGAAAAGTCTAACTTGTGGTGACTTGGAAGATTGTATAATGATTTTGCTATTTCTTTTCCGTGACCGGAACAAGGTATCAAGTGACCCGAGTATTCCTAACCAGGTTCAAACAACACGGTGATGTGTTCCTCGACTTTCCTTCGACAGTGCCGCTTGTTCTTTTTTTCCTCTGAATATACTTTTATCCTTTCTACCATAAAAAAATATGCTTTTAATTTTCCTTCTTTCAATAACTTCTTCTGTCTGTATCTTCTTTCCAAGTTTCTATTTCTCTCTTCTGACTTTGTTTTTATCGATGACGAGATTCGTATCCTCTGCTGTCACAACTTCTACATGGTGAAGAAACCAGTAGTAGTAGCGCATGATTATCAGCATAAGTTGGCAATTGCAATTCTTTCAATATGCATGATGCCGCCAAAGAGTTACTTTTCACGCTATCGCGTGTCTTTGCATTGTCATGGCCCTTTATACTAGCCATTTCTAAGCTCGTTGTAATAAAACGCACAAAACACTATAATGGCACATTAAACGACCCAAAAAGCACTGTATATCACCACAAAAGGGTTTCACGTAAACACTGAGCAAATGTCGCAGGTAATTTAGCAAGGATAAATAATAAGAATCCATTATCGCATTTTGGCTCTCAACTATTTCGTCCTTCACTCCCTGAGTATTACGACGAATCATTGCGTGCGCTTAGAGTCCTGCTTCACCACTTTCTCACCTTCCAGATTTGTTTTTGAAGTATACTGCTGTCTTTTCCTCAAATATATGACGTTTGACACATAGAAAATATATAAAAAAGACCAAGGGACGTAAATAATACAGAAACTAACGATCAATTCAAACAAATACAACTTTTGCCTATTATACGCGAAAAAGCTATAAAAATAGCCTAAGTTATAATACACATAGATATTAAATAATGCATGATCGGATCTTATTTAAACATTTGGTACATTAAATATGCCTTTTCAAGTAAATACAACCAAAATAAATTTAATCTAACATTTTTTAATTTTTTTCGAAAAAAGTTCAAAAATGAACATTTTTGCAAAACTTCAAGCCGTTTGCGGCAGGGTAAGGAAATGTCCAAAAAATCTCAAATTTTTTGTACGGACTGAGTGCCACCAGTGGCCACTTTTCCGCACCCGCCATAATCGAAAATCGAAAAAAAGTTTTTTTCGGCCCACCCTACTACATAGTGCAGAACAACAATAAATAAAAGCTGGCTATCATCTGTAAAGATATCTTAATTAATAGAAAAATTACTATACTTTTTTCAGCTTCTTAAGTAATATTATTTTTCATAAATATGCATATATTTTGGTGACCTTTGGGAAATTCATATGAAATGTTAAGTAAATGCTTTTTGAACAAAACAATTTGTGATTTTATTTCTACTTATTCTAATTTTTTCCAGAAACTTTTGATGGCCTTACTTTTACAACATTTTAAACAAGAAATAAAAATCATGCATCAAGCATAGATTAAGAAACATTTTCTATATCTAAAATATTCTGCTTCAGTATTAAGTGTACAAAGTTTACAAAGTACATTGACGAGGTTTTTAATTGGACAATGCAAAAAAAAAAAAAAAAAAAAAAAAAAATTTTAGGGAAAAAAAAAGACTTGAAAAAATATAATAAGACGTTTAGTATATTCGTTTTTTTTTCGAGTTAAAAAATTAGAAAAATATCTCACAAACATTAATTACTGATACAGAAACAAGTGCACAAAGGAAAAGATATTTAAAAATTCATGTCAAAATGATATTTATTCCATGCCAACACTTAATCAAGTATGAAAGACTCTTTATCAATAAAGAACTAAATTTTTTTTGATTATATCATTAATCTTTCTCTGAAAATTGCAACGAAACATTTTGATGGGAAATGGCGTTAAGAGGATTCATAGTCAACTTTCTGCGAAGAAACACACAGAGATTAATAATGAATCGTTAGTTAAAAAATAAATAAATAAAAAAGAGAGATAAACCATCCAAGGTTGAGGAAAAAAATGGAGGAAATGTAATTCTTTATCTTTTTATTCAAATGGAATAGTTATTTGTCATCTAAAATACAAGAAAGGGGAAGGGGAATATTTGTATTATCGTAAAAAAATGACACAATTGTTTATCACAGTTGAAATGTAAAAAATAAAAATAATGAATAAACAAAAGAAAAAAATAATTCATCATGACAATCAAAAAGATTAGGACAGAGATAATTAAGGATGTTTTAAAACACTGTATTATTCAGATTAACAAAAAAAAAAAAAAAAAAAAAAAAAGATGGCAATCTTCTGAAAATATATAATTAAAATTAATAGAAAAAAATACTGTATTACCTTCAGCTTCTTAAATAATATTTTTCTTCAATATGCATATACTGCGGTGACTTTTGGAAAATTCAAATGGAACGTTAAGTAATTGCTTTTTGAATGTAAGAATTTGTGATTTCCTTTCATTTTCTATCACTTACTCCCACAGAATTTTGATGGTGTTACTTTTACATGATTTAAGAAAAGAAAGAAGAATCAGGCATCAAGCATGGATTAAAAAAATTCCCAACACATTCAGAGTACTGAAACAAGAGTTCACTGTTTAATAATTGGACAGATTATGCGATGCAAAGCATATTGTAAAACACCGAAAAACATGGGAATTCACTTTAAGCGACTATCGTATTGTGCGAAAAAAAATTATGATTCTTAGAAATCTTAAGCAGACAAAGATTTAAAAATTATGATTCTTAGAATTCTTAAGCAGACAAAGATTTAAAAATTATGATTCTTAGAATTCTTAAGCAGACAAAGATTTAAAAATTATGATTCTTAGAATTCTTAAGCAGACAAAGATTTAAAAATTATGATTCTTAGAATTCTTAAGCAGACAAAGATTTAAATATTATGTTTTAGTATTCAGTGAGTACATTGAAAAAGATTATAATTGGTCAACGCAAAATAAAATTCTTAGAAAAAGAAAAAGAATTAGAAAAAAGAATACAGTAAGGCGTTTAGTATAATCTTTTATTTTTCTAATTTAAAACTTAAAAAAAAATCTCATAACCACTAATTATCGATACAGAAACACGTTCGGAAAGGAAAAGAAAATTTAAAATTCATGTTAAAATGATATTTGTTCCATGCTAACACTTAATCAAATATGAAAGAGTCTTTCTTAAACCTATAAAATATAATGCCTTTCGACAACTATATTTTTCTTAATTACATCATTAATCTTTCTCTGAAAATCACAACGAAATATTTTGACGAGAAATGGCATTAAGCGAATACTTATTCAACTTTCTGCTGAAGAAACACATAAAGATTAATAATGAAACGTTAGTTAAAAATAAATAAATAAAAGAGAGAGAAACCATTCAAGGATGAGAAAAAACAATGGAAGAAATGTAATTCTTTATCTTTTCATTCAAATAGAATGGTTATTTGCGATCTGAAATACAAGAAAAGGGGGGGGGGATATTTGTATTATCATAAAAAGATGACAAAATAGTTAATCACAGTTGAAATGTAAGAAAGAAAAATATAGAACAAACCAAAGAAAAAATAATTCCTTAGGACAATCGAAAAAGATTTGGGCACATATAGTTAAGGATATACTAAAACATTGCATTATTCAGAAAAACAAAAAAAAATAATAGATGACAAACATCTGAAATGATAATCTTAATTAATAGAAAAAAGTACTGTACCATTTTCAGCTTCTTAAATAATATTATTTTACTTAAATATATATAGACTTCGGTGAACTCTGAAAAATTAAAATAAAACATGCTTTTGCCTTTTTTTTTTTTTTTTTTTTTTTTTTTTTTTGCTTATATTTTGCATAATTATGAAATAATCAGGTAAATGACACCCATGTGCTCTGCGCGGAAGGGTTTTGAGTCATATAAATTGCAAAAAACAGCTTCAAGTTAATTTGTTTCATTTTTAGGTCTTATTGTTTTTACAAGCAACTAAAATTAACGCTCTATTTAAAATTTGCGAGATAAGGTTTTTGATCTGAAAACTACATTTTTATCCGAAAATACTTTGTTTATTACATTAATTTGTAGTGTATTTCATGTACTTTCAAATTGTTGTAGAAGATTTTAGATATCTTCTCGAGATAATTTGTAGTTTAGGATTTACTGTGCAATAAGTATCCCGGGGTAATAACGCCAGGGATTGGCGTTATTACCCCGGTGATTCCCAACAGTGGCCGAACTATATCCGAAGGGGGTTTATATATTAATATGGGACAGCATTATCATCATTGTTGAAATGGTAAAATTAAGGGGGGAGTGCCTAATACTTAAAAATAATCTCTCTATTTTATTTTTTATTATATTATTATTATTTTTTTTACTAATGTAAAAAATAATTTTTAACTCTTGTAAATAAAACTATATCAAAATGTTTTCGAGATTCAAATTCGAATATCTTCAAAATCAGGTTTTTATTAAATTTCCACTGGATTGTTCAATTTTGTTCGAAATTTTAACTGTCCGCTTTCGCAGCGTTCGGTTTTTCAAAACTTTATAAATTTAACCTTTAACTGATGTGACATAAAATGAATGTGATGCGGTTTGTGAGACCGCAAAATTGAAAGATGAATAAAAGGCGGGAATAACTCATAGGATTGTGTTTTTGTACTAAACTTTTTATACCAGAGTATTATACTTAATATTCACCTATTTAGTCTCTAGTGATAGTACTAAAATTCCAAATGAAACAAAATTTCGGTAGTGTTTGCAGTTAAACTGAAAATTATAAGTTAAACTAAAAAATTAAAAGAAAAATAGTGGTCTACGAGACCGGTAACATTAGTTAAAGGTTAAAAGGCGATCCATGATAAAAAATCATAGAATACTCTTCCTGCGCTAAACTTTTTGTACATAATTAATTCTAATTAAATTTAATCTATTCAAATATTTCTAACAATATTACGAGAACTCCAAACGAAAGAGAATTTCAGTTGTAACTATAGTTAAACTGGAAAATACAAGTTAAACGTTATTTTTTTTTTGGGGGGGGGGAGGGGGTACAGTGTTCAGTCAGATTGCTAACAGCAGTTAAAGGTTAATTTTGTTGCTAATATAGAGATAATGATATATAACCATATGAATTATGTATAAAAAGGAATAAGAGATCACTTTGGGATAATATTTTTTAATCAAAAATTTTATTCAATTTATTAAATCCAAATGAAACAAAATTTTCCTGGTATCTATAGTTAAACTAAAAATTGCAAGTTAAACTCTGAAACTTGAAAAACTCAGCGGTATGTGAGACGCTAACAGCAGTTAAGGTTTAACAAAAATATTTATTACATATAACTCTAGTTATTATAAAACTTCACATGATTAAAATATTACATTATGAATGGTTAAAACCATGCAATGTTTCTTATAATCATATTTAAGCGGGACTTTTTAAGCAAAGAGAGACACAGGGTGTTATATTCTATTGAAGCTCCCCCTCACTCCTTTTTCTTTCACTTTCACAAAAAAATCAATATTTTCTATCGCATAGAATACATACATGGGAATATAAATACTGATTCAAATAATCCGTGCAATGTTTCTAATAATTCTATTTAAATGGTCATTTTTAAGCAAAACGTAGCTTAGAATCTGATATTATTTTGCCTCCTCCCCCCGCCACCACCACACCTTTCTTTTTCTTTCAGAGTCACAAAAAAATTTTACATTTTCAATAGCTTAGATTGCAATTTGTCAATTTCTAGAGCTGTAGAGTTTGTATTTTTAGAAATGGGCAATCTAGTTTTGTTTGCATGGCGTTATTACCCATATAGGTGGGTATTAACGCCAAATAGCAATGGTCAAGAAAAAACGCCATTACATTTTATGAATACATATCTGTTAAATTATTTTATTTTATATAGATTGTCAATGGGTTGCTGTATCATATCCTATATCTGTTTAAAAAATACAATCTAAAACTAAGCCATGAAAATTGGTAAAACCTTAACGTGGCGTTATTAACCCAGGCTACCTTATTTTTTATTTTTCTAATTAAAAAATTAGAAAAATATCTCACAATCATTAATTATCGACACAGAAACACATGCAGAAAGGAAAAAAGTTAAAATTCAAGTTAAAATGATATATTTCCATGCTAACACTTAATCAAATATGAGAGTCGTTTTTAATCCCATAAAATATAATGCCTTTCGAGAAGTAAATTTTTCTTAATTACATCATTAATATCCCGCTGAAAATCGCAACGAAACACTTTGATGGGAAACGGCGTTAAATGAATACTTATTAAACTTTCTGCCTAAATAATACAACGCATAAAGATTAATAATGAAACGTTAGTTAAAAATAAATAAATAAATAAAAGAAAGAGAAACCATCAAGGATGAGGGAAAAAAATGAAAGAAATGTAATTCTTTATCTTTTTATTCAAATGGAGTGGTTATTTGCCATCTAAATTACAAACAAAAAAAAAAAAAAAAAAAAAAAAAGGGGGGGGGGAGAAATATTTGTTTTGTCATAAAAAGATGACACAATCGTTAATCACAGTTGAAAAGTAAAAAAAAAAAAAAAAAAAAAACAAATATAGAACAAACTAAAGAAAAAATAATTCATTGTGACAATCGAAAAAGATTTGGGCACATATAATTAAGGATGTATGAAAACACTGTATTATTCAGAAAAACAAAAAAATAGAAGATGGCAATCATCTGTAAAAATATCTTAATTAATAGAGAAATATAAAGAAAAAAATACTGTACTCTTTTCAGCTTCTTAAATAATATTTTTCGTCTTAAATATACATAGGGGGAACTGGGGTACATTGATACAGTTTTTTTCTAAGATTTTTTTTGGTGTCAAGAAAGTAGAAAATTCAAGTTTTTTTTCCATGAGGTGACAGCAAAACTTGTGTAGTATGTTATAAAAATGTACAATCATTGTTTTATGTAGTATTTTTGCATGTAACTTTAAAAAAATCAAAAAAAGTCATTTGTATCAATGTGCCCCATCCCCGGGGCAGATTGATACGTTTAAGAAAAATGACGACAAAATAATACCAATGCATATTTTTCATAAAAAATGAGTTAGAAAACCATTTTATATTTATTTATAAAAATTCAAATCACCCACAATTTATTTTTAAGCAATATCAAAGCAATCAAAATTAAATATATTATGACTTGATGTTCTGTTTGTTTCTTGTCTGATTGTTGGCTGTGGTAACTTTGTCATATCTAGCACTTCAACCCCAGCATTATCTTCTTTCTTATGAAAGATGAAAAAATTACCAGTTTTTCTGTTTATAAATAGGTTCATAAACAGAAAATAAAGGATAATTATATTAAAAATTCTGTTTATAATATAAGTATCATTTTCTGTTCTGCAGTTTGTTTCTCTCACTTAACATTTCTCATGTCGAAAATACTTTTTTCTCTGGAGAATCGATATAAATTCGAGATTTGCCAGAATGCCGTCCTTTTCTTTTATTAGTTCTACTAGCACTAGATGCTGGGTAAGTTCCTACGTCTTCTGTTTTCAAAAATACTATAAAATGCTCTAATATAAAGAAATTAGAGCTATTTCACTTCAATAAAAACTAATATTAGAAATTTTTCGTGAAAAAAAGGTTGGATTAAGGAGCGTATGGTAAAAAAAATAATAAAATATAATGAAAATATGAACTATTAAAGGATTTAGGCTGTATCAATGTGCCCCGTCATAAACTGTATCAATGTGCCCCATACAGCGATTTTGAATAAAATGAGTCTCAAATCCAACACTTCACAATATATCTAACAATAAATAATGAGGAACTGATAAAGAGTAGCAGTACTTACCAGGGAGAGTATTCATTTTGGTTGAAAATACTGGAACAGTTGTATAATAGCATTTCAATTGTACAACTCAAATTTTGAACAACAAAAACAATAAATCACCCGTCCCATTTCATCAAACTGCTGAATCATTCCAAGATTTTCTGTATGTAGTTGAATACACTAGCATCACCTTTTGGAGCTGTTATGAAACTTCCTGTAATGACCCTGTGAGCGGTAGAGGGGGTGTATCAATGTGCCCCATGTATCAATGTACCCCAGTTCCCCCTATACTTCGGTGACCTTTGGGAAATTCAAATGAAACGTTAAGTAAATGCTTTCTGAACATATCAATTCACGATTTCCTTTTATTTTCTACCACTTATTTCCAGAGAATTTTGATGAAGTTACTGTTACAACATTTAAGGCAAGAAAGAAAAATTCATGCGTGAAAGATTTAGAAACATTTTCCAACACACACGCGGCTGATACTGTAACTTATTTTTTAATTTGTCCTCGTAAATTATAAATGGTTGAGCATAATGTACGGGAATACTTTTAATTGTTTCTTTTAGGATGTCATACACTGTAAAAAAAAATCTGTAAAGGTACTATACTTTATCTAGGAAACTGGAATTCCAAGAACTTTTCCTGTAACTGTAACAACAAAAACTCAAGTTTTAAAATTGGTTACATGGATTTTTCCTGTTATCGTTACATGAAAAGCTCTTGGAATCCCAGTTTCCTAGAAAATGTTCAGTACTTTTACAGATTTTTTTTTTACAGTGTACTTAAAGAGTGAAAACGGAACTATTACTGAATCACTTCTGTGTCTGTCTTTCACAGCTATTTTACTCGTAAATTATAAAACGTAGAAAGATCGACTTGGGGAAAGTAATAAAGACTATCGACCCACATATTTACAGATTTTCAAATATTCACAAACACATCTGCACAGAGCTAATTAAATTGCTAAAAAAAAGAAGAAATTTTTTTTTAATT
This sequence comes from Maratus speculifer, assembly GCA_964019185.1. NCBI lineage: Eukaryota > Metazoa > Arthropoda > Arachnida > Araneae > Salticidae > Maratus > Maratus speculifer. Next base: position 8,613,386 of record OZ025295.1, on the reverse strand, counting down.
ATATATCGCTGAACTTAAATATATATACAGGGTGCCCCTAAACTCATGGTATATACGCTAGGGGGTGATAGAACACATCAAGACGAGTAATAGTAAATAGAAAACCAAGGGTCCCAAACGTTTTCCAAAGGAGACAGCCGCCATTAAAGTTTGGGGTCCAAAATTTCAAATACACATGAAAAACGGAAAAATTGTTCGATTGATTTGCGGTTTTCACTAAAACTATTCTTTATGTTGGTATTTTCTTGAAAATAAATTATAAAGATAAATTTCGAAAAATGCCAATAGAGGGCGCTTTAGACTTTGTAGTAATGAAAAACTAATTTTTGCCGTGATTTTTTGCATCTCATTAAATGGTTTCATAAGCTTAGACTTAAGCTTAAATTTTGAGCTCAAAATCTGAATAGTTGGGAGTGGTTAAGTAGCACAAACTTAACTGCGTTCAGAAGGTTTAAATTTCAAATGATTACTAGTTGGATGTGTCAATCCCAAAACTTTCTTCTATCTGATAAGTACATTTTAATATTTTTAAAAAAAACGTGGTGACCCCAAAGTTACCCACTATCGAATTTCCGCGAACATTTGACATAGCCTAATGAGATTCTGGTATCCGAAAAGCCTAAAAAGCAAAATTTAATTAATATTCAGAGAAAATGAGCTTAGTAGTGCCTCATGTTGGGTAATTTATACTAAAACTAATAAGCATCTATTTATGTCAAGACCTAACAGAATCTGAAATTTGATGGAATTTCGTCCATTAGTTCTTGAGATATAGTTATAACAAAAAATTTGCAAACGTAGCACAGCAACACCATATCTTGGACAATTTATGCCAAAACGTAAAAAAGTGTCTAATTATGTTATGGTGTAAAATAATATGAAGTTTGATGAAATTCTGTGCATTAGTTCTTGAGATATAGCTAGTTTAAAAAACCGTGTAACATATAGCACAGCAGTACCATCAGTTGAAGGATTTATAACAAAACGTAATCATCGTGTAATTATTATGTCATTTTATAACAAAATCTGAAGTTTGATGAAATTCTGTGCGTTGGCTGTTGAGATATAGCTATCGGAAAAATCGTGCAAAATACAGCATAGCTGCACCACCTGTTGCAAGGTTAATACCAAAATGTAATCAGCGTCTGATTATGTTATATATTCTAGTGTAACAAAATCTAAAATTTGATGAAGTTCTCTGCATTAGTTCTTGAGATATAGCTATCACAAAAATCGTGCAAAATGTAGCATAGCAGCGCCACCTATAGGGCAGTTCACACCAAAACCTTATCAGCGGCTATGTATCTCAAGGTATCGCGGAATCTGAAGTTTGGTGAAATTCTGTGCATTAGTCCTTGAGATATAGCTATCATGAAAATCATGAAAAACGTGGCATAGCAGCGCCACCTGCTGTCCAATTTACACCAAAACTTAATCAGCGTCTATGTATATCAAGGGGTCACAGAATCTTAAGCTTGGTGAAATTCTGTGCATTAGTTCTTGAGATATAGCAATCTTGAAAATCATGAAAAACATAGTATAGCAGCGCCACCTGCAGGCCAATTTTCACCAAAAACCAATAGGCACTAATCCATATCAAGGTCTAACTGAATATAAAATTTTATTAAATTTCCAGCACTAGTTCTTGAGATAGAGCGCCCACAATTTTTTTGTCACATACAGACAGGCAGACGCACAGACAGACAGACAGATTCACAGACAGACGGACAGACTCACAGACAGACATTTTCTAAAAATAGTCAAAACGTGTTCAGGATCTTCTAAAACGTATAAATCCGTCGAAAACCGGAAGTCGAAAATTTTCATGAATCCAATACTTTCTTGTAAAAATAGAAGAAAGTAATAAAAAACGGAAAAATTGGTCGATTGATTTGCGGTTTTCACTAAAATTATTCTTTATGTCGGTATTTTATTGAAAATGAATTATAAAGATAAATTTCAAAAAATGGCGATAGAGGGCGCTTTAGACTTTGGTGTAACAAACAACTATTTTTTACGTTATTTTTTGCATCTGATTAAATGTTTTCGTAAACTTAAATTTTGAGCTCAAAATCTGAATAGTTGGGTGTCGTTAAGTAGCACAAACTGAACTGTGTTCAGACGGTTCGAATTTCAAATGATTATAAGAAACGGAAAAATTGGTCGATTCGTTTGCGGTTTAAAATAAAACTATTCTTTAAGTCAGTATCTTCTTAAAAATATATTTTAAAGATAAACTTCAAAAAATTCCATTAGAGGGCACCTTAAACTTCAGAGTAACCAACAACTAATTTTAACCGTTATTTTTTGTATCTGATTAAATGCTTTTCAAAACTTATTAAATGTTCTCGAAATCTTAGATTTAAACTTAAATTTTGAACTCAAATTCTGAATCGTTGGGAGGGGTTAAGAAGCGCAAACTGAAGTGTGTTCAGGAGTTGAAATTTAACCTCCCCTACCTCGAAAACAGTTCACTTTTGCTCTACTTAAACACTCGCGACGATTCAGAATTTGATCTCAAAATTTAAATCTAAGCATTTGAAAGCATTTAATGAGATTTAAAAAAATAACGGTTAAAAATAGTTGTACGCTACTCTAATGTCTAAGGCGCCCTCTATCGGCATTGTGTGAAATTTGTTATTAAAATTTATTTTCAAGAAAACACTGATTTAAAGAGTAGTTTTAGTAAAAACTGCAAACGTATCGACTAATTTTTCCGTTTTTTATAATCGTTTGAAATTTAGACCCTCTGAACACAGTTCAGTTTGTGCTACTTAACCACTCCCAACTATTCAGATTTTGAGCTCAAAATTTAAGTTTAAATCTAAGCCTACGAAACCATTTAATGAGATGCAAAAAATAACGGCAAAAAATAGTTGTTCGTTAATCCAAAGTCTAAAGCGCCCTCTATCGTCATTTTTCGAAATTTATCTTTATAATTTATTTTCAAGAAAATGCATTACACAAATTTAATTATATATTTGTGTAATACATCGCCCAAGAGCAGTTCAACAGCAATAAACGTCAAATTATTAAAGACATATTCATACTTGTCAACCAAAATTGTATTAAATTGTATTTATGTTATGTTAACTAGATTCTCATGTGCAGTCTGCTTGAGGGGGGTCTCAAGAGTTTTACTTTTTATCGGGTAGTGCAATTTAGTAACATATCATTTTTTTTCAGTACCGATAAAACATAAATGCATAATATTTTTAATATAAAGTGCCTGATAAATCCTCTATATATTTATTTATTTTTAATACTCTACATTGAAGTCTTATTTAGATAAAAAGAAAAAAGAAAATTATTTTTTTATTTTCATCCGCTGCGCACAAGATTGTAGCAAAACTATTGGTTCAAGAGCCTCCGAAATATTAATAATGATATAAAATTAATGCATCTTGAACTTATACTTTATTTGAAAGCAATTTATTTATTTATTTATTTAAAATTTTAATTTTAATTTAAAAGTAAAAAAAAAACACTTTTTTGGAAAATTGTATATTATACTAAATTTGAAGTGTATAAGTTATTTGTTAACTTAAAATGAATATATTTATCAAATTTGATGACATTTGCTTTATTAGGTTTTGAGAAATGTTGCACGCAGTCGAAGGACAATTTTTAATTTTTAATCAAAATTAACCATAAAAAAAAAACAAATAAAATCTTAATAAAGAATATTTAAAAAAAATTGAAAATAAAAGAGATATTAAATTGTGTATATTTATAAAAAATTTTGTGCATTTATGTTTCGTGACTGAGAAAAAAAAATTGACGTGTTCTACCACCAAGTAAAAAGTAAGACCCCCTTAATTTCATTTCCTAAATAATGTTTTGGTTTGAAGTATGTTTCTTTGACTTGAAAAAAGCCGGAGGTTGGCATGTATGCAGACTAATTATTTAGAAATTATCACATACACGATGAGATTCGTGACTAACTTGCATTGAGTGTTTTTCTCAATACGCGTTTCGTGTTTTAACCCTTCATTGCACGATTTTTTCTATTTTAATGAAATAAATTATTCCATCTAATAATAGGAAAGTAATAAAAAAAAATAATTTTCAGATTTTCATCTAGAGTTTGATATTTTATAGGGCTTTTAAAACTCTATCCATAGCTTGGAAAAACCTTTTCAGCACTGCCTTATAATTATTTACTTTTTTAATTAATCATACATATAATTTTTTAGATTTATACATATGTATCTTTATAACTATAATTTTTTTTCTATTAATCATGTATATAATTTTTTTAGATGTATAAATGTTTTCTTATTACTATAAACATTTTTAATACTAATTATTATTATTATTATTTTATGTGTGTGTGTGTTTACTTTTAATAAAATCTGCCTTTTTACTTATTACTTTTTACTTACTTTTAACTCTTTCCCTTTGTAATCATTTTCCTTTTTTATATCCCTTCCTTCATTGTATCCTTTGTTCCTTTATGCTCTTCCCTTCCTGATTGGCTGTTGCCTTCTATTTTCCCATTGGCTGCTTCTTCAGCTTGCTCCCTTTCCCGCCTTTTCAACGTCAGTCGTGCCGTTACATTCATTGTAGACGCACGTCTTTTTGCCTGATGAAGATAGACTAAGTTCTATCGAAAGGCCTTGCGTTAATTTGTTTATTTTATGGTGTTTCAAGAAGTTTCTTTGTCTTTTTTTTATAGTGTGTAACCTTTATACACAATTAGGGTTTTTAATTACTGTATTGCTATATTTTCAATTAACCCGTAATTACTGTTAGCGGTCTCCGAGACCGCTGTTTTTTTTCTAATTTCTCAGTTTAACTCGTAATTTTTAGTTTAACTAAAGATACTGGTCAAATTTTGTTTCATTTGGAGCCTTGTTGCTATTCTTAGACAATTTTAAATAGCTGAATTTTATTTATAATAGTCTGGTATGTAAAGTTTAATACTTAAATAGCACTCTGAAAGTTAATGTAACATTTTATTTATCTTTAAATTAAGCGGTCTGACAGACCGCTCACAGTAGTTTTTGTAGTAGTTTTTGACAATTTTTGTCACAGCAGTTAAGGGTTAAATGGGCTTAAATTAATTAATTTTACCTGCTTAACACTCTACAATATTGTTTATATTACTATTTTTATGTATTCAATAAAAAAATAATAAAAGTAAATTTTTCCTTAATAACTTGATCAAAAATTATTTTTGTTTCCGAAGAACAAGTTCCAATTTTTTTTTAATGCAGCCGTCTAACATGGACAAAATAAATCTTATTCCATTCTTTGGACTGTTCTTTATTAGTTACAGTGATCATATTGATCAAATTCATTGCACAAAAACAGAACTACAGCATTTTTAGTGATGTGCTAGATGTGGTACGCAGTGCAGTGAAGGGCTAAAATTTAATTAAAAATCTATCTGGAAAAACACGGCACAGACTGACCTCTTTTCGAAGCTCGCTTAGCACAATGACAAGTGTAAACCTTGTACAAGGATTTGGCTTTAGCTACACTGTAAAAAGAAAAAAATATTACTATGCTGAATTTCGTTCTAGAAAATTCCAAAAAAAGTTTAAATAAACACTACATTTAAAAATAACTGGTGAGAATAATGAAGGACTCTGAGAATGTTCAGTTGATTGTATACCGATTGCTCATACATAAGGGGTTAAAAAAAATGGAGTTTTACAGAGTAGAGATATTCGATATTTTTAGACTTTATATCTCTTTGAACGTTTATGGTATACCCATTTATACTTTCCCTGTATTTACAGCTATACCCAATCCTACGTTGTATAGATTTTAAAGTCTTATTACTCACCCATGATACGTACACTGTAAAAAAAATTCTGTTAGGTTACTAAGAATTTTCTAGGAAACTGGGATGCCTAGAACTTTTTATGTAACCGCAACAGAAGAAAATCGTCTAAAATTACAAAAGTTGCTTTAGTAACTGGTTCTAAATATTGTTTAGGAAACATACTAACGATTTTTAGTGAGTTTCACAAAGAATCGTCTGTAAATTTACTAAATATTTCTTAGTAATCTTACTAATGATTGTTCAGGAAGTTTAGTAAGGAATTTTTAGTAAATTTACCAATGATCATGTTGTAAATGCAGTAACGATTTGTTAGGGAGTTTTCTAAAAAACTTTATGTAAACTTACTATAGATTATTTAGCGAATTTACTAATGATTTTTAAGGGAGTTTCTCATATTAGTTTTTATAAATGTACTAAATATAGTTTAGAAAGCTTACTAACAATATTTTAGGGTAAATACTAAATATATTTTGGTAAATTTCAAGAGAATTATTTAGTAAATATACTACGATTTTTTAGGGAATTTTCTAAACCATATTGTGCGAGTTTTCTATTGATTTTCAGTACTCTTACAAAGGATTTTGTAGTAAATTTATTGAGAATTTTGCTGTACATTTGCAAGGGACTTTATGGCCCATTTACTTAGAGTTTTTTTTTAAATTGTACCCTAAACTGTTTATGTACTTCACAAAAAATGGAAATTTATTAACGTACCGTCAGAAAAATTATCAATTTTTTAATTTTGCATTTGAGTCAGTTTTTGTATTCTCGCCAGAAAGTTCTTTGCAACAGTACAAGATTTAATACAGTAAAAATGCTAATAATTTTTTAGTATTGTATTAAAAACATTTTGCACTTAACAAAATACAGTTGGCAAAAAAAGTATTTGTACACCCTAATTTTTTTTTATTTTTAACCCAATAAAAACAGATATTTTGTCAAAAATAGTTTTAATACAGTCTGTTTACCGTGTGTTTTAAATTACACAACAGAAAATTTCGATAAAGATGCAAAATAATTTTCTAATACGAAAAGTTTAAAAATTTCTTGCAAAAAAAGTATTTGTACATTTCTCCATCCTGATATGTACTGTGTTTTATAGTGTTTATCGTTCAAAAGGACTACTTTTACAGAAGCTGTTAATAATTTTTGAGTTCATATTATATTTGTCTGACATTTAATCTAATTTTCTCTTGAAATAATTGACTATAGAACCTAATACTAGAGAGGCACCTCTAGATATATGAAATCCTATGATTGATCATAATAAAAATTTAAATTCGCAACAAGAATTTGTAAAAGCTATTAAATTACCATTTACAACTATTGAATGTATAGTGAAAAACTATGAATAAATTAAAAGCATCGAAATTCAATGAAAACCAGGACTTCTTAGCAAACTAACAATGAGGGAAAAAAGGAGTGTTGTTAAAAAAGCTTTAAAAAATCCTATGCGTTCGGTTCAAAAATTTGCTGGAGACCTTGCGACATCTTCTCGCATCAGAGTAATACCTCAAACAATAAAAAATATTCTTCTCAATGCAGATTTAAAAGGAAGAACCTCAAGGAAAAATCCATTCATCAGCGAAACAAATAGGCGAAAATGCATAGTATTCGCTTTCGCATACAGAAGTAAATCATTGGATTTTTGGAAAACAGTAATTTTTTTCTGAAGAGGGAAAATTCGAAATTTTCTTATCACCAAGCATTCGAAAAATTTGGCGTAAAAATAAAACTGTTCTAGATCCAAAACGTATACTTCAAACTATCAAGCATGTTGGGGGGAATATTATACTTTTGGGGTGCATAGCTTCTAATGGAGCAGGACATTTAAAATTTATCGACAATGGAAAGACAGGTTTAACATACATTGATGTGTCGCGCCATAATTTATTAAACTGTGCCAAGAAATTATGCATAGAGGAAGCTTTTCACTTTCTGCAGGATAACAACCAAAGCATACTGCTGTGATCACCAGCACATGCTTACGACAATACTCCAAGACGACTGGTAACTCTTCTAAAATCTCTAGACTTGAATCCAATAAAAAATTTGCAGATGCTATTGGATGCAAAAATCCGAAAAAAAAATATGTATTGGTAAAAAACAGTTTTAAAGAAGCTCTTATTGTGTCATGGAATAACATTAACCAGACCGATACAAAAAAGTTGGTGGAATCAATGTCACACCATCTAGAAGTAGTCATAAACGCTAAATGAATTCGCACAACATATTAATTTGTATCATTTTACTAAATTTTCATTAATTATATTACATTAATATAGTGTACAAATACTTTTTTTGCATTGTATTTTTGTATATTTGTTTATTATAATGTAAAAAATCGATTCGTTTAATTTTGTTTTTGCTTCTATAATATTATAATGCATTAAATTAATGTATTACAGTATTTTTTGCTTAAATCTTTTGTTTAATTTCATTATAATTTAAAAAAATGAAGTGTACAAATACTTTTTTTGCCAACTGTATATTTGTAACTGTAAAATATTTTTACAGTTGTATTACCAGTGGTTTACTAGCAATACTCCGAAAAGATTATACGTGTGTATATATATATTGTATACTAATACTTCTATTAATTGGAGTTCTTACAGCTTTCTTTGAATATGAAGTTGATTTTTTACAGTTTTAAATATCCAGAGTGGAGTTTTCCTCATATATCAAAATACTTCGATGCAAAATAAACAATATGGCGTGACATGTGCTTCAGTATTACCACAGTAATTGACATAAATATTTGAATATTACGCACTAAAGTTTCCCTGCAGATATTTAAATAGGTTCAAATTCATATTTTATATTAAATGAGCATTATAACAACAGCACAAAAGGAACAGATAAGCTGAAGCAGATTTTACGATTTTTAGCTAAAATAATAAAAAAATACACTAAAAACAAAGTAAGGTATCGTAATTGAGTTTTAAAATATGCCTAAAAAATGTTATTGATATAATTGAGACAAACGAAATTTACAAATTGTAAGGACGATATTATCTCTCTCTCTCATATATATATATATATATATATATATATATATATATATATATATATATATAAATAAATAAGTAAATATATATATATATATATATATATATATTTATTTATTTATTTATAATTAAGCCTCATCTAATACAATACATGATTTAAAAACTTGTATGTTATGAGAAAACACCATCTGTTCATTTTATGTAAATATGCTACTAAACTAGAAATGAAAACACAGTAGTCTTATATGTCTTTTAAAAGAGTTTTGTTCGGTTCTATTGTCACAAGAACTTCATTAACTCCTGGTACAAATATTTGAAACACTATATAATAACCGATTCAATGCCACTGTAAAAAATATTGTAAAAGTACTAAACATTTTCTAGGAAACTGGGATTCCAAGAACTTTTCATGTAACGATAACAGGAAAAATCCATGTAACCGATTTTAAAACTTGAGTTTTTGTTGTTACCGTTACAGGAAAAGTTCTTGGAATCCCAGTTTCCTAGATAAAGTATAGTACCTTTACAGATTTTTTTTTACAGTGTGGCACATAACAGATATAAGATCTGCAAAAAAATCAATGTCTTTACCTGAATGTCGCATTTAAGATTTTTTTACACCTTATTCTTATTTCAGGTGGATATGCTATGAAGTTATAACTAATTATTAGAATCTTTCTCCTTCCCCCTTTTTTTTGGGGGGGGGGTCTTTCTTCACGACTTATTCTTCACAAATATCTTGCACCACCTACACATAATACATTACATATTTTACATATGCCTTTAATACTTTATTTGCTTGAGAGTTTTGTTTAAAATTGAAATATTAAAGGGGAAAAATTTAATTATTGACCATGAATTTAAGACTAACCTGGCTTAAAGATCCAGAAGAATGGATCGAATATGTATGAATTTAGTAGAATTCTTATCTGATTAACATTCCTTTGGAATTATAATATTTAACTCGAATTGTTACATATATGAGAGTTGATATACACCTTAACATATGTACGTAGAAAATAAATCTTTGATATATCAAGAGTAATTGTGGGCAGGTTTCAAATTTTTTAGCGTTTATCAGTATGTTATAATCAGTATAACTAAGCAATCTTTCTAAAAGTAGAAAGCTTATGGAAATTAAACTGGAAACAAAAAGAAATGTATATTGCTTTGGAAAATATTACGAGCTGTCGTTTCATATAAATATAATATCCATATATGTACAACCAATAAATGCAATATGAATAAATGACAAAATACAATGAAATATGAGTAAATTTATTAAATAGCTATTTATTAAATTCATTGCAATAAAAAAGCATATTTTTAATACAACTCACATTTTGCAAATATTACATAATTAGTAATGCGTGGAATTTTTTTTTCCAGAGAGAAAATTCTCCTTGAATATAACATATCAAATGAAAATCAAATTTTGAATTGCTTAAAAGGCGCAAATGCCAACCTAGTGAAAAAGATTCCATGCCTGGAATCGAACCCGGGCCATCAGTATAGCGCACATAATTAGTATTAATACAAATACCTACGAATTTCAAACTTGATATTTTTGAAGCCATATTTTGTCTAAATAATAATAATCAAGCTTATATGTACATCATATAAATATATGTTAAGGCACTATTAGAAAATGATTGTTTAAGTGCCATTTCAATAAAATAACTGGAAAATTTCAGTGCTTCAGAATATATTAAAGTGCAAGAATGAAGTTCACGAGATTTTTCTCTTTGATAATAGAGCTTTTCCCTCAAATTTCGCCGTCAAGCAGGCTCATTTTTTTTTTTTTTTTTTTTTTTTAGATGAACTTCAGTTTCTTCATGCATCTAAAAAGAAACGTTAGATGTTAACATAAAAACTAAAGAAAAATTTAATAAAATTTATAATAAATATATTAATATAGAAGAACCGATATTCATCTTCGTATTGAGTGTTACAACTATTTTAAAATTAGCTAGAAAGAATCCGTCAAAACTTAGAAAAAATTAGGACTGTTTTTATAAAAACCTTAATTTCTCTACGAGTATACATGCTATTCACATAAAAATAAACACAGTTTACTAAAGTAGCCCACTTAATCATCATCTACACTTTGAACGCTTTTGCTACATTAGTTTTGGGTTATCCAAAAGATATTAATTCTTTTTTAATTTGTTGGCGGTCCCCTTTGGAGCTTCGGGAAAAAATCTTCATTGGCTTTTGACTATTCCTCATGACTTTCTTCATGACTTTTACTATTATATTTACACATTTAGAGTTTCAAGATAATTCCTCATGTATTTTTCTAGATATTTAACAAAATGTCTAAAATCGCAAGTGGACGGTCATCTTTGGCCATGTAGTGTACATACAAATCTATAGATCATATACAGTGTTCTAAAAAATAATTCGGATATTTTTCCGATAATTCATAGTAATTTCTGAAATTAAGTTTTCAAATGTGTTACGTGTTTTATAAAATGCTTTCTTAGCCATCATACTTAACATTTTTAAGCGGTGGAAATTTTTGATACAATTCTGAATGCGTTGGAAAGTGATTTATTGTGTATGGTTATAAATTGATTTTTAGTTCTTGTTTAAAAATACTTCTATTAAGTAAAAATACATACATATTTAAAAGATGCTTCAGGAGCAAATAGTATAAAAAAAATGATTAGCTGCTTTTTGCATCTATTTGTACATAAATATCTGCTACCATGCATTTATCTTTTGAAATGGGCATTTTTTCTATTCCCATACACTTTACGATAGTTATCGCGATACATCATCAATACCAATTTTAACATGTTTATATTAAATTTCTGATATCTACAAGCCCCTACAGTAAGTCCTTTGAAAAACAATCTCAAACTATTTTTCCAAAATCTTTTTACTCCATAAGTAACTTACTCCAAGATGCTATTTTAAAAGTTCCGACAAGCAAAATATGTGCTTTAAAATTTGAAACACTATAATTGATAATGCAGTTGATTATTAAAAATATGAATTTAAACTCTTTCAAAAATGCTGGCGAACGCAGATCACATTGCAACAGTAAAAAAGAACTGTTGTACTTGCACCGAACGGAGAGGAGTGAAGGGCAAATATAAATTCATATCAGCAAAACAAGGAAAACACTTTTTTTCTTTATTAGTAAACACTGCTTCATTTCAAGTATACTTTTCATACGGTTTCTCGAATTGTGATTATATATGCATACACATACGAAGAAAAATAGGAACCTCAAACATTCTGGTATACTATATTTTAGAATTAAATAATTGTATAGTAATTCAGTTATTTTAATAACTTTGTATTTTCATAAAAATAAATAACAGGCTAAAAAGATTACATGTTATTTTGAACCAAAGACCATGTTACAAAGAGAAAAACTTGGTGATCAGAAACGATATCGATATCAAATGACAACCCCCTCCCCCCCCTGAAATGATAACGTTATATTTGCTTAGCCCCAAAGATTAATTTGTTCGCTCTTAAAATATAAAGAGTTCTTTTTTTACGGCTAATTTTACATACAAATAAAACTTTCTCTATAAGTAATTAAATTAATAGACATGCAACTGAACTACTCGCTCAAAGCTCTGAAATTATCTGAATATAAAAGAAATTAAGGAAGAGTGGGGAGGAATCAGACAACTTTCAAAAATGAGTTAATCAACTTTGACACAAAAATCAAAATTTTGATTTATAGAATGCAAAATGAGACATTTTTAATGTCCTTGAACAATAACGAAATATAATTTTCAGAAACGATTTTATAATTATAACGAAATTGTAACTAAGAGAAAAAAATAAAGAAATTGGTCTAGTCCCATTTCTTCCTTTGCTGGCACGTCCCATTCCTCCCTATACTTTAAGTTAAACTTCTTGTATAGACAGAAATACTGCTTTTAGACAAAGTTTAAATTATACAGCTCATATTCAAAATATTAGAATAATTACCTTTTTTTTAGAAATTGAAAATATCGTTTGGTAATTTAATGTCTTTTAATGAAAATATGCAAACGATATTTTTATTAAGAACTTATTGTTGATTAAACTTACTTGGTATCTTAAATTTAATATCATTTTTGAAAAGATTAATTGCAAAAAAAATTATTTTGAAAAGTCAAAATATTAGAATATTTATTCAAGTGGTTCAAAATATTAGAATATTTCACATTAATTCTCCTTTAATTATTACCAATTCTTAACTGGTGGCATCATTGATTAAATTCAGACTATTTTATTTAAAATCAGTATTCTTTTTTGCAGTTTGTTTCTTTTTCGTCTTAAAATGGGCCGTGTGAGTGATATTTCTGAATCTACTAAACTTCGTATGCTTGATTTGTATCGGCACGGTAAAAATCAATGTTTTATAGCGAATTATTTACATTGTTCGCAATCGAGCGTTAGTAAAATACTAACACAATATTCAAAAATTGGAAAATTTCAAAATAATCGCCGAAATGGTGGCCGAAAACCAAAAACATCTGCTAGAGATGACAGGAAACTGAAGCGTATAGTTAAGAAAAACCGTTTTAAAAGTGTGCGATTCTTGCACCGAAAATGGAAAGAAGAAGGAGTTGAAGTTTCTACATCGACAACATTAAGACGTCTCCATAAATTTAAATTTGAATCTCGTGTACCGAAAACAAAACCTCTCATGACTGCAAGACAAAAGCGTATAAGATTGAATTGGTGTAAATCAAGACGTTTATGGAGCAATGAAGATTGGAAAAATATATTATTTAGTGATGAAAGTATGTTTTGTGTTTCATATGGTAATCAAGGTATTCGAGTTTGGAGAATGAAGCAAGAAGCATTTGATAAAGAAAGCCTTAAACGTTCCGTAAATTTTTTTTGCTAGTGTCATGGTTTGGGGTTGTGTATGAGTGCAGAAGGACCTGGAAAGTTATGCATCGTCTACGAAAAGGTTGATTCTCTGATATATCAAGAAATTTTAGAATATTACATGATTCCATCATCAGAAGATTTATTTGAAGATGATTTCATCTTTCAACAAGATTTAGCGTCCCCGCATACCTCGGTGTCAACTAAGAATTGGTTCCGCCAACGCAACATTAAGGTACTTCCTTGGCCACCAAATTCACCAGATCTTAATCCCATCGAAAACTTATGGTGTATAATGAAGAAAAAACTTCAAGAAAATCCTCCTTCAAGTAAAACTGAGATAGTGGCACGTATAAAGTCTATTTGGGCTAATATTGATAGAAATGTTTATAAACACCTTGTATATAGTATGCAAGATCGATTGTACGCTGTTATGAAAGCTAAAGGGGATGCTACAAAATATTAACTACCATTTACTTCATATTCATAAGGTAATATTGTTGCGTAAAATAAAATATTCTAATATTTTGAACCAATCTAAATTTTATTCTAATATTCTGGTGTGTTTAAGGAAGCTGTATACCTAATTTATTGTGCTGTATTTTATATTTTATAAATGTTAAAATCTTATCTAAACATTCCAGATTTAATTTATAAGTAATTTAATTGCATTTACTTAGTATAAAAAATAAATAAATGACAAATAATTTTTTCTTATTACTTTTTCTCAAATATTCTAATATTTTGAATATGAGCTGTAGATGATACTAGTGAAAGGAGGGGTAAAGCTATACGATCTATTACTCATTGTTACAATAAAGTAACAAATCAGGATTTTTTTTTTTTATTTATTTACTTTTTTAAGAAATGACTTTTAAGGTTTTAAACTTAAAAATAAGCGATTTTTTTTAAAGGGGGAGTATTAGATGACTTATTTACATTAGTTAAAAATTAGAAATAAATAAAATACTATCCCAGTGATTAGTTGGTAGAGTTCGTTATTAGGGGAAAGGAGCAAATTGGTTGAACCCTTCAGCTAAGATCTACAATGAATAGATTCAATTTCCCTCCTCGTACTGCGTGAGCGTTAGAAAAAAATATATAAATGTAACAGTAGTTTTTTTTTTTTTTTTTTTTTTTTTTTTTTTAAATACCATAAAAATATCTTAAAAGAATAAACTTTAAATAACATTGCAATACAGATGTTATAAAACTTAAAATTCTGAGTAAAATGAACACCTACATTTAATATTTTTGCTGAACATTAATGCCACAATTCGCTTTAAAAATTTAAACGCAATGGTCAGTAAGTTTAACTCAAAATTAATTAGGGGAAACTGGAAATTGTTTTAATCCCTCCAGTTTAGGTCTAGAATTAACATAGAGCTTCACCCCCCCCCCCCCACGTTCTAAATGAACGTTAGAAAATATACCTTTTTTTAAAAAAAAATATCATAGTATCTCAAAACGAGTAACACTAAACCATTGACAGTTCAAATGTCTTAGAGTTTTAAATTTGCAATAAAATGAATACCCATATTCATAATTTTGTCGCAATTCTATTTGAAAATTTTGTCTTAACCGCTAATCCAAAGCTTGGAACAAGGAAACACCAAGTTATCCATCCATCCTGTCTGCATTTGTTACATATATTATTACACATATATATATTTTATACGTCTATACATATTTTTAGCTCACAGGCTATCATAGCCCTGAGAGCTTATGTGCCCGCCCGTTCTGTATGTA
Source organism: Maratus speculifer (assembly GCA_964019185.1). Classification (NCBI taxonomy): domain Eukaryota; kingdom Metazoa; phylum Arthropoda; class Arachnida; order Araneae; family Salticidae; genus Maratus; species Maratus speculifer. Next base: position 8,597,987 of record OZ025295.1, on the reverse strand, counting down.
CGTTCGTACGTAACGCGATAACTCATGATAAAAATATCCCATTCACTTGAAATTTTGTATATAGGTATATCCTGATAAGGCGCTTCCCTGATTAGTTTTTGGAGTTCATTCGATATGTATAAGAGGGGGAACAGGGAGTTCACATCTTAATTGATATGGATGGGTTTTTCATGTAAAAATATTAGTTTTTTTTCAAAATTTACACATAGGATCATTCTGATGAAGCGCTTCCGTGATTGGTATTAGGTTCATTGGATAAATATAAACAGGGGAAATGGGGGGTTCTAATGCCCCTCCCCTTAATTTATATAAATGGGTTTTTCATGCAGAATTGTCAGATTTCGTTCAAATCTCTGAATAGTTTTGGAAGTTTAATGGTTAAGTATATAAAAGAGAAGGATAACTCTTCTTAAATTATATAAATGTGTTTTTATTAAGAATTTTTCGATTTGCTCTAAATTTTGAATATGCATTTTTATATGATAAAGCATGTTCCTGGTTAGTTTAGGAGGTTCAATGATTAAGTAAAAAAAGTGGAAAGGGGGGCTGTTTCCACTCCTTTGATTTTTTTTTCGATTGGAATTAACCTTTGAAAATAAAAGGCTGTAATGTGCAATTAATGAGTATAGCCTGTGAGCTCAATGCCATCAGTTTAACTGGGCGATATTATTTTTATTTAGCTCACAGGCTAACAAAGCGGGAGAGCTTATGTGCCCGCCCATTCTGTATGTATGTATGTACGTGCGTAACGCGATAACTCTCGAAAAAAATATCCGACTTACATGAAGTTTTAGATATAGGCTTATTATGATAAGACGCTTCCCTGATTAGTTTTGAGAATTCATTCTATAAGTATTAAGAAGGGGAACGGGGGCTATTGCCCCTCCCCTTAATTTATATAAATGGGTTTTTCATGCAGAATTAGTAGATTTCGTTCAAATCTTAGATGTGGGATCATTCTAATGAGGTGCCTCCGTGATTATTACTGGGTGTTCATTGGATAAGTTTGGGGGATGATGGAGATGGAATGGCAGGTAATCCCCCTTCTTAATTTAGGTTTTTCACACAAAATTCACCAATTTGCTTCAAATTTTGTATGTAGTTTTATTCTAAAAGGGCGCTTTCCTTATTAGTTTTTTGGAATTCACTGGATAGGTACAAAGGGAGGATAGGGGAAACTACCCCTCATAATTTATGTAAATGGGTTTTCATGCAGAATAAACCGAATTTTTCAATTTTTGGATACAGGTTTATAGTAATAAGAAGCTTCATTCATTTGTCGTGGTGTTCTTTTATTAATTATAAAAGGGGGTACGGGCGATTACCTCCCACTTAAGTTAGCTAAATTGCGTTTTATGCAGAGTTATCCGATTTGCTTTTAATTTTAGATGTAGATTCTTCCTGATAAGTTGGATTTCTAAGAAATTTTGGAGGTTTAATGGTTAATTATAAAGGGGAGAACGGGGGACAACGCTTCTTAAATTGCATAAATGGGTTTTTATGCAGAATTATTCGACTTACTTCGAATTTTGGATACATGTTTATTATATGATAAGGCGTATCACTGGTTAGTTTTGGGGCTTCAATGGTTAAGTATAAAGTAAGGAAATTGGGGGAAGGGCAGTGTTCTCGCTGTCACTCGCCAATGCACCAAATTGAGACTAAATTCTTCATTTGGCGAGTAAACAACCGATTAGATTCGCCAAATTGCTAGTGCTCAATTTTTGCTTTTTCTTTTTTTCTTTTTCGTTTTTCATACACATGCATATGTATATTTAATGTATACATAATTCTATATTTGTAGCGGATAGTAGAAAATAAATTAACAACAAGTCACATAAAAACTTAGGTTATTTTAGAACATATTGAAACATATACTATCTAGAACATATATCTATTTTGCGAATATTTTTTTCATTTAGCGAATGTTTTTTATTTTTAATTAGCCAAATTACTAACGTTGGTCAAATGCCAGCGAGAACACTGGGGAAGGGTACTTCCTTCCTTATTTGTTTTCGAAAGGCATTACTATATAAGGCTGTAATATACAATTAGTCTGCATAGCCTGTGAGCTCTGTGCCATCAGTTTAACTGGGCATCATTCTTTTTATACTATTATTTTTAACACAATCAAACTGATTGGTAAAGTTATCATACGAATTGAATATTTCCAGCTGAGCGAAAAATTGCCCAGGCCGGGAATCGAACCCGGATACTTGGCTTACAAGGCCAATGCTTTACCTGTTAAGCTATCTGGGCGATAGCCGGCTGGGATTTTTCGCTCAGGTAACCTTATTGGTCGTAACATCTGGTCTGTCATTTGAAACAGCTCGCAGAATAAACCGCAGGTAATGGAACTCCATATAACGATGGATACGTAGATATACTATTATTTTTAACACAATCAAACTGATTGGTAAAGTTATCATACGAATTGAATATTTCCAGCTGAGCGAAAAATTGCCCAGGCCGGGAATCGAACCCGGATACTTGGCTTACAAGGCCAATGCTTTACCTGTTAAGCTATCTGGGCGATAGCCGGCTGGGATTTTTCGCTCAGGTAACCTTATTGGTCGTAACATCTGGTCTGTCATTTGAAACAGCTCGCAGAATAAACCGCAGGTAATGGAACTCCATATAACGATGGATACGTAGATATACTATTATTTTTAACACAATCAAACTGATTGGTAAAGTTATCATACGAATTGAATATTTCCAGCTGAGCGAAAAATTGCCCAGGCCGGGAATCGAACCCGGATACTTGGCTTACAATTTTTCGCTCAGCTGGAAATATTCAATTCGTATGATAACTTTACCAATCAGTTTGATTGTGTTAAAAATAATAGTATATCTACGTATCCATCGTTATATGGAGTTCCATTACCTGCGGTTTATTCTGCGAGCTGTTTCAAATGACAGACCAGATGTTACGACCAATAAGGTTACCTGAGCGAAAAATCCCAGCCGGCTATCGCCCAGATAGCTTAACAGGTAAAGCATTGGCCTTGTAAGCCAAGTATCCGGGTTCGATTCCCGGCCTGGGCAATTTTTCGCTCAGCTGGAAATATTCAATTCGTATGATAACTTTACCAATCAGTTTGATTGTGTTAAAAATAATAGTATATCTACGTATCCATCGTTATATGGAGTTCCATTACCTGCGGTTTATTTTGCGAGCTGTTTCAAATGACAGACCAGATGTTACGACCAATAAGGTTACCTGAGCGAAAAATCCCAGCCGGCTATCGCCCAGATAGCTTAACAGGTAAAGCATTGGCCTTGTAAGCCAAGTATCCGGGTTCGATTCCCGGCCTGGGCAATTTTTCGCTCAGCTGGAAATATTCAATTCGTATGATAACTTTACCAATCAGTTTGATTGTGTTAAAAATAATAGTATATCTACGTATCCATCGTTATATGGAGTTCCATTACCTGCGGTTTATTCTGCGAGCTGTTTCAAATGACAGACCAGATGTTACGACCAATAAGGTTACCTGAGCGAAAAATCCCAGCCGGCTATCGCCCAGATAGCTTAACAGGTAAAGCATTGGCCTTGTAAGCCAAGTATCCGGGTTCGATTCCCGGCCTGGGCAATTTTTCGCTCAGCTGGAAATATTCAATTCGTATGATAACTTTACCAATCAGTTTGATTGTGTTAAAAATAATAGTATATCTACGTATCCATCGTTATATGGAGTTCCATTACCTGCGGTTTATTCTGCGAGCTGTTTCAAATGACAGACCAGATGTTACGACCAATAAGGTTACCTGAGCGAAAAATCCCAGCCGGCTATCGCCCAGATAGCTTAACAGGTAAAGCATTGGCCTTGTAAGCCAAGTATCCGGGTTCGATTCCCGGCCTGGGCAATTTTTCGCTCAGCTGGAAATATTCAATTCGTATGATAACTTTACCAATCAGTTTGATTGTGTTAAAAATAATAGTATATCTACGTATCCATCGTTATATGGAGTTCCATTACCTGCGGTTTATTCTGCGAGCTGTTTCAAATGACAGACCAGATGTTACGACCAATAAGGTTACCTGAGCGAAAAATCCCAGCCGGCTATCGCCCAGATAGCTTAACAGGTAAAGCATTGGCCTTGTAAGCCAAGTATCCGGGTTCGATTCCCGGCCTGGGCAATTTTTCGCTCAGCTGGAAATATTCAATTCGTATCATTCTTTTTATTAATTTTTGAGGCCTTCTTAAAATGAAAAATTTTTTACGCAAAGACTATAATACATTTTTTCAATGTTTCTAAGGTTTGAAACTTTTGTGAATTTAACTGAATTCTTGTATACTTGTCGAAAATCATTTTATTAGTACCATCTTTGTGCTTTACGCAAAATATCGAAATTTATAATCGTGCTATTATTTGATCTTGAATTTCTCAAGAGAAAAGTCTTATGCACACCTATTTGTTCGCTCTACTCCCCTTCCCCCTATCCTTGCTCTTTATTTTCAAGATCCTTAATTTTAATAGATACGCATTGGTATTCACTCTATATGCATCATATTAAGTAGTACACATATTTCAAATACAATATCGGAAATAATAATCAATATTTCCCATCATTTACGAGTCATTTTTGAAATATTCTAAAAATTATGAAAATATGCACTTTTCAAGTTAATTTGTTTGTAGCGGCTAAAACTCACCTGGTTGGTTGGTTGGTTGTATAAGTTTTTATGGCGCAAAATCCCTTTTGGGAAATGCTGCGCCAAACCGAAGACAAAAATGCAAGAGTAAAAAGAGATAGCATCAAAATATCTGGGTGGGTGTTTCCCATCCAGATATAGTCAAGCAAATATATAAAAGTATAATTTAAAATGCTAAATCATTAAAATATGGAAGTAAAAGTATACAAATAGAAAGTGCACTCTGAATGAGGTCTCATCCAGATGTTGTTCAAAGGTATAAAATTCATAGAAATTAATAAACATAAAAAATTATATTTCAAAGTGAAATCCAGCATGTTTTAGAAAGGTAAAGAGTGCCCCATTAGGTCTAAAACTGCAAAAGAAAGAAACTTGGTTCATTCATTTCTAATCTACGTCGATAGGATTAAAACAATTTCCAGATTTCTTGTAACTAAACCAGACTTTAGGACTTTCTTGTATACCCCACGCCTGGGCTGTAATCTGTAATGAAGAGGTTAAGCCATAATTCTCAAAAATATCTACTCTAAGTAATGCATCAATTACTAAAAAGAATTACATGTAGGGGAAGATGGGGATACTTAAGCCACTTTTTAATTTTAATTTTTTTAAGTTTTTTAGAATTTCTTAGAACAAAATAAAATATTGAAAATGAAAATTTGGTATTTTTTCTTGAACTGAAAACCACTTTCAATTAATTTTGAACTATTTTTCTATGTCTAATAAATTTTTACTTTTTGTTTTACATCGTGGGTCAAGTATCCCCATGAGCCATGGTGTAGAGCCAGAACGAAAAAAAACCCTACTAAAGTAATTTTTTTCGCTTTATTTCTGCACAAATATTTTACAGAATGTTAATTTATGATACATAAAGTCCTTCAAAACCAATTGAGAAAACAAAGCTAGTAATACGATAATTTTTTGTCATTATAACTGGTGATTGAAGGATCATTGCAACATCTTTTTACTTTTAGCTACAAGGTAACTCAGTAGTGCCCTCTGTTGGGAACAATACTCATTTCTTTGACTAAAAAACTTACAGTAACAGAAGAGGTTACAATTTCAATATAAAACATTAATCTTAATATATTATATTAAAAAATATATATTTTAATATGTTGGACCTAACTAATTGAGATTATGTATGTAAAACAGTTTTTAAAATTTATTTTAATGGATTAAAAATTAAATTGAAAACTTTGTTTACATTTATCTAAACAGGCTATTTTGTTAGTCAAAATGAAAATTAAAATGGATATTTTCATTAAAAAATATACATTTTTAAACATTTTTTTCTAAGTCATTATTGTTTAAAGAAAAAACAATAAAATAAAGAATTAATCTCCATTTTATGCAGAAAAAAATCAATTTCCTAGTGGGGATGGTTGAGCCATGGATCAAATATCCCCAATCTCACAGTCTAGAATATCTCCATTACACCAATTTTTGTTTATCAGAGTTTTACTAAATAAAGCATGCAGCTATTTGAACTAGTTTAGATTCAAAATACAATTGAAATTATACTTTTTAAAATTATCTATATGATTGCAACTTTAAACAAAACTTTTAATACAAAAAAAAAAAAAAAAAAAAAAAAAAAAAAAAAAAAAAAAAACATGCACCTAAATACTTACTTTAGATAGGGAAAAACAACTATTAATCACCATACTTTCAAAGTGGTATTAAGGTATATGATTTCTTTTTTACATGTTCAGAACTATAAATATGTTACAATATTGCCAGTTTTAGAAAGAAAAATTAACCAACCGTAGAGATAACAGGGGTGGCTCAAGTATCCCCTATGCTCAAGTATCCCCACTCTCCCCTACATAATGACAAGCACGGTAAACTGATATCCTCGTTTGTTCGCGTTTCAAGTTCTTGTTTAGCGATTTAGCCAATACTATGAAGTAAAATTGTGAAAATTCAACAAAAATGTTAAATATCGGTTATCATTTTATGTATAATTTTAAGTTCTACAACATTTGCATTGACAATGAGTTTTTTTTTTTTAAATAGATGTTCTGATGGCAATTAATAAAATTGTGTTATTAATAACAAATTTGTGTACACTTCTTAACGCACAAGAGGGCGGAAAAACTTAATACATTCATTCTAGACCTAAACTAAATGAGTTTAAATAATTTCCAGCTTTCCTCTAACTATTTCCGATTTCGGCTGTTTCCTCACCTACCACTGGGGTATAAAGAGTTTTAGACCTTCTGTGTGTAATTCTATGCGTTCTTTTAGTTGAAGAAGGGGTGGGGGAAGAACAAGAAAGACTTAATTGATAGTTTAATTATGACAATAAGTTAACACATAGAGCACAGATTTACTTTATTTATGCTATTTTAAATTAAGCAGTTTTAAAAAGTTTTTGAAGAAAATTCGGAAGCAAAATTTTAAATGTGAAATTAATATAAGGTTTTAATGAAATGAATGTGATGTAAGAATGATTAATGAAATTTATTCACTATTGAGAAATAAATTAAGTAAGATTTTTTTAAAGCATTTAAACACTTTAAATTTTGGTATTGTGGAGAAGGGGGCAAGAAAGGGAAGTGAAATTTCAGGAAAAGAGCAGTTAAATTTCATTTATTACATAAAACATTAGAAATTTCAGATGTATTAAACACAGACGTAAAGAATAGTTATTTCACCGAAAGATAAATATGTAATAAACAGAACATAATTGGAAGATTAACTTGCCAATAACAAAAAATCAAACAGTCCTTTCTGTATCTTTGATTTTTACTCATGATAAATCAATTAAAATTGAAATCCAATAATTTTTTTTAACTCATAAAGAATAAAAATTTACTTACTCAGTAACTAGAAATGTTTATCAGTATTCTGAATTCAAAATGGATGCATTTCACGCCTCTGTGGCTCCCTGCATAGTCATTACGTCACCACTGAAGCCCTTCCTGATTGGCTGACAAATGGAACTAAGATATTTTATGTATTTGTGCTATGCAAGTGGTAGACTTACAGATAAAATTTTAGTAAACTTGCAGATTTCTGTAGCTATACAAAAGCTAGTTTTGTAGACTTCCAGAATTTTTTTTTACAGTGTAGTATAGGGTAAGTCTTGCAATCGTTTTTAAAATCGAAAATTATTTTTTGACGGATTTACATGTTTTAGACACAGGAGATTTCGAAAAGCATATTTTTAGAAAAAAAAATTGCCGTCCGTCTGTCTGTCTAACTGTAAACGCTCTATCTCCCGAACAAATTGAGATAGAGATTTGAAATTTTGTATGTACTTAGTATGTAAGAATGGGACAAAGCCTATTTAATATGAATAACCTCGATTATCCGGAACTATTTTTTTCGAACTCTTGAAAAATTCTTTCTGATGAAAGGTATATAAAAATTTTCGAAATTTTTTATTTTAAGGAATGATCGTAAAAGGCAATAAAATAACACAAATTTTGCATAAAAAACGAAGTCGATCGAATTATTAATTACAGAGATATCTGTAATCCTGTTTTTCAAATTCTTAGATTTTTCATGACCCTGTATTTCATTCAAATTTCAATTCAAAGTTTACTTTAATTGGAAATGAGACGCTTAATCCGACGCAATAAACTATTGGTTATTATTATTATTATTTTGGAGTTATAAGGATGTTTCTTTTTCGCAATTCAGTACTACTTGACTAGTTTGGCGTGTTGTATAATTTGTAGAAATAGATTCATCAGCAGCTCATTAATAGAGCTTTAATTCTCATTACTATGCTTAATAAAAATATTTAAATACACATTTAAATTTTGTTTTGGAATTGAATGCTTTTTGTAAATAGTTTACAAATGTTTTATTTCAATATACTATGTATGCATATGCATATATAGTAGGGTCTGAAATGTTTTCCAGCTGGATTTTTGTGCCAAGTTTGATATTTTTTGTTTATTTTGTAGCTTTTGACATGTAGATTTCAAATATCTTAGGTGCCATTTTTTTCTGACACATTTTTGAGGTGATTTTCAAGATGGCGCCCAAGATGGCTGCCATTTACTGACTTCTTTAATATTTGTGTGATATTATTGACCAATATGTCAAATTATATGTTTTTGGGGTCAAGAAATACAAATCTACAATCCAAATAAGCCTAAATTACGTTATTTATTATTTATTTATAAATTTACTTCAAAATTACTAATATTGCTTGTTTTCTCTTTTGCTGCATATGTGAAAACTATTTGTTCCCTGGAAGATACTTATAAGAGTGACAGTGTTGTGAATACACAATTATTGTTTAGTGTGCTTGAAAGGTGGATAATTATGTCAAAAACCTGGAATAGACAATCTCGAAAAACTGAAAGAATATGCTGCAAAATTCGCTGTCACAGTTAGCTCCACTCTGTCTACGCTGTAAATTCAATTATCTACCGGCAATCAAAAATAGCTGCTCCGAGTGGAAGAGATTCCTGTTTGTGTTCCATATCCCCATGCAGTAGGAAAATACATTGATGGTAGTGGCTTTGATCTCATATGCACTGAAATTTATCTGTACTTTCCTGCAACAATTCTTCAGATTTTTGGAGGTGAAAAATACACTAGAGGCTTGAGTTTCACATAACAGTGTTTTTGATATGCTACGAGCTTCTTTTTGAGGTACTGTCGCATTCTCTAGAGAACATTTCTCTGCAAGAAAAATGCAATTCACTACGTGAAAAATTGTACAATTGTGAAGTTGAAGCTACAATTTCGTTTGAAGTTATCAAAGCAGTAGTTGTGAAAGATTGTCTTCCACATATTAAAGAAGGCAGTGATGACAAGGCAAAGTTCCTACTATAGTATATGAACCAATTTGGGTCTTCGCAACGTTTCATCCGTGCCACTCGTCAAGGTGACTGGGCATTTCATGTCGCGTCATTATAGGAAAAAATCAAATATTATTTTGCTCATGACTTATTTCAATATACTAGACACTTTACTGTATGCATAGCACAGATGAAGGTCCTTAAAACAACATATTTAGAAGTATGGAATTCTCTTAAATCAGGTTGTTTTGCAGTATCCAAATCTAATGTGTCATTTACGTAACTATTTTCCGACCAGAACTTGGAACAGAAAATCAAAAAACTGAAGAGCATTGGTGAAGTTATTTAACTCAGAATGAAAGTATCCTCGAAAATTATTTTTTGTGGGCACCAGACGTATTACGAATTATTTCAAGTTTCTTTAAAAAGAAGTGTCCAAATAAAATCTCTGAGCAGCTCAGGAAACACTATCATCTTTAGACCTTCAAGTCCCTAAGGATATTTCATAATGCAGCCATCGTCAAGGACAGTATTCGGAATCATTTTGGAGGAAACCCTTTTCAAGATAATACCACATTAATGAATATTGTGTCAACTATGAAAGTTTTAGCATCTGTGAAAGATGATATTCTGAATTGTGACCAATAAAGCCAATTGGAATTGAAAGAATTTACAAAAGAGAAACTACAGAGTAAATACGCTAAATTGTCACTTTAGCGTCGAATGAAAAAAATTAAAAACATTCAATCCTTGTAACAAGAAGACTGCATTTAAGATTGATGATAAATTGGTTTAAATTCAAGAAGATAGGCAACTTCTTGCTGGTTTTATTATTGTTATGGAATCCAGACATCAAATGTCCACAAACATAAAAGATGCATAAACTACAAGTTATTGGTAACACCAAGATCATTATTTTTTTCCGATAGATATCTTCATATTCCATCTGACTAAAATTCATTTATTGCAGAAACAGAGCAATATAATTGTTCTCCCGTACTTCAAACAGTAGAATATTCAATTGCTTCTCTAATAGAAAAACTGTGTATTATAGATGGAATGGCAATTGTATTATCAATAAAAAAGATACCTGCCGTGAAAAATTGTGAAGACTTTGCAAATGCTTTTTTCGTGATCATTATAAAAATGACAAATGGATACACCGAGGGGAGAATCATATTTGACCAATACCTTGAGCATTCATTGAAGGAGTAAACTCGTAAGACAACATTAAGAATGACAGAATCTATTAGCTTTACTATTACAAATAATACCAGTATAATGCTGGTGCCATAAAAGACAATTCTTTCGCAAAATGGGACAAAATCACAGCTAACTGAGCATTTCGGGGATAAATTACTACAGGTTTTTGCTGCTAGTGAGAAGAAATTTGTTGTCGTTTTTGACAGTAAGGCATACAGTGACCAGTCGAATGTTTTTTATTCAGAATTATGCGATTATACACATGAAAAAACAGACACCATTATATCTCTTCATGTATTAGATATTTTGAACCATCATGATAATTATGAGATCGATGTATTTTCGCAAGATACTGACATTTTCTTATTGCTGATTGACCCGGTTTCATGTCATCTAGTAGACAGTGAAATCAATTTTGTCACTGGTTGAAGCAATATACACAGAAAAATTAATATTAATGAAAGATGTCGAGCAATAGGTGCTCATAAAAGTAAAGGTTTACCAGGTTTACATTTGTATACCGCTGGAGACTGTTGAGGAAAATTTATGCGTATTTCAAAATACAAGTGGAGAAAAGTGTATGTGAATCTATAGTGTGATGACAATACTGTAAAAGCTTTTCGAGATCTTGAAAAACTTAATGTTTATCTATTATCCAATCTGTCGTTGTTTGAAAAATTCCCCAACATGACTTATTTGAGAAATAGTAATTTTTCAAGCATTTCAGAGCTAAGATGGCACCTTTTCAGAACTAAAAGTTTTGAGGGAGAGAAATTACCACCAACTATTGGAGCACTGAAGCCCCATATTCTACGATCCAACTTAATTTTCACCACTGGAAAGGGCTACAAAAATCCCCGACCTATTGTACCCCCACTTATTGGAAATGGTTGGAAAATAGATAGCGAAGGAGAAATTACTCCAGTCAAATCCCTGGAGTTACCTGCGCCTAAAGGCGTTATTGAACTTGTGAAATGCGAGTGTAAAAGAACATGTACAGTTGGGAAATGTTCCTGTTTAAAGAACTCTTTGGTTTGTACTACCCTTTGCAAATGCAGTGACTGCAATAATACAAATGACTATCAATACCATCCCAGTGATAATAGCGATTCAGAAGAGGATACGTGATATCCCAGTAGTGTATATACATATAAATGCAGTTTTTAATAACCATTTTTAATATTTTCAGTTATTTATGTTGTTTCATTTAAATATTTTGGTTATGTATAACTGATTAATAAAACTGTAGTATATCCGATGTCTTTCATATGTTTGTAATTTATTTGCATCTTATCACTTAAAATACTTAAAAAACTCAATTTACTCCTAATTTTGTTTAAAATTTGTATTTCTTGACCCCGAAAACATATAGTTTGACATATTAGTCATTAATATTCAACAAATATTAAAGAAATCAGTAAATGGCAGCCATCTTGGATGCCACCGTAAAAATAACCCCAAAAACGTGCAAGAAAAAAATGGCACCTAAGATATTTGGAATCTCCATGTCAAAATCTCCAGTATAAGACAAAAATATCAAACTTGGCACGTCAATCCAGCTGGAGCTACATTTTACGACATTTCAAACCCTACTAATATGTGATGGGTAAGTATTACGGTGGCCGGGTGGCCCCCAACGACTAGTTCTTTTAGCAACTATGTTTTGAATAACACGGTTAATAATTCATATATTTATCGTACGGAACCCTCTCAGCGCGAGTAATACTCGCATTTGACCATTTACTTTTCTGAGTACCATTTATTTCGTATAATAATCATCGACATTACGTACAGAAATTTTACGATTAAAAACAGAAAATTATACCGTATATACTCACTTATTAAAAATTAAAATTAATATTTTCCGGCAAATATAGGTGTGTCACAGCGTTTAAAATTTTCACCAGAGTTAAATTTTTGAAAATATTATTTGATTCTTTATATATTTTAATAAATCAATTTTAATGAAAAATATTTGCAGGCAACAATATAAACATTTATATGCTCGTATCGTTTATTTAAAATTATAAACGAAATTTAAAATTATTGCCAAAACTATTTACAGGAGACTATAACTTTAAACGGTACTTTAATATGATAATAACACAACTCTTGCTTCCTTTTGCAGTTATTGTTGTAATCGAAAGAAAATATTCTTAACTTCCAGTTTATTTCAACTTATGCATAAAAAGCATTCTAAAAAATTAATCCCTTATGTAAAGTAAGTTTTGAAGATTTATGTGACTGAGATAATTTATCAGGATTATTGTCATTTAGTGACAAAATACCTGAGAATGATTAGGAGATTTTCGCAGTTTTGTTTTATATTTTTAATAGAAAAAATGTAGACTTAAGAAATGTGAATGAAATTTACACTATTAAGTTAATGCAATGATTTAATGAGTAGTTTCTCATGATGTCTTTTGAATTAAAATAGTGAGAAATGCTATTTTTCCTTTTAAAGATAAGGCCCTACCAATGGCTAAGAGGGTCTGCTCTCGAAGCTGTTAGATGGGAGGTGCTGGGTTCGAACCCAATCGCGCCCGTCAGCCACGAAGTTTTCGTGATATCCTTTGAACCTTGCGTAAATTTGGATTAGGCTCCCCTAGAAAGCTCCCCCACCCCACGGACGGCACTCCCCCTAGGGCCTACATCCCTCCCTCCTCGTGCAAATAATCACTTGTGGTAAATAACACCCTTTTAATATAAGAGTTAATATCAGTAAAAAACCATACGATTTTTGAGAGATATTAACAGGCTGTTTATAGTCCGGCAAACTTTGTAACATTCATGGTATAAAAGAGGAAGTTTGATAAATTGCCATTTCATCTTAAAATCATGTCAACTCTACGGCTACTTTTAAAAGTAGTACATTAGAAACTGATAAGACGAAATCACAAGATACTTTTTTTTAGACAGAATTTTGTCTTACCCATCTGCCATGGCATCTTCATCTACTTACAACATTTCTTTATACTTTTCTTTAAACTTTTGTTCTCCTTTTCTTATTGGTTTATAAAATATATTTCAACATGCCTCACCAACTAAATTCCATTTGTCCACTTTTTAGACCAGTCGCGACAAGACAGTTATTGACTCTTTACCTAATAGTAGCAAACCCCGTGGCTTTGCTCACGTTAGAGGTCTGCACGGACCGGAATTTCCAGGCCCGGCCCGGCCCGGCCCGTTTTGGCCCATTACAATTTCTACGATTTCTAAAAAATTCAGATTTTTTTTCATATAATTAAGATTTCTTTAAAGAATACTGCATACATATCTATGGAATGATTTTACAGTATATTTTACAGGAAATACACATTAGCAACATTAGTGATTACTAAGATTCTTAGGCTTTCAACAATCAAATAAAGATTCATCAAAAAATTAATATGGGTTAGAATAAAAGAAAAAAGAAAATTAAAAACATCGTAACTTTAGAAGCTGTTTAATAAAAGAAGATTTATAAAAATATTTCTATATCATTTTATTAAAGATTTTAAATCCAAATTCATTCGTTAACTCAAATATGCGCCTTTCTGATACATTTCTAAATTCATTTTTTTCTCAGAAATGCACAGCAGGTATCTTTATTCAGAAACTATATAATCAAGTGGCATTAACCGTTTTTTGATACAAGCAATTTAAGAGGAAATAAATTATTGTTATAGTTAGCATTTTCAATCGAATTTCCGAAAGCTATAGCATGGGAAGGGAGAAAAACCTGCAACCATTTGAGAAACTATTGTATCTGAACTAATTTATGCAAGTATTTTATTCATCAAAAATGAAAAATACTATTCGATTCCAAATGCCTTCAATATAGTCAGGCTTATCACTTTTATATTTATACAATTAAAAATTAAACTGAAAATACGTCAAACTTTCGTGTTATTGAGAAATTAATTTAAAAACCATCAAACTTTCGCGTTATTGAGAAATTAATTTAAAAACCATCAAGAAGTATATATCCAAAGATTAGTCTAACATAAGTTCTTTATCGCTGTTAATAATTTTACAAATCATGTTGTCTGCCCTACAGACCTTGAGAACAATTAAGTCTTGTTCCTGTCCGGCAAGTTTATATGTAGAAAAATACTGCAAGCTTGATCTCGGCCCGGTATGAGTCAGTTAAAAAAATATTAAAACGGGTTACACACAATTTAACTGTCCGATGCCGATCTCACATTGTACAAGTTACATTTTTATATTGATGCTGTCAAACTAGTATGGCTCGTGACGCACATTTATATTTATTCTCGTTAAAACCATTTGCGTTGAAAATAGATCATATTTTATCGTTTCTGCGTAAATCTTCAGAACGGGCCGGCAGGCCCGAAAATTTTTTTATCGGCCCGGCCCGGCCCATATGGCTTGTTCATTTTTTTGCCGGCCCTGCCCGGCCTGCGGGCCATGGGCCAAGCCCGGGCCCGTACAGACCTCTAGCTCACGTAATGGTTGAAATATACCAAGTAATATTTGTATGTATGATTTTTATTAGAAATAATAATATATTTAGGAAAAATTAAAAAAATTCCATTTAAGCCACAGTTTGACTAAATTTCATTATTACACTGCATCGTATTCCGAAATGAGACTTAAAATAATAGAAAGAACTAAAGCTAATTTTAAACAAATGATAATTTATTAAGTATTTCGAAACTTTCATGCTCAATTCATATGTTTCTTTCAGTATTCATTTGAAGTATTGATTTTTATTAGAATAAAATTTTTTTAGTAAAGTGTTCAGCAAAAGTTTAGACACTGGTGTTTTTTAACCTTTAAATAAAAAATACGAACACGTGAGTTTTACAAATGGCTATACTTATTTTCAAATATATTTTATACAATGTAGAATAAAAATAATGTTTATAATATAAGATAATATTTAATTTAACTGAAAAAAGTGAAATTTGCATATTGTAAAAGTTTAGACATTTTTTTGATTTTTAGCCAACTGTTCATGGAAAAATGCAAATTTCCAAGTTATGATGTCACATATCTGAAGTATTTAATTATATGTCGATATAGCATCAGTTATTGAAGATGCCGCGAGCTAAAAATATTCAATTAGATGAGGTAATTGAAGTAGGAAAGCTGAAATGGAAAGGGAAGACTGTTGCAGAAATTTCAGCAGCATTGAATCGTCCAAAGTGGCCTGTCTATGAAGTATAGTCTAAGGATGACTCCTTCAAAACAAAACATAATCTGGAAGATCTTGTGTGACGAGAAAATGAGATGACAAAAGGATCCAGAAACTGACATTTACACAAGTAGTGATTGCTAATCACATTAAAAGTAGGTCAAAACTTTCTGTGTCGACGGAAATGATTCGTAGATGAATTAAAGAAACGGGTAAATCAATTTACATGAAAATTATAAAACAATTAGCTTTAAAATACCGCTGTAAATTGGTGAGAATTCAATTAACTTGCAAACATACGTCATATGGACTCAAATGGTACGCTATGATATTCAGTAACGAAAAAAAAAAATGAAATTTGAATGGCCCAAACAAGTGGGCATACTATTAGAATGACTTAAGTAAAGATCCTGGGACTTTATTAAGTCGACAAAAAGAAGGTGATTTTTAAATAATTTGGTCCTCACTTAACATTAATGTTCGTGTATCTGTGGAGTTATACTTGGTTGCCAAGCAACACAAGACTGCGTACATACGTTGGGGATTAATTTTTGGTCATTTGGGGAACTTTTACTGATCTAAAGTATGGATTTTAGCATCTATTCATGTTGCATACAAAAGAAGAACTTCGTTTAACTCTGAAAATACTATTGATCTCAACTGGCCGGCGAGTAGTTCTGATCCGGACTCTTTTAATGAGGTTCGAGCTGCTGTTGTACATGTTTGGTACGAAATAGACCCCCAAGTGACGCAGCATTTAGTTTTTTCGATGAAAAGTCACATTCTTGCACTAACTGCAAACAATGCGTGTGCAACTCGATTTTAATTTGTAGTTTTTTTTTCTGTAAATACACAAATTGTCTATACTTTTGCCACAATGTTAATTTTATTTTTTTCTGTTAACAGTGCACGAAATGCGCAAGTTTCATCTGTAAACAACCTTCAAAAAAGCAAATACTATGCTTGATATGGGAAGCGACTAATATAGATGAAATATAGAACTAATTCTGTAAATCCGAAATTACTTATTTATTGTTCAAAAATTCATTATTAATTTTTATTCTTTGTGATTCTAGTTGCAAGCTTGCAAGTAGATTTTTATACATCTAAACTTCTGCTTTAGTATGTTATAACAAAATAAGTGTATTACAGAATACTTTCATAAATTGTGATCAGAGATAACTTATGTGATATTTGTATCTTAAATTATTTGTAAAATTAAAATAAAGTAGCAATAATTCATTGTTTTTCGCTTGTTGTACAATTTACAACGTTATGTTATTAAAATTTGTGCGCCCGGCGTAAACAACTGAGATAAACTGTAGGGATACATGTCAGCTTCATTTCATAATATTTAGTCTTGTAACTTTCTTAAATCTCTAAGGCATTTCTTTTAGAAGGATTGATACCGTTCTTAATTTAATGTCAATATAGAAGGATTACACACGTGACTTTGTAAGGAAAATTTTCAATTTATGCTTAAAGCTAGTCATATTGAGTTTATGTTATCAGGTTAATTTTATGTAATAAATTATCCAGAGAAGCAACACAAAGCATAAACTGTTAAGAGGCCACTCGACGCATTCGAAAAAACCGGGATGATAATGTTAAGACTATCGGGGCGTTATTTTCAAATATTTCTCCCAAATTTTAATATTTTACATTTTTTTGGGAAGGGGGGGCATAGGATAGCTGAGGACAATCTACATCCAGGCTAGTTTTTACTTCTTCGAGTTTGGTTATATATATATATATATATATAATGATAATTTCAATTTCAGAACCGGTTTCGAAATTAAATTTAAAGTATTTATTTTTTTTTAAATCTGAAACCAAATTCGAGAACGTGAAAACTAGCCCGGATTTTATATAAAATGAGGTTATTCGCATGCGCTAAAGAATTCCACATTTACGATCCAATCTTAAACAACATCTACAGAAATGTATGCATATGACGTCACAATCAAAAGTATCATCTGTCAAAATAGTGACACAAATCAAGCAAAAAGCGATGTCGTCATTTAAGAAAGTCGTGCAAATATTGGCTATCTTATGATTTACTTGTCTTCACTTGACTGTAACATTAATATAGATACTTAAAATTAAATATAATTTATAACAGCTCCGTGTTTTATCAAAAATCAATGATTCATACATACTTTAAAATAAAGTGCATTTTAACAACACTTCTTTTCAGATCTTATGGAAAATAGCAAAACAATATGTAAATACTATTAATATAGAAGATAATTTCTAACCATTTTTCATTTACTTTCTAGTGAAATGAAGTACTTCAATTTCCAAAAAATTTAATTAATAAAAAAAAATGTTAAAACCTACAAAAACAATTACTTACTCTATTCTAAAACTAGTTGGATGTGCCAATCCTAAAACATTCTTCTTTCTCATACGTACATTTTAATATATAAAAGATAGTTATGCATGTTAATGCTTTAATATTAATTCAATATTGTACCATTTATGATTTTGATCTTAAATTATTTCTGCTTTCAATTAATCGGTGTAAAAACAAGTTTCCGTCTCTGCATGGGCCAATGAACAATAGAACGTTAGGCAGATTTTTTTTTTTTTTTTTTTTTTTTTTTTTTTTTTTTTTTTTTTTTAATTCAGAAAGGACCTACTTGCCACACCACCATAAACATTATATGCAGAAATTTTAGTTCACTTCTATGCATAACTTCATACACTTTTTGATGGCAAAGTAATGAAAATGGCACAGACATCGTGACTATAGCACCCCCTTCCAGCGGATTTTTTTCAAATTCCGGGCGGTCTTACTAACCATAGCACACTAAAAATGAAATTTAAATTTCATTTGTAATAGTTTATTGTCATTTTCCATCTTTGTGTTTATTTGTATTTTGTTTTTCTGATGATGATTGAGTAAATTCTATCGAAACATGTAAAAATTATTAAGATCTTTTAATGTTTTTATTAGTATTTGACGTCCTTTATAGCAATTAAATATTTTAATGCATATTTTTGAAATAGTTGCCAACTATTAAAAAAGCCCAAAGAATAAAAGTTCCTTTAAATTAAAATTTTATTGACACCTGACTATTACAAAAAGAAAAACTTTCAAATTAAAGTAAAATGAATATTACGTATTAAAAGCCGAAAAATATAGAAAATTACTGCATAAAATCTATATTTGCACGTGAATTTTAAAAAAAGAAATTTGTAAAATAATAAATTCATTAATATGCATTAAAAGTCGTAAATTGAGAAAAAATGCGTCAGAATAGTAATAAAAAAAAATAAGAATAAGAATAAGAATATTTCCTTTCTAACATTAAAATATTTTTGCGTGAATATTGCAAAAAGAAAAAAAAAAGTTTAGTTAAAATTACGTCAGTTTTAAAACATGACTTTTAAGAATCACTTATTTAAACGCATTATCTTATAGAATTGTTAAAAAATACCAGAAAGCTAAGACTCAAGTCAAAACTAAGACTACGTTTCAATAATATTAGTTGATTCTGAAAATTAAATAATCTTATTAATCTGTTGCGAAAGCAGTCATTTACAGGAGCTCATTCGGTCTTAAGCCCCCTCCGTAAAACGGTAAAGAATTAATACCCTTTTTATAGAACGATTGCAACAGATATAGATCGAGCTCTCAAATATATCATAAATTTAAAAAAAAGGTGCAGTTTTCAAACAAATTGCATTTAAAAGCAGTTTTTTCTCCTATACGATGGTATAAAAATTCAAAATGTGCGATTTTTTGTAGTTTAAAAAAATGCAGTAGAGATTATCTCCTACAATAACACATCTGCTTTGTTTTATGGCTGACTTCTGTTGCGTAATATTATGTTTTAGAGTCGACATTTTAATTGATGTTCGGAAGACGTAGCGTATCGAAGGCTAAAAATTAGTGGTTCAAGAAAGTTTGAGATCGCGATTAATGCGGGATATATGGCACCACTACATGTATTTTACAAATGTATTTTACACGTGCATGCGTGTTTCAATTTGAAATTACATTATCGAACAGAGTGTTTCATAAGACCTGATCTTAATAATTTTCCAGTTTTCTTGAAGCTATTTTAAACCATCCTATAAATTCAATACTGCCTATATATAAAATAATTCATTACAAACTATTTTCTTACATTTCTTTTTCAGAAGTATCAATGAATCTTTTGTGCTTCATAAAAGGCGGGTTTCAGGTAATTATTTAATACTATTTAATACTATTTCAAAAATAAACTATTAAAAATTTAATTTTATTAAACTTCTCCGCAATTTTACATTATTCCATACTTAAAGCTATATTAATCATTAAAACAAATTCTATATTCATAAAACGAAAGAATAAAAATTCTAAAAACCTTACTATCGTTTCATTCTAATTTCCCTTCCATTTCTTAAACTTTTTATTGACTTTTACCGAACATCTAAATTATGTTTGATTTTACATTAATTGGATATACATTTTTTTCTATCACAACCTGTCTCTATAAGAGGTGGATCGAATTATTTTCAATTTTAGTAAATGGGTTACGCTGTAAATAAGTTGCACTAAAATACTTTTTTTTAAAGTAATGAATTATGGGACTTTTTTCATGAATCTCTTGAATCATGCAATTTGTATTTATTCTTTAATATGTATTTTATGCAAAATTAATATATATATATATATATATATATATATATATAACGCAAGTTTTGTAATTAAGTTTATTCATCACAGAGAACAATATCAATCTCTTTTATTTATTTTAAAATATTGAAATATTGATTTTATTAAACTTCTCCTCAATTTTACATTATTCTATTCTAAAAACGATATTAATTATAAAAACAAATTCTACTTTCCTAAAACAAAAACAAACAAAAATAAATTTAAAAAAAAAGAAAGAAAAAAAAGAAAAAGAAAATTTCTAAAAACATTACTATTGTTCCATTATAATTTTTCTTCCATTTCTGAAACATTTTATTAACTTTTCCGAACATCTAATTATGTTTGATTTTCTATTAATTGAATATACTACCTCTGACAATAAAGTTTGGTGAATAGTCCTGTAACATTAATGTAGATGAAATATTAACGAAAGTTACCATACCATCCTTTGAAATAGTCATCTCCCATAACTATGCACTGCTGAGATCTGCTATACATGTCCTGGAAAATTCGCAAGAAGTCTTCTTTTGAGATTGAGTTCAAAAGCTTCGTCACGTTTCGTTGGGTGTCAGCAATAGGGTCAAATTTCTTTTAAAGAGAGTTTGAGTGGTGCAAATAGGAAGAAGTCTGGGGGATTGAGATCTGGAGAGTATGGTGGATGTTCAATTTGCACCATCCCACATGAATGTCTTTCGGTGTCTTGCAAAGCTCAGAAACAAACTTTAACCTGATCTTTTATTCGCTCATTTCTCTATTCTCAGTTAAGAACCAACACACTGAACAAGCACGTAGTAAAGCATGTCTTACACAGAACATAAACGACGCTCAACTGAACAACGGTGGGGGAAGATGGTCAACACTTCCCTCTTTGCAAGTGCAGCATTTTGTTTCCCCAGTGTTGCCAGATCGGTCGTTCTGAATTCATTCACTGAACTTTATTGTCAGAGGTAGTACATTTTCTCTGTCAAAACCTGTCTCTATAAGAGGTTCATCAAATTATTTTCAATTTTAGCAAATGGGTTACGTTGCAAATGAGTTGCTCTTCTAAAAAAGATAATAAATTATGAGACTTTTTCTATAAATCGCTTGAATCATGAAATTAGTTTTTATTTTTTAATATGCGTTTTATACAAAATTAATAAGAAATCTAAAAACGCGAGTTTTGTAATTAATTTAATTCATGAGAGAGAACAATTTCAATCTCTTTTGTTCATTTCGTAGAAAACTTTCTTTATTTTGAGTTATTACCATCAACGCATTATAAAGATGTAATTTCATTGATGTATTACTCTAATTTTAGGAACATTATTGAACTCTGAAAATGATTTTTTTTAGATTCTAATAAGAAATTATGAAAAGAAATGAATGATTATAAATCTATTTAAAATATGTGCGGAAAAAATTATAGGTGTAGAAAAATATACAAAGTGTAAAATTACATACACTTGGCATTGAATACGTTACATGTGTCTGTATATCATAAAAGATTTTTAATTTGCCGTTTTATTTCGATTTTTATTAATCCTTTCCTAATTTATTCGTTCTTTCGTTATTTAAAATTAAAATTATGCCAATTTGTATAATTTATGAGTAGTTGACGATTTATATAAGTTGTCGAAATGGGTCGGTGGAATAATCAAGTAGTGCTTGCGATTCCGTAATAGAGGATTATCATGCATTAAAAATATTCTAATATATGTTTAAATTTTATTTTGAAATTACAATGCAATTTCACGTGTAAGTGTGAATTACACGAATTAAGCGTGTTTTATTTTCATATTTTATAGTATGCATAATTTATGATGGGTACATATTGTGGTTGCCCATAACGACTAATTTTTCAGAAGATTTAATGAATCTTTTATGTTTCAAAAAAGGGATTTTTAGAAAATCATGTAACACTATTTAAAAAAAAAAAAAAAAAAAAAAAAAAAAAAAAGAGTTGAAATATTGATTTTATAAAATTTCTCTGAAATTTTATATTATTCCATTCTTAAAACGATATTAATCATTAAAACAACTCTAAAAACATTACTGTCGTTACATTCTAATTTCCCTTTCATTTCCCTGACACTTTTTATTAACTTTCCCGAATAACTAATTATGTTTGATTTTGTATTAATAGAATATACAATTTTTTCTGTCAAAACCTGTCTCTATAAGTTGTAGATCGAATTATTTTCAATTTTAGTAAATGCGTTACGTTATTAATGAGTTATTTTTCAAGATTTTTTTTTTTTTTTTTTAAGGTAATAAATTATTGGACTTTTTTTATGAATCGCTTGAATCATGCAGTTGTTTTTTATTCTTTAATATGTGTTTTATACAAAAATAATATTAAAACTAAAAAAAAAAAAAAAACTTCAAGTTTTGTAATTAATTTTATTCATGAGAGTGAACAATTTCAATCTCTTTTACTCATTTCGTGGGAAAAAAAAACTTTTTTATTTTGTGTTATTACCGTTAATTCATTATAAAGATGTAATTTCATTTATGTATTAATCTTATTTTAGAGACATTGCGGAACTTTGAAAATGACTTTTTTGCGTGGCTTTTTTTTTAGATTTTAATAAGAAATTATAAAAAGAAATGAATGATTATGCATTTATTTAAAAGATGTATAGAAAAAAAATAAAGGCATAGGAAAGCATTTAAAGTATATATGAAATATTAAACGCATACACACACACGAAAAAAAAAAGTTATTAGATTATTATATATGAAGGAAATACAGGGTCTTTTTAAAAGAATGACCAGTTTATAAATGACCATTCACAATAATGGGTAAGTGTTATCACAGATTGCACAGAGGATTCTGTTTAACATTCCTTTCAAAACATGTTATTATTTAATTAATAAGCTCAAATTGCTAATTTAGAAACATTAAATCTTCACATAAATTGGAATGACATAGAGAGGTGAGTGTGAAGAATAACATTATAAGACACATGCCCTTTCATTTACGATATTACATGATATATCGCACATTAAATTTAAAGTTTGGGAATTGTTTTCAATAGCGCCCCCTGGCGACAGAAAGACAAAGATGGGGGCGAAAATTCTAACTGTTGAGATTTGTTATGCAGATCTTTTTTATTATTATTATTTTAGGGTAAAGTTTTGAAATAGTAATGAATAAAATAAACATTAAACACCCATAGTGGTGAAAAAAAGAATAAAGGGGACCCGGAATCGGTGCTTAGTAATGTATAGGCCAAGAGCTTCAAAATGATGTGTCATATGAATCAATTTCCTGTCGAAAGAATGCATATAACTGTCTGAGATCGAAATAGACTCGTGCATTATCATGAATGATAATTAACTTATAGTTTACTTCATCGGATTAAACGTCTCATTTCCAATTAAATTATAAGTTATAATTAAAATAAGAGTGTGGGAAAAAGGACTACAAATATCTCGCATAGAAATACAAATATCTTACAATTATATAGGATTGTAACACGCGCCTAACCATTCAAAAAAAAAAAAAAAAAAAAAAAAAAAAAAAAAAAAAAAAAAGGGAAACATAGACTGTCACGCATCACGTGATCTGAGCTCTGCTGAATTAGAAATGTAGTTCAAACATTTTTCGTCTTTAAAAAAAATTTGGCAACACTATTTTCTATTAAAAAACATTCTATTCTAAGTTATGTTCGAAAATTCGAAAGTTGGTTGTGAGCAGTGAGTTCATGTCTTACTGTTGGTGTTGTATGCAACTAAAGTTATGTAAAAATAAGCGCTATTTGTAAATATTTTATGTGTGTTTATTGTTCTAAGTGTTAGTGCCGTCTTTCATGAAATAAAAATTATTTAAAGAAGGTGATAGCCTCCGAGACATCCATAATTAGATAAGTGATGCTTCTTTTCTTGTAAATAAGTAAGACTGAGTTCTTACAGGATTACAAATATAGCATTAACGGCAGTTAAGTGTTGATTGCAATTATTTCGTGAATTACTTAATCCTGAAGTGCTGCTGCATTCCTCATCCTATAACCCATATAGCACACTTGCCTCCCCAGGATGTCCTGGGGAGGATTCACATCCCAGGACCGTCATCCCCCAGGCATCCCTGAGGATGCAGAAAATTGTCACCAGGAGGTCCTCAGGAACCGAAAATGTCCGCTTTACAGCATCCTGGCGCGCTCCTCAGGACATCCTTGAGGGTCCTCCCCAGGAGGTTCTGGGGAAGATTTGAGGAAGTCATATAGGAGGACTTTGGGAAACTTCAAGGTCACTAATATGTTTAAAAAAAAAATTAAAGCTATGATTTAATTTAAATTTTTTAGAAGAAAATGCGAATGTTGTTTTTTTTTCTATTATTCAGACGGATTTACATATACAGAGATTATTCAGTAACAAATTTCTTACCTTCATTTTTCCTGCTGGATTTGAACCTGAGTACCTTGGTATTCTGGACGCGCACTCTAGCCGTTATGCTGTAGGGTCAGTAAGGAATAAAGGTTTCTAAGGTATACATGCATTTTTACTCCGCTTTTGAAACTTAAAACTAGGAAATGTCCTCGTTTTTTGTGCCTTTTGCATACATTCGACATAAATTTAAATTAATAACCCTAAATAAATTATCAATAATTATTTGTTATAACATAAATGTCTTCGAATTAAATTTTTTTTTTAATGAAATTGTATTTTTAAATGATAAAAACATCCTTTTAGCTTTTAATACTTAAAATCCATTAAAATCTTTCTGTAGTTAGAAAATTGATTATGAACTATATATTTTGGCACACAATGAATGATGCAAAACGTTTCTGATGATAGCCCCTATAAAATTTAATTTTAGTTAGTAAAAATATTATTTCCAGAGATTAAAATAGCAAGAGGTTAAAACACATAGTTTCTTTAAAATTATGAATTTTTTTTAAATGTTTGAGAAATAAAGACTAAGTGAATCCTTTCAAAAATAAAATTTTTTTGCTCTTTCTCTCTCTTACTTTTTTTTTTACAGAAATTTTAATAGATTTTTTTTTCATTTTTCTCTTGGTGCTCTTATTAAATGAATTTATGAAATATATGTATATATATATATATTTAATTAGTCTTTTCTTTCCTAATTTTTACTCTTTGAAATATTTCATTTTTGCAGTTTCATAGCGAACCCCACCAGCGGCCAAGTGATTCTGCTCTCGAAGCTGGTAGATGGGAGGCGCTGAGTTTGTACCCAATCGCACCCGTCGGTCTAATCGTTCGGAGTTTTCCGCTCTTTTCTTCGAATCTTAAACTTCCTTGCGTAAATACGCGTTAGGTTCCTTTAGAAAGACCATCCGGAAGGCAACCCTCCTCCCTTGATGAGTTCCTTATTTTTTTTTCTTTTTTTTAATGATTGGCAAATAAAACCTAAGTAAATCCTTTCAAAAATGAAACTTTTTTGCTCTCTCTCGTTCTTACTTTTTTTACAGAAATTTTTATCGATTTTTTTTCCTTTTTACGCTTGGTTAAAGGTGCTCTTATTATATGAATTTGTGAAAAAAATATATAAATTTGTTTAGTCTTTTCTTTCCTACTTTTTACTCTTTGAAATATTTCATTGTTGCAGTTTCATACTGGGCCCCACCAGCGGGCAAGAGATTCAGCTCTCGAAGCTGGTAGGTGGGATGAGCTCAGTTTGTACCCAATCGCGCCCGTCGGCCCGATTGTTCGGAGTTTCCCGGGGTTTTCTTCGAATCTTGGATTTCCTTGCATAAATATGGCTTAGGTTCCTTTAGAAAGACCTTCATTGAGGGCAACCCCTCCCTGCCTTGATATGTCCCTCATGTTGATAATTGGCCGTCATAAATGCAACCAATCAACGAACCCGTTTTAAAGTGATTAGGTATATTTTGGCGAGTATTTATTAACGAATAATTATATCCGTTACTTATGAAATTTTCATATTGTACGATACGAATTACAGATGTCTGGAGATTTACCACTTGTTGCGGGATTAAAAAATACTGTAAAACCCCTGTATTATTTTATAACATTGTAAAAATATTAAAATTCTGCATTTTCATTGATAACACACCATTGTACAAATTTGTAGAATTTTGTTATATCAGAATTTGGTGTGAAAATCATTTGTAAGATTCTATCTTTACATTGAAACATTGCTTGAGTTACATAAAATAGAAACTATTAATAAAATTTGAATCTGTTAACAAAATCATTTTATTTTCTTATTGTTATAAATAAAATTACTTTTCAGTTAAATCTCCATTTAATAGTCTTTAAAAATTTGAAATCTTTATGTGCATAAAAAATTCAATATGCACCTTTTTCCATTTAATCAACGACGGGAAATATATTTGTTGATTTCTTGAAATGTATTTTTAGTAACTAAGATTTTAGGCAATTTTAAAAGCCTAAAAGAACTAATGTCTTTATTTAAAATATAAGATGTTTTTATCAACGATCTTAAAAATCCCAAACTAATATATATTTTCTATTACACATAAGAACAAATTTGATTGTAACACCTTTTCTTACTATGTCAAAAAATAGTCTGATTTCCAATTCTTAGAACTACACTCTTTTTTTTTTTTTTCTTTTTCTCTCCTTAGTGATTCCCGCGATATTTACACCATTCTCAGCTGGCAAAACTGGTTGGAGGGGGCGGGTAGCTTATTGCGAGCCTAATAGTAATCTTGTAATTGATGGAAGGTCGGGACGGTGATTCCTGCTTCAGAGCATTGTTTGCAGTTACTTTAAAATACTTTCATTGTCACCTAAGAATATGTGCATGGTAAAACAGGAAATTCCATGCTTTATAGATATCCAAAGAAATATAATATGAAATCGGTTTGTTAAATGAAGGTTTTAAGTAAAGCGATTTTTTTTCAGTTGAAAATTGTGATAAAATATTTGTTATTAAGGAAATATAGATAAATATTTATCTGTAATTTCAGAACCAAAAAATATTTATATTTCTGAAGTTTTCAAAATAAAGATTTCATTTTATCTATCATAATTTAAATAATAATAATGATATTATGTTTGCTAATCTATAAAAGATATTAGAAAAATAATTTGTAAATAAGACAATCTTAAATTAAAAAAAATAGGTTTTAAGAATCAGAACCAGAAACAATGGCGCCAACTTTTGAAAAATATTGAGTGTGCTCAAAAACATTTTGAACAAATACATAAATATTTAGTGGGCTCAATTAATAATGGCTGGATAGAGATAACAAATTATTCTGTGGGCTTGCGCCCCATGCGCCATATAAGTTGGCGCCACAGATCAGAAAGACACTTAAATTTATGCTTCTGTTTAGCTAACATTTTCGTATCTTCAACACATATATAATTAATTACATTGGCTAGGTAATTGATAAAAACCCTAAAACATTAAATTTGCATGAATTTATAATTTTTAACTGATTTTATAGGAATGTAAAATTTTTAAACAGAAAATCTTTTTAAATAAACCACGTATTGGTATGCATTTGGGGAGGAGGAGAGGTCATCTCAATATTTATATATTTTAAATCCAAAGGTACCATTTTAAAGGGAACTGTCCTATCTTTGAATTAGTGTTATGTGCTGTGATAAAAATGTTTAGTTTCGTTTCAAAGTTTTAAACGGGTACTTATGAACAAACTTACTTTAAGAATCTCTTTCTTTTTTCTTTGCATAAATACCTTTACCTCTAAATATCAGAAAAAATATATGATCCAGAATTGTCTTCTATTTAGAGATTTCAGTTTAATTTAGACTATAAATAATTACTATTTAGTTAATTTAAACAAGTTAAATTAATTTGCTAATTAATAAAAAAGTAATAATAACAAAAAAGCAAAACGCAACAGGTTATTGATTAATAATTAATAAAATATTGATAAATGTTAACAAAATTTGGTTTAAAAGATATATAATAGTAATTAGTATATAAAAATAGGAATTAACTGAAATAATAAATTAAAATTTTTAATTTAACTAAAAAAGGTTAAAAGTTATAGCAATAATTAAAAATAACAATTACAATTTAATAACAATTATCTAACTTGCTAAAAAAATAAGAAATCGAATGATTGATAAAATAAAATTAACTCATTAAAAATTTAGACCGATCAAATGGAATTTGATATTTCAATAAAAATAAACTAAATATTGTACTTCAGAATCACTCACGAGATGGCGCCTGCACTGTGACTTCCTCGGCACTTCCCCAGGAAACACTAACCGGGTACTTCCCCAGGAATGACTTCCCAGGTACTTCCTCAGGAGTAGCGTCCCTGGGAAGTTGCTCCGTGGGACACTTCTGGGAGCTTACTCCTGATGACACCGTAAAAGACTCTTCCCCGGGACGTCCTGATCTTGTCATTTTAGTATTAGGAGGAATATGGGATGACTTGGAGCTCCTGGGGAGGTATTGAGGAGCTTTTGTGCTATATGGGAACTACTCTGAGCGGTCTCAGAGATCACTTTATTAAAAATGAATGAAAGGCTCTAACTCACAGGGTACTGTTTCTGTATTAAACATTAAGTACAGAACTATTATAATTAAATTTAACTTATTAAGTATCTCTAGCAATAGTCTAGGGCTGAAAATGAAACATATGTCCACTGGTATTAATTGTTAACCGGGAAATTAACTGTAAGAGTTGAAAATATAGTAGTCTGTGAGACCACAGCAATGAAAGTTTAATAATGAGTCAAAATATATAAAATTAAAAGATAAATACCTTATTATTGAACTAATAAATAAAATTTATTTAATAATAATTCAAATAAAACATTAACTGAGATGCATAATCTTAAATGAATTACAATTAAGCATCGCAAATTTCATTATTAATAATTTACAAGAGATCCATTAAGTTCGAATTTTTAATCACGATTCACCACTGTTGTGTTTGTTACTTTTACTTTACTAATATGCACAGGATACCTTTTGTTGCTATTAAATATTTTGTATAATTGTTCTGTTCCCAATATATATAACTCTCGTCCCCTTTTCCTACAGAACTCATTTACAACTATTAATGGTTTATTTTGAATGCCAGGCGGAGACCACGAACTACTTATGATCAAGTGAATGCATGACCGTATGGCTCGCAAAAGGTATAAAAAACTGGCGCAGCAGAAAATTACAAACTTTTCTACTACAAAGTAAACATTTATACTGTCTGTAAATATTCAATAAGTTTAACTTAAAGGCGATTTTGTGTAAGTATGTTTTATTTTTTTAAATTTTTTTCTAATTCTCCGTATAATCCGGATTTTTAAAAATCCGGATTGAGTCTGGTCCCAATTAATCCAATTTATCGGGGTTTTACTGTATTTTTTTAGTATCCCCATGAGTACGCGTATGCCAGGTTGGAAATCATTGACTTATAGGGGCCGTTCATAAACGATGTCAGGCATTTTTTCCATATTATTGACTCTCTCCCCTCCTTTGTCACAAAGTGTTACACTTCACTATACCCTCTCCTTCTCTTTTTTTCACTTGTCACGCTACATTAAATAAATCTATACTCGCAATTCAGAGGCAAAGCAGTACGTTTCAGATTATATTTCAAATTTTATTTTTAAACTTTAACTATATGTTTTAAGGATATTTGTGAGCTGAATAGCAAAAGTGATTCGTGTACTTATTTTGTAAGATATAAGGTTAAAGTTTGCAACAAAACACATATAGATAATTAATATAGAATAGTAATAAAATTTTAATATGAAAGAACAGATGAAAACAGCAGTATTTAGGAATTTGAAATAGAATTTAACATATTTGGCTTTGAATATTATCTTTATGAGCTCAAAATATTTTAATTTTAAAATAATTTCATACTTCGTAATGTAATCTACTGAATTTTAATGCTTTTATATTAACTAAAATGCATAACGTCACATTTTTTCTTACCCCCTCCCAACCCCTTATTACAAACTATCACAATTTCACATTGACATCATTTATGGACCCGTATAGTAAAAATTAAATAAAAAATCTTCCGGTATCAATGAGAAAGTTTCGTTTTTTTTTTTCCCTTTTTGTTTTGTTTTGTTTTGTTTTCTTTTTTTTTTAAGTTAAACTTGGTAACACTTTTCAGATTCCGAAGTTTTCTGAATGTTCGCATAATTCAAGTATTGATTCTATTAAACTTCTCATACGATATTCATAAAAAATATATATTCTGTGTTAACGTAATAAAAATAAGTGAAAAAAACACATTTCCATTATAATTTTTCTTCCTTTTCGAAAACTTTTCATTAACTTTTTGCTTGAACAACTTATTATATTTGATTTTACATTAATTGAAATACTTTTTCCATCAAATTGTTAATTATGATTATTATGAAGAGGTGGATCCAATTATTTTCAATTTTATCAAATTATTGCTATGCTTTAATGGGAAAAGTTCGTAAGTCTTGAAACTTTTTCAATAAAAGGTTGTATTAAGCACTTATCTTCCTCTCTTTTATTTCTGTTTTCTATAAATGTAATAAGGAAACTAATAATTTCCCCTAAGTTACATAAAAAGGATTCCAAAAACAAAAAGAAAGGTTTTAGTATTTTTATAATTTCAAATATTCTATTTATTTTTATTAATGTTATTCCAATTATTTTTAGCTTAAAATACTGATGCATTTTCGCCCATGTTTTGATCTAATTAAAAGAAATTATTGGTGTTCAGAAATAGTTTCCTTTGGAGCTTTTAGAGGAGTGTTGGGTTTTTATTAAGAAATGAAATGCTAAATATATAAAATATATACATTTACATAAAATAGTAATTAAAACTAGTTGTTGAGAGCCGCTGTAATACTTATCCATCATGGATATGCATAATATAAAATATGAAAATAAAAGATGTAAACTATTTTAAAATGCATTGCAATTCCAAAATAAAATTAAAACTGTAGTTTAAACAATATTAATTTGATCGGATTAATTTAAACGATAATTTTTTGGTCGATGGTTTACTCTAGTAGCATCGAATTGCGTAAAAGAAGTAACCTTATAATTCCAAAAAAAAAAAATAATAATCATTGTAACTAACAGTTTACTGCTCTGAATTAAGCATCTCATATCCAGTTAAAGTATATATTTAAATTAAAATTTGAATTAAATACAGGCTCATGAAAAATCGAAGAGTATGAAAAATAGGATTACAGATATCTCGGTAAATAATTATCCGATCTTCTTCGTTTTATATGCAAAGTTTATGGGGTTTTTTTTCGTATTTTACATTCACTCTTTAAAATTAAAAAAATTCGAAAAGTATTATGTTCGTTTCATCAGAATAAATATTTTGAGAGTCCAAATAATTCCGGATTATCGAGATTACTGATATAAGCTTCTTCCCATTATTACATACTATATGCACACCAAATTGTAAAACTCTATCTCAATTTGTTCGGAGGATAGAGTGTTTAAAGACATACAGACAGACAGACGGCAATTTTTTTTTCTAAAAATATGTTTTTCGGACTCCCCAGCGTCTAAAACATGTAAATCCGTCAAAAAAAAATCGATTTTCAAATTGATTTTAAAACTCACCCTAAACTTCGTATGATGGGTAAGTAAAAATACATATAGGAAAACAGGATAATGGGCATGTAATGTTACAATATAAGGTACCCTGGGGTAATAACGCCACGTTAAGGTTCTATCAATTTTCACGGCTTAGTTTTAGATTGTATTTTTCAAACAAATATAGGATTTGATACAGCAACTCATTGACTATCTATATAAAATAAAATAATTTAACAGATATGTATTCATAAAATGTAATGGCGTTTTTTCTTGACCAATACTATTTGGCGTTAATACCCACCTATATGGGTAATAACGCCTTGCAAACAAAACTATAAAATAAGTCGGAATAATGGCATGTAGATTGCCCAATTTTAAAAATACTAACTCTACAGTTCTAGAAATTGACAAATTGCAATCTAAGCTATTGAAAATGTACAATTTTTTGTGACTCTGAAAGAAAAAGAAAGCTGTGGTGGTGGCGGGGGGAGGAGGCAAAAGAATATCAGATTCTAAGCTACGTTGTGCTTAAAAATGACCATTTAAATAGAATTATTAGAAACATTGCACGGATTATTTGAATCAGCATTTATATTCCCATGTATGCATTCTATGCGATAGAAAATATGGATTTTTTTTGGGAAAGTGAAAGAAAAAGGAGCGAGGGGGGAGCTTCAACAGAATATAACACCCTTTGTCTCTCGTTGCTTAAAAAGTCCCGCTTAAAAAGTCCCGCTTAAATATGATTATAAGAAACATTGCATGGTTTTAACCATTCATAATGTAATATTTTAATCATGTGAAGTTTTATTATAACTAGAGTTATATGTAATAAATATTTTTGTTAAACCTTAACTGCTGTTAGCGTCTCACATACCGCTGAGTTTTTCAAGTTTCAGAGTTTAATTTGCAATTTTTAGTTTAACTATAGATACCGGGAAATTTTTGTTTCATTTGGAGTCCTATTACTATCGCTAGAAACTTTTGAATAGCTAAATTTTATTTATAATAGTCCTGTATATAAGGTTCAATACAAAAATAATATTCTAAAAGTTAATTTAACATTTTATTCATCGTCAGATTAAGCGATCTGACAGGCCGCTCACAGTAAGTTTTGCGACATTTTTTGTCACAGCAGTTAAGGGTTAATACTATTATAGTAATCTAGTAAATAGTTTTTAACCCATAACTCCACACTAATGCGGATTCTCCAAACCTACAGTTAAATTGTCGACGTTTTAAAGAACATGCATTAATAAATTTTTAATAAATTGAATAAAAATTTTGATTAAAAAATATTATCCCAAAGAGATCTCTTATTCAATTTTATACATAATTCATATGGTTATATATCATTATCTCTATATTAGCAACAAAATTAACCTTTAACTGCTGTTAGCAATCTGACTTAACACTGTACCCCCTCCTTCCCAAAAAAATAGCGTTTAACGTGTATTTTCGAGTTTAACTATAGTTACAACTGAAATTCTCTTTCGTTTGGAGTTCTCGTAATATTGTTAGAAATATTTGAATAGATTAAATTTAATTAGAATTAATTCTGTACAAAAAGTTTAGCGCAGGAACAGTATTCTACGATTTTTTATCATGGATCGCATTTTAACCTTTAACTAATGTTACCGGTCTCGTAGACCACTATTTTTCTTTTAATTTTTTAGTTTAACTTGTAATTTTCAGTTTAACTGCAAACACTACCGAAATTTTCTTTCATTTGGAATTTTAGTACTATCACCAGAGACTAAATAGGTGAATATTAAGTATAATAATACTCTTGTATAAAAAGTTTAGTACAAAAACACAATCCTATGAGTTATTCCCGACTTTTATTCATCTTTCAATTTTGTGGTCTCATAAACCGCATCACATTCATACGTTATAATTTCTGTCACATCAGTTAAAGGTTAAATTTATAAAGTTTTGAAAAACCGAACGCTGAGAAAGCGGACAGTTAAAATTTCGAACTCAATTGAACAATCCAGTGGAAATTTAATAGAAACTTGATTTTGAAGATGTTCGAATTTGAATCTCGAAAACATTTTGATATAGTTTTATTCACAAGAGTTAAAAATTATTTTTTACATATAGTCTACAGATCAAAAACCTTATCTCGCAAATTTTAGATCAAGCGTTAATTTTAGTTGCTTGTAAAAACAATAAGACCTAAAAATGAAACAAATTAACTTGAAGTTGTTTTTTGCGATTTATATGACTCAAAACCCTTCTGCGCAGAACACATGGGTGTCATTTACCTGATTATTTCATAATTATGCAAAATATAAGCACTTGGCGTTATTACCCCAGGGTACCTTACATATGTTGTATCAAAATTTTATTTTGCAATATTCATTTAAATGATTCTAAATTTACGGCACATTCATTATCTACCTATTTCTTAGTAATCTGTATCGTTTATTCGTACCTAATTTGTCAATTTTAAAACGCATATATGAATAATTATCTTATTCGTAATCTTAATTACTTTTAATCCCTTCATAAATTTTTATCAACTTCCAAAACTGTATTCAGAATGAAGCTGTTTTTTAGGTACGGATATTTTTAAAAGCATTTTGTACTATTTTCTTTGTGCTGTGCAAATATATCGTTATCATTTTAGGAAGTTTTGTACATGATATCATAAGATATCTCTTGAGGAAAAGAAGTTTGTTTTTATATATCGATATCATTTTTGGTACAACCAAAATTTTCTCGTTTTATATGTAACGTGGTCTTTACACGAAAAAGTACTATGTAATTATTTTTTTAAGTGTTATCTCTTTTTAAGAATATACAAAGTTATTATTGAAATGACTAAATTTTTATAAAACTATTTTATTACAAAACGTAGAAAGCCTCAACGTTTGACATTCTTAATTCTTCTTCAAAGTTAAGGCATATTTAATCGCTGTTCGAGAAATCATATGCGAAGGACATCTGAAAATAAAACTTGTGTTTAAAAATAAATTTAAAAAAAAAGAGAAAGAATGTTGCTCACCTGTTTTGTGGATAAGGATTTCTACTCCCTCCATCTCCTCCCTTCCGTGTGGCGCAAGTGCTTGAGTGGAGCAAGACATTACTAATGCTGAATCCATTATATAACAAAAATCTATTATAAAACACTTTTAAATTAGTATCTATTTTCCTTAAGTGTGTTTTGATATAAAGCTTTTTCATATATAAAGTGGTATTTTAATAATGTCTCTTCATTTGAATCAATAAAGTATGCGAAAAATAAAAGTAACCATTTTTGTGTATCACTTCACTCTGAACAAACAAATAAATAAATAAATAAATAAATAAAAATTAGACTTTGATATCGATATTATCACGACGGGGAGAGGGGAGGGGTTAGAAGAACAATAACGTAAGATATCGAACGAGGGGAGGGAACACAAAATTGCCAAAAAGTTGATAAAGTTATTTATGTACAACGCTTTATTCGATGAATCAATTTACCGCATATTTCATGTATCAACCTCATTATATAGAAATCATTGCGTCGGTAGATATGGAACACTTTTTCTAATATTCCCTCCCCCCTCTCACACTCTCCATTCATTAAGTAACCCATCACATTCCTCGGTATGGCTCATTCCGGAGTCTGGTTGACTCGTCCTGAAGTTTACATCCTACGGATTGTTAACAAAATCCGTGTGCATGAAGTCAGAAGAAAAATTCATGCCCCTATTCTAAGTGCTTCAAATATGTTACCTGGTGTCCGCAATTTTATCGAATTTTAATTTTGGTATTTAAGATCATAGCATGAAGTATCGATTCACGCATAAGCCTCAGAGCTTCACGACTATTTTCTTAGTGTGGGACTTGCTTTAAGTTTTTCATGACTGATGAATAAAAGCATAGGAATGGAAACTGGCTTCATTTATAATCGGAGAATCCCCGGATTCTTTAATCTATTGCTTGCTACACTCACGTTCTGGTCGTATAGATTAGTAGTATGACTGCAATTCAATCACTTTGTGTTCTCAATTAGAATAATCCGATAACAGATTACCAACAATTTCATGCAAGTTGGTTGGATTTGTCGAATTCAAAATAACACCACTATTTCACAAGCTTCTATGATTTAATGAAATTAATGTATCCTTGCTCAATCTTTCATAAAAAAAATGCCTAAAATATAAATATAAAACCTTTTTTAACACAAAGCAGAACGAAATTTTAAAAAAAATATACAATGTTTTTTTTTGTCAATACAATTTTGTCTCATCCTCCTACAAGCTACACTCACATAGCTGCCAACTTGTACGGATTTTTACCACCACTAAAATTAAATAGAAATATTTGTCTTGTTTCATCGTTATGGAAATCGTAAAATTTCGGTGATTATTTTAGGTGAAATTGCCTATTAAATTTTAATGATATTAAAAATCCGTACAGGTTGGCATTTATGCACTCACCAGACCCCATTCAGTTACAATTGTTGTTCTTGTGATTGATTAAATAAGGCAAATAACAACACTTGAAAATTAGCTGGAATATATTAGCTGTATATCTGTAATATGAATTGCTATTTTTTAGAGAAAGATCTTAGAACTGAGCATGCACACTGTATGCCATTTCTTTTCTATAAATAAGAGCTTTTTTCTATAAAACATTGCATTTTATAAACGTGTGATTTCGCAATTATATTATTTTTAAAAGTGAAGCATTTCCACATGTGAGGATTTTCAAAGTCACCGGTGTTAAAATTACGTACTTTTACAAAACATATTTCAGTTTTAAGAATTTCAATACACGCTGCTTTTAAAATAAAACGACATCATTTGCATCTGACTTTTACGTTCCATCTTAAGCAACATGTATAAAAAAAATATGCATATGACGTCACTATCGCGGAATGATACAGAAACCCAACAAAAAGCGACATCGCCATTTTAAAAAGTCAGTAAAAAAATTAATTATCTAATGATTCATATGCCTTAATTTTTTTGTTTATAATACTTGCATTTCCTATCAGAAATCATTTATTTATATTTTTTTAAAAATTCGAAAAGTTTTATTTCCCATTTTTTAATAAAATCGAATTTTTTCAGCTTTTTGATACGAATTAATTAAATGCCAAGTAAAAAAGTCACACAAATGTTCTTTAAAATACATTTTTGTAAAGAGAAATTTATGTATATTTTGCAATAACTTAAAAATCAGTTAATTGATACTAAAAACGATGATATTCTTGACGTAATTCGTATATTAATTACTATTTTTAACAATTGCTACGACAAAATGACAACATT
This sequence comes from Maratus speculifer, assembly GCA_964019185.1. NCBI lineage: Eukaryota > Metazoa > Arthropoda > Arachnida > Araneae > Salticidae > Maratus > Maratus speculifer. Next base: position 8,560,829 of record OZ025295.1, on the reverse strand, counting down.
TAGTAATCTGTTATTTTTCACATAAATGGAGTAGTCAAGTCGCCACCAATAGAAAAATATAATTAAAAACTACAAAAAATAAATTAATATCTGAAAAATAAATTAAGATACACTTTCAAACAAACTGCTTATAAAAGTGCATTTTTTTTCTCTGAACGATGGTGTAAATATCGAAAATGTGCGATGGCTAGCAGTTTAAAAATTGAAAAAAACAAAATGCCTTTGATGGATGAACTTAAAGACTCTCACAAATAAATAGAAAACTTAGTTTGAACCCCGATTATTGAACTTGAAATTGATATATAAATTGGATTTAATAGGAAGAAATTTCGTATCTTTGGCCAATTTTAGGTTTTATATTATTAGGGTTTCGTTCATCTGACATTTATAACATTTTTTGGAATTCAATTTTCATTCTTAGTTCGAACCCCGATTATGGAACTTGAAATTGATATATAAAGTCGATTTAATAAGAAGAAATTTCGTATGTTTCGCCAATTTTAGGCTTTAAATTATTAGGGTTTTGTTCATCTGCCATTTATAATATTTTTTGGAATTCAATTTTCATCCTATTTTAAAAACTTTTACGATTTATCAATGATTTAGCATTTCAAATTAAATTTTGAGCACTTTTTTCGCTTTTAATAAATTTAAATTTTATTTATATCTCTGCTATATTTTTCTTTTTAATTTCGGATTTAAAAAAAATTTGAATTTAGGATTATATTTAAATAATTTGACTTTAGTATTTTTAATTTGATTATTCCTTTTATAATTATTTTTAAGTTGCATTTATTATTGCTACCATCTCTGTAAGAATTTTATAAACATTAATTTGATTTATTAATTAAAGGACAAGTTCTTTTGTGAGAAACATTAAACGAACTCCTTTGTGCGATTTGCGATCACACTTACCTACTTATTTTATTTGTATTTAGATTTTACTATCTTTAACTTACTAGATGATAGATAAATAAACAACAAAAAAATGTGATAATTAAGTATAGAAGTAAGAGAAAATGAAATCGTTATATTAAAAATCTTCTTTACAGCGTTCTTTACTAACTTTTAAACTGCGTGTTTAAAATTGATTCATGAGATGCACTTCTCGTAATTAACTTCTTATGTAAAGTAGGTTTTAAGAGATTTAGGCAGCTGATATAAACTGTGGAGATTAATGTCAGCTTGCTTTATACTTAATCATATTTGATCAAGTAATTTTACAAAATCTCTGAGTCAATCCTTTTAGAAAGATGGATAATGTGTTTAATTAAAAGTCAACATAGTAGTGTTATCTTAAGAATTTAAAAGAATTTTTTTTTCAGTTTATGATTAAATCTACACATGTTGTCTTTAGTTTACAAGGATACCTTTAAAAATATCTGATTTACCAAATTTAAAAATTGAAAACATACTGCAGTTTATCGTACATATAAATAAAAAATTACATAAATACATATACAATTAAAATATAAATATTTCGGGCTAAGTTTTAGCTTCTCATCTATGCAAGAACATCAACTGACCAGAAAACTACATAAGTAGAGTTTGAAATGTAAAGTTTTCTTAATTATTGGTTCGTTCATAAGCAAATTTCTCCGATTAATGATTTTTTTGCAGTTCCACTTGAATACATAGCCTTGTTTTGATATGGTTCTTTATACTTTCTTTGATTTCAACTTTAATACTTTTAAACTGTAAATATAACATGTAGTTTTCTGGTCATTTGAATGTTATGTTGTTGTTGTCTTGTCCACGTAAAGCAAGAATCAAATAGCACCGAAGCTGTTCAAAACAGCCATGGCAATATCAAAGAGCTTTGGCGAATACAGCAGATGACAATCAGTAGGGTTTAGGTCTATTGAGTAAAGTTTAGCTAGTATGGAGGGACAGTTAAAAACATGCGTTGGAGATAGTTGGGTATTGGGGCAGTGAGGACAAGTATTTTAATTTTTTTGACAGTCTGGAAATATTTTCATTCCTTTAAAGTGTCTTGTGCGTAGTCTGGCTATGGTGGCCGAAACTTTACTATTGTAGTTTAGCTCTGGAAAGGAATTTATCTTAGCTGGTTGGGAGGCAAGTTTGCTTCTGGCTATTGCATTAGCATCGATAAGGTTTAGCCTATTGGAAAGTTGGCAGGAATTGCAGGCTTCTTTGGCCAGAATTTCCGCCTGCTCACTGCATTTAAATGTTATGAAAACGTTATGTTGATGAGGGAATAAAACTTAGCATGAAACTTTAGAATTTTTAACTGTATATGTATTTATGTAATTTGTTACTTATATGTTTCATGAATTGTAGCATATATTTTATTTCTTAAGGATACCTTTATTTATTACATTACTTAAATGATACAACGTTTAGCTAAATATTAAAATCGCAGTAAACTATTTGCAATCGAGCTCATTTTTTGCGAAATCGGATGTAGCAAATTATTGATTAATACGAGGTTCTTCAGTCCAATAGATCTCCAATTATTTTGTAATGTTAAGGGAAAACAATACTGGCCGTAATCCTATAAAAAATATGTCATCTTTAAGATTCGTTTCCTCGGAAACTACCCGGCAGATTTCGGTAAAACTTGAAATCCTTATTTACTGGATTGTGCTCATGATTTGCGGCAGATAATGTCAATTAACAAAACATTCAATTTTTAAGAATTTTCTTTTTTGAAACTTGAAGTTTTTTAAAACTGTGTTTTGGAAGATATAAAAATATTAATATTTATGCATATTGGGCTTTATGTAAAATATTTTCATATTTTGCATGGAACAATTTTAGTATATGTTTATGCATTTATTATTATGATTTCATTTATTTTTTGGCTATTAGTAATAATAAGAATGCTAAAAGTTTGCTGAATATTCTTTGCACCGTTGACTTTATTTTTACTAAACATATATTTCATCTTTTAAATTTAAAATATACTTCCTGAAAGAATCATGTGGGATAAAACACAAAACATATTATAAAATATTAATATCGGTTAAATCTATGGTATTACGACATTCTCCAAATGTTACCAAAAACTGTTCCTTAGCCTATTGTCATATGAAACTGATTTGAGTAGCACGGAAAATAACTATTTTCCTTACACTTCAAAAAATGGCATAATCGTTAACTTTCAAGAAATCTATTTGGATAGCTATTGTTAACGTTATTAATGTAAAAATAATTTCTTGCTCAAAAATTCTGCATAACAGCACCACCCGTTGAGTAATTTACACTAAAATATAAACAGTATAAATTCATGTCAAGACTTAACTGAATCTTAAGTTTCATGGCAACCCTTTCATTAGTTATTGAAGTAACAGCTCTATTGCGCGAATAGTAAAAAATGCAGCATAGAAGCGCCATCTATTGATAGATTTATACCAAAAAACAAATCAACATCAATTTATATTAGGGACTACCTGAATATAAATTTTTGTTAAATGCTGTGCATTAGTCTTCGGTTAGAGCGCTTACAAAATTTATGGCACATACAGATAATCAAACAGAATCACAGACTCACAGGAAGACATTTTATAAAAACATGTTTTTAGAATCTCTGGTCCCTAAAATGTATAAATCCGTCGAGAATTTTCACAAATCAAAAAAAGAAAAAAAAGTCAGAGAGAGAATGTGAAGCTTGCCACACTTAATGGTGCGTGAAGCATAAAAGTTTGAATACACTTTGTGCAAGCAATAACACGTAATAAAAAAATTGTGACACATATCGTACATTTTTGAACCATTGCCAAACAACTGTAAAGGTATTTATTCTTTGTTTAATAATTTATTTATAGAACTACAAGATATTTTACAAATCTAATAAATTCAATCAGAAGAATTTAATCAGAATTGTAAGCAATGACAATATTTTATGACCGAAGAACCTAATAGGAAAACTCAAAGACTGTTATGCTATCCACCTAAGTCAACATGAGTTACCTTGCGATACATCACTTACTAAAAGTCTTTAAGTCTTTGAAATTCTTCTTGACACCGATAGTAATTTCCTGTCTCCGTTTGTTTATTAGTTCGAAATAATTTTTGACGAAGGAAATGTTAGGGTAGAGCTATCTCCAGCATATTTGTATAGAATACAGGATTTATATATGGTAATAGTATATTATATTATATATTACATTATATACGTATATAGCAGAATCTCGTTACAACAACACGTTAGTTTAACAAATTTTTCAATTTAAAGAATATTATTTGGATTGTTTAAGAAAATCTATTATGCTATTTCAATATGAAAATATTCGCTTTAAAGATTTTTCGTATAGAGTCAGTAATCTGAGCTCCTTAGTGTAACAAAATTTTACTGCATATTTTATTTCAAAATATGTTACTTTAATTTTTTACAAAGAGATCGTATATGATATTTAAGCATGTAACAAGTCACAGACACACTACTTAAAAATACAATTTTTTTCACAATGTAAATGACGATAAATAATATACCATACATCTATATTATAAAGATCAAACGATCTGTGTGCAACGCATACGTCATTTTGAGAAAAGCAACACTTTGAACTTTGAAATGAAATGTTTATTTTGAAATTTTTGCTGCTGCAAATTTTTAAATTTCTAAACATCGCATATTTTTATTTTTTATACCGTCGGATAGAGGAAAAATGTACTTTTAATTATTTTGAAAACTGGTCTTAATTTATTTGTGAGCTATTAATTTTTTTGTAGTTTTTGATACATTTTTGTTATTGTGTATTCCAAAAATGCTGATGCTACAAGAATTAAGATATGTCTCAGGAATATCTATTCTCAAACAATAGCAATTGAGACTTCAAGTTTTGAATAATAATAATTTTAAAATGATCAAATTAAAATGCGGATATGAGAGGTGCATATGTAAATTTTGATAAGGTGAAAACACTGTCGGATTTAAATTTTACGGGGGGGAAATTCTATGATTGAGTCAAAGTGGAAAAAATTTCGATGTTTTCATTTTGGAATATCTAGCAAGAGAGCCTTAAATGATAACTTTGCCATAATAACAGATCTTAATTATATTTTGAGACTTACATATGCTGTTAAAGTTTAATTTTAATAATTTCTACAACTGGGTTTTTAGAAATGGAATTTTATCAATTTCAGATTAAATATCATTTGTTTAAGAGTGAGAATTACCAATATAATGTGCATTTTTTTATTATAACTAATTTTGTAGGTTTACTATAAATCAATAAAACAGTTCCTTCTTTGACGTTTTCTTTCGTCGAAATCGACCGATTCCACCTTCTATTTTACAATAAGCATGTTGTACTACAGCTCATTTATGTATCGTAAACCGAGGTTACCTTGTCATGTTTTAGACACATTTTTGTACATATCTTTTTTTATTCTTCGAAATCGGGTCTAAAATAAATAAATAAATAAATAAATAAATAAAATAAAGACAGGCGTATCGACCAAACGATTCCCGTGAACATCAAAATGGATTCAAATGTATACGAGAAGAATTGTAAAGGAAAAAAAAAAGGTGAAAAACTCATCCCAGGTTTGGGCTAATTTTGTCATATAGCTTCAAATATGCTTTAAATCTATCAATAGGCGATGCATAACAAACTTATCTCAGATATCGATATAAAATTAAAAAGTATACCCCCCTTAGATCTCCTAAGTATATATTAACTATTAAATTTTACGATTTAATGCAAAAAATATGATTTTTCTATTTTTCTTTCTCTGGGTGAAATCATTGATCATATCATCACCTGGAGTGTTGTTAGTCAAAACAGGGATATTAACACTTTCCAGATTAAAATAGTTTTTAATTACCATCTTAACATCGTGCTTGGTTAAGGGAAAATCCCAGTCAGCCACAACTCCCAAGGTCTTGGATATCACTCGCTCTTCTTCAAATTGAGGATTTTAGGACGACCTACAGACTTGTGACTTCCAAGGCCCTTACTGACAAGAGTACTACGTGGTATTTGGTATTTTGTAGCAGTTAGTTTTTTACTTATATTTTTATTGACAGCTGTCACTTTGTTTGCCACACTCTCTTCAGTGTAATTGCGATAATTCTGTTTCCCTGGTGTTTTTTCATAGGTCCTCATTTTGCCCTTGCTGCCTAAGACCCGTAAAGAAATCGAAAATTAATTATGAGCGTAAAACAAAGCAATATATATACTAGCAAAAGCCGTGCTTTGTTTGGATTCGCGAAGCATTATTTTATAAAACAGATACTTGAAAGTAAAAATATTTTTTAATGTTATTTTTGCATCTTTATTAAACAAAAACGTTATTTTATGTTTTGGCGCATTTTAATTTTTTATTTATGATGTAAGACTGGCATAATAAAATATCTTCAAAGCAAACTTTTACAAAATATTTTTAAAATTTCAACTAAAAGCTCTTTAAAGATGTTTTTACAATTTCCAGTAACCACTGGTGTTTTTTAAAGTTGTTTGAAATATGCATGTTTCCAATCTTTGTAATTAAAATCAAGTAATCTTTGATAGTTATTTTAGAATAATATATTTGAAGAGAGCTTGAAGAAAGTTACTTCGTCAAAATCCTATTTTCTGGAAAAACATTTGAAATCTGCTCTCATTAATACTATGAATTTTTAAGTGTGAAACTTTTTTTTCAAATTTCTTCGTTTTTATACATGTTAGCGTATCAGAATTTATGATATTGTAGAATTTTTCGTAAGGAAAATTTCTATTGAATGCTTAATTTTGAAGGATTTTCACTCTCGACAACGTTGCGTACGTTTTTAAGCCAACTGGTGTCTATATATCCTCAATATCTACAACTGCTTCATCTAATGTTTAACCTTGGGGTTTATGAATTGTAACAGCAAAAGCTAACTGCAGAAGAAATTCTTTCCTTGAGCAATTTATGCTTCCAATTTTCCAGAATTTAATTATTGGGGGAATTGGTACACACCAATTCTTATAAGTTAAATTATTATAGTATTCAAATTTGCCCATGATTATTCGCGATATCTGGCCTGGTGGCTTGTGATTTTCTTTATTACGTGCAACAAAGTCTAAAGTCTTGTTCAATAAACCTTTTTCGGTCCACAAATAAGAACGTACTTTAGATCCAAATGATAAAGTAAGAAATGGTTAAAGTCAATTTGTCGTTTCTGAATTGGCCAACTTTGCTTTAGTATATTTATAAAGAGCTTGAATCGAGGCAACAACTTCACGCTTCAATTTTCTAAATTTTTTATTTATATAACAAATTTCACAATTAATTTTATTTGTTTACAATTCTTTTGTTGCCACTTTACAAAAAAAAATATCCACAATGCAATTTTTTTTTAAATGTTTAAGTGTCATCTGTGCAAACGATTTTGCTGAATAATGAAAACATATTTTATTTATTAAATTAATCATGATTCTATCTATAATTATTTACTCCATGATTTATATTTTTTTCTGAAAATATACGCGTTTCATTTTTTATTTATTTGCTGAAATGCGTCCGTATTGAAAATGCATGTAAAATAAATTAATTAAAATAATAAATTTTTTAACGTCTTACTGTAAAAAAAATTATATTGTGCAAATCTACAGATCATAATTTATTTTTGTGTTTAATTTCAAATCAAAATACTGAATAGTTTTTTTGTAAGGCGTACGACAAAATGTAATTTGAGTGGACTAGTAGAGGATTCGCTTCGCTCATCCTAATAATAAACCCGTCCATCTACAATGTGACATAGTTACTCTGGCAAAGAATGTGAAAGTAATCCCAGATTACGACATTTTCGTGAAATTTCAGACAATGACATATTTGTTAAAATTAAAAAAAATCTGCATGGATAGTTCATATAAAAATTAGTAAAGTAAATTGCTTGCGTTTATGTCGGCCAATTATCTACACTTGGGATATAGGTTCTAAAGGGGGGGGGTTGCCCTCTATGGGGCTCTTTGTAATAGAGACTAACTCGTATTTATGCAAGGAAATCCAAAGTTCGAAGAAAACTATGGAAAACTCCGAACGGTTAGGCAGACGGCCGCGATTGGGTTCAAACCCAACAGCTTCTGTCTACCAGTTTCGGAAGCAGAACCTCTCGGCCACTGCTGGCGCCTATAAAGCTTATTTTGTCTCTCAAATTAATAAAAGAAGAAATCTTTCCCGATAGGGTTAATAAATACCATAATATAAGCTTCGAAAATTGATAACGTATCATGTTTTAGATACAACTTCCATCGAAATATGTTTGTTAATTTACGACGACTGATTTTTGTGAACAATTTTATAATGTACGACAGTTTTATGGAATCGTGTACAAAGTAATAATCTGTTTAATTGTCTGAGTGTCCTAAAACAAATAATTAATATTACCAAATTGCGATTTTTCACTGTATCATAAAGTTTTATTTGGTAAAATATTGCTGTAAAATGTCTTTTCTTAATAAATTTGTTTTGATTAGTCAACCGGATGTCGTTTAACAAAATTCGAGTTGTAACCCATGGAATTCAGCAAACATTTAAAAGAATTGACGGACTGAATTAATAAAAATAATGATAAAAATAAATACAATAAATAATCAAATTTGTATTGGCTAGTCTAATTCTTAAAATAAATATATTGCTTTCAACTCAAGTTTAACTTCAACATTTCAAATTATTGAAAAAAAAATGAAATGGTATTCTTACGTCATCAGTAATATCGAATTAAGATAATGAAGTTAAGTTATTAATTGTGGCTTGATTTTTAGTATTGCCTAAAAAAACTCAACGAAAATTACGTCAATATGACACAATTATAATTCTTATTTTAAACGAAATCAATAAATGACATCTTTTTCACTATCACAAAAATATACATGCATGCTTTTCATATTCACATTTACTATTTTAAAATCATTTTAACGTGCAATAGATTATTATTAAATACACTCTCAAAGTTTATATTTCGGTCGTCAGTTACAATGCTCATGCAATTCTTACTTCTTCTTTACTATGACATCATTTTCACCCAATTAAGTCTTGTGAGATAAACGTTTTAATTTAAATATCAGTGGAATGTAGACAATACTGAAATGTAACATCTTTATGAGTAAAAATGCATTGTTTAAACTCATGATACCATTTTCTGTCAAAAAAAATTGGTTGCCTGTAAAGTCGGTATACGGGCGAAAGTTTTACGTGACAACGACTTTGAGTTGTAAAATAATTTTAATGTGAATATTCATTCGTATAGTAGGAAGAAGGATGAAATAATAGTAACAATTTAAAACATTTATTTATACAAAGAATTATATTTAAAACATTAATTTATACAAAGAATCTCGCACTGAATTTCATATTAACAAAATTTTATTTTTACCTTTACACATACATACGTATTTATATACAAATATACATACAATAACTTGCAATACACTGTGTTTGTTAAACACATTTTACTTCATGTTTATTGATGTCAAATGTTGAATTTTGTAAACAGCATATTAAAGAATTTTTCAATGAGCAGAATATAACTAAAGTAAAATGGTTTTCACTAATCACATATCATTAGTTTTCCATAATATACCACCGAATTACGAAATAAACTACACTTATTTTCTTTGTACTTTATACTAATAACTAATACATAACGTATTTCGTCTTAGTTTGATACTATCTAAAATTCCTATTAAGCACCGCCCCTTCCTTGCAGCGAATTCACATTCACGTTCAGAAAATGGTCCCACAAGTGACCGGAAAAAGTTAAGAGAAAAGTGAGCGCGTATCGTGAGCGGAGCGTAACGTAACGTAACGCAGTTTCTTGAAGTGTCTCCCGGCAAACCAATTTACAAGACGTTGTCACGTCAAAATTTTCAAGGAGTTATTTTTAATTGTTATACGATGATGGCATCCGTAATGATATGATGATTCCCATCATTTATTTTTTATCTTTGCAACAAGGGAAATAATCAAATTGCCACTGTTTTGAAGAAATTTCATAAAAAATCTTTTAAATTAAAAATAAAATATAAATGGAAATAAATTAAAAAAAATAGCTAGAATGGGCACATCTACATATGAACAAATTTCATCAAAAAGAATAACTATCAAAATCGGTCCAATAAAAAACTGAGAGCTGGTGATTAAAAATTAAGCCTGGTCTTTTAAATATATAAAAAGACCGTATCTAAGTAAGGAAATTTAAAAGAACCGATGCATGGTTAGTAAAGAAAAAAAAACAGACATTTTAATAAATTGCATACATATTTTTCGAAAATTACAAAACAGAAACAGTGTTATTAATTATGTATGTTTTGGGAGACACACGCATAAAGAATGTCCATCCTCCAACTCTTTCTGAAATCACATATACTCTGCATATAAAATTAATCAATCGCCCAAAGAACATTACTAATGCTAGGAAACGAGTATTTATTTCCAGCACACCAAGTTTCTTTATTAGGCGACTGTTATTTCGCTTAGAAGACATAAAAATATTTTGATCGTGCTCTAAAAGATATTTATTGATCTTTCTATCAAAAGAATGCATAAAGTTACAGAAACAAGGGTGAGTAAAATAAAGAAATAATTCAGAAGAGAACGAAGAAAAGAATTACAAATATTTTTTTCTTATTAAAGCAGAATTTTTATTCTAAAATAGAAAAAAGAGAAAACATCAAAATATTTGTATCAACTAAAAAGAAAGACGTCTTTAATGACAGCTATAATGCGGAAGAAATTATTATTATTTATTTATGTAACTTAATGCTACTTATGTAACTATGTAACTTATGTAATTTATTTATGTAACTCATGCTTGAAAAAGTATTGTGCGCACAGTTTAAAAATACATGAAAATAAGGCATCATAGATTATAAAATAAATAAATAAACAAATAAAAGTGAAAAAGGTAAGCATTAAAAAACCGAAAATTTAAATTAATCCAAAATAAAACACAAAATTGTAAAAGATACGCCCGAATATATATATGCATACAGATTTTACAAATCACTAATACTGCGAAATTTAAAATGGGTTTTTATTTTACTTTATTTTTTTTTATTTGTTTGTAGTAATAAAGCGTAGAAATTTTCAATGTAGCATTATTTCCTATCCAAACACACATTAATTTTTTTAATGTGTGTTTGAACACATATTTTAACAAAATTTTGTTATTAACAAAATTTTGTAAACATGTAAACGTTTATTGCTTAGTTAGAAAAAAGTACAAAAAAAAAATGATTGCCTTTATAAATATATTTATTTAAATTTAAAATTACTTTTAATCTTTTTCACAGAATTTTTTAACATTTTAATAATTTATTTAATAATTATGCTACGTTTATATGTAAGAAAAATCTATAAATATTTCATATCACAAGACGAGCAAACCTTATCTGTTTCTGTGTATGTAAACTTTAACCTAAAAACGGCTGTCACGATTTTTGCATAAATTTGCATTTTACCATTTTGGGCACGAGAAGACCATTGAGCTAAGTCACATTTTGGGTCATTTTTGGTCAGGAACAAGCTAATAATTCTAAAAGACGGCTCAATCGATTTTAACTAAATTTTATGTCTAATCGTTTTCCGTCGCGGAAAAACTGCTGCGCTAAGTCACATGTTGGCAAAATTTCGATTGGTGAGGTTTTTTTTTTTTTTTTTTTTTTTGGGGGGGGGGGGGGTCATAATCGGTCAAACCAATTTTATCTATAAATATTTCACAATTTTGACTACATTTTATCCTCCTGAGACCTGAGCAAAATAAAATAAATATATTCTTTCAAAGATTAGTTTTTCTGACCAATTAGGCCTAAAAACTAATATTTTTTACGAAATCAATAAATTTTAATTTTTAAATTTTGCTGGGGGGCACATCCATTTAAATGGATGTTGAGGTCATAAGCACTATAAAACTATAAGAAATTTATGCAGAAAAGATGTAAGGCAAAATTTTATTTTTTATTAAGGTAACATAAATTTATTACTCAAAAATAATTATTGTTAATTAAAATAAATTGTAAATGTAAATTATCAACAGTTAATGCTAAAAAAATTAAATTAAGCTTCATGAAATGTTTTAAAATAATTTCGTTCAGCAGGTATGCATAGAAACATATGGCAATTTGTGCAACGAAATTTAGTTTTTGTGTTACAGCCTGTATTTCTGCAATACGCAGAGTTTTTGATGTTGGCAAGTTATGTTTTGCTTCTTTCTGTCGAAAAGGAATTGATGGCCGGGCTAATCGATTTTTTTTTTTGCTTTAGGTTGAACTTCACCATCACTATCCAGATCATCACATGAAGCAACGGGCGTATTTTTTGTACCATCTGCTATTAATTTCTCTGAAATGCCTATTCGAAACTCCATAAACTTTAAAAAGTCTTTCTTTGGATATCCATTAATTTCATAATCTCTTTTGTATTGCAACCATGAATTAGCTGCTGCCAAATCTATCATATGAATTAGTACTTTCACCGTCCACTTCTTTGTTCTTTTTTTATTCTGTAATAACTAATTGTTCCGTCAACCATATCGACCCCACCCATCTTCAAATTACACTCTCTAATTATTTCTGGCCGACGGACATCAATATACTTTTTCTCTATTTTGGACCATCTTTTGCAAGTGTCGAATAGAATGATCTGATGATACCATATATAAATAGGTTTGTTGTCTTGCCATTTCAGAATATTAATTTTTTCATCACTTCAAACTACACTATCTGTTAACAAATCTCCCATTTTCGTATTTTTTCTGGTAATAAATTGTTGGCCTTTGGTATCCTATTTTTCATTATTGTACTTGTTGCACCAATTCGCTTTTCGTGTAAAACTTCAAGCAAATTAATAGTTGTGAAATACCTATCAAAATATACTCGAGTTCCTGCACCAAATGTTTCACAAAGTTTCAAAACTGCAGCTTCACCAATAGTAAGAGATTTTGCAGCATTCTGCATTGGAAACGACCCTTTACCTTGATAGATTACAAAATCTAATACAATTCCTGATGGATCAGCTATTACAAAATTTTTCAACCCAACTAAGGTTGGTTTGCGTGGTACATATTGCTTTAATTGTGTTGCTCCAATAAAAGGTATCATTTGTTCGTCAATGCTAACAAAAGAAGATCTAGGTATTTTCAAACATCCATTTTGAACAGAATCTATCATTAGTTGAACTTTCCACAGCTTATTTTTTTTCTCTGCTTGTGAAATATTATTATCAAAAACAACCTTCAAGTTTGATCGGATAAAATATCTGTTTTATCCGAAGAATCACTTAAATCCGAAACTGGATTTAAACCTTTATCAGTAATAGGATCATTAATCTCATTATCATCACTCCAATCATCAATTTCAATATCAGATAAATCATCATTTGCCATTAATTCTAACGCTTCTAGCGCTTTCAATCCTACAAAATATTAAAACATACATAAATGACATGTTTATTTATTCTTAAAAGACATAAAAAATTCTAATTTGTAAAACAATACACTCTAAAACTAAGAAGATATTTATTTTTTAAAGGGAAGAAGGTTTGTTTACATTGGAAATAAAAGTACTAAGCCTAATTATGCAATAGATGAATTGAGAACTGACATCCATTTTAATGGATGTTTTAAAAACAAGCTAATTAAAAAAAAGATGAACATATTTAACATTATTAATTTATTTTATCTTAAAACGAAAGATCTAAGTACCAGAAAAACATTAAAATATTACTAAAAAATAATAAGAATAATATGAAAAGTGAAACTTACCGCGAGAGTGTTGATTTCCAACGTGGCTCATGTTTTCCGCCATTTTATAAACAAATAAACTGCTGTTGCCAGATTCTTAAAGTTAAAAAGCGATTTCTGATTCATCCATTATAATACCGTGCCAATTCTTGATTTCAAAAATAAAAATTTTCGCAAGAGGAAGGAAAAGTAAAACATCCATTTTAATGGATGTTAGGTCTCAGGAGGTTATATTTTACCGTTTGGGTTTAGGGGAAAACCATTGGGCTGAGTCAGATGTTAGAGAAAATTTGGTTAGTAGGTCGTTTTAGGGTCACTGTGGTTCACACAAAATTTATTCAGGAAAAGGTTTGAACGATTTTGACAAAAATTAGTAGTTTAAAATTTTCGGGCACGCGAAGAAAATTGGGTTCGGTCACATTTCAAGGTAAATTTTCAAGGTCACATTGGTCAATGTAAAGCTAATTATATCTAACAAATAGCTCAATCGAATTTAATTAAATTTTGAATCCAACCATTTTTTGGCAGAAGAAAGCTATTGGGTTAGGTCACATGTTCGAGAACTTTCGATTAGTTGGCCATTTTTGCATCTTTATGGGTCAAACTATCTTCATATTATCCATAACCATTTTATCTATCTCCAATGATTTGACTAAATTTTGTATTTTACAGTTTTGGGTCATGAGCAAACCATTGGACTAAGTTACATGTTAGAGAAAATTCGATTAGTGGATCATACTCTTTTTATCCAGAACTTTACTTACAAGGAAGGTCTCCATACTGGGCATACTCAGATCTTTTTGAAAAAAATACTATTTAACCCGTTCGCGACGGCGTGCACATTTTGAAGTGCGCATCTGAGGACGGAGCGGGGAAATTCGATTTCCTCTTCAGAGCCGAAGGATTTTGCGAAGCTAAGCCTAACTCTTGTAATGTGTTCTTTAAAAAATTATAAAAAATTCATTTTTCCATGTAACCTTTTGAAATAAATATGCATGGAATTAGTCGTCATTATGTATATTCACACAAAAATTGAGTTACTTTCTCCGATATTTTAATATAAAAATTACTTTTTAAACGTGAGTATTACCTATTTTAGCTACTTTTGCAGGTTGCAAAATTATCGCAATATGATCAATAAGAACCAATAATAAATTTGAAACAATATGATCACAAAATACCTACGTAACTTTAATATGGCAACATTTGAAACATTTTCCTCAAATAAAAAATAATTTTGATAAAACAGAAACAGTTTTGCTTCTAAATAATTTGCAATGCATTCCTTAAACAAAATAAGTGTTTTAAAGAATCCGATTTATTAACAAACTAGCAGGTTAAGCCCGCTGCGCTGGTCTATTTTTCAAAACAAAACATGAATCAAACAAAATATTGAACATGATTGTGTTTTTTAAAGCAACTTCACCTCGAATGCTCTTTCACATTTCTGATAATTATACAAAACGCCATAGCATTTAAAGATAGAAAACCAACGATTATAAATGCACCAAAAATGCATTAAAAGTTAGCAAACAGCTGTTTCGAATCTACTGTCGAGATTCTTCATCAGTGCAAAACTCAGCGAGCTAGAAAAAACAAATGTGAGTCAAAAATAAAAACAACAACAATGGAATCAAGGCCCGTTGACGCCAAAATATATTAAAATAATAACAAAATATTATGTTGTTGTATCAGCTTATACATTCGATAAAATTCGGTCTTTTAAGAAAAAAATATTTCAGTTGACCATTTATTGTAAAGTTTGATAGATAAATGAGGCAATTATGAAAAGAGCAATTTAAATATTGTCTATTCACCATACTTCTTAAATAGCGAGCATTGTGATCGCAGAGATTGACCATTGAATTTAAACACTTTTCAAGTGATTCATTTTCATTTGATAGTTTTTGAACTCTAAACCTCTCAACTTGAGAATATGGGTATCTGTGGAAACCTTAATACATCCTCTATCAATATTATATTATATATATCGCAACGTACATCTGCTATTGACAAACCTATTACAGTGTTCCGTTTTTGGAATGCAGCAGAATAAATAAAGTTAAATAAAGTTTTCCTTAGAAAAATAAGGTGAATGTTTTTTGAATGTGTGAAATTCATTTTTTGATACAGATGGCATATACGCATCACGTTGGCGTCATTGAAACAAAATGAACATTTTATGCCTCTTATGGTAATCCAGCTTTCTTTTTAATTTATTAATGAATTATTTATTTACTTTCATTTGCATTTTAAAATGCTACAAAATGTTATGCTCTATACATAGAAAACTAAAATAGAAAATAGAAATGTATCTGTCATTTGAAAACGAAGTTTCCGTTAAAGTGGCGCCAGAAATGTATCGCCCCAACGTGGTGCATATATGACATTTGTGCCTCTTTCTTACAACATGGGTGTGTGCATTTGCACCTAAATTTAGTTATTTAGCTCTATTTTTGTAATATTAACTGGAGTTTGTACAATGCACGGTACTACTTGATTATTTTGTCGAGAAAAAAATTAATAGCAGATTATAGGAATAAATGTCAATAATCGATGATCGTAAGTATGATAGCAATTGATAATACATGTGATACACATATTTTTTTACGTCATAAGTGCTTTTTAATTCGACTTTTAATTTGCATTTTTTATTTATGTTTATTGTTCTTTCGTTATTTAAAATGAATTTACGTAAATTTGAATAGTTTGGCGAAACTGGCCGACGTGTTAACCAAGTAGCACTCAATTTACATTTGAAAATATCATATTTCACAAAAAAAAACTCCGGCACAAACCCGGATTTGCAAGATTTCCTTCCAATACCAATGTGGCAAAATCCTCGTTTTAGAATAGCGAAGAAATGTGCATTTTTAAAAATTATTTTTGTTATTTTAAAACGAAAATATTAATAAATAAAAAAAGTTACTGTAGCACAAAACAATTTATAGAATTTCTAAAAAGAAATTGAAAGTAAATAAACAATTTATTAATACAGAAACAATTATTGCTGGGTTACCATATCAGGCAAAATAACACCGTTTTGGCAATAGTCGGATACCTCAGTGTGTATATAATATCTGTGCCAAACATGTTTAGAAAAAACAATAATGGTTATTTATACAGCATGTTTAAATATTTAGTATAGTGAAAAAAATGTATACATGACATATACGCACCATATTGGCGAGTTTTTTTTTTTTTTTTCTTCTGATGCCGATTCGGAGAAAATTTTGTTTTCAAATACCAGTTGCATATATAGTTTACAATTATTTTCTGTTATTTTAAATAAAAAATAACAATACATTTTAAAAAGTTTAGTTAATAATTATAAAACAAAACTATTTATATCCTTTAAAAAATAAAAGAAAATAAAAATTTATTAATAAATAAACAACAGCCAGGTTACCAAGTGAGGCATAAAATCACCATTTTATTGCAGTCGCGCAAATGTGGCGCATGTATGACAAATGTGCCTAAATTAAAATAGTTTATGTAATTGGAAAAAAAATTATTAATAAATATACAATAACATCCGGGTTGCCATATCAAGCAAAATAATGACTCTTTGGCGTCAGTTAATTACCCTGATGTACAAATGATGGTATTGGCGTAAGAGACAAATCGCACCAATGCAGTGCGTATGAGATATCTGTGTCAACATTTTTTTTAAAGTTGCAGTTAAATTATTTTACAATATCTATGTATGTGGAAAGACATTTACCCTAAAATTTAAATATTATTCATTTTTGTGGTATTAACTGCTATATTTGTATTTAAGTAACTGCTATATTTGTATTTAAGTTAAATGTAAATTTTTTTCCTAAAAATGCTCTCACTAATCAAAAGAGAGAGAGAGAGAGAGAAAATAGTAACTTCGCTCCGCCTTGTGCTTTTTTGGTTTAGAATCGCATTGATTGGCGACAAAAGTAGATTGAAACACCCAATTGAACAAACAACATACAAATAACAATTAGAGCCTTTTAAAAAAAAATAATTCTGCGAGTTTCTTCTGTAAAACACATAACGGGAAAATTAGATTTAAAAATATTTTTAAAAAAAGAAAGAAAAAAATACTTATGTTTTACTTAATGAAATTTTTGAGATGTTGTTTTCCTTTAATCTGGCTCGAAAGAAATAAATAGCCAAATATTGTGTCACTTCAAAACTTTATTTCACATTGAGTTACTTTTTAAGTACTATAAATAGTCTTTTTTTTCCGCTAAAGATGAATATTTTCCTTTCATAATATTATTTTGCATTAAACAGATTTTTTTCTTTTTATCATTATTTATTTCAAATCGATGAATTAACAAGGTTTTTTTTTTTTTTTTTTTTTCGAAATGTTTATATTATTTTCCATTCGAGAAAGCATTTCATTTCCTTTTTTGAAATATAATTATCGCCAAAAAATTAGTTGTTGCAACCCTTCCGTCAAAAATAACCGAAAAATACGAAATTTAGTACGAAAAATCAGAGTTATCCCTGTATATTTGTATCATAAACCTCCGCAAAAATATTTCCTATCGAATGATATAATCTGCAAAAAGATCCATCGGGTAGTTTTTAAAAACACTCGTTTGGAAGTTTCAGAACTTCTGCTTTATAATATATATGATAAGAATAATTAATGGAACATGCAAGCAACTTCTGCATGTTAGTTTTTATTACTTATTGTATAAACATACAGGCAAAATAAATTTTAAATGTTTCCTTAAAAATATTAGAGAATTAAAAAATTGCATATAATCAATCATAAAATATTTATTTAATAAAAAGTATTGGATAATAGTAAGTAAAAAGTGAATAAAACTAAAATTTAAAATAAAATATGCATTTCTATAAAGTTGTTAAATATAAGGATAAATATAGTAGTATATGTTAAAACAAAATATCAAATAAAGATTATTTGATAATAAAGATTAAACTTAAATGCTGAATTAAAATACATTAATCAAAGAATTGTTGATGTTAAAATATCTTTATTTATATCTTATGTATTAAAAATTATTAAAAATTATAAATAAACTTATGAAATTAAAAAGTATTGAATAATAATTAATAATAATACATGAAACTAAATAGCAATTTTAAATTTACTGATAAAAAATGCCATTAATGTCAAAAGTATTTTTGGAATTGGAAATATATTTATAATCAAGCATCAAATAATACATCGAATAAATCTATTAATTTATAACATCTAAAACTTAATATTAAATCGAAATATGCATGCTAATGTACGCGCTTATTCATCAAAATATTCAGAATTTAATGATTGTGTTGGAAACTCTAAAAAATTTTGCTTTCTTAAAATTCCTTTTTTTTTTTTTGACATTTCAGTGAGTTTGAGAAGCGCGATACTTAAATAGAGATAATTCAATTTAAAATGAATTAGTTTGAAACGATGGATAATATTCTAAAAAGTTAAAAAAATAAAAAATAATCAAGTATCTCACGATTGAAAACTTTCTTTTTATTCTGTCCTTTCTTTCCTTTCTTTTTCTTCTTTTTTTTTATTACGGTTTAAAAGAATTTGCCGCAACAAAATAAAGCTTAAAATGGAGTCACTGTTTTATTCTCAAACAACCAATCCCAAAATTTCAGAGCTCGATAATCACTAAGGATTTATATACAAGTAAGCAGTTTGGAATAAAAACGAAAAAAAAACTTAGGAAACATTCATTTGTCGATTTAAGTTATTTTCAGACCAGATAAGAAGGGGGGAAAAGGGAAAAATAGAAACGCACATTAATTAGAAGGCTTACTCAGAGGCGAAAGTGCATGAAGCATTATATACTCCTTAGCTCATTCACTCTTTTCTCTTTCCAAATAGTGTAGAACATTTTGCCATAAATAAAAAAATAAAGTTTAAATAGAACTGTAAAAGATTTATGATCGAAAAGAGAATACGTTATAAAGGCTTTAGAGAAAAAAAATAAATACATCATATGATAAAATCATATTTTCTTTTCACTGCAGTATTTTTTGTGAAAAATTAAATTAATTTTTATTAAAAAAAAAGAAGCATATACTGATTCCACTTGCTTTCTATGTTAGGATGGAATGTATTCTTCTCTAATATAAAGTCAAATACGATTACGATAAACATTTTATACATTATATTCTTTATAGTAAAACGTTCCAGACTGACGGCACGAATACTTGTCGCTGGGGATCTAAGTGCCCACAGCGCTGTCGCGTATACGGGTATCGCGAGATGTGAATACCAACGGTGCTGGCACGAATACTGGTCGCTCGTCCCGAAGGGGCTAATAAAGAAAAATAAAGTTTTACTAGACGCGTAAAAAGATTTATGAAACACAAAGAGGTGGTGAAAAAATAATCTTTTTCCCATTGTAGTATTTCCATAAAAAATTAAATTCGCGCGGATTAAAAAAAAAAAAATGTTTTCATTAGCTTTCCTAGTTTGAAGGAGAAGTCTTCTTCCTTAATATACATTCAAATAGAATTAGGATAAATTTTTTACATGCTAAACTGTGAAAAACAAAACGTTCCGTTTGATCGGCATGAATGGTAGTCTCGCGGGATCTGAGTACAATCGATGCCGGCATATATAGTGGTCGCTCGTCCCCAAGGGGTTAAGCTACTCATCTATGTAATAAAGGATCAGCGAAAATTAGCGGCGGAATTACATAAGAAAACATGCAAAAAAATAAAATACTTTCGAATATTTGGCGTGAAAAGACAAAAGTGTCACACGATTTGGCGAGCAGCAAATTTCCCCGCCAAAAGCAAACGATTTTAATGCAATTGAAATGAAAACTTTTGGATTTTTAGAATCCGCGTAAATGGTGTTTGAGGAATTTAAACATAAACAATGAGAGAGTTTGATATATTTTACACACACACACATATATATATATATATATTAAATTGCATATGTATATATTATTTGTTGGTGCAGTTATTTAATTTACTTCTGGAAAAAACTATTTTCATATATAAAAAATTCTTATCAGTAAAATTATTTTCATACATTTAAGCGTATTCAAAAATAAAATGTATATGTTTCCATAGCAACAGAATCCAATTGACAATGCTCAACTGGACTTTGAACTTGAAAGAATTTTAATTTATTTAATTTTGAATTTCGTTTCAAACCTCAAATTTTGATGGTTTAATTTGAATTAAATACATATAAATATCAATATAACGAAATTATACTAAAAACAAACTTAAACTGACAAAAACAAAGATATTTAATTCATCTAAACACGTTGAACACGAAACTTTTTTTCTTTAAAATGCATCTGACATTGAAAAAAAAAAATTGCTTTTTATCGCCAACCGAAGATAAATCGCCAAATAACGAAATTTTCATTATTTTTTACGGACAGGGAACGGAGATTCCGCCGGAATTTTTTTATAAACGCATATATCCTCATGAGAAGAACATTCTGTAATTTTTTCAGATTTTTTGGAGTATGCCCGTATGGAGACCTTCCTTGTTAGTTTAAACGATTTTGACTAAATTTTGTATTCTATCATTTTCGGGCACAATAATATTTTTGGGCTAGGCATCGCATGTTCAAGAATATGCGATTAGTGGGCCGTTATGGCTCACTTAAAATATATATACTTAAAAAGTGTTGCAAAAATAAATATTATTTATTTTTGCAAGCAGATCTTTGCAAGCAGATTACCTTAGATCTTTCGGATGCCCTCGCATTCATTTTTAAAGGAATATAAAAGAAGATAATTAATTAAAAATACGTTTTTACGTTTTTTACGGGGTTTTTTACGTTTTTTATTTCTAATCAATGATTTTCTTTTATATTCCTTTGAAAATGGATGCGAGGGCATCCGAAAGATCTAAGGTAAATAATAAATAAATAATATCTATTTTTGCAACACCTTTTAAGTATTTATTTGTATAAGGTACCCTGGGGTAATAACGTCCCGTTAAGGTTCTACCAATTTTCACGGCTCAGTTTTAGTTTCTATTTTTCAAACAAATATATGATTTGATACAGCAACTCATTGACTATCTGTATAAAAAAATAATTTAACAGATATGTATTCATAAAATGTAATGACGTGATTTCTTGACCAATGCTATTTGGCGTTATTACCCACCTATATGGGTAATAACGCCATGCGAACAAAACTATAAAATAAGATGGAATAATGGCATGTAGATTGCCCAATTCTAAAAATACAAACTCTACAAATTTAGAAATTGACAAATTGCATTCTAAGCTATTGAAAATGTTAAATTTTTTGTGAAAGTGTAAGAAAAATAAAGATGTGGTGGGGGGGGGGATGAGGCAAAAGAATATCAGACCGTGAGCTTCTTTTTGCTTAAAAAGGTCCGCTTAAATAGAATTAATAGAAACATTGCACAGTTAAATTATTAAGGGAAATATTTGAATAAAATAAATAAAAATTAGTCTATGTTCATTCCACTCCTATAATCTATCCATATGCAAAGATTCAAAAACATTAATCCATCCGTTTTCAAGCCAAGTTCATTCCGATTTTTCGGACACACTTTCACATTTATAATATACTAGCTGACCCGCCCGGCGTTGACCGTGTCCGTATTAACAATATTAAACGAACTTGAAATTTGTATGATTTTATCATTAACTGGAAGCATGCAGAAATGCATTGTCTAAAATACGTTGCAGCTGACTTTGTGAAAAATCGGTTTTAAAAACAACAACTAATATTAAGCTCTAAAAATATTTAAAATGAGCAATGAGAAACACGGGAGGGAACATGTATCCAACGATTGCGTTAGTTTCGTGTTAAAGTGTTGATATTTACACGTAAAAATCACTGTTATATCACGTAACTAATTATTTTTTTCGCATAGAAATCCCAAGTGAGATATTTTGAATTTCAAACTAATTATATCACTCTTAAATCCGACTATACCGTGAATGAAATCGATACGCGATGATAAAAGATTGGTTTATAGTATTATAATTTCAGTGCCATTTAACAAAAGTGTATATTTTTAATCAAAGCATGTGTAATGTTGACTCTGTGAACAAATTCCTAACCGTAAACTTTTGTACCGTAAACATAATCTGTCTGTAACCTAACTGCGACTTAACACTACCCTACCGTAACTTAAATATAACACAAATTTAACCTAGCCGTCACTTCGAAATATCAATATAGAAGCATCATTTAAGATTTTGCTTGAAAAGTTAATCTTCTTTCGTTAATGTCTTAAAATCGTCTGCACTCTGAAATCTAGATTTTAGACTAATAATTGTTATTTAAGTTTTCGCGCATGATTTTAAAAGAATGTTTTCATAAATATATTTTATATATTGACACAGAGTTATTAATATATTGTTAAATCATAAACATTTTTTCATCTACGTTATAAAGTATTAAAAAGATCTAAAAAAAAAAAAAAAGACTTTTAGTAATACAATTTTTAGTTCAAATCAAATGTTTTCAATATTTTATTTAATTTTATTTTGACATTTAATTATTTCGAATTTATTAATTTCAATTATTTTAAAAGCAAACATCTTTTTAAGATAAATAATATAATAGAAAAAAGACCATTTTAAAAAAGTACTATTTCTTCGTAGAATATGTTTCAGCTGTAATTCATTTCTTTCAATTCGTCTTATTAAGACAAAATCCCTTCCACATGCTTTTCTTTGGGACATTAAAATTTGAGCGATAAATGGTTTAATATTGCAACCCTTTTTTCGGTTTACTTTACCACCATCTATCTTTTTCCTCCATGGTTTACAACCGCTGTGATAAAAAAATCATCATTTAAACTGACAGTTTGCCAGTCTATGAGTTTTAAAGGTCTGTTTCAGCTTTTTTAATTATTTATGCGAAAATTTTATGCAACCAACCAACCATAACTAAATGAAGGGGAAAAAAGAAGAAAAAAGGCGATTTTTTATGAGAGTGATCTTTGGAATTTAATTAATTACTCAGTTAATAAATAGAATTTCGAAATTCTAAAGCTCAGGTGCATCAGGAGACATTTGGGGCTACTCTCAAAAAAATTTTGAGCCACGTACATGCTGTAGATTTTGCTAGCTATGGCAGACACACACACACACACACATACACAGACAGAGCGTTTTGTTCTTTTATTAATATAGATATAAGGATGTAAGGATGTGTAACATTCTATGAAGACACCGGTATTAATACAGTGATTTGAATCATTCTGGTTCACAATGGGTTAAGATCAAGATAATTCTAACTAAAAAAGGCTCAAACGACTTTGACAAAATTTCATATTGTGCAGTTTTCGGACACGAGAAGATCATTTTGTTAGGTCACATGTTTGAAAAAGTTTGTCATTTTTGGATCACTTTAGGTCAAGCTAATTTTTTAGAAAACGACTTGAACGATCTTGAGTAAATTTTGTATTGTATCGTTTTCGGGATTGAGAAGACCTTTAGTTTACGTAACACTTTCGAAAAGATTCGATTAGAGGGTCATTTTGAGCCACTAAGGGCCCGGGTAAAGATAGTTATGTAAAAAAAGTTGGAAATTGCACGTAAAGCGTAACAAATGAGGGGCGTTTGTACGATAAGGAAGTTTTTTAAATATTTAGATTTGCTGTTATATTATACAGTACTTCGGATACAGTATCGTGGTCGAAATCTTTTTTGTGTTCCTGTAAATATACAGGAAGTAACTTTTATTACACCTCAGCAACATATATCATATTCATAAAATGTAAAATAGTTTAATATAATTAAAACATGCCCCAAACAATGTTTCCCCTCATAGCATTATGTAATGCAATACTTTTGTGTGGCCCTGTAAATAAATAAAGTTTTTCTTTGCACCACGGATTGTATAGAATGCATATTTTAGTATATATTTCATAGATGCATATAATTTTTATTATGTTCGAAAGAATGTAATTCCATTAAAATGCATTTGAAACTGTTTTCCCTACTGACCGCAATGTAGCGGAATACTTTTGATTTTCCCTGTAATTGCATCCTATGCATCCTATTTTCATAAAATTTGAAATGACTCGACAAAATTATGTAATAATTATATATCTTAAATTTCAAACGACTCGGTTGGATAGTTTTTCCCTTGTTATATGCGGACGGACGGACTGAATGACAACTATAGGTGCTACGTATTTACATAATTACAAACGCACCTAAAAACGGCTAAAACTATTTTGACAAGAATTTGTGTTATACTGTTTTCAGGCACGAGAATATCATTAGCCTAGATCAGATGCTCGAGAAATTTCGGTTACTGTGTTGTTTTTGAATCCCTACGGGTCTAATTCTACGTAAAAAATTGCTCTAACAATTTTGACCCCTTTTTGTATTCTACCATTTTCAACTTTGAGAAGATCATTGGGCTAGTTCATATGTTCGAAAAATTTTGATTTAGGGGTCATTCTGGGGTCATTGCGGGACAAATTAAGTTTCATTTAAAAAAAAAAAAAAAAAAAAAAAAGGCTTTAATGATTTTGACTAAATTTTGTGTTTTTTCGTTTTCCAGTTCAAGAAAACCATTGAGCTAAGTTGCATGTTCAAGAACATTCGATTAGTGTGTCACCTTTGGCCACAACTAGTTAGAATTGAGTTAATTGTATCTCAAAACATTTTCAATTATTTTGACAAAATGTTGCATTATTACGTTTCAGAGTACGAGAAGATCATTGGGCTAGTTTATATGTTCCAAGAAACTCGATTAGCGGGCCACTTTGGTCACTAAGGGTCCGTACCAAGCTAACTGTATTGTAAAAACAGCTTAAACGATATCGACAATATTTTGTAGTATATCGTTTTCGGACACGAGAAAATCATTGGGCTAGATCATATGTTGCGAAATTTCGATTAGTGGATCATTTTTGGGTCACTATAGGTCAATCTAATTTTATCAAAAATACGGCTTTAACGACTTTTAATTAAATTTGGTATTTTACCATTTTCAATCTTTAGAAAAAAACTGCACAGGGTCCCATGTTCGAGAAAATTTTATTAGTGGGTCATTTTAGGAGTTTTGGAGTTTAAGATAATTTTATCTAGGAAACGGCTTAAACTACTTTGAGTAAATTTTGTATCCTACCAATTTATTACCAGAAGACCACTGAGCAAAGTCACATTTTCGGACAAATTGTATTAATGTTTCATTCTGGGTCATGGAGCCGATAAGATGTCAACAGTCAATAAGTGTGAGATATCTAACAAAATGTTGGCTATATTTGGTCGAAAAATCGACTTTCAAAATTAAGAATTTCAAAAAACTTACTTAGTGCAAAATGAAAAAAAAAATGCCAAATTTGTCTATATTTGGTTAAAAAATGGCATTTAGAATGTGAAGAAATTTTATAGACATTCTTAATAGGAGTATCGAGATGCATGATTAAACCAATTAGAATCAAGATGAAAATGTGATTTGTATTGATGTCCTTTCGTTGTAAAATTCGTAAATGATGTAAAATTTATAAATGTATACGAGCATAAATAATTTTCATACTGATATTTTTTGTAAGTATACATTATTTATATAAATGTTATTAATTTATACTATTATAAATAACATGCTTTATAACAATAATAGAGGGACAATGATACGGTGAGAATGTTATATCGAGTTGAACATAGAATTAATTTTGACTGAGTATAGCTCTGTCTTTCCCGTTAGTTTTTATAAAATAAGTTAATTTTATTGTTAGAAAATAGCAATAGTAAAGACTTTTTTTTCAATTATTATTATTTATATGGTATAAAAAGAAAGAAAAGCATAAAACGTTAAATGCTTCCCAAATTCAAATTCATAGTGTTTATGTGCTGCAAAAGTATTTTACTGTAATGTAAAAATCGTATTTTTCTAGAAGAACTTTTGTTTATTACATCGTTCTTTTTTATTTTCGATGGAGATTTAACAATTGTAAACGTGTTTCAAAGATATTTGTTCAATTTTCCATTATGCGAAAATATAAGTTTAGTAATGAAGAATAAGTTAAAAAAATAATAAAAATGGTTCCAAAGATTTTTAAAAAAAACTTACTTTTTTCTTTTAGATTTAAGCATAGTACTGTTTTACATATAGAGCATGAGAAAACACCTGTATCATCATAAAAAAAAAAAAATACTTATCACATTTGAAACGCAAAGCGAAATATTAAGCAAATATAACAAAAAAATATATTAGTCTGACGCTTTGAAAAGTACCTTTATTTAAGATGATACATGTTTAAAAATGCAGAAAAATAATAGATTCTAGATTAATAAAAAGTGAAAGAAGTTAAACTACCAAAAAAACCAAGAAACTTAATTAGTCCGAAATCCAACGCATAAAATGAAAAAAGATTCGTTTGCTAGAACTTTTAATTTAAATTAAATTTTTACGAAAGTTATAATAGATTATTGTCTTGAAAAATATTTTTTTTTAATAATAAGATCCTAAAATTATTTTCTTTTCATGATGTAATTTTCAAACACTAATTATTAGCTGAATAAATGTAGTCGCATTTTAATGCTGTATTTGTGATTATTATGCAAAATTTCATTTTTTTTTTTAAAAATTTAGTACCAGCATAATTTAAACGATTTGTTTTATGCATTTTTGAAGAAGACTTAAATATTGTAAAGATGTTTCAAAGATTTTTTCAACTTTCTATTATGTGGAAATATTAAATTTAACAATGAGTAGTGAGTAAAAAAAAAAACTTCAAAGAGGGAAAAAGTACAATTACTTTCGTCTCTTAAATTTAGGTAAAGTACTGTTTTGCATATCAAAACAGAGCGAGAAAATATGTGTATCACCTTATAAAAACACTTATCACATTCGAAACAAAAGCTAAATATTAAGAAAACTTAACAAAAAAATATATATATTAGCCTGGCGCTCTGAAAATTATATTAAGATAATATACAATTAAGAATACTGGAAATTAAAGAATTCGAGGTTACAAAAAGTGAAAGAGATTAAATAACCAGAAAACCAAGAAACTTAATTAGTCCGAAATCTAACGCATAAAACATAAAAAGATTCCTTTGCTAGAATTTTTAATTTAAATGACATTTTTACGAAAGTTGTAAAGATTGTTGTTATGAAAAATATTTTTTCATTGAAATAAGTCTCTAAAATTATTTTTTACAAGATGTAATTTTCAAACACTTATTGCTAGCGGAATAAATATAGTCGCATTTTAATACTGTGTTTGTGATTATTATGCATATTTTTTTTTATTTAACGCAGCGAAGTCTAAACGATTTGTTTTATGCATTGTCGCGTTTTCTAACGGTTTCAGCTCTGTTTAAAATCTGTAATTTTTTTAAGACCTCAATAAAAGGGACATCATGCTTTAGAGACTTGGTTTCCTTCTCTGAGCAGTCCTTCTTAGGCAATGAAATCAAATCAAAGATATGTAAAAAAAACTGCTTTTATCAACATTTACAACATTAATCTAGACACACGGCAGTGTGTCAGCCAAGTTCACAAAGTAAAAGGCGACACACCGGCCGTGGGTTATATTACCCGAACCATTTCGAGCCATTTTTGACCCCTCAATAACTTAAATTCTATTTGACATACACACTTGCAATTTTTTGTGTCGTGTAAGACCATCTTCCAATTTCCGAATCCTAATTTTTTTTTAAAAATCTTTTACCGTTCACGAGAAATAGACGTCTGAAAACCACTGTTTTTACCACTGTCTCACTGACTCACTCATAGAAATGTTTGACTACTTCCAGGTGACTTAGGAAGTTGAAATTTGGTGTGGAGGTAGGTTATTGGATCTATAAATAGGAAAAAATCAGAAATCACCATTAATTAAACATTAATGGTTGGTTAGAGGATAAATTATTGGATTACAATGGAAGTTTATGAGAATTTCACAAAATACCAGAAATAATGCCAAGTTGGCGTTACTTTTGGCGAGTATCAGGGCTAATCTCTGAAACTACCGAACCGATTTCAAAAGTAATGGTACCAAAATGATAGTTTTCGCCCCGGTTCAAATATAGACTATATCTTATGTCTGTGCCAGTAACCAAAAGAAGGTTCAGAAGCGAAAAACATTCTAAAAATGTGATTTTTGTTTTACTGAAGGGCCTAGAAGCACAAAATTTGGCATGTTAATTATTTATAAGGTATAAATGATCACTAATGACATTTGCTAAAAAATATCAAATTTAAATGGGTGAAAATCCGCGAAGAGCGTTCTAAAAAAGTTCGAAATACCAATTTTAAAACAATCTCAGCAAGCAACAAACCGATCTTAAAAGTAATGATATCAAAATGATGATGACAGTCTTTGCTCCAACATAAGATATATCTTATGTCGATTACACTACCCCAATTCCAAAGGAGGTAAAAGAGCAAAAATCATTCTAAAAATACGATGTCTGTATATTAAAGGACTCGACTAAAAACATAAAGTTTGGCATTTTAGAGTTTATGGGAATTTCGCGAAATATCAGAAGTAGTGCTAAGTTGTCGATACTTTTGGCAAGTATCGGGGCTAACCTCTGAAACCACCGAACCAATTTAAAAATTAATGATACCAAAATAATGGTATTCGCCCCGGTTCAAACATAGGCTATATTTTATGCGTATACCATTAACCAAAAGAGGGTGAAGAAGCAAAAAACATTCCAAAAATGCAACTTTTGTGTTACTGAAGGACCTAGAACTGTAATATTTGGCATGTTAATTATTTATAAGATATAAATGATCTCTAAGGGCATTTGATAAAAAATAAGGAATTCAAAAGGGGGGAAAATGTTCGAAAAGCGTTCTAAAAATGTTCTAAATTGGGATTTTTAAGCAATTTCAGCAAACAACAAACCAATCTTAAAAGTAATGATATCAAAATGATGATGATAGTTTTTGCTCCAATATAGGCTATATCTTATGTCGCTTCCACTAATCCAAAGGGGGTTAAAGAGCAAAAAGCGTTCTAAAAATGCGATGTCTGTATGTTGAGGGCCTAAAAACATAAAATTTAGCATGTTCATTAATTATAAAATATAAATTAATATAAATGATAAGATGATAAAATATAAATGATAAGATATAAATGATAAGAACATTTGTTAACAAATACAAAATTTAAAAGGGGTAAAAATGCGCGAAAACCGTTCTAAAAACTTTCTAAATAGCAATATCTAAGCAATCTTCAGTAGTTAGCGAACCGATTTAAAGAAAAAAAGATGCCAAAATGATGGCGACAGTCTTTATTCTAACAAAATTTTTGGATAAATTACCAGATTACAATGGGAATCTATGGGAATTTGGCAAAATACCAGAAATAGCGCCATGTTAGCATGACTTTTGGTGCGTAATTTTTGTCGTCAATATACCGATATTTCGCCAAGTTGGCTACAAACGTTTTTTGGTCAACGAAATAATCAAGTTATACCCAATCACGTAAAAGAAACATCCTTATTAGTGGAATTTAAAGGAACATAAGCAGTCCTAATGTTAAATTTTTAAATTTGACTGAAAAAAAAAACAGTGAATAAATGCAGGAAAAAGCTGAAAGATTAATTAATATTAAATAAAACTAATTTAACTAATTTAACCTATTTATTTCAAAAAGGAAACAAATACCTACTTATTTGACAAAAAATAATGATATCCTATCAAAAACATGAATGTGAAAAAATGCCAAGTTCGTTAAAGGTTTCGCTCATAAAAGAAGTGATTTGACAAAAAATAATGATATCCTGTCAAAAACATGAATGTGAAAGAATGCCAAGTTCGTTAAAGGTTTCGCTAATAAAAGAAGTGAGATCTAACTGCAAACCAAGTTCTTTCGGAGCTCCTTAAATCATAACTCCTGTCATGCATGATATTATTCAATTGCTTAAAATGATTTGTTATGTTACTTGTTATTCAATAGAGCGACTTGGCAAGTTTTCAGCTACCAACTTTAATCTTTGAGTCGGAGTACAATTTAATCTAGAATCTGATTGGCAAAGATCTATTCAATCGAGTGTTCGAATAAGTATATTGAAGTTAAGGTACTGATAAGTTAAGGAAGGGATCAACTTTAATTTCTGATAAACTAAATAGAAAAAATTGAATAAGAGAAACCTTGCTAAGTCGCTCTATTGAATAACAAGTAACATAACAAATCATTTTAAGCAATTGAATAATATCATGCATGACAGGAGTTATGATTTAAGGAGCTCCGAAAGAACTTGGTTTGCAGTTAGATCTCACTTCTGTTATTAGCGAAACCTTTAACGAACTTGGCATTCTTTCACATTCATGTTTTTGACAGGATTCATTCTAACCAATTTGCTAATATATATATAAAAAAATGTGTTACAATAAAATGTGAACAATAATGTGTGTGTTTTTGTAATAGATTTGTTAAGTAACACATTAATGAAAATTATTATTTTCGGTACTACTTGGTTATCCCGTAGACCAATTTCGCCAAATTACACAAATCACCATACTAATAGACAAATTATACATATTAACACAATTTTTATTTTAAATAACGAAAAACAAATAATTAGTAGAATACTAATAAAAAGTTGAAATTAAAATCACATAATAACGTTTTAAACACGTGTATTGCATTTAATGTCATTGAATGTGGCAGTCACGATCATTCATTTTTGTCATTTAATCTTACAGTTTGGCGATAGTTTTTTGATCGACGGGATAACCATGTAGTACCTTATTTTTTTAATAAATCATATTATACAGTAATCCTTTAAAATTCGCGTGAGCTTGGTTCCCGCGAATGTCAAAATCGTGACCGCAAAACGGCTATTAGGTAGATTTCGTATGAAATACTACCTATTGCATTCGCACCAGTTTATATATCTATCTATCTATCTATCTATCTATCTATCTATCTCACTTTTTTATGGACACGATAACTTCTATAATTCTTCATCAATCTCCACCAAACTTTTACATAAAATTAAAGGGGATAAAATCTCGGCTAAGTTCGTTAATGGGCAAAATCGGACCAAGGGGGTCGAAATAGGGGGCGTTTTTATGAAAACAGAAAAAAGCCCATAACTTTTTAATTAAAATAGATATAGAATCAGTTTAAAGTTTATATTACTTCTAAATAATGGGCCAAAAATTTATGCATGACAGATTTTTGATAAAGTTAAAAATGGGCTCAAGGGGCGAAAAAAATAGGGTTTTTGGCAGAAAAAAATCATAACTTTGTCAATTCTCAAGATATCAAATCCATCTAACTTTTTTATAAATATTCCCAAAATTATCTAAAACTTTTGTATTTGCAAGTTTTTGATAGGACTAACTCTTACCGGTAAAAAAAATTAAAAACGAAAATAAAAAGGGCTTTCGAAAAAGAAAAAAATCCATAACTTTGTCAATTCTTAAACTATCAAATCCAATTAAATTTATTTTACATCTTCTCAATAATATCTACAACTTTTATTTTGACAAATTTTTCATAGGATCAATTCTTATAGCAAAAATAATTTAAAAGAAAATTGGAGAAAAAACCTCTAGTTCAAATTGCTTACATTTTGAATCGTTTTATAAATTCATTTTTTATTTTAAACACATCCAAATGGCAGATCCTCTTATTTAGGAACTATATAATGTGAAACATTGGCCAGATTATTGATAAAGACAGAATATATTTCAAAAAACGTTGCCAAAAAGGGTATTTTGAACAGAATTTCCCGAAGTGACAGCGATAGCAGGGTGCGTAGTCTGGAAGCACCTTGTAAGGACCTTTTACCAGAATTTTTATAATGTAATATTTGTTTTATTTAACGAAAAAGAAATCCTTTTTCAGATCTAACAACCAGTGCTTTAAAGAATTTCTGATACTAAAAGAATTAAAATCCTCTGAATTTCTTGATGACTACGCACCCTGGATAGGAAATTCTAAGAAGTATTCAGATAACAAATTGCGTTTTTCCTGACTCATTTTTAAATCCATTTTTACTCTCAAACGCATCCAGTTTACAAGTCCTCTTATTTAGGAACTATATAATATGACGCATTGATCAATATTTTGATAAATACAGAATATATTTAAAAAAAGGCTGCCAAAAAAAGTATTTTGAACAGAATTTCCCGAAGTGACTGTGATAGGAAATTTGAGGAAGTATTCAAATAACAAATTGCGTTTTTTCTGACTCATTTGTAAATTCAGTTTTTCTCTCAAACTCATCTAATTGACAGGTTCTCTTATATAGGAGTTGTGTAATATCCCGCATTGTTCAGTTTTTTGATAAAGGCTGAATATATTTTTAAAAATGCTGTCAAAGAGGGCACTCGCGCAAAAATTCCCGAAGCTATCATGATTAAGAATTGAAGTTATATTCAAAATTGGTTATTTTATAACTCATTTTTAAAATAAATTTTGCTCTCGAACACATTCAATTGATAGTCTTTTGTTATTTAGGAACTATATAATGTACCGTATTAGTCGATTTTTTTTTAATAAAGTCAGAATTATTTCAAAATATGTTGTCAAAATGGACATTTGATCCGAATTTAGCTTAAGATGATTGTGATAAAACCAGTCTTTACAGAAAAAGGAAATTAAAAATTTTTCAAAAGAGGACAAATAAAGTTGTTAAACTGGGTTTATCTGTAATCAAATTTATTTTTTGTTGTTGAAATGACCACTTTTCGAAATCTACCTCTGCCTATAGGCCAAGCCGACAGGGATTTTTTTTATTTTCTGTTCGCACCATTATTTTAAAAAATGCATTTTGTATTATACTTTTCTTGTAAATGTTGTTAACGCATATGTAAAAGATTTTTCTTTTTAAAATATGGTGCAAATGTAGAAATGTTTCGGATTTTCAATTTGCGAATAATCAAAACTCGCGAATGCTAAAAGATTACAGTACTCTAAATCCAATTAATTTGTTCCGATGCTATATGATAAAGTTATTTCTTAGTCCCTTAATTCTTTTAATTTTTAAAGATTTGAATCAAAAATAGTTTTAAAGTAAAAAAGAAAACTAAAAGAAAAGAAATTAATTAAAGTAAACGAATTTCTAATTGCAAAAATTACCAAGGAAACATTGTACCGGGTAATCCAAAAGTCAGGATAAACTTTAAAAATGAATTATTCGAAAATGAATCAAGATACAAAAGTACGGTTCGCATCAAACAGATGGAAAAGAAATCGGGTTTTGTGTGGCATCGAAAAAATATAGTTCTGCTGCCGACGAACAACATCACTAGCACTGAAAGATGCCACCTGCAAAATGTGTCTGCCATAATGCAAGAAAGGCTACTAAATACTGCGAGTGGTCCCTTTCTTTCTATCTAACCGATGACCAGGCCCCTACCTGCCGAGTTAATAATCTCAGCTTAACGGGTTAGATACCTGGTATCGGGCTCACAGCTGCACTTATGACTGAGGGACAGCTCTTTGAACATTTACTGTAGTACTAATTAAACTGAAATTACGCTTACTTGTAAGTTGTCAACATTTTGTTATTTGTAAATTATCTTTTGGTGCAATAAAACACTATGGCGCCATTTGTTAGTCGCCAACAAAACTATTTTTTTTTCATTCTTACACAAAACCCGGTTTTTTCCATCCGTTCGGTGCAAACCGTATCTTTCTATCTTGATTCGTTTTTGAATAATTCATTTTTAAAGTTCGTCCTGATTTTTGGATCACCCGGTATATTCGAAAAATATACTTAGAATATCACACACAGCATGATCAGACAGTTTAATTTTATTCAAAATTCAAAAGTATGTTATATATAATACTTTATAAAGCTTTCAAATAAACCTTATTAATATAGGGGAGAGTGGGAATACTTGAGCATAGGAGATACTTGAGCCACTATTATCTCTAGAGTTGGTTAATTTTTCTTTCTAAAACTGGCAATATGGTAACATATTTATAGTTCTAAACATGTAAAAAAGAAATCACATACCTTGGTACCATTTTGAAACTATGGTGATTAACAGTTGTTTTTTCTGTGTCTCAAGTAAATATTTAGGTGCATGTTTTTTTTATTTTTTTTTATTAAAAGTTTTTTTAAAGTTGCAATCATATAGATAAATTTAATAAGTTTAATTTCAATTGTATTTTGAATCTTAACCAGTTCAAATAGCTGCATGCTTTATTTAGTAAAACTCTGATAAACAAAAATGGTGGTAATGGGGATACTTGAGCCAGTGAGATTGGGGATATTTGAGCCATTGCTCAACCATCCCCACTAGGAAATTAGACATGGATGAAACAAACAAAAATAAAATTATGTCCTTATATTCACTAATTGATTTTTTTCTGGATAAAATGGAGAATAATTCTTTATTTTCTTTTTTTTCTTTAAAAAATAATGACTTGGAAAAAAAAAATGCTTAAAAATGTATATTTTTTAATAAAAATTTATTTTTCATTTTGACTAACAAAATAGCCTGTTTAAATGAATATAAACATAGTTTTCAATTTAACTTTTATTACATTAAAATAAATTTTTAAAACGTTTTACATCTCATAATCTCTAATACTTCAATTAGGCCGGTCCAAGAAATTAAAATAATTATTTTTTAATATAATATATTAAGATTATATTATTATATTATTTTATATTGAAATTGTAACCTCTTCTGTTACTGTAACCTTTTTAAATCAAAGAAATGACTATTGTCCCCAACAGAGAGCATTACTGAGTTATCACGTAGCTAAAAGTAAAAAGATGTTGCAATGATCCTTCGATTACCAGTTATAACGACAAAAAATTATCGTATTACTAGCTTTGTTTTCACAGTTGGTTTTGAAGGGCTTTATGTATCATAATTTATCATTCTGTAAAATATCTGTGCAAAAATAAAGCGAAAAAAATTACTTTTGTAGTTTTTCCCGTACTGGCTCAAGTACCCCTTCACCATGGCTCAAGTATCCCCCTCATGGGAATACTTGAGCCACGATGTAAAAGAAAAAGAAAAAAATTATTAGACATAGAAAAATAGTTCAAAATTAACTGAAAGTGGTTTTCTGTTCAAGAAAAAATATCAAATTTTCATTTTCAATATTTTATTTTGTTCTAAGAAATTTTAAAAAATTAACAAAAAAAAAAAAAAAAAAATTTAAAAAATGGCTCAAGTATCCCCATCTTCCCCTACCACACTGTAAAAACAAAGGAGCAATATTACATTTAAATTGGGGTTTATGAACTGCCAAATATACTTTAAATCTACACTATTTTTGGTAGTAGCTCCGTAAAAAGTGCAAGAATAATCTCGGAATGATGGTATTTTATTCTTTCGTTGCAATTATTAAAAAGAGGCTTCAAATTCAGTGTAAGATTAACGTCGGAATGGGGGTATTTTATTCTTTAATTGCAATTATCGAAAGGTGACACCAAATTCAGAGTAAGAAATCATCTTTCTGTTTTGATTTCGTATGTTTGGCAGACGACACGCCACGCCGCAATTTTACTTCGAATTTAATCCTTCTTCAAACTTTCGGATGGCAGGTGAAAAAGCAAACATAAGGTAAACAATAATCTTATTATTATTTACAGATTTAAGATGTAAGACTAAATAATGTTTGCATGTGTGTTTTTTTTTAATTAGATCATGCTTTAAATAATGCATTAGTGTACTGCCATTTTTAGAACAATGGCGAGATGTCCGAATTTAGCAAGAAGTATGCCTTTAGTATAACAGTTGTAATCAACTTATTTTTAATACAGCTTTGTTTATTTGATAGCTGACACAGTTAAGCGTTTTCTATATTATGCATTAAATTGTATAATTGTGAGGTAATTTAATATGATATGTTGCTTATGTTTGTTATTTTCTTAAGAAACTAGAAACTCCGAAACAAACTTATAGTAATAGTTACGAGTAATTACAATTTTTATTAAAAAATATTTTATAATGTATGACTATAGCGTTTGCCCGACCCCTAACAAAAAATATTTTCATAAAAAATTCGTTATGTTTTTTAGCTTATTGGACGCATTATTAACCTATGAAAAAGGTATTTTCAAACATGTAAGTATAGGAAATTTCGTTGCTTACCAACTAAGTAATATGTCTGAAATTAATGTTATAATAAATTGACTCTATTAAAAGGAAGTTTCACTGCCTCTTCGCGTCAAACTATTTATTTTTAATTATGTCTGTATTAAATTTAAAAGGTAATCTCTACTAATTATTTTTTATTTTGCTGTGAAAGTATAAATATATAGAAAATTTCGTTGTTTACAAACGAGTTTAAAATGTACGCTATAAAAAATTGTTTCTAATAAATGAAAGTTTAGCAGCCTCTTTGCGTGAAACTATTAATTTTAAATTATGGTTGTATTAAATTTAAAATGTAATCTTTAAATTATTTTTTACTTTGCTGTTAAAATCATAAATATTTCGTTGTTTATTAACTCACTCTATCATTTATTTTGTGTACCTAAACAGCAAAATAAAAAATAATTTTAAAATTACATTTTAAATTTAATACAGCCATAATTTAAAATAAATGGTTTTACGAAAAGAGGCTGCTAAACTTCCTTTTAATTGAGACAATTTATTATAACGTACATTTTAAACACATAACTTATTTTACACCAAATATGGTGGCATTTAAGTTGCCACCAAAAGTGGTATTTGTTTACATCAGTCAATTGTAGGTGGTTTATTACACCAGTTTATTGGGGCGTTTCCTTACACTACTTTTCGTGGCAACTTAGTTGCCACCATTTTCGGTATAAATTCCGCGAATATTTTTTACAGTAGATACACGTAAAAAAAATCTTCCAGTAGAATAATTTTTTTTATTATAACATCCTTCGTATCTTTTGAAGGTTAAGCAAATATTTTACTTTTACAATGAAGATGTTTATTCAACTTTCCATTAAAAGAGCATATTAGGCAATTAAGGTTAAGAAAGATAAAAAGACAAATAAAAACAAAAATAAAAAATTAAATTACTGCAGTTTTATTTTTATTCAAGTGAAATTATTATTTTCCACGAGAAAACAAAGAAATGAAGAAAATATTTGTACTGTCAGGAAAGAGTGACATAATCATTAATCAAAGTTGAAACGCAGTGTGGAATATTCAAAAACTGGAGAAAAAATGTAATGTTTTGATGTTTTAAAAGGATGTTTTATTTACAATTAAAAATACAAGAAAATAATGAATAAGAAACTAAAAAAAGAAAGTTAAACTACTTGAAAATTGAGAAGCTTCATTAATCCCAAAAATTAAATCAAAAAATATTAAAAATGTTTTTTTATTAAGTGATTAAGTTTATTATGGGATATTTTGAAATTAAAAATATTTTGTCATTAAAATAATGAGATTTTGAAAGACTTAATTTAGCATTATTTTATAGTGAAAAAATGTCAACAAGTAAAACATTTATATTCAGTATTTTTAAAACGAGTTTATAAATAGAATGGGTGTTTTTATTATTTGTTTTATATAAATTAAATGATTTTCTAAACATTCTTCGTAAAATATAAGGCAATAATATGTTGCGGCAAATTTTAAGATAGTTTTTAAGGAAACTAGATAAGGAGATTAGATTTTACACCATTAATTTTGTAATTACTATTTTCGCTATACATGTTTTTATTTTGTTCCATCTTTACCAGACGGTATTGGATTCGTAAAATTTTGTTAATTCCGGTTTTTGACGAACGTTTCAGGGGTCAGAGATTACAAAAAACATGTTCTAACAAAATGTCTCTCTTTGAGTCTGTGACTGTATCTGACATAAATTTGGTGGGCTCTGTATCTCATGAACTAATCCGAGGAATTTATTGTTTTATTCCTTGTGTATATCCTAATATCTTTCATATCTGTGGCTTCTGGTAATAACCAGGTAAGGCACATTCTTGAAAAAATTGAGATAATTTGAGAAAATGAAGCTTTAAAAGAGTACTTTCATCTGCCACACTACTGAAAAATGAAAATCAAATACTTCCCATCATATGGCGACTATAAATTTTCATTTAAAAATTTAAAAAACAGTAATAATCTGATAAGTGCATAAAGTAACGGTAATAACCAGATAAGATTTCTATTTATTTCTTTAAATCGTCTATAATTACAAAAATAACATACAAATATAATAACATAAAAAAAGGGAAAAAATTGACAATGCATTTAATTGCTGTGAAATTAATGTTTAAAAAAAATAAATATTCAATTTTATTTACATTTATTATAAATAAATGTTAAAGGATAATAACCAGATAAAGGTTACATTATTAATTGGTTCTCAATTAATAAAAGCCATTTTCATATAACTATTTTGGCAAAAAAAAGAGGTTCTTATATCCTAATTGAATGTAGTGAAAATTATTAAGGTCTAATCTATTTTATAAAAATAATGATAAAAAGACAATTTTGAAAACTTTAAACGTTAATTACTCAAAATATTTAAAATGTACCTTACCTGGTTATTACCGGAAGCCACACATATGTACACTGAGAAATAAAACTCATAATTATGTTTTTGTGTAAATAACTCAAACGGTGGCACTTTTATGCTGAATTTTCCCCAATATCTGCAATAGTTTTTTTTAAGAACTAATGCATGGAGATGGATTTTCATATCTTTAGAATCCTCACGATGGGTACCGATTTTTATTTAACTTTTGCTCTGTGATAACAAATTTTAAAGTATTAACATGCATGAGATAGAAGAAAGTTTTGTTATTGACATATCCGACTAGTTTGTTATTTTAACGGTAGAATTCTTTAAAACTGTCAATTTAAAAAACAAATTGCTTCAGATTTTCACTTTTACCAAAGAAAATAAGATAAACCCTAAACGAAATTAATTACAAAATATTTGTGTGTTTTAAAATAAAAGTATTAATAATGCATGAGTCGATCCTACAATATCCTACGTCATCGAGCACAAGAAAAAATCCTTTATTTTATGGAAGAGTAGTAATAGAGTATCTAATGATCCATGTGTGTCGGACGCGAAGTGGTGCATAAGCCAAAAATTACTATCACTAGTGGTTGACTCGTAGGTTTAACATTGTGTTTGTCTTACAATCAAAAGTATGAAAACATGGATAACTGGGTGCAGGAAAACACAATGCTAAGCCTACGAGTCAACGACTAGTGGTATTAAATTTGGCTTAT
This sequence comes from Maratus speculifer, assembly GCA_964019185.1. Classification (NCBI taxonomy): domain Eukaryota; kingdom Metazoa; phylum Arthropoda; class Arachnida; order Araneae; family Salticidae; genus Maratus; species Maratus speculifer. The sequence continues at coordinate 8,521,108 of OZ025295.1, read as the reverse complement.
GCACCACTTTGCTACCGACAAATATGGATGATTACATTCTTCTATTACTACTCTTCCATAAAATAAAGGATTTTTTTGTGCTGGATGACATAGGGCTTTGCGCGGTCGGCTCTTAGAATAGCTTAGACAAGTTAAAATTACCAAGCAAATTTACTAAGTAAACATTAAATACAATTAAATTGGAGAAATATTTTTCAATGTATCAAAACAAGTACAGCTAATATTAATCTTATTACTTCAGTATGTATTTTTTTAATTAATGTTTGTTTATTTTTCTTGGAGCAACTATTTGATGTCTTAGAAGCTTTTTCACATTCAAGAAAATACAACTAAATTGAAACTCCAACAGTCCCCCTGATCTTATTTAAAAAAGGAAACCGATTATGTTGAAATAATAATAACTGGTATTGAAGAAGTGTAAGCAATGATGATTTAGAAGTTTCTAAAATAACTTTCGTTTTAATAAAAGATACACCTGATATATTTTGAAAACATTTTCACTTTTTTATAAGCAATGAAACCATATACAATGTTGTATTCATGCACATTTAAAATTGACAGTAAAAAACAAAGTAAAATACCACAAATTTTCATTATAACTTCGTTTCGCATCTGTTAAAAATATTTAACACAAACTGATTTTTTTAAATTGTAGCTTAATTAAATTATGTGCTTTTATAAATAAAATGACATCATTTGCACTACTAAAGCATTACTGTTTTACAATCAGTTCTTAAAGAAATATATAGAAAAATATACGTATGATTTCGTTATTGCGAAATAATACACAAATCTAGCAAATATATATATGTATACAGTGGTGGCCAAAAGTGTGGACATTTTTTGAAAGTTTCATGTTTTTCAACTTTGTGTGCTGGTAGAATATATTAATTTTGACTTAAATACAAATGTTTATATATCAAATTGAAGGCAATTTAATGTAGAATTTAATAACAAAAACAGTATTACAATATCTGTATTACAAAAAAAGTTATGCAACTAATAGTAAGATCTATCTTAGATTTGCATTTTTTTAAAGTGATACTTACACAATCAATACTTCGTAGGATAACCCTTATTTTTTAAGACAGCTTCACAACGTCTTTTCATCGAGTAAACGAGTGTTTGCAATTCATGTTTCGTAATCACATGGTGCCAAGAATCAATTATAGATTCAATAAGTTGTCTTTTATTGGATGGACGTTTTTCTCGTACAAGAATTTTCAAACGTCGCCACAAATTTTCAATTGGATTGAGATCAGGGCTGTTTCCTGGCCATGGTAATATATCTATGCCTTTATTTTGAAACCATGCTTTGCATACTTTTGCTGTGTGGCATGGAGCTGAATCCTGCTGAAAAATAAATGGTGCTTTGTTGGGGAAGAGATCCCTGATGGAAGGTATCAATTTTGGTTCCAGGACAGTTTCTATGTATTTTTTGCCATTCAGGATGCCATCAATCACTTGAATTCGGCCTACACCATCTGCAGACATACATGCCCAAATCATGACACTTGTCGGGTTTTTTGTAGTTGCTTCAATGCAATCAGGATGAAGTGCTTCACCTACTCTACGTCTCACGTATTTTCTACCATCACTACCAAAGAGCGATATTTTAGTCTCATCGCTCCAGATTGCTTGCCTCCATTGATTTTCTGACCATTTAATGTATTTTTTTGCCCACTTAACTCGTTTTTCGCGTTGCTTTTGATTTAAATATGGTTTTTTCCTTGGAATTCTAGCTTGAAGTCCAAATCCTGATAATCTTCTTCTTATCGTTCTTGAACTTACTGCAATACCTGCTGCATTCATTTCACATCTAATGGCGTCTGATGATTTTTTTCTATCTTGAAGGCATAGCCGTTTAATTTTTCTATCGGCAGTAGCATTTGTGCATTTTTTTCTGCCTGATTTGGCCTTATTTTCCACTGATTTCGTTTTTTCATAACGTAAACAGAACTTTCGTACACCAGAACAAGTCACTGAACCGCCAACTTGTCTTGCAATTTCAGCATAAGAGAGGCCATTTTCTCTCAATATGACAATTCGGCTTCTTTTTGTAAGTGTCCAGTCAGTTCTTCTTGTTGGTGACATTGTTTAAAATTAGTTTAATTAAAAAAAAGCACTTAAACTATTCAAAAACAGCAATACTCTATTTAATTGCACTAGTATGCGTCATTACATAAAATATTTCCACAATAATAACTCCTTTACTATCCAAATAACCTAAACTATAGTTACAGACATTTGATTGGTCCTCAGAACAGTGTTTGTGATTGGCCAGTACGCTTTTATTAGAAAAACCGTCATTATTCAAAACGATTTGTGTTTGTTTGTTCTACTTAAATGAGCATAACTTTTTTTGTAATACAGATATTGTAATACTGTTTTTGTTATTAAATTCTACATTAAATTGCCTTCAATTTGATATATAAACATTTGTATTTAAGTCAAAATTAATATATTCTACCAGCACACAAAGTTGAAAAACATGAAACTTTCAAAAAATGTCCACACTTTTGGCCACCACTGTATATATATTGCAAATTTTAATTTTTTTTTCGCCAAAACTAACCTTTATACTATATTAATTTCCTTATAATAATATTCCGTACTTACTTCAACTTATTAAATTAAAATCTTGTTTCTACATCTAATCTATTAATCTTTATGGAAACGATATAAATTCTTAATTCGCCTTAGAAAACATTTATTCCAGTATGCGTAAATTTAAAAAGATGGTTCTAAATTAAAAATATTCTTAATTAAACTTTATTTCTTAATATTCCAAACAAAACTCATTTTTCTATGTTTTTATCAACCCTTTTTAAGAAAATCTTGTTAAATTTTTTCCAAAACCATACCTTTCAAAATATATCATTTTATTTTATCTATTTATTTATTTTCCCTCAGTCAACATTTGATATTGTGCATATCAATAAATTAATTTCTTTTCTTTTTCTCCTAAAATTAATCGTCTATAAAAATCGTCTGCCTAAGATATTTAAAATTCTGAGTCGATTATAAATTGGTTAAAGAATATATATATATATATTTTAATAAAAGTGTTGTCTGTCAAATATTAATCTCGACTCTGGGTATGAGTTATGTTTATATAAAAGAATGATGGTTTTAGACTAAAGAATGTTCTAGAATTTACTTTTTAGATTTAAGGGAGGAAGCCTCGAAAGGTGGTAAGAAGAAGGATTCTTGGGTTCTCTCTTCCATGAGTACGGCTGGATGTAGTAAATATTTTTTTTGGATATTTCCGTAAAAAATCGTCTGGAAAAGGAGCTTTTCTCTCTATTATAGCTACTGTTTAATAAAATGAACTTGCAGCAGTCAAGGAGTGACTTATTGGATCTTCTACATTTATTTATTTTGTTTTTTTTTCTCACGGGCCATGACTTCTGTGCGGAGAAAGGGAAACCTGGCGATGATGTTTTTGTCCCCCTAAGTTTAAAATGTCACAATCAATTCAAGAGTCGACAGGATCGCTAATGCCTGTGCTGCCTTTTTCGGATTTTTAAAGAAACTTGCTATGGAACGAAGTGATAATAAAAACTGGGGATCGCTGAATAATTTGCCCGTCATTATTGGATGTGTTCTTAAACAAGAACTGTCACATGCTCTTGATTTCTGGAGTGACAAAAACAGTGGAATTGTTCCTGTAAAGTGTATTGGGTCTGTATGATTTGAAAGAATTAGTTTTTTCTTTGAGTTTGCTTGTGTGTTCCATGACGATTGAGATCCATCCTTTCATAATCGACAAAAAGTAGTCCTCGTGATGATGAAAAAGAAGAAAAAAATAGTAATAATTACAAGACCATTTCTTGTAAATTGGTGAATAGACAGATATTTTTCGAGGTAGGTGAGCCCAATAGGATTCCGGTGAGAATTTTTTCGTAGTGTTTTGATTATTATTATTTGTATACTTTTTATGTATTTATTTAAATTAATTATTCTCTGTTTGTCAGGTTAATTTATTTGATTATTTGTCTGTGAATCTTATTTACTTACCTATTTATTTGTATTATTATTATCATTATTATGAGTTGGAGATTGAAATATTTTTGTTCTTAAAGATTTATTTGAGGAGTATGATGTTCTTAATACAATTACTATTGCATAGTAAAGACTATAATGATATTTTTATGTGTTCTTAAAGATTTATTTGAGGAGTATGATGTTCTTAATGCAATTACTGTTGCATATTAAAGACTATAATGATATTTTAATGATATTTTCATGTTTAAAGATGAGTTTGTAACAATAATGAAATATAAAAGAACTTTGAAGCTTAAGTTATTTTAAAAAGTACATTTTCTAATTTTTTGATATTTGTTTGTTATCAAGAACTATTCTCAGAATGCAGTATTTTTATGATGATGTTCCTATTACTAGACATTTGAGCTAGAAAACTAAATTAACATTTACGTTTTTTCCTTTATTTGTTAGAATTCCTGATGATAGTGAGCTTTGGTTACCGGATTCTTATAATTTATTTAAATTCCGGTCCGAAACGTGTTCGGGGTTTTCCTATTTCGTTTTTTTACCTTGTTTTTTTCTAGTGACAGCACGCCTCTTTATTAGGTGCATTGGGCTCTGTCCGCACGAGCTACCGGAGCCGCTCCAATAGGACAGCCCATAGAGCACCTTTTTTTTTTCTTTTTCTTTTTTTGGGTACGGTAGAAAGGAGGAATTTCGTCACCACCAGCAGAAATTCGACTGCCTTGTATTTCGTCCCAAAAATTCTCCCTTCTCTGGCACTACTTAGCATTTCGGCCTTTTTAGTTTTGGTTATTTATTTTTCTAAATCTCCCTCAAAATTGTCCCCCCAGTTGTTTGCTAAGGACATGCCACCGTTTCGGCTCAAAAAATTTTAGCTCCAGCCCCAATTTACATGGCAGGGCGAGTGGGAGTGATGTGCGGCGCCAAACTCAGTACATTCACAAAGGCAATAAACTACTCAGTCCAGCAACCGTTAGCCACAATCAGCCGACCTCGGCACTTGTCTGCGTAGATCGTCTCCACTTTGCCGGTTAAAATTCCATCATGTACGCTAATGGCGCCTGGTGCATGTAAAATCCGTCGTGGGTGCAAAGTCCTCCAAGTTACCTGTGAATTGTACCCCTGGAGGAGCCTTGCCAGATGAAGGTCTCGTCATCTGATCAAGGCTCTAAATTACGAGACTATCTTGCGAAGCCATTTGCAGTTCAAACAACAGGATGTACCATTAATTAACAAGCGAAACAAAGTATGCTCAACGACAAGCAAATACTGCAGAAATGATGGCATGCGAAGCAAAGTTTATTGCCACTACGTGCCAATTAGGCGGTCGTCCGCCCCGGTACCAGGTATCTAACCCGTTAAGCTGAGAAAACTCAGCAGGTAGGGGCCTGGTCATCGGTTAGAAAGAAATAAATGAGTTTTGGAAGGCGAGTCGAGAAGTTTGCCCTTGGTAAGAGTTAATATTGATTACGTTGAATATTTTCAAAGTTAAAAAAGAGTATATACACAGCCACGGGTTGTCTAATAAAGTTCTATCTAGCAGTCTAGCGGAAGATTAAATGAGAAGTAATCTGAAAAGCCTCGAATGAGTTAGTGCGGAGCTGTGAGTATAAATTTAATCCTTCAGTATTGTTACTAGTTATTAAAATTCAAGAACTGCTCCACTGCCCTTGAGCCCTAACCGTTTTAAATAAACTGTTTTTATCTTATGTTCTGAGTTATGTCTGCATTTAACCCCCAGTACGAGTACACAACCGTTACAAATGGCGCCCAACAAAAAGTCGGACATTTTGAGCTTTGCCACAAGTTTATTTTTCCGGTGAAGGTGACATTAATGAATTTTTAGTCAAACTAGATGATTATATTTTGTTTAATAATGTAACTGAGAAGAATAGATACATAGTGCTTAAGTACTCATTGAAGGGCGAAGCACTTTTGTAGTTAGAAAATATCGGAAAATTTTTGATTAATGATGAAGCTAAAAGATTTGAGCAGATTGTGATTGAGTTAAAAAAGGAGTTTCCTAGCGTTAAAGATAAGAGTATTTTGAGGAAAGAATTTTATTGCAATAAGCAGAATATTTACGAATCAGCATCAAAGTTTTACCTACGTAAGCTTGAACTGAAAAATAAATTGGATTTAGATATCACATTTGAGGAATTATTGGACATAGTTCTTCCTCTCTTTAATGTGAATATACAGGACTATATCGAGATTAGAGCACCTAAGAACTTTTCAGAACTGTACCAAATTTTATCGAAGTATGAGATTCGGCATAGCTCGGATCAACGGGATTCGCGTAGCCCTCGACAGAGTCCTGACACGGGAAGTAAGTTGAGAAATGAGGGGGAGCGTAATTTTTTTGAGAGGGGGACAGCGATTTCTGGATAATACTTTGAGTAATAGAAATTATGGATTTGGTCGTAATATGTCAAATACTGGTAATGGTAATAGGTATTGTGGTGATGCTAATAATTTTAAAATTGGTGATAGATATATGTATGGAAATAGGCAGAATAGTGATTATGGTCGGAAAGGGGGAGTACGGGACAAGAATGTTTCTTCGCAAGTAAAGAGATTAACTTCGGATGAGAATTTTCAAGATAGATCAATGCAAAAGAAATGTGTTCAGAGGTTGGAAAAGTCTTCTGTGAGTTTGAATAAAGTTACTATTAATCCGGTTGAGTTACCTGAAGTTCTAATTGTGTTAGATAGTATTGTCGTTAAGAGTGTCTTCGATACAGGGGCAGATAAGTCGTTAATTTCTTATGATTGTTATCGGAAATATTTTTCGTTTAAAAAAATGAAGAGGTCAAGTCTGGTGGTTCAGTCGGCACAGGGAGTAGCTTGTGATAATAAGGGTTCAATAGATTTAGAAGTTGAAATTCGTTCGGTTAAGACATGTTGGGAGTTTTGTGTGTTAGATGAATTAACAGTGCATTGTATAGTTGGTGTGGATTATATGAAGGATAGAGGAATTAGTTTGGATTTCTTTAAAAAGTCGTTGATCGTGAATAATGGTGAGAATGTGAGTAAGAAAGAGCCTGTTTCAGTGTCAGTTGATTTGGGGGAGTCTGGTTTAAGTGAGGTCGAGAAAGAGGAGTTTAATAAGTCTTTGGTCGATTTTGGTAATGTCTTTTCAGATAAACCGAGTTTAACGAATGAAATTCATATTGGTTTTGACGCACTCGTTGCTAGTAAACCATTTCGTTATGATTTTATATCTAATATTTTTAAGTCTTTGTGCGAAAAACTGGAGATCGATCATTCTTTTACTGTTCTTTATCGTCCACAGTCTAATATGGCTGAACGTGTAAATCGGACATTAATTAAAATGATTTCTTCTTATGTTGGTTCACATCATTCAAATTTGGACCAGTTTCTGCAGCATTTTGCGTATGCATTTCGTACGGCAGTTCAAGAGTCGACGGGGAAAACGCCGGCTGAGTTATTTTTGGGTAGAAAGGTGATTACTCCATTTCAGAGGTTAATTATGGTATTGGATGCGAAAAGCCAGTTTATGTGTCAGGACATTGAGAGGTTGGTTAAGGAAGCACAAGTTCAGATGGGAAAAGCGCAGGAGGAGCAAGCCCAATATTATAATATGCGTAGGAGGGAGTTAGAATTAAAAGTTGGAGATTTTGTGTTAGTAGAAAAACATTGGTTAAGTTCAAGTCGTCAGAAGAGAGTAGCTAAGTTTGGTCCAAAGTTTGTGGGTCCGTTTGAAGTTTTGGAAGTTCGGAATAATAATTTGGTTGTTAATGTCAATGGTGAAAAATGACAGTTAATTTGGATCAGGTTCAAGTTTATGGTAGTGAAGGTTCTCATGTGTCGAGCGGTGTTTCGCAATATTCCCGATCCAAGAGTGTCCTGTGTCCAGCACTTCTTCATCTAATTCTTTTCACCAATATTCAAAAAGAAAATCTGGTCAAACAGCTCCAAAAACTGTTATTGAAAGCAGAAAGCCTATGAAACCGAAAGCAAAGTATGATAATAAAAATAAAAGAGCAGTGTCAAATACGTCAGACTCAGTGTGCCATAAAAGGCAAACGATCATAAACTGTCCCGTTTCTCCACTTATTAGACAGCAACCTCAAAAACATAAGTTATAAAATAGTTCAACGTCTTCAGTACTTAATCCTCGGAAAAAACTTGATATGGACACTCGTCAAACTGAGATAAGAACTTTTAAATCGGACTTTTTGTCGCATAAGAGACAGCGTAGGTCCAAACAGAAACGTGGCCTGGGATCTTCTTTAACTTCGGGTGCGTCTAGAAAGGGGAGACAACATTCAGAGTAACGGCATCAGCAGTTTGAATCTCGCCATGGAGTGACCCCAGCGAACCGATCGGAGTGGAGTCGTAAGGTGGAATCTACAAGTGTCCCACGGCATCCATTCAGGACCAGGCTGCAGGCACGACAGTCAGCTGTGGCGTCGCCGTACAGTTCTGATGACGAAAGATCCTTCGTGCAAGGTTTTTGGGACAAGAGGAGAAAGCCATCATGTAGTATGAAGCCGGCTAGCAGCGAATCATCTGTATGATTGGGTGGCCATGTTCTTTATTAAATTTCTATTGGTGTGCATATATGTGGTAGCAATATGAAGGAATGAAAAGCAGATAGACTGTTTTGGTTTTTTTTGTCCATTTTTGGAAATTTTTTGACGGGCTCACGAATGGTGCTTAATTGTGTTCAAATTTTGTTTGAAAAATTGTTACTTTTATGTATGTTTGAAATTTTGGTCTTGACTGCTTTTAAAAATTCTGGATCTATTGTTAAGTTGTCATGTTAGTTGTTAAAATGTTATTATGTTGTTATACTGTTCATGTGTTATGAAATGTATACAGTAGACGCTCGTTTTTACGAACCTCTGTTTTGCGAACACCCGATTTTACGAACTAGAGCGTGGTCCCGAATACATTCCCATAGACGCTATGTAAATTTTCGCTCCCATTTACGAACTACAAATTATGAAAATCTCTTTTTTGCGAACTTAACTTTTATAATTCTGCAATTTTTTTTAAATTTATTTTTTTATTTTTTTTTAAATACCGAAAAGAAGTGCCAACGTGTATTATACTTTCAACAGGTGCATTTCAAGAATGCGTTATTTTCTCCACCCGCTTTTGGGAGAGACGCGGCGTAGCAATAAGTTTATTTAGCATCACGTGGTTTATTATGACTGATTTTAAAGGCACATGTCTGGAAAGCCTATGATTGGCGAGTAAAACTTAATTGTACAAGCAGGTCTCATTGTTGAAAGGGGAAAGGAAATCTTTTAAAAGATTGCATTCTGTAATCATCTATCTTCTCATACTTTCTGGACTGCTCAATCTATGAAGTCTCGTTAGTCGAGCGGGAGATTGGGCCAGAACATTACACAATTTTAGTATGTCGCACTTGAAGAAACGCACGTACTTATCCGTTGAGGTAAAGAAGAAAATTTTAAAAGAAGTAGATGAGGAAAAATCTTAAGTAAGACAGAAAATTCGAAAAAGTATGGAATTCCAAAAGATAGACTCTCCGCAATTTTAAAATCTCGAGAGAAAATCATCGGAAATAGAAGTTCCAATAAAAATCACTCTCGTAAATATTTCAGAGAAGCAAAACACCCCCAATTGGAGAAAGCTTTGATTTCTTGGATGAGGAAAATGAGAGGACTGGACATTCTCATAGAGGTAATCTCCTTAAAGAACAATCGAACTGTTTTGGTTTGAAACTGAACATCAAAGTCTTCAAGGCCTCAGACGGTTGGTTACAAAAATTTAAGTCCAGGCACGGTTTGAGCTTCAGAAAATTGTGCGGTGAAAGTGGAACAACAAATACGACTTTGGCAAATGAAAGGAAAGAACGCGATTTAAAAGCATTGCTAACTGAATATGCTCCAGAGGATGTCTGTAACGCGGACGATACAGGTCTGTTTTTAAAAATGCTGTCGGAAAAAACACATCGGAAAGGTGAAAAATGTAGCGGAGTCAAAAAGGCTAAGCAGAGAATCTCAATCTTGTTGGCACCCAACATGATGGAACACAAAAACTGCTCTTGCTTTTCATTGGAAAAAATTTAAAGCCTAGATGCTTCAGAAATGTTAACAAATTACCACCTACATACCATGCTAACAAAAATGATTGGATGACTGGGGACATTTATGAAATATGGTTAAGAGACTTGGATCGCAATTTGTTTTGGAAAACCGTAAAATTCTGCTAATTGTGAATAACTGTTCAGCTCACGTTGAAGTATCAGATCTTAAATCTATTCGTGTGGAGTTTCTTCCACCGAATGTAACTTCAATTTTACAGCCAATGGATCAGGGTGTGATTAACAGTTTCAAGTGCATATATCGAAGAGTGCTTTTGCAAAGAGTAGTCATGGGATTGGAGCTGGATCAGCCATATGAAATCGACGTTCTATGTGCGAAGCATTTGTCAATACGAGCTGGAATGATAATCAAGCGACTACAATATCTAAAGCATTTTAACACACATTCTTTAGTATCTTAATTGAAGAAAACCAAGAAAATGTAGCTGACGATATCAGTGGAGATGCGTTACTCATAAATGAACTCCGCAAAAGAAATCTACTGTTGCATGAAATTTCATTCCAGGACTTTTTGAGTGTGGATTCAGACTTGATTTGTACGGAAGAAATATCAGATGAACAAATCATTGCTGAAACCAGTGGCGTAGCTAAGGGGGGGCAAGGGGGGCGTCCGCCCCGGGCGCCGAGGCCTAGGGGTGCCAAATTGAGAGAAATTGTTATATATCTATATTGGGGTGGGGGCGCAAAATTTCTTGCTGGCCCCGGGCGCCAAAAAACATAGCTACGCTACTGTCTGAAACAGTATATGAAAAGGACGAAGAACTTTCAGATTTGGAACAAGAAAAAAATGAAATAATCCAACGACCGACTGTCAACAAGCAGCTCAATGGTTGTCAGGGCTTAGGCACTTTTTTGAAGAGAACAATAATTGTGAAATGATATTAAGCATAGATAAAATGGAAACATGTATTTTCCAAAATGTGATTTTAAAACAAAAAGTTAAGTGATTATTTCCATTCTTAATTTTTATCTATGTATTTTCATCCATTAAGTATTAATACAGTCTATGTTTTCACATGTAATGTTTTCAAAGCTTAATAACATATTCTTCTCAGTGCTAAAATTTTTTTCTGTGCATAAATTTGTATTTTGCATCTTCTTATATAATTAAAAAATACATGTATAACTTTATTTCAGAATAAATAATCTTAAAATACTACATCTTCTATGAAGAGGGGGGAGATTGATAAAAATATACATAAATAATGTACATATTCATGTCATTTTTGATGATTTTCTATTTTACGAACTTTCTATTTTACGAACCATTTGAGTGTTCCCTACGAGTTCGCAAAAACGAGCGTCGACTGTATTAATGTATGTTTAATTTTCAGAAAGGTATAGATAGTAATTTGGGTTATTTTGTACACGCGCCGCGAATCAGGCGGGCACGTGCTTTGCGGTCAAGAAGTCCTTGACACGCGTTTCTATCTCTTATACTAACATTTAATGTGCTAACTTTCTTCTTATCGTTCGTGGTTTCTGCGTTGCGTTTGTACTTTAGTTGGGAGTGGTTTCCACAACTTGCGAAGTTTTATGTTACATTTGAATATGAAATTGTATTGTATTAAATTTGAATGTTAACGTGATTTTCTTGCAGGGAAGTATACCTGTGTTATATATTGATACTGCTATTTTTCTTTTAGTTAAAATAGATGAAGAGTTACATGTGATGACGTCGGTTTGTAAATTTGATCTTTAAGATTATTGCATAAGCACAGCTATGTGTAGCTGTACGTATGTTACCCCAAATATTGTTAAACTGGAGCTAGTTCTGACGAATTTTTGGGAGTTAGTTCATTGGCTTGTGGGTATTAGGTATTACGTAGTAGCACGGAGTTATTGTAGCATGGAGTTATTATAGTATGAAGTAAATTTAATTTTAGATGAGTTCTGAATTTTGCTGAGGAAAATTTTTGCGCATTGGGTTTTTTGGACTTGGTGCAAATTCTAGTATTAAGAAAGTTTTATGGAGAAATTTTTGGTAAAGTTACAGTTGTGTTTCAATATTGAGGAAAATTTCGTAAGTTTAGTGTTTTGATGAATTTCAGCACTCCCAGAGAAGTGGGTTATGCTTAAAGAGAAAGTAGTTAGTTTTGAAAGTTTTAAGAGTTTTGAAAGTTTTGTGGAGGCTATTTTTAAGATAGGAGGATGATTGTGATTAAATATGTGAACACTCTAAATAAAAAGGAGTGACTATTCACTCCGGAGGAGTGCATAGTCACTCTTTCGCAGACTCAAAATATGCCCAACCTCTTTAGAGTGAGTATTCACTTTGAGCAAAAGTGGAATTGTTGACTCTTTCAAAGAGAGAATACTCACTCCTGAGAAGTGAATACTCACTCTAAACAGGCGTGAATAATCACTCTTTCGGAGGAGTGGCTATTCACTCTTACTGAAGGAGTGCGTTTTTGTCACCCCTGATGGAGTGAATAGTTACTCTTTCGTAAGAGTGAGTAGTTACTCTTTCATAAGAGTGAGTAGTTACTCTATCATAGGAGTGACTCGTCACTGTTACGAAGGAGTGAATGTTATTATTATTTTTTTTTTGCAGTGATTTCTTTTTTTATGTTAGTTTATGAATATTTTATGGACATTGTAAAAAATACGTTATTGACAATATTTATTTAATTCAATTTTTGTAACAATAATTGAATTATTAAGGAAAATCTTAATTAAAGTTACATATGAATTAAATTATATTACTGACAGAAATAAAGTAAAATAATTTATTTCAAATTTAAACCTTGTGTGATTGCCCTTTCCCCGAAACATTTGAGATTTTCTGTTTTCAACGGTAAAAAAGTGCAATTTTTGCCATCGGAACTCTATCATTCCCTTACCACTACCAAACTTACTACCGGAGAAAATTAAGCCATATTTAATTATAACTTTTTATTCTAGTTATATATTGAAATTTATTAATATCAGCTAAAAAGATTTCGTGTGCTTTATAAGAAATAATTTGAAAATCATTCAAAATATAATTTGTTTTTTATAGTTGTATTATTAAAAACAACAACATACCACAATAAATAAATTTAATGCATTATTACATTTTGAAATTTCTCAAAAATCTTGCCAAATGTTATAAGAAATTCCTATATTTTTTTAAGTTGGCAAATCTTAAATCTGAAAACAAAATTTTATAATTTTAAATATTAATTTAAAACATTATTAGTAATAAAGAAATACCTTTCAAAATATTCATAATTATAGTAATCCAAAACATATGTTCGTAAAATAATGCTAATTTTCAAAATGAAAGCATTTCGTAATATCATTTCAATCGAATATAATTATTTAACTTCAAATTAAAGTTTCGTAATCCGAAAACAGTAAAAAAAAGCGAAAAAATCTCCACAGTAGAAGTTAATTTAATCTTTTAAGTGACTGAAATTAACGTTTACATTTACTGTGATAATTGATTCTACTAGAATAAAAAGCTAAAATTAAATACGACTTACCGTTAAAAACTTCATGTAATAAAATCCATTTAGTGAAGATTATCCAAGGGTACACACCGGAGAATTACACATTGAGGATACACATTGAGGATTTTTTTTAAAAAGCTTCCTATACCCACTGTTTCTCAAATTAAGCTTTAGTCTATCCATGGTCTATATCTTACCCACGGACGTTCATGAAGATAACCTATACATGCTTAAACTATGTATTCTCTGCATTTTTTAAGATCACAACGCTGATAATATTTATGTGTTATTACTTTTCATTATTAATGAAAGGGAAAAGAATGAACGTCCACATATATTGACCCATGGAACGAAGAGGAGATGTCAAAATGGCGGATAGTAATCGCATATCCAGCTCAAAGTGCCGTAGACAGAGAAGATTCTCCTGATTGGTTGGTGATTATGTAATGCATACGTAACTCTCTCATTGCGTCATAATTCACTCTTTTTTGGGAGTGAGATTTTCTCTTTTAAAAAGAATTCGTTTTAATACCAAATCGGGAATCGGTGTAATTTCCAAGGTTAAATTAGGAAGTGTAGTTTTGAAAACTAAAATGCATGGCCATGCAAAGTGTGTGTGAGGGGGGGGGGACAGGGGCCTTGCTAAGGGGGGGGGACAGGCGAGGAGCCTCCTCCCCCAATCATTTGCAAATGCAATGGGCAAATTTAGAAACTAAACTGGCAGATTTGTTTAAAATGTTATAAAAAAAATTATAATACACATCTTATTTCTAATAAATTTGGCAAAAGTTACCAATATAATTAAGTTTTTCCAAATATAAATTATATTACATTTTCTAATTGAGATAACTTGGTAAAATTATAAAACTAGTTGGCAAACGCTGAGAACAATTTATGTTTGCTTTCATTGAGTTGGCAAATAATGAATTCTGACATGGCATTTTAGGCTCACTCCCCCACCAATAAAAAAGGCTTCGCGAGGGCCCTGGGGGAGGGGAGAAGGGGGCAGTCGCCTTGGGAGCAGAAAGTGAGGGGTTCAAAATTTATACTACCAACCTGCCTAGTTTCTTCTTTTCTTGTAAAAAAAAAAAAAAAAAAAAAAAAAAAAAAAAAAACATATATGTATGTATTGGGGCAAAAACATACATTCTGAAAATAGCATATGATTTCTTTCTTGGAATCTAAAAGGGGTTAGCTACAAACTGTTATAATTTACTAAAGATACATTTAATCCACATCTGTTTTCCAAATACCCTTTGCCAATATGTAAGCAAAATTTTATCTTATATCTTTTCGTTGTTAAAATTAAATAGTTTAAAATTGTATATTAGTAAACATGAAATATGTCTTCAATAGAATTTAAATGTGTTTGCACATTTTTCAATTTTATGACACCTGCCACAAAAACAAGACGGGGAGGAGGGCGGGCTAGTGCCGCCAAATTGAAACTTTTCTTCTTGTGCAGTTTTCTCTTTGGACGTTGCTGCTAAAAAATGTCACATTTTGCTGTGACATTATTTATTTTACACAATATTTTACACAATATATTGGTTCAAAGATGAACAGGAATATTTAAAAGTTTATAATGCCAAGATTTCACTTTCATCATTGGAATGACGCTCTCACTCTCGATAACGGAGTGAGACAGTCACTTTTATCAATGGAGTGACTCTCTCACTCTCCATTATAGAGTGAGATTATTCACTCTTTTGTATAGAGTGAAAATTTTCACTCCTTTATGAGTGTATTTTTACAAAAATCACTCCAAAAAGAGTGAAAATGGCTCTCACTCTCCCAAAAAAGTGAGCTTTTCACTCTTTTCACTTTTAGAGTGAATATTTCATGCAAACTGGTGTTTTTGTAGTGCTGGGTTAAAGTTATTATTTTAAAAGTTATGTTTCGGTGCCGAATTTCACCCATCACTTTGTTTTGTACGACTTGAAATTTTTAACAAGAAAAAGCCCAGGGCATGCATTTTGCCCAGTCCTTTTTCTCTGTAGAGTCCGATGGGGGGTTGTGAGGGAGTGACCTTTGTAATAAAGACACTCTAGCATTTTTGAGATCATGACGTCAATGATTTAACATGTGTTAGCGTGAAAGCGACATCTATCCTCTCTTTTACTTTAACTTTCTACAGCGTGTGTGTCTTTCTCGGATTCTACAGTTATGTCGCTGTTTGAAGTAATATGTAAATTTGTAGTATCTCAGTTTGCAGCATATAAAAGTTTAGAGTTTGGAGTGTGTGGGAGTGTCTAGCGGCGTTAGCCAGCTAGTAGTGACTAGAAACTAGCTAGGTGGTGAAGACAAGCAGTGGGACTAATCTAGAGCGAGTGATATCAAGTATTATCGAGCCTTCAATGCGTTGACAAGGAGTTTTGGAAGACGAGTCGAGAAGTTTGCCGTTGGTAAGAGTTAATATTGATTACGTTGAATATTTCCAAAGTTAATAAAGAGTATATATACAGCCACTGGCTGTCTAAAAATTTCTATTTAGCAGTCTAGTGGAAGGTTAAGTGAGAAGCAATCTGAAGTGCCCCGATTGAGTTAGTGCCAGAGCTGTGCGTATAAGTTTAATCCTTCAGTATTGTTACTAGTTATTAAAATTCAAGTACTGCTCCACTGCCCTTCAGCCCTAACTGCTTTAAATAAACTGTTTTTATCTTATATTCTGAGTTATGTCTGCATTTAACCCCGAGTACGAGCACACAACTGTTACAAACTTAAAACGACGTTTTGAGAAGACGGGGAGTTTGGAGGAACTTCCACGTTGTGGCAGACCATCATTGAGCACAGATCGCGTCCATTTTGTAAAAAATGTCACGGAAGAAATGGCAGCCGGAACATCAACGAGAAGTAGTCAACCTTTGTCAAGCTGTGAGAATAACGAGGATTCCGGAATCGTCGATTCGGCATATTTTACATGGAATCTTGGATCTGTATCCATACAAGTTAAATACTCTTCAACAGTGTTGAATTAATGGGGTGTCCCGGTGGGACATCTTCCCCAGAGCAGTGAAATGCCCCCCCCCCCCGAAAACTTGAGCTTTTGTATTTTCAATGGTCAAAAGTTGTAATTCCGCCCTGAACTCTATAATGCCTGCCTCCCCCCAGAGCCACAGAAGTCCCTCCCGGAGAAAAGTGCCTGAATTCAACACTGCACTTCACCATTATTATCGGCAGATACAGATAAGGTACGAAAATTTGCTACATGGACTCTGGCACAAATGGATCAAGGTCCAATGGTTACTGAATGTCATGTGGATTGATGAAGGATCAGGATGTGGATCAGGTTCGAGTTTATAGTAGTGAAGGTTCTCATGTGTCGAGCGGTGTTTCGCAATATTCCTGATCCAAGAGTGTCCTGAGTTCAGCACTTCTTCATCTATTTCTTTTCACCAATATTCAAAAAGAAAATCTGGTCAAACAGCTCCAAAAACTGTTATTGACAGCAGAAAGCCTATGAAACCGAGACCAAAGTATGATAATAAAAATAAAAGAGCAGTGTCAAATACGTCAGACTCAGTGTGCCATAAAAGGCAAAATATCATAAACTGTCCCGTTTCTCCACTTATTAGACAGCAACCTCAAAAACATAAGTTATCCAATAGTTCAACGTCTTCAGTACTTAATCCTCGGAAAAAAACTTCATATGGACACTCGTCAAACTGAGAAAAGAACTTTTAAATCGGACTTTTTGCCGCATAAGAGACAGCATAGATCCAGAAAGAAACGTGGCCTGGAATCTTCTTTAACTTCGGGTGCGTCTAGAAAGGGGAGACAACATTCAGAGTACCGGCATCAACAGTTTGAATCTCGCCATGGAGTGACCCCAGCGAACCTATCGGAGTGGAGTCGTCGGGTGGAATCTAGAAGTGTCCCACAGCATCCATTCAGGACCAGGCTGCACGCACGACAGTCAGCTGTGGCGTCGCCGTACAGTTCTGATGACGAAAGATCCTTCGTGCAAGGTTTTTGGGACAAGAGGAGAAAGCCATCCTGTATTATGAAGCCGGCTAGCATATTTCAGATGTGTATATTGCTGGGACGATTACTGTTTCTAAACCAATAGGAGACCGTCATTATCACGGTCAAGTACACGCCCACACAGTTTGATTGACAGGAACTCGTGGACAATTGATCGTGTGTGTTTATTATTTATTTGTACTCGGATTGTTTGAATTTGTACTCGGTAATTAAAAATTAAAGGTACAAAAGAATTTTTTTTTTCAAAATGACTGAATTTTATTTACTTCAATTAGAAATTATACTTCCTCTGATCCTGAAATAAATAAATAAATAAATAAATAAAAATTAAAGTAAGAATTTTGCTTATACGGATATTTTCGCAGAATACTTTTTTTCCCATTTGTTTAATATATATATAAATCATTTTGGAACGATATTTAGAATATTAAAAAGGTTTGAAATATTTTTTTAAATGTCTTATTTATTAATAAAAGATAGCCGATAATTAAAAAAAAATCACCAACGGACTCTCGGCCCGCGATGGACTCGAACCCATATCCTCCGGTTTCAAGTTCGACGCTCTAACCATTCAGCCAGTCAGCTCACTTTTATCCGCAACAGATTATCGTTATAATTAGCACCGTCAATTGTCCACGAGTTCCTGTCAATCAAACTGTGTGGGCGTGTACTTGACCGTGATAATGACGCTCTCCTATTGGTTTAGAAACAGTAATCGTCCCAGCAATATACACATCTGAAATATGCAGCCGGCTAGCAGCGAATCATCTGTATGATTGGGTGACCATGTTCTTTATTAAATTTCTATTGATGTGCATATAAGTGGTAGCAATATGAAGGAATGAAAAGCAGATAGACTGTTTTGTTTTGTTTTGGCCATTTTTGGAAATTTTTTGACGGGCTCACGAATGGTGCTTAATTGTGTTCAAAATTTGTTTGCAAAATTGTTACTTTTGTGTATGTTTGAAATTTTGGTTTTAACTGCTTTTAAAAATTCTGGATCTATTGTTAAGTTGTCATGTTAGTTGTGTTAGTTGTTAAAATGTTATTATGTTGTTATACTGTTCATGTGTTATGAAATGTATATTAATGTATGTTTAATTTTCAGAAAGGTATAGATAGTAATTTGGGTTATTTTGTACCCTTGCTGCGAATCAGGCGGGCACGTGCTTTGCGGTCAAGAAGTCCTTGACACGCGTTTCTATCTCTTATATTAACATTTAATGAATTAACTTTCTTCTTATCGTTCGTGGTTTCTGCGTTGCGTTTGTACTTTAGTTGGGAGTGGTTTCCGCAAGTTGCGAAGTTTTATGTTACATTTATATATGAAATTGTATTGTATTAAATTTGAATGTTAATGTGATTTTCTTGCAGGGAAGTATACCTGTGTTATATATTGATACTGCTATTTTTCTTTTAGTTAAAATAGATGAAGAGTTACATGTGATGACGTCGGTTTGTAAATTTGATCTTTAAGATTATTGCATAAGCACAGCTATGTGTAGCTGTACGTATGTTACCCCAAATATTGTTAAAGTGGAGCTAGTTTTGACGAATTTTTGGGAGTTAGTTCATTGGCTTGTGGGTATTAGGTATTACGTAGTAGCACGGAGTTATTGTAGCATGGAGTTATTATAGTATGAAGTAAATTTAATTTTAGATGAGATCTGAATTTTGCTGAGGAAAATTTTTGCGCATTGGGTTTTTTGGACTTGGTGCAAATTCTAGTATTAGGAAAGTTTTATGGAGAAATTTTTGGTAAAGTTACAGTTGTATTTCAGTATTGAGGAAAATTTCGTAAGTTTAGTGTTTTGATGAATTTCAGCACTCCCAGGGAAGTGGATTATGCTTAAAGAGAAAGTAGTTAGTTTTGAAAGTTTTAAGAGTTTTGAAAGTTTTATGGAGGCTATTTTTAAGATAGGAAGATGATTGTGATTGAATATGTGAATATTTCATGCAAACTGATGTTTTTATAGTGGTGGGTTAAAGTTATTTTAAAAGTTATGTTTCGGTGCAGAATTTCTCCCATCACTTTATTTTGTACGATTTGAAATTTTTAACAAGAAAAAGCCCAGGGCATGCATTTTGCCCAGTCCTTTTTCTCTGTAGAGTCCGATGGGGGGTTGTGAGGGAGTGACCTTTGTAATAAAGGCACTCTAGAATATTTGAGATCGTGACGTGAATGCTTTAACATGTGTTAGCGTGAAAGCGACATCTATCCTGTCTTTTACTTCAACTTTTTTATAGCGTGTGTGTCTTTCTCGGATTCTACAGTTATGTCGCGGTTAGAAGTAATATGTAAATTTGTAGTATCTCAGTTTGCAGCATTTAAAGTTTGAAGTTTGGAGTGTGTGGGAGTGTCTAGCGGCGTTAGCCAACTAGTGGTGTCTAGCGGCGTTAGCCAGCTAGTAGTGACTAGAAACTAGCTAGGTGGTGAAGACAAGCAGTGGGATTGATCTAGAGCGAGTGATATCAAGTATTATCGAGCCTTCAATGAGTTGACAAGGAGTTTTAGAAGGCGAATCGAGAAGTTTGCCGTTGGTAAGAGTTAATATTGATTGCGTTGAATATTTTCAAAGTTAATAAAGAGTATATATACAGCCACGGGCTGTCTAAAAATTTCTATTTAGCAGTCTAGCGGAAGGTTAAGTGAGAAGCAATCTGAAGTGCCACGATTGAGTTAGTGCCAGAGCTGTGCGTATAAGTTTAATCCTTCAGTATTGTTACTAGTTATTAAAATTCAAGTACTGCTCCACTGCCATTGAACCCTAACCGTTTTAAATAAACTTTTTTTTTATCTTATGTTCTGAGTTATGTCTGCATTTAACCCCGAGTACGAGCACACAACTGTTATAAACTTAGTACGACGTTTTGAGGAGACGGGGAGTTTGGAGGATCTTCCACGTTGTTGCAGACCATCATTGAGCACAGATCGCATCCATTTTGTAAAAAATGTCACGGAAGAAATGGCAGCCGAAACATCAACGAGAAGTAGTCAACCTTTGTCAAGTTGTGAGAATAACGAGGATTCCGGAATCGTCGATTCGGCGTATTTTACATGGAATCTTGGATCTGTATCCATACAAGATAAATACACTTCAACAGTGTTGAATTAAGGGGGTGTCCCGGTGGGACATCCTCCCCAGAGCAGTGAAATGCCCCCCTCCCGTAAAATTTGAGCTTTTGTATTTTCAATGGTCAAAAGTTGTAATTCCGCCCTGAACTTTATAATACCTGCCTCCTCCCAGAGCCACAGAAGTCCCTCCTGGAGAAAAGTGCCTGAATTCAACACTGCACTTCACCATTATTATCGTCAGATACAGATAAGGTACGAAAATTTGCTACATGGACTCTGGCACAAATGGATCAAGATCCAGTGGTTACTGAATGTCATGTGGACTGATGAAGCGCACTTTTCACTGCATGGTGGCATTAAACGGCCGTGCCTGAGTGATGTCAAACTCTCGTAAATACAAAACAAAGCCACTGCATTCTCCTCATGTGACTGCTTGGTGTAGTTTCACCGTATTTATCATTCTGAATCTTTCCTTTTTTGAAGAGCCTTGTTCTGAATCAAGCTGGAAAATCTGTACAGTCACTACAAAATGGTATCATATGCTTTTGCGCAACTAACTTGTTCCAGCTAAGCAGGAAAGAAATGCGTCACTTGTCTTCATCTTTATGCTGGATATTACCCCGCTCCACTTGTCTTGTGACTTCTAGGCCTTCCTGTTGGACACTTTCACTGAAGACCGAGTAATAAATCGATGTTCTAATTTTAAATGCCCCCCCCCCCACGATCTCCAGACTTGACGCTGGCAGATTTTTGGTTGAGGGGTTACTTAAAATCTCGTGTATTTCGGGGCTCTCCAGTCACTTTAGGAAAGCTGAAAGATATCATTCAACGAACCATCGCATCGGTAGCATCGAGTAAGACATGCTAAACTCACAAGAAAAGTCTCCATACGGTCAGACTCAGAATATTCTGAAAAAATTACAAAGCATTCTTCTCGTGTGGATATATGTGTTTATAAAAAAATTTCGGCGGAATCCCTTTAACGCGTACGTAAAAAAATAATGAACACTCCTTTTATTTGGCGGTTTATCACTGATTGGCGACGAAATAGAATTTCAAAAAATACTTTTTATGACAAATACTTTTTAAGATAAAAATTTTTCATGTTGAATTTATATTTAAAAAATATATTTAAATAACTTTAGCTTTACCAGTTTTAGTTAGTTTTAATTGTAGTTTTATCATATATATATACTGAAAGTTAATTATAAAATATTATAAATTATTAAAAAAAATCGTTTCAATTCCAAAATAATGTCTAAATGAGCACTGTCGCTTAAACTTTGTTGCTATGGAAACAAACAAATACTTCTCCGATATTGAAATGTATTACTGCAGCATTCTTCACCTGGTCTTTATTTTGAAATACGTTTAAAAGTATGAAAACATTTTTTATATATGGAATTAGTTTTACAGTAATAAAATAACTTCAGAAACAAGAAACATAAATATGTAATACAAAAAGAAAATATATGTATTAAACTGCTTAGTTGCTTAAGTTTAAATTCATAAATACCATTTACATCCATTTTAAAATCTATTAATAAAAAATTTTCAGTTACATTAAAATCGTTTGCTTTTCGCAAGGAAATGTGCTGCTCGCCAAATCGAGTGGCGGTTTCGCCTTTTCACGCCAAATATTCGAAAGTATTTTATTTTTTTACAGATCTTCCACTGTGATTCCGCCGCTAAATTTGAGTGATACTTTATTACATACATAAGTAGCTTAATTAGTATTTTTTTTTTCAAAAAATTCTGGGTATGCCCAGTATGGAGACCTTCCTTGTCAGCTGTAACAGGCGTATTGAGGCTCTTCATTTGCCTTATACCTGGTAGTGGTGGTCATGTTGAGCATCTTTTACTACCTTAAAATAAATGCATAGTGTCATGTTATTGTGATTTGCTTCATTGTCTGTTTGTGTTTTCCTCATTTGCATAAAACGTCTCAATATGGCGTATGGGCATCCTCTATCGGCAATTTTTGGATTAATTTTTTACTATGCATTTGAAAAAAATCCAAAATCCATTTGATCATACTACCTCTGATCATACTACCATTTTTTGAAGCATTACTTCTGTTATTAAAGATGTTTAAAATTTGGACGAATTTAAGCCGTACTCTGTATGTGAAACGAAGGAATGAAAACATTTTAAGATAATTTATCATCCGTAATTACAATTATTAACAAAATAAATGCTCAGATGTTTAGTCAGAATATACATATTTATACAATTCACTATTGAATATTTGAATGTCTTTGAAACAATCAATGGAAACAGCACATAAGAGTGTTAAACAAATATATAATATCATGCTTCGTCTGTCAAACGTGATAACTTTTCATATTTTATTATGATGTGCGAAAGTACTTTAACGTACGACTGTTATTGTTTATTTAACCATCATCATTTGGAGGTTCATTTCATGATATATTGCAACAATAATCAAGGACGGAAATATAAAACAGTCCGAGTCCTTCCTGAGTAACCTACGAATTTAAAAAGAAAGAAAGAAACCTCAAAAATTAATATATTTTCGAGTCTTACAGAAACACTATTAAAAAGAAAGTTACTTTTTTACGTGCTATCCAGTTTTATCTAGCAATAATATAATTTTTTAGGATGCTATTTATTCTCAATTAAATATGTTCCGATGAGCAATTAAATTTGTACCTTTGTAACAAAATATCATTAATTTTAATACTATTATTTTATCATCAATGGAAACTATGTATGTTGAATAAGAAAATGTTTTTTTAAGAATCTGTAACATCTGATGAAAAACACATTTCGAGTTTATAATACTGATTAATATATTCTAAAAATCACTCGAAAACATTTCCGACAATAAGTGGTAGCGAAATAAACTATCTTTTGATAAATTTTTCTTGAAATTTTGGATAATGTACTAATTTTTGAGGCTTCTAAAGATAAAGAACGCTTTTCAGTATCGTTAGTCACTTGCAACAGGTTGTTGCATATTTTCTCTCATGATCAAATTTTATCTGTTTAGATTAATAAAAGCCCGTCTTTTCTTATAATACTTATTTTATTAAAGATATTTCACACTACAATGCAATTTTAATTTTTTTTTTTCATAAACTTCATGCCTGCTGGGCAATGCTTCAATTTGTTTTATAGAAATAAAACCTGATAAAAGAAATTGTATAGCTTTGAAGTCGCCAAAACAATTTTTCAATAGCTGTTGTTATGTAGGAAATGCAACAATAGCCACAGGCAGAAAAAACTAAGTTGTCTTTGAAGCTTTTAAATTTGTATTACGTTGTAAAAGATTACAAAAGTTATATTAAAATTGTTTTAAAGAATTTCTTTTTTTGAAAAATAAGCTGATTTCAGGTGGTTGATTTTAATTTATTGCATTGATATTCGCATGCTGCGCGCCAGTTTCGATATTTCAACAGATGTGGTTTCTTGAAAGAGAGGTATATTTCATAATAATGCTCTATTTTTATCCACTTTAAATCCAGCTTGCGAAACGATCAGATGTTAAATTTTTTTTTTACCTCTATAAAGTTAAAGAAGGAAGTAAAAAAGAAATATCATGGAAGACGGTAGTATTCCTGTGAGGCAGCCTTAAGTCTAAAATCGTATCGAAGAATGGTCGAAGGGAGGAAATCATATAGTATTCATGTATATAATATTTATGCAAATGGATTTAGTTTTGCGTCAAATTATTCATTACCACCTGTTTCACTTAATTTGGATAATTTGACGGAAAAAAACATTTACATAAATATGATATACAATTTTGAATAACGTAAAACAAAAGATAAATCAGTTTGTTGATATAAATACCTTTCAATGTATAGTATAGATTCAATTAAAATTCCATATTTAACAACAAATTGGAAAATTAAAAGTATTTTTATATGTGTAAATACATTTTACCAAATAAAAAATTAAATAAATTCAATTTTAAAACAAACCTTTTAAAGCCACATAAAGGCGTCACTTAAATATCATATATTTTAAAACTCATATTTTGAATTTGTGAGAGATGTAAGTGAAAAAGAATCAGTGAATAAAATTTATGCATCGTTCATGTCGGAGATAACTATCGCATATGCTAATACAAATAGAACAAAAATAAAGTAATGAAATAAATAATACAAAAATGCATTTTTTAATTAATAACATGGCGTCACTCAAAGTTGGATATCATTTTTTTTAAACTTCATATTTAAAATTCTTAGAGTCATAAGATAAACAGCTGCGTCAAAGCTTTTAACCCGCTTAAGGTTTTTTGTATTGATATTATGATAGGAAAAGTTTTATGAAACGTAAGATAATATTGTGTAGGTCAACAAAAGATTCAATTTACATGATGGCGCGTAAATTAAAAAATATATCTCAATCCCCTCCCTCAAAAAATTAGTCGAATGTAGCAATCCAAAAATTACTCAAATCTTTTATCTCATACATTTCATTACTTCCTAAAAAGGAAAGCACATCAATGGAACTGGTTAAATGATTTAGACCAAAATTTATTTAGCAAGATTTAGCAAGATTTCAAGTTTTAAGAAAATATGAAGTTTGATGAAAATCCGTGCATTGATTTTTCATATAGAACAATTTCAGAAATTTTAAATAAAATTTGCATAATAGAGCCACCTTTAGGCGATTTACGCTAAAAAAAATAACCAGCACTTGTAAATATCAGGGACTAACGGAATCTAAAGTTGTTTAAAATTCCGTTCATTAGTTCCTGAGAAAAGTGCTCACAAAATTTGTATCACGTACGTACACGTTTTCTGCAACAGTGGAAATCGAGAAACAACATGTTCTGGGACAGATTGGAAAGAACTAGTGGTTATTATGTAAATTTGTTGCTTTATGCGTGTTTTCAAAATAAATAAATTGGCAATTGGACCGTTGAACCAAAAAATTTTCAGAAAATAAAAAGAATTGTGATAAAATTATATTGGTCACCAGGCTGTCAGAAAACTCCGACTGGTGTATTTATTATTCCTGAAAAGCATGTTGGGTGGGTGCTTCTCCGAATTTGTAATGTGTAGAGGAGCGCAATCTTACTTTAAAAAGTATGTTAGCTTCTTATGCATGTTGTTGAAATATTAGTGGCGTGGTTGCGCAACCAGTCACATAACCCTAAAAATCTCTAGCCTTTTCTGCATAATCTCTCTACTGGCTCTGTAGAAAATGTTTCTTAAATATATTATGGAGTATTTTCATTGGACAGAATGGAGATGTTCTGTAAAAGCGATGGAGTGATTATGCATCAAAAGCTGCGGGTTTTTAACAGTTTAGTGTTCACCACAGAAGGCACAGAAAACAAAACCCGCAAGTCATATCTGCTCAAAAGAAATTAACTCAACAATAATAAACGATGCCGTAAACCCGCACCAGACTTGAAGAAATATTGGTCCAAGTCCAAATGGATTTTAAGTTGTCCATATTCTGCAATTCTAAGTATAGATACCGTTACAGATGTAAATTATGTTTGTCTGTCCACATAATGTCTCGTGGCCTTTCATTGTCTTATTCCATGAGAGGAAAAAAAACTTGAACAAAAATTTGTCGTACTAGTAGGTCAGAAGGACCTACAAGTACGGCAGGAAGGCAAATCCTGAACATTTGAAAATTTGGTTGGAAAGCAATGCAGAATGTTTTGTAAAATTTTATGCACCGTTCTCACTGGAGTATTAAAAGCTCGGGGAATTTCCTGTGCATTGCAGCTTCTCTTACTAGTGTTCGACTTTTGCTGCAATGTTGTAGCTGCATGTTTGAACCAATAGATTTCATCCTTCTGCCAGATTTGATTTCAAATCAGCTCTTACGTTTCCTTTTTCTTTCTCGCGGCCCGAAACAAAAGTTTCTGACTTTGAGCAGGAAGCAATACACTTCTAAAAAAGGTTACAAAAAATAGTAATTAAAATAACATAAGTAGTCTAACCGTGCAATGTTACAAAGTTTATATTATCTCTAAGTTTGTCGCCTAGTAATCACCAAAAAAATTACACCATTCTTTCCTAATATTAAGTATTGTTGTAGATTTCTATTGTAAATTCTGCAGAAATATGCCGCGAAGTTTGCTGTTTGGAATTGATACTGTAAAATAGTTTAAAGCCAATTTTTTTCTGCGACAAAAATTTAATCCTAAAATGTTGTTATTAGCTATATAATAGATATGAAATGTAATATTCTAACAATGCTGAATTTCCAAGGAGATTTTTAAAAAATAAATCCATGTTATTCTTAATGAGAAAAAATACATAAATAACTGTAGAAATGTATAGTGCAAATTTAATTTGGCATGAGTTTTGATTATTGTTCAAAATGAAAAAAAATGTGTACATCTCTGTAGGACAAATAGTACATGCAAAAAGAACCATTGACCAAGGAAACGATTTCTAACATATAATAAACGATTTCTAAGTCCTATATAATTGTCTTTCCATGAAAATGTGTTTTTATGCGCATCGCAATTAGTTGTATAAATATGGATTAATATTTCCCGGGCCGCACATAAAACGCCCCTGGCACACATGTAGCCCGCGTACCATAGTTTGAGTATGGCTGCTTCAAATGAGTCAATGTCTTTGAATTCTTTTATTATCTTCTGCATAGAGTTGACAGAAAATGAACTACAGCCTTTTTAATACTTTTTAACTGTCTAGGGAATCTTCATAGAACCTGCCGCACAATAAACCTTCATGCTTCACGCACAGATAGGAATTTTTTATGACGAGCTTCTCACACGTAATATGATTGAAAAGAGTAACAGACGCGTTTAAACAAACAAAATGTGCGATTTGTATGATATGCTTATTATTTTGCAAATTATGACGACTAAAGTGCCATCTATTGCAGAGATTAGAGACTTTATTCTAATTCCATTTCCCCTTCGCTTGTATACAGATTAAATTTCAGATCTTTCTGACTCGTGTTTTTAACAACTTTTTGAAAACTGGGCTTTAATAATAAATACTCTGTATACCCACGCGCATTAGTCTGACTCGTTTCGATCATCTTGAATTTTTTTTATGGAAAAAGGTTAGTTTTGACGAAGGTGTGGTTCATCAACAGAATGTACTTTTCGATTTTTTTAAACTTTCTTTAATCTTTACAAGAAAAAATTATTAGATTAGTGAAAATTTTTTAATTCTGGTTTTCGCCGGATTAAAAAGTTTTAGGGGGCAGAGAATCCTAAAATCAATAACATATCGAACTTTTCTTGATTCAGTCCAGCGATGCTTTAAAACCGATTTGATTTTCGATTTTTCTGAGATTTTTGTCAACGGAACGATTAAAATAAGATTAAATTGGGAGTTTTTCTGCGTTTTGCTCTCAGCACAACTCTATTTGATCTCTCCGAAAATGCGAACATTTGTCGTGGTGAATAGTCTTTCTGCTAAAATAAAGTATGTAGTGAAGAGCATACGTGGGTGTACACCATAGACCTTCTGGATTTTTTCAAGGAGCACCGTATAACCCCTGTTTCTCATGAAAGCTATAGTATGCACATTCTAGGGCATACGCTCTGCCTGAAATGTGTACCCTCTGCTTAGAGCTTATACCGTCTTTTTTTTTCTTTTTTTTTTTCTGTTTCTTTTTTTACGACTACACTATTGAATAAGGCTGTCACAAGTGATAAATAACTAAAAATTATTATGTATATATATATATATATATATATATACAGGGTGTCCGAAAAGTCTGGAAACGGTCGAATAACTCGAAAAATACATATGAGATTGAAAAACGTAAATATACGTGTTAAATATTTTTAAATAAGCTACTCAGTGATACCAAATTTGACCTTCGTAACCGACCCCCTGGGGGTCAGAGGGGGTCCAAATTCGAAATCTTAAATTATAACCCCCATTTTTTATTGCAGATTCGGATTCTACGGACAAAAATACGTAACTTTTGTATTTGATGTTTATTTCGAATCCTCGTTTATCACGGTGTAATTGAGCATATTAAATCGATACATATCTCGGCTTTTCCAACGGGATTTTCCCTAATCGAAACTAATTGGGGAGAATTTATGACATCAAATTCCTCGTCTTTTTCAATAATAGCGTTTCCTGAAAATCACCCGTGCCGATTATTTCGGTAGTGCTACACAGTTAAAAATTTGATCCATTTGCTGTAGCGTCACTCCACAGCTTTTATAGAATATCTCTTTCATGACCAATGAGAATGTTCCATAACACAGTAAAGTACACTGTAAAAAAATCGACCCTTTTGCTGCATCGTCACTCCACCGCTTTTATAGAAAACGATTACTTTACTGTGTTATGGAGCATTCTCATTGGTCATAAAAGAGATATTCTATAATAGCTGTGGAGTGACGCTGCAGCAAATGGGTCAAATTTTTAACAGTGTAGCACTATTGAAATAATCGCCACGTGTGATTTTCAGGAAACGCTATTCCTACAAAAGACGAGGAATTTGACGTCAAAAATTCCGCCCAATCAGTTTCGATTAGGGAAAATCCCGTTGGAAAAGCGGGAATATGTATCGATTTAATATGCTCGATTACACCGTGATAAACGAAGATTTGAAATAAACATCAAATACAAAAGTTACGTATTTTTGTCCGTAGAATCCGAATCTGCAATAAAAAATGGGGGTTATAATTTAAGATTTCAAAGTTGGACCCCCTCTGACCCCCAGGGGGTCGGTTTCGAAGGTCAAATTTAATATCACAGAATAGCTTATTTAAAAATATTTAACACGTATATTTACGTTTTTCAATCTCATATGTATTTCTCGAGTTATTCGGCCGTTTCCAGACTTTTCGGACACCCTGTATATATAAAGATATAGTTATGCTTATTGTACAGTCTTGTTAGTTTTACTTACAACTCATTCAATAGCCGTTGCATTGGTATTTTATTGTCACTGCAGCCAAACCCATTTACTTTATAATGAGTTAAGCGCCATTTTTTGCTAAAACTTTTAATTAATTTGTTTTCTCGGGCCATATAACTTTCTCCTTCTTTGTGTACATTCAGGTCAAATTCCAAGTCATTCTGATCAGTGTTTTTTTTTCTTACAGCTTTGTAGTTGAACTTAAAACATAATTGCCTTATATGCTAAAAAAATGTGCTTATTGTAGATATGAAAAAGCACATTTTAGTCAATAATTATTTTAGTTTTACGTTCTAAGATTTTAATTATTTTTTTACATCCTTAAAATTATGTATTCTAAAATCTGAGTCTAATAGGAGCTGTTGAGCTCCAAAGGGTTAAAGTATTTTATTCTGTTTCTATTAATACTATTGATCACATAGAGAAGCATTTAAATAATAATAATAATAATAATATTGTAGCTTCTATTATACGTCACTACAGCCTTACTAACAAAGAATAATTAGTTACATTATTAAAAGGCAAATGCCGATAAATTATAATGATCAATGTTTATATATATATATATATGTATATATATATATAAATATGATGTGGGTAGGATTAATATTGAACCACAACGCGTTATACTAAACTCAGACCTACCTATATCTTTGAGGCCCTACCGAACATCTCCTCTAGAAGAAATAGAAATAAAAAACCAAATTCAATCATTGTTAGCAGCCGGACTGATAAAGGAAAGTAATAGCCCCTATTCTGCCCCTGTTACACTAGTTATGAAAAGAGAGGAAGGTAAAAAAACGCGATCATGTATAGACTATAGAAAATTAAACGCAATAATTAAAAATGATGCAGAACCCTTGCCCCGTATCGATGGAATTTTAGATAAATTGAGTAGTGCTCAGTATTTTTCAACTTTGGATTTAGCCTCTGGCTACTGGCACATACCAATACATCCATCCGATACAGAAAATTTAGCATTTGCAACCAATTTTGGACTTTTTGAGTGGCTCGTGCTCCCTTTTGGCATAAAAACGGGCCCTCCCATATTCAATAGAACCATTCGAAGAATCCTTAATAAATATAAAATCGACTTTGCGTGCCACTATTTTGATGATATTATAATTTTCTCTTCCTCATTAGAAGAACATTTAAACCATTTAGCTCAAATTTTTGACATTTGCAAACAAGAAAACATTAAACTTAAACTTTCTAAATGTAAATTAGGCCAAAATAAAATCAATTTCTTAGGTTATGAAATCACTAATGGAACTATAACACCAGCAAATGCCAATATTGAAACCATCAAAAATTTAAAACCTCCTTCAAATGTGAAAGAGTTACAACGATTTCTAGGTTCCATTAATGTTTACCATAAATTCATAAATAAATATGCTGAAATTAGATATCCTCTGAACTGATTACTTAAAAAAGACACAATATGGGAATGGAACTCAGAGTGCCAGGAGTCTTTTGAAAAATTAAAAAATTCTTTAATTGCTAAACCCATCCTCAAAATTTATGATCCTAAATTACCTTTACATATGTTTGTAGATGCCTCTCAGATAGCAGTAGGTGCTGTTCTAAAACAACCTGATAAAGAAAATTTCTTACAACCTATTGCTTATCATTCTAGAATTTTGAAGAGTTATGAGCAAAATTATTTCATAACTGAATTAGAATGTTTAGCTATTATAGATACTCTTGACAAATTCTATCATTACTTTCATGGTGTCAAGTTTACAATTCATACGGACCACGCATCTCTAGTATGGTTAAAGAGTGTTAAAAACTTAAGAGGTAGGCTTTTTAGATGGTCGCTCAAACTTAGTATGTTTGATTATGAGATAAAATATAAAAAGGGTTCAACAAATGTCGAAGCAGACATGTTGTCACGAAATCCTGTCGACTTTTCGATTAGTTGTGACGATTTAAGGAGAACTCGAATTATTTCCACTGGTTAAAAAGAAACACGCAGTCGTGGCAAGCGAGGGAAAAAACAAAATAAAATAATAAATGTAGAAGATCCAATAATTAGTCATGGGCTGCTGTAAATTCATTTATTAAATTCGTAATAATGAGGAAGGAAAAGCTCCTTTTGCAAAAATTCCATCATTATTCCAGTATGCGTAAATTTAAAAAGATGGCTCTAAATTAAAAATATTCTTAATTAAAACTTTATTTCTTAATATTCCAAATAAAACTGATTTCTTCTATGTTTTTATCAACCCTTTTTAAGAAAGTCTTATTAAATTTATTCCAAAACCATACCTTTCAAAAAATATCATTATTTTATTTTATCTATTTATTTATTTTTCCTACGTCAACTTTTGATGTGTGCATATTAATAAATTCATTTCTTTTCTTTTTCTCTTAAAATTAATCATTTATAAAAATCGTCTGCGTAAGATATTTAAAATTCTGAGTCAATTATAAATTGGTTAAATAATATTTTTTAAAACAAATTTATCGTCTGTTTAAAATAGCCTCGTAACTGGACAAGAATTCTGTTTACTTAAAAGAATGATGGTTTGGAGGTTACAGAATGTTCCAGTACTTTCTTTTTAGTTTAGAAGGTGGAAGTCTCGAGATGAGAGAGAAGATTTCTTGGGTTGCTTCTTCGATGAGGACAGCTCGCTGAAATAATGATGGAATTTTTGCAAAAGGAGCTTTTCCTTCCTCATTATTACGAATTTAATAAATGAATTTACAGCAGCCCATGACTAATTATTGGATCTTCTACATTTATTATTTTATTTTGTTTTTTCCCTCGCTTGCCATGACTGCGTGTTTCTTTTTAACCAGTGGAAATAATTCGAGTTCTCCTTAAATCGTCACATATATATATATAATTCTTTGTAGTCTTTTCCAAGTTCTGTTCATGATTTTCTTTCCTGCTGGGCACGAGCTTTGGTTTGATGAGATAAAAATAAAGTATGTTACATAAAGTTTGAAGTCAGTAAAAAAAATCAATGACAGTAGCTGTTATATGACAAATACAATAACAGCTTGAGGAGAAATAAACTAAATTACATTTGTAGTTTCCAAAAGCGTGATATGTTATAAATAATAGAAATAGCTTTACTTTAAACAAATACTTTTATAAAGCATAAAATTTATATGAGTTGTGTCATTTATATTATTTTATTTTATTTGCCGCGAAGATTCAAAAATGAAAATTTCCTTGTTTAGATTTGAAGCTTTAGCACTCATTTACTCTGATTCTAAAATGGTCATTCAAGATATGAAGATATATTTTTAATCATATAAATGTTACTGAAACTCGATAAACTTTATATTTTTCTTAACTATTCAAGAAAATTTTCAAAATACCAATAATTATTATCAAACTCTAATACATTTAATTTAAGCAAAAGAAAAATCATGTATTGGATATATCAGCAGTAAAATTATAGAAAAATAGTTTTAAGTAAACGACAAAACATCCGTAACGGACATCCTTACCTGCACAATACCACAAAAAAAAAAAACATCTAAACGAACTCTCTCAAAATTTTTATAAAACTGTTTACAATCTTCCCAACCAAATTGTTGTAGAATTACCAGACTACGAGGGTACAACCACACTAATAGAAAATGCCCTAAATATACGCTTTTGCTTAATGATGACAATTGACATTTCCTCATTTCTTAACTACACTTAAAATATTTCTGTTTGTTTTTATCTCTTTGTTTTGTTGTTATAAAAAATAATAAATAAATAAACAATTAAAATTATCTTGCTATTTTTTTTAGCAATTTATATGTTATTACTAAAATGTATGGTCTCTCAAATTTTTTTTTTCTGTTCGAGTAACTCCCGGCAGCTTTCTCGCCTAGCCTTCATTAGGATCTGAGGATCGTGTGTTTGAGTCTCACCGCTCGCTAAAACCCGCCATGTACGCTAACGACATCTGGTGCATGTAAAAGACGTCGTGGGTGCAATGCAAAGTCCTCCAAGTTACCTGTGGAGGTGTCTTGTCAGGTGAAGATCTCGTCATCCGATCAAGGCTCTAAATTAAGAGACCAAACTCGAGTATCAGTTGTCATATAGGCAGCTCGTATGAGCTCTGGGGATGAATTAGCGTTACCCCCCGTTCTTTTTAATCCCTTCCAATTCCAACATAGTACGAACGAACCCAAACGAATAACTAAAACTAACCTAGAACAGGCCAGGATAGTAACTCATGTTATAAAAAAAATAGCCATACAGCCACAATCAAGATCTCAACTTGTGACAATCAAGTGGCTTTTGCCCCGCAGCCAGGTAAAAAGCTCGTTAAGCTAGGCATATTGCTCGGCAGGCAGGGGCCTGGTCTGCAGTATAATAATAATAATAATAATAATAATTAGGAACTAATAAAATTTTTCTTTCTTTCTTTCTTTCTTTTCTTAATCTCACTTATCTTGTTATGCTACATATATTTAAGCATTCTTTTAATTATTTTTTTATTTAAATTATTTTTATCTTTATTAGTTAATTTTTCACCGTGTCTACCAGCCGCAATTAAACATATTTTTTTATTACTCCCTAACACGTTTGCTACGCAAATCACCTCAAGATTGGATGTTAAGTTGCCACACAATTAGATAGTCTATCAATATGATCATATTGTTTCATTGTTCCTGAACAGTGCCTCTTTTTTATTAATGTGGCTTTTGGTGTCTCCATTATAGCTTTTCCTTTCTTAGCTTGGTGAATGCAACTTCTGAACTAGAGCTAACTTAAAAAAAAAAATCTTTTTCTTTTCATATAATATAGTTTTTACAACTACAGCTATCCCTAAACTTAATATGTCTTGCTACTAACTAAACTGACTTAAGTGTAAAGACGTAATACTTATTTCTGAATACTTTCCTTAATTATAAATATTTTTGATTTTTTTCTTGAAATTCTTCATTTATCTATTATGCGGTTTTACACTTTTTCTTTTTAGCTCACAGGCTATCATAGCCTGAGAGCTTATGTGCCCGTCCGTTTTGTATGTTCGTTTGTGCGTAACGCGATAACTCGTGATAAAAATATCCGATCCACTTGAAATTTTGTATGTAGGTATATCCTGACAAGGCGCTTCGCTGATTAGTTTTTGGAGTTCATTCGATATGTATAAGAAGGGGAACGGGGGGGGGTTATGCCCCTCCCCTTAGTTGATATAAATGGGATTTTCATGCAGAATTAAGTT
Source organism: Maratus speculifer (assembly GCA_964019185.1). Lineage (NCBI taxonomy): Eukaryota > Metazoa > Arthropoda > Arachnida > Araneae > Salticidae > Maratus > Maratus speculifer. The sequence continues at coordinate 8,486,458 of OZ025295.1, read as the reverse complement.
TTCGTTCAAAATTTAGATTAAGATCATTCTGATGAGGCGATTCCGTGACTGTTATTAGGTGTTCATTGATTAAGTATAAATAGGGGGAACAGGGGCTCTAATCCCCCCCCCTTAATTTATATAAATGGGTTTTTCAAGCAGAATTTTGATTTCGTTCAAATCTCTGAATAGTTTTGGAAGTTTAATAGTTAAGTATGAAAGAGGGGGATAACTCCTTTTAAATTATATAAATGCTAAATGGGTTTTTATTAAGAATTACCCGATTTGCTCTGAATTTTGGATATAGATTTTTTATATGATAAAGCATGTCTTTGATAGTATAGGAGGTTCAATGATTAAGTATAAAAAAAGAGGAAAGGGGAGAGCTGTTTCCCCTTCTTAATTTTTTTTTCTAACGGAATTAACCCTTGAAAATATAAGGTTTTAATGTACAATTAGTATTTGTAGCCTGTGAGCTCAATGCCACCAGTTTAACTGGGCAGTATTCTTTATTTCAGTACCTTACAATAAAATAATTCATTCCAATATTATACTGTGCATTAAGCTGATCATCGCTAGAAAACCCTTGAATGCAACTCAACTGTTCAGGAGGTTTAAAAATTGCTTGCAAAAACATTTTTCTAAAACATTTCTTTTCGTTTTATAGTTGACTGTACACGATTTCGAGCCTATTATTTTGCTCTCGTTTATGAAACTTTGTTTGATGTAACAAAATATAATTTAAACTAGGACTTCCCTCAGAGGGATTAGTCTGAGCGATATTGCTTAAAACAGAGTTTTAATAATAGTATGCTAAGAGTAAAAAAAGAAGAATAAGATGCTATCTTTAATTGATTACATACTGTCACAAGTCGAAATGATAAAAATAGCAAAGTGAATGGTACAATTGCAAAATATTACCTAAAAATTCCTATACGCGGTTGAAGAAATGGGAAATCAAACTATACAAAACAGCCATGCATGGGTATAAAATTCGAAATACGCAATACATTAAAAGTAATATAGATAATAAAGCATTAAAATATCTTATATCGGAATTTGAACTTTTTGAAATGACTTCAAGAATATACACACCAATTTTAGTACCTAAAAGTGGCGCAAATCATGATGGTTGAGTAGAATGAGAAAATTCTTTATATGGTGTGTAGTGCCTTTAAATAATTAGAACAAAATAGTTAATATATAAAATAATATAATATCTACATTTGTTTTCTATGCATGCGATCAAGTTTTCGATAAAAACTTAGGATATTCTCTCTTTAAAAAATAATGTATAAAAATCTCGAAAACGCGAAAGGAATACAATGTGGCCTTTCGAATGTGTTCCAGATATGATCAATCTGGTTTAAATGGGTCGTGCATGCTGGTCACTACATACGTTGTTTTGTTTTCTTTTCAAACTCATTTTCATGAAATTGAGCTGTATTTCGCTTTAGCATGCACAAAATAAAACGAATTGGAAATCATGAATGTGGTAGAGAGTTTACAGAGGTATACGTCGTGTACTTTTTGGATTTTTTAAAGAATCGCCCTCTTTCTCAAAAAGCTGCAGTATATACATTCTTGGGTATATTCTTTAACTTGAGCGCATACTCTCTAATTAGAGCGTATATTCAGTTTTTTTTTTTTTTTTTTTTTTTTTTTTTTTTTACGACTCTGCCACTGTTGGAAATGTCTATTAGTATAAGGTACTAACAAGATCTGACTACCTCGTCTGCATAAGCTTCGAGCCGTCAAGTGTCATCATAAGTGATTTACAAACCTGAACATATTTTTTCAGTATAACATTCTGGCTCAAATACGTCAATGTGAACTCGATTGTACAGTTTTACCCGAAAAAGTTATTATTTAAAAGACCTGCTAGTGAAATTGAGAAAATGACTAAAATAGTAAATCTGAAACGTTAATATCAACTCTTCCACATACTAATTTGTAATGGAATTCTTTTGTGGTAATTCTTTTGTGTGTAAATGAAAATAAATATTTTTTGTGCGGCATTTTCTACAAAATATATATTCTTGTGCTCTTGATAATTGGATATCAATTTCATTATGTTTCTACGGTTCGTTATGTTTCTAACATCATTAAAAAATAATTGGAATTCTTTCATCCCATCGGCCGTAGTGTAATGGAATACTTTTGACTGTCCCTATATTCGAAATATTTATCCGATTTTATTAAAAATTGCGATGACTCTACAAAATTCGACAACAAATAGATATTTAAATTTCAAACGATTCGGTAGGCTAGTTTTTGTGCTGTTATATGCGGACAGATAGACGGGCGGATTAGACGATGACTATAGGAACTAAATATATATATTAATTAGAACACCTAAAAAAATAGTTACATTTAAAAGCGCATGCAGAAATTGAAAACGCATTTCCAGAAATTATTGCTCAAAGACAGTATTGTAACCGATTTCTAGTGTGTTTTTCTGTAATTGGATTAAAAATGCTATGAATATCCTGTTAAAACGTAATCGTAATTCAGTGATTTATATAAGTCTCACGCATTTGCAATGGCGTAATTTCATTAAAATACTCTTCAAAGGATTTCCCTCAATAGACCATAATTTAATGAAATTCTTTTGGGTGTCCCAGTAGATAAACTATTAATCCCACATACTTCATCTACAATACCAAACATGCCTAAGGGACCCTAAATATTGTTTGCCTTGCAACCACATCAATTCATTTAATGCCAAAAAGAAAAAAAAAGCTAGATAAAAAATTTAGAACAGGATATGGTACACTTTTTTTTATATAATTGGCGCCAAAATATCGTTATTTACATTGCATGGTAAGCCAGCTGTTTTTTTTTTAAATATTGTGTATTTATTTTTTCTATATTAATTTAATCTGGTACTTCTAGATTATCCCGTCGACCAATTTCGCCAAATTATACATATTGACATAATTTTTATTTTAAATGACGAAAAAAGAAATAATTTGTAGAATATTAATACAAATATTAACTAGTTGGATGTGTCAATCCCGAAACTTTCTTCTATCGCATAAGTACATTTTAATATTTAAAAAAAAAAAAAAACGTAGTGACCCCAAAGTTACCCATTATCGAATTTCCTCGAACATTTGACCTAGCCTAATGAGATTCTGGTATCCGAAAAGCCTAAAACGCAAAATTTAATTATTATTCTGAGAAAATGAGTTTAGTAGTGCCTCATATTGGGTAATTTATACTAAAACCTAATAAGCATCTATCTAATCAAGACCTAACAGAATCTGAAATTTGATGGAATTTTGTCCATTAGTTCTTGAGATATAGTTATAACAAAAAATTTGCAAAACGTAGCACAGCAACACCATATCTTGGACAATTTATGCCAAAACGTAAAAAAGCGTCTAATTATGTTATGGTGTAAAAGAATCTGAAGTTTGATGAAATTCTGTGCATTAGTTCCTGAGATATAGGTAGTTTAAAAAAACCGTGTAAAATATAGCACAACAGCACCATCAGTTGAAGGATTTATAACAAACCGTAATCATCGTGTAATTATATTATATGTCATTTTGTAACAAAATCTGAAGTTTGATGAAATTCTGTGCGTTGGTTGTTGAGATATAGTTATCGAAAAAATCGTTCAAAATGCAGCATAGCTGCACCACCTGTTGCAAGGTTAATACCAAAATGTAATCAGCGTCTAATTATGTTATATATTCTAGTGTAAAAGAAACTAAAATTTGATGAAGTTCTCTGCATTAGTTCTTGAGATATAGCTATCGCAAAAATCGTGCAAAATTTAGCATAGCAGCGCCACCTGTAGGGCAGTTCACACCAAAACCTTATCAGCGGCTATGTATCTCAAGGTATCGCGGAATCTGAAGTTTGGTGAAATTCTGTGCATTAGTTCTTGAGAAATAGCTATCATGAAAATCATGAAAAATGTCGTATAGCAGCGCCACCTGCTGGCCAATTTACACCAAAACGTAATCAGCGTCTATGTATATCATGGGGTCACAGAATACGAAGTTTGGTGAAATTCTGTGCATCAGTTCTTGAGATATAGCAATCTTGAAAATCACGAAAAACGTAGTATAGCAGCGCCACCTGCTGGCCAATTTTCACCAAAAACCAATAGGCACTAATTCATATCAAGGTCTAATTGAATATAAAATTTTATTAAATTTCGAGCATTAGTTCTTGAGATAGAGCGCCCACAAATTTTTTGTCACATACAGACAGACAGACTCACAGACAGACTGACAGACTCACAGACAGACACACAGACTCACAGACAGACATTTTCTAAAAATAGTCAAAGCGTGTTCAGGACCTTCTAAAACGTGTAATCCATCGAAAACCGGAAGTCGAAAATTTTCATGAATCCAATACTTTCTTCTTGTAAAGATAGAAGAAAGTAATAAAAGGTCGAAATAAAAATCACTTAATGACATTTTAAACACGTGAATCGCATTTAATGTCATTGAATGTGACATTCACGATCATCCATTATTGGCATTTAATCTTATAGTTTGGCGATAATTTTTTGGTCGACGGGATAACCTAGAAGTACCTTTAATCTAGATTTAATCGTGTTTTTTAATTATTATTTTCGTTTTAAAATAATAGAATTTAATTTAAAAATAATTTGCGCCAAATCCGATGCGTATATGATATCTCTGCCCTAATTTCATGGTAATTTTCCAATACCTTCACCTTGGCGTTTTTATAAATCATGGTCCAGTTTGGGCTTCACAAATTGAGATTTCAAACCTGATGATCTTTTATGTTTATTTCTACTCATAAATATGGCACTGATGTCATATTTATGTGTAAAAATATAAGCTCACGTTAGCGCGATTTTTTCGCCAAATTGACGTGAAAATGTTATTTTTGAATATTGCTATAAGTATTTTACGATTTACGATTTATTGTGAAATTTATATTTTTTATTATATTTTTTACTATGTTTATTATTTATAACTGTTTATTCATCGCTTAAACTATTGTTTCTTTTTCCTCTCTTTCTTTCTTTTATTTATTTTTTTTTTATATTACTTGATTATTCTGTCGACCGAAAAAGTATCGCCAAACAATAAGATAAAATGCCAATAATGAATGATCATGAATGTCACATTCAATCGCATTCAACACAATACATGTGTTTGAAACTTCATCAAATGATTTTTTATCCCACTTTTTATGTGTATTTTTATCAATATTTCACTAATTTATTTCTTCTTTCGTTACTTAAAGTAAAAAATATGTCAGTATGTATAATTTGGCGAAATTGATCAACGAGCTAACCAAGTTGTACAAATATTTTATTAAACACGCATTTTATTTAAACACGGCAGAATTGTTTCCAATTTGCATGTGCGAAACATAAAAGATGCTAATGGCGGTCATAAAGTGCTATTATAAAGAATATCATTAATTCTCAAGTACTAAATTACTAACAAGGAAGGTCTCCATACGGGCATACTCAGAAAAATCTGAAAAAAATACAGAATGTTCTTCTCATATAGTTATATATGTTTATAAAAAAAAATTCGGCGGAACCTCATTATAATGTCCGTAAAAAAATAATAAACATTTCGTTTATTTGGCGATTTATCTTCGGTTGGCGAAAAAACGAAGTTTTTAAAAATACGCTTTACGCTTCGAATACTTTTTAAAGAAAAAACTTTATGTTCAATTTATTTAAATAAGTTTAGTTTAAATAATTTTAGTTTTTCATTTTTACTTTACTTTAAGTGTAATTTTGTCATATACGTTTATATGTACTTATAACAAAATGAAATTAATATATTTTATCATTTAAAACACAATTTAAATTGATTAAAATTGTTCCAAATTGAAAAATACACTGTTAAAAATCTGCTGCATTTTGTTGCAACGCACTCCCTTGCTTGTAGAGAAAACGGTTACTTGGCCGTGAAAGGGAGCTTTCTCATTGGTTCGAATAGAGCTATTATATACAAGCGGTGGAGTGCGTTGCAACAAAATGCAGCAGATTTTTAACAGTGTATGACACGGTCAATTCACTGTGCTAAGGAGCATTCTCATTGGTCAGAAGAGAGATATTCTATAAAAGTAGTGGAGTGGCGTCGCAGAAAATGCTGCAGATTTTTAACAGTGAAGTCAATTAAAAACAATTTTCAGATTCGTTAAAATCGTCTGCTTTTGGCGAGGAAATGCACTGCTCGCCAAATCCCGCGCCGCTTTCAGCTTTTCACGCCAATTATTCCAAACTATTTTATTTTTTTACATATCTAATAATGTAATTCCGCCGCTAATTTTCACTGATCCTTTATTACCTACTTGAGTAGTTTAATTCGTATTTTTTTTCAAAAAATTCTGAGTATGCCCCCAATGGAGACCTTCCTTGTAAGAATTAAGGCTTTTTTCTTTAGAATTAACAACAACAACAAAATTATTTTCCAGTTAGTTTCTTAAATTTAAGTATAATTTATTGTACTTAAAAATTGTTGGCGTATTTTCCGCGCTCCATATGCTTAAATTTGGGAGTTTAACGAAAACATCCAGCCAGTGAAAAGTGACGCACACCAAATTTCTGTGACATATGCAAATAAATTGTGCTTTTTTATCAGTTTTTTTAGTATAACTTTTAAACTATTTGGAACTAATTTTTGAAAGTAGGTGCATTCACGAAGCTACCTTCATAGGTACCTTCTGGTACAAACAGAATTGAAATCCGACAAGTATTTAATGAGATTAGCTTGACGAAAGAATTTTTTTGACTTTTAATATCGTTACGTACTCTGAGTATAAGACTTCGCTACGCTCAGACAATTATATGGCATCAAGCCAAGTTTCTTGAAATGAAAATAAATATTTTTATAAGATACTTTATTTTAGTATTAAAAAATGAAAAATGAAATAAAAAGTCACATATTTTATCTCCCTTAATTATATTTAGGAAAATTTTCGCATCGCATAACAATACGTAACTGCTGCAAAAGTTATATCTATTCTGGGTACAAATTTAATCAGGCATCCAAAGATTTTTTTTGTGTGTGTGTGTGTTTAAAAAAAAGTACTCTTTCCAGTACAACGGCTTTCTTGATTATACTATTATTCTTTCTATTTGAGAGAAAACCAAATAATTTGATCCTGCCATCAGTTACTTATTCAACTTACAATGTTAAAGTTTAGCAGTCGAGTGTAAGTAAAACAAAGAAACAATTCAATAAAGAAAGAATAAAGTAATTATATAACTATTTTCTTTGTTTATACAAGTGAACTTTTCATTTCAAAAAAGAAATCAAAGAAAGTCACAAAACATGTATATTACCAGAAAGAATGACATTATCATTCATCAGCGCAATTCAGAATGACATATTTAGTAAGAAACTAAAAAAAAATCATTATATTTTTTAAATAACTTGCACGTAATATTGAAAATATAAAAACTGAAAGACAAAGCAGATTGCGGTTCAGATTGCGAGAAATAAATTGACCATGATATTTTTATGGCACATACAAGGGTAGATCAATTTTCAGTTTAGAAATTATGTTCATGTTTATTTTTTTAGATGTTTAATTTGATTTTTGGAATTGTTGTATTTAATTTTAAATTTTCTTAATTTCTAGCAAAAATAAAAACTGTTCGTATGAAAGAAGCTTTTTCTTAATTTCTTCTTTTCCATTTTATGCGTAATTTAATTTATCTTAGTAACAGTGGATGTATTGGAAAAAAATGGGAAAACAAGCAGAATTAACCTTTACCGGCCACATTATATAAAAAAATCTGTTTTGCAAAACTTTTATTTTCGAAGGAAGATTCCAAAGTGAACACAAATATTCTTTTGAAAACGTGAAAACGATAGATAACTCTAAAAACCCTTTATTTTTTATTTACTGAACTTTAATGGAACCATGACAATTTTTGTTTGATGAAAGAATGATCATATTACCCTCTCAGTTGTTTTATAAATACCTAAAAACAACTCCATTCAAACTGAAGTATTTACCAACAAAGTGAATGTACAAAGGTGGAAATCTAAAAGCTAGAAAAAAATTTATGTCAAAAATTCCTTTACATATTTGTCTTTTATAATAATTATTATCATTAAAAATCAGTTTTTGTTTTTTATTACTCATTTTTTTCAGCTCTCAAAATTTATTGTAATGCTTTTGATCAAGAAAAGTAAATTACATGAAAAAATATTTATTTCTAGATATGATTAATTATACCAAATTTATGTCGAATTCCAGCTGTATATGAAATAATATTTAACCAGAATTTTTAATAGATACCGAAAGTTTATATTCCGTAAAAAGTTTTGTATGCTGAAATAACTTATTTTGATTTTGCGTATGAAAATGTGTTATAAAATATTTTAAATCTTATGGTACCAAGCCAGGTTGTTTGAAATGAAAATTATTATTTTTCACAAGATATTTTTGTTTCTTATTAGTAAACAAAAAAACCCCAAAAGTAACACATTGTTTTTTCATTAATTATATTATTTAAGAAAATATTCGCGTGACATAACAAAATATAACTGCTGCAAAAGTTACATCTATTCTGCGTATTGCTTAAATAAGCATCCAATTTTTTTTTTTTTTTTTTTTTTTTTTTTTTTTTAAGAATTTAAAAAAAAGTACGTTTTCCTGTACAACGACTTTTCTGATTACACCATTATTCTTTCGGTTTGAGAGAAAACCGAATATTTTGTCATGCCATAAGATATTTATTCAACTTTTAATGGTAAAGATTGTCAATCATGGGTAACTAAGATGAAGAAACAATTCAATAAAGAAAGAAGAAAGTAATTATAATTATTTCCTTTGTTTATACAAGTGAACTTTTTCTTTTCAAAGAGAAATCAAAGTAAAGATATAAGAGAAAAAAAGTATAAGATGAAAATCTAACATTTCGGAAAAAAAATTCACGCCAACAATTCTTTTATATTTTTGTCATTTATTATTAATAATAATTATTACTCATTTCTTTCAGCTATCAAAGTTTTTATTAATGCATTTGATCAGGTTAAAATGTTTATTTCTCGATATGATTAATCATATCGAATTTATGTTGATCTTCAGCTGTATACAAATAGACCAGGCATTAAGTGCTCAAAAAGGACAAATAAATGCAAGTTTTGGTGTAGTTTTGATTTTTGGTTCCCTTTATGTTTTTTGGGTCGCTGAACACGAATTTGGCATTATCCAACAAAATTTCTCCCCGGAAACACGTTTTTTGGCAAAAAACGTGGCTTTTTTTCGTTTTTTCTAAATAACTTCAAAATTATGCTTTTCAAATAAAAGTCGTCAATAAATAAATTGAAGAGCACAAAATTTCCTACATTTTATGTATTTAAAGTTTTTTTTTCTGATCAATGGTTTAGTCGTGAGAGAGCCGCAAAAATGCGTGTGAAAAGCAAAAAATTCTGAAAAACGTGAATTACTGCACCGTACGTCGATGAAGTATGAAAAACAACCATTTTACGCAAATTTTCCCCATTTAATAATACTAAACATATTATTATTGACTATATTTTATTAATCTGATTTCATTCTTTCTTTCATAACTAAAAAATAAATAAAAATGAGCATATTTGTGATCAAAATCTTCATTCGCTATTACAAAATAATAATAGTAATAATTTCTTAATTTGACTTTTAAGTAATGTAAATAAAATAACTAAAACAGGCTTTAACATATAAAAGCTGACACGGATTCCAGTTCTTAAAGTTCTAGAAAGTCAAAATGTCGGTGTGAAAATTAAAAAAAATCCGGAAAATAGGAATTATGGCACTGTACATAGATTTAAAATGAAAAATTTGGCCATTTTTTGCAAAGATTCACATTAAATGATACTGAAGATATTATGATCGACTATATTTTAAAATGAAGTTGCTAATATTAAAAATGACGACTCATTATGAATTATTATTTAATTATAAATAATTATGTACATTAGTAAGTACATTTACTGAAAAAAAATACTATTTCCGCTTTCTTTTATTTGAGGGCAATATCTACAAAATAGAAAATAGACGAATGGAATCAGTGGGTGTTTTTCTAACTATCAATATTAAAAATAAAAGTTTTTTTTAACAGTATATATTTGATACCTTACGGCATGATTATTTTCTCTTCCATTAGGTCCTCTGATTCATTGTGTGGGCAATCCATTTCCAGATCGGCTTCAAAGTCTAGCTCATCCTCTTCGTCTTGACACACAACTGCGATGTTGTTGCAATTTCCCGAAGCAAATCTTCTGTATGATATCTTTGCAAATAATTTTTGCTGCTGCTTCAACCACTCGCAGCCTCTCATCTCGATCAGATTTACATGTTTGCTGATACCATGCATTAGTCAGCATCTTCCCTCCTATATTCTTGAAACACACAATGGACTTTTTTTCTGATTCTTTGTGATCAGTATGTTGTCTCAACATCTCTCAATGAGGTTAAACTTTGCAGTTCTCATATCAGGTTGATAACTCCCTGTAACCTGTTTCATTAGTTCTTCCATGGAAAAATAACACTCGTCATCATGATTTTCAAGGTTATCGTAGATACTTTGCATTGCTCTGTCGATTGTCTCGGCAAATTAACCACGTTCTTGGACCTTCGGCCTCCTTTAAATATATTTAAAACTTGTGGTATTGAGCATCTGCTGCGATCAAATCATTCACTTGTTCGATGCGCTGAATTATGGCCTGCCCATAATCATCATTGCGAGCTCTTGCTGCTTTCAGAATTGTACTTTTGAATCCCATGTGTCGCACACTGTATACAGTATTGCGTTCGCTTGGTGGATTTTTCACTTGTATTGCAATGAACTCTTCCGAAATGCACAGTCCACATTTAAAACAATTAGTTCGAAAATTAAACTGAGGAGTTGATGATCTTAAAACTTGAGAAGTGCTAGCACTCTGTTCCTCAACCTTCTTTACATAAGCAGTAATCATCCGTGTATTTACGTATGCTTTTCTACACTTAACATGCACATCTATACTGAGGTTTCCCCTTTAAAAAAAACTGCCTTTTCAACCTTTCTTTCTGTACTTGCCTTGATTAACGTTGCAATACCTCGACTGACTTTCTCTGACGGCTTTTCTTCTAAATGAGAGTCACAAATAAAACACAGCGACATCGAGCAAAATCACTTTAGATGTTTCATTTGTTTGTTTATTCACGAAGACACAAACAGTGAATTACTAAATTATAAGTAAGCAGCTGCATATGGAAACTGAGAGGAATGTTTCCTGATACGCTGATCTGTGCGACGCATGTTTCTAATAGAGGCGAGACTGGTTGGGAAGGAGTTAGTATTCTACTGAAGGTGGACATGGGATGCGGGGGCGGGCGTTTGACCAACGTTATTTGACACTTGCACCCCTTCAATCAAGTAGAAAAGTGCAGAGGGGATCCGTTAAAGCCTGCTTTAGTTATTTTATTTACGTTATTTAAAAGTCAAATTAAGAAATTATTACTATTACTATTTTATAATAGCAAATGAAGATTTTGATCACAGATATACTCATTTTTAGTTACTTTTAGTTATGAAAGAACAATAGACATCATATTAATAAAATATAGTCAATAATAATGTATTTAGTATTATTAAGTGGGGTAAATTTGCATAAAATGGTTGTTTTTCGTGTTTTTCATCGACGTACGGTGCTGCAATTCACGTTTTTCAGAATTTTTTGCTTTTCATACACATTTTTGCGGCTCTCTCACGGCTAAACCATTGATCAGAGAAAAACACTTTAAATACACAAAAGGTAGGAAATTGTATGCTCTTTAATTTATGTATTGACGGCTTTTATGTGAAATGCATAATTTTGAAGTTATTTAGAAAAAACAAAAAAAAAAAAAGGCCACGTTTTTTGCCAAAAAAAAACGTGTTTCCGGGGAAAAGTTTTGTTGGATAATGCCAGATTCGTATTCAGCGACCCAAAATCATAAAGGGAACCAAAAATCAAAACTACACAAAAACTTGCATTTATTTTTTAGGTAATTAATTATTTAATGTTAATGAATTTTTTTAACAAATACCGAAAGTTTTGTATGTTGAAATGACTTATTCTGATGTCGCCGTGTGAAAATATGTTTGATATCATAGTCTAAAACTTATGGTATCAAGCCAGGTTGCTTGAAATGACCTTTTTTTTTACAGGATTTTTCCGTTTCTTATTTTTAAAAAAATCAAAAGTAACATATTGTATCTTCTTTAATTATACTTAAGAAAATATTCGCATGACAAAGCATTATGCAACTGCTGCTAAAGTCAGATCTATTAAAACGTATAAACGTAATCAAGCATCCAAAGATTTTTTTATTTTTTAGTGTTTAAAAAATTACTTTTTTCAGTACAGCGACTTTCTTGATTACAACATTATTCTTTCTGTTGGAGAGAAAACCAAATATTTTGATCATACCGTAAGTTATTTATTCAACTTTTACTGCTAAAGTTTAGCAGTCAAGGGTAAGTTTAATGAAGAAACAAATCAACAGAGCAAGAAGAAAATAGTTATAATTATTTCCTTTCTTTATACAAATGAATTTTTTATTTCCAAAGAATGAAAAAAAAGACAAATATATGTAATTAAAAAAATCGCCATTTTGCCCCCTCCCCTGAGTTTGTTCTAACGTTTTATAGGAATATAATTTTATTCTCAGTTTCCGTAATGTATTAATATTTTTAACTGCTAAAGTTTTTTTTTTTTTTTTTTTATTTAACTTAGCATAATCTATTGAAATTTTTCTTTAAAAGAGCTAGAATGTTTCTTGAATATCAATATCTGATTGCGAAATCCTAAATTCATTACACTAATCCATTTTCCTTTTTAGAATTAAAAAAACATTTATCGAAACTTTAATTTTGTTATATTATTTAATTTATCGTCTGCTAGGAATTCATATGCTTTTCGTGGGCAAATTACTCTATTACGCGATTCGTTAAAGAATCCGTGCCTCTAGTCACGCCCATCAGTCAATAGTAGAGAGCGGGTTGGATTATCTTTACGTTGAAAACTATCCTAATGGATCTTTAAAAGCCTTACGTAAAAAGAGGAGGGGCTAGGTTAGTTTAGAATTTTGATAAGGTCATTTTGACTTTGAGGAGCGTCAGAATGCTTTTGACCTTTCAAGTGCCGGGATTCCCGTGTCCTCTTCGGAATAATTTGGAATGTTTGTGGAGATGCAGGCTTATAGCAAGCTGTCTATTATGAATTTGTGGAGACTAGAGAGATGTGGAATAACTGCTGAAAGTGCTCAAAAAGAATAAAGGACTAAAAACTGATTTCTTGCTTTTTTTTCTGGAGAAACTCCCATAGATCACACCTCCATTGCTTTTAACTAAGGCCGCTAAATCAACCTTGATAAAAAGACAGGTGTTATTCCGCGATAATCGATTTATTATTACATATATATATATTACCAGAAAGAACGGATTACACTGATAAACAAGCTTTCTGCTTCTAACTAAGTATGTGGTGACTTTGATATTTTAGGTAGTGCTGTGAAAGAATATAACATTAAAAGGTTTCCTTCACCCACAGATTTTTAAAAAATTCAAAATCTTGAAAATCTGAATTTTGTAGTATTTATTCAAAACATATACCTTATGAAGTTTATCATTAGGAATTTTAGTAATGACAAACTTTTAAATAAATACTTATAAAGCATAAAATTAATATTTAAAACACTGAAAGTATGCATTGTTTATCAAGTTTCAGAAAAATATAGAAGAATTTTTGTAAAAAGAAATTATATTAATAAGAAACTTCATACTTTATGTAGTGGTAAATATCTTATCTGTGGCTGCTCTCTTATAGGCCATTGTTCCGAGTTATATTGACAATTTAAAGCAGACATTAAGCCACTTATATCATTACAATAGCATAAATTATCTTTTCTTGAAAAAAAAATTCGAATATTTCTTATGTCAATCTCGATAAATAGATATCTTTGTATTTTTTTTTTTCAGGAGATTCCAACTTTGCAATCTTGATCCAAGTAATTCTGAGTTTTTCTTTAATAAATTTAAGTCTCTCAAAAAATCATTTAATTTTTTTTTTTTTTTTTTTTTTTTTTTTGAGCAATTAGGTATGGTTTTTCATTTATGCCAGGAGAATAGTTTATATCAGATGTAGAGGAAGTTTCAGTTTCATCAATTTCTATTGCTGTATGGTCATATGTAAAATTCTCTGGAGATTTCGGTATTTGTAAATCATCATTATGTAATGCTGGTCACATTGTTGAATCTAAGTTCGGGTACTTAATTTTATGTTTACTTCTTGCAGATAATCCTTTCATTTTTGTAATAGATTAGTATCAATCAATTATAAAATCCTTCGGCATGCGCCATATCATGGATATAGCAAAAGACATACACTTTTTTGTACCTTTCATCCACGCCCGGAGGTTTGTAGCACATCGTGTTTAACAAGAATGAGGTGACCATTTCTTATCTTGTTCACCTACTTTATATCCAAAGTACATATGATAGGCAGGCTTTATTAATGGCGTGAAAGTGCATCGATGCTTTTTCAAAGTTAGCTCCCGCACACATAGCAAAAAGAATCGGGTTCATTAACGCATCCTCTAGACATGTTTTACGTATTGTAGAGGAAAATGGGATAGTTATAATAAAAATTTAATTAAAAAGTCTTACAGAACAAAGAAATAGAAGCACACTCGCCCCGAAAGTTTCAACTGTCATGGATTTGCGTTAAATTCAAATACTGTAGGGGTGGCTAGACCTGTCTGTTCAAGGTCGCTAACATAAAATTGATCAGGGAAACACCTGTTTCTACTCTCTTGCTGTATCTTCTACCGCTGTAATAAGAAAAGGAATGTTTGTGTGAATCAAATACATGAAAGAGAATAATATAATATATTTATAATACCTATACGATGCCTACATACTCTAAAACGTATACCGTATTTACTCGTGTTTAAGGCGCACCTTTTTTCCAAAATATTAGGGCAAAACTCCTAGGTGCATCTTATACACGGAATAATTTTTTACTTTTGGATGCAGTCGAACGATATACATATGGAACAAAAATTATTCAGAGAAGGTAATAAAACTCGGAAAATGATAATTGAAGCATTACTGCATATTTATTTCATTCCTCGCAGTTTTTTATACATCAGAGCTAATGACATTATCTAAACGCTAATTAGTAATTCTCTTTACCGTCACTCATTCCTATTTCCCGTCATTCTCTTACAACCCGAAGTCTAAAAATGCATTTTCGTCATGTTTTCTGGTCTGGTGTAATGTTTGTTTCGACTTTTTTTTTTTACTGAAATTCATTTTGTCATTCTTCATTAGCGTATCAAATTTATGGTGCGCCTTATATACGAGATTTTAAGAAAACACCATTTTTACTTGTAAAGTAGGGGTGCGCCTTAAACACGCGTGCGCCCTATACACGAGTAAATACGGTAAATGAAATTTCTCAAAATTGGAGGGTGATAGAAAATTTTTACAAACATATTCTTTTTCAGCAGCTTAAAATCTATAAGAAACACCCAATGTACATAGAGAAATAGAAAAAACGTTAAAATTTGTTTATCAGTGTTATCATTTATCAGTGTAACGCAGAGCAAAATTTTAAGCATGGAATGAAAAAAAAAAAAAAAAAAAACGAAAACCACATTGTGTTCAAAACATTTTACTTTTGTTATTAAAAGTAGAAAAAGTGAAAAACAGTATGGATTGCGAGAAATGAAATGACCATGATATATTTATGGCGCATGTAAGGGTACTTTAGTTCCCATTTTAGACATTTTGTGCATATTTGAATTTCTTAAAATTTCAACCAGAAAGAAAGTTTGTTCCTATGAAACGATTTTTTCTCATTTTTGGCTTTTATTTTATGTTTAGTTAAAAACAATCTTAGTAAGAATAGACGTATTGTGAAAAACAGGTAAATGAGTAAAATTACATTAACCATTACTGTAAAAAAAAAAAAAAAAAAAAAAAAAAAAAAAAAAAAAAAAGCTGTTTTGTAAAACTTTAAATATCAAAAGGAAATTCCAAAGTGAACACAAACATTCTTTTGAAAACGCGAACATGATAGATATCCCTAATATCACTTTTTTCTATTTATTGAACTTTAATGGAGCCATGATGAATTTTGTTTTTAAAAGAAGTAATCAAATTAACGAATTTTACTTTATGAATACCTGAAAAAAACTCCATTCAAATTGAAATAATTTCTACATAGTGAATATACAAAAATAAAAATCTAAAAACTAAAAAACAATGAATGTTAAAAATTCCTTAAATTTTTCTTTTACTATTATTAAAAATAATCAATTTTTGTCTGTCGTCACATTAATTTCTTTCACACTCAAAATCTATTGCAATGCCTTTTCATCAGGTTAAATGGGAATTACATGAAAAGTGCTTATTTCTCGCTATGATTAATCCTATCAAATTTCTGTCGCACTCCAGCTGTATACAAAATAATAATTAAAGTTAACCAAAATTTTTAATATATACCGAAAGTTTATGTCACGGTAAAAGTTCTGTATGTGGAAATGACTTATTTTGATGTTGCACATAAAAATGTGTTTGATGTAATAATTTATAAATCTTATCGTACAAAGCCAAGTTGCTTCAAATGAAAATTACTATATTTTACAAGATACATTTTATTCCTTATTAGAAAAAAAAAATAAAAGTAACGTATTGTATCCCCCTAAACTATATTTAAGAAAATATTCGTATGACATCACAATATGTAACTGCTGCAAAAATCAAATCTATTCTGTGTATGAACTTAATCAAGCATCCAAAGAACTTTTTAGAGTTTTAAAAATTACTTTTTCCAGTACAACGACTTTCTTGATTACATCATTATTCTTTCTGTTTGAGAGAAAACCAAATATTTTGATAATGCCATCAGATATTTATTCAACTTTTAATGTTAAAGTTTAGCAGTCAAGAATAAGTAAAATGAAGAAAGAATTCAATAAAGGAAGAAGAAAGTAATTATAAATTTTTCCGTTGTTTATACAAGTGAACTTTTTATTTCCAAAAAGAAATGAAAGAAAAGACAAAAATATGTATATTACCAGAAAGAAAGACATTATAATTAATCAATGTAACGCAGAGCGACATATTAAGCAAGAAATGAAAAATGGAAAACCATTATATTTTAGAAATGTCTTACGCGTATTATCAAAAATAGAAAAAGAGAAAGATGTACGTAAACCACTAGAAAACTGAGAAATAAAGTAAAAAAAGGAAAAGAAACAAGCATAAAGCAGAATTATGCTTTTTATGAATTTAGTATTTCTCAAATAAGGTTAAAAAATAAATTATGGAGTGCATCTTGTCAAATTTCGACAAAGGAAAATATTTATAAAGAGTTGTTTAATTAATGTACAATAAACCTACAAAAATAATTGCTATAAAAAATGTACTTCATGAAATCTTTAACAAAACTTCGTTATTTAGGTATATAAAAATATAAAGCCAAATATAGCCAAATATGTATTCCAGTCCTATTGAACAGCCCTGAATTTGATCTGTCAGCTGATATACATACTATATAATAGGAAGATTTAGTATAGCAAAAAAAAAATGCCAAGTAGCTTGAAATTTCTCTTTAAGCAATTGATAGTAATAGATGGAAACATCTTGAATATTTTGTCTAGGGTTGTAGTTTGCCTGGTACCTTTATTACACATTAGTGTTAAGCTAAAATTTATTTTAAACGAAAACACTCTTAAAACAACTAAAATCATTTTCTCATAAATTATCATTCATAGGCTCCATGTACCTAATTCTTTGCGTGGTTCTGTATATCATTTTATCTATATTCTGCAAACATTTCTTAGTAAATTTAATGCAGTTCAGCGTAAAAATGCATAATTTATTTAAGACTCACCTTTTAGTAATTTATGCTCATATTCAGTAACGTTGGCAAGCTCTTTTGGGTAGCCCTGTATATTAACTATTTCATTTATACACACCATATAATATGCATAAATTTAGTGAAAATGTTGGGGGATAGAGCAGAGTCAAACGCAGTGTTTAAGGTCTGTGGTGTGACATGAAGAATATGGAACATTTATGAAACAGTTCGAATGAGAAATAATATATCCGTTTATTTTCATTCATGTCGAATGTTAAATTTAAATAAAACTATTTACATAAAACTCCAGCATTTGTTGGGTACTTCGTTGTTTAACATACATCCATGGCAAAACTTCTTAACTGCAGAGAGCAAAAACTAAACACATCGGTTATATCGTCTGTCCATCACAGCACACACACATAAGGATGTTTCACATTCTAGATATACTTACTCAGTACACAAACTGAAAGTAAAATCATGCATACAGTTACAGGTAAAAAAAAGAGTGCCCTTACGACCGAAATGCAAAAAGGAAAACTGGATCGGAACGATCACTGCTGAACAAATTTAGAGGGACAAGATTTTGTGTAGATTTCCAACAGAAACTTATACGCGCATAGCATAATTACAATGCATGTCATCCATTCATCAGCCATCATGGGATATATATACAGTACTTCAAAAAGAATGTACTATTTGAAATCTTTTGTGTGCCCCTGTAAAAACTATGTACTTTATATTAGGGAAGGCAGTATCGTATAATTTATACTAAACCTCATTTACATACATTAATTTTATTATACATGTAACAGTTTAATATATTTAAAACATGTCACACAAAATTCCCCCTTTTTACCATTATCGAATAGAATTCTTTTGTGTGGCCCTGTAAATGAATAATAGCTACATTTTCACCTTATATTTTATAGAATGCATATTTTAAATCACCTCGTAAAATCATATTAATTTTAATATGTTTGACAGGGTATAACATCCTCAAAATTCCTTTGAAACCATTTTTCCCCATAGGCCGTAATGTAATGGGAAACTTTTGATTCTCTCTTTAGATAAACTAATCATGGTAGAAACTTCATTTTCAATAGGGTTCGTGCTAGGGTAAACGTCAATAACGTCCTAAAATTTCATGCCAATCCGAGTATATTTACGTGAGTTAGAGCGCGGACAGACGGACAGACGCACAGACAAACCGAATGCATAAGCACTTTTCAAGTTTGCTGGAAAGTGCTAAAAAGCGAAGTATTTACCCGTGAAGAATTTCACAGCAGCTAAATTGAAACTGATGCATTTCTAGAAAACATATTTCAGTTTTAAGACTTAAAATGTTCACTTTTATTTTATATAAAATGACATCATTTGTATCCACATGTATACATTTTCCGCATGTATGCACTAAAAAAAATTTAAAGAAAAATACAAACTAGTTGGATGTGCCAATCCCAAAACTTTCTTCTATCTCATACGTACATTTTAATATTTTAAAAAATAGTTGCACATGTTAATGCTTTAATAATTTTAATCCAATACTATATCAACTTTGATTTTCATTTTAAATTTTTGCTTCAGTCAATTAATCGGAGTAAAAACGAGTTTCCGTCTCTGCACGAGCCGATGGACAATAGAACGATAGAAAGTTTTTTTTTTTCAAATTCAGGGTGGATTTACTTGCTATACCCAAAAATAATCATGCACAAAAATTTTATTTCAGTTCTATGCATAACTTCATACATTTTTTTATGGTAAAATAATGAAAATGGCACAGACATCGTGATTATAGCGCCCCCTTCCAGTGGATTTTTTTAAATTCAGGGCGGACCTACTAGCCATAGCCAAACACTTAGTACACAAAAAATTTGGTTCAATTCTATGCATAAGTTCATGCTCTTTTAGGTGGTACCATACCAAAATTGGCACAAAAATTGGTATTACAGCGCCTTCTTTCGGCGGTTTTTTTTTCAAATTCAGGGAGAACCAACTAGCCATAACCATACACGCACACAAAAAAATTGGTTCTATTCAATGCATAACTTCATACACTTTTAGTCGGTTCTTTATTGAAAATGATACAAAATCGCTATTGCAGCGAACCTTCCGCCAGAATATTTCAAAAATCGAGGAGAATCTGTTTGCCACATCCAAAAACATTCACAAAATTTTGGTTCAATTCTATGCATATTTTCATATACTTTTTGACGGTAGAATGACGACATACGGACAGACACACATACAGATACACACAGGCACACGGATAGACAGACATTTTGAAAAAACATGGTTTTTAGCTCACAGGCTATCATAGCCTAAGAGCTTATGTGCCCGTCCCTTCTGTATGTTCGTATGTAACGCGATAACTCATGATAAAAATATCGGATCCACTTGAAATTTTGTATATAGGTATATCCTAATAAGGCGCTTCCCTGATTAGTTTTTGGAGTTCATTCGATATGTATAAGAGGTGGAACGGGGGGCTCATGCCCCTCCCCTTAGTTGATATAAATGGGTTTTTCATGCAGAATTAACTGTTTTTGTCCAAAATTTAGATATAAAATGATTCTGATGAGGCGATTCCATGACTGTTATTATGTGTTCATTGAATAAGTATAAACAGGGGGAACGGGGGGCTCATGCCCCCCCCCCTTAATTGATGTAAACGGGATTTTCATGCAGAATTAACAATTTTCGTTCAAAATTTAGATATAGGATCATTCTGATGAGGCGATAGCGTGGCTGTTATTAGGTGTTCATTGAATAAATATAAACAAGGGGAACGGGGGGCTCATGCCCCTACCCTTAATTGATATAAACGGGATTTTCATGCAGAATTAACAGTTTTTGTCCAAAATTTAGATATAGGATCATTCGGATGAGGCGATAGCGTGGCTGTTATTAGGTGTTCATTGAATAAGTATAAAGAGGGGGAACGGGGGGCTCATGCCCCTCCCCTTAATTGATATAAATGGGATTTTCATGCAGAATTAACAGTTTTCGTTCAAAATTTAGATATAGGATCATTCGGATGAGGCGATACTTTGGCTGTTATTAGGTGTTCATTGAATAAGTATAAACAGGAGGAACGGGGGGCTCATGCCCCTCCCCTTAATTGATATAAACGGGATTTTCATGCAGAATTAACAGTTTTTGTCCAAAATTTAGATATAGTATCATTCTGATGAGGCGATTCCGTGACTGTTATTATGTGTTCATTGAATAAGTATAAACAGGGGGAACAGGGGGCTCATGCCCACCCCCTTAATTGATATAAACGGAAGTTTCCTGCAGAATTTACAGTTTTCGTTCAAAATTTAGATATAGGATCATTCGGATGAGGCGATAGCGTGGCTGTTATTAGGTGTTCATTGAATAAGTATAAACAGGGGTACGAGGGGCTCATGCCCCTCCCCTTAATTGATATAGACGGGATTTTCTTGCAGAATTAACAGTTTTTGTCCAAAATTTAGATATAGGATCATTCTGATGAGGCGAGACCGTGACTGTTATTATGTGTTCATTGAATAAGTATAAACAGGAGGAACGGGGGTTCTAATGCCCCTCCCTTTAACTTGCATAAATGGATTTTTCAATCAGAATTGTCAGATTTCGCTCAAATCTCTGAATAGTTTTGGAAGTTTAATGGTTAAGTATAAAAGAGGGGAATAACTCCTCTTAAATTATATAAATGCTAAATGGATTTTTATTAAGAATTATCCGATTTGCTCTGAATTTTGGATATAGATTTTTTAATATGATAAAGCATGTACTTGATAGTTTAGGAAGTTCAATGATTAAGTATAAAAAAGGAGAAAGGGGAGAGCTGTTTCCCCTTCTTATTTTTTTTTTCGAACGGAATTAACGAAAATACAAGGCTGTAATGTACAATTAGTATGCGTAGCCTGTGAGCTCAATGCCATCAGTTTAACTGGGCAATATTCTTTTTATTTTAAATCTCTGACCCCTAAAACGTGTAAATCTGTCGAAAAGCGGAAGTCGAAAGAAATTTCGATTAGAATACTTTCTTCTATTGTAGATAGAAGAAAGTAAAAATATGAGTAGGATGTCACTATCCCGAAATAATACACAGGCTATAAGTGCAGATTCCCAAAATTTTTAAAGAGCTAGTGACTCCTAAACCTAAATATTACAATAGTCGTCCGGGCTTAATTTCTAAGAAAAATTAAGAAACAATTTCCTTAATAGCTCAGAGAAGAAATAGTAATTTTTTAAAATGCTCCATAAAAAAAATCTCGACTTTCATCAAAGAATCGCTAATTAAATGCAATTTTCGTCAAATGATCGTGGAAAGAACGCAATTTTTGTTGGAGAATCACTAAATCGGTTACCGTCATAAGATTTAGGAAAAGAAAAAAAACGTGGGGTTTCATCAGAGGATTGCAGAAAAACGCTATTTTCGTCAAGTCATCGCGAGAAAAAACGCACAATTCGCCAAAGGGTGGCAATTTAGAAGCCGATATTTAGACGCCACGTGGTGACTGGCGCCCGCGAATCTGCATTAGGGATGTAGTGGAGGGTATACGCCGTGTACCTTCTGAATATTTTAAGGAACACCGTATACCCTCTGTTTCTCTAGAAAGCTATAGTATTTACATCATAGAGTATCCTCTCTGCTTTGAGCGTATACCCTCTGCTTAGAGCATATACCCTTGGCTTTTTTATGACTACACCACTGATCTGCAGCTGTAATACAGACCCATTAAAAAGCAATGTCGTAAACTCAACAAATAAAATAAAATAAAAAGAAAAGAAAGAAGGCAATCGTCTATCTAATGGTTCTTATGCATTCATTTTTTCGCATTAATAAGTATACTGAAAATAAAATATATTTTATAACAGCTCCATATTATATCACAGGTCATTTATTTTTATTTTTCACAATAAGACCTACTTTAATTGTTTTTTTTCCAGTTGCTATGAGAAAACGGCAACAAAAATATATGGTAATCTATTATTTTCCAACTATTTTACTCCCCAAAAAATATAATAATAATAATAAAGAAGTTGTAATATAACAAATTACAACGATTATTTGGAAAATAATATTTTCAAAGACTAAAATTTAAAAACTTATAAATAAATTCTATATTTAAATTAATACTTATAATAATAATAAACATCATTTTTAGGATGATCATAACGAGTCTTATATTACATACACCATGCATTAGACATTAATATTCCTAAATCAATGACAAAAAAAAAAAAAAAAAAAAAAAAAAACAGTAGTTTTTAGATATACAACTTTAACTGTTCAAAATAAGCATTTTTATTGGATGGTGTTAATCAGACTGACTTCTGAATGCCTCCTATTACGTACGACATGGATTAAATATTAATATTCCTGGACCCATCATGAAGATGTTTTAAATAAAATTTCAGTTTTACAATTTTCTGAACTGGAAAATTTTAAACTTTTAAACATCGCTCATTTAAAATTTTTACACCGTTGCGTAGAGAAAAAAAAAATGCACTTTTAAATGAAATTTGTTTGAAATCTTTATCACAAATTGTTTTCAAATTATTATTATTATAAGTTTTTATTACTTTTTTATCATTGTGGCAACAGAAGTATTCCGTTTTTCAACATTAAACATGGACCAATGTGAAAACGAACAATAAAAAAAACAGAAGTATTCCATTTTTGGACATTAAATATGGACCAATCAGAATACGAATAAGTTGCGGAATTCAACCAATAAAAAGATTCAAATATATTTCAGATTTCCCAGTTCTCCACCGAGGACAACAACTATTTTCCAAATAGTTAAAAAAAAAGTATCGCTGTAGATATTTCCCCTAAACAAAATTATTCGCCAACAAGATGATATGATTTGGGAATCTGTATTCTAAATTAATATAGTATTAATAGTAACTACAGTTAAATCTAAATTATTGCATTTCCTGTCATATAAAGTACTAAACAATTGTCATTCACTAAACATTTTGAGAAAAAGATTTATGTGTAAAATTTTATAATAAATATATGTTTAATAAACTCAAATCTGTAAAAAAAAAAAAAAAAAAAAAAAAAAGAATCTTTTTAATAAATCAGAATTATGAAAAACTGTTGCTTTGAATCGCTAAAGATAAAATGGGAGATAATAATTATGAGAAATAATCTTCCAAAATTGAAAAGAAGTAGGAAAGAAGAATATACTTTAAAATGTATTTAAAAAATCGATATTTAATATCTAATATGTGTGGCTATCTTAAATTTAAAATAAAAAATGAGAATCTTTGTTAAACAGATAATATCGAAAAATCAACTGAAAAACCTCAACGTAATAAAACTGATAAAGACGTTTTATACCAGCATTGAGAATTTTTGATTAAAAAAAAAGTTTTTCTTTCTTTCTTTCTTTTTTCTTTTCTTTCTTTTTTTTCCTTTTTGTTTTTTTTTTCTTTTATTTCTTATATTTTATGAAGTCAAAATTTAAATTCAATAAGTTCTTTTTAAAAATTAATAATAAAAATACAAAAAAAGTCTTTTACAAGCAATTTGTAAATTTAATTTTTTTTTTTTTTTTCAAAAAATCCACTTTTAGTTGAACTGCGAACGTATACAATACTTTGGAAGCTTTTTTTATTCCCATTTAAAATAGAAACAGGATTTAAACATTGTAGTTCTCTGGAATTGTCGATTTCAAAAGTGAATAAATTGATAGTAATTTTCCCTGTTGGCAACATAGGCTATACTTTATAACGGTGTGATTAACCGCAACGGAGGTGTATATGATCGCAAAATATTCGAAAATTTCGATTTTTGCGGCACTAAAAAGGATAGAAACAGGAATTTTCAGGAGACTAAAACAGGAGAGTCGTTTATTACAAAATGTAAGTTTTCTTTAAGGACAGTTAAAAAAAAAAAAAAAAAAAAAAAAAAACATGAAATCCTTAAAAAAAGTGTATAAACATTCAAAATAAGATTTTCATGGAATTGTTAAAAACATGGACTTGAAATTTGATGTGGGTACTACTTTTAAAACTTAATTGCATCCATAAATCAGCTTTCTTCATTAGAAATTTAAGAAAAAGGTGCGAAAAAAAATATCCGAATTACATTTTTTTTTCAGTTTGAAATTTTGAAATTAGGTTACTTTTAATATCCAATGAACACTAATAATGGGTTCTCAGTAAATTTAAAATTTAAAAGTTTCAAATGAGTGGAAAAGCGTTTTAAAAATGTTCTAAATTACGAATGCTATGGAACTATTAAGTACAGAACCTTGAAACGTTACATGATTGCTACTTTTTTAATGGAAATGAACGTTCAAAGCAGTTAAAAATATCTCAATTTAGCAGAGCAAAATGTGCGATTAAGACATTCTAAATTACGATTTATGTTCGATTGTTAAGAGAAATTTTATGAAATTAATAAAAAATTTGAAATTTGTTATGATTGCTCCTTTAAAGAGATTCACAGCATTTTTTTCAATACTAAATAAATTTTTTAAATTGCAGGGATTTTTTTTTTTTAATCTTACGATTTTTGTCATACTAAAAGCATTAAAAGCTTGATATTTGGCATAGCAGTTTTTTTTTAATATAGAAACGCTGTCGAAAAATGATTTCTAAAAGAAAGAAAAAAAATGACGTTTAAAAAAGTAAAAAGAGCGAAATAAGTACTAGAAAGTTTTTATACTACGACGTCATTAAAATTTTATATAATACATTTTAAATATTACTCCTACTATTAATTATTACTACTACTTGTTAATTACTTGATAATTTTCATACCCATTTCAAATTTAGCTGACACATTTGCATTTCTAATTGCAATACACTGCCAATTATGTGATATTCTACTATTAATGGGTTCATGATTGAAATATCAAATTATGTTTTAAAATAACTTATGTTTTGTTTAACTTTATGTTTTGTTTTATTATGGTTTAAAATTTTGAAGTGGATGTCTTTAAAATTAATTAGAAACTTTTTGAAATGTATTGTCCATAATTAACATGTTAAACAATACCCAAAGTCATCCCAAAGTCAATTTCGGGCTAAAAAGGGTTAATCTTGGCAAAAAAGGCCAAACTTGGCGGAAAAAGCCTTAAAAAAATAAAAAAGGTATCGGCGTAACTTTCTTCCATTTTAGGAAACTTTTTGAAGCCCTGCAGTAAAAGAAAAATTGGCCTATTCTATTTTATTTATTATTATTATTTATTTCCGATTTATTGTTTTGAATTTTCGATCTTCGGTCCAGACAAAGTCGGGGGGTGGGGAGGAGGTCTGCTAGTAACTGTAAAAAATGTTTTGTAGAAAGGACTCCTTGAAAGATTATTTTTCCCTACCATGCTTTAATCCTAGTAGCACTGTGTTAAGTCTGTTCTGAAATCAAAAAGGAGAACTATATAAGATCAGTTATAATTTATTTTTTTCAGAAATACACGAAACTTGCAGGTATCGTTGTTGAGAAATTTTCTAATCGAATTGAGTTTCGTTTTTTTTTTCCTGAGTTCTCTTTCCTGAGTTCTCTCTCTCTCTCTCTCTCTCTCTTTTTTTTTTTTTTTTAATTTAATACATGTTTTGGGAAATACAGTCAAAGTTGGCATTATGAACCAAATTTCCCGACGAGAGCATAAAAAAACAGTCAAACTGGAGTGCAAAACGTGATCGTCATGTTATCAATTTCGCCTATAATTCGATAGGTAATTTATTGATCACTTACTTGAAATCTCAGTTCTGTTCCGAAAAGCAACTTTGTGCGTCACATATATGATTTTAAGTAAAATTTCTATAAAACCTGAGTAGTTCAAAAATATTCTCAATGAAGAGGATCTCTTATTTTTTAAAAGTCTTGTATAGATAACGAATTGTGCGCCTTTAAAATGAAAAGAAAGCAAATATGCATATCTTAATTAAGTTAGGCAGCAAAAATTGTCGATTTTCAATCTGCGAGATAAGGGTATGATAATAATCCTCGTGTGGAATAAACTTGCGAAAATGATTAAAAAAAGGATAAAAAATAAAATACTTTAATATAAAAAAAAGATATTTAACTATTTATCGCGTGATGTTATCTTATATTTTCATTGAAAAATGAGGGTTTTCATTAAACTGATAATATCATAAAACTAAATGAAAAACCTCATTTCGAAAATCAACGATAAGAAGAGAGGATGCGCTTTTATATTATCGATAAAGGATATTAAGTTAATGTACGTGTTTTTAAATAACACCAAAATGTAAATGTAAAAAAATAATACAAAGTTGAATAAAAATTTTAAAGAAGCATTTTCCTATTTAAAAGTGTATATATTATTAAAAACAGATAGCTACAGTATTTCATGATTTTAATGAATTTATGAAAAACAATGCTCCTATGTCTTCGTCAGGTGAAGTGCTAATATTATGGGGCGGTAGTTTTCTAATACCTCCTTTGCATTTTGAAAATTTTCAGCCTCTTTTTTTATAGGCGAGATGTATTTCTACATTATTAGATTACTTTACCACATTTACATTTTTGATTTTAGTTCGAGATATTTTTTATAAATTTAGTATCACTTTCGAAACCGGTTTTGCAAATAAAAGTGTCATTAAAAAAAAGTAATCAAAATCGAAAAAGGAAAAAAGAGCGAGGTATACATAAAAATCGATTTAATGAAAAAATTTAAAAATGTTGAAGTGAAAACAAGGTTTTAGAAAATAACATCAACATAGGATTGGCATTAGCTCGCGATCACTTTGTCTGACAGGAGCCTTAAGCAACATTTGAAACGTCACATATATTATTTTAAGTGAAATATCTATAAAACCTGCATAGTTAAAAAAATTCTCAATAAACAAGATATCTTATTTTTTAAAAGTCTTGTATAGATAACGAATTTGGGCCTTTAAAATGAAACGAAAACAAAAAACGCATAGCTTTAATTAAGTTAGGCAGCAAAAATTGTTGATTTCCTTTCTGAGAGAAAAAGTATTTGATCATAATCCTCGTGTGGAATAAACTTGCGAAAATGATTAAAAAAGGGATAAAAAAATACAACACTTTAATAAAAAAATCGATATTTAATCGTTTATCGCGTGATGTTATCATACATTTTGATTGAAAAATGTTGGTTTTCATTAAACTGATGTTATCATAAAACTAACTGAAAAACCTCATTTCGGAAAACAGTGATAAGAATTGAGGATGCGTTTTTACATTATCTATAAAGGATATTAAATTAATGTACGTCTTTTTTTGCATAACACCAAAATGTAAATGAAAAAAAGTAATATAAAGTTGAATAAAAGTTTTAAAGAAGCATTTTTCAATTTAAAAGTGTACATATTACGTAACACTGATATCGACGGGATTTCATGTTTTTAATTAATTTATGAGAAACAATGCTCATGTCTTCGTCAGGTGAAACGTTAATCTTATGGGGAGGTAGTTTTCTAATACCTCATTCAAATTTTGAAAATTTTCAGCCTTTTTTTTGTTAGGCGTGATGCAGTTTTACATTATTAGATTATTTTACCACATTTACTTTTTAGATTTTGGTTCGAGATATTTTTTATAAAGTTAGTTTCACTTTCGAAACCGGTTCTAAAAACAAAAGTGTCATTCTAACAAAAAAAAAAGGATGTATAGATAAAAATTGATCTAATGAAAAAATAAAAAATGTTGAAGTGAAAACGAGATATTAGAAAATAACATCAATATAGGATTGGCATTATCTCGTGATCCCTTTTGTTGACAATGACAGAAGACTTAAGCAACTTTTGAAACGCCACATATATTATTTTAAGTAACATTTTTATAAAACCAGCATAGTTAAAATATATTCTCAATGAATATGATCTCTTTCATATTTTTAAAAGTATTGTATAGATAACGAATTGTACGCCTTTAAAATTAAAAGAAAACAAAAAACGCATAATCTTAATTAACTTAGACAGCAAAAATTGTCGATTTCCATGTGTGAGATTAAGAGAGTGTGGCAATAATCATCGAATAAATTTGTGAAAATGATTAAAAAAGGGATAAAAAATAAAATACTTTAATATAAAAAATCGATATTTAACCATTTATCGCGTGATGTTATCTTATATTTTGATTGAAAAATGCGGGTTTTCATTAAACTGATGTTATAAAATTAACTGAAAAACCTCATTTTGGAAAATAGCGCTAAGAAGAGAGGATGCGCTTTTACATTATCGATAAAGGATATTAACGTAATATACGCGTTTTTGAATAACACCAAAATGTAAATGAAAAAAAATTATATAATGTTGAATGAAAGTTTTAAAGTAGTATTATCCAATTTAAAATTGTACATAATATTTAGAACTGAAATCGACAGAATTTCATGTTTTTAATAAATTTATGAAAAACCATGCTTATTTGAAATATTAAATTAGTGTTAGAAAAGCTTAAGTAAATTTAAAGGGAACCATAAGGAGTAAGAAAAAATTACTATTAATGAATAAAATTATCATTAAAATTCTATGATAAAAGAAAATTCTAAGTAAACTTAATTTCGTTACCCACATTTTTTTTTTTGGGGGGGGAGGTGGGCTAGATGCATGTCTATATTTTTAGATTACTTTTTACATTATTAGATTACTTTATCACAAATACTTTTTAGAGTTTGATTAGAGGTATTTTTTATAAAGTTAGTTTCACTTTCGAAACCGCTTCTGAAAACAAAAATTTCAATCTGAAAAAAAAAAAAGGGTAATCAAAATTGGAGGAAATAAAAGAACGGTGTATAGATAATAATCGATCTAATGAAAAAAATAACAAAAAAAAAAAAAAAAAAAAAAAAAAAGGTTGAAGTGAAAACGAGATATTAGAAAATAACATCAACATAGGATTGGCGTTAACTCGCGACCATTTTCGTCGACGATAACAGGAGCCTTAAGCAACTTTTGAAATGCCACATGTATTATAAGTAAAATTTCTATAAAACCTGCATAGTTAAAAAATATTCTCAATGAACAGGATCTTTTTTTTTTTTTTAAGTCTTTGTATAGATAACGAATTGTGCGCCTATAAAATGAAAATAAACCAAAAAGGATAATTTTAATTAAGTTAGGCAACAAAAATATTTGATTTCCAATCTGCGAGATAAGGGGTGTGAAATAATTATTGTGTGGGACAAACTTACGAAAATTATTAAAAAAAAGGGGGATGAAAAAAAACAACACTTTAATGTAAAAAATTGATAATTAACCATTTATCGCGTTATGTTATCTTACATTTTGATTGAAAAATGCGGGTTTTCATTAAACTGATGTTATCATAAAACTAACTGAAAAACCTCATTTCGGAAAACAGTGATAAGAAGAGAAGATGCGCTTTTACATTATCGATAAAGGATATCTATATTATAAAGGTCAAACATATCTGTGCGTAACGGATACGTCATTTGGCAACACTTTGAAATTTGAAATGCAATTTCGGTTTTACAATTTTTACTATTGAAAAATTTTAAACTTATAAACATTGCATATTTTTAATTTTTACACCATCGTATAGAAAAAAATTTACTTTTAAATGCTATTTATTTGAAAACTGTATCTCAATTTACTTTTGAAATATTAATTTTGTTGTTATTTTGAATACCATTTTTCTAAATGTGGCAACAGGAGTACTCCATTTCTATTTAAAGCAAAGAAAAAAAGGAAAAAATATCACTGTATCCTTATGTTGCCATTCTCTCAAAAAGAGAAAAAAAATTAAATTTAAACGCGATTTGTGTCAAGAATATATTGTGTTATAAATCCCAGTGAGTTTTGATGTCATTTACAAAAATTCATGTACACTTAAAAGAATATTAATAGTTTAGTATCTGTTTCAAATAATAGCATCGAAGCTTAGAGTTTTGAATCAAAATGGTCAAATTAAAGTACCATTTTTTTTTAAGTGAATATAAATATGCAAGGTGCTTGTGTAAATTTTGGTGTGATGGTGTTGGGTTTAGATTTCACGGGAAACCTAATTCTATGATTGAGTTAAAGTGGAATAAAGGTTGCTTTGTTTCATTTTGGAATACTAGCATAAGAGCCTTAATCAATAACTTTATCAAAATAAGAAATCTATTTTCTACGTCTTACATGTACGGTTAAAGTTTAATTTCAACTATTTCTCAGTTATATAAATAGTATTTTGTTAACTTTAGTTTAAATATCATTTGTTTAAGAGTTAGACTTAGCAATGTAAGGTGCATTCTTAATTGTAACTAATTTTGTAGGCATGTTATAAATAAATAAAACAGCTCCTTCTTAAATATTTTCTTTCGTCGAAATTCGACAGGTTCTACCTTGTTAAGTTAATGTACGAGTTTTTAAATAACACCAAAATGTAAATTGAAAAAAAATAATATAGCGTTGAATAAAAGTTTTAAAGAAGCATTTTCTAATTTAAAAGTGTACATATTACTTAACAGAAACCGTCAGACTTTCATGTTTTTAATTAATTTATGATTAACAATGCTGCTGTACTCGTCAGGTGAAGTGCTAATCCTATGGGGAGGTAGATTTCTAATATCTCATTTGCATTTTCACGTTTTTCAGCTTTTCTTTTTATAGGCGAGATGCATTTCTACATTATTAAATTACTTTTTACAGTATTAGATAACTTTACCACATTTACTTTTTAGATTTTGATTCGAGATAATTTTATAAAGTTTTTACTTTCGAAGCTGGTTCTGAAAACAAAAGTGTCATTCTCAAAAAAAGATAATCAAAATCAAGAAAAAAAAGAGCGATGTGTTGATAAACCTCGATCTAATGGAAAAAAAAATGTTGAAGATTAAACGAAATGTTAGAAAATAACATCAACATAGGATTGGTATTAGCTAGCGAGCACTTCGCCTGACAATGATAGGAACCTTAAGCAACTTTGTGCGTCACATTTATTACTTTAAGTAAAATTTCTGTAAAATCTGCATGGTTAAAAAAAAATTGTCAATAAACAGGATATCTCATTTATTAAATGCCTTGTATATATAACGAATTGTGCGCCTTTAAAATACAGAGAAAACAAAAAATGCAATTTAATTAAATTAAAATCTTAATTAAATTAGACAGCAAAAATTGTTGATTTCTAATCTGCGAGGAAAGGTATTTGATAATTATCACCGTGTGGAATAAACCTACGAAAATAATTAAAAAGGGATAAAAAAAAAATACAATAAATATAAAAAATCGATATTTATCTATTAATCGTGTGATGTTATCTAACATTTTGATTGAAAAATGCGCGTTTTCATTAAACTGATGTTATCATAAAACTAACTGAAAAACCTCATTTTGGAAAATAGCGCTAAGAAGAGAGGATGCGCTTTTACATTATCGATAAAGGATATTAACGTAATATACGCGTTTTTGAATAACACCCAAATGTAAATGAAAAAAAATTATATAATGTTGAATGAAAGTTTTAAAGTAGTATTATCCAATTTAAAACTGTACACATTACTTAACACTGAAACCGTCAGAATTTTATGTTTTTAATTAATTCATGAAAAATCATGCTTGTTTGAAATATTAAATTAGTATTAGACAATCTTAAATAAATTTAAAGGGAACCATTAAAAGTAAGGAAAAAAATTAGTATTAATGAATAAAATTATCATTAAAATTCTATGATAAAAGAAAATTCTAAGGAAACTTAATTTCGTTACCCACATTTTTAAAGTTTATATGAAACAGAATTATTTGTAAAAATCGTCATAATTTCAAAAAGTTCTGACTTAAAAACCACAATGATAAAGATAAAAAAATCGAAAAATCATGCATTAGGCAAAGATTAAAAACACATTCAAATACTCACATGGAAATTTAATTGATTAATATAATGAAATTTACAATGTTCCGTCCTGTGATCGAAGTCGGCACTTTTATGCTATCCAGCAGCAGTGGTATATCGTCGAATATTGTTTTAATCTCTATCATTCGCATTGCATTCATTTTATTAAAAAATATAACAAATTCCACTCATTTCCTTTAAAATATAATTTTTTTTTTAAATAAATGGCTTTCACTTAAAACATATACAATACGTACATTTAAAACATGTCTTCCACTCATTTCATTAGAAAAAATAAATAAATAAGAAATACTGAAATTTATATATTCAAATCGGCAGGGTTAAGTGCGCAAACTGGGCCATGCTTTTACAATGTGACACGGAAGATTCTCACAAATCAGTTTACAAAAGCTAATGTTCACTTAAATTAAAGTCCGAACTTTTGTAAATGTATTCAGTTAAGTACCTTAGTACTCAGAAATTTTGAAAATTACATTTTAATGTCTAAAAATAACACACACACATATATATATACATATGTTTCATCTTTCTTGTTTCATGAGTGCACTTTACTTATAAAAATGGGGCAATTGGACCAGGTAGATTTATGTTCCACACGTTTTTGGTGTTTTATATTTAAGGGAATCAGGTTCTGTTTGAATATATAACTAAAAAATATTCAGACTAAATACATCATGTAAATTATAAATCAACTAAATAGCGTTACAAGAAAAAACTTTGCTGTTAAGATGCATTAAAAAAACACCAAGTGTCAAAATTTTAGATTTATTTATACAAAAAACATAAGAATTAAGTATGTACATATGTATTTCATTATAGATATTAAGTATAAAACTGACATGGATACTTAATAAAAAAATAACTATGAACAAAATGATACGTAAGTACTTAAGTATCGCATTCTCGTTTTTATTTACGCCAATGGAAGTTGGATAAGTAGAATAAAACTGTGAAAAATGTAGTAATGTTTCATTATCCAACAGAACTATTATTTATTGATTTCGATAAGTTACAAATAAGGTCATTTTGTCTTATGTACTTTTGTACATCTGTGTCGCAAAATTTCGAGGTTTGGCTATCGTAAGGTTTAGCTATCTTAATTAGAAAGTTTGGTTCGATACCCAACGACTTGCTTTTTAAAAATATCATTATGTAATTTTAATAATACATGTTATATAATTTCCCCTATGGCAAGCAAAGAAACAATGGTGAAATTTTTTTCCTGTAATAAGAGAAACAGCAAAAAGATATTTATAACTGCTGGGGTAACTGGATGCTACATGTCCCAGTTACCCCATCCTTGAAAAATCTATAAATTAACTGGGGAAAAAATGGGATAAAAAAAGTTATATTGTCGATATTTGCATTCGGCTAACATAATAGCAACCTGAATTCTCCTGTGAATCGCTGTAAACGAACAATAAATATTTTTTTCTCCGATCCAGGGAAAGAATGCATTGGTCTACCTCAGTGAAGAAAATTAACTTCATTATATCTAAAGTGTTATATCACTAGTAAAATGTATTAGAAATGTTAATAACCCATAGAATATAATGCAGCTAAACTCCTAACTGTGTCCCTGTAAATGGAAAAGAAAAAAGAAAGAAAAAACACCATACATTTTATTTCTTTGTCAAACATTCTCTATCAAACATCAGTAACATATGAAATTACTTGCAATAGTGTTAGCTTTATATTTTCATAAAAAAATATAGCAATAACAATAATAATAAAGAAAACAGACCATTTAGATGAAAAGAGAAATTTCACTGAAAAAAGAAAAATTTGGTTGAATGAAAAATCATAACGATATCAAAAAGCAACCTCCTCCTCCCCCCCCCCCAATGATATCCTACAAAATCATGTGCCAGCACCTCCTCCCTCTTAAATAATGATATAGCTTAGCTATTCAGCTAATAATATAAATTTTGATTTTTTTTTTAGTTATGTATGCACATCTCTTTACACGTAACAAACAATTGCTTTGAATACGTAAGATAGAAAAAAAAATGCTAACACTTCAAAATGTGAAAAAATCTTCCAAAAAAGAAAAAAACGGCAAAAAAAAGTTTGTTTATTAATTTTGTAACTTTTGTCATATTTTGGATTTTAAAAAGTGATTCTTAATCATGCATAGCATGATTCTATCTTAATTAAAAAATGAAAAATATAAAGTTTCACTTCGTTAAACAGATATCAGAAAATCAGTACAAAAAAGCTCTCATTCTGGAAAAAAAGCGATAAGAAAGCTGAATATGTGTATGTATTATCGACGAAAGATTTTAAAGAAAACGTGATTGTTTAAATAAATTGCATTTTTATTTACTTATCTTTGATTATTAATAAATAATATCTATACAGAGCTACACAAAAGAATTCACGTCCCATTCTACTTATTAGCGGAAATTGCTGAAGGGGAAATTTCGACCGTAATATCTATTTTTTAACTGAGCTAAATTCTTCCATGCTTGTAGTTTGTAGTTAGAGATATCATAATCTATACTGATATCGTATAAGATACTATAAATCGTTTACTGGGTTGCTGAAAAAAAAATCCGATTGTAGATGGGAATTTCTGAAATTGGGTATTCAGATGTGTTGTGCATATGCAAATTTAATTTCTCAGAAAGTTTTGGAAAATGTTCCATAATGTTGCATCATGTATGATTTTTCTTTCTCGTTTCTACAAAAGTGAAAGAAAAAAAAAACAGGCTTTTTAGTGCTATGCCTAATCAAATGGTAGGCTACTACCTCTTGATCCAAATCCTACAAATTAATTGCAGATTTCTCTGAAAATTTCATGACCTAGTCAAGGACATGATAGGAAATTATAAAACAAGTTTCAGAGTAGAATCGACTGTCGAAAGAAATCAGGACAATGGATTGTGATAGTTTATTTTATAATTATTGCGAAGGGAGCAAATGAAGTTTCATAGTGTCTCTGATTTGAGAGCAAGATCTCTTGTTAACCCTTTTTCTACTGACAATACTTATAAGTATAATAAAAATTACTTATTATAAAATTCTTTTAATACGTCAATTAGTTGTAATATTGTTTAGAATGAGTTACATATACATCACTTTGTTTTGTTCCAAAAGCATTATTGGTTATACAAAACAAAAATATTTTCAAAAGGATGATTTATTTGTATTTTTCAGCATTCTTGGCGCTGAAGGAAGGGGGTAGAGATTTTTCAGTTTGGAAATTTTCTATATTTATATTGTAAGAACATCATATTTGTACATTTTATAATTCTGCAAAATATTAAGAA
This sequence comes from Maratus speculifer, assembly GCA_964019185.1. NCBI lineage: Eukaryota > Metazoa > Arthropoda > Arachnida > Araneae > Salticidae > Maratus > Maratus speculifer. The sequence continues at coordinate 8,450,561 of OZ025295.1, read as the reverse complement.
AACAATTTAAAATAAAATATTTGAGTGGGGTTATAAAAATTGCACAAAATCCCTGTAAATTCACATTTAATTAAACCATTTAAATCCTTCTAAAATCCTTCAAAAATATATTACATGATTATGTAAATCTTTTAATTTAGTTTAAACAATATACGTAAAATGCTTTTATAATGTAAAATTTTCATGAATTCATAATGCGGTATATAAAGGTTAAAAAGATGCTGTTCCGTTGATAACGAAGCTCAACTGACGGGTTGTAAATTTTTATCAGCGAAGTGACGCTGATCTATTAGCCAAACTTCAAGAGTGCACATACTGACCCCCATTGAAATATTCTGATAGTTCAATGAGTTACAGCAAGTGAATATACAATGGCACATATTAATTAGTGGATACACTAAGATTACACTATTAATTAATACACACTATTAACTGATGCACTAAATATAAATACAGAATAATATTATAATACAAAATGATGAAGGTCCAATTTTTTTCAATTATAATAATCATTTAATTATAAATAATATAATTATTGCTTTTATACACAATTTACTCTTGCTAGTATGTAAAAACGATAAATAGATTGGTTACACTAAATAAAATACATAAATATGTAAAAGATTACTTCTGCATATGTTTATTTGTTTGTATTTATGTCGACCAATTATCTACACTGTGAGATACAGGCCCTAAAGGGTGGGATGCCCTCCGTGGGGCTTTTTCTAAGGGAGCCTAACTCGTATTTACGCAAGGAAGTCCAAGGTTCGAAGAAAACCACGGAAAACTCCGAACGGTTAGGCCGATGGTCGCGATTGGGTTCGAACCCAGCATCTATCGTCTACCAGTTTAGAGGTCAGAACCTCGCGGCCGCTGGTGGGGCTACTTCTGCATATGAAACAGTGAATAAATTGTTACAAAATATGCACTTTTCTCGCTAAATTCATTTTCTCTAACTTGCCAAATTACATGTACTAAAAAAATACAAATATTTATTTATATATGTATTATGCTAACATATGTGGCACAAAAATCGCGATTATTTGTTAATTGTTTAATGGCAACGTCCAAATGAAACTCATTCGTTATTGTGCAAAAGTCCTTTGGTAAGATTTAGGCTGTGGCAAATTGGATTTATTTATTTTTGTTCCTTCATTGCAATTATGGAGCTTGAAAATATCATTGTTTTTATTTTATTTTATTTTATTTTATTTTATTTTATTTATTTATTTTTTACTTAAAAAAAATAAATAAATAAACGTCATGAATTTTAAACTTTTCAGTTTGAAATTAAAGTTAAGAAAAAAATGTATTTAAATATATGAAATAATAAATGAAATGCGTGAAAGAAATATATGTTATTATATTTTAAATAATAATGAAATACGAAAAAATGCCACGGGTACAAAATTTGGCAATTTATTATCTGCGCCAGGCTAGCATGAAAATATTGAGTTCTTGATTTTTCAGCACAGATGTTATATATGCACCACATTGGCTCGTTATTTTTCTAACGCCAATTTGGAGAAAACTTCGTTTTCAAATACCAGTTACATATATATTTTTTAACAAATTTCGATTTCTTTAAAAATGAAATAATAATAAATTTAAAAAAATAGTTAATAATTATAGAGTAAAAAATTTGTATCCTTTAAAAAAAAGACAATAAAAGTAACAAACAGTTTATTAATAAATAAGTAATAATAACCAGGTTACCATGTGAGGCACATATAATTGTCATTTTGTTGCAATCGCGCCAATGTGGCGCGTACATTACATCTGTGTATGTTTCTCTAGCAGAATGTTCTAATTTGGCAAAAAAGATGCTATTGGTGATCAAAAAATGCTGTTGAAAAGATTATCGCAAATATGAAATAAGTTAAAATGCTCTTTTTTTAATAAAAAAAAATCCAAATTCAGATTTTTTCTGCTTTGGTTAAATATAAATAATTGTTAATGAATTTCTTCAAAACATTTTCATTTACCGATAAATGGAATTTTTCAGTAGCATCAATTTAACAGTAATTGAACAAGTAAGATCTTCTGAAGATTATATCAAGCTCTAAGAAGCAATTTAATTTTGAGTGAAAAAAAAAATTAATTTTCATTCTAGTCAGCGTTATTCGTAATCTTATTATTTTAACATCTTTCATTATAATTTTTTTCTTTTTTCATATTTTACGTTTTTTTTTCTTATGCTAGAGAACAACCTTTTAAAATTGTCTAGCTTGTCAAATTTCGTAAGAATAGATTTGAACACAAAGACACAGAAATTTTTTTCCGTATATGTATATAAATTGAACATAATTCTTATGAAAACATTACTCAATTAATCACAAACACTTTCATTGTAAAATTTAAAGTTTTTATAAAAATAAATGCATAGCGAAATAAATAACAAAAAAATTCAGTTATAGTAAACGCTTTTTAGCATATTTAAAACAATTAAAAAATTTGATATGAAAAATCGTTCTTTAAACAATTAAAAAAATGTTATACTGTAACACAAATCTCTACTTTTTTAAGTTTCATGTAATTAACTTGTATCTTTAATAATTAATTCTAAAAAGAAAAATTACGATAGAAAAGCAGCGTTAAAATCATATTTATGCATTATTCTATTAAAATGTACATAGTGATTAGTACTATTCAAATCTAAAAATGTAAGATAAACAGGAAAAAGAAATTAGTCTTACAGAAGCGTTAAAACCATGTTTATACCATACTCTAAATAGAAAAAAAAATGTACACAATGATCAGTACTAATCAAATCTAAAAATGGAAGGTAAACAGAAAAAACACATAATAAGATTTCGTTTAATCATTTTGAGATGATACATTGATTTTCTAATAAAATATAATAACCAAAGAAATGTTTTTAAGATTAAAAAATAATGACAAGTTCATTAATTAAAGTTGAAACAGAAAAAGAAATATTTAACAAACCTTGGCAGGAAAACTGGATCACATTTTCGAAGAATTAATAAGAATAAAAAAATTGCATGGAGATTAATGCATGGAAATGTTTAATTTAAGAAGACTTGAAATGAAGACGTAAACCACACAGACTCATTAAAGTGGTTAATTAAATCGGTAAACACGGCGAAAGGATCAGTAACACTCTGTGTGATTTGAAGATGCTATTCTTTTTTTAACAAATATTTAATTTTCTATTTTGCAATTTATGCTAATTAATTTTAGTTAAATATTTTTGTGAATTCTTTCTATTCATAAATATATTGGAAAATTAACATTATTAATTTATCCAACTGATATTTCTTTACTTTGACCTGCAATTCCAAATATAATAAGTAGATGAAAATCAACACACTCATTTATAAACCTTTTAAGATTTTTATTTATTTATTTATTTTTTTTTTATTATTTTACACAATTTGAAAAAAAAATAAACAAAGGCAAACACCCTTAAGAAACACTATTGTAATAAAGAACAAGTTGAAAATTGCTGGTCAAATGTGGCGAATGGGGTGCGTTCGTACTATAAGTGATTTTGTAAGTACTCAGATCTTAGTGCTAGAACTTCTGCATTCTTGTGAAAAAATGCAGGAATAAAAAATTTATTACGGCTCAATATATTGAATTCGATAATTAGAGGAATAATGTGACTCTATCTTAAATAAAACGTACTCACCATGGCAAATAAGAATTATTACTTATTAATTGATATCATTGAGTTAAATAGGTATGATAGGATTTAGAAGAATGAAATATTTTTTATTAATATCTTTTAGGTGCGTCCGTAATTATGTAAACACCTATAGTTGTCGTTGAATCCGTCCGTCTGTCCGTCCGTCTGTTCGCATATAAAACAACGCAAAAACTACCCAACCGATAAGTTTGAAATTTAAATTATATAATTATCACATAAGTTTCTCGAGTCATTTCAAATTTTATGAAAATCGGATGAACAGTTCAATAACAGGGACAGTCAAAATTATTCCGTTACATTACGGTCAATTGGAAAAAATAGTTTCAAGTGCATTTTAATGATGTCACACTCTTCCGAACATAAAACAATTCATATGCTTGTATGAAATAAGTATTAAAATATACATTCTGCACAATCTGCGGTGCAAAGAAATTTTTTTATTAACATACAGGACCACACAAAGTATTCTATTACATAATGGTATAGGGGAAAACATTATTCGGGGTGTGTCTTAATTATATTAAACTATTTCACATTTTATGAAACTGATATCAATAACTGAAGTTTACTACAAGTTACTTCCTGTATAATAGTAAGTAGATAGTACTTACAGCGACACACACAAAAAAAAATCGGATACTGTATTGTATCCGAAGTACTGTATATTAAAAAAAATTCGCTATAGTACGAATGACCTCATTTGCTACGTCTTATCTGTAATTTCGGACTTGTTAAATTTTGATTCAATCCATAAATTTTTAAATGACTCAAAAAAAAAATTCTGATACGATTGTCTGTATTAAATTTCATATCCTTCGGTTGGGTAGTTTTTATGCTGTTATATGCGGTGAGACAGACGGACCAAACGACGAATAAAGGTGCGAAAATTACGAACGCTACCTATAAACGAAAAAACAACTTCAGAAGAGACTTTATACAAGCAGAAATTCAAACAAAATACGTGTGTTAAATACTGTCAATAATGCTGATGTCATCCGTTATAGCTGAGTGCCAGAAAATTTTTGTGCAAATATTAATAAATAAAAACAAGTTGGAAATTGTATGAACAACATGGCAAATGAAATTCATTCCTAATATAACTAATTTTATAAGTATTCAGATGTTGGTGCAATAGCTATTGCACTTGTCGCAAAGATGCATAAGTATAAAATTTTATTATGATTATATATATTCATTTCAGTAATATGGAAATATATCGTCTCTATCCTAAAAATGACGTAATCTAGGATCATTAACTGTTAGGAGATATCAATTAATTCATTGCGTATGATAGGATTTAGCAGAATGAAGAAAATTTTTATTAATGTCTTTTTAAGCTTTGATTGGTTTCTCATAATAGTTGAAATGACGAAATTCTGCAACGATTATTTGTAATACATTTCAGGCGATTCGGTTGGGTAGTATTTGCTTTGTTATATGCGGAAAGGCGGACGCACCTGACGATGAATATAGGTGATACGTACTTATATACTTATGAACACACGTAAAACTCATATTTACAACCAAGTACTTCCGTGAACCAATCGATTCATCTGCAGTTTCAGCGCGAGTCATCTGGTGAGCTTTTAAACTTGGTGAATATATATATTTCGACATGTATCAACCGTCTTTGTAGATCAAATACCTCTATATATTCGGTATTTCGAATCCACTTCTGTATATATAAACTTCAAGAAACATATGTATTTTTTGTTACGTGAAGAGAAATATATTTTTTTAATTACATTTTACATTTTTTTTACAATTTCTGGTTCTTATATAAAAACATCTGTAGTTTCGTTCATATTTGTATTATGGATCAAAGTTTTAGAATAAAAATTGTCTTAAAAACAAGTTTTTTAGAAAAATAGCACAAAGAAAGAGATCTAGCATTTAATAAAGAAAAGGATTTAATACAAGGAAAATATTCGTTGTATGTTTTTACATGCGGTGGAATTGCCTCTGAAAATGTATTTGCTTTATTAAAAAAGATATAGCATCATTAATCAAACTAGGAATGAACAGAAAAATATTTATTTACGCTTTGAAAGTCTGTTTAAAATTACATATGTGAATAAGATCAATGATAGAAAAAAAATTACTTTTTTTTTTTTTTTTTACATCATTAGTATTTCTTATACCTATTTTTTTCCTGTTTAAGAGAAGAGGGGAAAAATAAAAGAATTACAACAGAACAAAATTTTTAGGCATATATTTTTTTTTATAATAAAAAACAAAATATTCAAAATTTAAGACTAATGTATTGGCATTAAAGAAAATTTAGCGACAAAAATAAAATTCGGAGATAAAACCTTTACAAATTGTAATTGTCTGAGCGAAGCGAAGTTTTATACTCACAGTACGTAACGATATTAAAAATCAAAAAAATTCTTTCGACAAGCAAATCTCAAAAAATACTTGTCGGATTTCGATTCTGTTTGTACCAGACGGTACCTAAGAAAGTAACCTGGTGAATGCACCTACTTTCAAAAATTAGTTCCAAATAGTTTAAAAGTTATATTAAAAAAAACTGATAAAAAAGCACAATTTATTTGCATACGTCACAGAAATTGGTATTCGTCATTTTTCACCGGCTGGATATTTTCGTAGAAAACGGAATCGGAGTACATGGAGTAAATTGTTATCTGAGCGAAGACAAGGCTAATGCACATAGTATACGTAATGATATTAAAGGGGTTACAAAAATTATTTCGTCAAGCAAATTTCAAAAAATACTTGAGGGATTTTGATTCTGGTTGTACCAGAAGGTACTTATGAAAGCAATCTACTGAATGTAGTTATTACGAAAAACAAGTTCCAAAAAGTTAAAAAATTATATTTAAAAAACTGATAAAAACATACAATTTGGCTACATTCGTTACGAAAATTTAATGTACGTCATTTTCTCAAGCCGGATGTTTTCATTAGATTTCCGAATTCAAGCACATGGAGCAAAGAAAATATGCAAGCAATTTTCATTTAAGTCATACTTGCGAACCTCCCGCTTTTTAAAAATCGACAAAACATTAATCAAACCAAAAATTTTATTTAATTAATGAAAACTTTTCCTTTTCAATTAACTATCAGGCAAAAGCAAGTTACATTTTATTTAATGCATTTTCTGGTTGGAAGTAAGTTTTTTCGTTTAAAAAAAAGCGGGAGGTTGGCAACTATGCTAAGTGCAATATAATATATTTAAACTTAAGAAACAAATTGGAAACAATTCTTTCGTGTTTAAATAAAATACGAATTTGATATGGGTGCTTTAGATGCTAGTTTTATTAATAGATTATATATTGTTATTTTGTTCACATCGATCACTTACATTTTTTTTGTATTATTTGATTAAATTGTTAACCGATTAAGCCAGTTATACGAATTGCTAACTAATAGCCAAATTACACATATATATTATATTGATATATTATTGTATATATTATTATATTGATATATTATTATTATTGATGTATTTTCTGAATTTTAAATGATGAAAGAAGAAATAAATTAATAAAACATTTAAATAAATACAAATAAAAAGTGGGATTAAAAATCCCTTGATGACGTTTTGAGCTCTTGAGGGGCGCCATTTGCAGTCTGCAAACGGTTAATTTTAATGCTTAAATTGCTAACTGGCACCAGTAAAATTTTAGTACAATTTTGATTTGTTAACATAAGCGATACCATTATTTTCAATTAAATTTGTTCGTAAATATCGGTGGGAATTAATTATTTGACCATTTTTGGAGCAGAAATGTCTTGCCCCTGAAAAATTTAAACACATGTATCGTGTTTAATGCGATTGAATGAGACATTCCCGATCATCCATTATTGGCATTTAATCTTATAGTTTGACGATACTTCTTTGGTCGCTAGTATAATCAATTAATATATATAAAAAAAGGAAACAATAATTGAAACATTAAATATAAGTTATAAATAATAAATAAAATAAAAAAATATACATATCACAATAAATCGAAAATATTAACACTTACAGCAATATTCGCAATCAGTTTTCACCAGTTTGGCGATAGAAAAATTCGCGCCAACTTGGTGCGTATAAGACATCTATGCCATATTTATGTGTAAAAATAAGCATAAACGTTCAGATATGAAATCTGACTTTCTGAAACCCAAATTGGACCAAGATTTATAAAAACGTCAAAGTGAAGGTATTAATGGAAAAGTACCATGAAAATAGGACAGAAATATCATATAAGTATTAGGGGTACTACTTGGTATGCCGTCGACCAAAAAAATATCGCCAAATTATAAGATTAAATTCCAACAATAGATGATCTTGAGTCCCATTCAATGACATTAAACACGATACGCATGCTTAAAACATCATAAAGTGATTTTTATTTCGACTTTTTATTAATGTTTTACTAATTTAATTGTTCTTCTTTTATTTAAAATAAAAATTTAGTCAACATGTATATGATGTCTATTAGGTTGGCAATTTGTATTATTTGGCGAAATTGGTGCTAAATAATAAATTGGGCTATAATAACTAAATAGTAGCGTATTTGGTTTGGCGCAAAGTTGGCGAAAATCAATTTTGAATTATTTTCTATCATATTAAAAAGGAAGTAACAATAAATAAAAACACGATTAAATACAGATTAAATTAATGTAGAAAAAACAATTGCCGGGTTACCATGTCATGCAAAATAACGATTCGATGCCAATTATGTGGAAGAATTATAAATCCTGTTCTGGTTTTTTCTGGTGAAATTTTATTTATTTATTTATTTATTTATTTGCATAAAATGAATCAGTTTCTTTTTTTTTCATTTTCCAACAAAGTTGAAAGGCATTTATGCATTTGGTTTGTCTGTCCGTCTGTCCACACTCTAACATCCGTAAATATACTGGGATTTTTATGAAATTGGTAAACCTTATTTAGTGTCTACTAGGCATGTTTGGTATTGTATATGAAATATGTGAGATTAATAGTTTATTTACAGGGGCACCCAAAAAGTTTTTTATTACATTATGGTCTATAAAAAAATCGTTAACAGAGTATTTTAATGAAATTACACTATTACAAAGTATTGAAACTTATATAAATCGATGAATTTTATTACGATTACGTTTGAACAGGACATTCATATCTTTTTTAATCCGTTTACAGGGGAACACAAAAGAAATCGGTTACAATACTGTCTTTGAGCAATAATTTGCTGGCCATGTGTTTTCACTTTCGGCATGTGCTTTGAAATGTAACTTTTTTTAGGCGTACTTCCAATTTTATACCCATGCATGGCTCATTTACATAGTTTGCTTTCCCATTTTTTAACCGTGTATAAGAATTTTTTATATAATATTTTGTATTTCTACCATTTACTTTGCTCATTTTTGACACTATATAATCAATTAAAAATAACATCTCATTTTTTAATAACCATTTGGAAAATAGTTGTTCTCGGAAGAGAATTGGGAAATATGGAGTAAATCTGAATGTTTTTAATGGTTGAATTCAGCAACTTATTTCGTTTTATTCGTTTTCTGATTGATGTATGTTTAATATCCAAAAATGGAGTATTTCTGCTTTTTATTTCATTCGTTTTCTAAAAGGTCCATGCTTAATGTCTAGAAATGAAATACTTCCGTTCCCACAATGACAAAAAAAGTATGAAAAATTAATAACTTAATAACAAATTGAGATACAGGTCTCAAACAAATGGCGTTTAAAAGTAAAATTTTTCTTTATACAACGGTACAAAAAATTAAAAATGTGCAATGTTTAGAAATTAAAAAAATTACATTATCCGAAAATTGTTAAACTGAAATTTCATTTAATATTTTTTTATGATTGTCTCAGGAATATTAAAGTGTCTGTAAATGTCCAGGCAGATTAATATAACTCTGTTATTACATAAGCTACGTTTTGATCATCTTAAAAATGATGTTATTTTTATTTATTTATTTATTTATCTTTAATTATAGAAATCGTTTGTAAGCCTAAAATTATAGTCTTTGAAAATATTATTTTCCAAATAGTCTTTGCAATTTGTTAAATAACATTTTTTTAAATATGGTATTTTTTCTTTTTTTTTCTTTTTTCAAATTATTATTAAATATATGTTCTTATCAATATCGCTTAGACTAATTCCTCTGAGGGAAGTCCAAGTAGATATATGATTATCGATGCTGGATTAATTTAGAGTTATTTTTGCCACAGTTTACTAAAAACTAGAAGATAAAGTATAATTAATTATAAAAACAGGAAAACTGGAATAATTCTTTTTTAGAATTTAATGTCAATTTCGATGAAGAAAATGCATGTTACTATAGATAGTATAAATCATATTTCAGATTTAAAACTTAAAATATATGTTTTTTAAATATGTAAAATGATATCATTTGCATCTACTAAAGAAGTACACATTTACGATTCCGTTTTTAAACAAGATCGACAGATAAGTATGCATATAGTGTCACTATCATAGAATAATACACAAATCAGGCAAAAAGAGATAATATAATAAAAAACTTGACAATAAAATAAAAAAAAATAACTTCGGCTGTTTAATTATTCAATTGCTTTTATTTGTTTGTAACGTTAATATAGATACTTAAAATTAATTATAATTTATGTGATAGCCCCAAATTTATCAGAAACCATTCATTTATAATTTTTCAAAATAACCCAAATTTTAATTGCATTTTTTTCATTTGTTATCTAACAAAAAATATATAATAATTTACTATTTTTTAAATGTTTTTTCTTTATCTTTTTAGAGAAATGGAGTTGCGAGAAATGGAGTTGCAAATTTTAAAAAAGGTTGAAAACTTCAAGAAAATTAATATTTCAAAAGTAAATTCAGATGCAGTTTTCAAGCAAATTACATTTAAAAGATCTTTTCCTATACGATGTTATAAAAATTGAAAATGTGCAATGCTTAGAATTTTAAAAAATTGCAGTAGAGATTATCCATGTTTAAGCGTTGTTCTACTCTTGGTATAAATAACAGAACATTATTTTTGAGAGACGATGCTTTAATTACTGGGAAAAAGAAATAGCGCATCGGGGATTAAAAACTAGATTTTTCTATTCCATTTACCCGTACAGAAAAGCGACATAAAATGCGAAGTTACCGTAAAAATACCCAAGTATGAAATCTAAAGTAAAATAACCGGAAATGTTCGAAGATAAATATTTTTGTTGGCAGTTTAAGCAACAATGTTGACAGAATGATCCGAATAAGGTAAAAATCTCTGCCTAACAAAAGAAAAAAGAGAGAGAGAGATTGTTTAAATGTTTTTTTAATCTTCCATAAAAATATTTTTCATGTAACTAGCATTAAATCATTTATAGCGTTTGGCTTCATAAAGGTACAGGTTTACTCATAAGAAAATAACAAATTGATTAAAGAGATATTAAAAAAAAATCGAAATAAAGTGTATTTTCTTAAATTTTTCTCGCTTGTCAAAATGAATGCTTGCCATCACATGTGCCTTCTGTTTTTCTGAGCAATAAATCCATTATTTACTTTGTGCTCGTTATAAAAATTTACAAAATTATTGTTCATTTATCTTTACACATTTTTCTCTTCTCTCTTTGTTGATTCATTGTTCTTAATACTTGCTTTTATAATGCATTCTTAATACTTTTACTAAGACTTTTTGTCCTCCTTTACGACGCGTCTAAAGGGATGACCTTGGATTTTCCCCCTGCCTCTCTTACGCTGGGGCATTTATATTAGGATAAGTATGTCCCTTCTGTAACCTAGCGTCCGTCGGATGAGCTCTGACCCCCCGTTGTGCTTCTTCTCCCAATGTGTTTCTTTCTTTCTTTTTTATTTTTTCCCTCTTACAGCGGGGTTTTGAATCATTTGTTTACTGATTTTATTCTTCTAAACGACTAGTTTCCCCATAATGGGCAACTATCGAACTTATAAGAAATTGTTTTTGAAATTTATAATAATATTAATAATATTAACAACAACAACAACAAATAGCAAATTTTATACTGTCAACCAGTTTCTGTACTTTTTTTTATTACATATTTACTTTTTTTCTCTTCCTTTTTTTTATTTTCTTTTAATTTCTCTTTTAATAATGTTTATCTTATAAGTCTCAAAACTATGTAAGCGACTTTGTTGTTCTAAGTTCTTTGTAAATACCTTTTTTTTTTTTTTTAAATCTTAGCGGGCACTTTTCTCTGTTTATACACTAGGTAATACTTCTTTTTCTTCACTCTTAATTTTACACGAGTTACGACTCGTATAATTAAGTTAATTAAAAAAAAGGAAGGGAAGGGAAAAAGGAAAGGAAAAGGAAGAGAAAGGGGCATTAATATAAAATAGTAATATTAGTATTATCAAGTACAGTGATAATAATCTCTGTTTTTTTTTTTTTTTTTTCTTTTTTTTTTTTTTTTTTTTATTATTTCTTATTGTCTTATTAGTGTCTTGCTAATATTTTTCTTAATATATAAACTATAATTATTTTAAAGGTTAGGCTAAGCCATTAAAATATTGTTATATATATATATATATATATATATTCTAATTTTTTTTTTATTGTTTTTCTTCGAACTAGACGAGTTACGTGTTGCATTTACGATTGTTAATTAGTTACGCTTTTACTCGCATTTATTAATAATAACAGTAATAATAGTAGCAATAATATTCTCTGCCATTATTATTTGTTCCCCTCCGAACATAATTTACTCTTTCTCTTTCTTTTTATTATTGTTATTACCGTATTCAATTCATAAGTTAATGTAGTTTTTTTTTTTTTTTTTTTTTTTTTACTCTTTTTTTTCTTGGTTTTTCTTTATTCTAAAATGTTCCATCCAATGTAATTTTAATGTTTTTTTTTTTTTTCTGTTATTTATGTTTGATTAATGATATTGATAGAGTATCAACTGGGTTTTTTTATGTTATTGTTTTAATATATGGAGGAAATTTAAGAGAAATTTATAGGGTAAGACAGGGAGAGGGAGCAGAAGGGAGGAGAGTGTTAGGAGCACTGGGTTCCATTGTAGTGAAACGTTTTTTCCTTCTAATCCTTTTATTTATTTTATTTTATTTAATTTATTTTATTATTTTTTTTTTAGTAATTTGTAAGCTGAATTGCTATCTCCTTCTCATCTCAGGCCCTTTTTATTATATATATATATATATATTTTTTTTTTATTATTATTATATTTTTTTTTTTAATCATAAGTATCTTCGGCACATGTGACGGCCGGTACTCATAATGACATTTTTTTTTCTCCCTTTATTTTCCAAAATTCAGCATGCCGCATGCCCGCAGACGACATTCCCCGCCGGTGACGTGGGGGCCTCGGTATCCAAAGGTCGTTTTCTTGTGTATCGCAATCTACAATTACTACTCGTTTTCTTCTTGCAAACATAATGTCAGAAACTTCGTCAGATTCCGACTCGTCTGTCAAGGTCCCTCAATCGTTGAGAACTTCTCTTAGACGCTGCATGAGCGTAAGCTCTATATCTAAGATGACGGTTGACAAAAAGATCCATTCTCTAGTTAATAAAGCCACAAAAACGCTGACCAAAATAAAAAATGATAAGGCCAGTTCACCCAGTATTGGAGTGCAGAATCACATTAAAAATTTAGAAAAGACCCTACAAGAATTCAATGGTATAGGGAAAAGCTATCATCAGGAATTAAACACACTTCAAAAAAATCTAACACAAGCTCACGAAATTAATAACAAATACAAAGAGCAGCACGACTCATACAAAGATCAACTAAAACAGTATTTGGCTACTATCCCGAGCGCAAAAGAAATTGGAAATGCTATATCCAAAGCACTGTATGAACACACAGAAATGATAAAGCAAGTTGTCCGTGCTGGCTCAACACTCAGGAATGAGCACTGTTCTCCTTCCTCACCAAACCGCACAACTACCACAAATAAGGTCTCCAACTTATCCACTCCTAACCAGGACAATCTTCCTACACGTACAGATACCACACAAATAACCTCTTCACAAACATCAGCAATGCAAACAACCCAAGACTTCGACTGTACCACCCCTGAACACAGAAGAACTATCCTCATTAAAGATATAAAATCAGGTGCTAGCAGAATGACAGGAGTCGAAATCCAAAAAAAATTAACAGAAGCCCATATATCCTGCCCGGCATCAATCATTTCCAAAACCACCCCCTATAGGTTGCATTTAGAAATTGAATGCACAACCGAAAAAAATAAGAACAATCTCATTAGAGATCTCCAAGTTCATAGAGAACTGAACAGGCTTTTTACTTTTACAACTAAACCAGTAGAAAAGCAGAAAATGATATTACTTGGAGTCCCGTCAAATTATGACGAAGAAACTATAACAGACTCAATTACAGCTCGATATAATGCTCATAAGGATGAACTTATATACATAAGAAGAACAGATGGTAGGTCACGAGGACTGACCAACTGGATAGTAGTAATGCCTATCCCTCTGGCGCGTATTATCATCTTGGACGGCGGTCTCCTCGTTGGATTTAAGCACTGTCATCTTCGCCCGCACACACACATACAGCGATGTAGAAAATGTCAGTTCTTTGACCACAACGAGAAGCATTGCCCCAACAGAACCTTCTGTGAAACCTGTGGGCAAGATCACCCCTCAAATGATTGCCAGAACGCACCCTTCTGCATTAACTGCAAGGATTCAAACAGGCTTCACCAAACAAGATTTAACACCAAACATAAGGCTTCTGATCCTGCATGCGAGACTTTTAGACAGGCCTACAACATTGAGAGAGAAAGGCTAAACAACATATTCATGCCAATTCGCAGAGAGCATCTACCACCTTCGCAGCCGAACTATCCTGAGTATGACTACGAGCCAAATCATCATCCATTGAATCACCTAAGTGAGCCTCTACCACCATCTTCAGGACATTACCAACATCTTTGGTCCAATGAAGACACTCCCAACAGTCATCACCGTGCAGGCCAAAGAGGTAGGCAATTTTAAACAAGCTTAACATTTTCTTTTTATTATTATTCTCCTATTGGATCTTTCCCCCCAGTTTTTATTAATATTGCAAACAATAATTTTAACATTTAAACATGATGGCTTCTTCTCAGGATCCCTCTAAAAAAATCTCACCCTCTCTCCCTTTTGGCAATATCAAATTTGTGCAAATTAATTTGAATCACTGTAAATCAGCCAATGTATCCCTGAAGGATTTTATGATCACTACTGGAGTGGATATTGCATTGCTGCAGGATGCTTACTGTAACAATGGCAAAGTTTCGGACATTCCGTCGTCTTGGCCAATATTTTCATCAAAAGCAAATACAGCTCACGTGGTCGTCAAGAACACAAACATAAATTACACACACCTTTACACGGGTCAACATTGCGCTTTCATAACCATTACTGCTAAGGAGGGTCAGCTGATAGTTGGCTCGACATATGCTGCCCCACGTTTAGATTTTGAAGAAACCCTCGAAGAGTGGGAACATCTTATCACACAAAGGCGATACTTCATTTGTGGTGGGGACTTTAACGCGCAATCGACCCTATGGGGTTATGTGCGGTCCAATGCCCGTGAAGATCCCTTCATTGAATTTCTAATTAAAAACAATCTAGCTATATCAAATATCGATAACACAACACACACATACGTTAAGGAAGATAGCACAGGCAGAGTGGTGGCCAGGGGCTTCCCGGATCACACTCTGGTCAACCCTCTGGCCAATCACAAAATTCGCAATTGGCAAGTTTCAGATATTCATAGCGATTCAGATCACAAATACATTACTTTTAGCTTCGAAATTACACCTCTATACACTATGCAGCGCAGATTTAATACCACTCGAGGTAATCTACGCAAGTTTACACAAATAATCAAAACACAAAAATCATTCCTCAGCCAACATCTAAAGGATGTTACTGATGCATCAAAACTTAATAACTTCACAGATCTCTTAATAAGCACGATGCAGATCGCAGCCAAAGCATCCTTTAGATACAAGAAAACACACAGGACTGTCAATTTCTCTTTCTGGACGGCAGACCTCCGCACAAAACGTAACCAACTTACAGCGTTAAGGAGGAAGTTGAAATCACTTCGACCAACACAAGAGGATACGGACAACTTTCGAGCACTAGCAGCACGCTACAAACTGTTGGCGGCAAAATATAAACGCAGTGTTCTTGACGCCAAGAATCAAGCATGGCGGAAATTCTGCAGCAATCAAACCGATCCTTACGGAATCGCGCAAAAATTCTTCACGGATAAATTTTTTAGGCCAGACGAAATTAAGCTTGAACTGCCTTCGTCTAGGGCGTCAAAACAGCACAATATGGAGTATTTAACAAAAGAACTATTTGGACCTTCGGCATATCCTAATAACAATAACGATGACCTAACTTTTAATGCACCAGACGATCTCCCTTTTTCAAAAGCAGAGCTATCATCAGCATTAATGAAGTTTGATGACAAAAAAGCTCCAGGCCCTGACAGTATAGATTTTCGCATCTTAAAGTTAACATTCAAAATTATTCCAAATCTTTTCACAAGATGGGCAAATCTTTGTCTATCGTACAATTATTTCCCCCTCACTCTGAGACAGGGAGAGGTAGTATATTTCCAGAAGCAAGGGAAAGATCCCTCTGAACCTAGTGCATATAGACCAATCTGCCTTCTTCCAACGTTAGGCAAACTACTAGAAAAACTACTAGTAACACGTTTAGTACATTTCTTAGAATCACACAACATCTTACACCACAGGCAATATGGGTTCAGAGAGGGCAGATCTTGTGAAAAAGCTTTGTTTGACATAATGTCCTCCGTTGCCATCAGTCAAGACTCTGGACTCTACACCTCCCTAGTCTCTCTCGACATCAAAGGTGCATTTGATAACGTGGAGTGGCGGGACATTTTACTCCAGCTGATTGCAATTAACTGCCCGGGAAATATAGCTGGAACCATCGGCTCATATCTCTTTCTTAGAAGCATTTTAATTAACTGGGGCACTGGCACATCAGTGCACCAACTAGAAAAAGGCTGCCCCCAAGGGTCCTGCCTTGGACCAATACTTTGGTTGCTTATAGCAAATGTATTTTTAATAGAACTCCATAAATTAGGCTTCTTGCTATTTGCCTTTGCCGATGATTTCAGTTTTATTTTCACGGGTCGCCGGCGCCTAGACCTTGAAATTGCGGCACGTCAAGCACTCCCTGTTTTCCTTCAGCTGCTAACAGACCTTCACCTCCAGCTCTCACCAGGAAAATCTCAAGCACTGACATTCGACAAACCCATAAATCTGAAACGCAACCCCGTAATGCGAATTAATGGACGCAGCGTGAAGCACGTGAAACACATGAAATTACTAGGAATTACAATAGACAAACATCGGAGCTGGATGGAACATATTAACGCAATAAAATTACGCTTAGTAACACTTCACAATAATAGTTGTAAATTAACATCGAAATCTTGGGGCATTAAGCCCAACATGCTAAAAATATGGTACCAGACAATTGTGGAACGGATTATCTTTTACGGCGTGGGCGTCTGGGGAGGAAACCTCACTAATAGAGTGAAGAACAAACTTCCCTCGTTACAAAGGATGTTCCTCCTACGTATGGCGAGGGGGTATAAAACAATCTCCACAGACTCGCTCACTGTACTTACAGGTATCCCTCCCATAAAATTGACACTTAATTATGAATATATAAAAAACAGAATCCTCCACCTCGATCACAAAGAAACACAGTACGCACACTTTCCACAAACAGATATACAAAGGAAAGTTAGCAGCTGGTTCCTGCATCCTGCAAAAGAAACATCACATCTGCAAGTCAATCCCTCTAAACATACATTTGTACCCTCAAGAGTCCCAATCGTTTACACTGATGGATCCCGCACGGAATCGGGCGTAGCCTCAGCATTTTGCGTCATGCGGAATGATGAGGTGATCCATGAATGGGCTTGTAGAATTGGGGATGATAACACTGTATTCCAAGCAGAACTTTTTGCGATTCTGCAGGCTCTTGATTGGATCTCTTTCCAACCAACTTCCTTCACCAGGCTGTACAGTGATAGTCTTTCAAGCCTACAGGCAATCTTCGCGCATAGAACTAAGAACCCTTTAGTTCTCGACATAAAAATTAAGTTGCTCTCTCTCGTTCGCAAAGTCGCCCTGGGCCACGTGTCGGCCCACATTGGCATTGAGGGCAATGAGCGGGCTGACAGGTTAGCGAAAGTAGCAACGGCAAAAACATCCATAGATTTTACTCTCCCTCTTCCCCCCTCACACATTCGCAATAAGTTGGATCTAAAAATCTTACCAGAGTGGCAAAATTATTGGGATGTCTCTACCAAAGGTAGACACACTTACAATCTCATACCTGTAGTGTCTAGAGAAATGTATTTTCTCTCTCCAGCCACAACAGCATTCCTCTCTGGTCATGGGCCCTTCAAAGCCTATTTGAAACGTTTCCATCGAGCTGCCAATCATTTTTGCGAGTGCGGCGAGATAGGCACCCCTGAGCATAGTTACTATCACTGCACGCTTACCCAAGCCTGGCATATTAAACGTCCCTCCATCCTTCCCAAAAACTGGCTATCTAATATTTTATCTAGACCCCTTCTTATAGGCAAATTAAATAGGATTTTTATTTTCCAAATGGAACTAACGAATCTCACCTCATAGGCCTGCATGGTGCATCAACCTACTGTTCCTATGCAACTTCGGTCAATAGCATCACCTACTCTGCTGGTCCGCCCCTTGTCGCGAGGGAGCAGCCTGTGCTCCGGCGGATAAAGCTTGTTTTGTACATAAAATATTTTTTTTTCTTCTTCTTTTTTTTTTTTTTTTTTTTTTCACTAATTGTAAACGAATTCCCGCGTGTCGGGGAGCACTCCGGGTGGGGTTAATAGAGTCTACACCGGACCTTTGAGGTCTGGTGATTCTGCCCCACTTAGGCAATAAATAAATAAATAAATAACTATAAATCATGCATTAAGCATAGATTATCAAGCACTTTGCAACACATTTTATGACTTTAGTAACAAATCTTCAAAAATGGAAACAAACTATAAATGTTGTATACTTCATTTTCAACGCCAAACACGCATAGTAAAACTCAATGGCAAGTGTTTGGCAATCTTCGTATATCTACAAAAGTTGGAGTACGGACCGACAATAAATACACAAATAGACGAACTGATATCTTAAACCCTTCTCAACTACATTCGAAAGTGTTAAAATTGTTTTAGTGACTATATCCTGAGAAACAAGTAATTTTTTAACTCATTACCTAATTATAAATTTTATTCTAATAACTTCAGAAAACAATTTAAAAAAAAAAGGTAAAAAAAAAAAAGAAAGAAAAGAAAAAAAAAAAAAAAGAAAAGAAAAACGAAGTTGCTGATTTCAAAATATATTCTTATGAAATACAGAAAATTCTGATAGAAAAATACTTTCTAAAAATGCCTACACAAAACTTTTTAATTTTAAACATGGCCGGTAATCAATTGCGATAAAGGAAAAATTATACTAAAAAGGGAGTAAATATTACTATTTATTTTCTGGTGTAGATACTTTTTTCTTGAAAGGTATATTGATTGAGCATATAAAAACTACTGACAGTTGAAAAGAATGGAAGGATAAATAATTATAGTTCAAACATAATGTGAAATTAAAAAAAAAACATTGCTTTGAAAAAAAGTGTATTAGACGGTTAATAATAGGATATAAGAGTAGAATTCATAAAAATATTTAATACAAAAAAAGGATCAAAACACCAAAATTATATAAAAAGTATACAGAAGAATAAACAATGAAAAGATTAATGAAACAAATATTTTATTTATTATTTTAGTATGAAAAATGAATTTACATGGCGTATTTATAAAAGCCTATTGTAAAAAGACATGTTCTAACCTTTTTAATTAATTTCATCTGCACATTTTCCAATCATTGATTTATATGAAGCAACAATACTTAAAATTTATTATTTTTACCTTATGCAATAGTCAAAAAGAAATAATTGCGTTCATTTTAATCATTACCATATCCAATAATGAATACTGTATTGTAAATACTCAAAATAACCTAGATCAGTTTTGCCATAACAAATTTATGTAAGGAAAAACTTGGTAAAAGTGTAATTTAAGCACTTGTCTTTCAAAAATATAGCTTAAATAAACAGTTTAAAATAAAATGTCTTGTAAGAAATTATTTACAGTAATCGCTTTAGGCTACTGGTCAGTAATTTTTTCGTATTCTCCTAGATAATGTTAAGTCTATTCGTGTTTGAGTCACTTTTATAGTCAAAATTTTTCTTCTGGAAATTAATATTTTTAATTTCTCATTTCGGTGTTCTCTTCTTAAAGGATGTCCTTTTACGTTCTCAGAATATTTCTAAAATCTTTGCTTAATTTCATATTTTATGTTTTAAATACTGGAGAAATTAGAGTAAAATTTAAAAATTTCATGCAAAATCAAGCGTAGCTTTTAGAGATATTTTTTTAAAGTAAGATTTTTTTTTTACTTTACAAACCTTTAAAACTTTTTAGAAATGAATACTGAAAAAAAGATGTTTGAAGAAAAATATTAATTTCCTGTGGAGATATTTTGAATAAGAGAATGCATCGAACACAAATAGACTTAACATTACGAAGAGGAATTCGGAAAATTAGTGACTAGCAGCCTTAACATTCGCGAGGAAATTTTCGCGAATGTCAAAATCGCGAATGTTGAGACTAATTTCTAGTACAAAAAAAGGAAATTGGGTTTTAGGATTTTTTAAAAAATGAAAATAAGCAATTAAAACTTAAAAAAAAATATTTATTAAGCTTTAACATGTACTTGTACATGCTGTATATAAATTTGAATAAATATAAACATATTGTACAAAGATTAACAACTAATTAATGGCTGAAAAAAATTATTGACATACGATTGTTTAGAAGAACAGATCGTTTGCATAGAATTTAACCCTTTTAGTGAGGGAGTCAACAGAAATCGGCACAAGGGTCCGAGTGCGGGAATCGACTAATGTCGATATCTAGAAGTTGGGTGCCGAGTAGAATTGAGTAAATATTGTTATTTTGTGGTTTTCACTTACTGTAGGTAAAAGTTTCCCTTTTTTGGGGGGGGGGGGTCAAAACATTCGGCACAGGGCATTAACCTCAAAGACAAATTCCGCACTCAAAGGTTTAAACATTATTGCTTTCTCAAGATGAATAGTAAATATTTTTATAATGAATTTTAAAGCAAAAATGAGCCAATATGATAAATATAGACTAATTTTCAATCAATTCAAAAAAAATTTCAACAATTTTTTTTTTAAAGTTTTGTATTCTTTTTAGGGTTTGTACAAATCAGAATTTAGAGAATTTTAACTAATTTATTAGCAGAAATTTCTTAAAGTACTAGTAGTAATACATGAAGATAGATATTTAAATTCTCAGGTGTGAAATAACGTTTGAAATTATTGAATATATAATACGTGAATTATCACTTGCTAACAAAGCGTAGATCCAACATGGTGAAAAATGCCCAAATGTTTGTTAGAAAGTGATAATTCAGTATTAAATATTCAATAATTTCAATCGTTATTTCACAGGTGAAAATTTAAATATCTGTTCACCGATGCTGGGTCAAGTCTCATGTTACGCCTCAATATTGTGTGCCCATGAAGATTGTTCCATCTTGAGCTGCAGTGCAGTCTGACCAACATAAGGCAGCGAAAAATGCTAAACTGGGCATCGTCCTGGTAGCTTAATCCCTTAACTGATTCGTCCAAACGTTGTTCGGGCAACAGGAAGTTGGCCCAAACTGGTTTGCCCGTACGACGTTCGGGAATCGATATTTTCTATAAAAACATCAATATTGTATTAATCATTTATGAATGAATTTAATCATAGTACTGATAATATTTAACTAATATTAATTAATTTATTTATCAATAATAATCAGTATATAATGATAATTGTATAATATTATGTATTAATACTGTATTATTCATTTAATAATGATATAATCTTTAATTGTAATTAATCTTTAATTATAAAAATATCATTTGAAACTAAAAAGTTTTAATTTGTGATAAGTTTGTTTGAATTAAATTTTTGCAAAATCTGCAAAACAGACTTCATTGCATACAGAAGTGGCTGTAAAAAGCAAATATTTAATTTTGTGTTTCTAAATTCTGAAATAAAAAATCGTTTTATATCATTAATTATGGTAACAATAAAAATAAATCTTGCATTTTCTTATTCTTTCAAGTGTGATGTTTGATTATATGCAATAAAAATACATGACTTTTTTGGGAACATTTTTGGTAAAAAAAATTGTCCAATTGGCAGTTAAAGGGTTAAAAGGGAGAACACTTGGAGAGCTATTACAAGGATTCCGGGTTCGATCCCCGTCTTGGACATTTTTCACCATCACCATTTTATTTTCATTAAATAAGGGAATAAATTAGAAATTAAGTCTTTGCATAACTATCTTTTACGTACTTTAGTTCAGATATTGGTATATTTAAAGGCAGTAGAAATTCTCCACGGAAGACTAAAGTAAACAGCCAATCAGGAATCAGAATTGGCGCTGGTCGCTAAATGAATGTGCATATGTAAATTACGCTTCCGGGTTCGATCAACACCCCCTATAGTCAAAGCCCAGCACCGAATTGCAACAACACCCACTATAGTCATATATAGGGGCGTTGTTTTGATCCATGACATGGAGATTTTTCACCGTATTCGTTCTACGCTTTGTTAGTAAGTGATAATTCACGTACTAAATATACATAAAGATAGTTTTTTTCTTTTTTACTAAATAAGGCAAACATTACTTTCCAAAATTTCTGATGAAAGGTGCTTGAAAGTAAATGTTGTTATTCCTTATATCTAAGAACAATACAGGGCATTAAAAGTCTTACACTTTTCAAAACATAAAAATTATTTATAGTTTCACTTGAAATAAAGTTTATGGTGTATTACGGAAACACTAAAAGAGAAGAGAGTGAAGAGTCTCAAAATTCTTATAATTAATCGTTTATAAACATTGTAACCTTTTCCCATTTTTCAGTCATAATTAATTTTTGCATAGTTGTAGAACTCCGCCTTAGTATAGAAAATTTATGTTTTACTAAGATAAAGGATATAAAATCCTTCACAAAGCAGTCGTTCATAAGCACTTGAGCATATTACATAACAGTGTGGGAAAAAATCCATAAAAAAATTTCTTTGTGAGAATAAAAAAAGTTCTTTTTTCTCAAAAATAAAAAGAATTTAAAATTATAACGCATCGTTAGTGGAAGAATTTGTTGTATGAGATATTTTAAAAGCTTAAATGTGTTTATTTAAAGAAAATAAAATGGAACAATTTTTTAACGTAGCATTTTTAATTTTATACAGTGAGTGGTAAAATTTTTAGTTACACTGGAATTTTTCTTAATATATAATGCATAGCATTTATATATATGGGTCATTCCATGTCAAATGAGCAAAAATTTAAAAAAAGTCGTGGCCCCATGGTAACCGATTTTAATAAAATTTCATACACGGGTTTTATTCATATTCAAATAGAGCTCTGCAAAATATCTTGCCAAAAATTAAATTATTTTAGCAGTTTTGGACTTTTAAACACTTGTGATGTAGAACGGCATGTGTGCAATCGCCCAATGTTGCAAGCTCCATATCTTGAAAAATATTCAACATAAATGAGTTTGGCTTGCAATTTTATAACCCCTGAATAATTATCTTTTTATTTATTTAGCAATAGCAATCTGGTAACAACATAATTAATGTTAAATGGGTTGTTAAAATTGAAAATTTGTGAATTTTGAGAAAATTTGAAACATTATAAAAATTTAAAAAAATGATAAAACAAGTGAGAAATTAGTTCATGATACAGTATTATATATGAAGATTGAATTCCTCAAGTTTGTTAATTATCATTTAATTCCTTCATCTTCAAAAAAACTTAGAAACTTAAAAAAAATTACAAAATAGTATTTTTTCCTCTTATTTATGCTCGAATAATGAATAAAGGACAGGTCCGTCCTTAACAATATTGCACAGACATAAAGATTAATAATCCATAATATACTCGAAAATTTTTAATAGTGCCTTTTGATTCCTAACATTGAAAAAAATGATTTCAAAAAGGTATTTTCACGCAAATTTTCCTTTGAATTAGCGCACTTTTTTAAAAATATTGTACGATTTCAATTTAAAAATAATGCTGCCATCTGTTGGATTTTAACAATACTAGATAATTAATCCTTCAATTCTCATTGCTATTATTATAAGTCCGAAAGAAAAAAAGAAAAAAGAAAAGAAAAGAAGAAAAGGCGAGAAGTAGCATTTGAATATTTAAAATATACACTTTTATCTTTGCTACAAGTAATTTGAAATGATATAAAAGATTTCCTTCATTACTAAAAGAGCAATAGAAATAATGCCTTTTCCCGTCCTTTTTTCATATATTTTTTTTTACATTAAGGAATAAAAAAGGCATGTATGAAACTTCTTGTGTTCAAAATATATACTTTTATCTAAAATGTCAAATAGTTTTGAAGTCATAACGCCTGTCCTAAAATTTTTACGAGCAAAAGAAATATTGAATTTTCTTCTTTAAAATTTTCCATTTCTATATTTTTTTTCTCAGTAAGGAATAAAAATTCAAACCCTAAATTACGCCAATCTCTTACTCAGTATCCATTCTTATCTGAAAATAATTTATGACATAATTTTTTCATTCCTAACGCGAAAAATACAGATTGAAATTTAAAGCATGTAAACAAGAACTCGATTTTGTATCAACTTTTAAAGTGAGTTTACATGCTTAAACAATCTGTGCTGTAGTCTCTTATTTTGCATTTCTTCGTAAATAAATATGTTGTAGTCATATGCCAATTTTCATTCAAATCTGTGACATGGCAGCCACAACTAATTTGCTCATTTCGCCTGGAATGACCCATATATTATATTTGTCTAGTACATTTCATTGAATTAAATTTTAAATTGGCGATTAATTGGGTAATTTAGAAATCGTTTAGGTAGCTTTCATTACAAAAAGCAAAAAGCTACTTATTGCAGTCGTCCGGAGGAAAGCTATTAAGGAAAATTTTGTTATATTTTCACCGATCATGACCCCCAGACCCCAAAACCACCCTCCGTTCAAATATTGACATATATATATATATATATATATATATATATATATATATAGGGGTGATTCTCAAAATAGGGGACAATTTATGTCTTTCGGCATACAAAAAAAAATTGAGAGGTTTTCTGTCATATTTTTATATTTAGATATGTTTGTCTTAATATTATTCATTATTTGCACTCAAGAATTACTCATTTTTTAGTTAAAAACACATTAAAATAACAAAATAAATGTTCAAAATGTCATTAGCATGGATGTCCACAGCAGCTGTGCCTTGTGTATACTAACATTTTTCAAGAGTTAATATCATGTTTATAAAATAAAACAAATGTTATTCTTTCTTTAAATTAATCAAGGAGAGGATTTATCCAATAAATTTCTTTTTAAAAATAAAATTATAGTATATAAAAAAAGAATTAAAGTTTGTCCTCCATATTCTATTTTCAAAACAAGATCATACTATAACAGCTGGTTATTAATCAAAATTTCATTTTCACACATGACAATAGTTTGAAAATATAAAGTTTCTCCATGGCAACAAGTAGCCATTTCATCCCAGCCTGGAAATAGAAGCATGTATTGTATTTTAAGAATATAAGTTGAATATTAGGGGCGTACATCAATTGTATGTCATTAGAATGGATAATAATTTTCATGTTTATTTTATAGTTAAAATTTTTATTTTACTTATTTGCATAGAACTTTTGTGTTTTAAAAAGCCCCAGAAAGGACTATTGCGTTGTGATTATATTATGGCTCATAATCTTATTTAAATTAAAATTTGTCATTAGCATGGACAAATATCAGTGTCATTAGCATGGTCTTTCTGTCCATGCTAAAGACTCCTATGTGCATAAATGTAACCAGTGTTTATATTGTATCCTTTATAAAGTTTAATTTTACATATAAATTTAGGTATTACATTTATTATCCCTAAAATATGCATTAAATCTGTCAGAAAATCACTAAGACAGCTTCTTACATTGTTAGTGTCAGAATGTTACTCATGTAAACAAAGTTTGCTCTTTGGTAATGTTTTTATTCTCCTTATATGTACATGTGTAAAAATGGAAACCATTTTCTGAAAAGGAAGGCTAATAAATATAGAAAAATTTATTTACACAGGAAGAAAATAAAAATTTCTTAATATATTTATTCCATGCAATTTGTTTTGTCATTAGCATGGCTCAAAAATACTAATTATTTTTTTAAAAGTTAATTTTTAAATATTTAGCTCTGCTGACTACATGTAAAGTATACCTAATACTATATTAACAACACCTACTTTTTTCAGAAATTTTGCTAACAGTAATTTTTTTAAGATTTCACTTTTGAAATTGTCCCCTATTTTGAGAATCACCCATATATATATATATATATATATACATATATATATCTGATTTTTGTCATGTGATAACTAACGTATTTACGAACCGATTTGAATGAAACTTGGTATGTACATAGTACATACAAATATCTCGACCGAGTTCGTTGGCCAGCATCATCCGCCATCTTGTTTCAAAATGGCGGCCATTAAAAAAATAAAAAAAATTAAAATTTAAAACTAAATGCGAAAAAAATAAAAGTTGAAAAATATTTTTATTTTATGTGTTAGGTCTTAAAACACCAACTCCAGAACACGTTTTACTTTGTCTATATCTTAAAAAATGATTGATTTATAGCACTTTGAATTTTTCTTATGGCTGACATTTTGTAACGATCTGATTTTTGTCATGCGATAACTAACGTATTTATGAAAAGATTTGAATGAAACTTGGTATGTACATAATACATACAAATATCTCGACCGAGTTCGTTTGCCAGCATTATCCGCCATTTTGTTTCAAAATGGCTGCCATTTAAATTTTTTTAATTAAAATTTAAAACTAAATGCAAAAAAATTAAAAGGTAAAAAATATTTTTGTTTTATGTGTTAGATCTTAAAACACCGATTCTAGAACACTTTTTATTTTGTCTATATCTTAAAAAATGATTGAGTTATAGCCCTTTGAATTTTTCTTATGGCTGACATTTTGAAACGATCTGGTTTTTGTCACGTGATAACACTCTTATTTATAAATCGATTTGGATGTAACTTGGTATGTACATAGTACATTATAAAGCCTGGACCGAGTTTGTTAACCAGTTCCAACCGCCATCTTGTTTCAAAATGATGGCCATTTAATTAAAAAAAAAATTAAAATTTGAAATTAGGTACAAAAAATGAGAAATTGACCTTGCATTTGACCTTGATACAAAGATTCCAAAGCCTTTTTTGTTTTGTCTGTATCTTAAAAAATGTCTGAGTTATAGTACTTTTAATTTCTAGTGTTGCTCAAATTTTGAACTGATCTGGTTTTCGTCACGTGATAACACGCGTATTTATACACCGATTTGGATGAAACTTGGGGCGTAGATAGGATATACTGATGTTTGGACCGAGTTTGTTGGGCAGTTCCAAACACCGTCTTCTTTCAAAATGGCGGAATATTAATTTTTTTTAATTGAAATTTTAAAATTAGGCGCAAAAAAGTAAAAAAAATGAAAAAGATTTTTCTTTTGTGTTTTGACCTTGATACAAAGATTCCAGAGCATTTTTGTTTCATCTATATCTTGAAAAAGGGCTGAGTTTTAGCTCTTTCAATTTCCAGTGTGATTGACATTTTGAAACGGTCTGAAATTTGTCCCGCGTTAATACGCATATTTATAAACTTACTTCGGTATAACTCCGTGTGTTCATGGTACATACCAATATCTTGACCGAGTTCACGGCCAACATTATCCGCCATCTTGTTTCAAAATGGCGGCCATTTAAATTTGTCAAAAATCTTTTAAATGTATAATGATGTATAAACAAAAAATTAGAATTTAAAAAAGGGTTCTTTCTAAATTATTTATCTTAATAATGAATTCCGGAGTATTTTTTGCTTTGTCTTCACCTTGAAAAACGCCTGGAATATAGCAGTTTGAATTTCTAATGTGGGTGACAATTTTTGTTTAAAAAGTCAATTTGCTCGCGACAGCACTCGTATAGATTTCGATGTGAGTGTGCATGTTCGCATGAATTAAGATTTCGATCAAGCTCATTAGGTTTTTTTTATCCATCATGCTGCTTTAAAAAAGGATATCTTGAAATTTCGCGACCCTATAAATCGCTTAAAATAAAACCAGATTGAATAAAAGATGACTAATTTTGAAAAATTCCTATTAATATTCAGTATTGACAAAAAATAGTATTCAATCTTATATAATCGTGTTCCACTATTTTGAGCTTCGTATATTTGATTTATATAACTTAATTTAAAATAAATAAATAAGTATATAAAAGCTCTTCTTCCTCTCGGCACTGCCGGAAGGACTTTTTTAGGTTTATCCTGATTTATAATCAAAATATAATCGCAATAAATGTGTCTATTTAGTATTACCCTTGATAACGAGCTAAACACCACATTTCGATTCCTTGGTATATCTTCCAATATTTGCCAACTCCTATGTTTTGATGTAACTTGATTTAGGTTATTCCATATTTTGTTTTAAATTGTAGTATTGTATAATGGTTACACACACATATATCATCATCATCATCATCATCATCATCAACCGTTTTCGATCCACTGCTGGATGTAGGTCTCCCCCAGATTTTTCCAATGTTTTCTGTCTAAAGCTTTTGTCATCCAATTTACACCAGCCACTTTTCTAATTTCGCCACTCCATCTTACTTGTGGTCATCTTCTTGGTCGTTTTACATCTCTGGGATACCACTGTAGTAAATTTGTGCTCCATCTATTGTCTTGTCTTCTTGCAATGTGCCCAGCCCATTTCCACTTTAGCTGTTTGATTCTTTCAAGGATGTCAAAAACTTTTGTCTGATTTTTTATCCAGGTTACCCTCTTCTAGTTATGCCTAGCATACATCTTTCCATACTTCTCTGTGTTGTTTGTAGTCTTTGTATCATTCTTTTTGTTAGTGTCCATGATTTTGCTCCATAAGTTAATGCAGGTAAAATACACTGATTAAACACTTTTCTTTTCAAACAAAGAGGCATATTATTCTTCAGAATAATACTGTTCTTCCCAAAAGCACTCCACCCATTTCTTATTCTTCTATTGATTTCATTCATGATACTATTATCCGATGATATTTCCTGTCTACACATAACTTTGTACTTCTTTAATCTCAGTGTTCTTGTAGACAATTTTCTTTTTTGATGTAAATGAATTAAACATCACCTTAGTCTTTTCTAAATTTATTTTTAATCCCACATTGATGCTAGCATCTGCAAGATCTTTTAGCATAATTTCCAATTCTTCAGGACTGTTACTGAAAATTACAATGTCGTCAGCGAACCGGAGATGACTTAAATATTCCCCATTTATTCTGATCCCTTTGTTTTCCGGCCCCACCAGTGGCCGAGAGGGTCTGACCTCTCAACTGGTAGACGGCAGGTGCTGGGTTCGAACCCAATCGCGGCCGTCGGCCTAACCGTTCGGAGTTTTCGTGGTTTTCTTCGAACCTTGCGTAAATACGGGTTAGGTTCCCTTAGAAAGACCCCCACGAAGGGCATCCCTCCCCCTGGGCCTATATCCCTAGAGTAGATAATCGGCCGACACAAAATACACAAATACACACCCTTTGTTTTCCCAATCCAGCTTCTTGAAGATATTTTCTAAGACAGCATTAAAAAGCTTAGGTGAAATGATGTCTCCTTGTCTTACTCCTCTTCCGAGCTTGATCTTCGCTTTTCCTTTATTTAAACGGATGGTTGCTGTTGCTTTCTTGTAAATCTTCTTTATGATATTGATGTAAGGTTTGTCTATACCAATGTCCTCTAGAGATTCTACTACAGCTGATGTGTAGATGGAATCAAATGCTTTTTCATAATCAATAAAGGCAAGGCAGAGAGGTAAATTATATTCTTTATGTTTTTCTATGAGTTCCCTTACTGTTTGGATATGATCCATTGTGCTGAATCCACTTCGGAATCCTGCTTGTTCTCTAGGTTGAGCTGAGTCCAGAGCTGATTCAAGTCTTGACGTTAAAACTTTGGTGAAAATTTTATAAATCACTGACAGTAAGCTGATCGGACGGTAATTTTTAATGTTTTCCTTCTCTCCTTTCTTGTAAAGTAGCACCATCACAGCATTATTCCAATCTTCTGGTACATCTGATTTCTTGAGACATTTGGAAAACAGTAAAGATAGTCTTTTTGCAAATTCTTCTCCTGCTTCTTTGATAAGGTCAATTGTAATTCCATCTTCTCCAGGGCATTTACCTTTTTTCATAAATATAATAGCTTGTAAAACTTCATCTGTCATCACTGGGATTATCTCTTCAGTTTCTGTTAAGGTTTCTCGTTGATCGTGTACGTTAATTTCCCTCTGATCTTCACATTTATATAGATCATTATAGAATTTTTCAACAATGTGTACTATTTCGTTGCTGATTTTGGTGATTGTTCCATCTGCTCTCTTCAGTGCAAAAATACCTTTTCTTCCAACACATAGCTTGCGCTTAGCTTATTTTAAACTTTTGTTATCTTCCAGAACTTTTTTAACAAGATCACAGTTAAATTTTCTGATATCTTCTGTAACGCATTTTCTTCTGTTTTACATAATTCAGCATATTCAACTCTTGATTTAGGATCATTTTTCTTCATTTTAAATTCTCTGCGTTTTTTCATCAATCCTCTTGTTTCTTCTGTTATTTTCTTTGTCTGTTTTATTTGTGCATCACCGGCTATCTTCTAGCAATTTCTTGTAGAGTATTGGTTATCTTCTTGTTCACTATTGTAACATCTTGCTCTTCTTCTAAAGTTGATTGAATTACTTGAAAACGCTTTTGAAGTTCCAAATGAAATTCTTCTTTATGTTTCTGGAGGTTTATAATATCGATTGATTTCTTTGAGTGTAACAAAAGCTTCATTCTTTCTACTTTAGTATTTAACAGCAGTTTGCATCTAACCAATCTGTGATCACTTCCTGTATTGAAGTTATTGAGAACGCTGCAGTCTTGAATAAGATACTTTTTGTTGGTCAAGATGTAGTCAATTTCACTTGTTGAGCCATTTGCACAACGCCATGTCCATTTTCTTTGTGGCTTTTTCTTGAAAAATGAATTCATGATATACATCTGTTCACATTCTGCAAACTCAATCAATCTGTTTCTTCTTTCATCTCGCATACCATATCCATGATTACCTACAGATAATTCACCTTTCTTTTTCTCTCCAATTCTAGCATTCCAGTCTCCCATTATTAATTTTATGTAGCAATTTCCCTTTTGATGCATTGAAGCTACTTCTTCTTAGAAATCTTCAATTTCTTCATCAGAATAACTTATTGTTGGTGCATAAACTTGGGTAATTTGCAGCTTGTATCTTTTGGACACTTGTATTACTAATCTTGCAACTCTATCTGATGTACTGTCATATTCTATAATGTGATTCTTCCACCTTTTATGAATCAGAAATCCTACACATCTTGTTCTTCCATTTTCTGTGCCTCTGTAGTATAAAACATGTCCGCTGGCAAGATCAATCTTTTCTTCTCCTTTTCTTCTTACTTCATATAATCCTAAAATGTCCCAGTTGATCCTATCTAACTCTTCTTCAAGTTCCTGTAAACGATTTTCAGAAGATAGGGATCGTCCATTATACGTAGCCAAGCCGAGCCCGGTGATTCTTAGCACCCTCTGTCTTCATGTCTGTCTGATCGCTGCCGTAACCAGGACCATGCAGACTACCGGGAACTGAGGGCCGTGATTTGTTTTGTGAATTCATGGTAAAATAAGGGGGGTTGTGGCCAAATCCCTCCACGCTGGCCAAGCGGGTTGGAGGAAGCCCATCCGCGTTCGTTCCCCTTGCACTAGACAAGAGTACTAACAGGCTGTACCGATGGAAGGTGTGGATTGGACATTAGGGTGGATCGAAAAGTATAGGAAAAAAATTTTTTTTAGATATCACTATCGGCGCTGCGTGCAAAAGTTGCCTTTTATGCATACTAGTTTACAGGGTTTTTTTTTTTAAATCCATTCATATCTTCCGGTGCCCCAAGCGCCCCAAAAATAATTAAAAATGGAGTTTTTTATTATTTTTTATATTTTTTTGTTTGTTTTTTTTTCTTAACTCTTTTGGCGCGGGGTGCAAAAGCTATCTTTTATCTATCTTAGCTTACATATTTTTTTTAATAAAATTCATTCATATCTTCCAGTGCCCCCAAGCGCCCCAAAAATAGTTTAAAATTGAAATTTTCTTGAAAAAAAAATATTTTTTGTTTTATTTTATTTTATTTTATTTTATTTTACTTTTTGAAATTCATTTGGCACTGGGTTGGAAAGTTGTTATTACAATCCTACATAACTCTGCAGTTCCCATATATTTTTTTAATCAAAATCCATTCACATCTTTGATGCTCCAATTATAATTAAAAACTGAAATTTTTACAAAAATGTATTAAGAATTATAATCTACGAAAAATACTTACAAATTTTGAAAACGGTTTAATTAATAACGTATAAGGTTATAAATAACATTAATTTTACAATAATAAGCGACATATAAATTTAAAAATCAAAGCATTAAATCATAAAAATTACAAAAATCGAACTTACGTAGAGAAAAGTTTTACATCATTCAATTTGGAAATTTACATATTTTTAAAGTCTGTAATCTTTTTTGGTATCAAAGTGTTTAATATGGCTTCTTGATTTTATTCTATTCAATATAAAACCGTGTTTCTTTTCTTGCCCAGATACAGTTTCTGATGCCGCAGACACTAGTCGAACGCATCTTTTAACCGCCTGGGTATGGCATGGATATTTTGACCATTCATTCGTTTTTACAACTTTATCATATTCTCAATTTCTTTGCAAGGCACATTCATCAAAAGAGGTGGTTCAAAACGTCCAACTGGTTGCCAGTCAATAAGTTCAAAATAATCTTTAGCTTTGAAGTTTATTTGGGGTACTTTGACAATTCTCACTTCTGGTGATTTTCTCTTTTTATTTCTAGCACAAATTAGCTTTGCTAAAGATCTGATATGCTTTTCTGTTATCTGTGAGCACTGACAATAGCAAATTTTCAGGGTGGCAAAAAAAAAAAAAAAAAAAAAAAAAAAAAAAAAAAAAAAAAAAAAAAAAACTATTTTGTTTAATAACAGCATCTACGATCTTTCTTAAATTGGGTTCCAAATATCTAGAATATGTGATAAGTTTCCAAATATGACGCACTCCTTCAGTTATGGATGGCTTTGTTTTGACATGAAACCATACAGGTGCATATACCTTCATAATATATGTTGTAAGAGTAATGGGAATATCAGAAGGATTTTCTGTAGTCACTTATAACCTTAAAATTCTACATGCAGTTGTTAGCCATCTTGAGTGATAAACTGGACCAGGTTTCATTAATGCCAGATCAGAACCACATTCACCACGTGATATTGCTATGCAAATATCATATAAATATTGCTGGTCATTGCTGAGAACTCTTCCATCTATGTTGCCTTCCAAATAATAAAGTATAAAAAGTTTATTTTATACATTTAATAAAATACGGTAAACGATTTCTCATCCTCTCGATCTACGTTTTACGTTAGATAAATTATTCTTAAACTGTTAATTTTACTTGTATTTTTTTAGCTCAAAATTTGCATGAAACTCGATTTTCGGCAAATAATTAAAAGTTTTGGGGCAATGGAAGAAATTTATCAAAGTCGAAAATTATTTGGATGCATGCTAATATACTATAAAATGCATCTTTTTTATCCCGCTAATAAAATAATTTTTAAAAAATTAAAAAAACAAAAATTATAAATTTTTATAAAAATTTCAATTTTTTTACTAATTTGGAGGCGCTTGGGGGCACTGGAAGATATGGATGGATTTATATATATAAAAAAGATTGAACTAATATATATATATAAGGCAACTTTCGCAACCCGCGCCAAAAATAAATTAAAAAATATTAAGAAGCAAAAAAAATTATAAAATTTATAAAAATTTCAATTTTTAACTATTTTTGAGGCGTTTGGGGCACCGGAAGATATAAATGGATTTCAATAAAAAAACATATGTGAATTAGTATGCATAAAAGGCAACTTTTGCACCCCGCGCCGATTCGATTATCCGAATTTCGATTTTTCGATCCACCCTATTGGACATTAAGTCTCTGCTCCCAGTCGATTCCTTTAAGTCCTCCTAGAAGGCAATTAAAGGGTCTTCTCCTGGTTGATAAGCAGAGGCTATTAAACAGCCCATATATATATATATATATATATATATATATATATATATATGTATATATACATATTGGTGTCAATATTATTATTTATTATTTATTAATATCTATTATTTATTATTTATTATTATTATTTTTTATTATTTAACTGTTTGGAAATTAATTGTTACCCTCGGCATCTTCATCATGAGTAAGTGTCACCATGCCCCCCCCCCCCCCAACTTCGTTTGTTGTTACCCTACATTTTTGCAGATTAAAAAACACTTCTTTTTTTACAATGCATTTTACAACTTTGGAAAAAGTTTTATATTTATCGCATTCTTAAACAGAATATAGTTTATTAATATGTACATATTTCAAGATTTTATAATGCACAACATCTTCAAGTTTTTGTTTACTATATAAATTTGGAGTTAGACATTACAAAGAATTTGAATTTCAGAAAAGTTTCAGTTCTCCAAATCATAGAATATTTTCGAAAGACATTGATTCATGTTTTTTTTTTTTTTTTTTTTTTTTTTTTTTTTTTTTTTTTCATGCTTGTTCTCTCTGTAAGTATGTGCGGTTCTTTTGTGAAATAAATCCACGCTACAGGAACGAATTGATTTTCCACTTCGAGCTCAAATAACTCAGTATTCAAATTTTATTCAAACTAAAATGTACGATGCATTTTTCTATTTTCATTCTAGAGAAAACTAACATAAATATATGCCCTATGTAGTGCGTTCATAATTTAGTTTTACTTTGCATTTGAAACTAGATATTTAATTCTGTTAATGTGTTTGAGATAGCATAAATAACTGAATTTCTGCCTTTATTATTCTATTTCACTTTTTAGAGGGGTAAGATGCTTTTAACCACTTAACTGATCAATATATTTGAAAAAAATAATAATAATGCTGTTTTTTATGCCTTTTACAGAATTTTTAATCGTTTATCGTCGGTTTTTCAAAATAAAATCTATCATTAAAATAGCAAATAAAGCCTTTGCGCAAAAATGTTTAATCCTTTCGGTACGATTTTTTTTTCAATTTTTAGAAAAAATTATTTTTATTTTGATAAATTAATGCTAACTATCCAAATAGATTAACTAGTGTTTAATGAATATTTCATTGTCCGAAGATAACGAATGCCGTTGTTTTGTTTACTATTTAAGTAATATTAACATGACAATAGGCAAAGGTAGAAGTTTTGAATTGTTTAGAAAATATTATACTACAATACGATTTAACTTATATTACAACTTTCTAATACTTTTTAAGCTTTATTACACAGGATTCTTTCAGGAAAGTAACTTTTATTTTAAATTTATAGCGTGAAATATATGTTTAAAATAAAAGAATCACAAACGCACAAAGAGAATAAAGCAAATAATAATAATAATTATTATTATTAAATGCCTAGACATAAATGAAGTCATATAATAAATACATAGACATATACTATCATTACTACATGTAAATAATTGTAAAAGTATTCCTTAAAATAATTCCCCATTAAAAGACATGTACTATTAATAGTACACAAGACCCGAAAGGATTAAAGACACGAAAACCAGATTATTAATGCACAAATAATAGATGAAAAGGAAACAGCTATTTGCTACCTTTTCATACGTTATTTGTGCTTCATAATCGTTGGTTTTCAATCTTTAAACAGAAACTATCAAACGGGAAAATACAAATTACAAATTACAATACAAATTTACTGGTGAGAATAATAAATCATGATTGGAGTATATATGTCTGTACAATTTGCGTGTACCCATACGTGATACGGGCAAATCATGATTGGCAAAAACTTGTAGCCCGTATGACGTACGGGTAAATCAGGGAAGCGGTTAAACATTTAACACTTTCGAAAAAATTTTAATGCATATTTTGATTTCATAATCATTTCTGAACAATATAAAAAAACAAAGGATTAGAAATTCCCTAGTTTATTAATTATGACAGTTTTATGAAAACTATACATATGATATGAAATGTGATGCTGTATTTACTCGTGTATACAGCGCACGCGTGTATAACGCGCACCCCCTACTTCACAAGAAAAAACTGCGAATTTTTAATATCTCGTACATAACGCGCACCATAAATTTGATATGCAAATGAATGAATGACTAAATGAATTTCAGTATAGAAAATCGATAAAAAGATTACATCTGGCCAAAAACAAGGCAAAAATACATTTTTAGATTTCGGATAGGGATTTAAAGGCTAGGGGGTGTGACGGCAGTAAGAATTGCTCATCAGCGTTGATATAATGTTAGTGTATAAGAAAATGCAAGGAGTGAATTAAAGATGCAGTAGTATTTCAACTAAATAAGATTCTCCGAGTAATTATGTCTTCTTTGGATATATTTCTCGATTCATATGTAAATCGTGTGATTACATCCAGCAGTAAAAAATATTCCGTGCATAACGCGCACCTAGGAGTTTTGCATTATTTTTTTTTCTTTTTTTGAAAAAAAGAAAGTGCCCGTTATACACGAATAAATACGGTAATCAAATATTGCGCCGCGTTTATTCAAAACGATGAATTTTGATCCTGCGCGCAGTGATGCAAAAGAAAAAAAACTATGCATGGCAAATAGAAGAAATTTTTACCACATATTCATTTGATACATCATCTACAACTTAAAACAACAATTACATCATCTATACATAATCTACTATTTTCTACAACTACAACGTTACAAAAAAAAAGATAAGATTTTTTTTTTTTTTTTTTTTTTTTTTTTTTTTTTTTTTTGTATTTTGAAAATATTTTGAAAAAATTTAAATCTTGAATTTTTCTTTAAATTATTAAGTTAATTTTTCAATTTAGTCAATATTTTTCACAAATATTCTAGTTTTAGTATAAGGGTAACATATTTATGTATTTTTTTGCAACAAAATTTCCCATTTATATTTATATTTAAGTTTTACCATGCGCTCAAGACTGTTATGTTGTTTGTTTTCCTCTTATTATTATATACAGTTTTAAACTTATCATTTCAATATTTATTTAAGAATTTACGAGTATATGCATTCTTTAAACATAAATTAATATATGAGCTTTAAATTTAAATAAAGTTGAAATTCATGAAGTATCATTTTTAGGCGATCGAAATCACAATTTTAATGAATATCCGTAAGGAATATTTGTAATGGTTTAACAACAAAGAAGACCATCGTATAATTAATAGAGGAGGAATTGCAAATTAATTGAGTTAATGAACTGATGGAATTTTTTATATGTATATTGTATATTGGCGGAAATATATATTGGACAACCAAGTGCAGTTTAAAGTTTCGAATTAAAAAATACAAATAATGGGTTTTAAAAAAAAGTTAACAAATTTCCCATTGCTTAACATGGCTGGAAAGTGAATCATATTTTTTTACGTTAGCTCCGCAAACATAATCTCAAAACCAACTTCCATTTATAAACTTGACTTTCGTGAAACATTCCATAGTTATAAAAAAATCTTTAAAAATCTTAATTGTGATTTTGTTACTCCTCCGCTGTCGGATTGTTGGAAAAATTATATAAAAACCTCTTGTTCATAAATTGCACTTGCATGCTTTCAGATTACATTCATTATATCTTATTCGTTGTTCTCTAAGCATTTCTGAAATTTTATTGGCCAATAAACGTAGTCATTGAATCCGCTTGCAAGGACCGTTTCCAGAGATTTTCTGTCGAAATTCTATTGGCAAATGAACTTTATCGTTCAATCCGCTTTTCTTACATTAAACTATTTCCTATAATGTCCTGTAATTTTATTGGCTAATAAACCTTGTCATTGAATCAGCTTCTCCAACATAATTCAGCAAATTTCTTAACTGAGCAATCATAATTTGAACTGATGACGGCACTCTATGGCTAGCAAAACTGGTTTGCAATAAGGAATAAAGTAATGTAGTTTATACATTATTATTTAGTTATTAGGATGAGCGAAGCGAATCCTCTACTAGGCCACTCAAATTACAACTTGTCGTACACTTTACAAAAAAACTATTCAATGTTTTGACTTCAAATTAAACACAAAAATAAAATATGATCTGTAGATTTGCAGAATATAATTTTTTTTACACTAAAACGTTAAAAAAATATTATTTTAATTAATTTATTTTACATGCATTTCCAATACGGACGCATTTTAGCAAATAAATAAAAAATGAAACGCGTATATTTTCAGAAAAAAATATATAAATCAAGGAGAAGGTAATTATAGATAGAATCATGATTAATTTAATAAATAAAATATGTTTTCATTATTCAGCAAAATCGTTTGCACAAATGACACTTAAACATTTAAAAAAAATTGTATTATGGATTTTTTTTTTTTTTTTTTTTTTTTGTAAAGTGGCAACAAAAAAATTGTAAACAAATAAAATTAATTGTTAAATTTGTTATATAAGTGAAAAATTAAAAGAATTGCGTGAACTTGTTGCCTCGATTCAAGCTCTTTATAAATGTACTAAAGGAAAAGTTGGCCGATTCAGAAATGACAAAGAGACTTTAACCATTTCTTACTTTATCATTTGTATCGAAAGTAATGTTACGTTCTTATTTGTGAACCGAAAAGGGTTTAGTGAACGGGACTTTACACTTTGTTGCAGGTATTAAAGAAAATCACAAGCCACCAGACCAGATATCGCGAATAATCATGGATAAATTTGAATACTACAGTAATTTAACTTATAAGAATTGGTGCGTACCGATTCCCCCAACAATTGAATTCTGGAAAAATGGAAGCATAAATTTCTCAAGGAAAGAATTTCTTCTGCAGTTAGCTTTTGCTGTTACAATTCATAAATCCCAGGGTTTAACATTAGATGAAGCAGTTGTAGATATTGAGGATATATAAGCACCAGTTGGCTTAAAAACGTACGTAACGTTGTCGAGAGTGAAAATCCTTCAAAATTAAGCATTCAATAGAAATTTTCCTTACGAAAAATTCTACAATATCAAAAATTCTCATGCACTAACATGTATAAAAACGAAGAAATTAGACTAAAAAGTTTTACAGTTAAAAATTCATAGTATCGACGAGAGCAGATTTCAAATGTTTTTCCAAAAAATAGGATTTTGAAGAAGTAACTTTCTTCAAGCTCTCTTCAATATATTATTCTAAAATAGCTATCAAAGATTATTTGATGTTAATTACAAAGATTGGAAACATGCATATTTCAAACAACTTTAAAAAACACCAGTGGCTACTAGAAATTGTAAAAAAATCTTTAAACGAATTTTTAGTTGAAAATTTAAAAATATTTTGTAAAAGTTTGCTTCGAAAATATTTTTTTTATGCCAGTCTTACATCATAAATAAAAAACTCCTAGGAAATTGATAGTTATTTGGCTGAACTTACATTTGTAGAATTAAAATGCGCCAAAACATAAAAAAACGTTTTTGTTTAATAAAGATGCAAAAATAATATTAAAAAATATTGTTACTTTCAAATATATGCTTTATAAAATAATGCTTCGCGAATCCAAACAAAGCATGGCTTTTGCTAGTTTATATAAATAATATTTAAAAGTTAAGAAAGTATAGAGTTCATAAAACAAAATTATAATTGCTTATTAAATAATAATAATAATAATAACAATTTTGTATTAAAAGGCACAACGAATTAATAAAAAAAAATCGTTAAAATGTTTTACTAATGGATTAATAATTCTTAAGTAAATAGAAATATGTTTTAGAAAGGTTTTATGTTATTTATTATAATCCGGTGCACAACAAAAAGTTAATTTTTGAAGGATCATTTTTAGAATAAATCATATTTTAGAAGAAAAAAAAAGAAAAGAAAGAATTTTTTTTCCATCATATCTCAATTCCCTTTTTTAAACACTCAGATTTTTGGTCCAATAA
The DNA here is from genome assembly GCA_964019185.1 of Maratus speculifer. Lineage (NCBI taxonomy): Eukaryota > Metazoa > Arthropoda > Arachnida > Araneae > Salticidae > Maratus > Maratus speculifer. The sequence continues at coordinate 8,410,664 of OZ025295.1, read as the reverse complement.
TTACTAAATATACGTGGAGAAAACGCTAACGTTATTAAAAAATATTCTGCTGTTTTTAGCATTTTCTTTACAGCTCGCAAGACTCAGTAAACAAAGTGACACAGCTGTTAGATGTCTCTTAAAAGTATCGCCTTTCATGTTTACACACCATGGGTCAGAAAATCTTATTATAGGCAGTTATGCGAAAGGAACATAATTTCTTTTGTCTGGCATAAATGGTACTCTTCAACAAAATTAATGATACAATATGACGGATATCTGTTATACGGATGTATTTTTTCACACGTATGATTATTAAAGCAGTAATTCACATTTTTTTCAAGCATAGGGCTTATCTTTTTTTTTCATTTGAACTGAAAAAAAAAAATAATAACAGCTTGGATTATTTTTTTTATTTTTTTCTTTTACTTGACACATTTTTATTCATAGAAAAGGGATATGCGTATATTTGAAATCTTTATTATTATCTTGGTAGTTTAGTACCTTTATTTATATAAGGATCAATTATTTCTAGTAAAAATTTATTTTTTTAAAAATTAATTTATTTATTTATGTGAAGCAGTGTTTAGCAGGGTTGTTGGGCATTGTACCAAAAAATGAAATATGATTCCACAAAAAACAGTTTTGTTGAAATAGTAGGTTACAGAAGTCTTTAAACTATTATACGCGCATCAAGTATCTTATTTTTCCATTACAAAACACTTATTTAAAAAGGACATATTTTTGGAAACATAACTTGATTTTTATTAATATCTTAATAACTTATTATTAACTACATTCAGTATACTGTGTAAATTAGATGAAATATATGAGTTTGCAGCACATTCACTTTTCTGTTTCTTTAATTTATGATCTTTTATAATTTTTGAAGAAAAGTACTATATAAACAAGTGTTCAAATGCAAGAAATTTAAATATTTCAGGGAAAAAAAACTTGATTACATATTATAAAAACTTGAGATTTTCTTTCCATTATATCTCTTTCCCTTTCTTGAACACTCAAATTTTTGGTTCAGTAATTACTGTTTTATTGTCAGGGAACATAGCCAATATTGAGGGTGGGGTGGACGGGGTTCGGCAGGCCTACCTGCTCATGAGACTTTATTTCATCTTTATACCTAGAGCACGAGCGGCAGTGGAGTTGAATGTGCCAAGTGGCGGTGGCTAATTAAGATCAAAAGCAGGGCCAGATATCAGTTTCCCCCGTAGAAGTCTTACTTTGACTATTAGTAGGTAAGGCTAGGGACTCATAATCTGAGGTCGATCTGCTTTAACTCGGTGAGACCTGACGTCATCAGGAACTCTAGGGTAAGTAGCGACCCCTTGTTGAAGAGATCCGGCGGCTTGTGTATCGCCTGTCATGGTCCGTGGCCCTCTGGAAATGTGCAGATCTGGCAGACGGCTAAAGTGGGGCTCATATAGTGTCGTGGCGGCCCCGACCAGAGCACGGTGTGAATACCAGTATTGGCCACATACACCTATCCATTGTTTCAACCATGGAGAAAACGCTAACTTTATTAAGAAACTGTCCCGGTGTTTCATATCATACTCATAAATCATATTTTGGAAGAAAAAAAGAAAAGAAAGGATTTTCTTTCCGTCATATCTCATTCCCTTTTTTTAAACACTCAAATTTTTGGTCCAAAAATTACTAAATACCCGTGGAGAAAACGCTAACGTTATTAAGAAATATTCTAGTGTTTTTAGCATATTCTTCACAGCTCACCAGACTCAGTAAACAAAGTGACACAGCTCTTAGATTTCCTTTAAAAGTGTCACCTTTCATGTTTATACACCATTGGTCAGAAAATCCTATTATAGGAAGTTATGCTAAAGGAACATCATTTCTTTTGTCGTGCACGAATGATACCTTTCAAGAAAATTAATGATAAAATATGACGAATATCTTCGGTATAAAATTTTTCAAACATGATTATTAAAGGAGTTATTCACATTTCTTTTAAAGCATGAAGTTTATCTTTTTTTTTTTTTTTTTTTCATTTGGATTAAAAGAAAATAAAGCTAGCAGTTTTTATTCTTCTTATCTTTTCTTTTATATTCTTTTAAACTTGAAACATTTTTATTCATTCAAAAGGAAACTGTTTAAGTTTGAATTCTTTATTATTTTGGTAATTTAGTACCTTCATTTATATAGGGATCAATTTTTCCTATGAAAAAAGTGTGTAAAAGAATTTTTTCTATTTTTTGAACCTATAATTAGGAGAATTACTGAATATTACACCAAAATTTTATTTGCCAATAAACGTGGTTAATGAGTCTGCTTGCATGGACTGTTTCTTGTGATTTTCTGTCGAATTTCTGTTGGCTGATGTATTTTATCGTGTAATCTGCTTTTCTTACATTGGCTTTTTCCCAGGTTTCCCTGTAATTTTATTGGCTAATGAACTGTGTGATTGAATCCGCTCCTCCAACATATATTTCAGAAATTTTCATTGCTGATTAATCATAATTTGCACAGATGATGGTACGCTATGTCTGCCAAAACTGGTTTGCAATAAGAAATGAAGTATTTTGTTGCTTTAAATATTGTAATTTAGGTATTTATATAAATAATATCTAAATATTAAGAAAGCATTCAGTTTATAAAACAAAAAATAATTGTCTTTTATTATTATTATTATTATTATTATTATATTTAAAAAAATTAAAAAAAAATTTTCCATCATATCTCATTTTCTTTTTTGGTCCATAATTTAATAAATATCCCTAGAAAAACGTTAACTTTATTAAGAAAATATTCCGGTGTTTTCAGTATGTTCTTCATGGCTCACAAAATTCAGTAAACAAAGTGACACAGCTGTTAAGTTTCCTTTAAAATTGTCGCCTTTCAAGTTTACACACCATAGATCAGAAAATTCTATTATAAGAAGTTATGTGAAAGGAACATCATTTCTTTTGTATGGCACACATGACTATTAAATCAGTAATTCACATTTTTTTTTTCTAACATTGAGTTTAACTTTTTTTTCTTTTTTTCATTTGGATTGAAAAAAAAGATAAAACTAACAGTTTTGATTATTTTATTTTTTTTAATTTTTGGACTCCGAATTTTTTTCCATATTGCGAACAAAATTACTTTTATTTTAATAATGTTAATCGTAACTATCCAAATACTGAAATTTAAAAATCATCTCACTGACTAAAATCGAACGAATGTACTTATTTTGTGTACTGTTCAATTCATAGTTATATTATAATCAGCTATGGAAGAGTTTTTGAAGACGTTCGAAAAATATCGCATTATAACAGAATTTGAGAGAATATTGCAAATTTCCAATGTTTTTATTGTTTTATCGCACATAAGTCATTCCGAGAAATAACTCATATTTTAAATTAATAGAGTAAAATACATGTATGAAATAAAGGAATTGCCACTGATGCAATGAAAATTAAGTATATTTTTATTTTTACTATCAATATTATAAAGGCCGAACGTATCTGTGCGTAACGCATACGTCATTTTACGATTGGCAACACTTTCCGATGAAATTTCCCTTTTGCAATTTTCGCTACTGCAAATTTTTAAACTTACAGACATCACACACTTTTAATCCTTATACCGTTGAATAGAGAAAAAAATTTACTTTTAAATGAAATTTTTTTGAAAACTGTACCTATATTATTTGTTTTTGAGATATTAATTTTTTTTGTAGTTTTGATTAATTTTTTCTGGAGATGGCAACTTTAGTACTACATTTCTGTGCGGTGTAAAGGGAAATTAACCATAAAGTAAAATGAAAGAATAGATAGGAGTGGCTGGGAGTGATGCAAAAAATGGAACCCTGAAAAAATGAAGACACGTGAATCATTATATCATTAATATATCTTGCTAAGTTTCTTAAATGACGAAATTGCTTTTTTATTGTATTTTTGACGTCAGATGCACATTTTTCTCTACAGTTTGCATAACACTTGGTCGTAAAAGTCGAATGTTTTGGCGGATGCAAATGATGTCATTATATATATAAACGTGTGTTTAAAGTCTTAAAACTTGAATATGTTTTGTAGAAGTGTATCATTTCCACTCCAGTGACTTTCAAATTCTTCACACTTGGAAATACTTCATTTGTAAATTCATGCAGTTAACTTTGGAACAAACTTTCTTTGAAAAAATGCACGTGCTGTCATTTCTTTATTTCTGCATTTTAATATGCGCATGAGATTTTTCATATGTGCAACATATCTATCTATATATTATATAAAGAAGAAATGTGTCCGTGCGCAACACTGGCATCATTTTGTGAATGCTAACATTTCACGATGAAATGACTTTCTGAAATTTTCGTTGCTGCAATTTTTTAATCTTCTACTAATCGCACATTTTCAATTTTTATTACTTTCTATAGGAAAATAAATCTACTTTCAAACGCAATTTGGTTGAAAACTGTATCTCATTTGACTCACTTATTACGACGTTATATTTTACAAGCATTTCATTTTAATCTCTATCACGTATCTCCATTAAGAAATACTAATATACAATTTTCACATAAGCCTATAAATGTTGTACCAGATAGTTTTCTATAATAAAATTAAAGTAGGATGATAAATAAGTAAAAGAATGGTGGAAAACACAGATAAAATGACTAAAAAACTGAAATTTAACATGTAATCTAATAATTTAAATTATTACGAAATAAGAAAAAAATACTTTCAAATGTAAATTGTTTGAAAACTGTATTTCAGTTTACTGGCTGTGGTTTAAAAAAAATCAAGTGTGAATCATTTTTAAGTTTACCTCTACCGCGTGAAACTCGATTGCAATTTGCCCTTAAAACAACGTAAAGAATTAGGGATTTCTTTCCGGCTAATATACTATAGCGAAATTAAAACTTCCTCGATAGATCATTAAACAAAATAATACAAATAAATACAATTTTAACAGACATGTGATTGAAATGCGCGCTCGAAGCACCAAAATGATCAGAATCAAAAATATTGCCGACAGTAACAAAATCTTCGGCTGATAATTTCTGATATGCGTCTTAATACATAAGTATGATTTTTGACAAATTTAAAGTTTTATTTGATTCCATAATTGATATTTTCCGTTTAACCCTTTAAGCGGCCTAGCCATGTTTTTTCCGTCGTGTAATGTTTTAATTCAAAAGCTGACAAGAGTCATATTAATGTTAATTTTTTGAATAGTGTAAGATAAAAAAATATGTAAAGTTATAGAAATCTTCATACCAATACTTTTCACAATTATTATTTTATAAATTAAACATGAATGAAAATATCTCCAGGAAGCTTAAAGGATTAAAAATGTTTTTTTATTGTAAAAAGCATATTACATATGTAGAAAATATATTAGTTTTAAGTTTTAAATTTAAAAAGATGGTTTTTATCTTTACTATGTTATCCGGGTAGCCCGGGTTCGATCCACTAGTTATTATTAAATGTGAAAATCTAAATGAAGTCATAATATGAAAAGCATAACCCTGTACTATCATTTCTATGTGTAGAAAGTAACTAAATAATTTAACTACTAAGAATGTATTTATTAAAAATAAAAAGCCAATTCGCAATCTCGACTTGCGACAAGACTGCGACTTGGCCGAGAGATTTAGAACTTATATTTTCTCCAGAAATGCAAGAAAGAAAGAGGCAACATTTTTAAACTTTTGATTAATTTCGATTTTATTTAATTAGGAATGTTATCTCTTAATCAGGAAGCAAACATTTAGTCATTTCAATATCATATTTTCCTAAAGACGGCCACAGAAGACGGCGCGAAACGTTGATATTTTATTTTATTTTAATTGTACAAGTTCATATCAAAGTTCTTGTTTTGTGCAGCACTGAGCAATGTTTTGTATTTTTAATAAATACATTCTTACTAGTTAAATTTTATGGTGCAATTATCCAGTATATGTTATGTTTAAATAATTTTTATGACAAAATAATATTCGATGCAAAGTCATGTACTATTAATAGTGCCAGACCCGAAAAGATTAAACTTGAAATATTTTTATTGATGCAAAATGGAATTGCGTAAGTTTGAATTTTTTATTATTACTTTTGTAGTTTAATACCTTTATTTATATAGGAATCAAGTATTTCCTGTGAAACAATTATGCAAAAGAATTTTTCTATTTTTTAAAAACAGTGTTTAGCGAGATTCTGAATATTACACCGCAAATAAAATACAACTCCACAAAAAACAGTTTTGTTAAAATAGCAAATTTCAGGATTCGTTAAACAATCATATACATGAAAACAGTCATATTTTTTCATAAAAAAGCACTAATTTTATAAAGCATATAGTTTTATAGACGTAGCTTGATTCTTATTAATATCTTAGCAAACTATTAATATCTACATTCAATATATTATGTTAATTAGATGCATTATATGAATTTGCAGCACATTGTCTTTCCCATTTCTTTAGTTTATGATATTTTATGCTTATGCGAACAAGGGCTCAAATGCAAGAAGTTGAAATATTTAAAAGACAAATCTTGTTATGTGATAAATTATCTTTAAACTCACTTCCATTTATGAACTTGAATTTCTTGAAGCATTCCATACTTATAAAAATCTTTAAAATATTGTTAATTGGGATTTTGCTATTCATTCGTTGTCGAATTGTTGAAAAAATTATATAAAACCATCTTGTTCATAATTTCCGCTTGCATGTTTTTTTTTCTTTCTTTTTTTTTTTTTTTTTTTTTTTTTTTTTTATGTTATTGATTGTTTGTTCTCTAAACGTTTCTGAAATGTTATTGGCGAATAAACGAATACGTGAATCCACTTGCATGATCCGTTTTCTCAGATTTTCTGTTGAAATTTTATTGACTGATAAACTTTATCCTTGAATTAGTTTCTTTTATTTTTCCTGTTTTCTAGGATTCTTTATAATTTTATTGACTAGTGAACTTTCTTGTATCTGCTTCTCCAATATGTATTTCAGCAATTTTGCTTATTAAACAATCATAATTTGCACTGGTGACGATATGCTATGATTACCAAAAGAGGCTTGCAATAAGAAATAAAGTATTTTGTTGCCTTAAACGTTGTTCTCTAGTTATTTAGATATATAACATTTAAATGTTAAGAAAGTATACAGTTCATAAAACAAAATAATAATTAGTTATGTTTTTAAAATTTTAGCGTATTTTTTTATTAAAATGCACACCGAATTTATAAAAATAACATCCCTTTTAAAATGTTTTATATATTATTATTTCTTAAATAATTATAAATATGTTTTTCAGAGGTTTTACATTATTTTGATCCGTTACACAGTGGAAACTTAGTTTTAAAAAAAAATAATAATAAACTATATTTTAGAAAAAAAGAAAGAAAAGAAAAGAAAACATTTTTTCCATCATTCATTCTCTTTTTTCAGTACTCAAATTTTTGGTCCAATAATTACTAAATACCCGTGGAAAAAAAGCTAACGTTATTAAGAAATTTTCCGGTGTTTTTAGCATATTCTTCACAGCTCACAAGATTTAGTAAAGAAAGTGACACAGCTGTTTTTCCTTTAAAAGTGTCACCTTTCATGTTTACACACAATGGGTCAGAAAATCCTATTATAGGAAGTTATGCAAAAGGAACATCATTTCTTTTGTCTGGCAAAAGTGGTACTCTTCAAGAAAATTAATGATAAAATATGACGGATATCTTTTAAATAAATGCATCTTTTCACACATGACTAGTAAAGGAGTTATTGAAAATTTTTTTCAAAATCTCTATGCTTGAAAAAAAATCTCTTTTTTATGTTTTATTATGTTAGTAGTTTATTAAATTAATTATCTTTCTTTTTTTTCATGCTGCTTGAAAAAAAGAAAACTAACAATTTTGATTAATTTTTTCTTTTTTTTTTAAATCTTTTTTAATTTGAAACATTTTTTGATATATTTTTTTTAACTTTTAAAAATTTTAATCATGCAAGAGTGATGTGAGTAAGTTTGAATCCTCTATTATTATTGCGATTGTTTAGTACCTTATTGATATAGGGATAAATTTTTGCCTGTAAAAAAAAAGTATGTAAACGATTTTTATATGAAGCAGTATTCAGCAGAGTTACTGAGTATTACACCAAAATGTTATTGGCCAGTTATCGTTGTCATTAAATCCAATTGCATTGGCCGTTTCTTGAGATTTTTTGTCGATATTCTATTTTCTGATGCATTTTTTCATTGAATCCCCTTTTTAAATCTTTTGCATTTAAAAAGGGTTTTTGTTCTCTTACATTGGTTGTATCCTAGGATTTCCTCTAAGTTTATTGGCTAAGGAACTTTGTCATTAAATCCGCTTCTCCAACATATATTTCAGCAAGTTTCTTTACTGCACAATCATAATTTGCACTAATGACGGTAAGCTATGTCTATCAAAACTATTTTGTAATAAAAAATAAGTATTTTCATTTTTTTATGCATTGTTATTTAGTGATTTATATGAATAATATTTAAATGTTAAGAAAATATACAGTTCATAAAACAAAACAATAATTACATTATTTTTTTTAAACTTATTTTATTTTTATTAAAAAAACATCGAATCAGTAAAAAAAAAAGAAAAAAAACGTTAAAATGTTTTATATATAGATTAATTTTTCTTAAGTAAATAGAAATATGTTTTAGAAAGGTTTTATTTTATTTATTATGATCCGGTACACAACAAAAAGTTAATTTTTTAAGAATCATTTTCAAAGTTTTATTTTAGAAGGAAAAAAGAAAAGAAAAGAAAAGATTTTCTTTCCGTCATATTTCATTCCCCTTTTTAAAGACTCAAATTTTTGGTCGAATAATTACTAAATATCCGTGGAGAAAACGCTAACGTTATTAAGAAAATGTTCCGGTGTTTTTAGCATATTCTTCACGGCTCAGAAGATTCAGTAAACAAATTGACACAACCGTTAGATTTCCTTTAAATGTGTCACCTTTCATGTTTACACACCATGGGTCAGAAAATCCTATTATAGGAAGTTATGCGAAAGGAACATAATTTCTTTTGTCTGGCATAAATGGAACTCTTCAACAAAATTAATGATACAATATGACGGATATCTATTATACGAAAGCATTTTTTCAGACAAGATTATTAAAACACTAATTTTTTTTTTCAGGGATAGAGTTTATTCTTCTTTTTCTTTTATATTAAAGAAAAATAAAACTAACAGTTTTAATTATTTTTATCTTTTTTTTTTTTTTTTTTTTTTTTTTTTTTTTTTTTGAAGCATTTTTATTCATACAAAAGAGAATTGCGTAAGTTTGAATTCTTAATTATTATTTTGGTTGTTTAGTTACCTTATTTTATATTGGGATCAATTATTTCCTGAGAAAACAATATGTACAAGAATTTACTTAATTTTTTGAAGCAATATTTAGCAGAGTTACTAAATATTTCATCAAAAGTGAAATATAATTCCTCAAAAACAGTTTGTTGAAATAGAAGATTTTTCAGGATTTTTTAAACAATTATGCACATATCAAGCAGTCTTAAATTTCCATTAAAAAACATTTTTTTAAAAAAATACACATTTTTGGAAAAGGATATGTAATAAACTTTGCTTTTCATCATTTTTCTAGCTCTTAGAAAGTCAGCTCTTTGAAAGTTAGAAAGAAACAAATTTTCCATATACTCCTATAGAGTGAAGTTTTATTTATTTGTTAAAAATGTAGTAACTTTAAAAAATAATTTTTGAAAAAATATATCCTAATCAATTTGAATGTTCAGTATTGCATCAAATCTCCCCATTAGTGAGGAGGATTGGTACACTCGCTAGAAAGGTTTGAAATATTGTTATGCAAATTTGAAAAATAAATGCAGACAAATCAAATTGTGTTATAAGCTTTTCTATAATAACTCTTAAAAGATTTGAGTAAAATTTAAAGAGAAATTGACTTATTTTTGTTTCAAAAATATTTATTACAAAACATTTAAAGCAATCCTATTAACACACTTTTTAGAGAATAAATAAATAAAAAAAAACATAGAGATTTTGCTGCAGAGAAAAACCTAGTCGTTGGGGGGGGGGGGGGGGCACCGTAATACTTGCTCATTATGAATATGCATAAGATAATATATGAAAATAAGGCATGTGTAAACTATTTATAAAATGCATTGCAATTCCAAAACAAAATTTTAAGGTACGAGTATATTTAAATATTTTTTTTATTGTATAGTAATGCTTTATTATAGAATTGTGGGTATTAATTGGTTATCCCTTCGACCCATTTCACAAATTATATAAATTGCTAAACTACTCGCAAAATTACAGAAATTAGAAAGATCTTTTATTTTAAGTAGCAAAAGAACATATAAAATAGTAAAAGGTTAATAAAAATACGAATAAAACTTCAAATTAAAAATCACTTGATGGCATCAGACGCACGATAAGCCTATATTGGAATTTAATCTTACAGTTTGGCAATAGGTGTTTGGTCGAAAGAACAATCAAGTAGTTCCGAACTGTGTAAAAGAAACATCTTTATAACTGCAAAATGGATAATCATATTTACTAGCAGTATACTGCGTCGGATTAAGCATCGAATTGAAATGTGTCTTTGAATTGAAATTTGAATAAATTACAGGGTCATAGAAAGTCAAAGAGTAAGTAAAGTATGATTATAAATATCTCGGCAAATGATTACCCGATCGACTTCATTATTTATGCAAAATTTATGTTATTATTATTTTTTTTATTCATTCCTTAATATTAAAAAATAAAAAATCGAAAATTTGTATGTGCCTTTTATTAGAACGAATATTTTGAGAGCTCGAAAAAAAATAGTTCCGGCTAATCGAGATTACTGATATTCAATAGGGTTCTTTCCATTATTCCATACTAAGAACACACCAAATTTCAAGTCTCTATTTAAATTTATTTGGGAGATAGAGCGTATATAGACAGACATATACACACAGACAGACGACGGCAATTTTTTTTTTCTAAAAATATGTTTTTCGGAATCTCCAGTGCATGAAACGTGTAAATCCGTCAATTTTTTTTTCAATTTTCAAAATGAGTGGAAAGCTTACTCTATACGATGTATGATGAATATGTAATAAATTGAGATTTGCTGAATTGCAAAATTTAAAATTAATTTAGCATATTTAAGCTTCCCTTAAAAGAAAAATTAATAACTTTATTATTCTGATAAATAAAGTCAAGTGAATTTAATGTGTTTACAATATGCATTTGTCAATTATAGAAAATTCTCCATTTTAGGCTATATTTTTCCAGATGATGGACAAAGAGAACTAGCTATCAATCTTCGCATTGCTTATCTGTGTAACCTACACAATGTCTAACAGTGTTTTGCAGAAAAAGCCGCGATAATCCATAAGTTAGTCCTAACTGGAATACCTAATTTCAAAATTTACAATTCGTGCAATATTTCATCATAACCAAATTGGCAAATCTGAGTGTTTGTTTGTTTTCGTGCAATATTTCATAACTAAATTACCAAATGACATTAAAACGCCAAAAATAACATAAAAAAAACTCAAGTTAACAAATATCAAATCGAATTACGTAAAATAATCTATTATGCATATAAAATGAGGAAATTTCATGCCAGCTCTTTATAGCCTGAGGTTATAATTTTAAATTCAACTTCAATAGTAGTTTTTCAAGGGAGGTTTTAATATATAACATTATTTTACGCTAATTTGTCACAGAATAATAGGAAAAATTTCTATTATCTTTTGAACCTAATTATCATGTATAATGTTTTTAAAAATTCTGCTGAAGAATTTCATTGTAACTTGCATTGTAACTTGCATTTTAAATTGCATAATTGTTCATTAGATAACTTTACGGGAATGGTTTGATAATGTTACATATAATTTTGCATAACTTTTTTTTTATAAAATTACGGAAAATTCAATAATCAAGTGAGCCCAATTATGAAAGATTAGACTTTTTAAAAAGTATTACTGGACAAATTTTGATGAAATTTTACACTGTTATTTGTATCCTTTTTTGGAATATTTTGAATATTATGACATTTCGTTATATTGTATTTTTTTATATAGTTCCATTCAGCATGCGTTGTTATAACATTAACTGAAAAATTCTATAATCAGGTGAAACCGATTTTTAATGATTGACATTTTCAAAAAGTTAGATAATTTTTGTAGGATAGTTTCAATGCATTACATGTTTAGTTAAAATTTTTACATTTGTATATGGAAAATGTTATTTTTTTGTTTAGAATGACATCGATTTAAAAAATGCAACAGCTATATCGCGAGACATTTGAATTTTTATTAGGAAAAAAATACACGTGTTATCGTTTGTTATTTTACTTATTGTATCATTGATTAGGGGGGAGGAGAAGGAAAGAAAAGATTAAAATTAAAAATTAAAAATTATAAAATTCGATATTTTCTATAATCTTAAAATATGGAAGATGTTAGAAGAAACGAGTAAATGGTTGTCTGATGGACTTTTCAAGTTGACAGGGAACTTCTATGTTTTAAAACGTATGTACAGCAAGTTTCATGCTAATCGGCTAAAAATTAAAGATTTATATAAGGAACATACATACAGAGAACAATTTATTTATGTATAGATAGAGTGGAATCTTTTTTCCATTCAGTATGAAAACCTTTTAACAGTTATTTCAAATAAACTGAATAATAAATAAATTACAAAATAAACCTTATAAGTGTAAACATTTGAATTATATTTCATTACAAACTCCTCAAAATTTGTGCTATTATTGAACACTCAAACAGGAAGCACTTAAGGGGTCAGGTACCTTTCAAATGGTCAAAATTTCGATTTTTTTTTTTATTGCTTTATATGAAAGTATAATCTTTTAGATTCATATTAAAACAAACCCCATAAAAAAATTCTCATTAGAAACGAAGATATGGGCAAAATAGTAAGGCCTCTTTTCATGAAACAGCGATATTTAAAGGGCTAGACTGTTTGTTTACATTTTTCACGCAGCAGGCGCCGGCCGTAGCTGATAAGATTCAAGGATTTCTACTCTTATTTTTCTTTACTCTGTGGTTATTTATTTTCCCTTTCCTTTCAGGAAATCAAGCAGAAATTAGCAACTGCTACTTCAACTTTAGATTCAAGCTATTTAGCTTGATTTAGAAATAAATCTATGCACGTTGTGTTGTTTACTCTTTCGATGCTGAATTTCTGATTTTTTTATAGTGATTTGTTTGCGAATAAGTTTTATTTTAGCTTTAAATTAATTTTATTTATTTCGTTAATAATCTTCTGCTACAATGAGTGAAGTTCTTAGCGAAAACACACCTAAAAGAGCTTCTGGGATACGACCGAAAAAAAGGAAATTTATTGGTAATATATATACCAGAAAGTTGACGAAAAGTGAAAATGATTCACTGAATAACAGTGCTTCACAGAGAAAACTTTCTGTAAACAAGGAGTTTGAATATAATTCTAGCTTTGATGGATATCGTATTATGGATGTCAGTCACATGTTTTCCATTCTGGAAAAATTTTTATGCTGTAAAGCTTGTGGTGGTGAAGTAAGTATAACAGAAGAAATTGAATGTGGCTTATCATCTAAAATTTCGATTTTATGTGAAAATTGTGCTGAAGTTATTAAATTTAAGAATTCTAAGAAGATCGGCGAAAATAACAAAATTTCAGAAATTAACAACAGATATATTTATGCCATTAGATCAATTGGACTGGGGTATGCAGCAATGAAACTGTTTTGTGGAATCATGGATCTGCCTCAACCGGTTTCCAAAAAATCTTACAATGCTGCGATAAAGGTGCTACAGAAATGCTCTGCATCTGTCGCAGAAAGATCTATGATATCTGCAGCTTCAGAAGAAGTAACTCTGACTGATTCTTCATGCTTAAACATCAGTGGTGACGGTACATGGAAAACTCGGGGTCATACTTCACGAATAGGTGTGTGCACTGTCATTGGTGACAAAAGCGGCAAAGTTATTGATACTGAAGTCCTTTCCTCATTTTGCAAGTCATGTGATGCATGGAAACTAAAAAAAGGGACGCATGAATATAATTCATGGAAAAAAACCCATGAAAATGATTGCCTCAATAACCACGATGGATCTGCTGGAAAAATGGAACTAAGTGGTATGGTTCGAATATTTCAACGTTCAGAAGCCACAAGAAATGTAAAGTACATTGGATATATAGGTGATGGTGATGCCAAAACTTTTCAAGCCATATCAGAGGCCAGCCCATATGGTTCTGATACAAAAGTTGAAAAAATTGAATGCGTGGGTCACATTCAAAAGAGAATGGGCACACGCTTACGAAAACTTAAACAAAACAAAGTAAAATGTAGTGAAGGTAAAGCACTTGGAGGAAAAGGTAGACTTACGGACAACATCATTGCTAAGCTAACAGATTATTATGGAAATGCAATTCGACAGAATAAAAACAATTTACATGAAATGCGTAAAGCTATCTGGGCTGCATATTTTCATACTCGTTCAACGGATGCCGAGCCTCTACATTCATTTTGCCCTACTGGAAGTGAATCTTGGTGCAAATATAATAAAGCAGTTGCTTGTGGTACCATTAAAACATTTAAACACAAGAACACAGTCCCGACTAGTGTAATGGATACTATAAAACCAATTTTTAATGACTTATCGCAGCCAAAACTTCTGTCTAGGTGCTTAGGAGGTAAGACCCAGAACAACAATGAATCGATAAATTCTTTAATATGGAAATTATGCCCAAAAACACAAGGAGTATGTAAAAGGATTGTGGAAATTGCTACAAATGAAGCAGTTATTTTGTTTAATGATGGCAATCAAGGAAAAATGAATGTAATGCAAGAATTTGGCTTGACAGTTGGTGCACATGCTCGAGGATGTTTGAAACAGTTAGACGACCAAAGGATTGCAACTTCTAATTTACGCTTTCTTCAAAACACAAAAGAAGCAAGAAAAAGTAAGCGAATGAAAGAAATTGCTCAGAAAGATAAATTTCTCTTGCAGGAAGGTGAAATTTACAGTGCCGGTGCTTTTTAAATGTGTTAAGTTTTGTGAAAATCTTTGAGCAAAGTTTTTTTCCATCTGTTATCCCATGCGATGATAGTTATCAAGGTATATGTATGTAAATTAGTGTTCAAATTTCTAAAAGGTTTATTTATGTCATGCAATAGAAAACATCAGAATGAATTTATAGATTTTTGTTTCACAAGTCTTCTAAAAAGTTTATCAACCTAATAATCTAAGTAAACAGATGATGTAGTATTGTTCTTGTAAAGGTAAATTTATTTTTATTTCTACTTTTATTTTTCTTGATTTAGTACACAATATTTATTTTTTAATATTTATTAAATTCATGTGTATAAATAAGATAAGTAAATAATTATATAAATTACTGCAATACTTAAAAATAATGTTTCATAATAAGTTTCTAAGTCAATCTTTTCTTTCAATTGAATTTTCACAAAAATAATTTTCGTTTTTACGCTTAGGATTCAATAGCGCACATGATTTCTCCGAAACTGTTGGCTAAAATTTTATAAAAAATTAACAGCTCATACAAAACATTCAAATGTTGAAAATGACGAATTGTTATCAGTGTCATGTAAGAATTTATTAAATAATGAATGGTTATTTAGAAAAATGATATAAGGAAAAAATTTTTTCGTTTTTTCGTTTACGATTCAATAGCACGCATGATTTCTCCGAAATGGTTGTCTAAAATTTTATAAAAAATTAACAGCTCTTGCAAAACATTCAAATGTTGAAAATGACGAAGTATTATCAGTGTCATGTAAGGATTTATTAAATAATGAATGGTTATTTAGAAGAATGATATGAGGAAAAAAATTTTCATTTTTATGTTTACGATTCAATAGCGCGCATGATTTCTTTGAAATTGTTGGCTAAAGTTTTATAAAAAATTAACAGCTCATACAAAACATTCAAATGTTGAAAATGACGAATTGTTATCAGTGTCATGTAAGGATTTATTAGATAATGAATGGTTACTTAGAAGAACGATATGATGAAAAATTATTTTCGTTTTTACGTTTACGATTCAACTGCGCGCATGATTTCTCTGAAATGGTTGTCTAAAATGTCATAAAAAATTAACATCTCTTACATAGCATATAAATGTTGAAAATGATGAAGTATTACCAGTTTCATGTAAAAATTTTGTAAATAATGAATAAATATATAGAAAAATGTTGTATCAGTATATGTTATTTGTGTATTGATATTCATTTTGCATGTTTTATAGCACACTATTTACTATTTTTTTATAATGAAAGTTATTGAATTTATGTTTTTATATAAATAGGTAAGTAAATAAATATATGTATACTTAAATATCTAAAGATATTTTGCATAATATGTTTTAAAAAGAAATTTTATCTTTAAATTGGATTTTCTCAAAATGCTATTTTTTCAACTTGCGCGCATGATTGCTCGAAAATGGTTGGGTAGAATTTGATGAAATTTTTACAGAAGTTACATAACATATAAATGCTTAAAATGACGAACTACTATCACTTTTGTGTATGAATTTTTTAAGTTATGAATTATTATTTACAAAAAAAAGTGCTAAATTTTGTTATTTTTCATATTTTTATGTATTTTTTATACAAAGACAGAATTTAAAGTAACTAGGGTTCGTCATTTTGATTATTGACTATTTTTCTTTATATATAAAGTGATTTTAGGTCTTTATGATATTTTTTATGCATGTCAAGCTGCGCGCAAGACTATGTATGATTTTTCTTCGAGAAAAAAAGACCTTTTGTAATTTTTTAATTTAATTTTATGGTGAAGGTATAAAAATATTCCATGACCTGTAACAGTTACAGGAAGATTATTTAAATATGTGTTAAAAATTTGAAGTTCTTAAAAGCGATAGATTTAAAGATATTGAGATCAATACTGTATGCAAATTTTGCTTCTATTTTAATCGATCAAAGGTACCTGACCCCTTAAACATGGTGTTCATTATGGAAATAACTTTTAAAATTGTTGCAAATATTAGTAAACTAATTCAGAATTTAGAATGAAGCTTATTATTTAAATTATAACAGTCTTAAAAGTATTTTTCAAAAATGTAAACTATAAAAGCTTCGTCTCAGTTCTTTGAATAACTTCTGAAGCAGATGTATGGATGTTTCAGGCAATAACTTAAGTTATACGCATATTTAATAAATAAAATAGAAATATTTACTCATAGCAATATTTAACACTAAGTATATATAAATGTATTATATTTTGGACTATTTTGGAGGTGATGAAACAATAATACATAATTACGTATATTATTATTCTTATTTGAATGCAAGTTTCATGTTACGTAGTTCAGCCGATTTTTCTAACTAAAATATATTATTCACTCGCTTATTCTACGGTTTAAAAATACAGAGAGTTTCGTTTCTGATTTAATTAGCTTTTATTTTATAAATATTATTTCCTTGCTTTTTTATTCACATATTTGCTTCTTAAGCTCACGATATTCGAAACAATACAAAAATAGAAGTAATTTTCTTCAAGCAAGCTAGTGCGAGCTCAGTTATAAATGCACAGCTTATAATTAAAATAACAATATAAAAATTCGTGCAATGGAAATTCAAAGACAGATGAGAAAAAAACAAAAAATAAAAATATCCTCCAAGCATGGATTATGTTACACTTTCCAACACATTCATAATTATGTAAAAAAACTCCAACGTTTAACAAGTTAGAACGTTATGCCTACTGCAACCATATAGAAAGGCATATTACATTTGAAAAACTAATTTCAGCTATATCCATCTTCAATTGTAAAATTATCCAAAATTTTTCAGCAGCCCTGTTTAAGATATATAGATTTGTATATATTAGCTACATGCATGAATTTAGTTCACTTAAGAAATACATATATCTCAATTGAAAATTCTCATTCAGTATTTTCCTCTAATAAAGTGAATGGTACGTGAAAACTTTTGGGCAGCCGTGAATATAAACTATAGAATTTATATCTAACGAGTAACATGTGAAAAATTAACTTACTTTAAAGGCGCATACCGAATTTTAAAACGTACATTCAGCAACTATTACTCAATGACAGTATTGTAACCGATTTTTTTAGTGTGGCCCTGTAAATGGATAAAAAAAAATGCTATGTATGTCCTGTTAAGATGTAATTGTAGCGAAATTCAATGATTTTATCAGGTTTAATACATTTGAAATAGCGTAATCTCATTAAAATACTCTGCAAATGGTTATCCCACATACCATAATGCAATGAATTTCTTTAAGTTTCCATATAAATGAACCATTAATTCTACAATACCAAATTTATCAATTGGATGAAAATCTAAGTATATTTAGGGAGTTACAGCATGGAAGACGGATAGACAACTCGAATCCATAAGCAATTTTTAACTTTGTTGAAAAGTGTTAAAAATGATTTGTGATTTATATATACAGATTTTGTGTTATTTTAAATCTCTAAATTGAAAAAGTATTATCAGTGAACACATTTTTTATGAATTATATATATATGTAAGAAGATACAAAAATCAGACCTATTAATTAGTTTTTTAATAAATCGCCCTTCAATGTGGATACGGCCCCATGACTAATAATCACGGGTTTTACAGGGCAGCAAGAAACCTATGTTTATCGTATTAATTTAAGTAAAACACATGGCCCTTTTTAACTGGTAACCCTCGGGAGATGAGAAATTTCAAATGTACATCTAGGCACTTGCTCTCCAGAACCCATGATGTAAAGACCTGTGAAAAGATTTTGCTATATTTTAGAATATTTAAATAAATCGTAATTAAAACTAATTCTCTTGAAGTCTGTCGTTTAATGAAAATGCGACAATTCTTCATAGTCAGCTAAATTAAAAACCTAAATCGCGGGAAAATTAAAAAGGAAGAATGATACGGCTTACGAAAATTATGTTGGACTTAATCTAAGTCTGCTCGCAAGTGTCTATTCAACATTCAAAGAGGCCCTGAAAAAGGAGTTAACGTCTCGTCATGAATTAGCATCCAACAAAAGTATTCCATATTGGGATATTTAGATGCTATTTTCCACCACTCGTCGGGCCTTGCCGAATCCTGGACGCTGAATTTCTTCTTGAGCGGGACTTACTGCCGTGTGCTCGTTCATCTATCGCCGCTGCCCCCTCCCCCTTCTGTCGTGCCATGAATCACTTCGGCCGGTGGTCTCCAATCTTGTTTGTTTGTGATTTATTTTGTTTGAGTTCGTCTGGTTTCATCGAAGTGTGTGGTGCCACCTGTGTTTATTCTTCTATGGTGATAATGAAAGTGTTTGAATGCAGTCATCATGATACTCGTAACTCTTTTCGACTTCAACAGTTGTGTTCGTTTTCTAGGATTCATCAATAATCTTCAAATAATGTTCCTGTAATCGCTTCGTTATTTATTTAAAGAAAAACTCGTTTCTCTTCGTGTGCGCACTCTAAAGTTGCTTTTTTTTAAATTTTGGTTGAGTGTATGTGTGAAAGTATACCCTGGGGTTGTTATTATTTTTATATGATTTTATTATTCTTATTGTTTTTATTATGTTTATTAATATAAGTAATTAAAGATAAGTTTTATTTCCAGTGATATTGTTTTTATTTTTATTATTTCTGAAAACAATGGTTTTAAAGTGTAATTATATTATAAATTGAAAGAAAAAAAATGGATATCCATATTTACGTCTAATTCTTTTATATAATTAATTCTTTTTATTTATTTCATTTTTACAATTCTATGCAAATGCTTGTATTATGTTGAAAATATTTTTTTTTGAAGGTCATTTAGAATTTGTTTAAAATTAGATTTTTAGGAAGTTGCCACAAAATTAATTTAAAATGGAAGCTATTAAAAAACAAAAAATTGTTCTTAAAAGAAAAATTACTCGCATAAAAATATTATAAATCCCAAAATTGATACTGAAACTGTAACTCTTGAAGAGTTAGATTTATATGGTAAACAGGTTCAAGATATTGAAACCGAATTAAACAAACTTCATGAAAATGCCATTCTTCAGAGAGATGCATCGGAAACTGAGTCTATAATAGACGTATATAATGAGATTACACTTAAGTTGGATAATTTAACCATAGCAATAAATACATCACGTAA
The DNA here is from genome assembly GCA_964019185.1 of Maratus speculifer. NCBI lineage: Eukaryota > Metazoa > Arthropoda > Arachnida > Araneae > Salticidae > Maratus > Maratus speculifer. The sequence goes on along the minus strand of OZ025295.1, from coordinate 8,390,593 downwards.
TAAATTAACTAAAAGTTTAAACATTCACGAGGGTGGTTCAGAAAGTCTAAATAAAACTACAGGTAGTGTTTGTGTAAAAACTGTTAATCTTCCAAACTTTGAATTAAAACCTTTCACGGAGAAGCTGATCAATAGCTTTCTTTTTAGGAGATTTTTCTTACAACTATAGATCAACATTTGAAGTTGGGGGGCGTCTCAAAAATTGCAATATCTACTGGCTAGTGTAAAGGGTCCTGCTCATAAATTAATTTCTGGATTTCCTCTCTCGGAAACCAATTATAAAAATGCATGGGACACTGTCTGCTGTCGCTACGATAAAACTAGGAATTTAGCCATAGCACAAATAAGCAAGTTATACAACTTAAAAAACATGAAAAATTGTCCCTCTTCCTCTAAAGCTATTTTTGACATAATAGATACCTGTAATGAGTCACTTCGAATTCTAGAGTCTTTGAATCTGACTCAAAATGCTTTGGTGGATAACATGATAATTTATACTATAATTCAAAAACTAAATGGTACTCTCAAAGAACGATGGGAGCTCTCTCTTACTGATAATAATATGCCTAGTCTCACGAAATTTTTAAAATTTTTAGAGACTCATGCCAAAAGTATGCTAGCGTTGGAGAATCCAACTAAAACTGATGTAAGAAATATAAATTATTCCCGAGATTCTCCCGATAAATATTAATTCCCCCAAAATCAAGAAAATACTAAATGCGGTGTTTGCCTTGAATCGCATGCCACCCATACATGCAGAAAATTAACGAATATGCCCATAAATAACCGTTGGAGAACTGTCCAACTAAACAAATTATGTATAAATTGTCTGCGTGGTGGCCACTTTTCAAATAAGCCAAGTTTCCAAGATGAGCTGTAAAAATTGTCATCGAAGACATCATACTTTACTCCATAAATAGGATGTCCAGGGCAGTACAGGGACAACAATGAATCCCAATTTGGCAACCCATAGTAATCAGTTTCAATCACAAAATGCCCATGGGTATTCCCCTGATCAAGGAATACCTCATAATGCTTTATGACGGTTTATAGTCCCGGGGTACCTCAGATTAGGAAATTACGATAATCATACGTATCCTGAAACTTGCCATGATGTTCAAATACCATTTTTATTGGATAGCGGAAGTACCCTTTCCCTTATTCCAGAAAACTTAGTCGCAGCTTTTGATATGACGTCTATTCAAAGCTGTCATTCTCTTAATGTTAATCAAACCCAAGGACAAGTTCAGATTTCTGAAAAAATTCACTTACCCCTCAAAATAGGAAATATCAGGCAAAATAGCACCTTATACCTAGTTAGGTCATTCTTGCTATATGTGATACTGGGAATCCCAGAATTAAAAAAATTCCATATATCGATGGACTTTTACTCGAATATTCTGACTCAGAAGGGAGTCATTCTTAAGTATGATCAAAATATTTCCAATCAAATTTCTCAAGAAAACTCATTCAATCATACCTTAACTTTAACGGGTTATATGAATTGCAAGAAGCCGCTTCGTTCTCCTTTCAAATCAAATCAAGAAATTTTGTCTCAACAGGGACAATGTTACCTTGATACTCAAATTCTCTCGCATTATGATGACAAAAGTTTTAGTCATTGTACTATTGAAGAGAACTCACAGTTGGAAAGGCTTCTAAGCGACTTCAAGGATATTTTTGCATGCAATAGATATGATGTAGGTAGAGTCAGATGGGAACCTCAGCGGGTAACTCTCACCTCGGAACTTCCTATCTCGCTTCGACCTTACCGTGCGTCTCCTAGAAACAATGAAGAAATTCAAAAACAAATGCAAGAATTAATGGAAGCTAAACTTATTAAAGAGTCCCGCAGTCCTTATTCCTCTCCCGTCACTCTGGCATATAAAAAAAGGAGAAGGTAAAACGCGTCTCTGTATTGATTACAGAAAAATCAATACCATTTGTATAACTGAATCGGAACCATTGTCCCGTATAGATTGGCTTTTGGACAGACTTGTCAATGCCAAATATTTTTTCACGCTAGATTTAGCCTCTGGCTACTGGCATATCCCACTTCATCCTTCAGACACAGAGAACTTGGCCTTTGCAACCAATCAAGGTCTTTATGAGTGTCTGGTTCTCCCTTTTGGCTATAAAAATGCTCCAGCTCAATTTGCAAGAGCTCATTGAAGAATCCTAGATAAATGTAAAGTCAATTTTGCTACCAACTATTTTGATGATTTTATAGTTTATTCCGATTCCTATGCCGAGCAAATGGATCACCTTAAAGCTATATTCAACATTTGCCGTCAAGAAAATTTAAAATTAAAGTTTTCCAAATGTAACTTTGCTAAATCTCAAATTGACTTCCTCGGTTATGAAATTAGTAACGGCCAAATAAAACCAGACAATATTAACACCGAAACTATTAAAAAGTTAATCCCTCCAAAAAAGTTAAAGAATTGCAAAGGTTCCTTGGTTCTGTAAACGTATACCACAAATTCATAGACAAGTACGCTAAAATTAGAGCCCCTCTAAATGAGTTGTTAAAAAAAGATGCTACTTGGGAATGGTTAAATGTCTGTTAACAATCATTTGAATTGCTTAAAAACGCATTAATTTCTAGGCCTATTTTAAAATTATTCAATCCTAACCTCCCATGCCTTGTCTATACTGATGCCTCAAAGGAAGCAGTAGGTGCTGTCTTAAAACAAATGGATGAAAAGGGGAACATGCATCCCATTGCGATCCCCTCGAGACAATTAAGGCCCTACGAGCAAAACTACGCTATTACAGAACTGGAATGTCTAGCAATAATCGATGCCCTCGACAAATTCCATTATTGCATTCACGGAAACCCTTTTACAATACACACCGACCATGCCTCCTTAGTATGGCTTAAGAAGGTGAAGCATTTAACAGGTAGATTATTCAGATGGTCACTAAAATTAAGTATGTATGATTATACTGTAAAATATAACAAAGGATCCACCAATTTTGAAGCAGACATGCTTTCAAGAAATCCCTTTTTTTCTGTAAATCCCCATAACCATTTATTAACGTCAGATGAAATTAAGGAACATCAACAATTAGATAATATAAGAGGGCCTAAATTTCAAAAAGTTTATGACATTGTAATAATTCACAAAAAGGGTTTTCAAAAAATTGTAGTATCTTTCTCTTTCAGAGAGAAAATACTAATAACTATCCATACACAATTTGGCCATCCAGGAATCCAAAAAATGCTAAACTTAATTTCCCCACAATATTACTGGAGCAGCATGACACACGATATCACACAATTCGTCAAGCATTGTGAAGTTTGCCAACTAAACAAAAAATCCCACCAATCTAAAATTGGTCTTCTTGAGGCCTTACTACCCGCAGAACTACCCTTCGATATAATATCATTAGATTCAGTAGAAGGTTTTAACTATTATAATTCATCAAAAAGGTATATGCACATAGCTATTGATAACGCTACTCGTTATGTTTGGGGTTTTGCCTCTAAAAATGTTACAACTGAAGTCTACATTAATATTCTTAAACATATTTTTAATATTTAGCTTCCCTAGAAAATTTTAACGGATAGGAATGCTGCTTTTAAAGCGTCTAAACTTCGTAAATGGATACACAAACAGAATGTAAAAAAATTACTTACTTCTTCTCATAGACCACAGTGTAATGGGAAAAATGAGCGTGTGAATCAGTCAATTTGCACCCGACTAAGACTTAAAGTAAATTCTACCCCTTCAAACGTCCCATGACCCAAAATTCTGCAGGAAGTAATTAATGAGTACAATACACTGTAAAAAATTTTGGTCTCGAATTACGGTGGTTATACCGTCAACTTTGTGACACTTCCTTTTACCGTAATTTTACTGGACGGTATATATACCGTAAAATACTTAAAGTACATGTACCGTAATTTAACTGAACATAAATTTAAATATTTTGTGGTATATGTACCGTAAAATATTTAAAGTATATGTACCGTAATTTAACTGGACGGTATATGTACCGTAAAGTATTTAAGTACATGTACCTTAAAAAAATATCGTTACAGCATATATACCGTAAATTATATGTAAGGTATATGTACCGTAAAAAATATTTTTACAGCACAGATACCGTAAATTAAATGTACGACATATGTATCGTAAAAAATATTTATACAACCTATATACCGTAAATTTAATGTGCGGTATATGTACCGTAAAATCATTTGTAATCAGTATGTGTACCGTAAATGAAATATACGGTATATATACCATAAAAATACAGGATGATCCAAAAAAAAAAACCCTCCCACATTTGACAGGTTAAAAAAAACAAAAACGACTCTAATGAGAAACTTATTTGTTAAAAATATAGAATAGATATGACGAGAGTTTAAAATGACTATTTTTCAGGAATGACTTCTGGAAAGTGTCTTCCATTGCGAGCAATATAGATTTCAAGACGATGTCTGGAATCTATCATCACGAACGCATCGTCTTGTGGGAGAATTGCTACTTCTACTCTCTTGAGGTGAGAATGAATGAAGGTCTTGTCTCAAGCAGAGGTAGCCGCTTCCACAAGACATAATATGTTAGGGGATGATATATTTCAGATATTGTCTAGAAATTTATATTGCTTATAATGGATAACACTTACCAAGCATCATTTCTAAAACATAGTCATTTTAAACTCTTGTCATACCCATTGCATATTTTAAAACAAACAAGTTTCTCTTTACAGTCCTTTTTTGTTTTATATTATCCTGTCAAACATGGGATATTCTTATGTGTTATTCTGTAATCAGAATCGACGAATATACATGGTAAGCACAAGTCTCACTCTTATAAAAACTTATTTTGGCGAGAAATATTAGATATTTGAGAATACATTTAAGGTATGTGCCTGCCTCAAAATCGTGATTTTTCTGAAAATTTTCCCATTTTTTTTATTAGCTTATTTTATTGTCTATACATTCAAGATTCCAAAACTGTTTTATTTTTGTTTCTACGATAATTAGAAGCGAAGTTATTGCGCAAATAGTAAACCGGAAGTGGAATTTCGGAGACAGGAAGTGAGCGTTTAAAGAGCTGTAAAAATGTAAACAATGAATTTGAGCTATTATTTTAGCACTTTTACACAACTTAAAACTAGAAATCTTTTTTTAAATATGCAGTAAAGTTTCCTGTATTTGTTTTTTACTAGTTTATTTGTATTTGGCAACAGATTTTTCACTTATTTTTGAGTTACAGAACGGCAACGGTGTAACCTCGAGATCGTTGTTTACATCTTTTTTGCTACAGCGTGCTATCATTTTCAGTGATTTTTATTTCTTAATTCCTGCTTTTTATATTATTTTGAGGTTTATTTTATTGATTTCTTATTATAAATTCTTCTCAAATATGCCGAAAGCTCGGTCTAAGAAAGCAAAAAAGCGTACGTTTCACGGAAATCAGCACACTACTACTCGAAAAGAAAATACTGCATTACCCGATAATGAAACTGCAAGCTCATCGAAACTGAAGATTTTCGACAGTTTTGATGTCAAAGATGCTGAAGTCCAATCATTAAAAGGTAATAGGATTATAAATTTAGAAACCTTGATCAGCATTTTCTCTGTCCTTTGCTGCCCAAATTGTTTTACAACAGGACTGAAACTGAGTGAAGATTCCAAAGAAGGACTTTGCTCCAACTTCAGTTTAACTTGTGACTGTGGTTTTATTACTGGATTTACATCAACCCCGAAAGAAGAAAAAAAAAGCTCCATCAACACTTTATTCACCTTTGGAATGAGGCTAATTGGAAAAGGGTATTCAGCTGGCAAAAAGTTGTTCTTCACTTTGAATTTGCCATATATTTCAAAAAGCACATTCAGACAGCATGAACTGAAGGTGTTGCAAGCAGTACAAGTTGCTTCTGAAGAAAATATGAAAACAGCTTCCGAAGAAGTAAAAAAGTTAAAAAAAGGCAAAACTTGTGGTGTGTCAGTAGATGGAACATGGCAACGAAGAGGCTATATGTCACTAAATGGCTGTGTCTCAGCTATTTCTGTTGACACAGGTAAAATTGTAGATATTGAGGCGATGACACAATATTGCAGAATGTGTGAGACAAATTCAACAAAAAGTGATCATTTGTGTTCAAATTATAAAGGATCCTCAGGAAATATGGAAACAATTGGGGCATATAGGATTTTTGAAAGATCTGTGAGGAAACGGGATCTCCAATATACCGAATACTATGGAGATGGTGATTCCAAGGCTTTTACGAAAGTAAAAGATATTTATGGAGACAATACAGTCACAAAATTGGAATGTATAGGTCATATACAAAAAAGAGTAGGGTCACGGCTGAGAAAATTAAAAAAAAATACTAAGGGACTTGGTGGAAAAGGTAAATTGACGGATAAATTTATTGATAAATTACAAAACTACTATGGGATTGCTATCCGCAGCAATGTTGGCAACCTAGAAAATATGCAGTCTGCTGTTATAGCTGCTTTTTTTCATTGTTGCTCTAGCAACAAAAAGCCCATGCATGGACAATGTCCAGAAGGACCAGACAGTTGGTGCAAGTATAAAAAAGCATTACACGAGGGGAAAAAGTTTACAGAAAACTCACCGGGTCTCCCAGATTCTGTTATAAAGACTGTAAAACCTTCTTACCTCGAACTGTGTGATAAAAATTTGTTGAAAAAATGCTTACATGGAATGACACAAAATAATAATGAGTGTTTCAACAATGTGTTATGGAGTGTTTTGCCGAAAGAAACATTTGTTGAGCAAAAAACATTGTTTTTAGGGACCCACATTGCAGTCTTATTGTTTAATTCTGGATATTTGGGATTAATACCTGTATTTAAGCTGCTAGGAGTGGAAGTTAACCCACAAACATTGAGAAACTACATGGGATTTGATATAGAGAGAATACAGAAATCGAAGCGACAGTCTTTGCCTTCAACAAAACTATTTAGAAAGAAACAAAAAGCCAGAAAAAAGGCAAGATTAGTTAAGAACGAAGAAAAAGAGGGATTGACTTATAAATATGGAGAGTTTTAAACTTCTAAAGTAAGTACAAACATTTTTGTTCTGCGTTAAAATTTTTAATCTTATTTTCTGAGAAATTTTATTTTTCGTTATTTTCCTTTGCGATAAATGTAATTTTTCAAAATGTTTTTATGTTATTGACTTGAAATTTTGCCAAAATGTTTTATTCATTCCTAGCTGTGTTATGAACTAAATTATAAACTCTGTGTATATATTTGAATTTTTAATTAATTTTTTCCTTGAAAAGTTAATTAAAAAAAAAAAAAAAAAAAAAAAAAAAAGCTTCTTACAAAGTTTGGAATATTTCAATAACTTTTAGTGGTATTCCAAACCTTTTGGTTCATAACACAGATAAACATGTTAATTATGTACTGTATCAAAATTCTTTTAATATATTTAGTAGAATTTGTTACAAGGGGTTTAACGTAAATGCAATTTTTCTCCAAAATTTTGTCGGTCACTGCCTTCAACAAAAATAATTCAGAAAAATCTGAAAAGCAAAAAAAAAGGCAAAATTAGTTAAGAATAAAGCTAAAGATGAATTGACCTACAAATGCAGTGAGTTTTAAAAGTCTAGAGAGGGTAAAAAATTTTCTGCTGTGCATTAAAATCTTTAAAGCCGTTTTCTGAGAAACTTTGTTTTTCGTGATTTTCCTTTGCGATAATTGTCATTTCTCAAAATGTTTTTAAGATTTTCACTTGAAATTTTGCAAAAATGTTTTAAACATTCCTATCTGTGTTATGAACCAGAAGCTAAGCTCTGTGTATTTATTTAATTTTTTTTATTAATTTTTTTCCTTTGAAAAAGTGATCGTTTTAAAGAAATTTTTGAGTTTTCGCACAAAAGTTGGAATATTTCAATAACTTTTAGTGGCACTGAAAATCTTTTGGTTCATAACACAGATAAATGTGTTATTCATGTACTGTATGAAAATCATTGCACAATATTCATTAGAATTTGTTAAAGGAGGTTTGGCGTAAGTGCAAATTTTCACTAAAATTTTGCTAAAAATCACCTAAATTTCCAAAATTAATGAAAATGTTGTTGAAATTTTGTTTAAATTAACAGTTTTATGTCCCATTTTATCTAAAAACATGTGTGTTTCATTAAAATTTTACATATTTCAAAAAAAGTGCCCCGAAGGTAGGCACATACCTATCTTGATAAAAATTTTAGTAAAACCATTTGCAGATCATCAAGTTGTGCAATGATATGCATGCTGGTAAAAAACAATACATATATATATATATATATATTATTTTTCATAAATATTAAATTTTCTGTATTTCTTAAGAAATATTTTTTTCTTTTTGTTTTTTGTCATTACATACAATTGTTCAAAAAAAAATTATGGTAAAATGTAACTAAAAACAATGAATTTGAATTATACTTACATAGCTGCCAATTACTACACCTTTTCTACATTTTTTTTTGTACCACTATTTTAAAATAGTTATTGCTGTCACATTTCAGATTTAAATATACAGCGAAAATTATTATTTTAAAATAGAGGTATAAAGATGTTGTAAAAGTAGTATGCACTTAGTGAATTAAAAATAAAAATCACAAAAAAGTGTTTACATTTGTGACCGCTATGATAATGTGAGATGATCTCTGATAAAATAAAATGCTAATATTAAATTACTTTCTTACATTTCTATAAATTATTAAAACTAAAAATAATTAATTGATATTATATTATTTTTAATAAATAGTAACAATTTATTAAATTTTATTAAATATTAACAAATAATTCAAGAGTACTGACTGCCGAAAAATTATTTCACACTTCTTTTGTTGTTTCACAGACATAATTATAAAAACTAAAGGATCAGAAGGGCGTGAAGAGAATACAAATCACATACACTTTCAAAAAATAAAGTAAAATTAATAAAAGTGGTCAAAATTATACATATACATTAATATTCTTGTTACTTACTTGGAAATTGGGATTTTTATTTTTATTTTCTCAACATACAAATGTAAAATTTCTTACATTCATTTAAAAGTTTAAGAATGTCACTGTCTAGCAAATCACCACTTTTTAATTTTTTTTTTATGGAAATGTGCTATTATATTATTCTATATTGATATGTAATTTATAGCTTATAATCTTAATAACAAACTTTAATTCTCCCTACAGATCAAGAAAAGTAAAAACTAGTTGTCGTGGGCAAAATTGCCTATAACGCGAAAAAAAGTTAATAAAAAATAAAAAATATATTTTCCTTCCAAATATTTAAATAGTCAAGACTAAATTTATACATTCATGCTTAAAAATAAGTTTAAAATTGTATTAAAACTTCGCATTGTTAAGGAGAGGGTTTGAGAATCATATTAAAACTACAAATATAAATATTTTAGAACATTTACAAAATAAATGAATATCATTATGATTCAGACATATTTAAAACAAGCAATTAAAATATAAAAAGATATTTATTACAACGATTAAATTACATTAATACACTATATCATGATGCATTGTTTTAATATTTATGTATACAATTTATTTTCTTCTACACAGTGTGTCATTTACATTTATATAAAAATTCCAATAGTTTTGCCCACTTGCTGCATTTTGATTATCCGCCAATTGATTATTTGTAGTTTGTACCACACACAGGGTTGACCAACATCAAGTACCTTAAAGAAAAAGATTCATTCAATATGGGTATAAGCATTAAAATATATTATCGAAAAAAATACAAAAGTAATTTGTAGAAATGGTTTCACAAAATCACCTTAAGAGGTTATTTCAATATTCACAAGAAGGAACAAGAATGCTAATATTAATCCTATGGGAGCGTTATTTTCAATTTTCTCGCTTTGATTTTAATATATATATATATATACATATATATATATATATATACATACAATAGATGATCTACTGGGCTACTTTTCATTTTCCTATTTTAGTTATAGATTTTGTATATATATTTGGGTAGTTTCAATTTCCAAACCAGTTCTGTAAATGAAGGAAAACTAAAAAAAAAGTCTAAAACTAAGATCTAAAAATTAAAAAACTACCGCAGGTACATCGCCCTCAGTTATCCTACACAGAAATTACTAAACAATATTTATATCCATGTTAAATATTATAAAATAACGCTCCCATAGAATTTACATTAGTGTGTTCGTTTCTCCCCATGACTAGTGTGGTACTTCCCATGACTCTTAAGAACCTACACCAGTCCCGTGACTAAATGTCAATATTTAATGTTAAATTCACGGGAAAATTTCTTAGAATTTTCTAACTTGTATTTTAGTATTTTTACTTTTTACTTTTTTTTTTTTTGGATGTGAAATTTTAAATTGATATATATTGTTGTGTGTTTGTACTTTTTCAACTTTTGTAACCATTTCTTAAGGCGAAAATAGTTTAATTTTCAGAACTGCTTTCAAAGTAGAAGTATCTGCACATAAAAAAGTCCTTCCGGAAGTGCCGGGAGGAAAAGGTAGCTTTCATATACCTTATTTATTTATTTATTTATTTTAAATTATGTTATTCAAACATACGAAGCTCAAAATAGTGGAGTCCGATTATATAAGATTGAATACTCGTTTTTGGCAATACTGAATATTAATGGGAATTTTTATAAATTAGTTATCTTTTATTGAAGCTGGTTTTATTTTAAGCGATTTATAGGGTCTCCAAATTCCACGATATCATGAAGTATATGCCATTTTAAAAAAATATAATGGATAAAACAATCCAATGAGCTTGGTCGAAATCTTAATTCATGTACAAGCGCACACTCACATCGAAATCGATTAATATATACAAGGGCTGTCGCTGGCAAATTGATTAAAAAAAAAAATGTCATCCACATTAAAAATCCAAACTGCTATATCTCACGCGCTTTTTAAGGTAAAGACAAAGCAAAAAGTATTCCGTAATTCATTATTAATATCAAACACTTTAGAAAGAATCTTTCCTCAATTTCAAAATTTTTCTTTGTACATCATTATACATTTAAAAGATTTTTGATAAACTTAAATGGACACCATTTTGAAACAAGATGGCATCTGATGCTGCCCAACGAACTCGGTCGAGCCATTTCTATGTACTATGTACATACCAAGTTTCATTCAAATCGGTTCATAAATAAGATAGTTACAGCGTGACAAAAATCATATATATATATATATATATATACAGTGTGTATCCAAACTATTGGGCAAAACTTTAAGGGGTGATAGTACACATCAAGACAAACAATAATGAACGGGAAACTAAGGGTCCCAAATTTCTTCCGAAGGAGATAGGCGCCATTAAAGTTTAGGGCCCAAAATTTCAAATAAACATAAAAAACGGAAAAATTTGTCGATTGATTTGCGGTTTTCACTAAAACTATTCTTTATGTCAGTATTTTCATCAAAATAAATAGTAAAGATAAATTTCAAAAAAGGCCGATAGGGGCCGCTTTAGACTTTGGAGTAACGAACAGTTATTTTTTGCCGTTATTTTTCGCATCTCATTAATGTTTTCGGAAGCTTAGACTTAAACTTAAATTTTGAGCTCAAAATATGAATAGTTGGGAGTGGTTAAGTAGCGCAAACTGAACTGTGTTTAGAGGTCGAATATCAAATGATTATAAAAAACGGAAAAATTGGTCGATTCGTTTGCGGTTTTCGCTAAAACTACTCTTTAAATCAGTATTTCCTCGAAAATAAATTAGAAAGATAAATTTTGAAAAATGTCGATAGAGGGCGCTTTAGACTTTGGAGTAACGAACAACTATTTTTTATGGTTATTTTTTGCATCTCATTAATTTTTTTTAGAAGCTTAGACATAAACTTGAATTTTGAGCACAAAATGTGAATCACTGGGAGTGGTTAAGTAGCGCAAACTGAACTGAGTTCAAGGGGAGGGGCAGGTTCAAATTTCAAATGATTATAAAAAAAGGAAAAATTAGTCGATCCGTTTGCGGTTTTCGCTAAAACTATTCTTTATGTCAATGTGTATGTAATATGTAAATGTTTATTTGAAAATAAATTTTTAAAATAACTTTCAAAAAATTTTGTTAGTAGGCGCTTTAAACTTAAGAGTAACCAACAGCTATTTTCAACCGTTAATTTTTGTATCTAATTAAATGCAAAATCTTAGACTTAAAGTTTGAGCTCAAATTCTGAATCGTTGGGAGTAATTAGGTAGCGCAAAAATGAACTGTGTTTGAGGTGGAGGAGGGGGGGGGGGGTAAATTTCAACTCCTGAACACAGTTCAATTTGCGCTTCTTAACCCCTCCCAATGATTCAGAATTCGAGCTCGAAATTTAAGTCTAAGCTTTTGCAAGTATTTAATTAGATACAAAAAATAACGGTCAAACATAGCTGTTGATTACTCTTAAGTTCAAAGCGCCCTCTAACGAAATTTTTTTAAATTTATTTTTAAGAAAATACTCACGGAAATACTGAAGAAAATTGCTTGCGGTTTTCTCTAAAGGAAAACCGCTAACGAATCAACCAATTTTTTTCTTTTTTTAGCACTTTCCAACAAAGCTGAAAAGTGCTTATGCATTCGGTTTGTCTGGCCGTCTGGCCGTTTGTCCGTCTGGCCGGATGGCCGTCTGTCCGTCTGTCCGTCTGTCCGTCTGGCCGGATGGCCGTCTGTCCGTCTGTCCGTCTGGCCGGATGGCCGTCTGTCCGTCTGGCCGTCTGTCCGGATGGCCGTCTGTCCGCGCTCTAACTCCCGTAAATATACTCGGATTGCTAGGAAATTTTTATGCGTTATTGAGGTTTACCCTAGCACGAACCCTACTGAAAATGAAGTATCTACCATGATTAGTTTATCTACAGAGAGAATCAAAAGTTTCCCATTACATTACGGCCTATGGGGAAAAATCGTTAATATACTCGGATTGCCATGAAATTTTAGGACGTTATTGACGTTTACCCTATCACAAGTCCTATTGAAAATGAAGTTTCTACCATGATTAGTTTATCTACAGGGCAAAACAAAAGTTTCCCATTACATTACGGCCTATAGGGAAAAATCGTTAATATACTCGGATTGCCATGAAATTTTAGGACGTTATTGAGGTTTACCCTAGCACGAACCCTACTGAAAATGAAGTATCTACCATGATTAGTTTATCTACAGAGAGAATCAAAAGTTTCCCATTACATAATAGATAATGGTAAAAGGGGAAATTGTGTGTGACATATTTTAAATATATTAAGCTTTTTCATGTATAATAAAATTTATATATGTCACTGAAGCTTAATATAAATTATACGTTACTGTCTTGCATAATATGAAGTACATAGCATTTACAGGGCCATGCAAAAGATTTCAAATAGTATATTCTTTCCGAAGTACCGTATATGTGTCCGATGATGGCTGATGGAGGGATGAAATGCATTTTAATTATGATATTCGCGTTTATATTTCGCTAAATATATGCACATTATATGGTGTGTATAAATGTCATAGTTGATTTATAGGGCTACCCAAAAGAGCTCACCAACGTTACTGAATATGAGTGTAAATTATTTAAACGTGGTTCTTAAATAAGCTATGCATTTTTACACTGAGCTGCATTCAATTTACTGAGAAATGTTTGCAGAATATAGATAAAGGGATATACAGGGCCACGCAAGGAATTCGGTACATGGACGCCTATGAATGATGATTTATGAGAATGTGATTTCAGTTGTTTTTAAAGGGTTTTAGTTTACAATAAATTTTAGCTTGATGCTGACATGTAATAAGGTACAATGTAAACTACAGGGCTGAACAAAAGTGTTGAAGTATGTTTCCATCTAATAGTATGAATTGCTGAAAAAAAAATTTCAAGCTACTGGGTATTTTCTTGCTAAGCTAAATTTTCCCATTATATGAACTGACATATGAAATACAGGGCTGTTCTAATGTACTGGAATGCATATTTGGGTATATTTGGCTATACATTATTATTTCCATAAATAACAAAGTTTTGTTAAAGATTTCATTAAGTGTTGGAAAGTGCTTCATAACTATGCTTAACGCATGATTTTTCTTACTCGTTTTATAATCATTTGAAATTTGAACTTGCCCTCCACTTCAACTCAGTTCAGTTTGCGCGACTTAACCACTCCCAGTGATTCAGATTTTGTGCTCAAAATTCAAGTTTATGTCTAAGCTTTTAAAAAAAATTTTATGAGATGCAAAAAATAACCACAAAAAATACTTGTTCGTTGCTCAAAAGTCTAAAGCACCCTCTATCGGAATTTTTTGAAATTTATCTTTATAATTTTTTTTTTTTTTTAAGAAAAGACTGATTTAAAGAGTAGTTTTAGCAAAAACCACAAACGAATCGACATATTTTTCCGTTTTTTATAATCATTTGAAATTTGAACCTCTGAACACAGTTCAGTTTACGCTACTTAAGCACTCACAACTATTCAGATTTTGAGCTCAAAATTTAAGTTTAAGTCTAAGCTTCCGAAAACATTTAATGAGATGCAAAAATAACGGCAAAAAATAATTGTTTGTTACTCCAAAGTCTAAAGCGCCCTCTATTGGCATTTTTTGAAATTTATCTTTACAACTTATTCTAAAGAAAATACTGACACAAAGAGTAGTTTTAGTGAAAACCGCAAATCAATCGACAAATTTTTCCGTTTTTTATGCTTATTTGAAATTTTAGTTCCTAAACTTTAATGGCACATATCTCCTTCGGAAGACGTTTGGGTCCCTTAGTTTCCTATTCAATATTGTTTGTCTTGATGTGTACTATCACCTCTTAAAGTTTTGCCCAATAGTTTAGGTACACCCTGTATATATATATATATATATATATATATATATATATATATATATATATATATATATATATATATGTCAACATTTGAACGGAGGGTGGTTTTGGGGTCTGGGGGTCATGATCGATGAAAATATACCAAAATTTTCCGGAAGTGCTTTTCTCCGGACGGTTGCAATATAGATAGCTTTTTACTTTTTCTAATGAAAGCTACCTAAAACTGTAACAAACAATTGAAAAAGTAGAAATGCACAATAAAATTTACGTACTGCACCCTGTGTGAAAAAAAATCATTTAAAAATATTAAAAGGGGGGGGGGATCTAAATAACAATACCATAGAATTAATATTTAGATTGAAAATTTCTTACCGAGCCTAGTGTAGGCTATGTGTTTAAACAAAAATGGAATTGTCGGAAATGAAATCCTTAATTTAATACATTCTCTCAACAATGCACACATTATCAAGTAATTGTTATTTATTCAGTTGAAATTTTGAAAATTTTTCTGATTGTTTACCATATCATTTTGAAACAAAAGCACGTGACATAATTTCTCATTTTTTTTTTTTTTTTTTTTTTTTTTTTTTTTTTTTTAATACTTTAATAGTTATTAAAAAGTGGGGTAATTTAAAATCGTTATAACTCGAAATATTATTTGTAGAATTTCTTTTCATTTATATAAACAGAAATATATAAGCTTTAATTCTGATTTAGGAATTTTAAAAGCATTAATTTGAATAAAATTAAAAAATATTTAAAGTAAAAAAATTTAAAAAAAAATGTATTTTTTTAAAATCATATTTTTAAAGTTAAATATATATATATTTTTAATTTGCTGAAGCAAAATACAATAATTACAACAACAAATAGACAATTATAAAAAAATTGAAAAAGTTTTTTTTCCAAATTTAAACAAGATTTTTTTTTAACCGCTATTGGATTAAAGTAATTTAAATACAAGAAATGGTGAAAAAACTCATGAAGAAAAAAAGCATTTTCACAGAAAGTCATTTTTATGAGAACGATTGCTTTGAAAACTAGATTTTAAAAAGAAACCAAAAAGAAAAAAAAAAAATATTTCTTGTTACAGTTAAAATAGAAACAAGGTTTTAAACGTAATTTTAAGCAGAATTTTTAATGTAATAAAACTGTTTAATAAAATTTGAATATTTTTGTTTCCCGCACCCCCTTAAGCACCGAAAGTTACAGGTCGCAACATAAAATTAGCCGCGAGTGGCATCTCGCGACAGTGAATCTGTAATTATAATGAAGGGTAGGGTATGAAAAAGAAGTCAATTAAAAAACTCTGTTTATTTGGAGAATGGAAGAGAGGTTAAAAAGTTTAAAAAAAATTCTAACTAGAAATAAGTAAAAAGCATGCGTTTAACAATGATAATACTGAGACGCTATTTTAGCTAGATTATGTGTGAGTTAAATGTACCTACAAATAAAATTATGCTATTAGTAATAACTAATAGTCATTATATTATTATTACCATTATGGGTTTGAAATATTACAAGAAATGTATCAAGCCTTTGATTTAAAAAAAAAATCAAATATCGACTTTGTGTTTGATTTTATTTGTTTTTCAAAAATTAAAATAAGAAACTATGATCGAGACTGTGCAATAAAAAATGCTGATACTCAGTCATATCCACTATTTTTTGCAATCACTATTCATATTGCAAGCCTTATAGCAGAAAGGTAAAGAATGGAGACGGGTGTTACAGATTTTCTTTTCTTCTTTGTAGATTATTTTTTCATCAAACATTTCTTTTGTTTTAAGTTATATTTAACATTTTATTACTGAATGCAAAAATGTGAGTTGGTTATTAACAGAACTGAATAAAACGCGTAAAATCATTAAAAGTAAATGTTTAATTAACGCTGCAATTGCAAAACATTTTACCTATGGATTATTTTTTGCCTCTGTAGTATCTGCCGCAGACAATCGAGAATTTTTTTTGGTACTGGGTATCCAAGTTCCAAGGGTTAGTTCCAAGTCTACTCCTCCATTATACTTCAAAAATGAAATTGGGTAGCCATATTCCTTCTCCATTCCAAATTTTCTGTTATTGAAAATAAACATATGTTATTTCTTAACGATTTAAATATACCAAATGAAAAAAGTCTTTATACCAGCCATTTTATTAATATATATCAATATTTTTTGTGGATTGCTTGTCAAAAACTGTGAAAACATGTTTTAATTCCAAAAATTTTTGAAGAGTTTGGACGATAATGACTACGAAAATAAATAAATAAATAAAATACCAGAGGAAGACCCCTAGCTTTTCCGTCATATTAAAATTACTCAATATCAAAAAGTAAATGTTTAAAAAAAAAAACCCGAAAATATAAAGACTATATTCTTATCATTCTCTAAGTAATCAATTTGAAAAACAAAGAAATCATACAAGGTTTTGACGTGTAAGAAACTAAATAGTTATACTGTAAATCAATGATTTTTACTGTTATTAATATTTTATCGCAAAAATTACGCAGGCTGATTTCGAAGATCTCAAATAGATGATAATTATAATTTACACTTCCCGTAAAACTTCTAATATTGAGAACATGTGATAAAATATGGATTGGTAGGTACACCTCTTTGTTTTAAGACAGGGGTGCAAAAGTCTTTGCGCCAGTTGCTCCTATGCTCTCACTACTAATTTTTTTTCGACTTGTATCATCTAATAATTTGTATAAATTTCTTGCGAGAATGCTATTAAATTTTACTCCGTGGTGAGTGATTGCCCCCCGCTGGTGCCTAGATTTTTGCACCAATGGTCTAAAATCTAAATATGTAAAACTGTAAATTTTGAATGTAAACTTACGTAATCAGGCACAATCAAAGCGAAATTTGGGGCGTATTTAAAAAAAAAAAAAAAATTTAATAATAGGCTCTTTCACAAAATCAGACATTTCATCATTATTTTTACCATCCAAATTAATAATAATAATAATAATAATAATAATAATAATAATAATAATAATAATAATAATAATAATAATAATAATAATAATAATAATAATAATAATAATAATAATAATTCACCAGAAAGTAAATTTTTAACACAAAGACTTAAATCCGATTCAATAAACTCTGTGTGCAAAAAAGACAAATTAAAATAAAGAATACTGCCCAGTTAAACTGATGGCATTGAGCTCACAGGCTACAAATACCAATTGTACATTAAAGCCTTATATTTTTAAGGGTTAATTCCGTTCGAAAAAAAATTAAGAAGGGGAAACAGCTCTCCCCTTTCCCCTTTTTTTATACTTAATCATTGAACCTCCTATACTATCAAAGACATGCTTTATCATATAAAAAATCTATATCCAAAATTCAGAGCAAATGAGATAATTTTTAATAAAAACCCATTTAGCATTTATATAATTTAAAAGGAGTTATCTCCCTCTTTTATACTTAACCATTAAACTTCCAAAACTATTCAGAGATTTTAACGAAATCTGAAAATTCTGGTTGAAAAACTCATTTATATAAATTAAGGGGGGGGGGAAATGAACCCCTGTTCCCCCTATTTATACTTATTCAATGAACACCTAATAACAGTCACGGAATCGCCTCATCAGAATGATCCTAATCTAAATTTTGAACGAACACTTAATTCTGCATGAAAATCCCATTTATATCAACTAAGGGGAGAGGCATGAGCTCCCCGTTCCCCCTCTTATACATATCGAATGAAGTCCAAAAACTAATCAGGGAAGCGTCTTGTCAGGATATACCTACATACAAAATTTCAAGTGAATCGGATATTTTTATCACGAGTTATCGCGTTACGCACGAACGAACACACAGAACGGACGGGCACATAAGCTCTCAGGCTATGATAGCCTGTGAGCTAAAAAGTATCACTTCAGAAATTTGACTTTAACTGGGTACTTTTCTTTTTCTAGAGAGGAGGGGGGGGATCAAGAAACGCCGTAATTCGCATTTATTCAGCGAAGTATTTGAATTATAGGCTACACATTTTTAATTATTTTTTAATTAGTTTAATGACACTTATAATCGTATAACATGCGGAATCACAAAATACCGAATCGACTATTTAATCAAACACTAGTTTTAATGACATTTAATTGACTTAAAATTTAATAAATAACCCAGTTTCTCACTAGTGAAAATATAAATACTGTAATAACACATAGATATGAGTTGCCAGTGAATTTTTTTAATCAGATTTGCAAATATGCCAGCTGAATTTTAAAAGGGCCATATCAACTGGTTTATTGATTTACATTGACTTAATTTCCTCCCCCCCCCCTCTTTTTACTGTGTTCTATAAAATTAAACAGGACGATGACTCTAATTTTAACTCGGAAGGACGCGCGCAGGGCCTAAAAGACCCTGAGTGCGTATGGTTTTTACAATTGTAACCACTAATTTTTTAAAAGTAATCTTCAACTTATTTTATCACAAAATTTGTATGAATTGTTTCCGTCTAAATAAAGTAGTTGTTATATTTTGATTTTATTGGTGACAAAGTTAAAACCATTCAAACACTGGGTAAGGGCGTGTTCTCCCGGGTTAAGAGCAATCAATGCACAAGTCTTTTTTTATAAACATTTAAAACTAAAAAAGTCTTAATATAAACACCATTTTCTCACTATTTTCAAAATTAGTATTATGAATGGAATGTGCATGAATATGCATGCTTTTAAATAGCAACTAAGGAGCAAAACAATCATAGTTTAAAAAATATATATGTATATCTTTGTTTAAATCAGATTCTTTTTATTTAAATCAGGTTTTTATGATTTTTTTCGTGTGTTAATATACTATGTTTTCAAACTTTAATTAATTAATATTATTCAAGTACGGGATATATTAGTTAGTACTAGTTCTAATATTAGTAATAAATAGTACTAATATTTATTATAATATTAGTTAGTAATGGAGAATGGGATAGAATGGGATAGAAATTTTTCCTCATTACGTATTATTCTAAACATCAATCACAATACTAGATGGAGGCAGTGGCGTAGTTAGTGGGGGGCAGGGGGGGGCGGTCTAACCCGGGTGTCACCCAATATTTATTTGAAAATAAATATGTATAATCTTACACCATTGGGAAAAAGAATTCTGAAATAAAATTAAATTTCTAGCGTACGACGAAATAGAGTTAATTTTCTTTTCTAAAAGAAGTTGAAATTTTATGCAGACTGGTGTGTTTAAATAAGATATTTGCACCAGAGAACAAAAATCTAACCTATCCAACGAGTGGATAACAAAAGCAAACTTTAAATGAAAGAATTTTCTTTGACATACAGACACCACATTGATATAAGCGGATTATGGGTTAAGTAAAAATTCGCCCCTCTGTTTTTTTTTTTCTCAATGCGGGGCAAAAGGTAAATGAGAAATGATATGGCCATTTGTTATAATAGCGTACAATTGTGAATGAAAAAATATAACGGATCGGTGTGTGTGTGTGTGTGGGGGGGGTGACACCATGGTGGCTGGCGATAACACAATTTACATCCGCTCTGGGTATCACCTATCCTAGCTAAGCCACTGAGATGGAGCAATGACAACCAAATCTTCAGTTGAAAAAAGTTGCTTTTCAGCATAAACTTCTATTTGTATAAAAAAAATTTTTATTAAAAAATAAATTTGCTTACTATAATTTTAAAATTTGCTGTATATTAATGACTTGTTTACCTGTAGCTGTAATAGTTCCCATCTTTAGAAAACCTAATATTATACATTATCCATAATATTAACTAAACTTAATGGCAGCACTGTTGTTTAAGCAGTTTAACATAAAAACAATAATGGAGGGGCGTGGGACAGTTTAGCAAAAGGAGGAATGAAATAAATCGAATTCCTTCTTTTGAATAAGATAAATGTAAATTACTAATATTACGCAAATATTCTAGTAAAAATGATTAAATTTAAAAGGAAATAGTTGAAATATTGAACAGAAAATATTCAAAATTTTATAGATGTCAGTTTGCTATTTTTAACGCAATTTAATCCAACACGCACATTTCAAAAACAAAGTAATTTATTTTCCAATTTTTATATAACTTAGCCAAAAAAATGTATAACATACTTTTAAGAAAAAACAATTTAAAACATGTATAGTTCAAATTAGTTATCTAATTATGTAAGTTAAAGGAAAACAAGAAATACAGCCGATTAACTTACTTAAATATGAATAACTGGATCTCAAGTTCCCCATTGCCCGAAATCAACGAACTGACGCCATTAGATTTGTTGGTTGGTGTGAGATGAAATCTTGCATCTCACATTTTTCATTACGTTCGCGGGCGTAATTGATTTCGTTTCGCCAAGCGTTGGCTCTGGTGCGCGCCTGTAAAGTTTGTTTTTACGCGATACATCGCTTTGCTGCTCGCCGATGCGAAGCGCGTGCGCAATAGTTCTAATCATCGCGGCTCTTTAAAGGAGGCGGTCAGCCCATGACGTTTTTCGATCACAGCAAATCGGAAATCGCTTATATTGTTTTAAGGGTTTTGATTTGTCTTTGATGTTTCGCCAACTTTTTAAATTTGATCAATGGATTTAAATATTTCGTTCGTTTACATGTGTACACCCCGTTAATTTTTAGATATTAAAAATTTCGTTAATTTGAATTAGAATACGTTTGGTGTTACTGCTGTCATGACGTGAATTTTTTTTGGGAGCGCAGGGCTTCGGGCCCGGTTCACCGGTCACCGTCCCTAGGATGAACGGCGAAGTTAATAAGTCCGCCGTCGCCTCTTAAGGCTCTTTGAATTTTAATAGTGTTATAAAATGTTTTTTTTTATTTCAAGTTCAAATTCAAGTACGATTATTTTAATAGGTTTTGTACTGCTCCTTACGTCTATGTGAAATTCTATTCAAGATAAACTTTTTTTTAAAAATTGAGAAATCGTTACGGCAATTCGGTGGCCATAAGGTGAAGATCTTTCTTCCTTTTCACGATGGATTTAATAAAGAAGATAATGTTACTGAAAAGTCTACTCATCACTTTATTTTAAACACAACAAAGTAAGATCATTTCATTTTATTATTTTTGTTTCAACTGCTTACCTAAAAGAACCATAGCGGCTATTGCAAAATAGCTTTTAAACGCAATGTACGATTTTAACGGCCTAATTAGATCATTTACAATTCCATTATCTAAACCACCCATTATTAATACGACATTTGGTGCCGTAAAAGCAGTTGCTCTTTTAATAAAATTTAATTTAATTGCTATTTTATTTGAAGAAATAAAAAGTGAGAATTATAAGATTTAGTATACTTACAAAGAAGAATATATTTCGCTACTAAATTAATATGACAAGTTCAATATTTAGAAACTTAACAATAGTATTTGTTTGAACGATTCTTTAGATTAGATTGAATTTCATGATGAAAAATGGTTATATTCCATTAATTCTATTTAAAGAATTGTATTTTAATGTTTGATTCTTAATGGCTCATTGAAGAACGTTATTCTTCTTTTGAATGATTAGTTGAAAAATATTTTTAGATTAATCATCGTTTTTGGAAAATAATAAGTTTGAAATATTTTGTGTTGTTGTTCTCAAGAACATTCTTTTTATTATTTTAAGAGGCTATGACTTTGGGTTTTCAAATTTTATGGCACTATTAAATTTCAATAAATAAAAAAAAAAAATAATAATAATATCTATATTTGGTTTTAGAGAATGAAATATTGAAGTATTCTTGTAATATGGTCATTGTGCTGAGAAAATTTATATAAAATAAAAGATTAATATTTTTTCTCTTAAGCTGAAATTCTTCACAAGATTTCGTAGCAGTCTATTTCCTACATAAATTTTTGAAGATTTTATGCTTATACATAAAATTTTATGTTCTACACATTTTAAATCAAGACATTTTCAACAATAATTTAATGCAGATTTTCTCATAATTGACTCATTGATTTGTTCTAATGCCATCTGAACTGTAATATTCTCAATTTTAATCATACAGTTTTGCTTAGTGATAGGATGAACTGGAGTCTACAAGGTGAAAATTTGTGAAATTAAGAAAATTTTTGCATTTATTTTATACTTGTTCTCAAGTTGTTCAGTTGTCAGTTGATGTCTCAAAATTGTTTGTAAAGGAACTCTCAGCTTATATTATATTTAAAAAGTTATGTTGCTTCAATATTTTTTATTTCTATGATAAACTGTATTTATTTCAAGTTAAGAATTTTCACATCATCATCTCTTATGGAGTAAATGACAGCTTTTCACCAACTATATTCTCATGTTGCTCTCTAAAAAGGAAAGAAAGCAGCATTATTTATTTTTTTTTTATTCTTGAGAAGAAGTAGACATGGGGCTTCTTCATTCCTGTTACTGATATAATATCTCATCATATATATATATACATTAAATAAACAAATCCTTACAGTTTTACACAGCTATATTAAAAAGAGTTCTTGCATTCCTCTATAGTAATCTTAACTATGTGTCGCTATTCATCATATTTTTTTTAAAGAAAAACACTGTATCTAAGTATTGCTCTAAGATCATATAACTTGCTACCATTGTGAAATATTTACCTGCAATAAAATTTCTGCTTCATTTTCAACAATTCCTGTAATGAAGAAGTTGGACATCCACTTATGTGTTGTATCCATTTGTGTTGACCTCTTCTCTAATGATGTCATGGTTGATTATTTTACAGTGGAAGATAAATATTATAATCCCATTCTTGTCTGAAAAATTACTGTTTCATATTAACTCTATTAAAATTTATGCTTCATTTTCAACTTTGAAGTGAATGATGAAAAAGAGTCATGAGCATGTTAGTGTAACATATCCTTGCAATGCCTGATTCAATTTTATATTCCTCAAGGTTTGTTTGTAAAGCTAAAATATTCCCCAGCAAGCACAATTATTTTCTCTAGTAACTGTATGGCTAGACTTGATTATAGAAGATTTGTTGATGGGCCTTTTCTTTTGTAAGATGTATTATCCTTACTGAGGGGAATGGTTCACGTATCTGCTCCTAGAAATCAGTTTTGCTGTTTTTGAAAATTTTCTTTTTACTTTACTAATTTTTTACAAATGAAGATTTTAATTTATTATGGAAAATTATAAAGATCACTTACCTTTAATATATATGTTGATTTTACAGATGTTTCATTAGAGATACCTGCAGTTACAAAACTTGATATACAGGCATTCTCAAGATTTCTTTATTTATTGCCTAAATTCCCCATATTCTTATTATTGCCATTATGTTTTATTTTTAGATATACCCAAAGTCTCTAAATTTCATGTTGTCATATGCCTCAGTTTTTAAACAAAAATACAATGAAAATTTTTTATAAAGAATTATTATTATGAAGAAATTTGAAATTCAAGTTATTTTACATACAAAGTTATAAAAATAAGAAAAGCACAGTTCTTAGTACTATTTAACAGCGCCTTTTTATAAAGAAGTGTTCCATATGGTGGATCTTCAAAATTTACTAAGAAATTCAAAGAAGTGCTTATTGCTATCATCAATTGTGTCAACTACCTTACATGTGTCTCAATTATTTTTCTTTTAATATACAACTAGTGTGTCTTCAAACGCATCATCAGTTCTCATCATTAGTGTTCCGTAATTCATCTGTGTAGTGCTTTCGAAAATGGTTCCTAAAAGCTAGTGAATTAGTTTCAAGTAAATGATGTACCAAGATGTTGTGTTGTCGCCCAATATTTCTTGACCAATTTTGTATATGATGTCTATCGAATTTTTAAAATTGATTCCTCTATGTGTATCATTAGAGAATACCACATAACTTACAACATTGTCCACAACTTTTCCTTCTTAAAAAGATTTTAAGGTAAATGGAAAGACTACTTACATGATATTGACTGTGTGTATTTTGACTTGTTTATCAACAGCTAATGATGAACTCTTCATGCAAACTGCAATGATAGCTTTAGGGAATTAAAAACTATTTTGATCCCAAGAACATTAATGTTATCTTTTGCAGTCATACAATTCTTTTATATATATATATAGTATATTTATCCCTTTTACACAAGGTATCAGTGGCCTTCAAAGGAGATCTATGCCCCCTGAAATTTTGTGTAATAGCATCAAAATACAGAGTGTTTATTTGATATACTTCCTTTCAACTTTATGTGTTTACTTATGTTAAATTAATACTTTATATTTACTTTTACAGATCTGATGGCAAAATTCAGTACCTTGGAATTTGTTAGTCATTTTTGTAAGCCTGGTATTTAATAATTCCTATGATGATTTCAACAAATAGTGTATTTCCTACATAATTTTTATTTATTTTTTGCATGAAATATTCTATATAAAGAATTTTATGTGTATTATGGTACACTTAAAATTTCAATTTTCCCATGATAGTGTCAAATAATTACTCAGTCTTTCGGTGTGTATGAAAGCATTTTTTTTTTTTTTTTTTTTTCTGGGGATCCCCACCCAACCCAACCCAAATACCCACTTTGTCAACAAAACCATGGTTTTTACACGTATTTGAAGATTGTATCAAGTGATAGTGTAAGTTTTAAAGAATGATATATATTGAAAATGTTTATTGAGTAAATAATGCAAATTTTTCTCAGAAATATTTATATTAAAGGTGTTTGTTGATATTACTTTTACAACAGATGTTTTCATTAGGCAATGAAAAGTTGGTAAGAGTAAATAAATCAACAGTGAAACACTTAATTTCAGACATGTCTTTCATATATATATACTATATAGTTGCAACTAGCTTAGCTATCTGTGTTTTATATTTTCGGTAGTCATTTAGTGCACAATTTGATTGCTTGTATCATGTGAAATACAGCTGGATAAGTCCATTACATGTTTGTTACTAAATAAAAATGAATATATTATTTAAAAAATAATAATAATAATAACTTATTGTATATTTAATACTGGCCAGTCTATATTTACAGGAATGACAGTCTATATTTGGAGTGATCACAGTTTATGTTTAGAGTAATGACCGTAAATACTCTAGTTTAAGAATACTAAATAAGTTATAAGTCCTAGGCAGTCAAATACTCAAGGTATTGTGACATTTATTGCTTGTAAAATGCAACTTTCTTTTTGGTACCAATTGAAATGTTTGATGTGATCTCATTTTTTTATATGCTAATATTGATTTTGTTTAGCGTTTATACTTAAGTATTTTGATGAAAATTTATATGAGATCTTAATAGAAGAAATTGCCATAAATTGTGAAAGTTGGCATTTTTATGTGTATTTATGGTATACATTTTTATACTGGCATTGTAATTTTTAATGTGCTATCTACATTTATGATGTATACTTTCTCTTTTCTCTCTCTTCCCTTTTGGTCACCATTACGAATGACTATTTGCAACAATTTAATTATTGGCTATCAAAATTTTGATTTTCCCATCCTGATGTAAAAAATTTTTTTTTTACATCTGTCTGGCACATCAAAATTTTATTTGACGTTGGGAGGTATTGTGAGATGAAATCTTGCATCTCACATTTTTCATTACGTTCGCGGGCGTAATTGATTTCGTTTCGCCAAGCGTTGGCTCTGGTGCGCGCCTGTAAAGTTTGTTTTTACGCGATACATCGCTTTGCTGCTCGCCGATGCGAAGCGCGTGCGCAATAGTTCTAATCATCGCGGCTCTTTAAAGGAGGCGGTCAGCCCATGACGTTTTTCGATCACAGCAAATCGGAAATCGCTTATATTGTTTTAAGGGTTTTGATTTGTCTTTGATGTTTCGCCAACTTTTTAAATTTGATCAATGGATTTAAATATTTCGTTCGTTTACATGTGTACACCCCGTTAATTTTTAGATATTAAAAATTTCGTTAATTTGAATTAGAATACGTTTGGTGTTACTGCTGTCATGACGTGAATTTTTTTTGGGAGCGCAGGGCTTCGGGCCCGGTTCACCGGTCACCGTCCCTAGGATGAACGGCGAAGTTAATAAGTCCGCCGTCGCCTCTTAAGGCTCTTTGAATTTTAATAGTGTTATAAAATGTTTTTTTTTTATTTCAAGTTCAAATTCAAGTACGATTATTTTAATAGGTTTTGTACTGCTCCTTACGTCTATGTGAAATTCTATTCAAGATAAACTTTTTTTAAAAATTGAGAAATCGTTACGGCAATTCGGTGGCCATAAGGTGAAGATCTTTCTTCCTTTTCACGATGGATTTAATAAAGAAGATAATGTTACTGAAAAGTCTACTCATCACTTTATTTTAAACACAACAAAGTAAGATCATTTCATTTTATTATTTTTGTTTCAACTGCTTACCTAAAAGAACCATAGCGGCTATTGCAAAATAGCTTTTAAACGCAATGTACGATTTTAACGGCCTAATTAGATCATTTACAATTCCATTATCTAAACCACCCATTATTAATCCATTATTAATACGACAGTTGGTTGGTTTGTAAATACGAAACTTATGCTGCTACCCGTAAAGAAGGCTTTTGCCTCGAAAATCTGACATCATTACTTCGGCCGAAAGCAAACTTTCACGCTCTGTATTATCTTGCCTATAATCAGACATTTTCAAAGAAAATGTTTTGCTCAGCCAATATTTACGATGGCTTTACTAGAAACAAGAATGATATATTAACTTTTTTTAGTAGGTGCTGTGCATATATAACATTATTCTTTCAGGGGGGGGGGGGGAGGGTCTGACACATGATATCGTAAGATGTCTCTAGGGGAAGGGGGGATTTGCCATTTGATATCGATATCATTTTTGACCCAATTATAATTATCTCTTTTTCTCTGTAATGTGGTATTTTGTTCAAAGTAGTACATTATCTTTTTTTTTTTGTTAACTATTTTTATTTGAATAAAGCGATATTTTATTAAATTATCTTCAATTGAATCAATAAAGTTTGCGAAAAATAAATTTAACCCGTTTTGTATGTTAATCAAAACAAAAGAACTAAATTCTAAACATCAGTGGTAGTGTTTGCATCAAAATTCCACTGATGACCACTGAAGTAACCTGGAAATATCATTCAACATCTAGTCTGAATAATTTATCCAAGCCGGACTGAAGAGAGATCGGGGGAGGGGGGATTGTCTAAGGTTTGAAGACATATGGATGAGACTGTGAATTAACTTAAACTGTCTAAATGGTTTTTAGTGTTTAATTTTCCAAAATTTGGAGGGGAGAGATTGAGTTACCGAATGAGAGACCTTTTTAACAAAAATAACAGTCTTGCCATATCAGTGTTGAATTAATGGGGTGCCCCAGAGGAAACCCCCCCCCCCGGTGCAATGAAATGTCTCCCCCCCTAGAAAAATAGAGTTATTGTGTTTTCACTGGGGAAAAAGTTTCATTTTTCCACCCCCCGGAGCCAAAGAAGTCCCTCCCGGAGAAAAGTGTCTGAATTCAATACTGAGCCGTATGGCGAAAGAGCGTCGAGTGAGATAGGTTCTAAAATTTTGATTTGCGATTTTTAGAGTTTTTGAACTTCACCACCTTTTTAAGGATTAGATCAACAGAATTGTTAATTACGAAATTCCTGAGCTCATCGAGATTGGGGTCTGAGTTCGATAAAATTCTAACAACGTAAGCGAAAAAGATGTTTGAATTTTAGTTATTTATGAGGTTGGTAGAGGAAAGAGGACCGGTGTTTGCAATTTTACCGGTGGTTTAAGCGTAAATCTAAGCCAACTGACTGTTTGGTATTTTATTTTTTTTTCTGATAAGGATGTATTTTTTTCTAGTTTTATGATAATTTTATCTAAATTTTGAACGTGGGGATTCGCGGGGGATGGGTCTTTATAGGCCCCAAAATTTCACCATCTGAGCACACACGATACGTTACACCATATCATTTTTTTTTTTTTTTTTTTTTTTTTTTTTTTTTTAACAGACAACTTACTAGCCGCCGATCTTCATTATTTGAGAGAGGCGACGTTCGATACATTAGAATTGTAGAGAACGTGAACATGCGTGTTACTGGTGTGTCGCTGAATAAGGAAAAAGAAAAAGGTAAAACGCTTCGTGTTGCCCAGCTTGGAGTTTTCAAAAAATAAGCAGTACCATATTTCGGTGCTTCTCTTTATTTTACTTCATGAATAGACTCCACTTTGAAATTCCACCACGGAAAATTTTCAAATTGTATTATTAGATTCTTTTTGAAAGAACTTTTAATTTCAAATAATTTTTAGCTGAAAAATTTTTTATTTGTCATACCTAAAAAAATATTAATTATTAATGTCATAATTTTTAAACCCAAAATAAATTAATAAGAGAAATATATAATATTAAAGAAGTTTATTAAGAACTAATGCAAGTTAAAAATGTAATAAAAATACATGCAGAATAGTTACTTTCACTTAAAAATAGTTAAAATGTTACATACTTCTTTGTCCTGCACGTCCGGTATGAGGATCCAACTGAATGAAACACAAAGAGCATACACAAAGGTGAACAAACCCTTTTAACATATAAGAATATCACTGGTATATATATTCAATCGTACATAATATTACAATTCCAATGGCATGATTATGAATAAGTGATTAATTAAACTAATTTAAAATCTTAGAATTTCACTTCTATGAATTGTATAATTCTCCAATAAAAATTAAGGATGGATTTGATATCATTCAGTATGATAGATTAAAAGTTCCCACTAGAAAGACAACATCTATTCAGGCCGTCGAGAACCGTGACGGGCCCAGAATCGGTCCCCCCCCCCCCACACACTTACACAGACACGCAAGACACATAAAATGCATGTGAATCTTTAATAAAGCCTCGTCTACTTTGTAGACTACTTTAGTCATCTTTTATAAATTACATTATTTATTTTCTTGTAGTTAAAGATAATAATTATATATTCTAATAATTATCTATTCTTCTTTAATACTATTTAACAAAAGTAAATACAGTCCTTTCTCTTTTTTTATTGTTACATTATGGTATCCATAAAAATGATAATAAACAGTGTGTATTGCAGGATTTGTGACCCTTTGAGATTTTTGGACTCCAAAACAAGTTAACGGCTGCACTCCCCCCCCCCCATCTTCTCAGACCTGCGCGCATTTACCTAGCAACAACAAGAACATCGCTTGAGAAAATGCCGTACACCGAGGCGAGGATACCATATTTTCCCTTACTGAAATATAAAAACAATCATTTTATGGTATAAATACCGTTTATAATTGAAATAGCACAGAAATTGGTCATTTTATGGTATAAATACTGTTTATAATCAAAATAGCACAGAAAATGGTTTTTTTAAATCCTAATATATCTTAGAAATACGGTACTCATACAGTAAAGAATGATAACAGTAGACGTACCGTAAAATTTAGGTACATCTATTGAAATGTTATGAAAATTTTTACAATGCCGTTTTCCTTATTGAAAAATAATTATTTTACGGTATAAATACCGAGTTTTTACGGAAAAATAATAATTTTACTGTGTAAATACCGTTTTTAATCGAAACAGTACAAAAAACTGTTTTTTACACTTAATATACCTTAGAAATACGGTATTCATACCGTAAAGAGTGAAAATGGTAGAAGTACCGTGAAATTTACGGTACATCTACTGGAATTTTACAAAAACTTTTTACAGTGTAACACACCTCATTCGGTAACCAAGTACCCTCCTGCATATTTAATGTTCTGCCAGTTACCTTATCCATCAGTATTAGGCAATGGAAATTATTATCCCACTGTAGAGGAAGCCAGAAAAGAGGCTTTCCAAAGAACAAGTGAACATCACTTGAAAAATAAAGCCAGGTATGATTTAAAGTTTATGGAAGCGCCTTTTAAACCTGGTGACCTTGTCATAGTGGAATAATTTCATTATCCGAATACTCGGAAGTTAAGTCCGCCTTTTCCTGGTCCATATCAAATTATAGAAAAATTATTCAATGTAAGTTTCAAAATAAATAAGCCTAACTGGCTTACAAAGAAGGACTATGAAGTAATCCATGCTTCCAAACTAAGATACTTTTTTCCTAATAACCAATTTAAATTACATACACCAACAAACTGAAATAGTTGGTATCATATGAACTGATATTATATTATATCTGATCTCATTTTGCATTATTATGAATATTTGGAATTTTAATTATATGTTTGATTTATTATGAATATTTGAATTTTAAATTATTTTTGCATTATTATAAACATTGTGTAATGTGAAAAAGTACTATTTCCTGAACTATGTCAGGACAATTCCATACAAATTTGAAAATGTAAATAACATTGGACTTTTCAGAATCATTCTGCAATATATTTCTTATTTTGATTATCTTATTCTATGTATAATATTTACTGAGTGTTTTGCATTTATTAATACAATTGTTTTTATCATGTTCAATGGCGTATAGTGGCACATTTTATAACAGTGTTGTTTTTAGATGTGATATTTGTACATTTTTTTTAAAATTGTTATTCTATTGTTTGTTAATTATACGAAAGAAATAACTCATCTCCCATTAGCTCACTTAAAGTAAAAATTGTTTGCCCTTTTCAGGTGAGCTCCATGGATGGAAGCCGGCCCATCCCCGGAGACTTGTCTGGAAGGGGGGGAAATTGTAAGAAAATACAAAAATCAGACCTATTAATTAGTTTTTTAATAAATCGCCCCTCAATGTGGATACGGGCCCCATGACTAATAATCACGGGTTTTACAGGGCAGCAAGAAACCTAAGTTTATCGTATTAATATAAGTAAAACACATGGCCTTTTTAACTGGTAACCCTCGGGAAATGAGAAATTTCAAATGTACATCTAGGCACTTGCTCTCTAGAACCCATGATGTAAAGACCTGTGAAAAGATTTTGCTATGTTTTAAAATATTTAAATAAATCGTAATTAAAAGTAATTCCCTTGAAGTCTGTCGTTTTATGAAAATGCGACATATATATACACAT
This sequence comes from Maratus speculifer, assembly GCA_964019185.1. Lineage (NCBI taxonomy): Eukaryota > Metazoa > Arthropoda > Arachnida > Araneae > Salticidae > Maratus > Maratus speculifer. The sequence continues at coordinate 8,358,925 of OZ025295.1, read as the reverse complement.
ATTTGTGACAAGAAGGATTTCAGTTCAATTTTAAAATTTGTAATTGACTTGCTGTTTTACGTTATGCAGTAAATACTGAAGGTATGAAGGAAACCTTAAATGAACTTCTTGTATTCTTTTCTATGACAAATTTTTCCAAATCTATCACGATTCTGAATGAGAATTAATTTAAAAATTTCGTAGTCCAATGAAATGAAAACTATTCGTTCACAAACACGGTTATGAATTATGTGCCTGTAGGCCGAGCTTGCTGGGATTTCTTTTAATTATTTTGCCTTCTACTATGAACTATTATAAATCATTTCGTATAGTTTAACAATACTATGAAACTTTTTTTACTGTGGAAACTTTATTATTTTACCGTTACGATTTAACGAGTACTACCTACTATAATTTCTAAAGTATAATTTAAAATTATTGATTGGCCGAATTTTATTATGGGAGGTAATCAGATTTAAAAGAAATGCTTAAACATAATAAAAAATATTAATTGAGAATAATTAAAATTCTTAAAAATTGAAAGAACCAAAAATAATTTTAGATTAAAAAACAGAAGAAGTAAAATTTATAAATGGGAACATGAGTTTCAAAACTAGCCCTTATCTAAAATTTAAAAAATTGAGTTTTCTCAATGAATTTATTCGATTAGTAAACCTACATCAAAAAACACTATCATTTAAAGAAAAAAAACTAAATTTATCATGTATTCCTGGCATCGTAAAATTTTGGTTTAACCAATGGACACACAGTCAGAGTTATTTCACGATTTCCCAAAATTTGATTTTTTGGATAAGGCTAACTTTTGAAAATGAAATACTCAATATTGCAAAACAAATTATTTCTATTGTTTTTTGGTTAAATGAAATATTAATTTTGGAAAATAAAGTGTAAATATTAAATAATAAAAAATTATATAATTCACCATACAAATGTAAAAATATTTTTACATTTTTACGGTGATTTATACAAAGCCTTCTTATTTAATTATAATTTTTGCCAGTTTTTTGGTGCTATTTCATCTAAATTGCAAACATACGTTTAGATAAAATTTTTAATTTATTAATATTTTGCACTGAAACAGCGTGGATACATAAATCTAGAAAATTTAAAATTTTCATTAAATTTTAAAGGAACAATGTACGTAAGTTTTATTACATGAAAGATTGAAAATGAATTTATAAAATCTTCCAAATATATTCTAAACTTTCATAAATTGTGTTTCAGTGCAAATGAACACTAATCCAATAAATATTTTGCCTAAATTGAATCCTTTGAGTTTCTAAATGAAAGCAATAAATCTAAACTGTTGTGGAGAAGCAAACATAAATAATGGGAACTTTGAACTTTGGCTAGATATGGCAAAGTCCGTTAATATGTTGCTGAGCACACTGAGCAGTAAAATGCTTAGTTTAAACTTCATGTTTCGTCAGTTTATAAAATGTTCTCAAAACAAAATATATAATAGAGTAATTCGTTGTTTAATTTAAAATTTATTTTGTCAATTTATTTCTACCTTTCAATATTTAGTTTTAGAAAAAAAATAATCCACATTTTAATATTTGCTTCTGAAATTCATTAAACTAAAATATAAATGATTATTTCAAGGAAATAATTATTCACCATTAATATTTACTACTAAATATATGACATTTATCCCAGCTAGAGTTTTTTTACATGCTATAGAGTTTAGGAATTATTGATAATTGATATGTATAATTTTTTATTAATTTTCCAATTAATTCTCAGCAATGGACTCACGCTTGAAAGTACTGAATATTTTTTAACGCGTGAATCATCACTTACTAACTAAATATAGAAACTATCACGGCGAAAAATGTCCAAGTCGGGAATCGAAACCGGAACGCTTGGAATAGAGCTCCAAGTGCTCTACCATTTAAGCTATGAGGACGATGGCCAGCTACGCATTTTTCACACTCATATGTTTGTAGCAGCACATTGCAGCACAAGATGTAATAGTCTTCATAAGCACACAATCTTCAAGCGTAACAGGAGACAAAATTAAACCAACATCGGTGAATACATATACAATTTTTAATTAATATTCCCATTAATTTTCAGCAATGAAATTATGCTTGAAAATATTGAATATTTTTAATGCGTGAATTATCACTTACTAAGCGTAAACCTCAGAGTAAATATAAATCCCATTGCTATCTCTGGTGAGAAATGCGGCCAGGATGACCCAAGTGACTCTAGGCATTTGGCGATGAAAGGTTGCTAGAAACAATGCTAGATTTGTCGCTTTACCGTACTCTTAGCAGGAGTGCAATATTTTTATGCTGTGAATCGGACACTTAAGAGTTGACAGAAATACAAATCAGCAGTAAAAGAAATCGGAATGTATGTTGAATATTTATACTAATGTTTATTTATTTCATGCTAAAATTTTTTTGTGATTCAAATATATATATAATTTCGTTCACTTTTCAATCTTTTACATGGTTTTGTTAATATTTAATTTAATTACATAAATAATATTTTATTGTTAATACAAAGTAACAAATAGGAGGAAAAAAAATAAGAAATTGGTTAAGAAATTTAACTTTGTGTGCTGGAAGACTGAAGCTGTGGAGGGTGAGAAAGAAAGGTGAAATTTCGAGACAAAGGAAGCTTGAGTGATGAATTATTTGCTTATTATTGCATCAAATTAACAAACAATCCAAACTTTTTTTGAAAATTAAAAAATTAAAACTATTTAATAATTATTTTACTTATAGAACGCTGATATTACATAAGGGGCATTTTAATTGAAAATAAATGTCAGCTTTAAACTTTCTAAATTCACATTTTATTGTTTTTTTCTAAACAAATACATCTATAACAACACATACATTTAATTGAATAATTCAGTAACGATCATAACTTACACAGATAATATTATATGCACCTTTTCTTCAGGATGCAAATTTATAAATAATTTAATACACTATTTAACATATACAGAAATTATTTCACAAAACAAATTGCAGAAATACACACAAATTAATTAGAAAATGTCTGAAATGCAAAAATTTCAGTTTAAGAAACAATCGAATTAAAGACAAAATTTATTCAACCATGTTTAATACATTTATATCAGCGGTTGCCAATCTTCAGAATCTCACGATACACTAAATCCATAATCTGAATTCTCACGGACTACTAATACGAATTTTTTAATAATAAAAACTTGTTTGCACAGTAATTATTAAAAAAAAAATTTCTATTAAGATAAAATATATCTATTCAATTAAATAAAATTAGTAAGCGAGAAAGAGCCACAAAGAATATAAAACATGTACAAATTAAAAAAAGGGCTTAATAAATAAACAAATAAATAACCCGTTGTTTCATTGAATGTTTGCAGATAAAAAGAATAATTTTAATAGGCCGTTCCAACTATCATTTTTTATTTATAATTTTAATACTATAAATTTTAAAATACTTCACAACAATCTAATTTTAATTAAAACAAAATTCTGAAAACATAACAAGACAAAATACAAAACAAATCCATGCATTTTTTCTCAGAAACTCCAATTAAAAATTATAAAATGATGTCAGAAAGGTGGAATTATTTTAAACAATTACATTAATTTCAAATTAAAACATTAAAGATATATTAACAAATACGAGAGAAATGATTAACTGACAAGAGAATAAAGAGACTCATTTAAAGCATAAATAATATCTAAAATAAAATAAATTAAAAAAGTTAGTGTTTACGTTCTAAAGCAATGAAAACATGCTTCTTTTGGCGAAAAAAATTTATTGCCAAGCACCATAATAAGAAATGTTCTTAAAATTCAAATTAATAAAATTTACAGTTTTAATATTTAAATTGATGACACTAGATGATAGCAAATACCATTATCACATACATTTAAGTTATTAAAAGTAAAATGTTTTCTATTTTTATCGTGACAACAAGAGTAAACGGTATGGTAGTTGGAATGATACATTTTTTAAATCCTTTAAATATTAAAAAAAAAAAAAAAAAAAAAAAAAAGAATGCATATTTTTGTAAGGTAATAGGACTAGTTTTGTTTGCCCTCTCTGTGCATTCATAGGCTTAAAAACTTGCTACCATGATATTTTTAGTTGCAAGCATAAAATTGTCTAATTTCCTCCGTAGAAATCAACGCTATTAGTACGCTGGGCCGGAAACGGTCTTGCCTAGAATCACGTGATTCTTATCTTGGCTGATGAAAGGCTCGGGAAATTCTCCCTCTGTTTATGTTCACTCAGAGGCGTAAACAGTGTGAAAAATGCCCAAGCCCAGGATCGAGCCCGGAACATTTGGAATAGCGATCCAGGTTCTCTACTATTTATGCCACGAAGACAATGCCCGACTTGGCATTTTTCACACCCATATGCTAATAATTCAATTTCCTTTTTTTTTTCATTTTTGTATGCTAATGATTATTAATTTTTTTAAATTTATTCGAAACTTTCATTGTAATACTTTTACATGCTAAAAATGACATACGTATATTAAATGATTAACATGTATAAAAATTATAAGAAATTATAATGGTATGATACCGCTATATGTGAAAAGTGTCTGTTCACTATACCATGCTACTAAAAATGTTCAAATTAGCAAAATGAAATTTCTAAAAGTTCAAAACAATCTTTCTTTCTACGCGTGAAAAGTTAAAGAATTAAGATAAAGTTGCATCATTATTAATAAGTTCTGGTCTACTGAGTTGAGATTTTCATTCAAAACAATAATCTCTTTCCAATTAAATAAAATGCTTAACGAACATGTAAGAGATATACTAATGCAAAATTTAATTATACATATATATTTTTAAAATTTTTTTATTGAATTAGGATAGAAAAAAATGCAGTATAGATTCAACTAAAACAGAACTATACGAGCTCGAGAAAGACGAAAATCTTTTTATACTAACTTTAAAAAAAAGAATGCTTAAATTATTTATCACACTAATTTAAGCAATGCATTTGTTTGCAACAAAAACAAGATAATCTATTGCATTGTACTGTCTTGTGCCGAAAGAAAATATTCTTCTTTTTTAAATCTTTTCTGTGTACCCAGGCACGTAGCCAGGGAGGGGGCTAAAGGGGCTGAAGCCCCTCCCGAAACTTTGAAAATACAAAATTATCTGTATGTTAAAAAAATAGGTTTTGTTTGTTTTTATCTTCCATTACATTAAAAACAATTGCATTTTTAGCTGTAAAAATATCCATTTATTGAATTACAGTTACGGTACCTTCATTATATCGGTTATTTGGATATATTGTTTTTTAATAGGTATGTAACACTAAAAATATAAATTCTTTCTAAAAAGTAATTTTTACTGTCTTTATGCGCAGTAAAATTCGATCAAGTGTAATTTCTTATTAATTTGACTAAGAAAAATTAAGTATAATACGCATATGGCATAAGAAAGATCACGAAAAATTAGGAAGATTATTTTCTACATGTTTCAGTCATTGGAAAAAGGCTAAATGTTTTTCTTAAAACATATACAATTAGATTATCACATACCTTATGCTATTTTAACAAACAAACTTTAGATTTTAGATTTTTTAGACTTCAGGAAAATAGAAACAGAATTATTTCATTGTTGAGTTTTCAAAGAGCTCCAAGAAAAGAAGAAATTAGAGAAGACTATGAACTAATACTTGAAACAATCTTATTTCGTGCAGAATAAAATAGCCACTGACCACGATGACGACCCTCTAACTTTAGAGAAATTGGTATAAAAAAGACTAGTTAAGAGTTCTTTTAAGTTTTGAGCAAAGTCTGGAGCGAACGAATTGAAACGAGACATTATAAATATCCTTAGAAATGCTATTTATTTCACCCCAGAAATTCAGAATGAAATCAAATATTCTAGGATACAGTTAACGAAGTATTAATTATCAAAATATATATTGCGATCTGTTTTAGCTTAATTGCTGTTGAAACTATGGACTTTCAAGCGCAGAACAGCCCATTTGTGTTAGATATGTGAACTATTAAAAAATTCACAAAACCCAATAATTCGGAAATTTTTTTCATGTGTTATTCCAATAAATGTCTCAAAAATTCAAGCAAAGTAATTTTACAACATTGTGATGAACTATGTCTTGGCATGTATAAATGTGTCGCATAGGCGTATGACAAAGTAGGCAATAAGTTTGGTCATGTTAGCGGGGTTCATTCTAGAATTCTTCAGAATATCTAAAAATTAGATACGTCCTCTGTGAAAGCCATTGGTTAAATCTTGCCTTGTGCAACAACTTGCTGATTCCCTTCATTCGAAAGTATCATGCATGGACTTGTTAAAGCAGCGACAAAAGTTTTCAAAAATCACCTGAAGGCAAATTTAGTGCTTCAAGAAGCAATTGCATCATATATCCTAGAAATAAAAGAATATAACTTTTCCGCATTTGTGATACAAATTTTATCGAGAGGCATGAAAGCATATTGACTTTTGTTGAGCTACTTAAATACATTTGTATTAGCTCAGAAAATATTTCGAAAAACACATGGAAGATTTCTTCAACAGCTGGAGTTTTTTTGTCAGTCATACATTGTCAGAAGGTTTTCTGTCTGACAATAATAGTAAGTTCTTCAAAAAAAAAAAAAGAAAAAAAAATGTGATATAATATTGACTGTAACCCATGCTAAAGATGCCTAATTGTTTCACATAAATATGCAGAAAAATGAAGTAGAAATCTTTTGTGATATTTTATTGTACATCAAATCTTCGGGAAGACATCTTCCAAACTGAAATAAAGATCCCAAGACTGCATTTAGACAGGCAACAGGTCCAAAGCCTCAAATTACATCCACTAACAAGTATTACAACATCACGGTCTTATTTCCCCATGTAGAAAGTCTTATTCAAAATTTAAATTATTGATTCATTTCGAATGAAAACATTGTCAGCATAAATAAACCTTCCTTGACACTTATACACTATTAATTTATTCTGTTGTTATTCATTTCTTTAATTTAAACTTTCCTTCCCAACCACAAATCAAAACAACATATTGTTTATCTCTTTTCAATCTACCCATCTGATTCACTCCGTTTATTTTTCGTTTGAACGGTCAAAGTACAGTATTACGTCATACTGTTTCTATTACATCATTTCATTCCAAAGTGACGTCATCCCGGCAACGTCCGTGGTTTGTCTTTTTTTTTTCAAAGATCTTCTGCTTATCTAAAAGGAAGAAGAGAACATTGTATGCAAATTTATGGAACCAGATGATTTTGATTGGAGAGAGATATCAGGAGTTCTTTTTTTTGGAAAACTGTTTTAGTAGTTGGTTGTTGTTTTTCTTTGAAGGATGTCGTTGTGGTTTTCGGGAAGATATATCTTTCATCAAACACCTGCCGTTATGCAGGGGGAATATAAAGTAGAAATAGTTTTTATAAAAGTGATTAAAAATATGACCTGTTAAGACTGGAAATTTAAGATAGTATTTTGATGAAAGTACATTTAAGCTACCTGTTATATGTTTGCCAAAGCCGGTGTTTCTATTAATTTATTAACTAGAAGATGAAATGTAAAGGTAGTGAGGTTTTTTTTCTATGTTATGTGTTATTTAAATTTATTTAATTATAGTTTTTTTTTAACTGTGTTCTTTATTTTGAATAAACGTTAGTTTATTGTAAAACTTAATTACGTTTCTGTCTCTTATTACACACTGTCACTCTGCCATTTCTTTTTTTTTTGCCTTATGCTTCCACTACTCTGTTTTTCAATTTAAGATTGTTTTAGAAAGCCGATGTTTAAGAGTTATTTAAAGGCTGGCCCGACATACCGGGCCATCAAACATTCTAAGAGATTTCCAGTTACATCTTCCAGGATGTGCTTCCCTGGAAAAAGCAAGCAAATTGGAGAATTCGATGCAATATTTTCAGGATAAAGTGTCAATGTAGCAAGTGAAAGCTGAATATGAATTAGGGTGCAAACAAATTGCTAATGTTGACACCAACATAGAGGTTTTAAAAGTTTTAGTACTGTAATGTGACGTATCTATATTATAAAGGCCAAACGTATCTGTGCGTAACGCGTACGTCATTTTGCGAATGGCAACACTTTCAAATTTTAAATGAAATTTCAGTTTTGCAATTTTTTGCTACTGGAAATTTTTAAACTTCTGAGCATCGAACTTTTTAAATTTTTATACTATCGTGTAAGAAAAAAAATTTACTTTTGAATGCAATTTGTTTGAAAGCTATATCGCAATTTGTTTTTGAGTTATTAATTTTTTTTGTAGTTTTTAATACTTTGTTATCATCATGGCAACAGACGTATTCCATTAGTGTTGACAGTAAAGGAAAAACAGCAAGTTACTGTATTTTTTCGTTGGCAAACAATATAGTTTTCAAGATGATCAAATCGTGGTATACATAATCACAGAATCATATATTAGGTCATGGATTAAACATTAATAATAAAAAAAATAACAAAATGCAGATATCACAAAGAGAAGAATTTTTTCGTCGAAATTCGACGGGTTCTACCTTGTTACGATAAAATCAAACACTTGCTGATAGTTTCGGTTGAAAGCCGAGTAACAAAAGTCAGTGTTGAAATATATTTTTCGGAAAAGAAAATAATTAAATCGAAGCGTTATGGTCGATGACAGACTGAGTAGTTTTTCCATGATTTCCATTCTTTGGGAAATTACAGAAACTCTTCATAAGTCAATCAGCATCATGGCTAAGAAGAAATTATGATGATTGTTTCTGTTGCACTAGTAAACAGTGTTGAATTCAGGGGGTCGCCCGGAAAGGGGACATTCTCCCTCCCCCGGAGATATGAGATGTCCCATCCTGGAAAATTTGTCATTTTGTGTTTTCAATCGTCAAAAAGTACAATTTCCTTCACCGGGAACGCTATAATGTCCCCCCCCCGGAGCCCCAAAAATCCATCCTGGAAAAAAGTGCCTGACTTCAACACTGCTAGTAAATTTATTTTACCACGATTGTCATTTATAATTATTATACTCAGAAAATGGGAAATATAGACATAATTTTTATGATTACATATGGCTGTAGCAATTAATTTTTTTTTCAAAAAAATAATGCATGTAATTTATTTCATTTATGGATCAATAGTTTCAAGACCTCTCACTCGTAATGTCAGATTCTCGCACGTTAACATTAATCCTGTGTTTTAAATTAATACATATTATTTGTTTGCATTTCAATATTTTACAACGTTTTTCATTCACGTTTAGGGGAGAGGGGAGCACATTTGAACATTTTTTTTTAAAAATCAGTACATTTCTTATTCGAATTATATTTTTTGCGTTTTAAGTATTACATAACAAAAACAGTGCATTTCTTCATCATATGAACCAGAAATTAAAAGTTTTCCATATAAATAAAAAAATTGTGAGGATTTAAAAACCTGAAATATTTCTGTTCAAACCTGTCCCATGTAGGGATATTTTTGAACAAGTAAGGGGCACCTTTGAACAAATGAGTAAAATATGAAAATATTGAGTTTTCATAAAACGCTGCATATGTTTCAAAAATATAAAGTAATACGGATAAAATTTAATAACTATATTTTATTGAAACTAATAATTTTTCTATTATTTAACCAAACTTAAATCCATCAAAGTTGATGTCAAAAATCATTGTTGAAACAACACAGAATGTCTCTCCAGTTACGTTTGTTTGAGAAAACATTTAAAAATATCCTAATAATATAAAGTATAATCCTAATAATATAAAGTATATCCTTGTAGTACACCAATATGATATCTGATGCTTCTGGAAAATTAAAATTCTTCATTCAGACTTTTTATGAAAAAGTTTGCTTAAATTCCTTTTATCTAGTACGAAAGTACTAGTAATTCCGTAGTTTGGGAAAAGAGTACAGGCTTTGTTAGACAAACCTTCTAAACCATGAATCATTATTGTGTATCCAGATTTTGCAATTATCAAATAAATGAATGCCACCATCAATTTAGGTTTGAAACTTCCTATCGCTAATACATCCAGAGATTGTAATACATGTTTGAAGTAAAGAAGGATTGTTAACAGTATAAGTTCATGTTCTTTGATATTCTTAATTAACCTCTTTTTACATAGAAAAAATTCCAAAAATAATAACATTTAGGTACATCAACAACTCTTTACTTCATAGCTTTGGATGTTCAATGGTGCCCCATCACATGGAGTTCAACGTTACAACGGTTTACTCAATTCGGCTGATGAATTTGAAAAAAACAAAAAACATAACTTATAAAACTAAAGATTACATTTTTATTGGAGTGTTGAACAATAAATCAAAATTTTAGGGATACAAAATTTTGAACAAAAATCTTACAACTTTATTTTCTTAAGTTTAGATTCAAGAGGGAGAAAAATATATATCTTGCTTAGACAGTATTGTGCATACAAAATGGATGAGCTTTTTATACTTATTGCACTGAAGCAATAGTAATGTATTGCCATAGACATTTTTAGAAAATAATTTATTTGAAGGAAAATATTTAGTGTTCAAAGATGCCCCCAGTTCAAATGTGCCCTCTTTTCCCCTACTTGAGACTCATCTCAAACATTGTTAGTTTGTGCTTTTTAAGTTTCGCAGAAAATTTTTCCTAAAAACTCTCCGGTTCCCAAATCGGTTTGGAAACTGGAAGTGCTCTTAAAAGTTAAAAATTGCAACAGACATTGAAAAAATTAAAAATAAAGTAACAATATTTGGCATAGTTAACAAGTATCCTATGTAGAAACACACATTAGGATAAGCCTAGATTATTTTGAAATTTTTTACTGAATATTATTCAAATTACTTTTGTAAGAATAGAAAAAATTCCAAAATTGAGCCCCTCCCGAAAGAAAATCCTGGCTACGGGCCTGTGTGTACCGTTATCTGTTGAAATTCTTCAAGAAATGCAAACATATAAACAAAAATTGTGAACACAGTTATCCACTCACTTACTTTTGTTTCGGAGTCTGCCGACGGTTTTGTTTAACGTATCGTAGAACAAAAGCTATCTATCACTCAGAACTATTCTCTGTATTGAGGATTTATTTTAATAATCAAGGAATTGTATTTATCCTCTGAGAAAGAAAGGAGAATATTTTCATGCATAATAATTGACCAACAGAAACATATTGAAACACGGATGTATTTTTAAGTGTATGTTTTATGGAGATGCAAATAAAATTTAAAAAGTATATTATATTATCCTCTTCAGACCTGAGGTACACAAATGTGTACCTCCATTCTTTTCCTCATAAAAACTAAACTTTTCGAATTTTTCGCATTTTTACCTTACTTCTATACAGCTGAATGTTTTTTGCTTTAAACTAACACTAATGAATGTCAGCACTGATGAATATTATCTCATGAAATAAATATTATTTTCATATGAGTTTCGAAAATACCTTCAAGACATTTGGCCAAATAAATAAGAAATATTCATGATATTTTAACTCAAATGCTTTACGATAAACAATTTTGTGGCTTAGCGGAAACATTTACTTGTTTAAAGACCTTAATTTTGTGAATGCGTAATTTTATATTACTTATTGTTAAACTGTTTTTTAAGGGAATCAGCACTTTTATATCCATATTTTTAAACCTAAATTACCAGTCCTCTAAAGTACTGATTTCATAAAAACGACTCTTTCTGTCATCTATGGTGTCATTTCGATTATGCAAAAGCAATAAATATATATTTGTAGAGTTATTTTATGCTCAGCTCTGAAGAGGTTATACTAAGGGATTTTTTATCGAATCCATAAACTGTCATTTGCTTTAAATATCATTAAACTACTGTGATTGAAGAGTTTTTTAAATGTTATATTAAAATAATGTATATGGAATAGTGTTAATATGAATATACTGCTTTCGACATAGTTCCATTGATTTTTTTTCAAATGATTAATGTAAAAGAACTTATTTTCGCAAGGCTTTAATTTTCGCGAATTTCGCAATCCCGTCTTAATCCTGAAAATTTAATCCTCGCGAAATGTTTTTTTTTTTCACTTCAAATAATAATAAAAAATCAGAATTTTTTCACTTATCCAAAATTAAATGATTCAGTTACTTAAATGGGTCATTGCATGATAACTTACATTACATTTTGAAATATTTTCAGTAATTTTATAATATAACACTTACAAAAACCTATTCAAAATGTAAAATTGACGTGGTTTGCTAATTAAACTTATTTAAAGCCCAATTTAGATGAAAATTACCTAGTTTCAATGTTATTTCTTAAAGTTTGGTAGTTTTATTTACTATGGTATCTGCCATTACTGAAAAAAAGAACGTAAGTTATGATATAAAGTGTAATTTTCATTATAATTTTTTTAGGTAATTTTCATCCGAATTCACCCTTAGATTAGGTTTCATTGAAAAATGTTAATTTTACATTTGAATATTTTTTAGTGTTATATTACTAAAATTTCTGCAGTAAATTGTTCTAAATGTAAAGTAAGTTACCATGGAGTGACTCAAATAATAAATAAGTAAAAAAGATTTTTGAAAATTTAGAACTATTTCATGAATACTATACAAAAATTTCTTCAATAAAAACAGTAATAAAACTAATAGATTGCCGCTTATTCATTTACAATATTTATACCAAGTTTTTTTAAGTCCTTCAAAATTATCTCATTTTTTGTTTTAACAAGGTTAAATGTGTTTTGGGATTTTTCAATTTTTATTTCTGTTTATGTAAAATTCGCGAAATTTTCAGCTCGCGAAATCACCGATATCTCCAGTTTCGCAAAAATAGGTGCTTTTACAATATTTATTGTTAATGAAAAAGTACAAACACATTACTTTTACAATTAAGATCTGTAATGCACGCACGTGTAACTAAAGGTATCTTAAAAATAAAGTTTTCTAAATGTCTGTAAAAAATATAAAATATATAATAAATACACACTCCTTTTTTTACACTTGCAAAGAACAAAACCACCTTTTTATTGCAATCACGTTAATTTATAAACTGAGTAAACTTGCGAATTTCAAAAGCGAAATTTTATCAAATGGAAAATGCAAAATATCTGCTTACAGATGTGCAACTAAGCATAATTTCGGAGCATTAAATGCATAAACCACATGCGCTTTTAAATCTATATAATCTAATGTTGAATAATTATAAACAGTTAAATATAACTTTAACTAAAGGTTTCAAATCTAGCTAGATTTATGTACTTGATAAAATATTAAAAGAAGAAAAATATTAAAAACCTTGACGCAATAAATTTTGGTACTATTCAGTTGGAATTTGTAATAATTATAAAGTGGTTTCGAAAAATAACTTCAAACTTAATTTATTAGACTTTACATAATTTATGCTTTTCAACTGAAAATTTTTATTTGAATAAATAGTTTTTTGCAAGTTCTAGCTCTTTTAATATTAAAAAGTTGGAATTTGTATATCAAACATTGCAAATGAGGTGTGTTGGTATTATAACTAGTTTTATAATCTTTCAGATCTTGGTACAATAGCTGTTGTGTTCTTATACAAAAATAGATAAATACACAATTTATTACAGTTATGTATATTAAATTCAGTTATATGGAAATAATATGACTCCAACATAAATATGACGGAATCAGAATGGCAGCCTAGAATCATTGCCTATCACGGAATATCACTGAATTAATGACGTATCATAGAATTTAATACAACTATGAAAACCTTTATTAATATCCTTTAAAGTTTCGATTCGATTTTCATAAAATTTTTAATGACTCGAGAAATTTTTGCTAAGATTATTCGTATTGCAAATTATTCGGTTGGGTAGATTTTGCGCTATTATACGTGGACAGACGTGACAACGTGACGACGAATATAGGTGCTCGAATTGGCATCGCAACCTACATTCATTACCAATCATGGAATGCCATTGAATTAATTACGTATGACAGGATTTAATAAAATAAAGAAATATCTTTTTTATGTTTTAGACCTAACGTAACTGAATAATTGTGACTATCATTGTAAATGAACTATTCATCCGATTTTTCTAAATTTTCAAATGAATCGACAAAATTCTATGCTGATCATTTATATTATATTTCAAACTAATCAGTTGGGAAGTTTTTGCACTGTTATATGCAGACATATGGAGAGACCTGACGACCACTACTACTACGTATTTATATAATTAACAATGTACCTAAAAATAATAAATGTATCCGATAGAACATGCATCTGATTGCTTGATTATTTTTTTATCCATTGATCTATTTATAGTGGCGAGATGTCTATTTGAAATTCCCGATATTTCCATAACATCTTCAGACTAGAGGTACACAAATGTGTACCTCCATTCTTTTCCTTATAAAAACTGAACTGTTCGATATTTTTATATTTTTACATCACTTATACACAGCTGAATGTTTTTTGCTTTAAAACAAAACCAGTAATTGTCACCATATATTAGTATTACCTCATAAAATAAATATTATTTTAATCCGAGTTTGGAAAATATCTTCAAGACATTGCGCTCAAGAAAGTAAGAAATATTCATTACTATTTAAGTTAAATACTTTACAATGAAAATTTTTGGGGATTTGCTGATAATTCACTTGTTTAAAGACCTTAATTTTGTTATTGCGCAAATTTATATTGCTGAAAGTCACACTGATGTTTTAAGGGGATCAATACTTTTATAGCCATATTTGTAAACCTAAATTACCAGTCCCCTAAAGTACTGATTTCATAAAAATGACGGTTTCTGTCATCTATGGGGTCATTAAGATTATGCAAAAGCAGTAAATACGTATTTGTATAGTTATTCTTTGTTTAATTCTGAAGAGCAGAGAAGAGTTTAGAATTTGTTTTTTCTTTTGTTATTGAAAAGAAGAAGAAGAAGGAGAACTATATTCAATCGATATATTTTCTACGAATAAATCACTTTTTACGATGCAGAACGAGTGAAATATTACCCGAACGTGGGAGAAAATAGTATGATGGGTCTTTATTAACTGACGCAATGTACATATGTAAAATTAAAAGTTCGTAATGCAGAGTCAACGATTTTCAATATGTTTGAAATAAAAAACCGAGTTGTGACAAAAAATTGGATTTGCAATTTTCAAAACATACACTTCGTTTATTTTTAGTTATGTAGTTTATTTCACAAGGACTTCTGATAAATTTTGAAAAAAAAAAAAAAAAAGGCGATCTGGAATAAAAAATGTCAATTTTGAAAATCAATTTCCTGTCGCGAATGAATTAATTTTCATATGCATACATATAAAGGACTACCTTTTTCTGTTTTCTTTTTATGTTGAGTTTAGGCATCGATTTTTGTTTTTCTTTTGTTATTAAAAAAAGAAGAACAGATTTAGTCGATATATTTTCTACATATAAATCACGTTTTACGATGCAGAACGAGTGAAATATTATCCGAACGTGAGAGAAAACGATACGAAGGGTCTTTATTAAATGACGCAAGGTACATCTGTAGAAATAAATGTTCGAAATGCCGAATCAACGAATTTCACTACATTTAAAATAAAAACCAAATGATGACAAGATACTGGATTTGCAATTTTAAAAACATATGGTTTGTTTATTTTTAGTTGTGTAGTTTATTTCACAAGGATTTCTAATAAATGTTGAAAAATAATATGCACTTTGAAATAAAAATCATCAATTTCGAAAATCAATTTCCTGTCGCGAATGAATTGATTTTCAAATGCATACATATAAACGACTACTTTTTTCTTTATTCCTAATTCTCATCTTTAAAGCAGTAACTAATTCAAAATACTTTTTGCTACAAACGTTAATTTTAAAAATAAATCAGAATCAAATGAAACGTTATTTTCTCGTAAATTTTCGTTTTAGCTTCTTTAAAAATAAAACCTAAACCGGACTGTCAGGTCACGCGGAAATATAAATAAATAAATATTATTAAATTAATATTGTTAAGTTTTAGCCTCACTACTTGTTTCGTAATTTAATAATTGAAGTCTTTAAGTAGACGATTAAATAATGTGTTATTTCTTTAACATAAAAATTAATAATAAAAGTGAAGAAATAAAAGTCAATTCCTACTTAGGTCAATAAAGAAATATTTTATTTTGGTTACTTTTTTATTAAATAATTGCAATTAATACAAATTGCATATACATATGATGATAGAATCACAATCTTAAGTGACAAAATAGAAAGCTAATTTATTTGCAATTTTCCATTTTCTTTTCTATTTATGGTTTGGGATATTATTTGTGTTTGTTGCTATTTATTCGTTTTCCGTTTTTCTTCACTTCTAATTTAAGAAGCTGGTGGTGGTCTATAATTTCCCATTCTATCCATCTCTTGTAATGCTTCATTATTAGTTTCAAACCCTTCAGTTGGGGAGTTTTTGCACGGTTTATGCGGACAAATTGACGGACCTGACGAAACTATGGTGCTGCGTAGTTATACAATTAACAATGCAACTTAATAAAACTGTATGATAATCCTTTGGTTATTTTATTATTCAATGACCATTTTATCGTGGCGAGATGTATATTTAAAATTCCTCATATTTCTATAGAAGAGTTTAGGCATCGATTTTTGTTTTTCTTTTGTTATTAAAAAAAGGAGAAGAAGATCACATTTAGTCGATATATTTTATACGGATAAATCATTTTTTACGATGCACAACGAGTGAAATATTATCCGAACGAGAGACAAAACGATACGATGTATCTTTATTAAATGACGCAAGGTACGTCTGTAGAAATAAATGTTCGAATTGCAAAATCATCGAATTTCACTATATTTGAAATAAAAGACCGGGTGATAACAAGAAAATGGATTTGGTATATATAATACCTAATCTTCGTTTATTTGTAGCTGTGCAGTTTATTTCACAAGGATATATGATGAGTGTTTGAAAATAATATGCCATAGATATGCCAGGTGGGTTAGAAACAAATTGTAAAAAAATAATATTGCACAACAATCAATATTACTCGAAATATTCTGGTACTAGCTCGCTTTAATCTCAGTGATTCACTAAATTTTAAAAATAAATTAATTTATTATCATTAAAAATAAATTTGCAGTGTTTTCCGTATTTTTTACGATGTTTATCTACAGAGTCTACTGTAAATTTGCTGAATAACATCTGTGTTATTTAACAGAATATAGGTTTTTCTAATCTCTGTAATATCACATAAGGCTTAAGATAATGGATTACCAGTAGATTCTCTGTAATCTCAATTTTTAACTGGGCACATACATACAAATTGGTTCCGTATCCGCAATATACTTGTTTTTAAGTGTAAATTTACACATTCATTTCTTAGAGTACTATACATTTATTTCTTAGAATATTGTGATTTTTCTTGTGTATAGTTATGAAAATGATACTTTTTTTTCAAGCCAAAAAGAATTATTAAATGTAATGTAAAAGTTCTGTCTCGTTATAAACATTCATATTAAAAACGAAGAAATGAAGGTTGAAATTTATTACTTAAAAAAATATTGAAAAATCCAAAAATAAATTTTGTTATATCTTATTACAAAAAAAAAAAAAAAAAAAAAAAAAAAAAAAGATGAAAATGGTAATGTGCCTCAAGTTGGTCGCAAAAGGCTTTTTTACTCAAATATTTTTTCTAAAAACACGAAACCCTCATTAAAATAATTATTAAAATGAATGAAGAGTTATAGCTTCGCATTTATAAATTTTGATCAGCTCATTATTATTATTATTATTATTATTATTATTATTTTGAGGTACATACGAAAACAATTCACGTAAAACATCATCCCGTTATTGTGTCTAGAGCTTCGTAGAAAATTCCTTTATATGTAAAATCATTAAGACTTCTTAATGAGTTTTCTACTGAAATAATCTTTTATAGTCACATAAAGACACTTTCAATGCATTCTTTTTCAGGTTTATCGGGTTTTAAACATGTGGAGGAAAGTTTGGAATGAAAATTTCATTTTCTGTCTATTGGTAGAATTAAAATCTAAAGATATAGCATGAAAATCACTATGTCGATAAAAATTGCATTTATAATAATATGCATTATTTAATAATCTAGTATTATGAGAACACATTGATGTGTGTATTTCAAGAGTGATCAGGTAACTTTCACACATTTACTGTTCTCATGTAATTACACATTAACTAATTATGATAACACATTCTAATTATGTTTATTTCGAATCTTACACATTATGTGTGTATTTTGGCAATTTTAAAACCACTTTACGCAATTAGGGAAATAGTTTTTGTATCATCGATATGCGTGTTTTTATGTGTAAATGTACACATTTATTTTTTAGAGTGTAGTTAGTAGGATTTTTCATGTGTATAGTTATGAAACAGATATATTTTTTAAAAAATAAGCCAAACAAGAATTATTAAATGTACTGTAAAAGGTCTGTCTCATTATAAACATTCATATTAAAAACGATGAGAATGGAGATTATTTTACCTAAAAAAATATTGAAAAAAAAAATCACAAATAAACCTTGTTATGTCTTATTATAATAAAAAAAATAAAATTATAATATACCTCAAATTGGTCGCGAAAGATTTTTTACTTAAATATTTTTTCTAAAAATACTAAAGCCTCATTAAAATAATTATTAAAATGAATGAAGAGTTATAGCATCGCATATATAAATTTTGATCAGCTTATTTTCTTTTGAGATACACACGAGAACAACTCACGTGAAACATCATCCCGTTATTGTGATTAGAGCTTCGTAGAAAATTCCTTTATATGAAAAATCAGTAAGTCTTTTTACTGGGTTTCTACTAAAATATTCTTTTACAGTCCCATAAAGACACTTTCAATACATTCTTACTTCAAGTTTATCCGGTTTTAAAACATGTAGGGAAAAGTTTGGAATGAGAATTTCATTTTCAATCTATTGGTAGGATTATAGCAGTAAAACCACAATGTTGGTTAAAAATGATTACTTATAGTTTGCATTCTTTAATAAGCTAATATTATGAGAACAAATTAATATATCAATTTCAAGAATGATCAGGTAACTTTTACAGATTTACTGCTCTCTTTAAATTACATATTAACATGCTTATTTTGAATCTTACAAATTATGTGTGTATTTTGGAAATTTTACACCACTTTACGCAATTAGGGAAATAGTTTTTGTATCATCGATATGCCTGTTTTCATGTGTAAATGTACACATTTATTTTTTAGAGTGCAGTTAATATGATTTTTCATGTGTATAGTTATGAAACAGATATATTAAAAAAAAATAAGTCAACAAGAATTATTAAATGTACTATAAAAGTTCTGTCTCGTTATAAACATTAATATTTAAAATGATAAGAATGCAGACTTTTTTGCCTAAAAAAATTGAAAAAAATCACAAATAAACTTTGTTATGTCTTATTATAATAAAAAAAGGAAAATTATAATGTGCCTCAAGTTGGTCGCGAAATGTTTTTTACTTAAATATTTTTTCTAAAAACACGAAACCCTCATTAAAATAATTATTAAAATGCATTAAAAGTTATAGCTTCGCATACATAAATTTTGATCAGCTTATTTTCTTTTGAGATACACACGAGAACAATTCACACGAAACATCATCCTCTTATTGTGTCTGGAGTTTCGCAGAAAATCCTTTATATGAAAAATCATTAAGTCTTTTTAATGAGTTTTCTGCTGAAGCATTCTTTTATAGTTAGCATAAAGATACTTTCAACACATTCTTTT
Source organism: Maratus speculifer (assembly GCA_964019185.1). Classification (NCBI taxonomy): domain Eukaryota; kingdom Metazoa; phylum Arthropoda; class Arachnida; order Araneae; family Salticidae; genus Maratus; species Maratus speculifer. Next base: position 8,339,264 of record OZ025295.1, on the reverse strand, counting down.
TCAAGATTATCAGGTTTTAAAACCTGCGGGGAGAAGTTTGGAATGAGAATTTCATTTTCAGTCAATCGATAGAATTAGCAAACTAAAAATATAGCATGAAATAAAAGTAATATATTAATAATAATTTGCATTTTGTAATAATTTAGTATTTTTAGATATAACAGAATAAATATTTAGACATAGTTATTTATTTTCCAATTATATAGTATAGTCTATATTAATTTTACCTAATCTTACTTTTTATTTTTAAAATTCCTTTATAATACGAAAATGTGATTACATAAATTTTATTTAAATACATAAGAAAATTTACAAACATACATATTTTAAAAATTGATTTCATGAAGGTAATACAAAGAGTAATTAAGAAAATACAGGCCAAGACTTAAGTAATTTTCATATTGCACATTTATGTACACCCTGTGTCAAAAAGAAAAAAAATACATCTATACTTACGGTGCGCATCAATATCACACTAACTTCAATAAATTTTAACAAGCTGAATGGATAGAATAATGTAATCCAGATGATAAAATGATCAATATACTAAATATATGCATTTCGGAAAATTTCAGTGATTTATCGTATTTTCAACAGCCTTTGTAAGATAATTATTCTAGCCTTTCTTGTATAAAGTTATGAAAAAGTTATTTCATTTAAAGAATTTTTTTTTTTTTTTTTTGCAGACGAAACAAGAATTATTAGGTGTAATAAACACTCTCATTAAAAACGGAAAGAAAGGATAATGAAAATTTTTACTTTAAAAAAATATATATATTGAAAAATCCACAAATAAATTTTAAAAATGATGAAAATTATAATATGCTTCAAGATTATTCACGAAAGGTTTTTTACTTAAATATTTCTTCTAAAAACACGAAACCCTCATTAAAATAATTATTAAAATGTATGAAGAATTATAGCTTCGCATATATAAATTTTAATCAGCTTATTTTCTTTTGAGACACACGAGAACAATTCACGTGAAACATCATCCTCTTACTGTGTCTGGAGTTTCGCAGAAAATTCTTTTATATTAGAAATCATTAAGTCTTCTTAATGAGTTTTCTGCTGAAAGGTTCTTTTATAGTGGCATAAAGACACTTTCAATGCATTCGTTTTCAAGTTTATCCGGTTTTAAAACGTGTGAGGAAAAGTTTGGAATGAGGATTTCATTTTAATCAAAAGATTCATCATTCAATCAAGACATCATTCCATCTAATCAAAAGATTAACGAACTTAAACTATAGCAGAAAAATTACTACGTCGGTAAAGAATGATTACAAATAATTTGCAACTAAACTAGTATTATGAAATATAAAAGAACAATTTGTTTTAATTTTTAAAACCTTAGTCTGGTGAAAAATACGAAAGGATTTTGAACTTTGTAAGATACTAGAAGTCTCTGCTCCCTACTGTCTACGCTCGCCAGTCTCCGTTCTGACACCTCAGATTCTATAAGCACGTTGGTTTCACCGGCTTTAAAAAGATTGAATTATAATTTCAAAGAAAAGTGTTGATATTTCTGTAAACGGATTTCCATTCATTTTCCTTTGATTAAAGATTTTTAAGTCGAAACCAGCCGTTGTTAAGTTGTACAATGTCTGTTTTCGTGTTTGATTTAAAAAAAAAAGTTAAAATTTTTAAAATAAATTAACGTTAAATGAATTAAAGAAACAGAGTTATGTATAGGGTTTAAATAAATTTTCCGCAGTGCTGAGCGATGTGCAAAGTACTGTAAATGCGTGATCTTGTACTTTTTTTTGGCAACATATTTTATGTCCATCCTAGATCTCCATGAGAAATAAACTTGGAAATGCATTGGAAATAAAATAAATAAAACTTAGAACATATTCTTGTCCATTAATTCTAGTTAATACATACAACATTCTATAATTTTTAGCATATAATTTATTTGTCTGAGAAGTTTACAGAAATATGTTGTTACGCATTTTGTAAATAGTAAGTAATTGTACTAAAAAATAATGTAAATAATCCTATTAAGCTCTATTCATAAGCTAATATTAGTTTTTGTTGCATTAAAATATCTCAATTTGTTGATTATATGCAAGCTCGGAAGCCTATTGATTTTAATTGGATATCTATGGGAAATTGGCAAAATATTAGAGGTATCGACAAATTGGCGTTAGTTTTGGTAAATAATTTTGGACGCTAAATTTGGCGATATATTGCCAATTTGGCGACAGAAAACTCCCTGCTTCCTTCAGTATCTAAGTAATTTTCATTGGTCCATGGGTTATCTACGTAGATTTTCATTGGTCCTTTTCAATATCCTAGTTTTTTTTTACTTTCTTCTATCTTTACAAGAAGAAAGTATTGTATTCATGAAAATTTTCGACTTCCGGTTCTCGACAGATTTATACGTTTTAGAAGTTCCTGAACACGTTTTGACTATTTTTAGAAAATGTCTGTCTGTGAGTCTGTCCGTCTGTCTGTCTGTGAGTCTGTCTGTCTGTATGTGACAAAAAATTTGTGGGCGCTCTATCTCAAGAACTAATGTTCAAAATTTAATAAAATTTTATATTCAGTTAGTCCTTGATATGAATTAGTACCTATTGGTTTTTGGTGAAAATTGGCCTGCAGGTGGCGCTGCTATACTACGTTTTTCATGATTTTCAAGATTGCTATATCTCAAGAACTAATGTACAGAATTTTACCAAACTTCAGATTCTGTGACCCCTTGATATACATAGACGCTGCTTAAGTTTTGGTGTAAATTGGCCAGCAGGTGGCGCTGCTATGCCACGTTTTTCATGATTTTCATGATAGAACTAATGCACAGAATTTCACCAAACTTCAGATTCCGCGATATCTTCAGATACATAGCCGCTGATAAGATTTTGGTGTGAACGGCCCTATAGGTGGCGCTGCTATGCTACATTTTGCACGATTTTTGCGATAGCTATATCTCAAGAACTAATGCAGAGAACTTCATCAAATTTCAGTTTCTTTTACACTAGAATATATAACATAATTAGACGCTGATTACATTTTGGTATTAACCTTGCAACTGCGTTTTAATATGTGAGTCGAGTTTTAATTAATTTCAGAATTTTAGCCGTGAGTTCCATGAGGTGATTGTCAGTGCTGCCGCTTCCCGGTCTAAAACATGTTATTCATTTACAGGAACCGACAAAAGAAATTGAATACAGTATTGTCTACAAACGGTAATCGCCAGAAAGACACTTTCAGCTGGGACATGCCTTTTTAAATTTAAGTATATTTTGCACACTTGAGGTATAATAAAAATATACCCAAAGGTCAAACAAAGCGTTAAAAACTAGAACACATAAAGAAGAGAAAATGTTTATTTTCTTTATTGTCTGTAAATAAAAATATTAGCCATGAATTATGTAAGAGAGTGCATTTTTTTTACTGGCAATGAGATGCAAACCAAAGTATTATAAAAATCAAAGAAAAAATGAATTACACTTGGAAAGACATTTTAAAATAATGTATGTGCGTGTAACGAATCATATATAAAAATGATAAAAAGAAAAAACAAAAGTGAAACATGAGAATGACACGGAATTTAGTGGAATAAATTACCCTTTTTTTAGATCGAGCAAACAAGAAAATTAATAAGTAGAAACGATGAAATAAATTAAATGAACAAAAAGTGAGCACATCATTAAAAACATTCCGACAGCGAATGTTCATAAATATTTCGAAATAAAATAATTATTTCTGTTGTATTTTTGTTTTTTTATTTTCATAAAAATATTAAATTTCTATGACATTTTTGATTAATGCCAAACATATTAGTTCATTTTATTAATTTTACTCATCTTTTAATATTTTCTGCCATCAGTCAATGGACGATATATTTATGATTTAGGCTTATTTTTGACGCTATTTCAATTTAAAAGAAATATCTATTTTAATATTTTTTATTTTGTTGTTAAATGAAAAGTTATTTCTGTTTACTTTGTCAAGGGAAGTTTCATATTTTAAAAACACAGTTCAATTTATCTATCTTATAATTTTCTGCTATAATTTTAAGTGTCTAAAATATGTTTTATTATTCTATGTAGTAATTTTTAATGCATTCTGCAAAAGCATTAGATAAATATAATTTTCGGAAACTTGTGGTAAAACAATGAGTTCAGTCCGGCCTTATATGATTTTATAGTGTATATGTTAAAAATAAGATGATTAAATGTGCACATTAATAATTTCAAAATATAGTAATTTTAATGAGATGTAACCATTAACTGTAAGAATATTTTCAACAATTACTATTTTTAAACTAGCATTTTCGAAACACTTAAATTTTTGATAAAATTGTATATCTTGAAAATGACGCAATTTTGTTACTTTTAGAATAAGAAACCCTTTAAAAACAAAAATTACGCGGTGTCAGTGTTGTCAATGAATTATTTTATAAAAATTCAGATTTCTTGATTGGCATCCGTTTTTTCCAAGGGTGAAATTCCATTTGATTTGATCTTAATTAATATGTATTTAAATTAGACATAATTGCTTTTTACCTTTTCAAAAATGTGGTGACAATCAACATATCTTAACTTCATACAAATGGGTAAATGTGATCGCAGATCGCATAGAGTAATTTGTTTGTTTTTTTTTATTTTTTTTTCAAACAGTTTATCTTTTAATCAATAAATCCAAATTGTCAATTTATAATTATTAAATTCTTACATAGATTGCAGCATCAAAATATTTTAGTTTTAATAAATTTTTAAAAGGAAGTTATTTATTTTAGTCAAATTAAAATTATTCAAATTAAATTATGTCAATAAAATCCAAAATTGCATTTTTTTCTTTTAAATCCAAAATTAAAAAAGTTAGTGGATATATAAATAAATTTTAAAATTTCTATAAATGAAAAAAGTTGTTTAAGCTAGGTTTAAATTGCTGAATCATTAATAAATCACGATATTCTTTAAAACAGAAAGAAGACTGAATTCTAACAAATATTATGAAAGCCATTATGAAAGCCAAGCAGTGATTATTTATCACAGCATGATAAAACCTTAAATGGAAAAAATACGAAATTCCTTCATAATTATAACCATCGGAATATGAAAATTTCAACTTACAGAACCGGGATTCAAATTAAGAATTTCCTGCCTATTAGCGAGATTCTTTATCTCCAAGCTATGATGTATGCCCACATAAAAAGCAACCTGCGCCTTTGTTTTTATTCGAATATTATAGTTTTTACACTTGTTTATCGTAAAATCAAACTTCAGCCCCGAGAATTGTGTTCTTAGCCTCCGACGTCGAAAACTGTTGCTGCTTATTTAGAAATCTAGGCAATTCATGTTCGAGACCTATTTGTTTCAGAAATACCGAACAATTTTGGAAGCAAATGTGAATAATTTTGACATCACTTGACTGCAGCCACTCTCTGATATTATGTGCATATTTTGTTAATATATGTGTAAGTATATTAGCGTAATTGTTCTTTAAATCTGCGAAGTAAGGTCCGAAAACACCCAAAATGTATTTTGAAATAATAACAAAATATCAAAGGGTTAACCAAAAGTCTTCTACCATTTAGTAGTTAGAAAGATCATCTCTGAAAAAAAAGAGTTCGCACTTTTCTGGATATATGTGTTTGTGCAATCAGCAATAATTATTAGTATCATTATTCTTATCCGAAATAAATAATCTTCTTGCTAAAGGTCTCATAAATTTTTCAATAACCTGTATTCTGCCGATGTGATCCATTCCCAAGTATCGTGAAACAAAAATATCAATCATAACCTGGACTTGAACATTGTGCAGAAGATATTTTTCTTTATCTTGGATAATGCGGGCAGAAGACCATTAGTAAGACTAGTTCTAAGCTTTACTGAAAACATTGCCAATCAAATACGAGAAGAACTATTTTTTGAAGAACGAACGCATTGTGGACTTTTCTATTTCAAAAATATTATTAAAATCAGGCATGGATATACCCATGAGAGAATAATAATCGAAATAGGAATGATTTTCTGGTGTGTCATAATCTATGCCTCTCTTCTTTACTACATTTCCGATAGTGTTTAAAAGACTTTCAATATATTTTTCATGCATTAATGTATTCTCTCTTACAGGGAATAAGTCTGACTGAGCCAGTGAAGTCTTTTGGCATTCAAGGAGAGAAGACATGCTTTTTGCGCTCCTGCATTTTTAAAATCAGAGCCCGAAATTTTGGTCGTAAGACACAACAAGTCATCAATTCGGATAGCCTCAATCAAGAAGAAGAGGAAGATGCCAGTTTAAAGAGTTTTCCTGAACTAATTAGTGACTTATTTAACTAATTAAGAAAATCACGGTGTAATTAGGCCGTAAAGTCCCACCGTAATCCAGCGGAGGAAGAAACGTCCAACGCCCGGTAGAAAAAGGGCAGCGCTCGAGAAATTCTCCGGCCTTCATCGAGATCGAGGCTCCCCCAAGGAAGGACGCGTCACCACGTGGTGACTTAATTAAAAAAAATAAAGTATTGCTGTGTTATATTTATGAATGCTACTAATTATGCTTAGTCTTTTTACAGTTTTTCTAGGAAACATCACAATCGAGAGGATGTAAGAAGACCAGGAGGCCTGGCGGAAAGGAGCACATGACGTAAGTAACCCAAAGGTTAGCCGGGTTGGTGGCTGTCGCCCAGCCAGGGAGGCGCAGACGATATATGCCACGTGTAGTATCGCATGCGCCCCCCGTCACGGGTCTGGTGACGATCAGTCGGGGTACGAGAAATAATTTACACTCGTGCCCCATCGCGTGGTAGGCCCATTCAACCCATCTCTCCCAATTTATCGGGGTGTAGTAATTAATTTCTGGTCAGCATTTCGGCATTTGTTCTGGTGCACAAAATTATAGTAATTCCAAATGGACCAGAACGTAGGGTGTTAATTTTCTTCTTCTTTTTTTAACTAACTTATTTTATTTATAACTACCCTCTATCAGAGCGCGAGTTTTCTAGATTTTACTTTTAACTATTACTATTCAATAATCTCCATTCCTTTTTTATTTTTCTTTTCTTTCTTTTATCTTTGGTAATTTTTCTCTCTTATCAATATTATATCGTTAAGTTTTCTTGCCCCCCCCCATCCGCTGGCCAGAAACCCCATTCGCATATATCGTCACTGGGACGCTTGCGTCTGTGCTCCCTCGCCTATTCTATAGTATTAAATAGTACAGCATCAGTCAAATCCAACTAGTTTCATCGTTCATAACATAGAATTCAGCATATCAGTAAAAACAATACAATAATAATCAATTCAATACACATCAAACTATCTTACGCTTAACCACAGTAGAATATACATCCCCATTAGTAGTTAATTATTGCCCAGTCATACTAATTTAACATCACCCTAATATATTCTTAATTAATAATGTCCTCATTTTATTCCAAAATTCAGTGATTCTACAGAGGCTAAAGTAAATTTCACTTACTCCACAATAAGCAGGTGCAATTTCCTAAGATAAGCTCCTCTAGCTCAGCACAATAGATTAAATTCCAGAGTTCCCCAACCTATTCATTCCTTCTTACTACACTAGTACAATAGCATACCAGCCTTACTCATAACCCACCTCCTGTCATTCAACCTTCTTTCTCCAAGGACATTCTTTAGATAATAAAGCATATAGCAACAGGTGCCTCACTAAGGGGGACAAAAAAAGTCTCAATTTAGAGCCGTATTCATTTCAGAAAGAAAAAGATAAGGGCTCACTACTAAGCCATAGTCATAGATTTTCCAATAGTACCCCCCCCCCCCAACACACACACATGCACAACCTTAATTCACAATAAGCATTATACGCATTACATTACGTCACTCATAGCATCAGTACCTAACAAGTATAAAACATAAATCAACAAGCACATTTTGAACGACACGTATAATACTCTCCTCATTCACATATACCCACGGACATCTCATACATTTAACACTAACATTCTATCCCCATGACATGTGGGATGCTCTTAAATATGTCTAAGACTAAAGTAGCATCCCCCACCATGCCCTTGGCCAAGAGTGGCAGGTTAACTGCTAGCGCAAAGTCACTTTCGCAACAGTCAGGATTACAAAAAAAATCCACAGGCCTGATAACAAGTAGCAGCCGCATTACCAGAGCGAGTTCGATGGTTCCGGTTACGCAGGAAACTCAATCAGAAAATAAAACAGACATCAAGAGGATCAAGAAAAAGCCGGAAGCAAAGAAAGTAATGATGGATATAACACAGAAAATCAACGGGCATTTTGCAGTACAAATCAGTAGCAGTGACAGCGATACGGAATACTCAGAAGATGAAAAAAGCACGAAGGCGAGTAACAAAGTAGAAGAAGATGAACAAGCAAGAATCACAAGACAGTGCTCGCTACAAGATGAAGAAGGAAAGAGTTCTCTTTCCTTCTTCAGGCAACATATACTCGAGTTCTGTGATCAGGATCCGGATTTAGGAAGACAAAGGAAGGAGTCCACAGGTAGAAAAAGCCATAAAAGCTATCAACTTTCTCCAAGCGGTAAAACACAGATGCTCAAATATCGCAGCGGGTACAAGCAAGATAATGGACAGCTGCATAAATGTGATTTTCAATACCATTATGGAAATGGAAATCAGAATGCAGACGGCCAACGTAAGGGTTGAAGTAATTGAAGAATTGCGTCAGCCCGACGCGGTACCACCGGCTGGTCCAACAACAGAACAAAGGAAGGAGGAGATGGTAACCAGGACCCAAATCAAGCCCCCCAGGGGATACGCTGAAGCGGTCAAGGCGGCCACATCCACCCTGATCATCCAAGCCACCACAGAAAGAGAAACAGAAGACGTAGAGAAGCAAATAATAGAGACAATCTCGGAACACCATGACAGCGTGAAGAAAGTGAAAAAGATAAAGAGCGGAGTCAAGTTTATCTGTGAAAACGAAGTGGAGGCTAAGAAGATAAAGGAGACAATCAACAGCAACTCAGAAGCCAGAGAAGCAATACAGGTAAAGACTGCAAGCATAAGGAGGAAAAGGATAATAATATTCAACATTCCGGATTACGTTACTGAAGAACAGATACAGATGAAGCTGCGGAAGACCCTGGGACTTGGTCCACAATACAGCAAGGATGCAGTCACTCTGCTCAGGCCCGTGGGGGCCCGCGAGGGGAAGAAGCACCAACCTGTCCTCCTCCACGAACCGCTAGCAGACCACTTGCTAATGGTGAGAACAGTCTGCCTGGGGTTCAAGGAATGCCCCATTAAAAACTTCATCAGCATCACTAGGTGCCATCAGTGTCTCGAATATGACCACGTGGCAGCTGATTGCAAAGGGACCCAGCGGTGCTCTGTCTGCTCGGGCCCACATGTGTACACAGATTGCAACAATAAAAGCAAACGCTGTTATGTGTGCACCAAGTACAATGAAATCAACGGCCATTGGATCCGTGCTCCCAAGCCAACAGGTCACCAGGCCAACTCCGGGAAGTACTGGGTACATCGAACGCTGCTACGTGTCAGGCAGATTCAAGAAGAAAAGGGCATGGCACTCACAAACGGTCACCAGGTTATTCACGGGAGGGTAACCATTGCCACATTTGGCGGCAAGGATAGGATCGAACACATGACCAGCCACGACCATGATATGAGACGAAAACATGACGAAAAGTACAGCAGATATCATGGTCGTAGGAAGTAACACAATTATCACGCGCCCCGGGAGCGCAACACAAAATTCAAGGGTTACCCCCCACACAACACAACACTCAAACTCATTTAGCGACTCAAACACGATCACACCTACTGCATCATTAGGCATTCAAACACAAGACTCTTTAAGCTTTATCCAAATAAACTTACACGGCAGCAGAATGGCCACTAGCATGCTAGCGGGATACGCTGCTACCAATAATATCCACATAGCAGTAATACAAGACTATCATCAACACAAAACAAAGGAAACCATAACAGGCTTTAACCGCAACACATGGAACATAACAAAAACAAAATTGAATAGATCAGCCATAATAACAAATGCAGGCACTGAGCCAATCACAATCTTATCAAAAGAATTTACGACGGCGGTCAAGTTAGAGAACAAAAACAAATTATTCACTATAATAAACACATACGCACCCTCCTCGCTAGTGGACTTCTCCGTCGTATTGGAGGAGATAGAGGAGGCCTTGATGTTGGCGGACGGAGAAATTCTGCTGGCAGGGGACTTTAATGCTCACTCGACCGCTTGGGGCTATCATGACATAGACCAAAGGGGTCGAGATCTCACAGATTTCCTCCTGCTGAACTCACTGTTTGTCCACAGCCCCCCGGATGCCCCACCGTCCTTCCTCACAATACGTGGGGGAAGGGAATTAAAAGGCTGGCCAGATCTGATGATAGCGACGGTCGCCCTGGGCAACGACATATGTGATTGGCACGTTAGTGATGACGACTCACAAAGTGACCACAGATATATTAAATTCACACTAAACAACTATGAAAACATCGACTATCAAAGACACGGCTTACAAACAAAAATAGGTAAACATGCAAAATTTGACAAAAACATCAGAAAAATCAGAAACAAATACATAAAAGAACTTCAAAGAACCACAACAGAAGAACAACTGGACAATGTAACTCTGAGATTAGAAAATGAAATCACATCAATTGCTTTTGCGTGTTATAAAAAGAAACGCACACCTGCGGTCACTGCCCCCCCCTTGGTGGACGGACGAAATCAAAACAGCCAGGAACAAGGTTAGGGCGCTCAGGAGGAGATACCAAAAACAACCAGATGAAGAACTAAAAATAAAACAACAAACAGTATTTAAAAGAGAAAGAGCTAAACTTAAGAAGCTCATCAACAAAACAAAATTAAAGACATGGAAAAATTACTGCAGCAAAGTAACGGACACATACGGCTCGCAATACAAAAACGCAAGCAATAAAAACACGGGCCCTGCTAATCTTGTCAATATACTCCCACCACAGCAATCAGTAAACATTAAAGATACACTGACACACTTTTTAGACAATCTATACATAACAGACCAGAACACCCCCCACAACATAACAACAGTAAATAGAAAAAAAAGATGATACAAAACCACCAGTAGTTACGAAGGCGGAATTAAATAGAATAATCAGAAACATTAAACAAAACAAAGCACCTGGTTATGACTTGATTGACTATAACTTAATTAAACGCATAAACAATGCCGCCCCGCAAATACTGCTCACACTTCTCAATACATGCTTAAAATTTGAATACTTCCCCAAGTCATTTAAAATCGTAATAGTGGTCCTCTTTCACAAGCCGGTAAAGACCCCGCAAATCCTAAAAACTACAGACCGATATGCTTACTACCGGCAATAAGTAAGATTTTAGAACGCATAATACATGGTAGAATAAACTACCATCTTAATAAAAATAAACACTGGAGCGATAAACAATTTGACTTCAAGCAGGGATTCTCCACGGAACACGCACTGGATAATCTAATTAAAACAATAAAAGAAGACAAAGCTAACAACTACCAAACACTCTTAATAGCCATAGACATCAAAGGGGCTTTCGACAACATACGCTGGCCAATACTAATAGATAATATAAAACAATCTCCCTGCCCGGGTTGCTTAATAAACTGGGTAGTGAGTTTCTTACAACAAAGATACGTTTCACTAGAGGAAAATGGGATCATAATCACAAAACAGACATTCGGCGGCTGCCCCCAGGGAAGTTGCCTGGGCCCGCTTCTGTGGCTATTAATCGCAGAGACAGCATTAAAAAAACATTGGGGAAAAATGTCAGGATACAGGCATTCGCGGATGACTTTATTCTGATACTCAAGGAAAGAACAAAAGATAAACTTAGAAGACTCGCAAATAGTATACTCAAAGCTTTTAACGAATGGATAGAGGCTTATGGCTTAACGCTGAATAAAGAAAAAACAGAACTACTATATCTAAACAGGGGACATATGAGGAACCTACCTACAGAAAACACCAATGTAATAGAGGGCATAGAGTTAAATGGTCAATCTCTAAATGTGAAAGAACATATCAAATATCTGGGAGTGATATTGCATAAAAATCTAAACTGGGTACCTCACTGCGCAACACAAACAGGCAATGTTAGATCAAACTTCAAAAACCTGGCCTATATGGCGGCAAAGGGCTGGGGACTAAAACCTAACATTATCAGGATATGGTACACAACAGTAGTGGAAAAAACTCTAACTTATGCGGCCCTAATATGGGTGCACGAGCTCAATAAAATGAGCAAAGAGATACTCTCCAGTTGTTAAAGACATTTTGCAATGGCCATAGTCAGGGCTTATAGAACGGCCCCCACCTCGGAACTTCTGGTACTCTCGGGCCTGATTCCAATCCACCTCAAAGTCAATTACGAGGCAGCCTATGGAACAATCGCAAGACTTAGAAAAAACACAAAAATACACAACAAGGTCCTGCACCAACTTGAATATGAAAAGAAAATCAATATATGGGCAAATCACCCAGCCGAAATAATTGAATCAAGGATTGGATATAACATGCACGAAGTAGTCACCTACACGGATGGATCCAAATTGGAATCAGGCTGCCCCCAGGGAAGTTGCCTGGGCCCGCTTCTGTGGCTATTAATCGCAGAGACAGCATTAAAAAAACACTGGGGAAAACATGTCAGGATACAGGCATTCGCGGATGACTTTATTCTGATACTCAAGGGAAGAACAAAAGATAAACATAGAAGACTCGCAAATAGTATACTCAAAGCTTTTAACGAATGGATAGAGGCTTATGGCTTAACGCTGAATAAAGAAAAAACAGAACTACTATATCTAAACAGGGGACATATGAGGAACCTACCTACAGAAAACACCAATGTAATAGAGGGCATAGAGTTAAACGGTCAATCTCTAAATGTGAAAGAACATATCAAATATCTGGGAGTGATATTGCATAAAAATCTAAACTGGGTACCTCACTGCGCAACACAAACAGGCAATGTTAGATCAAACTTCAAAAACCTGGCCTATATGGCGGCAAAGGGCTGGGGACTAAAACCTAACATTATCAGGATATGGTACACAACAGTAGTGGAAAAAACTCTAACTTATGCGGCCCCAATATGGGGGCACGAGCTCAATAAAATGAGCAAAGAGATACTCTCTACTTGTTAAAGACATTTTGCACTGGCCATAGTCAGGGCTTATAGAACGGCCCCCACCTCGGAACTTCTGGTACTCTCGGGCCTGATTCCAATCCACCTCAAAGTCAATTACGAGGCAGCCTATGGAACAATCGCAAGACTTAGAAAAAACACAAAAATACACAACAAGGTCCTGCACCAACTTGAATATGAAAAGAAAATCAATATATGGGCAAATCACCCAGCCGAAATAATTGAATCAAGGATTGGATATAACATGCACGAAGTAGTCACCTACACGGATGGATCCAAATTGGAATCAGGCACTACAGGTTCGGCCTTCGTAGCATACAAAAATAACCAAAAAATAATGACATGGTCAGTGCCCCTAAGAGAATGCAACAGCGTTTTCCAGGCCGAACTACTCGCAATACAAAAAGCAGCGGAACGGGGCACCACAACAGGTGAGCCATACAGCATACGCTCGGATTGCAGATCAGCGATAGAATCACTAAAAAAGCCATTTACTGTCAATGAAACAGTAGATAAAATACAAAACGTAATTAAAGAATCCAACAATAAATTTAAAATCAGCTGGGTCAAGAGGCACGTGGGCATCCAAGGAAACGAGGATGCAGACGACTTAGCCAAAACCGCAGCGGAAAACACAAATAACAAAAACAAATACTATATGAAAAAGCCAATCTCAAAACTGAAACGGACACTCAAAGAGCTAACAATGAAACAATGGCAGTTCGAGTGGGATTACGGGGATACAGGCAGGGAAACACATCAGTATTTTCCAACAGTAGGTGAAAGCAGACTCATAAGTGACTTTTTACTCTTACAACTCTACACAGCACATGGAGCATTTCCAGCGTATTTCCACAGATTTAATAAAGCGGACACTCCAGACTGTGCATGCGGCACGGAGGGCATGCCTAAACATTATCTCTTCCACTGCCCACTCACCCAACAGTACCACCTGGTAAACATAACAGCAAATAATGATAAACTGTGGCACGAACAATTAGGTAAAAACAAACACGTACAAAATAAAGCAAAAACAGTAATCAGGTGGCTCCAAGAAAACTGCGACAGTATCACAACATTAAAGCAAACAAACATATAAAACAGAAAGCCCTCTCATTTTGGTATCCCAGCAGAAACATAATACTGTATGTTATGTGTTATATGTCGTATGTTACAAAAAAAAAAAAAAAAAAAAAAAAAAGGCGAGCTTTTTTTTTTCGCCAAAAAAAAAAAAAAAAAAAAAAAAATGTTTGTATATGTTTTATGTCCTTTAGCAGTGTGCGGTAGTCGCACAACATTAGCTGTAACCATGGCCCGTAATAGGAGCCCCGCAACATATGAATTGCATGCACAACGAATATCACCAACGGTTCAGCAAGTTGTGCAATATGACATAGTAAGAAGCTTCAAACGCCCCCGACACTGCTTGTCCGTCCACTGTGTTGTGTTATAAAAAAATATATATAAAAAGTCTAGGAATCCCCTAATGCCAAAAAAAAAAAAAAAAAAAATTAAAAACTGCTTTTATTTTAAATTTTTTCATTTATTATTTTATTTATTTATTTATTTTTCTTTTTTTTATTCTTTATTTAACTATTTTTTTTAATTTTATTATTTATTATTACTAATTTTTATTTATTCATTTATTTATTTTTGACAGCTCGCCTCTTTATTTGGTGCAGTAGGACTCTGTCCGCACAAAATATCGGACTCGCTCTAATGGGGCAACCCAGGGAGCCAGTTTTTCTCGGTGCGGTACGGTAGAAAGGTGGGTTCTTGTCTCTCTCTCTGCAACGCACTCGTTTACCTTGCTATTTGGTGCAAAAAGTTTCCTCCATCAGCGGTACGACTTAGCTTTTCGGCCATTTTCTGTTTTTTTCTTTTTTTTTTTAATTCCCTCAAAATTTCCCCAACATTCAGCTAAGTTCAATACCATTGTTTAGGCCCAAAAACATCCAGTCCCATTTCGTCTGGTATGATGAGTACAAGGTGTGCAACAAATCACAAAGTTAACCCAATGTGCAATAAACCACAAAGATTACCAACAAAGCACTTAACCTAAACAGCCGACCCGGGTACTTGTCTTAGTGGTTCTCCACTTTGCCGGCTAAAATTACATCATGTACGCTAATGGCGCCTAGTGCAATGTAAAATCCGTCCTGGGTGCAAAGTCCTCCAAGTTACCTGTGAATTATACCTCTGGAGGTGCCTTGCCAGATGAAGGTCTCGTCATCTGATCAAGGCTCTAAATTACGAGACCATCCTGCGAAGCCATTTGCAGTTCAAACAACAGGATGTACCATTAAATTAACAGGCGAAACAAAGTATGCTCAACGTCAAGCAAGTACTGCAGAAATGATGGCATGCGAAGCAAAGAAATCAGGTTTATTGCCGCTACGCGGCAGTTAGGCGGTCGGCCGCCCCGATACCAGGTATCTAACCCGTTAAGCTGAGATAACTCGGCAGGTATGGGCCTGGCCATCGGTTAGAAAGAAAGAAAAGTCTGATTGAGCCAACTTACTGAATACCAAATCCGTAATAGGAATATTACTGCATCGTTTTCTCTACGAAATATGGATTCTAATTTCTATATAGGTTTGAGTTTGAACTGCTTTTAATGCAGTCACAGGGTAGTTCTTATATTCTCATTATACAAGTGAAAGAATTTTGACAACGAGGTATTGATAAAGGTATATTCGATTTTTTATTTGTGATGTCATTGGTAGTACTTGTTGACATAAAATCTCTTTTTTTTTTAATCTCAAAAGAAGGAACAGGAATATTACGATCTCGAGGTACACGAAATACATATGATTTCTCTTTAGAGCAGAACTTAGAACCACTCTGTAGATCGGAGTTTTTAGAACATCTAAATACCAATTTTACATCACTGTTAAAACAAATACGAAAATCATTAGTTGTTTTTCACCAGGATTCACAACGACACTAACTCTCAGCAGTTATTTATTTTCATATTCTTTAATACATATTTACATCTACAATTTTAGAAAACAGAATTAACGTATGAACAACGTAAAAACTTTGTTACCCCAAAACAAATCTGAATGCTTCTATGATAGAAATACATTTGACTCTCTCGCACGAAACACTTTTTTTCTAATAGGTAGATACACATATTGAACTAAAATACAAAAATGCTCACATAAAATCTTATAAAGAGTAATATCAAAAAGGCAAACTTACATTAATTTTGCTCTCAAAACGCTTTTTATAAGAAAAATAATTCAAAGATGCAAAAAACGACAAAAATATAAGAAAAGGTCAAAACAATCTCATTTTTGGCTGTAATTTTTATGACTTGCTATTTTATTTATCGCATAAATTTTATATTAAACAAAAATACATATCTTTAAGTACACAAAGACATTAAGCAATTGTCGGAATGCAAAACTTTTTTTTTTCGCGTAAATGATGGGAGAAATAAATTGCTTTAATATTCTTTCTTTTTGTAGTAAAATAAGCTACGCAAAATTTTCCCAATTTTCGAGTGACTGGAACATTGCGCAGAAGATATTTTTAGCGCATATAAGCGAATATAAGCAAAAAAACCCAAAACTGTTGGAAATTTTCGTGTCTTTTCTACTTCACAGAGTTTAGTCTAGAGGTATTTTGTTTAAAAGGAATTATTTTCTGTTATTAGCATACCATAAACAATTTACAATCATAAAAACTTTCAGCAGGATTTTTGCATTTTTCTGTCTATTTCACGGGACTATATATAATTTAAAACATCATTTTTCTATAATAAAGATTTTGAAATTGCCAGTATTCAATCATTTCCAACCATTAACAACTTTTAATGTAATAAAAAAAATTTAATAATTATTAACTTTCTAAACATGCTTCGTTTTAGCATTTTTCAACTTCGTTGAAAAATGCTTATACATTCGATTTGTCTGTTCGTCTTCTCGTCTGTCAGTGTGTCCACGCTCTAAATCCTGTTAAATATACTCGGAATTTCATGCGATAAATGAAGCTTATTTAGGATTATCAAACCATGTTTCATATTGAATATGAAGTACGTACGGTTTCTGATTCATACATGAGAACACTCAAAAGAATTCGATTATGTTATGGTACATGGGAAAAAATTGTTTCGAGAGCATTTTAATGACATTACACTATTTTAAATGCATTGAAACTGATATAAACCACTGAATTTCACTACGATAATGCTAAAATAGAGCATTCATAGTATGTATTTTTTGTTAATTTACAGGGACATACAAAAGAAAGCCTTTGAAGTACTGTCTTTGCCTAATCATTGCGGGAGAGTACGTTTTAAAATTCGGTATGAGAATTTAAATTTAATTAGTTTTTTTTTGCATATTACTTTTTATGCATAAATTCTATGCCTCAGATACAGAGCTGCACAAAAGTATTCGCACACCATTCTCCTTATTAGAGGAAATTTCTGAAGGGGAATTTTATATTGAAATTTGTATATTTCTTAAATGAACTAAATTTTGCAATGCATTCTGCTAATAGATCCAAATCTCTATATCATATACAGGGCTACAAAAAATTCGGATAATTTTCTGATTGTAGATGAGAACAGCTGGAATTCGGGTTTGAAATGCGTTATACATTTCCATATGGGGATATCGGACGTAATATTTAAATTTTTTAAAGTGTACAGTTTTGTTAGGTTATTCTGAATGTGTTCGAAAGTGCTGCATAATCTATGCTTGATGCATGATTCTTTTTCTTTCTTGTTTAAATAAATAATTCAATTATTTAATAAATAGTTTAATATTTGAGCATCTTTTTTATCAAACATTATTTCATAAAAGCATTTAATGACTCCCATTTCCATTACGTAAAAGAGCACTTATTACTAAAGTTATTTTTTTTTTATCTCTTTAAATATTTCTACCGATGTGCCGTTCAGCTCTGCTAATGGTTAATAAGAATTTTAGCTACATATTATACGAATTCATTAAATGCATTTCAGGCGGTGTTGTAAGGGCAGGATGGAATTTTTACCTAATCCTCTGCGGATGTAAGAGAAAATAAATCAATAGTTTTGCTGACAAATCGAAATCTACCCAGAAATTACTTCTTAGCGAGTGATAATTGCAAAATATATAAGTATTAACAGGAATTCTGAATTAGAGATTTTGGTAGCAGGTTTTTTATAAAGAGAGTTATTAGGATAAGGAAAGATGTTCTCATAAAAATTAATTGCATTCCAGATTTTCTTGTCAGAGTAAAATTTCCAAGTATTATAGAGATTCAATTAATACAGAAGTAAAAAGAGAGAGATATCGAATTCAGTAGGAAGCATTATTTTGTTATTTGTTTTCACGTAATGAGTGTTCAAATTGGGAATTGTAATATATGCTGTTTAATTTACAATATATGAGTATTTTTATTGCATCGTTCAACCTTGTAATAGTCGCTAATCATTATAAAACTTAGAAAGTTGTGAAAACAATTATAGTTTAACATTTTCGTTTATTATTTTTGATCTACAATTTGATATTTTAAAGCAAAGAATTATTTTATTTTTTATTTGGTCTAAGAGGACTAACTATGTCATTTGAAAATATCAATCATTGACGTAGAATTGTCTTAAAGACCAACTTAATTTTTCTTTCATTTTGTATAGAGATAGGGTGATCGGTTAACAAAATGAATCCGTTCCAAAACAGTTTTCACTCATCGAATTGCTCGTTGCATTTATCATAGATTTTGTAATGATTTTTATGATAATTCAATTAATTCGTTCTTAAAATCTATATAAAGTGTAAAAAATATAACATACATTGTTAAAAAAAAATAAAAAAAACCGTGAATTCATGGTAAAACTGGGTGACGGTTAAGTATTATTGTGGCCTCCAAAGACTAGTTTAAATAAATAATTCAGTCATGTAATAAATACAGTCGAGCCTCTATATAACGAAACTCCATACATCGAATTTCTCCATATAACGAATTTTTAGTAAGAACGGTCCCCTTTTCGCATGATTACATTAAAAACATACTCTATATAGCGAAATATCTCTGTCCATATAACGAATTTTTTCATAAATTGATCTTAATTTATTCAGTTTTAAAAAAGCTTCGAAATCATATGGAATCAATTTTCCATCACTTATTTTTGATTTATCGTTCAGTGGAGAGGTTTTTTTTTATAAATATTACTTCTCTCCTTATTCTTTAAATCTAACAAGTTCATTCCACCTCCCACACATCTTTCAACATCCTTCTCAAAACACAGTCAATTGAATTGTTACACATATAAGAGAGGAATCAATGAGAGCACATAAGAGAGACCTTCAAATGGAGGAAAATATCAACTACAATTTTTCATTCCTTGCTAAAATTTGAGAATTTTTTTTGAGAGCGTAACAATTGTAATTTTAAAATCAAAACAACAAAAAATTACAGATTTCTTCCTCTGAAATTTATGTAAGTCTTCCTTATTTGATTTTCATTAAGCTTTCAAATAAATGTCTTTTCTCTTTTTTGAAACTGCTTAAATAAGTAAGAAATAAAATGTTAGGTTAATATATACTTTTAAACATTTCAAATTCTTAATTGAAAAGATCAAAAATAATATTTGTTCAAAATTTACACATTAAATATTATTTTTAACATCATACTCTATACATCGAATTTCTCTATATAACGAATTTTTTCTGGAACGATGGATTTCGTTATATAGAGGCTCGACTGTAGTTTAATATTTGAGCACCTTTTTTTATCAAACATTTTTTCATAAAAGCATTTAATGACTCGCATTTCCATTACTTAAAAGAGCACTTATTACTAAACTTAGCTTTTTTATCTCTCTAAATGTTTCTGGCGGTGTGCTGTTCCATTCCGCTAATGCTTAATAAGAATTTTAGCGACATATATGAATTCATTTAATGCGTTTCAGGCGTTGATATAAGGGTACGATGGAATTTTTACCTAATCCCCTGCGGATGTAAGAGAAAATAAATCAATGGTTTTGCTGACAAATCGAAATATGCCCAGAAATTACTTCTTAGCGAATGATAATTGCAAAATATATAAGTATTAACAGGAATTCTGAATTAGAGATTTGGTGGTGGTTTTTTTTATCAAGAGAATCATTGGAATATAGAAGAAATGCTCTCAGAAAAATTAATTCCATTTGGAATTTGCTGTCAGAGTAAAATTTGTGTATTTCCCAAGTATTATTGTGATTCAAATAATGCCAGAAGTTAAAAGGTAGGTGTAGAATTCACAGTGAAGCATATTACTCTTTTTATTTAAATTCAATACCTCATATACAGGGTGGCACAAAAGTATTCGCATACCATTCTCCTTATTGGAAGAAATTGCTGAAGGGGAATTTTGAACTGAAATACACATCTATCGATCTATTTCTCTCTCTCTCTCTCTCTCTCTCTCTCTCTATATATATATATATATATATATATATATATATATGTATATATATATATATATATCTTAAATGAACATAAATTTTGGAATACATGTTGTTAAGGGAAACAGCTGGAATCCGGGTTTGAATTGCGTTATACATTTCCATATGGTGAAATCAGACTTAATATTTTAATTTTTTAAACTGTACAGTTTTGTTAGGTTATTCTGAATGCGTTCGAAAGTGCTGCATAATCTATGCTTGGCGCATGATTTTTTTCTTTATTGTTTAAATAAACAATTCAATTATTTAATAAATGGTTTAATATTTGAGCATCTTTTTTATCAAAAGTTATTTCATAAAAGCATTTAATGACTCCCATTTCCATTACGTAAAAGAACATTTATTACTAAAGTTAGCTTATTTTATCGCTTTAAATGTTTCTGATGTTTTGCTGTTCCTTTCTATTAATGCTTAATAAAAATTTTAGCTAGATTTATGAATTCATTTAATGCGTTTCAGGCGGTGATGTAAGGGTACGATGGAATTTTTACCTAATCCCCTGCGGATATACTCTCTTAAAAAGTCAGCCACAAAATAGCTCAAGTTGAGCTGAAATCCACTCATCTCAATGTTGAAAGGCAGCTTCTCAAAAAAGAGTTGAAATAACTCGAGTTTTAACCAATTTAAATGAAGTTGAGCTATTTAAATAACCAATTTAGATCAAGAAGATTTAATTGTTTGAAAAAAAAACTCTTTTATGATCGAAAAAATTACAGCTTTTTCATGAGAAGCCAAATCAGCTCTTTCGTTTTAAGAGTGTAAGAGAAAATAAATCAATAGTTTTGTTGACAAATCGAAATCTGCCCAGAAATTGCTTCTTAGCGAATGATAATTACAAAATATATAAGTATTAACAGGAATTCTGAATTAGAGATTTGGTAGAGGTTTTTTTATTAAGAGAATTATTAGGATATAGGAGAGATGTTCCCATAAAAATTAATTGCATTTGGAGTTTGCTGTCAGAGTAAAATTTGTGTATTTCCCAAGTGTTATTGAGATTCAAATAATGCCAGAAGTTAAAAGGTAGGCGTAGAATTCACAGGGAAGCATATTACTCTTTATATATAAATTCAATACCTCTTATACAGAGTGGCACAAAAGTATTCGCATACCATTCTCCTTATTGGAAGAAATTGCTGAAGGAGAATTTTGAACTGAAATACACATCTATCGATCTGTTTATCTCTCTCTCCATATATATATATCTTAAATGAACATAAATTTTGGAATGCATGTTGTTAATAGGTATAAATTCTTATATCACATACAGTGCTTCTAAAAAATTCATATAATTTTCCAATTGTAGAGGGAAACAGTTGAAATTCGGTTTTGAAAAGAGTTATACATTTTCATCTGTTGAAATAAGATGCAGTATTTTAATTTTTTAAACGGCGTAGCTTTGTTTACATTATTCTGAATGTGTCGGAAAGTGCTTTTGAATTTATGCTTAATGCATGAATTTTGTTTTCTTGTTTAAATAAAGAATTCAATTATATAATAAATGGTTTAATATTTGAGCATCTTTTTTATCAAACATTATTTCATAAAAGCACTTAATGACTCCCATTTCCGTTACTTAAACGAGCACTTATTACTAAAGTTAATTTTTTTTTATCTCTTTAAATGTTTCTGAAGATGTGCCGTTCAATTCCGCTAATGCTTTACAAGAATTTTAGGTACATACTATACGAATTCATTTAATGCGTTTCAGGCGGTGTTGTAAGGGTACGATGGAATTTTTACCTAATCCCCTGCGGACATAAGAGAAAATAAATCAATAGTTTTGCTGACAAATCGAAATCTGCCCAGAAATTGCTTCTTAGCGAATGATAATTGCAAAATATATAAGTATTAACAGGAATTCTGAATAAGAGATTTGGTAGCGGGATTTTTTTTTATTCAGAGAATTATGGGGATACAGGAGAGATGTTTTCATAAAAATTAATTGCTTTTGGAATTTGTTGGTAGGGTAAAATTTGTGTAATTCCCAAGTATTATTGAGATTCAAATAACTCCAGAAGTAAAAAGAGAGATGTCGAATTCTAAGGAAAGCATTATGTTTATTATTTGTTTTCAGGTAATAAGTGTTCAGATTGGAAATTGCAATATGTGTTGTTCAATTTATGATAAATAATGCATTTTTATTGAATCTCTCAACATTGTTGTATACTCCAATCATCATAAAAACTTAGAAAGATATAAGAACAATCGTATTTTATCTTTTTCGTTAATTATTTATACTTTATTCTATCATTACAAAAAGAAAGTATTGTATTCATGAAAATTTTCAAAATCCGGTTTTCGATGGATTAACACGCATTAAGAATCAGAGAACCAGATAAACATGTTTTTACAAAATATCTGTCTGCGTATATCTGTCTGCAGTCTGTGACATAAACTTTTTGGGCGCTCTGTCTCAAGACTAATGCACGGAATTTCACGAAACTTTAGATTCAGATAGACCTCGGTATAAACTAGATCTAGTTAGCTTTTGGTGTTTATCGCCCAAAAGGTGGCACTGATATGCTGCCTTTTTCATGATTACTACAACAGCTGTATCTCAAGAACTAATGGACGGATTTTCATAAAACTTCAGATTCCGCTATTCCGTGATATTATATAGCTCTGATTACGTTTTGATGTAAATCGCCAAACAGGTAGCACTGCTATGCGGCGTTATCCATGATTATCACAATAGATCTATCTCAGAAACTAATGCGCTCATATTCTTTCTATTTCTCTCTCTGACGCAGAAAGATAAATTAGTGCCCAGTCACACTGTAGGTACTTTACTTCTTATTAAAATGTTGTAAAAACTTCGTTTTTTACTAAGAAAAGAATAGGATGGTGAAAATTTTGAGTTTATGACTCGTGCAATATTAAACAGCATGTCAGCTTCATATGTGCAAATAGGATGAACGAGTGTTGAAACACTTATTTTAATTACAATTTAGTATTTCTCCAAAACTGTGAAAAGCTTCAAAACAAAATTAAATTTTTGAACAGAATTTCATTTAGATTTTCGGATCATAAATTCAGTTAATTCAGAATTTAAAAGCAAATCTACTTTAAAATGAATAAAAGTTTTTGTTCACATGTATCTAATGAAGACAATATTTTCATCCCAATATTCTGGTGCGTATGTGGCATCTATTAATAAAAAAAACGGATCGTCCAAAAATGAACCACTGCTTTTCAAAGAGCATTTTAAGAGAGATGCCTTTTAAAGCATTACGACGTCGCATTCCTAAAAGAAACAGATATTTAAAATATTTACTTCATTATTCATTATTTCAATATTCCTACCAGAAAAAATTAATTTTAAACATTAAATAATATTTTTCAAGCACACTGAATTTAAATTAATGTGGTAATCAATCAGCATACTCGTATTAGTATATACGTTGTAGAACTCTTTAAAAAGCTTAGAGAAAAGGATAAAAAAGTATTATTTTTATTCAGGTAAGATATATTTTTCCTTAAAAAAAGCGCAAAAAAGAGCCGTGTTTGTATCCGTGATAAAAGACTGACAGTGCCATTAATCACGTTTGAAGTTTATGACAGGGAACAAACAAATGCAAGGGGAAAAGAAAAAGATTTGTAGATATTTCTTTATTGGCAGGTGCATAGTTTGTTTGCTAAAAATAAATAAATCTTTTAATGACGATGATCAATTAAAGCGATTAATAAAAATAAAATTTACCTAATTCTTTACTATATAACTAGATTAAAGCTAGTCAAATGTTGTGTTATTTCAGCCATCGTTTCTAATTTATAGTTTGTTTAAGTACAATGCATAAACAAGCTGCTTGTTTTCTTGTTTAATTTAAAATAAGTTAATTTGTTTCAATAAAATCAAACACAGAGAAATGTTAAATTAATGATAATAATAATAATAATAATAATAATAATACCTTTATATTTAAAGAATTAAAATGACATTGGTTTAGTTTAGCATAGAATATTCTTACCATGTTACAAAGAACAATTAAAGAAATAGCATCAACCTAATCTTATCTGTAGCAGTCAATAATTAAAAAAAAACAAAAGGGGAAATGCTTACTTAAGATTTAATAAGTAAAGTAAAAGGAAAACAGGGTACTCAAACCTGCAATTATTAGAAAAAAAAAACACAGAAAATCTTTAAAGTATGTTACATAGTTTTAAAGAGAGCCTTACTGAACATTTTTTATTTATTTGCTTTTTATTTGGCAGAATAAAAATTGAAATATGATTTTTGGTGCTAAAATACGTGCTATTATCAAAGTATTACAAAGCCCTTCAGGGCAACTAGCATAAATTTTGAACTTGAAGCTACTGAAAAGCTGTTTGTATCTTAGATACCAAATGAACGTATTCTTTAGTTTCACAGGTGTGTATAAGTCTGATAGTAATTTAAAAAAAACTCCTTGAAACCTGTAAGGGCTGAAAGAAATTGCCATGCTAAAAATCTCCCAGTCTACAAACATTTACTGTAAAAGGTACAAACATCTACGTAGTACTCTTAATGTTATCATATTCATAACTTACTGCGAAATTTCTGGAAGATTTTCGATGAGAGCTGCACTCAAATTTTAAGAAATGTTCATGGAAGAGTGACCTATCACATCCGCAATTATTCTGTTATTGTAAATAGGGGATAATTCCTTATAGTCCAAAAGTTTCGTCATCTCGGATTTGGAAAAATGAGTTATATTATAAAGAATCTATATTAGAAAGGTCTATATTATATCTGTCTATCTGTCTATATTATAAAGAATTTATTAAAACCGTTATGATTTATATTGGTGGAGTTTGATTATTCTGTGAAATTCCATATTTGCCGTTTGCAACAAGCTCTGCATCGAACACAATGGTGGAAAATTGGCTCCGAGGTAGAGCCTATTGACACACATTTTTTTTTTTTTTAATATTCTTCTACTTAATCCTTTTAGGTCTGATGTACTAATAGTAGTACATCTCTTTTAATTGAGTGTTATTTTGTTTTAATAAATGCTTTTCTTACTGTTTACATGTAGTAATGTTACTATGCATCTATACATGTACTATACGAATTCATTACTGCTTACTCTCTTAAAACATCAGCCAAAAAATAACTCAAGTTGAGCCAAAATCCACTTATTTCACGATTTGAAACTCAGCTTATTGGTAAGATTTGAAACAACTCGAGTGAGTGAGTTGTTTTTAAGCGATTTAAATCAAGATGAAAAATTTAAATAAACAATTTAAATCAAGTTGAATAAAACGTTTAAAAAACAACTTATTCATGATCCAATAAATTACAGCTCTTTCCTGAGAGGCCAAATCCACTCTTTCGTTTTAAGAGTGTAGGTATTTAGCAATAATAATAAATAATAATAATTGAGCCAAAATCCACTCATTTCAGGATTTGAAAGCCAGCTTCTCGTAAAGAGTTGGAACAATTCGAGTAAACGAGTTGTTTTTAAGCAATTTAAATAAGGATGAGTGATTTAAATAAGCAATTTAAATCAAAGTGAATAAAACGGTGAATAAAACTTATTCACAATCCAATAAATTTAGAGCTCTATAAACTTTTTTACCCAAAATAGAACCGACTTCAAAAACTATTACAAAGTAAAAAACATTTTTTTACATAATAGTTAATTAGAAATTAAACAAAGAGCATTGTATTTACCATGCGTTTTGTTAGATTTATGTACATTAAATTGATTTTTTGAAGTCGGTGCCAGCCCAGTCAAGTTCAAAATTAAAGCTAAGTTTCTAATATTGAATAATTATATTTAACTTGGCTTGGCTGGCATCGACTCCAAAAAATCAATTTAATGTACATAAATCTAACAAAACGCATGGTAAATACAATGCTCTTTGTTTAATTTCTTATTAACTACTATGTAAAAAAAATATTTTTTACTTTGCAGTAGCTTTTGTAGTCGGTTCTATTTTCGGTAAAAAAGTTTGTTTTTCACTTTTAGTTTTTTTTTTTTTATAATAGCTTATAATCGAGAAAACGGTTACAACAATCAATATTAATTTGCGAGAAATCAGTAATTTTATTAGTTTTTGCTTAGTTACTGAAAAAGTACAGAACTAATTTTGATGAAACGAAAGTGGTACCAATTCGAGAACAACCTCTTTCAATAAATCAAAATCCACATAAATCGGATAGATAGTTTTGAAGTAATCAGTGAACATATAAAAAAAAATACATACGCGTCGAATTGTTAACCTCCTCCACGTTTTTTGAAGTCGGTTAATAATTATTAATATTTCATTTGTAAAATATACGAATAAAAATTATAATACGGAAAAAAAATATTGCACACACCTATGCCAGGAGTGGGGTTCGAACCCAGCTTTCTTTCGAGAACCAGAGTTTAAATCAGGCACCTTAGATCGGTCAGCCATCCTGACTGCATTCTGCTCTGCGAACTTATTCAACGTACATGTTACTTTTAATTTGCAAGAAATCATTAATTTTATTTGTTTTTGCCTAGTCACTAAAAAAGTACTTAACGAATTTCGATGAAATGGAAGTGATGCCAATTCGAGAGTAACCTCTTTCATTTAACACAAATACTAGTTTAATCGGTTGGATAGTTTCGGTGTAATCGGTGAACATACATAAGAAAAAATATATATACGCGTCGAATTGATGATAACCTCCTCTCCTTCTTTTAAGTCGGTTAAAAAATTATAATACGGAAAAAATACTGTGTATTACACGTATGTCATCAGTGGGGTTTGAACCGACAATCTCTTTCGAGAACCAAAGCTTAAATCAGACTCCTTAGACCGCTCGGACATCCTGACCGCACTCAATATGGCGAACTTATTCAACGTCGTGTTACTTTCCGCAAGTCTATTATTTTAGTACTTTTCACTGATAAAAAAGATCTCTGATACTCTGTGCTAACAGTTAAATACAATATATTCTTAATAGCATAATTAGTATTTAATTTGTAAAATATAAATGTAAAAATTATAATACAGAAAAGGTTATGATACACATAAGGTTCGAACCCACGATTTCTTTTGAGAACCAGAGCTTAAATCTGGCGCCTTAGACCGCTCGGCCATTCTGTGTGCACAACGTTCAGCGAACTTATTCAATACTTTTAATTAGCGGAAAATCACTAATTTTATTAGTTTTTGTCTAATTACTAAAAAGGTACTGAACCAATTTCGATTAAACTGAACTGGTACCAATTCGAAAGCATTCTCTTTCATTTAAAACAAAAATAACATAAATCAGTTTCATAGTTTCGTAGTAAACTTTGAACATACATAAAAAAAATACATACGCGTTGAAATGATAACCTCCTCTCCTTTTTTGAAGTCCGTTAAAAATATAATAGATCCAATAGATTAGGCCAAAACCACTCTTTCGTTTTAAGAGTGTAGATATTTAGTAATAATAATAAATAGTAATAATAAATTTGTAATACTATTAAATATTAATATTTAACGTAGGATTTATCAATTAATGTAATATAAAAGAGGAACTAGTCGGGTGTGGCAATCCCCGAAACATTCTTCTATTTCAAAATTCGCTATTACACTGCCAATATTCAATCAAAATATACACCCATCATAAAAATTTTAAAAGTATGACGTTCCTTTCATCAGTTCTTGATATAGGACTATTGCAGATATTGGGAAAAATGCCTCATAAAAGCGCAATTTACACGAAAACATAATATTTATCAAGGTATACCTAAATATGATGCTTGGTGAAAATTCGTACATAAAGTTCTTGAAATAGTGTTATTGCCATATTCGAGAAAAATTCAGCCTTGTAGCGTTACCTTTTGAGCGATTGACACCAAAACATATATATAATCCCTTCATACCCAAGATTAAATAAATCCGAAATATGATGAAAATCAGTGAACAATTGTTGAAACAGATTTATTGCAGTAAATCGCCAAAAAAGGCAGCACAGAAGACCCACCTGTTGAGCAAATTGCACTAAAATGTAACCAGTATCAATTGATGTCAAGAACTACTTCAATCTGGGTTTCGTAAATCCGTTCATTAGTTTTTGATATAGAACTGTTGTGAAAATCCAAAAATTGTAGCATAGCAGCGCCAACTGTTGAGCGATTTAAAAACACACAAAAAATCAGTATCAATCTTTACCAGGGACTACCTGAATATTAATTTTTATTAAGTTAGTTCTCGAGATGGAATGTCCTATGAAATTTAATAACGTATAGACACACAGATTCATAAACAAAAATTTTGTAAAATGATGTTTTTTTTGTGTAGTTCCGTTAAAAACTGGATTTTCAAAAATTTTCACGAATTCAAGACTTTTTTCTTATAAAGATAGAAGAAAATAAAAAGAAATATAATATTAAAAAAAATTCAAGAACGATAAAAATATCATATTAAATTTTGACTTGAATATATTAGTTACGAAAATGTGTAAGAAAATTAATTTCCTTCATAGAAAAAGAGTCACAAAACAAATTTGAAATACAATGCAAAATATTTATTAAATTAAGGAAAAACACTGCATTTTGAAAATTATTTTCAAAATATTCATGTACATTCAAAGAATGATATATTACAAATCTTATGAAAAAAAGAATAAAAAATAAATAAAAGAAGTGCATCGCTTTCAATTTTGAGACTAATTTAATTTATTGGAACAAGCAAACAAATGAGTATAAAGGATAAAATAAATTAAAATATAAAATGAATCAAAAAAAAAAAAAAAAAATTACTGAACGGCTTAGAACTTCAACAGAAAAACCGGTTTTCTCAAATACTTTGAAATTAAAAATATATTTGTGTTTGAAGTACTTATAATTGGACATTTTAAATAAAAATATTTTCATTTCTAAGATGTTTTTAACTAAAGCGAAACATATAAATGTTTAATGTTGTGATCTTAGTTCTTCGATATGCCGAGATTTGATGTTGTTTTGTAACGAAAGACTCCATAGACAAACCATTTATAAACCCATTTTTCTTTCTTACTAAATTTTGCAGAGTACCGCTATTTAAATATTTATCATGTTATAAGTATAGCAAACGTTAAATCTATTTATTTTTTTACGTTATTATAATTTTTACGTTATTTTTATTATAATTTTTATAAACGTTTGATAAATACATTTTTTTATATTATGTTCAGTTTTAAGAAGTAAAGAAGGTTTTTTTTGTTTTCTCTAATCATTAATAATATTATTATTATTGACTATTTGAAAAAAAAAATAGTTGTTGTACACGGTAGAGAATTGGGAAATCTAAAGCATATCTGTATCTTTTTATTGGTTGAATTCCGCAATAAAGTTGGTTTTTTTTATTCGTTTCTGATTAGACCATATTTAATGTCCAAAAATTGAATACTTCTGTTTTTATTTTATTCGTTTTCTGATTGGTCGAAATTTATTGTCTAAAAATGAAATATTTCTGTTGAAACGATGAGAAAAAGAGTAATTAAAACTTTTAAAAAATTAGTAATTTAACAACAAATTGTGATAGAGATTTCAAACAAACTTCATTAAAAAGTGCATTTTTATTCTCTACGCAACGGTGTAAAAATTTAAAATGTGCGACATTTTGAAGTTGAAAAATTTGCAGTTCCGAAAATTGTAAAACTGAAATTTCCTTTAAAATTTGTTTGTGATGGGTCCAGTAACATTAATGTTTAATCCATGTCGTATGAAATATGAAGCGTTCAGAAGTCAGTCTGATTAACTCCATCAAATAAAAATGCACATTTTAAACAGTTAAAGTTGTATATCTTTAATGAATATTAATGCTTAATGAACGACTACGTTAGACAAGACTCGTTATAATCATGCTAAAAATGATGTTTATTATTATTATTATTAATTTAAATGTAGAATTTATTTATAAATCTTTAAAATTTGAGTTTTTGAAAATATCATTTTCCAAATAGTTGTTGTAATTTGTTAAATTACAATTTTATTTTTTACTTTTATTATTATTGTTATTATTATTATTTTACAAAAGTGACCACTGCTTATATGAGTTAAGAAATTTTTAATTAAAAGAATATTTGAAAAATAAAAATCGATCTACTGTTAATTAATTATTTAATGTTAATAAAAACATATTCTTTAATGCGACTTACAAGGTATTGCTTTTCTTTTGGTATTGCTTGCACCTAGCATTGAGACTTGGCATATTTTAAAGGCCTATATTAGAAAGTTTGAGAATTAAAAAAAATAATTTTCTGTTAAAGTCTTTTTTTTTATTTTTCAGAAGCAAAACTTTCTAAAAATGATATTTGTGAGATCACTTATCGTAATAATAGCATAATTTTTATTTATTTATTTAAGAAGAACATTTAATAATATAAATTAGTTAATAGTAAATATAAAGTATTAAAAAAATTAATATTTCCTTCGAAAATCTATGGATTAGGTTTTAGAAAAATTACGACATTACATTCACATTTTTGGCGAGGAAAAAGTTGGCGCATTTTAAAAAATAGAGTTTTCTGGCAATCCTAGCCGAATGTCGTAGTCCCAAAATAAAGAAAGCAAAAAATTCGCAGTGCCATATTTTGCGACTTAAATCACTTTTGGCGTGAAATAGAGAAATAAAAATCCAATAAAAAAATTAAAGTATAAAAATTTATAAAATATGATTTAACGAGATATTTTTTATCGGTTCTTTAACTTTTATGTATATGGCAACAAAATGCACCAGGTCTCGATGCCAGGTGCGAGTAGCACGAAAAAAGATTCAGTAGAGAATGCGACTGCATTCCTAAGGAAATCAGCTATTTCTCAAGAACATCATTAAGAATTGTAGTGTAGTTTTGCCTTGTTTCTAACTTATCCATGATGTTCCTTGAAAGAAATAATAAAGACAGTTTTAGAGCAGTATTTCTATATGGAGATTAAGAATAATTTAGTAAATTTTTAGTGAAAGTACTACAAAATTCGCAATTAGTATGTCACGCTAGCTTAAGGAAATATAGGTATCAAAATTTTCAAAAATATGCATTTTACATTTTGTTGTTGTTGTTGTTGTTAATAAGATACTACAATTCTAATTCAATTAATTCTTTAACTGCGACAAAATCTTCCTCGATCTTAAGTGCCTTACGAAATGGCATATTTCTGCAATTAAAATGTTGTTGATCGGATTTCTAAAATAGCTGTAAGAAAATGCATAAGTTATACTTTTATATACACAACTGGTAAAAATTGCCTCGCTATAATTTGAATTTGCCATCTCATTAATAGATGCAAAGATTTTCCACAGGTGTAGTACATATACGTCCGTGATAGTTAAGGATTTTTTTAATAAAGTGAACCACGTATTTCTACGAATACTACATCAGCTTATATTACAATTTTTCTGTTGTTTTAAGAGTCCTGCCTTGTTTTCAACTGAAACTCTGAGTGTATTTATCGCAAAATGGATTCCCTCTTTATTTCTCATGTTTAAAGTGAGATTTTTTATCCTTTTCCAGAGATTCATCTGCGAAAATTTATACAGAGTTTTTATGTTTTGCTTTTAATAAACTGTTTTCAGGACTTTTCAATCCATGCGAATTTTTTTTTAAAATAAACTCATTGAAGTAAAAGTCACTATTAAAATTATTCTGTTAAACACATTCCAACAAAGTTGAAAAGTTTTTATGCTTCGGTTTGTCTGGCCGTATGGCCGTCTGTTCGCGCTCTAACTCTAGTACATATATTCGGATTGCCATGAAATTTCGGGACGTTAATGATGATTACCCGAACACGAATCCTATTGAAAATTAAGGTTCTGCCATGATTAATTTATATACAGGGATCAAAAAACAAATGTTTTCCATTACATTACAGCCTATGGGGAAAAATCGTGTCAAATGAATTTTACAGATGTTACACCCTGTCAAACATCTTCAAATTTAAATGCATCTACAAAGTGTCTTAAAATATGCATTTTGTAAAGTATAGAGCAAAAAGAATAGTTATTCTTCATTTACAGAGCCATACAAAAGAATTCCAATACATAATAATAAAGGGGGTGGGATTGTTTGCGACATATTTTAATTATGGTAAACGATTTTATACATAATCAAATTCATATACGTTGCTCAGGATTAATATGAGTTATTTCATGCATAATAGAAGTGCATAGCATTTACAGGGACACACAAAAGATTTCAAATAGTATATTCTATTCGAAGCCCTATATATCATGGAAGGTGACTGTTAGATGGATGAAATGCATTTTTACTTATGATATGAGCTTTTACGTTTCACTAGATGTCTGCATAATGCTAATTGTTACACAATTTAGATATACAGTGTTACACAAAAGATCTCGGAAAGGTTACTGAATATGAGCGTAATTTACTTACAGGTGGTTTTTAAATATGTTATGCCTTTTTACGATGAACAGCATTTACTTAAATAAGAAATGTTTGTAAAATATAGATAAAATGATATACAGGGTCAAGCAAAGAACTGGATAAATGGTCGTCTTTGAATGATAATTTCCAGAAATGCGATTTAAGTAATTTTAAAAGTATTTTTGTTTAAACTAAAATTTAGCAAAATACTTTCGTGTATCAAAAGTACTAGATAAACTACAGGTCTGAAACAGAAGTATTCAAGTAAGTATTGTTACGAATTTTGTAAATAGTTAGTGTTTGTACTGTAAAATAATGTAAATAATCTTATTAGGCTCCATTCCTTTACTAATATTAGTTTTTGTTACATTGTGTCTGTTATCAAGCAAACTTGTCTATTATTTTCAGTGAATGTCTATGGCAGCTTTGCGAAATATTAGAGATATCGCCAAGTTGGAGTCACTTTTGGCGACTAATTTTGGTCGCCAAATTTGGCGATATATCGCCAAGTTGGCGACAAACTTGGCGATTGTTGGCGATGGTAAATCTTCCCTTTCTATGGTAACCCCCCTTTAGATGTGCTGATACATTGAATGTTATTCCGTTGTTTTCTGAAATATTCGAGATGCCTGTGGAAATTTCTAGCACATGTTGCGAGCCTATAGAAAGAGAGAAACACGAGCTGTTGTTGTTATTATTTATCAGTCAGTCATTGAGTGAGCTGCGATTGTTTAAGCAAATTTGCTTGAGTTTTCTTTACGTTGTTTTGAATGTGATTTAGCGTTGAGACGTTTTATAAAGAGTCTCTGGGACCTATATCTGTACTTGTACGATAGATCTGAATAGTTATTTTTGAATATCTAGTAATATTTGTGAGTTTCGAAGACTCTGTTGTTCTGAAGATCTGTAAATAAATTATTTTCTACTTTTCTAAGAGACAAGAGTTTTAAATTGTCTAACCATAAGGTCAAAAGAACCCTATATAGGCAACAAACCTTGGTGTCAGAATTCGAGGTCTTATGGCGAAAACTAGAGCAATGGAAGAGCAACTGAGTGAGCCGTTGAAAGCTATTAATGGATTAAGAACAGAGCTGACCAATAAAATTGACAAAGGCCAAGAAGAGTTGTTGGATAAAATGAATAAAGGCCAAGACGAGTTGGCGGATAGAATGAATAAAGGCCAAGAAGAGTTGGCGGATAAAATGAATAAAGGCCAAGAAGAGTTGGCGGATAAAATGAATAAAAGCCAAGAAGAGTTCGAAGATAAAATGAATAAAAACGAAGAAAGAATGAAAGAGATGACAGAAAAATTGAAGAAGGAAGTTAATAAAAGTCAAAAAGAAATGAAGAAAACTTTAGAAGAAAAGTTCTCGTCGGTAGAGAGAAGAATAGATTCGGTAGAAAAGAAAATAGAGAATGAAGTTAGTAAAGTAGAAGAGAAAATTCAGAATGAAGTTAGTAATGTTGAAGAGAAAATGGAAAGAAAAATGGAGGAAGTAGAAGAGAAAATTCAGAATGAAGTTAATAATATTGAAGAGAAAATAGTTGAAGTAGATGAAAAGCTAAATAAAAAAGTACAAGATCTTGAGAAAAAGCTTTCAGCGTCCAGTTGTAATTATGAAGAATTTAGGAATCTGCCTGCTTCTCCTATGCGCGTTAAGCTGTCGACATACGACGGAAAGAGTTCCTGGCAAGTTTACAAGACCCAGTTCACCATTGTAGCCGAAGCGAACAAATGCAGTGACGAGGTGAAAGCTAGTCAACTGGCAGCGTCTTTGAGAGGAGAAGCCGCCGACGTGCTTCAAACATTGCCCGATATGGCACAACTCAATTTTGAGAATTTAAGTTGTGCATGAAATGAGATTCGGAGAAAAATTCTTCAAAGATTATACGAGAATACAAATGAAGAACCGACATCAAAAATCGAGTGAAACCCTTCAAGAATTTGCCTCAGAAATAGAACGGCTGGCAAATTTAGCATTCATCGACTGCCCAACAAATGTACGGGAAATGCTCTCACTGCAGTACTTTGTAGACGGAATAAAAGATCCAGAAGTGCAGAGAGCGGTACGAATGGCAGATGTACAGGATTTAAAGGCTGCATTACTATATGCCTTAAAGTTGGAAGCAGCTACACAAGCCAGCGGGAGAGATCGTCATTCAGTCCGAGGGGCGACGGTGAACAAAAGCTCAGACACTGAGATCGACGTCTTGAAAGAAATTATGAAAATAAATCAAGAGCTGGAAGCTTTAAAATATGGAAGAACAAGCTCAAGAAGACAGAATATCACGTGCTGGGGATGCGGTGATACAGGACATCTCCGAAGAAATTGCCCCAAAATCCACGAACGTGAGATAAATTCAAACAGTCAGCAGGGAAACTAAATTTTGGCCATCTCGCATGGCGGAGGTTGCCAGAGAATAAAAATCCCCACCTGAAGATTCTCCAGATATCAAAAATGAGTGGCGGTGATAATGAATTATATGTGATAGGCTTTATTAACGGAATTCAGTGCCGTATGATTGTCGATACAGGAGCCAATGTGACAATAATAAGAGAAGATTTGGCTCAAAAATTGAATTCTAAACTCATCTGGACTCCACCCTGCGTTACCCTGCAAACTGTGACGGGCGACAAGATAGCCATACATGAAAAGGCCACTTTAACCATCAACTTTGGAGGAACGAAATATTACCATACGGCATATGCGGCTGACATAACAAATCCTTGCTTAATCTGACTAGATTTTCTGAAGAAGTTTGGCTTTAAACTTGATTTCAAAAATAATAAAATGCTCTCAAAATTTGAAGAAATAAGTCTTTTTGGATTAAATAACGAAATTGAATGTAAACAAATAGTAATAGCCAAAGAAGACATCAGTCTAGATCCAAGAACAGAATTTTTAGTTCCTGCTGTAATTAAAAATGAAACTAATTATCGCTTTGGCCATATAGATTATCCCGAAGACAATAGTACACAAGCAGGAGTATTGGTGGCTTCTTCTGTAGTAGACCTCTCGAAAAAGACCATTCCAGTCAGAATTGCTAACATCGGTGATAAGACGAGGACTATCAAGGAAGGAGAGGCGATAGCATCATGTGCTCCTGTAACGTGCATAAGTCAAAATTCCAGTCACTGTGAGAAATCTTCAGATAATTTAGTCAAGGATTTGTTACAAAATACAGACTTAGATCCAAAACAGATGCACGCGGCCGAAAAATTTAATCAGGGAATTCCAAAGTTTATTCTCCCAAACATCTGAAGACTTTGGACGAACCAAAATGGCACAACATCGAATTGATACTGGAAATCACTCACCTATTAAGCAACACCCTAGATGATTACCTTTTGCCAAGCAAGAAGAGGTGCAAAATTTAATTAAGTATATGGAAGAAAATGACGTCATCGAGCCATCGACAAGTCCATGGGAGTCTCCCATTTTATTAGTAAGAAAGAAGGATAGTTCTACAAGATTTTGTGTAGACTACCGCCGACTGAATGACGTCACTAAAAAGGATAGTTACCCTCTACCAAGGATTGACGACATTCTTGACACACTTGCAGGCAACACCTGGTTCTCGACTCTGGATCTGAAGAGTGGTTACTGGCAGGTAGAGATCCATAAGAATGCCTTCACAACGGGACAAGGATTATGGTAATTCAAAGTAATGCCTTTTGGTCTATGTAATGCACCTGCAACTTTTGAACGCCTTATGAAAACGGTTCTTCGGGGGCTGTCATATGAGGCATGTCTTGTTTATTTAGACGCTATCATAATCATAGGAAAATCTTTTGATGAACATCTGAACAACCTCAGGCGGGTGCTACAAAAGTTAAAGGAAGCTAATTTGAAGTTAAGCCCTTCGAAGTGCAGTTTGTTTCGTAATGAAGTCGCCTACCTTGGACACATCATTTCGGCGGAAGGAGTTAGGACTGATCCGGAGAAGATATCGGCCGTGAAAAATTGGAGTCGTCCAGCAGATGTTCAGCAGCTTCGAAGTTTTCTAGGATTATGCACCTATTATAGAAAATTCGTCAAAGGCTTCTCGATGATTGCAAGGCCACTTCATAAATTAACAGAAGCCAATCAAAAATTTATGTGGACACAGGAATGTGACGCTGCTTTCGAAAAGCTTAAGGAGGCCTTAACATCCACTCCAATTCTATCATATCCTCAAATTGATAAACAATTTATACTTGATACGGATGCAAGTAACGAAAGCATTGGCGCTGTACTGTCCCAGGAAATCGATGGCCAGGAGCGTGTTATCGCCTGTTTCAGCAAGTGCTTGTCAAAGGCAGAGAGCGAAACTACTGCGTAACAAGAAAAGAGCTTCTTGCTGTTGTGAAAGCCGTAGACCAATTTCATCACTATCTTTACGGTCGAAAGTCCCTGATCCGAACTGATCATGCTTCTCTAACTTGGCTATTGAATTTTAAGAACCCTGAAGGCCAGATAGCCAGGTGGATACAAAAGCTTCAAGAGTACGATATGGAGATACGCCATCGAAAAGGATCATCACATGCAAATGCAGATGCTCTCTCAAGAAGACACTGCTCAGAGAATTGTAGATACTGCGACCGGTTTGAGAAGAAATTTAATGTCAAAGGTCTTATAGTAAGACAAGTTACAACTGAGTCTACATCATCGCAAGATCAGTGGAGTGATGAGAGTCTGCGTAAAGATCAACTTGCTGATTCTGAAATTAACCCAATTCTAGAGCTGAAAGTGGAGTCCAACAGGAAGCCCAGCTGGCAAGACATGGCCCATTACCATCCTACGACTAAACGTTATTGGGCTCTCTGGGATTCCTTACATTTGAAGAACGGCATCTTGTACCGAAAATGGGAGTCTGACGATGGTAAGACATGTAGATGGCAACTACTACTCCCTAAGTCGAGAATTTCTATGGTCCTCCAAGAACTGCATGGTAGTCCCACAGGAGGTCATTTTGGTGTAATGAAGACCCTGCAAAAGGTTCGAGAGCGTTTCTACTGGAATAATGTTCGCAGTGATGTGGAGAAGTGGTGTCGAACTTGTGACACCTGTGTAACGCGTAAAGGTCCAAAGAGGCGCACCCGTGGACGATTGCAGCGTTATAATGTAGGAGCTCCTTTTGAACGAATTGCTCTAGACATCCTGGGTCCTCTTCCTAGAACATCTGATGGCAATAAGTACATCCTCGTTGTCATGGACTACTTCACCAAGTGGCCTGCAGCCTACGCCATTCCTAATCAAGAGGCGATAACCGTAGCAGACATACTGGTTCAACACTGGGTTTCCAGATACGGAGTTCCTCTTCAAATCCATTCTGATCACGGAAGAAACTTTGATTCAACTGCTTTTAAGGAAATGTGTGGACTACTCGGCATGGACAAAACTCGAACTACACGTCTACATCCGTTATCGGACGGCATGGTGGAGCGGTTCAATCGTACCATCCTAAATAGCCTCTCCCTCCTGGTGTCTAATGATCAACAGGACTGGGACAAGAAATTATCTCTGTTCCTGCTTGCCTACAGGAGTGCTGCTCATGAGGCCACTGGTTATTCCCCTTCTCAAATGCTCTTTGGTCGTGATCTTCGTCTACCTGCGGATCTTTTGTTTGGCCGTCCTCCTGATGCTCCTTTATCGCCCGAGGAGTACGTGGATAAACTCCAGGCACGGATTGAGGAGATTCATCGTCTAGCGAGGAACCGAATCGGACTGGCATCGGAAAAGATGAAGATACGGTACGACATAAAGGCAACTGGACATGAGTTCAACGAAGGTGACAAAGTTTGGATGTGGAATCCCAAACGTCGTAGGGACTGTCGCAAAAATTACAAAGAAACTGGGACGGTCCTTACACAGTCGTCAACAGGCTGAATGACGTCGTCGTACTTATACAAAAATCGTCATACACCAAGCCCAAGGCCGTACATTATAACCGGCTAGCCCCTTATTTTGGCCAAAGTGATTAGAAATTCAAAACTGGAATTTCAGACCATGGTCATGAAAGTCACTTTTTGTAAATATGTAAATAGTAATTAGTTCTTATTTATGTAAATCTTATTATTATTTATTTATTTATTTATTTATTTATTTATTTATTTTAAGTGTTTTCCTCTAACTCAAGGATTGCACTGCCCGGGACGTGCAGTCTTTGAGGAGGGGGTAGTGTTACGAATTTTGTAAATAGTTAGTGTTTGTACTGTAAAATAATGTAAATAATCTTATTAGGCTCCATTCCTTTACTAATATTAGTTTTTGTTACATTGTCTCTGTTATCAAGCAAACTTGTCTATTATTTTCAGTGAATGTCTATGGCAGCTTTGCGAAATATTAGAGATATCGCCAAGTTGGCGTCACTTTTGGCGACTAATTTCGGTCGCCAAATTTGGCGATATATCGCCAAGTTGGCGCCAAACTTTGCGATTGTTGGCGATGGTAACCCTTCCCTCTCTATGGTAACCCCCCTTTAGATGTGCTGATACATTGAATGTTATTCCGTGGTTTTCTGGAATATTCGAGATGCCTGTGGAAATTTCTAGCACATGCTGCGAGCCTATATAAGGAGAGCAATACGAGCTGTTTTTGTTATTATTTATCAGTCAGTCATTGAATGAGCTGCGATTGTTTAAGCAAGTTTGTTTGAGTTTTCTCTACGTTGTTTTGAATATGATTTAGCATTGAGACGTTGTATAAAGAGTCTCTGGGACCTATATCTGTACTTGTACGATAGATTTGAATAGTTGTTTTTGAAGATCTAGTAATATTTGTGAGTTTCAAAGACTCTGTTGTTCTGAAGATCTGTAAATAAATTATTTTCAACTTTTCTAAGAGGCAAGAGTTTTAAGTTGTCTAACCATAAGATCAAAAGAACCCTATATACGCAACAGTATGTTTCCATCTATTAGTGTAAATTACTGAAAGGAAAATTTCAGTCAGTTAGACTTTTCCTCGGTAAAAAAAATTTCCCGTTCGATACTTTATATATCAACCGACAGATCAAGTACAGGGCTGTTCGAAAGTACTGGAATACATATTTGGCTATAGACAATAATACCTTATTTCCCTGGATAACGTAGTTTTGTTAAAGATTTCAGGAAATGTTGGAAATTGTTTCATAATCTATGTTTGACACATGATTTTTCTTGTTTTATTTTTAAATTTATTATAAATTTTGTAAATAAAATTTTGACTATTTCCAAAGACAAATAATAACTTAACTTTTTGAACACAATAGCGAAAAAAAGTGATGACATTGGACAAGTGGTTTATGAATAACATAAAAAGTTAAACAAGTAAAAAATTTTAAATTTCTAAAATTTTTATACAAATTTTCAATATTTTTAGTTTTTTATGCTATTATACTAATTTATTTTATATTACATAATATATTATTATATCTTTAATGTCATAAATAATCATTATAGAAATATACATTGCAGATAAATGCATTAAAATTTGTTTACAAATAAGAAAAGTAAAATTTTCACAAAATGAACCCTGTATGTTCGGTTTCAAAATGGCCTTGTGTGATTTGAATTTGTAGCTGTTAACTCATATTCTTTTCTGTACCAGTAAAATTAATTAAAATTTTTTACCTTACTTTATCGTCATATTACAGCGATTAAAGCGGTAAAATTTATTATTTAATTTTTGTGGTACAAGAAAGTATCAGATATTGGCAACTATGATAGATTAACATAAAAACTCAGGCTTTTTATTGGCCAATTGAATTAAATATTCATCTCTTGTTAATGGCTTCACATGTTGCCCATTTATTTCACATATATTTTAATGAGATAATGATGATCTATAAAGACGAAAAACAGTTGGAAAGGAATATTTTGATGTACTTTTCAATCATCCTAATATAAATATAGAAGGATCAAGTCCAGACCTCCAGACATGTGAAAGCGAGCAGCCATAGAGTGATATTTTAAAGCAGCTGCAAAGACGTAAATAAGATATCTGATTTAACTTAATGTTGCAATGAACGAAGTTGACTTATAGAATGTCTGAAACACTAAGTTAAGTTTTATATAAAATACATGTAAGGATATAAAAAATGTCTTAGCGTTTAACAAGATGCAGAAACTGTTTTTCATACGATTGAATCAAAAAACTCAATTCCGTTTTTTTAGTTGTGTTACTGTTACTGCGAAGAAGGAATTTGTACATTAATTTGTAATTCAGCTAAAAAAATAAAACAAAATAAACTTTTAATTAGCCAACAATATAACAAATATTGAAAAAAGTAT
This sequence comes from Maratus speculifer, assembly GCA_964019185.1. NCBI lineage: Eukaryota > Metazoa > Arthropoda > Arachnida > Araneae > Salticidae > Maratus > Maratus speculifer. The sequence goes on along the minus strand of OZ025295.1, from coordinate 8,298,108 downwards.
TTACACTTTTTCAAGTAGTGTACGTTTCAATGTACCAAATACATTCGATCCAGTTTTATTTCCTTTCTTACAGGATTCGGTACTTTAAAATATATTTCCATTTGGATTTTTAAGCATAAAAATTCTTATACTTAAACACTTTTAATTGACACTTTTTTAAGACAAAAAGTTAAAAAAGTATAAAAATAATCAGAAATAAATCAACAAACATGCATATACTCCATACATTCGGAAATATTATATACTGATTAGAAACCACAGTGTAAAAAAATAAGATGGGAAGAAAATGCAATTTTCAAACTCATTTCAAAGATAATAAACTATCATATTCAACATTATTCTGTTACTTCCAGCTTATTAGCTGCTTTTAACACACAGTAATGAATTTATTATTTAAAAGTTTTCCTTTCCTATTTTTATATTAACGTAAAGATACTTTTATTGCTAGAAAGAAATTTTTTCTGTTGCCTGAGAATTGATAATGATAGTTTAAAAGATCATTTAGCAATGTGAAAATGAAATATTCACTTTTTTTTTAATTTAAACCATTTGCAATATTATTGTAACGAGGTAGAACCCGTCGAAATTCGACGAAAGAAAATCTTTAAGGAAGAACTGTCTCATTGATTAATTAGTTTCAGTAAAAAATGCATCTGATATTGGCAATCTAACTCTAAAAAATATTATTTTAAGTTAAAATTAACAAAATAATATAAAACTCAATTATCCAAATTATTAAGCAAAATAAAACCAAAATTCATTGGATTTTATATCAGACGATATTTTTAAAATGGTTCACGCAGTTTAATTTCTATTTTTTTCAGTTTTAAGAGAAAAAGGAGTGATTATTTTGCCAAAATTACAAATTTGGTAGTGAAAATTATAAAAAAAATAATTATATATCAAACATGAATTCAGATACAGTTTTGAAAAGTATTGCAATTAAAAGTAATTTTTTTTTCTATATGACGGTGTAAAAGTTTCAAATCTACGATGTATAAAAGTGTAAAATTTGCAGTACCGAAAATTTCAAAACCGAAATTGCATGGAAAGGTGTAACATATTTTATTTTATTTTTTTCATTTTAAGGGAAAATGGGATGATTCTGTTACCACAATTACTAAATTGATACTAAAAACTATAAAAAATATTAATATCTCAAAAATAAATTCAGATACAGCTTTCAAACAGATTGCATTCAAAAGTGCATTTTTTTTCTCTATACGACGTTCTAAAAATTGAAAGTGTGCAATGTTTAGAAGTGTAAAATTTGCAGTAGCTAAAATTGCATGGGAAAGTATTGTCATTCACAAAATGACGTATGCATTACGCAGAGATACGTTTGGTCTTTATAATATAGATATGACGCAAATTTTTCCATTTGCGGCGACTTAATTTACGATCGCCATTTTCCATTTTTATTAAATTTAATAAATGCATTATTTTAATATTTTCATTACCTATTATTATTCACATGTAAGTATAATTTTATGATGTAGTTTTCAATATTTCTCGCTTTTAATTTCTAATTATTTCATTCTCATTTGATTTTTTTTTTCCGTTTGTGACAGTCGCGTGTAAATATACGTTTTTTTTTTATTATTTGAAGAAAATATAATTCTTTAGATGGCAGCAATTTAAAATAACAACTTTTTCTAAAATATGTAAAAATCTCTTTCAAAATGCTGAAAATCCGAAATTAAAATGAAACCTCAAAAAATGAGTCAAAATAAAGAAAAAAAAATGCAGTCTGCACAACGAGAATTTCCAATGTATAAAAGGATGTGAAAATGTTTAAATAGCTATGTATAGATTTTACTCCGATAAAACCTTTTTAATTGAATAATTCGAATCAATTTTAAGACTAAATATCTCTTAAAATAATTATTCTATTTAAATACTGTCTGCGTCAGAGTATTTATTAAGCATTTCTATATAATATCATCAATTTTCATATTTTTTGTTTGCAATAATTTTCTCAGTATTTATCTTAATAACATTTATCTTAATTTTTTGAATAATTACTTTAGGTCACAAAAACATCACTGTTTGCGATGGTGACAAAGTTAGTTACATTTATATATATATATCTATATTATAAAGGCCAAACGTATCTGTGCGTAACGCATACGTCATTTTGCAAATGGCAACACTTTCCCCTGCAATTCGGTTTTGCAATTTTTGCATCTGCAATTTTTATACACCTAAACACCGCACATTCTCAATTTTTACATCGTCGTAAAGAGAAAAAAAATGTGCTTTTAAATGCAATTTGTTTGAAAGCTGTATCTCAATTTATTTTTGCGATATTAATTTTTTTTTTATAGTTTTTTGTGAGTTTTGTAATCGTGGCAACGGAAATGCGGCACTTTCTCTTAAAATTGAAAAAAAAAAAAAATAATTTTGTATGTAATTTTTGAGAAGATGAAAATGATGACGGGTTTAGATTTCACGTGAAATTTTATGATCGTGCCAATTTTTTTTTCATTTTTACCAAGCATAAGAGCCTCAATTGATAACTTTATCATAATAACTTATCTTTATCAAGTTTTACTTATTACATATGCGATTAAAGTTTAATTTTTATAAATTGGACAACTGACTTTTGTAGAGACGGTGTTTTGTTAATTTTGGCTTAAAATATTATTTCTTTTAGAGTTAAACTGACCAATATAAGATGCATTTTTTACTGTAGTTAATTTTGTACGTTGCTATAAATCAATGCAACAGTTCCTTCTAAAACATTTTTTTTTCGTCGAAGTTCGACGGGTTCCACCTCGTGTATATAATAGAGAGATTCAAAGGGAGAAAGGGATAAGAGGATAAAACTAGAAACTACATCAACAATTAATAAAGGAATGACAACTAGATCAAAGTCGACTACAATATGAAATACTTCAAAGAACCTGATTAATGTTACGGAAACATAAAAAAATGCAATAAGTATGTTTAAAAAAATATTTTAAACATACATTAAATTTTTGACAAATTGGCCAATATATAGTCTTTATTAAAATAATATTTTAATTCTTTATTAAAATAAATATAAGTCTTTATTAAAAATATGCCTTGTAATCAGTAATCAAGTGTAGAAATGGAGAATGACTGAAAAAAAAAACGAAATATTTTTTTATTACTTTTATTTTGCGATCATTTATTTATCAAGAATATGCATTGATAAATGAATTATTTAAGTCACTTAATAATAGCGATAATTTTATTAATCATAGTTTAAACACATAGAAAAATAATGAATTTTCCAAGAAAAGAAAAATAATATTTTCAACGCATCTAAATTTCCTCATTAATTAATATTTTTTGTTGAAAAACCAAAAGTTCGAAAGTAACAGTATTTTAAAAATGGCAAATACACGGTATATAAAATTTTTCGCAATTATCAGTAATCAACCACAAAAACAAATTTCTACATTTTTTTCATCTTTTCGATACATTTATTTTCCGATAAAATACATTGAAAAAAAATCACTTGTGTTACTTTTGAGAAAATTTTTAAGTTCATAAAGCATAATTCCAACACATAGCAAGATTTTAAGCGGCTTGTAAAAATCCTGATAAGAGATGACATTTTTTAAAAGGATTTATGCGTGCATAATGAATAATAATGAGAAAAAACTGAATAAATCAAGAATTAGTAACTAAGAAAGTAAAGAAAACAGTTGAAAAGCGTATTCAACCACCAAGCTTATAAAGTGCAAAGCGTACCGTGGCAAGGTCTTAAAAAGAAAAAAGAAAATAATAATAATCTATTTATATGTGTAATGATTTTTGGGAGCTTATTGTAAAGAAATTTTACCGATAACATTTTCAACAATTGTGATTTTTTTAATTGTAAGTTTGTTCATATATATGTTAATGAACAATACATTTTGCTTGAAACTTTCTTATTCTGATAATTATAACTTTAATTAGAATGTTTACATAACGGACAAAAACGTGTACAAGGGATCTTGCACTTTATATAATAAATACAAGATAATCCATATTGATAAAGTTCAAGCGCTTTCTTAAAAATATATATACAGTAGAACTCCGCAAATCCGGACCCCGTAAATCCGGATCGGTTTGCTCAAGCGATTGAGAAACGATTTTGTTAATTTCCATAGCATAAACTTGTTTCATCGTCGTATTCTGAACAAAAAAACTTTTTTCTGAAAACTTTTCGGAAGAATACCTTATGCTTTCTTATTTAAACTCTTATTTAAACTACACCCAACGAACTACTTTTGCTCAAGCGGATGCGTGTCCGTACGGCTCACAAAAGGTATAGAAAACTGGCACAGCAAAAAATTACAAACATTTTTATTACAAAGTAAACATTTTTACTGTTTCTAAAAAATCAATAAGTTAAACATAAAGGTGATTTTCTGTACGTATGTTTTATTTTATTTCATTTTTTTCTTATTCTCCGGATAATCTGGATTTTCATTAATCCGGATTGGTTCTGGCCCCAATTAATCCGAATTATCGGGTTTTTACCGTATTGCAAAAACAACGTTCAACTAAAAGTTAAACAGTTCTTCCAAAACTTATAAAAGGCAATAAAACAGTTAAAGCGTCTTCATAATACAATTTCAAGCTAATCCTAAAGTAATTGCAAACACAAACACACACAAAAGTAATTACTGCTGCAACTGAAAGAATAACGAAAGTAAGGTACCCTGGGGTAATAACGCCAGGTGGGGTAATAACGCCAAGTGCTTATATTTTGCATAATTATGAAATAATCAGGTAAATGACACCCATGTGCTCTGCGCAGAAGGGTTTTGAGTCATATAAATCGCAAAAAACAGCTTCAAGTTAATTTGTTTCATTTTTAGGTCTTATTGTTTTTACAAGCAACTAAAATTAACGCTTGATCTAAAATTTGCGAGATACGTTTTGTGATGTGAAGACTATCTTTTTATCCGGAAATACTTTGTTAATTACATAAATTTGTAGTGCATTTCATGTACTTTTAAAATGTTGTTGAAGATTTTGGATATCTTCTCGAGATAGTTTGTAATTTAAAATGTACTGCGCAATAACTATACCGGGGTAATAACGCCAATCCTTGACTTTAGTACCCCGGTTGATTCCCTACAGTGGCCGAGCTACATCCTAAATACTGATTCAAATAAACACAGTTAAAACTGTCCAATGTTTCTCGTATTTCAATTTAAGCGGTCCTTTTTAAGCAAAAAGAAGCTCACGGTCTGATATTCTTTTGCCTCATCCCCTCCTCCCACACCACACCTTTATTTTTCTTAGACTTTCACAAAAAATTGAACGTTTTCAATAGCTTAGAATGCAATTTGTCAATTTCTAAGTTTGTAGAGTTTGTATTTTTAGAATTGGGCTATCTACATGCAATTATTCCATCTTATTTCATAGTTTTGTTTGCATGGCGTTATTACCCATACAGGTGGGTAATAGCGCCAAATAGCATTGGTCAAGAAAAAACGCTATTACATTTTATGAATACATATCTGTTAAATTATTTTATTTTATATAGATAGTCAATGAGTTGCTGTATCAGATCCTATACTTGTTTGAAAAATACAATCTAAAACTAAGCCGTGAAAATTGGTAGAACCTTAACGTGGCGTTATTACCCCAGGGTACCTTATTTGTTCATAAAACTTTCAAAATCCACATAGAGAACAACATCGTACACTGTTAAAACTAATGGTGACACATTGTGTCACTTTTGGCACCCCTAAAGGAGCCAGAATGGCACGTTTAATTAGGGTAAAAAGATGGCACCCTTAATCCAGAGTGCCCAATAATAAAAAAATAAAAAATTTACAAACCGACTTTTGGCCCTCCAGGGATACGAATACACATAGTCTGATTACAAGCTCAGCTCTCCAACCGCTGGGACATCGAGCTCACCTTCAAAGGCTCCCTGAAATGTTCAAATCCTGAAATTCAAAGGTTGTTTTATATAAAAAAGTTCGCCAAAAGTTAACCATCCGAAGTTCTAAACGAAATTGGGATAGCGTATAGCGGTGATAGTCATCGTAGGAAGAAATTGCTGTTTTGATCCACCAGTGACGACGAGTTGAAGTGCAAGGATACACGTCACAGAGCATGCGCAAATCACTAAGGGGTGAAAATATTCCAACGGCATGCATTGAGCGGCACCCTAATTAGCGTGAAACACCTAGTCAGAGATCAAACGGCACCCCAAACACATTTTCAATCCCGCGGGTGTCAAATGGTAACACATTTTCACCCCTGGGCGCCAAATGCAACTGGTTTGTCACCATTAGTTTTAACAGTATACACATTGCACTGAATTCAAAATTAAAAAATAATAAAAATTCGATGAAAAATGAGCAAGTTTATTAAATAATGATTCACCGCGAATGGTTCAATGCAATCAAAATTAAATGTGCACAATATATCAGCGAAATATATTGAGTAACTTTCGTGAAAATCTGAAAAATATACCTTAAAAATTGTGAAAGTGATCTTAAATAGAATAAGATTCATAATTTTTCTTTTCCAAAACGAAGCAACATGATGAGAGCCTGTATCTAAATGTAATAAATGTTACACACTATAGTCAAAACACAATATCGTACATGCTACTACTTTATTTGGTTTCGGCCGCTCATCTTTTTGCTTCGATTTGGGAACAATAGATTTCGGGCTTATTCTATAGATGATAATTTTCAGAATTTTTTTAACTATATTTCTAAGATTTTTACACAAGTTTCTCCATACATTTTTCTAATGTCGCATGTATTATGCGCATAATATTTTGATTGATTCGCGTACACGCAATGATACATTATTTAGTAAAACTTCTCATTGTTCCTCCAATTTTTAGTATTTTTCAATTTTTGTTGCAGGGTACTGTATACAATGTCGTTTGTCATATTTACTGAAAAGAATATTTTTCATATTAAAAACTCAGCAAATTATAAGAAAGAACATAGCGAAATTTGGGACTGTTTTTATAATAAACCTTAATTTCTCTACGAGCATACATGTCATATTCATAAAAATGAAATAAGTCTATCTTAAAAAGCCTTTTAATCATGTTCTACAGTTTGAACGCTTTTTGGAACATTAGTTTTGACAAGGTTATCCAAATGATATAATTTTAATTTGTTGACGGTCCCCTATAGGGTTTGGGGAAAAAGTATTCACGAAAATATATGACATGTGCTATTCTGTTTACACGTCTGGAGTTTCATGAAAATTCCTCGTCTATTTGTTTAGATATTTAACAAAACCTTTAAAATCGCAAGTTACCGGTTATTATTAACCATATCGTGTATGTCTTCCTTTGATTTTTAAATGAATTTTCGTTCTATCTCTATAAAAATCTTTCCATTTGCAATCAAAATTTTCTAAAACATTTCACAATTTTTCTAACAAAACTATTGTCGGTAATTTTGCCTGAAATTGCAAAATTTACAGTAACGTATGGAGTAAATATATTTAATTAAGAAATTACTTTCATATACAAGTCTATAAAAATAAAATTTTATAAAATGTTTCTGAAAATTCTTAAACATTAATATAATAAAATATAATATTCCATAAAATAAATTCTACAGAATGTAGCTTTATTAATAAAACTTTATTTAAAATTTGTTCAGAAAATAATTAGAATTTCGTTTCTATAAAAAATTTTCTGGAATCTGTTCAGGTGCATATAACATCTGCAGTTAATAATGAAGTTGAAACAAAGACTGCTTTGTTTTGAGACTTTCCGATCTTAAATTTTTAATACCGGAAGCATTTTTATTTTATTGTGTCCTTTTAAATACAAATATGCACAGTAATTAATTATGATGGTACCATGACAAAGGTTACATTCTAAAAAATGTTTAATTATAACTGATTCAAGAATATTGATTCGCTTCCTTAAATTTTTAATTAATATATCACAATGTTTATTTTACCTGACACTGCACATATTCAGAAGAATAAGATTTTTAATATTTTGCATTGTTCTTAGATATGTGAAACACAGATGAAAGGCAAAATGAAGAAAATAATTAAAGGAAAATTGTTTAAAATATCCTAGTAATTCAATTTGTCATATCGTTGCTATTTCACCTTTTGAATATCAATGAAGAACAACAACATAAGAATGTCTTCTTTGTAGTTAGACAAGTATTCAATAATTGGATGATTACAAAACTTCTTGCTCGATTTCCAGTGTTGCTGCATCTGCTTTTTTTTTTTTTTTTTTTTTTTTTTTTTTTTTAGAAATATTAAATTCACATCATAAAATTTTGAATATCAGTTTTGTCTTACTTAATTTATGGAATAAAAATCTCCTTAAAAATCAAAAATGACTATTAAATACTGGTGAGTATTCTGAGTGTCTAAATAAAAAACCAGACAGATGCGACATCGAATTTCGAAATGCACTCAAATAGTTTTAAATGACGAAATACAGTGGTATTGTCAGCATTTAATCTATCAGCAGTCTATATTATTAATAGAAACTCGTGAATTATTATTTAGTAAATCACGGATTAACTCATTATCAACACCAGTAAACCGTACAGAGAGAATTTTATTGTTCAAGAATACGCTTTCTGCCTGCTGAGTCATTGGCAAGTGAGGAAAGGCTTTATAGATTGTTGATTTATTCCGCGCTTGTTTTGTGAGAGTTTAAATTATTTAAAACAATCGAGCATACCACCGCATGCGAGATACTGTCGGCCATCTGATTTTTACGCTTAAGGAAAGTTTCCCAGGTGGTGATCCCAGTCATATTGCGAGGAACATCAAAGTGTATGAAATTTACAGATAAATTTGAGAGGTCTACGGATCCAATGCAATGAACGATTCCATAATGAGAAGTTGTTTGCAATGGAGTACGTGAAAATAAAGATTTTGACCACCCCCTACAGTCGCCAAACCCTATTCACACCAAGTGATTTTCATTTTTCCAAATACCCGAAAAGCATGTGAAATCCTTCCATATTGACAACCAGTTTAAGATGACGACAAGTTTAGATTCATTGTTACTTAAAGATTGCAAGTCGTAAGTTGCATCGGTCTTTGGGATTGGGTATCTAAATCATAGCACCCTGCTACAATAAATGCATGAATAATGGCGATACCTATGTCGAAAATTAGTTTGACCATTGAAATTCAATATTTAATAAAAGTTAGTTCCAAATTATTGTTACCTTTTTTTGTGTCGCTAAACGAAATTTACTTTCTGGATCATCTGATATATATATATATATATATATATATATATATATATATATATATATATATATATATATATATATATACCGGGTTTCCCAAAAATGACTGATGGATTTTAAAATTCAATAACTTGCAAACGGTGACAGTTATTTAAAAAATTTTTGCAGTAGGGTTATGTATAATGTCAGGAGTTTTTTTTACTGTAATTTTTTATTTCAGTTCGCATCTCAAACAATAGGTGGCGCTGACGGCGATTGAAGGCCAGGTCGATGCTTCACTCAGCACTGATCACCTGGCCATCAATCGCCGTCAGCGCCACCTATTGTTTGAGATGCGAACTGAAATAAAAAATTACGGTAAAAAAAACTCCTGACATTATACATAGCCCTCCTGCAAAAATTTTTTAAATGCTGTCACCGTTTGCAAGTTATTCAATTTTAAAATCCATCAGTCATTTTTGGGACACCCGGTATATATGTGCGTGTGTGTGTGATAATATAAACATACATACTATTACACACATATATATGTATGTTTGTTATGTATATCAATGAAACTCTTTCATTGCTTAAGTTTAAATTCATTAAATGCAATTTACACGCATTCTAAAAATCCATTAACAAACAATTTTCAGTTGCATTAAAATCGTTTGCTTTTGACGAGAAAAAGGGCTGCTCGCCAAATTGCATGACGCTTTTGTGCTTTCACGCCAGCCAAATATCCGAAAACATTTTTTTAAAACAGTTTTTCTACTGTAATTCTGCTGCTAATTTTCACTGATCCTTTATTACATGCATAAGTAGTTTAATTAGTATTTATTTCAAAATATTCGGAGTATGCTCAGTGAGGAGACCATACTTGTAAATAATGTTAATTAATAGAAGTAATTGTCATCTATAAAGAAAGAACTTTACCGAAATAAATAAGATGTCACACACATTCCCTAACTATTCAGTAATAATTTCCCATTATTGTAATAAAAATAGCTCTGGTGATATAAATTATTCCCCATTATCATTAATAGAAATACTAAGCATAATTAAATGCCTGTCTTCTTCCACAAATGGCAACATAAGTAATTTCCTCGCAGAAGGAAATGACTATTCCAATCAATATTGCAGCGGACCGATTAATTAATTAATTGCTGTTTTCTCTAAGATGAAACGGAAATATAAAAATTACATTTCTTACACAATAAAATAAGGTATCCTGGGGGAAGAACGCCACGTTAAGGTTCTACAAATTTTAACGGCTTAGTTTCAGACTTTTTTTTTTTCAAACAAATGTAGGGTTTGATGCAGGAACGCATATACTATCTGTATAAAAATAATTTAACAGATATGTACTCATAAAGTGTAATGGCGTAATTTCTTGAACAATGATATTTGACATTATTATCCAACTATTTGCGTAATAAAGTCGTGCAAACAAAACTATAAAATAAGATAGAATAATGGCACGAGGTTGTCCACTTCGAAATACAAATTCTGCAGGCCTAAAAATTGACAAATTGCATTTTAAGCGATAAAAAATGTTCTCTTTTTTTATGAAATTGTAAGAAAAAGAAGGAAAGTGGCAGAGGCAACAGAAAAAGACACATTTCTTCTCTTTGCTGAAAAAGGACCGCTTAAACAATATTATTAGAAACATTTCAGGGTTTTAAATGTGTCTATCAAAACAGTATATATGTTTCTATATATGCATTCTATGCGATAGAAAAATTTTCTATTTTTTGTGAAAATTAATCAAAGTATTGTTAATTAATGTTTATTAATAATTGTTGTTTAAAGTTAATTAACTTTCATTAGTATGCATTGATGTTAGTTAATGGTAGTATTATTAATTGTCATCTATGAAGATAGTGTTTTACCAAAATAAATAAGATGCCACACCCATCCTCTAACTATTCAAGAATAATGACCCATTATTCTAATAAAAATAACTGCTGTTGATATAAATCATTTCCCATTATCATTAATGGAAATACTTAAGCATGATTAAATGTCTGTCTTCTTTCCACAAATGGCAACATAAGCAATTTTCTCGCAGAAGGAAATGACTATTCCAATGAATACAGGGTGTCTATAAAAGAACTCCGGGGTTTTGAGGTAAAATATTTTAATGAAATAAAAAACATACATACATGTTTTATACATGACTGAAAAGCTTACATTTTCAAGTTTTTTTAACACTTAGTAAAGTTCTATATGAGCCCCGTTAGTGGCACGGCAGACGTCTAAACAGTATTCTACCTCTTCCCATGTCCTGGCGAGCATATCTGGGGACGGTTGCCACACAATTGACTATTCGTTCCCTGTTGATCTTGGTAACCCAAACTCCAGGCTACGTCTTGTCAACGATTTCTTAGGGCTTCGAAGGCATGAAGCTCGGATTCTGTCCACTTTCTCTTGAGACACACTCGGCCTACCCGGCGAATTTTGCTTCAAAACACTTCCTGTTTCCTTAAATGCACTGAATCATTGACGAATGGTTTTGTCAGAAGGCGGGTTAACACCATAGTTACGTCGAAAGTTTCTTTGTACGGTAACTACAGACTTCGTTTCTATGAGCCAAATAACACATTGAGCCTTTTGTTGCGGAGTCACCATCATTTCAAGGTCAACGCCCTGCAGCGCCGCCAACAGTTGATGCAAACATTCCCAATTCGTATGAGTAAAACTTTTTGAGCAACTCCTTTCAGAGAAATCGACTAAGTTTTGCTATCTTTTATAGTTAGTGAGATATGAATTTTTAAAACCCCGGAGTTCTTTTATAGACACCCTGTATTGAAGAGGTCAGATTATTTAATTAATTTATATTTTCTCTAGGATAAAACAGAAACATAAAAATTACATTCCTTACATGATAAAATAAGTTATCCTGGGGTAATAAAGTCATGTTATGGCTCTACAATTTTTAATGGCTTAGTTTCAGATTTTTTTTTTTCAAACAAATGTAAGGTTTGATTCAGGAACCCATACACTATCCATATTTAAAAAAAATAACAGATTCATAATGTGTAATGGCGTGATTTCTTGACCATTATTTTTTGACCCACTTATGTGGGTAATAACACCATACAAACAAAATTATAAAATGTGGAATAATGGTAAGTAGATTCTCCAACTCTAAAAATACAAACTCTACAGATCTAAAAATTGACAAACTGCATTTTAAACAATAAAAAATGTTAATTTTTTTGTGAAAGTGTAAGGAATATAAGAGTGAGGGGGAATAAACAGTATAACAGACACCGAGCTTCTCTTTGTTTTAGAAGCACCGTTTAGGTAAAATTATTAGAAACATTTCACGATCTTAAATGTGTTTATCAAAATCACTATTTATGTTTCAATGTATGCATCTTATGCGATAAAAAATGTTCATTTTTTGTGAAATTTAATGGCAACATTGTTAATTAATGTTAATTGATTAATACTGTTTAATGTTAATTATTTTGTATCAGTTTGCATTAATGTTGATTAAAGGAAGTAATGTTAATTGTCATCTATGAAGAAAGAGTTTTACCGAATTAAATAAGGTGTCACACACATCCCCAAACTATTCGGGGATAATTTCCCATTACTCTAATAAAATTAGCCGCTGTTGATATAACTTATTCCCTATTATCATTAATAGAAATACTAAGCATGATTAAACGTTCTTTCCACAAATGACAACGTAAGTAATTCTCTCACAGAAGAAAAAGACTATTCCAACGAATATTGTTGAAATATAATACATTCTTTACATAGCAAAATCAGGTATCCGGTGTAATAACGATATGTTAAGGTTCTACTAATTTTAAAGTCTTACTTTCACATTTTTTTTTCAAATAAATGTAGGATTTGAATATATATATATATATAAATACAGTACTAGAAAGTGACTAATTGCATTTTAAGCAATAAAAAAAAAGTTCGATTTTTTGTGAAAGTGTGATAAAAAGTAGTAGGAGCGTAGGGTAATTAACAGAATAAAAGGGTTTTCCTTTGCTTAAAAAGGACCGCTTAAATGTAATTATTAGAAAAGTTTCAGGATTTTAAATGTGTTTATAAAAATTTATATTGTATGCATTTTGTGCGATAAAAAAATGGTCAATTTTTTATGAAATCTAATGGAAGTATTGCTAATTGATTTTTATCAAAGTGCATTAATGTTAATTTTTATTAATGTGCATTAATGTTAATTAATGGAAGCAATGTTAAATGTCATCTACGAAGAAAGAGTTTTACCGAAATAAATAAGATGTCACACAACACATCCTCTAACTATTGGGGAATAATTTCCCATTACTCTAGTAAAAATAGTTGCTGATGATATGAATTATTCACCATTATCATTAATAGGAATACTGAGCATGATTAAATGTCTGCCTTTTTTTTCACGAATGGCAACGTAAGCAATTTTCACGCAGAAGGAAATGTCGATTCCAATGAATATTGCAGCGGACCGATTATTTAATTAATTTCTGTTTTCTCTAGGATAAAACGGAAACATTAAGATTACATTCCTTACATAATAAAATAAGGTATCCTGAGGGAATAACGCCACGTTTTGGTCCTACGAATTGTAACGGCTTACTTTCAGACTTTTTCTTCAATCAAATGTAGGGTTTCATACAGGAAACTCATATACTATCTATCTATCTATCTATCTATATATATATATATATTTATATATAAAATAACAGATATGTATTCATAAAATGTAATGGTGTGATTTCCTGGCCGATGCTATTTGGCGTTATTACCCATCTATGTGGGTAATAAATAATGCCCTGCAATCAAATCTATAATATATGGAATATTGGTACGTAGGTTGTCCAATTCTAAAAATACAAACTCTACAGCCCTAAAAATTGACAAATTACATTTTAAGCGACAAAAAATGTTCAACTTTTTGTGAAAGTGTAAGAAAAAGAAGGAGGTGTGTGTATGTGTGTGGGGGGGAGGCAACTGAATAAAAGACACTGGGCTTATCTTTGCTTAAAAGGAACTGCTTAAATAAAACTATTAGAAGCATTTCAGGATTTTAAATGTGTTTTTCAAAATCAGTATTTATGTTTACATATATACATTCTATGCGATAAAAAAATTCAGTTTTTTTGTAAAACTAATGGAAGTATTGTTAATTAATGTTATTTAATGTTAATTAATAATATTAATGTGCATTAATGTTAATTAATGGAAGTATTGTTAATTGTCATACATGAAGAAAGAGTTCTACCGAAATAAATAAGATATCACGCACATCCATTAACTATTTGGGAATACTTTCCCATTACTCTCATAAAAATAGCTGCTGTTGATGTAAACTATTTCCCATTATCATTAATAGAAATACTAAGCATGATTAAATGCCTGTCTTCTTTCCACAAATGGCAACATAAGTAATTCTCTCGCAGTAGGAAATGACGATTCCAATGAATATTGCAGCGAACCGATTAATTAATTAATTTATGTTCTCTTTAGGATGGAACGGAAACATAAAAATTACATTCCTTGCATAATATAATATAATAATCAAAGAGGTATGTGATCGCAAGGTTGCACAGAGGGTTTCGTTAAAATTTCTTTCAAAACAACTTATCTTTTAATCATTAAATCCAAATTGTTAATTTATAATTATTAATTTTTAGATAGATGGCAGCACCAATAAATTTAATTTTAAAATAGTTGTAAAAGGAAGTTATATATATTAATCAACTGAAAAAAAGATTCAAATCAAATCATTTAAATAAAATCCAAAATTCCAATTTTTTAAAAAATATAAAAAAAAGTAGATATTAATAAAATTTTTAATTTCTAAAAACAAAACTAATTGTTTAAGTGAAAATTAAAATGCTTAGCCATTAATAAATCGCAATTTTTTTTTTAAATACAAAAGAAAGTTGAATTCCAAAATGTATTATGAATATTAGATGGAAAAATCCCCTAATAATATAAACCCTTAAATACGGTCTTTTTAATTAAATCCTTCTTAATACGAAAATTTCAACTTGCAGCACCGGGGATCAAACTAAGAACCTTTTGTTTACTAGTGAGACGCTCTACCTCCAAGGTAAAATTTTATTCATTTCAACTTGAGTTATGTCGATGGTAGAAACATCCTCAGTTCAGAGCCATTTAAATTTGGAATCTGCAATTCTCCGAGCAAATTTCATTTTCAAAATATTAAGCACTTGTCCAACAAATCTTTTTACAGTTTTCTTTCCGGCATATTTTATTAGTAACCAATCATCAATAGAAGGTTTTCTTTTCATATCATCACCATCATTGACAGAATTTTCCTCTAATGATATTGTCGAACTCATGCTTTTAATTGAACAATTGTCGGAATCTAAGCCATATGTATCATTCTGCTGTTTCAAACACTTTTTTGATTTCACAGGAAAAGATTTTGTCTTCCCCTTTGGCTCCGCATGCAGGTAAGTTTGAACTGTAATTTTTGTTGCTTTTCTTGTTTTTTGTGCGCTCTTTTCACAAATTTTTCTTCAATTTTCTTAGTTAAAAAAAAAGTTACAGCGACAAAGGTTACAATTTCAGTGTAAAATATTAATCTTAATATATTATATTAAAAAATAAATATTTTAATATGTTGAACCTAACTAATTTATTAGAGACTATAACCTGTAAAGCAGTTTTAAAAAGTTATTTTAATTTAATAAAAGTAAAATCGAAAACTATGTTTACATTTATCTAGACAGGTTTTTTTGTTAGTAAAAATAAATGAATATTTTCATTAAAAAAATAGACATTTTAAAAAAAATTTTAAGTCGTTATTTTTTTTAAGGAAAAAAATGGAAAATTAATCTCCCTTTTATCCAGAAAAGAAATCTATTAGTGAATATTAGGATGTAATTTTACTTTTTGTTTGTTTCACCCATGTTTAATTTCCTAGTGGGGATGGTTGAGCCATGGCTCAAGTATCCCCAATCTCACTGGCTCAAGTATCCCCACTACCACTATTTTTGTTTATCTGAGTTTTACTAAATAAAGCATGCAGCTATTAGAACTATTTTAGATTCAAAATATAATTGAAATTATACTTATTAAATTTATGTATATAGTTGCAATTTTAAACAAAACTTTGATCACAAAAAAAAAAAAAAAATAAAAAAAAAAGCCATGCATCTAAATATTTACTTCAGATAGGGCAGAACAACTGTTAATCCCTATACTTTCAAAATGGCACCAAGGTGTTTGATTTCTTTTTTACATATTCAGAACTATAAATATGTTACCATATTGCCAATTTTAGAAAGAAAAATTAATCAACTGTAGAGATAATAGGGGTGGCTCAAGTATTACCACTCTCCCCTAACCGTTGATAACAATTCAAAATTTTAAAAGGAAAGTTTATTTTTTATTATAAAGTAAAGGATTTTCCATGTAAAATTACCACATTTTGAAGAACTCAAAAAATAAGCTAATTTTTATGTAATTCTATGTCATTTCTTGGCATATTGTATGCCAGGATAATGACTACTTCATTTTAAAACTTTTTTTTTTCTTTTTACGTTTAACATTTTAATACTGTTTAAAGAAACATGTTTTCAATATAGTTTCTCAAATTCCAAGTAACGTCCAAGTAACGTTTTATTCGTAAAGTTATCGAAACCAGGAAAATGACATAATGAAAGTCTACAAAATTTTTACAAAGACATTAATCGCATTATTTTCAAAGAAATATCTAAAAGATCGTGCTTGTAGCTTTGATTTTACTACTTCTGACTTGAACTAGGTCAAAAATTAGAAGAGTTACTCTGCAGCGCCGTATTTATGCATGATTAAAAAGTAAAAAGCAGACTAGGAAAACGACATTCATTTTCAGTAAAAATCATACATAATTATAGCTTTTTTTTTTTTTTTTTTTTTTTTTTTTTGTAAAATATAGAATAAGTTACTTTCCAAATTTATTTGTCTTATAAGATATAAATATTAATAAGAACTTATAAAAAAACCTGTCTGCTTGGCCTATAGGCGGAGGTAGATTCCCAAGTTAAGTAATCATTTTAACATCAAAAAATAAAAATATTATTTGAGATAAACCAAATTTAACTTTATTTGGTCACTGTTGAAGAATTTTTAATTTCGTTTTTCTGTAAGCGTTCGTTTTATCAGAATCATCTTAAACAAAATTCGGCTCAAATGTCCATTGTGACAGCATTTTTAAAAACATATTGTAACTTTATGAAAAAATTGTCCAATACGGCACAATACATAGTTCCTAAATAATAGAAACTGTCAATTGAATGCGTTTGAGAGAAAAAATGAATTTAAAAATGTCATAAAATAAGTAATTTGTTATTCGAATACATCGTCAATTCTTTAATCACGATCGCTTTGGGAAAATTTTTTTGACACACCCACTTTAACACATTTTTTTTAATAGATTCTGCTTTTATCAAAAACTTACCAATACGGCACATTTTATAGTTCCTAAATAAGAGAACCTGCCAACTGAAAGAATTTGAGAATAAAAATGGATTTAAAAATGAGTCACAATATAATCAATTTGTTATTTGAATACTTTCTCAATATTCAATCACTTTCGCTTTGGGATTCCCACTTTGACAGCATTTTTTGAAATATATTTTGCTTTTATCACAAAACTGGCCAATACTTATCACATATACTTATACTTATGTATATATATATATATATATATATATATATATATATATATATATACACGTCATATATATAAAAATACATCGTCAATTCTTTAATCACGATCGCTTCGGGAAAATTTGTTTGACACACCCACTTTAACACATTTTTTTAATAGATTCTGCTTTTATCAAAAACTTACCAATACGGCACATTTTATAGTTCCTAAATAAGAGAACCTGCCAACTGAAAGAATTTGAGAATAAAAATGGATTTAAAAATGAGTCACAACATAATCAATTTGTTATTTGAATACTTTCTCAATTTTCAATCACGTTCGCTTTGGGATTCCCACTTTGACACCATTTTCTGAAATATATTTTGCTTTTATCACAAAACTGGCCAATACTTATCTTATATATTTATACTTATGTATTTATATATATATATTTGATAAGAACTCCTGTAGTCTTTAATATATAATAAGTTATGACATGATCTTAAAAATAATTAACACATTGCGTAAAAAATGTTTAAAAAAAATTATAAAAAATAAAAATAATAAAAAATAAAATAAAAAATAAAAAAAAATAAAAAAAATGAATAATAGGATGGTTGGGTGGGTTAAATGTTAGATTACGGAGGAGGGCGGTGTTGTCTGGATAATACGCAATGGTTAAATATTATATATTTAATAATTAAAAAAAAACTTTACACATAGTATTAAAGTTTATGTTTACCTAAAAACTAATATGCAGAACTTAAAAATGATCAAGTTTTTGAGATAAGCTATGGTTGTCTATTGTATTTGTCTTAAAGAAATTATTTGTAAAATATTAGAATAGAAATTATTCTTGGAAATTCTTAGCTAATAAATAATTTATTTTTTTCCTATAATAGAGGGCAGCACCATAAGCATATAATTTAATTAATATATTAATCCTTTAGATGGCAGCACTAAAATAAGTAAGAAGTTGTAGTAATATATTCTAGTTAATTAATTAATATAGTAATATTAATAATTGATTAAAAATAAAAATATAATATTTCTAATAGTAGCATCTATTTTTTTCTAAATATATTATGAATTATATAGTATAATATATGTTTTACTAATTTTTATAATTATTGTTACAACTTTATTTTATTATCTATGTGATTTATACTATGACCATAACCTTGACTGTTAGTAAGTCACATCTAGTTTGTATCTGATTGCACTACAAATCTTGCTAGGATATGGGTAATGGTAAATATCTTAGTATATATATCCTTTTTTTAATGGAATAATGTATTATTGTTATTTTGTCATATTGATTTTATTTTCTTCTATGTGTATCTTTCTACTAATTTGTCATCTGAATAGCTTCCAGCCAGTCGGGTGTATTGTGAGTCGAATTCTTAGCTTTCAGCACGACTCATAACAGAAACTGGTTGGATGTTTTTGCTTTTTTGTTAAACTATACACCCCTGAAGAAGTAGTTTAATAGAAAAGCCTTCTACTGCCTTTTTATCCATTTATCTTTCATTATTTTGGTAATCTGCCTTCTATTTCACTTCAAACTTCAACTGTTTTCAATAAGATGATTGTAAAAATACTGGTTTCATTGGTTTATTGTATGGTAATATATGAATTACTCTGGTTATATAATGTCCAGTTATCCACATATTTCTTAGTAATTTGGTAATCTGCCTTCTATTTCTCTTCAAACTTCAACTGTTTTTAATAATATGAATGTAAAAATACTGGTTTCATTGGTTCTTTTATTGGTATTGTCTGAATAACTTTGGATGTATTTATAAAAGTATATATATATATATATATATATATATATATATATATATATATATATATATCATTCCTAAATAAGAAAACCTGCCAATTGGATGTGTTTCAGAACAAAATGAATTTAAAAATGAGATTTTTTTCTTCAACTCCTATTTTTCATTAATTTATTTTTTCTATAAGAAATGATCCTATCCAAAACTTGTCAGTATAAAAGTTGTAGATATTATTGAGAAGATATATAATAGATTTAATCGGATTTAATGTCTTAAGAATTGGCAAATTTGTGAAGTTTTTTCTTTTTCCACCCCCCCCCCTCCCTTTTTATCGTTTTTAATTATTTTTTGCAATACGGGTTGCTTTTATCAAAAGCTTGTAAATACAAAAATTTTAGATACTATTAAGAACATTTATAAGAAGTGTAATTGGATTTAATATCTTAAAAATTTACAAATTTATGATTTTCTTTTCTTTTCTTTTTTCTTTTTTTTTTTTTTTTTTTTTTTTTAATTATTACCAAAAGTGCTATTTTTTCGCCTTTTGAGTCCATTTTTGATTTTATCCAAAATCTGCCATGCATAACCTTTTTGCCCATTTTTTAGAAGTAATATAAACTTTAACTGATTCTATATCTATTTTAATTAAGACGTAATGGGCATTTTCCTGATTTCATAAAACCCCTCTCTATTTCTATCCCCTTTGTCCGATTTTGCCCATTAACGAACTTGACCGATATATTATACCCCTTGATTTTATGTATCAGTTTGAAAGAAATTTGAGCAGAATTATATAAGTTATCGTGTCCATAAAAAAGTGATATATATATATATATATCTATATATATATATATATATATATATATATATATATATATATATATATACATATATATATATATATATATAGATAGATAGATAGATAGATAGATAGATAGATAGATAGATAGATTGATAAATAGATTGATAAACTTTTTTACTGATGGAAGTTTTGGGATCTAGATTCCAAAATCGATGTAGATCTGCAAAATTTTTTAAGAAATTCCAATATAGGAGCGACTGCAATAGATAGTATTTATACTAAATCTACCTAAAAAACTAGAAACACCATAGCAGAAGGCAACTTAACTTTGCTCACATCACAATGTGACATGCAAGCAAAATGATAATCTGAAATTCTAAGTTTTTTAATTGCTTTATTTATGTTATTATAAATGTAATGTCTCTTGAAGATACTTCTAAATATATTTTTAATAGAATGTATGAGAAGAAATTGTATTATATAACATTCGATAGGAATTTTACTATGCACACTGCAATTTCCGTATTTTTTATGCTCAACTATCGCTATTTAAATAATTATTCCAATGAATATTTAAAAGTTTAAGGAAGGTGGTCTGGTGTAATAACGCCAGGCGGGGTAATAACGCCAAGTGCTAATATTATGCAAAATTATGAAATAATCTGGTAAATGACATTCATGTGCTCTGCGCAGAAGGGCTTTGAGTCATATAAATCGCAAAAAACAGCTTCAAGTTAATTTGTTTCATTTTTAGGTCTTATTGTTTTTACCAGCAACTAAAATTAACGTTTGATCTAAAATTTGCGAGATACGTTATGTGATGTGTAGACTATTTTTTTTATCCGGCAATACTTTCTTAATTACATAAATTTGTAGTACATTTCATGGACTTTCAAAATGTTGTTGAAGATTTTGGATATCGTCTCGAGATAATTTGTAATTTAAAATGTACAGCGCAATAACTATAACGGGGTAATAACGCCAATCCTTGGCATTAATACTCCGGTTCATTCCCTACAGTGGCCGAGCTACATCCTAAATACTGAGTTAAAACTGTGCAATGTTTCTAATAATTCTATTTAAGCGGTCCTTTTTATGCAAAAAGAAGTTCACGGTCTGATATTCTTTTGCCTCATCCCCCCCCCCACACCACACCTTAATTTTTCTTACACTTTCACAAAAAATTGAACATTTTCAATAGCTTAGAATGCAGTTTGTCAATTTCTAAGTTTGTAGAGTTTGTTTTTTTAGAATTGGGCAATCTACATCCAATTATTCCATCTTATTTCGTAGTTTTGTTTGCATGGCGTTATTACCCATATAGGTGGGTAATAACGCCAAATAGCATTCGTCAAGAAATCACGTTATTACATTTTATGAATACATATGTGTTAAATTATTTTTTTCATATAGATAGTCAATGAGTTGCTGTGTCAAATCATATATTTGTTGGAAAAATACAATCTAAAACTGAGCCATGAAAATTGGTAAAACCTTAACGTGGCGTTATTACCCCAGGGTACCTTATTTAATTAAATATTATTTTCTCTAGGTAAAACAATGGCAACAAAATTAAATTCGTAATAAAATATAATAAAAAATATATTAACGAGTTTTGTCAAAAATAGCAGTACACTGATTAACAAAAAATGAATAAAATTACGACTTTAAAAATTTAATATTATTTAGTCTATTTCAATATGTGTGTTATTTAAATGATTATTCCAATGAATGTTATTGATCGACGATTTAAATAAATATTTCTTTCTCTTGGGTAAAACGAATGCATCAAAATTTAATTCCTTACATAATAAAACATAATTACAAATATTTTAATGAGTTTTGTCAAAAATGACAGCACGCTGATAAAATAATGATTATGAAAAGATTAATATTAGTTAGCCTCTTGAAATATCATCTCTTTTTAGATGCGTTCGTAATTATGTAAATTAGCACCTATAGTTGTCGTTCAGTCCGTCCGTCTGCATATAACAACGCAAAAACTACCCAACAGAATCGTTCGAAATTTAAAATATATAATTACTGCATAAATTTGTCGAGTCATTTCAAATTTTATGAAAATGGGATGCATAGATCAAGTACAGGGACAAACAAAATTATTCCGTTACATTACGGTTAATGGGCGAAAATGTTTCAAATATATTTTAATGGTTTTACACTCATTCGAACATAATAAAATTGACATGCATCTATAAAGTACATATTATAATGTACATTTTGCATTAACTGTGGTGCAAAGAACATTTGTTATTGATTTACAAGGCCGCACAAAAATATTTCATTATATAATGGTATAGGGAGAACATTGTTTGGTGCACATTTTAATTGTAATTAACCATTTACAATTTTATGAGATTGATATATAAGAGGGATTTTTTAAAAACTTCGTTATCGCACGAACGCACCACATTTGCTACGCTTCGCGTGCAATTTCTAACTTGTTATATGATAGTTTAGTCATATTGACAATTTAAAAATACCATTGGATTTTTCCGTGTAGTTATTACTTGATCACACTTTATTCATGCTATAGAAAATAACAAATGTGTCAAATAATAATATTAAAAGATAATATTAATTATTCTAGTTGATATCGCTGTTCAAATTAATAACTCAGTTATATAGGTATTATAGAAAACGCATTGAATTAGTAAATTCCACTAAATTCATATTCTAGAAAATACATATGAAAATCACAGCTGTTTAAAAATAAAGTTGCATAATTTTAAAGCAGATTTAGTCTTTTGTTATAATTGTTCTTAAAGAATTTTTTTAATGAAGAAAAATTTGACAATAGCTCTTTAATAACAAAAACATTAAATTGTCTTGGTATCTTGTAACAGTGTAGCCATTTTAATTTAGCCATAAATGTTCTTTACTTATTTGAAAACCTGTAAATCTCCAAATTAATTTTATACATGCAAATTACTGCAATTTTCGTTTATATACATATTTAACATGTAATAAATGACTTACCATTTTTGATTTTGTTGTAAATTGAAAACAAGTAATCTTATAATGAACAAAATCTATCTTTTTTTGTAAAGAAAATTAAATTCACTTAGAATTAATTTTATAAATTATATCTTTTACAAATATTTCCACTTAATATTTGAAAAAAGACTTAAATCCAGGAAATGGTTTTATTAAATAATAAAGACGTTAATGGATTTCTACGATACATTTTCATTTACCGATAAATGGAACTTTTCATTTAACGATAATTGAAAAATTTTAATCTTTTAAAGATTACATCAATCTTCAAAATGCAATCCCATTTTGAGCGAAACAAAATTCCTTTAACTTTTACTCTATTCAATTTCATCTATAATATTATTATTTTCATGTCTTCCCTAGTTTTTTTTTTCTTTATTTTAGGAATTTTTTTTTACATCAAAATATTTTTAAGCACCAGTTTATTAAGAAAGTTATATAGAAATCATAGTGCAAATATAACATACAAATTTATTGATAGAAGTACAATGCCTCGTTAAAACGAAATTTCGGAAAATCTGAACCGATTTTATTTTTGAAAATTAAACTTGAATATAATGATTGATAAGGTTGAAATACTGTATCTTCCTATTCTAAAAAATAGTAACTAGCGCTGTCACCGCCTCTGACAATGATTTTTTTTTTGTGTGTGTGTGTGTGGGGGGGGGGGGAGTGGTTAAAATTAAAAGATCTATTACACACAAAAATATGAAAATTGGTGATAATAGAGAAATGTTTGATAAACACGCTTATGCTGTCAGTTTTTAAATCGAATAAATATTTTAAGAGATATTTAATGTTAAAGTTGGTTAAAATCGTCTCATTAAAAAACGTTTTATGACACCAAAAACTATGCATATTAATTTAAACATTTTAGATCATATTATATTTTAGAAATTGCCGGTGTGTAGACTGTTTTTTTTTTTTTTTTTTTTTTTTTTTTTTTTTTTTGAGAATTTATTTTCATTTTAAATTCAAATTTTCAACACTTAAGAGACATTTTTTACATATTATAGAAAAGGTTATTATTTTAAATATGTTCAGGCATTATGTTTTGTAAAAATATTAATAGCGTAATGAACTTCTGTTAATGGAATCATTGAAAATGGTTTTTATTTGTTGAGCTGTGAAAATAACTTTATATTCGTTTATTTTTCAATTCCTACTATTAGTTCACACTCTCCCTATATATATTTATATATCTTGTTAAATTTTTAAATCGTTAATAAAATACTTTTTATTCGTCCACTCAATTTCAAACACATTTTTCATACTCTTAGTGGATGACACTTGATGTTAATACAGTTTTTTTTCAAATATTAATTCATTAATTAAATTTAATTGATTAATTTTAGATTTATATGAGAAAAGAAACTATCACAACACAATCAGAATCAACACAACGGAAGTGATGATTATAGAAAGAAAAAAAAAGCTTTCTATATTGCCACTTAATATTGTGATTATGTCTTATGTATGTACATATTTATATTAATTATTTAATAAAAAGTAACTAAAATAAACTTTTTCTTTGTTGACCTGAGTAGGAATTAATTAAACATTATTATTATTATTATTATTATTATTATTATTATTATTATTATTATTATTATTATTATTATTATTATTATTATTATTATTATTATTATTATTATTGTTGTTGTTGTTGTTATTATTACTATTATTATTATTGTTGTTATTGTTATCGTTGTTGTTGTTGTTGTTGTTATCACTTTTTATCATTTAAATAACCTTCTATTGTTTTTTAATATAAGAGATGTTAAATTCGTGAATGAAACACTTTCCAACACTTTATTGAAATCCTTAACAAAACTCTGTTATTTAGGGTTATAAGACGCTATTGTCCATAGCCAAACATATATTCCAATACTTTTGAACAACCCTGTATTTGATTCATATGTTGATATAGATATATACTACATAAAGGGAAAATTTAGTTTAGCGAGAAAATGACTAACTGGTTGAAATTTCTCTTTCAGCACTTTATTCTAACACATAGAAAATACTTCAATACTTTTGTTCAGCCCTGTAATTTACCTAAGTATTTTTATTATATGCCAGTATTTTGTTTAAATTTAGTTCAAAGAAAAACACTCTTAAAACTACTTAAATCACATCTTCAGAAATTATCATCTATGGATGACCATGTAGCTAATTCTTTGCGTGAACCTGTATATAAATACCTATATTCTACAAACATTTCTTAGTAAACTGAAATAGTTCAACTTAAAAATGCATAACTTATTTAAATACCACCTTTAAATTAATTACTCTCATATTCAGTAATTTTTATGAGTTCTTTTGTGTAACCCTGTATATCAACAATAACATTTATATACACCATATAATTTGCAGATATATAGTAAAAATTAAAAGCGCATATCATAACTGAAAATGCATTTCAACCATCCATCTGCTATCATCGATAATATGCAATACTACGGATAAGAATATAGGATTTGAAATATTTTGTGTATCCCTGTAAATGCTATTCACCTCATATTATGCGTCAAATATTAAGTCTTAGTGTCGTATATCAATTTTATGACACTTGAAATCGTTTAGCATTATTAGAATGTGAAAAACACCGTAATCACTGTCGAGGAATTTATAAATAAACCAAAAAACTTTGTAAAATCACCATAAAAAAAAAATTAAGCAGGCTGCGTTTCGAGCTACAACAATAACAGCTCGTCATCAGCTAAACCAACAGGTGTGCGTAAGGGCACAAAGTGGAGATAAAGATACTAGATAAAGATACACAGAGCGGCGATAAAGATAAAAATAATGATACTTTATCTCCACTCTGTGTCCTTACACACACGTGTTGATTTAGCTGATGACGAGCTGTTATTGTTGTAGCTGAAAACGAGGCCTGCTTAATTTTTCATTTTATGGTGATTTTACAAAATTTTTTGGTTTACTTATTTATTATTAGAATGTGTCGCTAACAAATCCCCCCTTTATTATTGTGTAATGGAATTCTTTTGAGTGGCCCTGTAAATGAATAATAAATATCATTTTGACTGTATGTTTTACAAAATGCGTATTTTAGTGCACTTTGCGAATCTATGTAAATTTGAGCAAGTTTGACAGGGTGTAACACCTTTAAAATTCATTTTAAGAATTTTTTTTCTTATTGACCGTAATGTATCGGAAAACTTTTGACTATCCCTGTAAATAAACTAATCATAGTAGAAACTTCTTTTTTAATAGCCCTCGTTCTAGGATATACATCAATACATATAAAAATTTCATAGCAATCCGAGAATATTTATGGGAGCTTGAGCGCGGACAGACGACCATCCGGCCAGACGGACAGACAAACCGAATGCATAAACACTTTTCAACTTTGTTTGAAAGTGTTAAAAATGGAACACATTTATGAATGCAAAAAAAAAACCTTAAAGATTCTATATTAAAATTCTTTCAGTTGTCTTAAAATAAATAAATAACAAATGAATAAATAAAAAATAATTAAAATTGTTATAAAATAATTTTCCCCCTGATATTATTATTATTAATAATTTTCAAAATCTTTGTCCTTATAGAAGAATTAAAGCAGATTTCCTTTCTTCCGAAACCTTTATGAAATCCTCTCGGGTGCCTTTAACAGCTACAATTAATGATGTAGAAGAACCAAAGGCTGCGTTATTTTAAGGATTTTTAAAATAGAAAGTGTTTTATTTTTTTTAGTAGCCTTTCTGATATGCAGAGTAATTAATTAAGACGCAAAAATGAGAAAAGTTAGAATGATAATTAAAAGAAAACATTAATTTTAACTAATATAAGATTATTTGCTCTTTTTTCTTTTTCGATTTATTAATCTTCCATAATGTTTATTTTATGTAGTACGGCGTAAACTTCTACTTTTAAAAAAAGCATTAATCTTTTAATATCATGCATTTCTATAAAATGTACAAGACAAAAGTTAAATTTACAAAATGAATGAAATTATAAAACAAATCTGTTTAAAATTTGATGATATTTCCATTTTTCATATTGGGTATTTTTTGTTGCTTGAATATGTGTTAGAAAGAATAAAGGTTTCAAAGTCGTTTTCTGTTAGAAGTTTAGTAGTTTTTTGTCGGCATTTGTTTTTTACAAAAAAATATTTCAACAATAAAATATATGTCGGAGTATTCTATTGCTACACATATACAAGGAAAAAGAACGTTTTAGTTAAAAGGACAAAAAAAGTAGTTGTGTAAACCATAGTACTTTTTTAATATGGATTTCCTAAAATATTTAGCTGAATTTGCAAATGTTGGTTCAACAAACCAAATAATGTTGTTAGTTCAACAAAATTCTTAATTATACCTCGACTGACCAAATAATTTTGTTAGTAAAATAGCGAATCATTTGATCAGTCGAACCAAAGGTTTGGATAGAGTTATATTTGATTATTTAAATCATATAGTTTTCTGCGTAACACAAACATTTATATGTGTACCTGTGTAATTTTGTGACATATGTTTGTGTTTTTGTCTGAGCACATGTATTATTATTATTATATCGTACTACCGTAATTTACTCGTGTATAAGGAGCACTTTTTTTTCGAAAAAATTAGGACAAAACTCCTAGGTGCGCCTTATACACGGGATAATTTTTTACTGTTGGATGCAGTCGAACGATATGCATATGAAACAAAGAATTATTCAAAGAAGATATTAAAACTCGGAAAATGTTACTTTATTGAAGTATTACTGCATATTTCTTTCATTCCTTGCAGTTTTTTATACAACAGAGCTAATGACATTATCTAAACGCTAATTAGCAATTCCCTTTATCGTCACTCATTCCTCTTTCCCGCCATTCTCTTACAACCCGAAGTCTAAAAATGCTTTTTCGTCTCGTTTTCTAATCTGGTGTAATGTTTGTTTCGACACTTTTTTTAACTGAAATTCATTTGGTCATTCTTCATTAGTGTATCAAATTTATGGTGCGCCTTATACACGAGATTTTAAGAAATCGCCATTTTTACTTGTAAAGTTGGGGTGCGGCTTATACACAAGTAAATACGGTGTATATACTCTTAGACTGTTAAAAATTTTTCTCTAGTTTGAACCAAATTTTGGTGCTCAGTAGCTGCCACTGTAAGATAGAGTAATCTTGAACCAATATTTGGAGCTCCTGTTGAAACATAATTCAATAGTTGGAACGAAGTTGAAATAAGAAGTTCCAAATGTTGGTACGAGATTTCACCATCTTATGGTGACAACTATTGAGCACCAAAATTTGGTTCAAACTGGAGCAAAATTTTTAACAGTATACTTGTGGGCAATATGCGTATCTTAACGAGATTTGTATCTGGCCATGAGGCAGAAGCCTTTTGTTCGCCTCATGCGCGATCACACCTGATTATATCTTGTTTTTTTGTGGCTGTATCTTTATTTATTTTATCATTTATGAACTTGTGTGTGGTTCTAGATTGCTATTAATTCTGCTGTTTCGACTTCTTTGTAAATTGTCGAAAATAAAATGGGAAAAAGTAAAAAAAACTGAGGGGGTGTTGCATACTCTTTTACAGACCTCATACGAGCCGCCTAGGCGGCCAACGCTATTCGAGTTGTATCTCGTAATTTAGAATCTTATCTGGTAATGAGATCTCATCTGACTAGGCACTTTTAGAAATATTATTCGTAGGAAACTTGGGTGACTTTTCACCTACGACGAATTTTACATACACAAGGTGCCATTAGCATAGATGGCAGTTTTTTAGGTAGTAGTGAGCCTCGAACCGACAATTTTCCGCTTGAGCAGTTCCTCTGCAATTGAATCCTGGAGAGTTCTAGTAATAAGGGGGAAATAGTTTTTATTGTAAAAACAATCCTTTTTTATCTATTATATTTTTTAAAGTTTAGCAGCCACATTTCTTTTAAACTGATTGCGAAATCTGAGACTTAAGAATACAATCTTTCACAATAACCCTTAAAAATTTTACTAATTGCACCGTATGGTTTGGTAGAACTAGCTGAGAACAATAACATTAAAAACCACAAACAACTTTGAAAATCGATTCTATGCTAATCTCGGATGCGTACATGGATTTGTGCGTAGAAATAAACTTTATTATATAGAACTTTAAACTAACTTTATAAACTATATAAACTATATTATATTTTTTGTAATATGGAGATTAATTTACATGTTTATCATGTACAAATTCAAGGTTCAGCAGAAAATTTCGTTATAAGAAAAAATTCATTCAGTAGGGACTTAATTAAAAGGAAGTTCCACTGTAGTTCCAGTTTTAAAATTTACATTAATTTAGTTCCTTTTAATAATAAATATTTATCTTTAATACTGAAAGAAAAAATAATTATAATGGAAATTTTTTTACTAAAATAAATACAAATAAAACCTTATTTCTGATTTTCAATATTGTTTCAATGCACAATCTAGTTTAAAAAAATAGTAATCGAAGTTTATAAAGCTTTTTTAAGTACTTTTCTTCATACTAATCACTTTTTTTCGAAAAAAAAAATAAAGGAATTTTTTTTACTAAAAAGATACTAATCAAACATTATTTCTTATTTCTAATATTGTTTAGATGCATAGTCTAGTTTGCAAAAATATTAATCGAGGGTTATAAAGCTTTTTATATAAGCTATAAAGTACTTTTCTGTATAAAAGCATTTAGTGACTTATATATCCTTTACTTAAACAATCACTTACTAATAAACTTTCGTTCCTTTTTTAAACACAACTTGTGTTGTTTCTTTCCTTTTGCAAATACTTATTTAGGCTTTTTGCTACATGTAAGGTGTTTTAATGCATTCGTGGATGAGTTTTAAGGCAACGATGAAACTATTTGATAATTCCCTGCGGATGTAAAAGAAAATAAATCAAAAGTTTCCGCAGACAAATCGGAATGTGTTTAGAACTTGCTTTTTAATGAATGATAATTGCGAAATGTATAATGTTTTACAGAAATGTCATATCAGAGATATAGCATAAGTTTTCTATTAAGGGATTTATAAGTACAAAAATGATGTTCCCATTAACATTAATTGCATTTGGCGTATCCATATTCAAAAGTGCAATTCCTGGATATTATATAAATTTAAACAGCATCAGAAATAAATTAGTGTAGGTGGCAGTGGTTTCGATTCGTTCTTGTTCCATTGCGCGTATTTTTTGTGTGGAGCTCCGAGCTGTTTTTTTTTTTTTTTTTTTTTTTTTTGCGTTGTAAAATTTTCGTATGTTATTTTATCCCTGTATATTGACAATGACTTATAAGCTGGGTTTCATGTCAAGCACATAAGTCAGATGTATGTGTTCAATAAAATTAATAAATGAATGATTAAATATATAAATAATTTCTTTTTCATACAGTCCACGGAAATAAATTCATCCATCTCACGCAACAACAATTTCTTCGTTTCAATGCTGTACACGCACGAAAATGGAATATATTTTGTTTTATAGAATATATTTTTCGTAATATGGAGGTTAATTTACATATTAATGATGGCCAAATTAAAGATTCAGCAGAAAATTTTATAAAGTACTAAACTTTGTTAAATAGGAACTTTGTTAAAATGAAGTTCTACTGTAATTCAAGTTTTAAAATTTACATGAATTTAGTTACATACATTTACTAATAATTTTTAGCATTAAAAGAAAAAATAATTATACGGGAAGTATTTTACTGAAATAAATACAAATTAAACATTATTTCTTATTTATAATATTGTTTAGATGCACAGTCTAGTTTACAAAAATATTAATTGAAGGTTATAAAGCTTTTTAAAGTACTTTTCTTCATATATAATCACATTTTTTTACTTCGAAAAAATAATTGCGAAGGAAATTTTTTACTAAATAAATACAAATCAGACAATATTTCTTATTTCTAATAGTTTTTAAATGCTGTTTTTCTAAAATATTAATCGAAGATTATAAATCTTTTCAAAATACTTTTCTTCATAAAAGCATTTAGTGACTTATATGTCCTTTACTTAAGCTAGAACTTATTAATAAACTTTCGCTCTTTTGTTAAAAGCTAGTTGTGTCGTTTCTTTCCTTCTGCAAATAACTTATTAAGGATTTTTTTCACATGTAATGTGTTTTAATGCATTAGAGGATGAGCTTTAAGCGCACGATGAATGAGCTTTAATGCATTCGAGAATGTGCTTTAAGGGTACGATAAATGTGTTTTAATGCATTCGAGGACGAGATTTAAGAGTACGATGAATGTGTTTCAATGCATTCGAGGAAAAGATTTAAGGGCACGATAATTGTGTTTTAATACATTCGAGGACGAGCTTTAAGGGCACGATGAATGTGTTTCAATCCATTCGAGGACGAGATTTAAGAGCATGATGAATGTGTTTTAATGCATTCGAGGACGAACCTTAAGGACACGATGAAACTCTTTGATAACTCCCTACTGATGTAAAAAAAAAAAATAATTAGAAGTTTTCGCTGACAAATAGGAATGTGTCAAGAAATTGCATTTATCTGAATGATAATTGCGAAATATATAAGCATTACAGGAATGTCGTATCAGAGATTTCGTTACGGTAAAAATTCCTTGCGGTAAAATTCCCTGCCGAGCTCCTGGCTGTATTTCACTCATGTTCTAAAATTTTCTTGTGCTATTTCGACTTTGTATATTGACGATGACTTATAAGCAGACTTTCATTGTCGGGAATAAAAGTCGGATATATGTGGTCAATAAATAAATAAGTAAACAGATAATCATTTTCACTTTCATATAGACCACGCAAATAAATTCGTCCTACCATCGTAACAACAATCTCTTCCTTTCAATGCTGTACACACACAAAAATGGAATGATCTTTGTTATACAGAATATATTTTCCGTAATATGGAGAATAATTTACATGTTA
This sequence comes from Maratus speculifer, assembly GCA_964019185.1. NCBI lineage: Eukaryota > Metazoa > Arthropoda > Arachnida > Araneae > Salticidae > Maratus > Maratus speculifer. The sequence continues at coordinate 8,265,828 of OZ025295.1, read as the reverse complement.
ATGAAAGCCAAATTAAAAGTTCAACAGAAAATGTTGTCCCATAGAAACTTCGTTAAAAGGAAGTTCTACTCTAGTTCAAGTTTTAAAATTTATATGATTTAGTTCCTTGTATATACTAATTATTTTTAGTGCTAAAAGAAAAAATAATTATAAAGGAAATTTTTTCCTAGAGTAAATACAAAACAAACATTATTTATTTCTTCTAATATTATTTAAATGCATAATCTAGTCTGCAAAAATATTAATCGAAGGTTATAAAGTTTTTTTAAAGTACTTTTCTTTATAAAAACATTTAGTGACTTATATATCCTTTACTTAAGCAAGCACTTATTAATAAACTTTCGTTCCTTTTTCAAATGCAAGTTGTGTGGTTTCTTTCCTTCTGCAAATACTTATATTAAGGATTTTCGCTACATGTAATGTGTTTTAATGGATGATTTGAGGATGTATGTTTTAATTTTGATACAAATAAAAATAAATTTATATTTCATATATAATTCTAAATTTCTTTTCTAAAAATGTCGTAAAATATGGATAAACTCTCTATTTCGGATTCAGTTCGATTGCAATCTCCTCGGTCTTGTTTTGTGTTGACATTTTTTTTTTCTTTTTTGTCAGGTTAGGGTATAATATCGTGTTGGCTTTAAACAGAATATTCGGTTTCGAATTGGATATAACTGAACCCTTCACAGTAAAAAGAAAAAAAAATCCATAAAATTCCGCGTCCATTCAAATTTATATGAATTTAGTTTTGACCTTTACAAATTATTTTCATTATTGAAAAAAATAATTATAAAGAAGATTTTTTTATCAAAATAAATACAAATTAAGCATTATTTCTAATTTCTAACATTGCTTAAATACTTACTCTAGTTAATAAAAATATTAATCGAAAGCAATAAGCTTTTTAACTCTTCGGATTCCGGTGCCTCTTACACAAATTTTATTCGATTTGCACCACTTTTTTAAAAGAACTTTCCTTGAAGTAGACAATTTAAAAAAAAAATTCTCTGATTAAATAAGGTAAATTTTATTTTCCTTTATTACCGGTGTCAAAAACAAATTTCGGAAGGAAAGATGATGTAACCACAGCGGAGACAACGGAGTACCAAGGTTTAAGTTACTTTTCTTCATAAAAACATTTAGTGACTTGTATACCTTTACTTAAACAAACTTCGAAATGGGTTAAACGGGTTATATGGGTTAAATGGATTAAACTTCATTGTACAGAATATATTTTTCGTAATAATGAGATAAATTTACATGTTAATGACTTCCAATGTCAAGGTTCAGCAGAAAATTCCGTTATGAAGGAAATTTCGTTCAATAGGAACTTCGTTAAAAATAAGTTCTATGGTAATTCAAGTTTCAAAATTTATATGAATTTTGTTCCTTACATTTACTAACTGTTTTTAGTACTTAAACAAAAAATAATTATACAGGATATCTTTTACTAAAATAAATTCAATTTGAACATTATTCCTCATTTCTAATATCATTTGAAGTCATCATAGTCTAGTTTACAAACATATTAACCAAAAGTTATAAAACTTTTAACGTACTTTTTTTCATAAATAATCACTTTTATCTTCGAAAAAAGAATTATAAAGGAAATTATTTTCCTAAAATAACTATAAATCAAATATTATTTCCTATTTTTAATATTGTTTAGATGCATAGTTTAGTTTAAACAAATATTAATTGAAGGTCATAAAGCTTTTTAAGTACTTTTCTTCACAAATAATTACTTTTTTTTCGAAAAAATAATTATAGAGGATTTATTTTACTCAAATAAATACAAATTCAAAATAATTTCATATTTTAATATAGTGTAAGTGCATAGTCTACTATACAAAAATATTAATCGAAGGTTATAGAGCTTTTTATAGTACTTTTCATCATTGAAGCATTTAGTTGTTTATTTATCCTTTACTTAAGTAAGCACGTATCAATTTACTTTCGTTTTTTTTCAAACGTAAGTTGTGCCGTTTCTTTCCTTCTGCAAATACTTATTAAGAATTTTCTCTATATGTAATGTGTTTTAATGCATTCCATGATGAGCTTTAAGGGCACGAAGAAACTTTTCGATAACTCCAATACGATGTAAAAGAAAATAAACTAAAAGTCTGACAAATCGGAAAGTGCCCAGAAATTGCTTCTTACTGAATGTAATTGTGAAATCCATAAGTTTTGCAGGAATGTCGTATCAGAGGTACGAGCAAAAGTTTTTTTATTAAGGGATTTATAAGTAGAAAAATGGCGTTCACATTAACCTCAACTGCATTTAGAGGATCTAGTTTCAAAAGTGCAATTCCTAGATATTATATAAATTCAAACAACATCATAAATAAAAGAAGGGATACATCATTATAGGAAGAGATTTTGTTTGTTCCTTGTTTGTCAAGTAATAGCGCAAAAAAAAAAAAAAAAAAAAAAAAAAAAAAAGATAATTTTTTTGGTGCGATTCGGAACAATCTCTTTGTTTGAATGCTATACACGCGATAAAAGAATGGAATACATTTCATTGTATAGAATATATGTTTTGTAATAATGAGATAAAGTTACATGTTAATGATGGCTGAAGTCAAGATTCAGCAGAAAATTTCGTTAAATAGGAACTTCGTTAAAAAGAAGTTCTACTATAGTTCAAGTTTTAGAATTTATGCGAATTTTGTCCTTTACATTTACTAATTATTTTCAGTACTAAAAGGAGAAATATTTAAAAAAGAATTTTTAACAAAAATATTAATCGAAGGTTATAAAGGTTTTCAAAGTACTTTTCTTCATAATAATCTCTTTTATCTTCGGAAAAATTAATGATGAAAGAATTTGTTTTACTAAAATAAATACAAATGCAACTTTATTTCTGATTTCTAGTATTGTTTAAATACATAGTCTTGTTTACAAAAATATTTATCGTAGGTTATAAAGTACTTTAAAGTACTTTTCTTCGTAAAAACCTTTAGTAACTTTTATATCCTTTATTAATAAACTTTCGTTCCTTTTTCAAACGCAAGTTGTGTTATTTCTTTCCTTCTGCAAATACTTATTAAGGATTTTCGCTACATTTAATGCATTCTAGGATGAGCTAGCTCTAAGGGCACTATGAACCTCTTTGATAATTCCCTGCGGATGTGAAAGAAAATGAATTAAAAGTTTTCGCTGACATATAGGAATGTGTCCAGAAACTGAATAATAAATGCGAAATATATAAGTATTACAGGAATGTCGTATCAGAGATACAGCAAAAGTTTTTTCTTATTAAAGGATTTATAAGTACAAAAATGAGTTCCCATTAACATTAATTGCATTTGGAGTATCTGGATTCAAAAGTGAAATTCGTAGATATAATATAAAAATTCAAATAACATCATAAATAGAAGGAGGGATGAATAAAACATCGGGAAGCATTTTGTTTGTTCTTTGTTTGTCACGTAATAGTAAATCAAAACAGAATAAGATAATTTTTTTGGTGCGACTCGGGTTGAATTTGAACGTTTTGGGTTTAGTTGATTTTTTTCCAATTTGACCCGATATTTCAAAAGAAAGCCCAGAATAATTTTGTAGGAATAATATAAAACTTCTAAAAGTTATTAAGGGTGTACATTTTAATTTTGATACAAAGAAAAATAAATGTATATTACGTATCTATGATTCTAAATTTCTTTTCTATAAATGTACTAAAATATGGATAAACTTTCTATTTCGGATTCAGGTCGGTTATAGTCTATTGGATTCGGGTTTTATTTTGTGTTGACATGTTTTGTCAGGTTAGGGTGTAATTTCTGATTGGCTTTAAAGAGAATTTTCGGTTTGAAATCGGATGTAACCAAACCCTTGCTTTCGATTCCTTTCACTGTCAATGAGGAATTTTAAGAAAACAATTAAACATTTGATTATTAATTTCTATAAACTAGTTAAGTAAACAATGTCGCAGTTTGACGAAATGTATAACAATACTAGTTTTGATTAAATGTTCTATTCTGTGTTTGTTAAATGTCAAATGAATATTGCAAGTGAATATTTTTATTGTATATCCGTCTTTACTTGCCTGGTCATATAGTTATATCCAACCATATGCTGCATAGTTTTACAATATCCTATTATTCTCTTAGCAACGATTCTTTTTAGGTGCGTTCGTAATTATGTAAATACGTAGCACCTATTGTTGTCGCTCAGTCCGTCCGTCCGTCTGTCTGTCTGTCCGTCTGTCTGTCCTTCTGTCTGTCCGTCTGTCCGCATATAACAACGCAAAAACTACCCAACCGAATCGTTTGAAATTTAAATTACATAATTATAACATAATTTTGTCGAGTCATTTCAAATTTTATGAAAATCGGTTGGACAGATCAATTACAGGGACATTCAAAAGGATTCCGTTACATTACGGTCAATAGGGAAAAAAGTTTTAAATGCATTTTAATCGTTTGAAATTTAAAACATATAATTATTGCGTAATTTAGTCGAGTCATTTCAAATGTTATGAAAATCGGATGCATAGATCAACTACAGGGACAATCAAAAGGATTCCGTTACATTACGGTCAATAGGGAAAAAGTTTCAAATGCATTTTAATGATGTTACACTCATTCGAACATAATAGAATTGGCATGAATCTATGAAATATATACTAAAATATGCATTCTGTACAATCTGTGATGCAAAGAATATTTATTATTAAATTACAGGGCACACAAAAGTATTCCGCTATATAATGGCATACGGGGAAACATGGTTTGGTACGTGTTTTAATTATATTCAACTATTTCACATTTTATGAATAAGATATACGTTGCTGAGGTGTAATAAAAATTACGTCCTGTATATTTACAGAAACGTAAAGATTTCGACTTCTGTACTGTATCCGGAGTACGCTCTACTATATCAGCAAGATCTGAATATTTTTAAAACTTCGTTCTCGTACGAACGCACCTCATTTGCTACGTTCACGTGCAATTTCGAACTTGTTTAATATTACAGTTGCTATTAAATATATTTATTGTACGGTACACTCTGTGTGACGAGTAATACTCACACTTCATCGTTTACATTATTAAATAATGCTGTTTTGTTACCATTTTTATTATCTTAAAAATGAAACAGCCTTAAAATGTAATAAAAAGAAAAAATTGCAAAACATTAACGACTACTACAACATTTTAATTGTTCTTCTTCAAAAAATTAATTTAATACATTAAATACATATAAGGAAAAAAACTACAGTTTTAATTTACTCAGTTAAATAACTGAAAAGCTTGCAATAATTCAAGTATTTAACGAATTAATAACAAAATATAATAATAACAATAATAACAATAATAATAATATAATAATAATAATAATAATAATATAATAATAATAATAATATAATAATGATAATAATAATATAATAATAATAATATAATAATAATAATAATAATAAATAACAAAACTGTAATTTCTCTAATTACAACGACTATTTGGAAAATATTTTCAAAGAAATTCTATTTTTAAATTAATAATAATAAACATCATTTTTAGGATAATTATAACGAGTCATATATTACGTACGCCTGCATTAAACATTAGTATTCCTACACCAATGATTAAAAAAACAGTAATTTATAGAAAGACAACTGTAACTGTTTAAAATGTGCATTTCTATTGGATGGAGATAATCAGACTGACTTTTGAACGCCTCATATTACGTATGACATCGGTTAAACGGTAATATTCTTGGATCCATCACAAACAAATTTTAAATGAAATTTCAGTTTTACAGTTTTCGGAACAGCAAATTTTAAAAATTCTTAACATCGCACATTTCAAATTCACACCGTTGCGTAGAGAAAAAATTTACTTTTTAATGAAATTTTTTGAAATCTTTACCACAATTTGTTTTTAAATTATTAACTTTTTAAAAGTTTTTATTACTCTTTTTGTCATTGTGGCAACAGAAGTATTCCATTTTTAGCTCACAGGCTATCATAGCCTGAGAGCTTATGTGCCCGTCCGTTCTGTATGTATGTTCGTATGTGCGTAACGCGATAACTCATGATAAAAATATCCGATCCACTTGAAATTTTGTATGTAGGTATATCCTGACAAGGCGCTTCCCTGATTAGTTTTTGGAGTTCATTCGATATGTATAAGAGGGGGAACGGGGGGCTCATGCCCCCCGTTAGTTGATATAGATGGGATTTTCATGCAGAATTAAGTTTTCAAAATTTAGATTAGGATCATTCTGATGAGGCGATTCCGTGACTGTTATTAGGTGTTCATTGATTAAGTATAAATAGGGGGAACAGGGGTTCTAATGCCCCCCTCCGCTAGTTGATATAAATGGGATTTTCATGCAGAATTAAGTTTTCAAAATTTAGATTAGGATCATTCTGATGAGGCGATTCCGTGACTGTTATTAGGTGTTCATTGAATAAGTATAAATAGGGGGAACAGGGGTTCTAATGCCCCCCCCCCCGTTAGTTGATATAAATGGGATTTTCATGCAGAATTAAGTTTTCGTTCAAAATTTAGATTAGGATCATTCTGATGAGGCGATTCCGTGACTGTTATTAGGTGTTCATTGAATAAGTATAAATAGGAGGAACAGGGGTTCTAATGCCCTCCCCCCGTTAGTTGATATAAATGGGATTTTCATGCAGAATTAAGTTTTCGTTCAAAATTTAGATTAGGATCATTCTGATGAGGCGATTCCGTGACTGTTATTAGGTGTTCATTGAATAAGTATAAATAGGGGGAACAGGGGTTCTAATGCCCCCCCCCCCCGTTAGTTGATATAAATGGGATTTTCATGCAGAATTAAGTTTTCGTTCAAAATTTAGATTAGGATCATTCTGATGAGGCGATTCCGTGACTGTTATTAGGTGTTCATTGAATAAGTATAAATAGGGGGAACAGGGGTTCTAATGCCCCCCCCCCGTTAGTTGATATAAATGGGATTTTCATGCAGAATTAAGTTTTCGTTCAAAATTTAGATTAGGATCATTCTGATGAGGCGATTCCGTGACTGTTATTAGGTGTTCATTGAATAAGTATAAATAGGGGGAACAGGGGCTCTAATGCCCCCCCCCCCGTTAGTTGATATAAATGGGATTTTCATGCAGAATTAATTTTCGTTCAAAATTTATATTAGGATCATTCTGATGAGGCGATTCCGTGACTGTTATTAGGTGTTCATTGAATAAGTATAAATAAGGGGAACAGGGGTTCTAATGTCCCCCCCCCCTTAATTTATATAAATGGGTTTTTCAAGCAGAATTTTCAGATTTCGTTCAAATCTCTGAATAGTTTTGGAAGTTTAATGGTTAAGTATAAAAGAGGGGGATAACTCTTTTTAAATTATATAAATGCTAAATGGGTTTTTATTAAGAATTATCTAATTTGCTCTGAATTTTGGATATAGATTTTTTATATGATAAAGCATGTCTTTGATAGTATAGGAGGTTCAATGATTAAGTATAAAAAAAGAGAAAAGGGGAGAGCTGTTTCCCCTTCTTATTTTTTTTTTCGAACGGAATTAACCCTTGAAAATATAAAGCTTTAATGTGCAATTAGTATTTGTAGCCTGTGAGCTCAATGCCTTCAGTTTAACTGGGCAGTATTCTTTATTTGACATTAAACGTGGACCAATCAGAAAACGAATAAAATAAAAAAACAGAATTATTCCATTTTTGGACATTAAAATTGAACAACCAGGAAACGAATAAAATAAAATAAGTTGTGGAATTCAACCAATAAAAAGATTCAAATATACTTTAGACTTCCCAATTCTCTACCGACATCAACAACTATTTTTTCCGAATATTTAATAATATTCATGAAAGATAATTATTTCAATGAAATCATTCACAGAAAATAGACGCGTTTCTATTGACAGTACCATTAATCATATATGAAGTACTAGATAGAGTAACAAATAGATGTACAAAGAAAACAACAAGATTTTGATAGACATTTCTTGCAGGTAAATGGATAAATAATAACACCACAAGAAAGTCTTTAAATAACAAATGTGATAACAATTAAAGCAATGAAAAACTAATAAATGTATACACATGGGTTTAATGTAAATAGTTATATATGTATAATAGCATTTCAGATAATGTCAGTTGAAATATTAGGTAGCTTTCATTACAAAAAATAAAAAGCTACCCACTGCAGCTGTCCCAAGAAAAGAATTTATGGAAATTTGTATAGTTTCAGTGATCTCTTAATCCCATGACCCCAAAACTACCTTCTTCTCAAATGTGAATTATATATACAGTGAAACCTCCAAATAAGGGATACTTGTATTTAATAGACAAAGTTCCGTCCCAGTCTCTTGGCATAGGACGTATAATGTATTTTCCTCTGAATAAGGGACACTCAATTTAAATGACATTGTAAAATGAGATTAAAAGGCTGGTTTTTGCATCAGATAATGAAGTAGTTTGTGCCCAAAATGGAGATTTAGATTCCTGTAAATTAATCAGACAGGCAGTCATGTTGATACAGAGTCATATAACACAATATACGAGCATTTATTTATCCATAATTCAGACGAAGATATCATTGCATTTATCTCCATTGAAAATAATGCTCCATTGAAAATAATTAATTGGTATAACTCTGAAATTGAAGAAGAAATGAAAATTGTGAAGTAAAGAGCTTTACAGATGTTTTAAAATATGCAAAGCAGTTGAATACTTTTTCGTAAATGCGAATCATAATGGACTAAAATTTATAAGTGTAATAAATTCATATTTAAAGGCAATCACTTATTATTGATTACTTCAAGCAACATAATTTTAAATGTTATTGCACTTTTTGTACACAAGCAAATGTTTAGGTAAAATAGCACACATAAATAATTTTACAAATCATTTACTGATTTAAGTATTAATTAAAAAATGTAATTAATTCATTATCTTTCTATGTCTGGATAAATTTAAACTTCACATTTATTGATGCCTTATATTTTATGTCCTTTAGAACGATTAATTAAAAAAACTGAAAAGATCTGAATAAGGGGCACCTCTATTTAAGGGACAAATGTTCCGGTTCCATGGGTGTTCCTTATTCGGAGGTTTCACTGTATTTGATTTTTGTCATGCTGTATCTCTTATGTTTACTCACCGATTTGAATGAGATTAAGTGTGTGTATACCACAAGGAAATGTTTCGACCGAGTTTGGAGGCTTCCGCCACCTTGTTTTAATATAGCGGCCATTTAAAAATTACAAAAACATAATAATAATTTGAGAAAAGAATAAGTTAAAAACTAAAAACTATTCTTTATTTAAACGCCTAATCTTAATTTAAGGATTCAGGAGCATTTTTGGTTTCAGCTTTACCTTAGAAGATGGCTGAGATATAGCAGTTTTACTTTCTACGGTAATTGGCATTTTATAAAAAAACTAATTTTTACCATAACTTTCGTATTTATGAACCGACTTGGAGGTAATTTACAGGGTGTTTCACAATGAACCCCTAACTTTAAAAATCTATAACTCGGAAACGGTGATAGATAGAAACATGAAATTAGTGGTGCGTTTATTAAAAAAAAAAATCGTAAAAATCTTATACATAAATCAGAAAATTTAATTAAAAATAGCGCTCATAGATGGCGCTGGGTGCGATAGGCGTCTGTTGAGGCTGATATTGACATCACTCAGCACTGATGCGAATTAAGGCGTTTTATGCGGAGTGGGACTTGTTCGAAAATGTATTTTTGCTTTTACGACCCGATTTTCAATTCAATCCATATAATTTTGATTTTGTTGGCTTCAGCACAATAATAGGCAAAAATAGTGTTTCCATAGGAATGATTCCTTTAAAATTGAAATGTGGAAACAACAACATACGAAATACCGTCTTTTATATACGTTCTTGTTTCTCACATTTCAGTTTTAAATTTGTCGTTCTTATGGAAACACTATTATTGTGCTGACGTTGTGCTATTATTAAGACAGATTCATCCGCCATTTTAATTCAAAATGGCGGTAATTAAGAATTATTAAAATGAAATATAGAAAAAATATAAATTAAAAAATCGTTTTCATTCAAGGATTTCATCAGTATTACAAGGATTTTTGCACAATTTTTTGCGTTTTTTCTTAACATAGGGCTATTATGTAGCAGTGTAAATTAATAGAGTGCCTGAAAATTTGAAACGTATTTTATTTTATTTGCGATTCCACTGGATTATGTTAACGGATTTAGATGTCACTAGGCTTGTGCGCAGGACTTCTCGATGAAGAAATTCTCGATGAAGTCCATTCATTAGCTTCATCCTACAAGTTTGAAAATGGCGGACATACCAAGATATCGCGATATTTGACAGCTAAACATAAATCGATCTAAATGAGACCAACTTGGATTTAGTTAAATTCTGAGTCACTAGCCGCCCTTGGTGACCAGTTTGGTCTCCCTTGAATGTATACTACGCATTAAAGTACATTGATTTTATTCATAATTTATTTTAATTGCTCATTTTTTTCCAAATTAGAAGATTCTGCTAGAAATTAGACACAGATGTCATATACGCACCACATTGGCGCGATTGCAACACAATGGCAATTATATGTGCCTCACATGGTAACCCGGCTTTTGTTATTTATTTATTAATAAACTGTTTGTTTGCTTTTATTTTCTTTTTTTAAATGAGATAAATTGTTTTATTCTATAAATATTAACAAAACTTTTTTAAAATTATTGTTTATTTTTTAAAATAATAGAAATTAGTTAAAAAATATATATGTAACTGGCATTTGAAAACGAAATTTTCCCCGAATTGGCGTCAGAAGAATAACACGCTAATGTGGTGCATATATATAAATCCAATTTAAAATAGTTTAAATCTTACCAAGGGACTTATGCATAGTAACCCATAAGATGTGTTTCATTTGAATGTTGCTATTAAGCAAATAATAAATAATCATGATTTTTGTGCCACAGACGTTAGCGTAATATATATATATATATATGTGTAGATATAGATAGATAGGTATTCAAATTGAAAAAAATTGTTGCCGCATCATCCATAATCGAGGTCACTAATTTTGGTAGCTTTAATTACAAAAAGTAAAAAGCTATTGATTGCAGCAGTTCGTAGGAAAGCACTTTCGGGAAATTTTGGTATATTTTCACCGATCATACCCGCAGCACATACGGATATTTGACCAATCTAGGCGGCCAAAAGTCAAATTTTTAAAATGCTAAATTCGTTAAACGAGTGACAACTTGAGTTAGAGGACAGTTTCGTGAACAATAACCTACCAATTCAACCTTTCCCGACCAACGCATCTCGTTAAAATTTTAGTCGGAATTCGATCTTTCAACTTGGTGTTTGTGTCCGTTCTTGGCGTTCGTGTAGAGACGTTACCTTTGAAGTGAAATATATATTATTTTACGTTTATTTTGAAAGTGCTTGTGATGGATACTGATACAACAGGTAACAATATAAAAGTTTGTTTTATTTTTTTATTGTTTTATCGTTAAAATGTTTAATTGATGCACTTTTAAGATACCCTCATTTTAGAGTAAGATTATTTCCAAAATATTTTATTTAATCGATTTTTTGTTGTATTACCCAGGCATATCCTGTTATAATTTTTAACTAAATCGAAAGTTTGAAGCTTTGAGTAATGAAAAATCAAAGAAACTGCCGCGGAAAAGCGCGGATGTGTATTTTCGGATAGTTTGAACATTTTATCGAAATATTGAAAAAAAATTGACTATCGCATATAACATTCTAAAAGAAAATATTTTTATTGTAGGTTCACAAGATACCTCAAGAGTAAGAGTTGTGACCCATAAATGTTTGTTTAATCGAATGCAGATCTTTTATTTGTCCAATTTTGAAGATAAATTAAATTTCTTAAAAGATCAGCTGATATCCGGTGAAGGTTACAAAGAAGACCAAATTGAGAGATTAAAACGCAATTTTTCACGATTTAAATCACAAATTAAAGAGAGATGGATAAAAGCCCATAAGAAGGAAGATATATTTGTCAAAGACAATCAATCTTGGTTAGAAGGAACGTTTTATATACCTGTCATACCACAACCTCGGCCAGGACGACTATCTAAATTATTTATAGAATCAAGTGAGAGAACTAGAAGGAGAAAAACATAAGAAGTACGATCTTCTCTAGAAAAGGAAGTAATAATTCATGCAGCTCAGGTTGAGTTGTAGAAAACTGGAAAATGAGATGCTTCTGAAATACTCATATAAATACTGCCGTCCTATAAGATTTCGTTTTGTAAAAGAAAATACTGATGTTACGGAGGAAGAAATTAACTTTATAAAAAATTCTGCGATGTCACTAAACGCCACAAAGTTTAATTTAAATGGGAACAGGTCTTCATTATGACAATGGTAGATGGAAAGGTTTGCAACGCTGCAACTGGCACAAAATCCACAAGTCAAAGCTACATATGCGATGCAACTTCTAAGGACTTTAACAAAATTGATATTCAGAAAGAAATTAATTCTGAAACTATCGAGTTTGGACTTTCAATTTTACATGCTCGAATTAGAGTTTTTGAAAGCATTCTCCATTTAGCTTATAAGTTACCAGTAAAAAAAATATAGAGAGTGGAAGACCGAAGCTGAGAAAAAAACTGAGCTAGAGAAAACACCCCTCGAAATCCAGAAAAGATTTCGCGAAGAAACAGGTTTACTGGTAGACATGCCAAAGGCAAATATTGGTAACACTAATGAAGGTAATACAAGTAGAAAATTTAAGAGGAGTAAGATCCGAAATTGGCTTCTGACATAAGAGGCATTAGTTATGACTTAATATATCGCTTAAAAGTCATACTCGAGACAATTTCAAGCGGACATATAATTGATCCAGAAAAATACGAGAAATATGCATCAGACACTGCTCGCTTATATGTAGATTTGTACCAGTGGCATCCAATGCCTCCAACTATGCATAAAATATTAATTAATGGTTCAACTATCATTAAAAATACATTATTGCCCATTGGGCAGCTTTCAGAAGAAGCCGCAGAAGTGCGAAATAAGCATTTTAGGCTATACACCCAGGACTTCGCGCGCAAATTCTCGAGGAAAAGCTGCAACAAAGATATTTTGAATTGTCTACTTTTAACATCAGACCCTTTTATATGTAGCATGAGAAAAGTCAATGGTAAAAAAATGAACTCTTTTTTGCCAGAAACAATTGCTCTTCTTTTACCTGCGAAGCCCAATGTTAGTGATGATTCTTCAGAGAGTGACAAAAATGAATATTAGTGTTTAAAAATGAAATTTGTGCTTTATTTTAATAAATCGTCTTTATAAATTTAATAAAAGTATTTTTTCTTTCAAATTATACCATTTAGAATATATATATGCAATAAAATATTTTTGGCCGCCTAGATAACGCAAATACCCGTATGTGCGCAGTATATACGCCATTTATGTCATGCGATAACTCTACTATTTATTAACCGATTTAGATGAGCTTAATTGTATGAATAGTACATGCGAATGTTTCGATTTAGAAGAAATAATGTGAAAGCTATTTTTTTCTTTCGGTACTGACCGAAAGTACTTTTTTAGCCACGTATGTTTCAGTAAGGCAATCAATATTTTTAAAAACAAGGAATATGAAAGTATATTCTCCTCCTAGCATATAACCAAAGGACCTTTTTTTTCAACGTAATGCCTTGCAATCTTATTTCTAAAATATTAAATAATCTAACACAATTAAATAATATTTTATATTTTGTAAAACGGTGTTGTTTTAAACCTCTTAGGAACATAAAATACATTAAATTTCACTTTTCGAGCGTTCGTTTAATCAGTAAATCTTGCAATCTTAACTGTATAAAAATACCAATTGAATCTCGAAAGAGATTTATGTAAATATTGGAATTTCTATCACTTTAATATTCCAGAATTTCCAAACTTAGATTTATTATCTGTTTTCAAATTATTCTGAAATAATGAACTTGTGCTAAATGAAGGGAAGAATTTGTAGATTAAACACTGGCCACAATATTTAACGCATTTAACCAGGCTAATGTTTGATAAGGAAGTAATCTGTTGTGGTTATTCTAAGGAAACTAGCAAACTGTCAAATGAATAAGTCAAATAATTCAGCAGTGTTTGAATTAAATTAACGATTTACATTAACATTTACTTATAGAGCCAGTAATTTTTTTTTTAACTTAATATATATTTTGAGAAATATTAAAGATAAAATTATTGGAACTTACTTTTTATCAGTGGGGATAAGTTGACATAAATGCTTGTTAAATTGCCAATCATGTTTATAATTGTCAATGACTAATCATATACAAAATATTAATTTAGTATGCACCAATTAAATGCATACCATTTTTTAATTTCTTAAATTAAATATACTGAAGAATCGGTTAATGAACTTAATTCGTTGCAAAACAATGCTTGCAAATCGAATTTTTCGTTAACTATACATAGATTTAGTGTACATTTGCTTGGAAATTCAATGAATTTTACTTAAAAGCTGAATAATATATAAATAATATTCATTATTTATTATTTCTAATTTTTTTAAATGTAATAATAGTAAATCTTACATTAGAAACATATAGCTTAGTTCTTATTGTGTCATACTTTTTTTAAGTTTGTGGGCCTTACACTTTGGGGAGTTTGGTATACTTGCCACTTAACCCTTTCGTGACGGAAACCTTTTACGAAATTTTTAATGTTTTGTCATTGTTTTTAAGGGCAGAAATTTGTGCGTTATTAAATTAAGAAAGTGATCCGATTTAATAAATAAAATTTTACAGAATTTTTTTCTGGTGGGGATAAGCAAAGATTCTTAAGCCTCTTTGTGGGAAGTATACGTGTAGCTCCTCCCCAAGAGGTTATGATGATCAAAATCCTTCATTATTCTCTCCAATTATTTTTTTATTATACTGTTCATCTATTTAGTTAAAGCATTTTCGCGATTTAATTAGAGAAATTTTTCTGATTTAAAAAATCGATGGTAAAAGGTTAAAAATCAAGCAAAATGCTCTCGTACGGAAAGAGTGAAAATATCTGTATGAAATCGGTTGTTTTTCTCTCTTCTTTAAAATGTTTCTGTAGTGATTAAGAGCGTTATCATTCGAAAGGCATCACACTCATATCAGCATTTTTTATTTACTTTTTATTTTTTGAACAACATACATCTGACTTGTGTGCTCGACATGAAACCTGCTTGTAAGTCATCGTCAATATACAGAGACGAGATAGCACAAGGAAATTTTACAACACAAGAGACATACAACCAGGAGCTCCACACAAAGAGTGCGTGCAATGGACCCAGTGGGATTTAAACCCATAACCTCCTACGCTCGAAGGCGATTAGCGGCATGGTGCTTTGACCACTCAACCACGGAGCCCCCCCCCCCCATCAACATCAATCTGTTTTGAGTACAGTTTTGTATCTGTGGATCTGACTTCATTCAACTTCTTTAACCTTTAATTTTTGTAACAGAAATTATGCCACAACTGCCGTTAAGCGGTATGTGAGACCACTTCATCGAAAAATAAACGAACAGTGCAATTAATTCATAGGATGGTTTTTGTACTAATCTTTACGTACAGGGCTGTTATAGTCATTAAAATTCACCTGTTCAAAAGCCTTTGGGGATAGTTTTAAAGTTCCAAATGAAACAAAATTTCAGTTGTGTTTGTAGTTAAATTGAAAGTTACAAGTTAAACTAAGCAGCGGCATAGTAGAAGTCTCACAGGCCGCTGCTTATTCAAAAGCCTTTGGGGATAGTTTTAAAGTTCCAAATGAAACAAAATTTCAGTTGTGTTTGTAGTTAAACTGAAAGTTATAAGTTAAACTAAGCAGCGACATAGTAGAAGTCTCACAGACCGCTGCTTATTCAAAAGCCTTTGGGAATAGTTTTAAAGTTACA
Source organism: Maratus speculifer (assembly GCA_964019185.1). NCBI lineage: Eukaryota > Metazoa > Arthropoda > Arachnida > Araneae > Salticidae > Maratus > Maratus speculifer. The sequence continues at coordinate 8,249,944 of OZ025295.1, read as the reverse complement.
ATCGAAACAAAATTTCAGTTCTGTTTGTAGTTAAACTGAAAGTTATAGGTTAAACTAAGCAGCGGCATAGTAGAAGCCCCACAGACCGCTACTTATTCAAAAGCCTTTGGGAATAGTTTCAACGTTACAATCGAAACAAAATTTCAGTTCTGTTTGTAGTTAAACTGAAAGTTACAGGTTAAACTAAGCAGCGGCATAGTATAAGTCTCACAGACCGCTGCTTTTTTTTCAAAAAGCAACGGTCTTCGAGGCAGGTAACATCAGTTACAGATTAACACTAGAAACACTGAAAATTTTAGAGAAGTTTTATAAAAAGATTTCATAACAGAATTTTTATTTGAAAGAGTTTAAAATTTTTTTTCAAACATTTTTCTTCTTTGTGTCTTTTATATTTATTATATAATTCAACTTCTGGCTTGATTTAAAATGTATTCATATGATAGCAGTCCGCTCATGGGTGTTCTAGAGTTAAAATTTATTCTATAATAGAGGTCGTAATTCGTTCTTCTTCATGTCTATCAAAAGACAGCGAATCAAGCAATGTTTTTTTATTTCTTTTATTTGAAAGTTCTTGGAGTTCTTTGATTTTTGATAACTTTCGTGGTCCATTATAAATTCTTAGTTGCCATTTTCATTTGCTTCTAATTACAGTTTTCTATCTGTTGCGCCAATTTCATCCAAAATTTCAGAAACCTAATCCCCAACTGCATCCTGGATGCAGGATGGATCACGGTTCTTATATTGGGTACATAAAAATCCCCAGATTATTTGACTGTCACCGTTTTTTTTAAACATAAACCCTTAGATCTATTTTAAAAAGGTAAAGATGAAACATCAGAAAAATAAGGTGAATTATCCAATTTTAAAAAAGTGGTGATAGTCAAATAATCTAAATTCAGAAAATTCTCAATCTGACAACACTGGGATAGATATAGATTATGCCATTCACAATATAACTGTCGTTGAGTGACTTCCGGGCCGTGCTTTTTGAGTGTGCCATAATTGTTCAAGAATATCAAAATTTTCTTGTTGATAAGAATTCAGAATCTCCAGAACCATAAGGCTCTCTTCATAGTTCAAATAATAAGAAAACAACCAGCACTATTACAAAAAATCATAAACTGCGTAACACTTATTGAAAACAATCAAAGCCTTTTCCAAATGCCTCCACGGGACCTTTTATATGATAATGATGGTGAGCTATGGAACTAATCAAACAAACTTTTACTTTAAAACAGTTATAGAATTAGTGTTAATGCATACAGTTGGCAAAAAAAGTATTTGTACACTCTAAAATTTTTAATTCTTAACTAAATGAAAATAGATATTTTGTCAAAAACAGTTTTAATACAGTCTGTTTACCGTGCGTTTTAAATTACACAACAGAAAATTTCGATAAAGATGTAAAATAATTTTCTAAATAGGAAAAGTTTAAAAATTTCTTGCAAAAAAAGTATTTGTACATTTCTCCATCCTGATATGTACTGTGTTTTATAGTGTTTATGGTTCAAAGGACTACTTTTACAGAAGCTGTTAATAATTTTTAACTTCATATTATATTTGTCTGACATTTAATCCAATTTGCTTTTGAAGTAATTAAGTATAGAACCTAAAACTAGAGAGGCACCTCTAGATATATGAAATCCTATGATTGAACATAATAAAAATTTAAATTCGCAACAAAAATTTTTAAAAGCTATTAAATTACCATTTAAAACTATTGGATGTATAGTGAGAAACTATGAATAAATTAAAAGCATCGAAATTCAATGAAAACCAGGACTTCTCAGCAAACTAACAATGAGGGAAAAAGGGAGTGTTGTTAAAAAGGCTTTAAAAAATCCTATGCGTTCGGTTCAAAAATTTGCTGGAGACCTTGCAACATCTTTTCGCATCAGAATAATATCTCATACAATAAAAAATATTCTTCTCAATGCATCAAATATTTTTAGGATAAAATACTCAGTAAAAGATATGTGCTATTAACGTTAGGACCGACGTTATTGCCGAAGGGGTTAAGAAGAGACATGAATGAAATGTTTTGAAAAGATGGATTTCCTTTTAATTGTTTTAATTTTCCATTGTTAAAATTTCATTCTTATACTCACTATTTTTTTCACAAAAACCCATGGGAAGATGCTACACGGATACCACGCCCATTTACATCAGTTTTAGGCTAACATTTTGTATATATCTCTATTTTTATATTTTAATAATATCGTTGTATGTTAAAATAAATTTCTTATTTTGCACATGCTTCTAGAATACAAGTAAAAGAGTTCCTTATATATATATAAAAAGTGGTGCTAACCAGATAAAATACTTGCAAGAGATAATGGTTCGGAAGTCATGTGACAAGTGACATGGGCAGGGTAATGAATTAAGCTCATTTTTTGTATAAAATTAAATTTTATTAAAATATTTATGTATGCTTTAATTCATGAATGCGTTAAGCATCATGCGTTAAGCATAGATTATGAAGCATTTTCCAACACTTCTTCAAATCTTTAACAAAACTTCGTTATTCAGGGAAATAACGTAGTATTGTCCATATCCAAATATGTATTCCAATACTTTCGAAAAGCCCTGTATTTGATCTGTAGGTTAATATGTAAACTATATAATGGTAAAATTTAGTTTAGCAAGAAAACGCTTAACTGGTTGAAAATTTCCTTTCAGCAATTTATACTAATAGATGGAAACATACTTGAATACTTTTATTTAGCCCTGTAAGATACATAGTACCTTTAATACACGAAAGTATTTTGCTAAAGTTTAGTTTAAAAAAATTATCTTTAAAGTTCTTAAATCAAATTTCCTAAAATTAACATCCAAAGGTGACCATGTGTCCACCTCTTTGTGTGTCTTTGCGTGACCCTGTATATCATTTTATCTATATTCTATAAACATTTCTTAGTAAACTAAATGCAATTCAACACAAAAAGGCATAACATATTTAAAACCACCTTTAAGTAAATTACGCTCATAGTCAGTATCCTTTCCAAGATCTTTTGTGTAACCCTGTATATCTAAATTGTGTAACAATTAGCATTTAAATAAACCATATAATATGCATACATCTAGTGAAACTTAAAAGCATATATCTTAATTAAAAATGCATTTCATTAATCTAACAGCTATTTTCCATAATATACATGACTTCGTATAGAATATACTATTTGAAATATTTTGTGTGTCCCTGTAAATTTTATGCACTACCTATAATGCATGAAATAACTCATATTAATTCTCAGCAAAGTATATCAATTGGATTATATATAAAATCGTTTACCATAATTAAAATATGTCCCAAACAATTCACCCCTTTGTTATTATATATTGGAATATTTTATGTGGCTCTGTAATAATAACAATTATTTTCGCTGCAAACATTATAAAGTGCATATTTTAGTGCACTTCAAAGATGCATATAAATTTGAAGATGTTTGACTGAGTGTAATATCTTTAAAATTCATTTGAAACGATTTTTTCCCATAGGCCGCAATGTAATGGAAATTTTTGACTGTCCCTGTAAATAAACTAATCATGGCAGAAACTTCATTTTCAATAGGGTTCGTGCTCGGGTAAACGTCATTAACGTCCAAAAATTTCATGACAATCCGAGTATATTTACAAGAGTTAGAGCGCGACGAGACGGCTAGACAAACCAAATGCATTAGCGCTTTTCAACTTTGTTGGAAAGTGCTAAAAACTGATTGGCCTAAATCTTGGACATAATCCACTCAATATAGATTTTTTGAATTTTATCAGAATTGGTCGGGTAGTTTTCAAGAAAATGAGTCTGAAATCTCGTATATTATCTAGGATTTCAATCAGACTTGTCTTCTCTTAGGCGATTTAAAATCATTAAACTTGATTTCAGTAGATCTGTTAATCTGAAGTTTTTAGGAGTCTTTGTCCGAAATAGGGCAATTACCCCATTGCAAAAAAAGTTGAATAAATTAAGTACCGTTTTGAAATACAAATACTTTTGCACAAAATTTATATAATATAATGTTATTTAAAAAATAAAAACAGATTGCAGATATTTAAAGAATTTCCATCTAGCTCAAATCATTTCCTCAATTTTTATGGTAAATTTTCAATTTATTTAGGGTTTTAAGAAAGACTTAACTCATTGAAGCATTTTTAACAAGGTAATACAGAATTCTCATAACTGCAAGCTGAAAATGCGCATAAATTGTTCCTTTAACACTAATGAACACCAATTAGGTAAATTTTCAGCTTCCACCAGTAGGTTTCGGATAACAAAATCAAACACTTAAATCTACTATGAAGCCGAGAGACAAACATAAATCATACTTCAGGTCCTAATGGGAATTTTCAGCAAATAAGTATCATTAGTAACATGATTTTGTCGACAGAACAATAACTATAAATATTCAACTCCAATAGAAATAATGTTTTAAATATTTTATTTTGTAATGTATAAAAAAATTCTTGAAAAAAAATGTGTTTCTAAAACATGAAGCATTTAACTTTGAGGCTTTTAAACACTCTGAAGTATTTAAATGTTAGTATAAGAATTAGTGTAAGACTAATCCTCGCTTTAAATTACAAATATAAAAGCAGTAGGGAATATATTTTGTAATTAATTAACAATTGAACAATTCAGTTAATTCAGTGGTTTAATAGTTGGCGTCAAAGCCTTGAAGTTTCTGCATTTCTATAATTTAGGGAGTAAGAAATGGGTAAAAATTTAACTGTTATCTTAACTACACAGGCGTTAGTATCATTATAAATGTAGATAGAAAATTGTTTCAAATAGATTTAAAATGTAAAATGTAAGAAAATTTAAAATATAAAAATCGTAGTTACAAAATTATATAAATATAGATAATTTTGAAAAGTTCAGTTATTGACAAAAACAGCCAAGATAAAGAAGGAAAATCCGAAAAATTCAAGGCATTTTTCAGTGATAGCTAGGCAATTTTTTTTTTTTTTTTTTTTTTTTTTTTTGCTAGACGTAAAAATGTATGTGTAAAAGTGAAAATTAAAATATATTACTACTTTTCATACAAAATAAAAGTTAATGAGAAGTTTAAACTAAGTATAAGCTTACTAGAAAAAATAAAAACGAAGAAAGAAAATTCGATATTATCTTCAATAAATGTTGAATAATGCGGCTTTTCTCTATTGCTGTTTTTGAATATTCAGTTTGACAGGACGTGAGTTACCATCGTTGCACAATGGACAATAAAAGAAAAAAAAAATCGAGAAAATTATATTAAAATCGCTATCACTGAGCTCTTTTACGGTAGAATATTTCCATATTAATGGAAGACTTGCTGTTTATAGCCAAAAACATGCATTAAAAACGGTTCAATTTTATGTATAAATTCATTTACTTTTTTATGGTAAATAATTAAAAAAGCACAAAAATCGCTATTACCACTCTCTACCCTCCCCCCTCCACACATGCACACACACCTTCCTGTGAAATATTTTCAAATTCAAGAAGCACCTGTTATCCATAGATAAAAACATATAAAAAAATTTGGTTTAATTATATGTATAACTGCATGCACTTTTCGATGGTACAAAACCGACACACAGACAGACGGGCATACAGACATTTTGAGAAATATATTCTATCGGGATCTCTGACAACAAAAGCTTGTAAATCCGTTTAAAACCAGAAGTCGAAAAAAAATTCGATTGCAATACTTTCCTTAGAAAAAAAAAATACTTTACAAAGAACAAAAAGAAAAAAAAAGTAAAATTTTTAAAATGATCAGTTGTCCAGAACAGGTAAGATGAACATGTAAAAACCGAAAAATACAATGGATTTTGTAATGTCATAGTTTTCTTTTGCTAGAAGTAAAAATAATAAGTTTAAATTAAATGTAACTTTAACAGAAATAGATAGTCGGGAAAAGAAAATCGAATACTATATTCAACCATTGTCGAAAAAGTGGTTTTTCAACTATGGCATGGATCTGAGACCTGATATTGGGTGACAGTTTAGCCATTACTCTCATTAGAAGTATTAGAAATATTATTTTTATTAAAATGTAAAGTAACAATTAAATATTTTGACCCGCTGAAAAATAAAGGAGATGCTGAAATCACACCGTAAGCTTGTGTTATGGAGATCTATTTGCATTCCTTTAGGTTGTTTCTGAAACTTCTAGTATGAATTTTAGAGAGGTTTTTCATACTAAATAACTGTAGTTATCATTATTCAGTATTTAGATATAACTATATATTTGGAATAAATAGACGAATGTAAAATTGGTGATTTGTGGGTATTATTTTTTCACAGTTGTATAAGGAGATTTTCATCATTATGCACTAACAAAGTAGAAACCGTCAAATTTTGACGAAAGAAAATGTTTAAGAAGGAACTGTATCATTAACTTATAATAAACCTACAAAATTAGTTATAGTAAAAAATACATTTTATATTGGTACGTTTAACTCTTAAACAAACTATATTTATCGTCAAATTAACAAAATACTATTTCTATAAATTGCAGTTGTAGAAATTGTTAAAATTAAACTTTAATTGTACATGTAAGCAGTAAAAAATAATAAAGGTATGTTATTATGATAAAGTTATCAATTAATGTTCTTATGCTAGTATTCTAAAATGATAAAAAGCAAAATTTATTCAGCTTTGACTTAATCATAGAATTTTTTCCCCCGTGAAATCTAAACCCGGCATCATTTTCATCATATCAAAATTTACAAATGTACATTTCACACCTGTATTCACGTTTAAAAAAAATTGCCATTTTAATTTGATAATGTTGGTTCAAAACTTGAAGCTTGGGGGGCTGTTAGCTAAAATAGATATTGAACTGTTGATATTCTTGTACTTGCAAATCAAATTTTGTAAATGAAGTCAAAATTCACCGGGTTTTATAACGAGGATATTTAAATTTCTATTTTTTCCCTTTTAATGAGAAAATGGCAACATAAAGATACAGCAGTCATTTATTCCCTTTTAGGTAACTTTCATTGCAAAAAGTAAAAAGCTACCTATTGCAGCCGTCCGCAGGAAAGCACTTCCGGAAAATTTTGGTATATTTTCACCGATCATGACCCCCAGACCCCAAAACCACTGTCCATTCAAATGTTGACAGATATATGTATATACACTGTAAAAAAAAAAGGGTCGATCTACTAAAAAATTTTCAGTGATCCTTGTAATTACTAAAAATTTTTTAGTAATCTTAGTCGGTTACAAGAAAATCTGTAAGAATTACTAGAAAAAAGTTAGCAACGAATAGAATTAATAGTTTTATATTTTTAATAGCTATTACTAAAACGCACTTGGTATGGCGTTGATAGCATAGTGGTTATAGTAACGGACTCCAGGCTGAAAGGCCCCGGGTTAGATACTGGCCACGGCCAAATACGCCCAGAATATATGTAGTGTAAGTACTCGGTTATTAAGGGATTATGAAAATCCTGTCGGAGCAGGTAGCAATGTTTGGTGCTGCCATCTAATGCGGTTTTGCCGAAAATCTTTTGCTTCAGAAGTCTGGATGTAGCTCGAAGGACGCTCCTGCCCCTCGGGCGTACGTAATGGTTATTAAAAATAATTTTGGAGCTATTACTAAAATTTGCTTGGTAGCTCATACTAAAATTTTTATGTTAGTTATACAAAAAAATCTTTTTTTCAGTTTACAAAAGGAATGCTTGTTTCACTTGCAAAAAAAGTTTGTAATGGTTACTAAAAAATTCTGTGAAATACAAATTTACTAAAAAATTTTTAGTAACCTCTTGAATTTTTTTTTACAGTGTATCCATATATATATATATATTTGATTTTTGTCATGCGATAACTATCGTATTTATGAACCGATTTGAATGAAACTTGGTATGTACATATTACATACAAATCTCTCGACCGAGTTCGTTGGTCAGCGCCATCCGCCATCTTGTTTCAAAATGGTGGCCATTTATTTTTTTAATTAAAATTTAAAATTAAATTTGAAAAAGTAAAAGTTGAAAAATATTTTTCTTTTATGTGTTAGAACATAAAACAACAATTCCAGAACATTTTTTATTTTGTCTATATCTTAAAAAATGACTGAGTTATAGCACTTTGAATTTCTAGTATGGCTGACATTTTGAGACGATCTGATTTTTGTCGTGATAACAGGCGTATTTATGAATCGATTTGATTGTAACTTAGTGTGTACATAGCACATAATGAGTCTTGAACCGAGTTCTTTAGCCAGTTCTAACCGCCATCTTGTTTCAAAATGGCAGCCATTTAAATTTTTAAAAATTTTTAAATTTAAAATTAGGTACAAAAAAGTGAGAAACTGAAAAAGATTTTTCTTTTATCTATTTGACCTTAATACAAAGATTACAGAGCATTTTTTATTTTGTCTATATCTTAAAAAATGTCTGAGTTATAGCACTTTTAATTTCTAGTGTTGCTCACATTTTGAAATGATTTGATTTTCGTCATGTGATAACATGCGTATTTATAAACCGATTTGGATGAAACTTGGTGCTTACATAGTACATACCAATGTCTTCACCGAATTCATTGACCAACTTCATCCGCCTTCTTGTTTCAAAATGTCGGCCATTTATGTTTGTCAAAAATCGTTTAAATGTATAATGATGTACAAATAAAAAATTAGAAATTGAAAAAAGGTTCTTTCTAAAGTATTTATCTTAATAATGAATGAGTATTTTTTGCTTTGTCTTTATCTAAAAAAATGCCTGAGATATACCAATTTGAATTTCTAAAGTGAGTGACATTTTTTTAAAAATCAATTTATCCATGACAGCACTCGTATATATTAATCGATTTCGATATGAGTGAGCATGTGCACATGAATTAAGATTTCGACCAAGCTCATTGGTTTATTTTATCCATCATATTGCTTTAAAATGGCATACACTTCATGTTATCGTGGAATTTGGCGACTTTTCCCGTAAGACATGGTGACGTCACTGCAACGTCGTTGTGAAGTCACATTGTGACTTTGTGACCATCGGTTGTCGATGTGACGTCACGTGACGTCGATGTGAAGTCACAGTGACTAAAATGTGAAGTCGTTATGGCCGTTTTAGAGCTTTTTGTGACGTCACATTGTGATCACAATGTGACGTCACAATGTGACCAATTTGTGAAAAGTGTGTCATTTGTGACTACTTTGACATTAATATTGTGACGTTTTTCTAAAAACTTTTAAGAAAGTCACATCTCAGTCACAATGTGACGTCACTGAGTGGTGGCATTTTGGTCACAGATGTGATGTGACCAAAGTGACTCACAGTGACGTCATTGTTATGTCACTGTTACCATGCATGCTATGAGGGTTTAAATCGCTGAAAATAAAACCAGTTTGAATAAAATATGACTAATTTCTAAAAATTCCTATTAATATTCAGTATTGACAAAAACTAGTATTCAATCTTATATAATCGGGTTCCACTAATTTGAGCTTCGTATGTTTGAATACTCTAACTTAATTTAAAATAAATAAATAAGTATATGAAAGCTACCTCTTCCTCCCGGCATTGCCGGAAGGACTTTTTTCCTTTGCTTTAAATAGAAATGGAGTACTCCTGTTGCCACGGTTAGAAAAGAAGTATTAAAAACTACAAAAAAATTAGTATTTCAAAAACAAATTGAAATATCGCTTTCAAATAAATTTCATTTAAAAGTACATTTTTTTCCCTACACGATGATGTAAAAATTGAAAACGTGCAACCTTAAGAAGTTTAAAAACTTTTAGTAGCAAAAATTTCAACACGGAAATTCATTTAAAAATTTCAAAGTGTTGCCGTGCGTAAAATGACGTATGCGTTACGCACAGATACGTTTGGCTTTTATAATATAGATAGATCAGGTAAGTCAATTTATTCTTTTTTTTACCATAGAAATTTATTCAATATTGTCTTTAATGCATTATTTATCTCATTAAACAATGCAATTTTTCGAAGCCTCAATAATTGAGAAAAGCTCAGCAATTCACGATCTAGATTTTTTGGAAACCCATCAGATAAAGATGGTTCAAACGGTTTAGTTAACAAGTTGTCCGGCATTCTCCCGGAGTAACTGGACAATTATGATCGGTCAGTTTGCATACGCAAGAGATCGACTGCACGGTTGTTTCTCAGCCACCAATCGCATTCCACAGTTGATAGTCGATCTGTAAGGTGCACCTCTATGCCCCTTCTTTTAATCCAGATTTTAAAAATATTTTATCTTTATATAATTTTAAGCATTGATGATGTAGTCTTAGAAATTTCAAACAGCTGTATGCGGATGATCACCATGCAGTATATTTAGATTTATCTCTTACAGCACCAACAATCATTTTTAAATGAAAAATAGCAACTGCATATTAAAGTAAAATTTTAAAATTTATTAAAAGCGATAATTTTATAATGGCCTGAGTCAGGATTTAACAGCCGAAGAAATCGCAAAAGATCGCTAGCCCTTTTTTATTATGTTAAATTCAGTAGATTAAGCGTGATTCTATTAACGGTCATAAATTTGTATTTTATTTATATTCTACTATTTTGTTGATGAATTGACACACTTTTATTTTTGTTGTAGAATAATAAGTCAGAAACAAATGTTAAATAATTTATTTATATTAATGTTATTGTAAACAAGTTTATCTTTTCGAATTATCTGTCTGCAAGTGACTTAAAAAGGTAGATTAAAAAAAATCTTGTTTTAAAAATATTTTTTAAACAATAAAAAATTAGTAGATTGCAATATAATTTTCAAACAAATTGCATTTTAAAGTACTTTTTATTCCCTATTCGATGGTATAGAAATTAAAAGTATGTTGTTTTTAAAAATTAAAAAAAATTGCAATTGCGTTATACACTGACACGTTTGTCCTTTATAATATAGATAGATAGGCCTGTTTCTGTATTTGACACGTTATTAGGAATTCTTTCCGTCGTGTAGGAGCGGCTGGAATAGTTCGATGGAATTTCCGGATAAGTTCTCTGACCATACGGAAATTAATTAAACTTGTCCGTGACATGAAAACACGTAGTCATAGCATAACTGAAATGCTATCAAACTTTGCTTTCAGGTTGCTTTTGATAATAGTGCAAAACAAATTTGTAAAAATTTTGTTTAGATTCTTTTTTGAAATATAAATTTAACTGTTTATTATTTTCATTCCGCTGCTAATTGTAATTCTACAAAATAAATAAATAAATAAATAAATAAGAAAGGCATACGTTTACTTTGATTGTAAAAGTTTTCCGACTCTTTACGAATATCATGTAAAACTGAGTTTCAATAAATATTTTATCATATATTTATTTATCTTTGTTAATAGCAAAAAATATTTTTTTAAATATGGAAATATGTAATTTATGTGCAAACTGGTTTATCTTCTTATATATTTCGGTTATCGTAGCAAAAATTTCAAATTCATTTCTTTGTACGACAAATAACTGCACATCTATGTTTCGAATCAGTTGTAAAATTTTATGCCTTCTTAATTCAAGATCCATTTTTATTCCATACTTTTATACTGCTTTTATTTATACTGCATCAACTGGTAAATATATATGCATATTTATTTTTATCATAAACGATGAATAATGACCAAAATTATTGGAACAAATGGATGAAGAAATACATCCAATCCTTTTTATTCTACATAGCTATTTATTTCTAAAAAATATTCCATTAAAATAAAATATTTTATCCTTATTTTGATGTTTGAAAGGATAAAAAATCCGAAGAATATAGTTACCGGAAGAGAGAAAAAAAAATCTAGAGAAAAAGATGCAAAAGAGATTTCGAACTTGCAATTTGGCTTGCCTAATGAGAAAGAACAAAGTCATTCTTTTTTTCGAATTTTTCTCGTAAATTTTTATCGAAGAGTACATATTTGCGAAATTCCATATGAGTTTAGCTTATGATTCTGTGGAACATTAGAAAAAATGTAATGTGAATCCCTGATTTGTATGAATGCGAAGTTGAAGTAGCAGTATTTTAAAAAAAAATTGCACCTTTGATTAAGCAATTTTTTTTTTTTTTTTAAGGTAACACAAAAATTTTGATTTGAATTTTAATAAAAAATAATAGAATATAATAATATTTTACTACTATTAACAATATGTATTTAAATGTAACAATACTTTACTGACAACTGTAAAAAGTACTAACAATAACATAACATTATAACAGTTAACGTTATAATGTTATAAATGTTTTATAACATTTTACGTATGGTATATTTAATTGAATTAGCGTCTTAATGGTTTTGCTTGAATACAGCTCGAACAATAAGAGTTGCTTACTCAGTTACTAAAAGCATTTCTAAACCACTAATTTTTAACTAACATATACTGCATAAAATTTCATTTGTGTTTTTTTTTTTTTTTGTGATATTTTGAAATAGATGCCGCAAATTTTTAAGAGGATTTTTTTATATTAATTAATGGAGTCCTTTACAGTATGAACACTTTGAGTTTCCTAATTAACATCAATTTTCCTTCAAGTGTATAAAGGATTGCACTGTTATAAATCAGGTCCTGGATATAAAACGGTCTACTACAAATGTTAAATTTCATTATAATTGATTCTATCAATGTATACGACAAATACATTGTCATAAAAGTTTAATTATTTAAGTGCAATTTACTGAAATTAGTTCAATACAAACAGTCAATAAAGTTTTTTGTAAAAAGTATATTTATCATAAAAAATTTTTTTTTCAGTTGTGTCGTCAACAAACTATAAATAGCCAAGGAAACCGAATTTCCAATATATTTTTCGGACGTTCTATCCAGATTCCGCAGGAAATATTATTATAAAAAACGTAAATAAAAAAATATGTTTTTTTTTTCAGATTTTTCTGAGTATACGCGTATGGAAAACGTCCTTGTAAATTGTATCATAAATTCATGAATTTGTATGAATTTTTGTGTAGTCGTATTTAGTTTAATATAGGAAACTTTATTAACGTTCAGAAACCATGCATTTTTTCCAAGCTTTCTCTCAAAATATTTAACACTAGAACGACCAAGACCGTCATTTTGACGGTTTTCAAATTCCATGCTTAAAAATTTTATATAATATATATGGCGAGTTCCAAAATTTTATGGTACGACTTTTAATGAAACATAAGAATATTTAAGTATTCCTATTCAATTTCCGCTCACCCATTTTAATTTCCGTAATCAGTATGGCCTATACCTATTTATACCAAGACCCGTCAAATTGACGGCTTTGGCGATTAACAAACTCATCCCGAAGTGGTGCGTACTTCCCCATTTTTCACATGGACTAGCCCTTTATGCTCATGCGCAGTCCGCTCCAGGCTTCATATCAAACATATCTGTAACTGGTAAATGTAATTAGGACGCGATTATTATCAATTGTACTTCTAATGTGATAATGTTCTTAGTGAAAACTGCAGTCTGTGAATAGTGTAATCTGTGTAAAGGCTAACCTCGGAAGAAAGTATGAATATATTTTTATGAAAAAATAACATTTATTTTTTGTTAAATCTAGTCAAAAATGAAACGATTTTGAAGAAGAAAAAAATACAAAGAATTACAAAAATAAAGAATTACAAAAAAATACAAAGAAATACAAAGAGAATACAAAGAACTCACTAGTATAAATGAAGACTGTTCGGACACTAATTCAAGTAATAATAATGACTGAAAATTCTGGAGATGAAATTGAAGTACGAGATATTGAAGAAAGTGAAGAAGAAGAATATGAAAGTGAAGATTCAGGGAGTGAAGATGAAATTCCCCAAAAGAGTCACAAACGCAGAAAGCGATTGCGAATAAGTTCACATTGAATCGGACAGCCAAATAGAAACTGAAAAAAGACAGGGAAAAGAAATTGCTCTCGACGGTACTGAATGTGAAGAAATAAGGAATGGTTGTGTTGGTAGACTTCCATCACAAACTATATTCAAGGATACTTCAGGCCCAACTGGTTATGCGAAACGAAACATTATGCTTGGTAATGTTAGCAGTGCATTAGACTTATAATTCATAATCGAATGATGAAGCACATAAAAACTTGCACTGAGCTTGAGGCCAGAAATGTTTTACAGAAGGACGATTGGAAAATTACTATTGAAGAATTGAATGCGTTTGTAGCTATTTTACATGCTCGAGGAGTCTATGAAGCGAGAAATTTGAAATTATCCTATTTGTGGTCAGAAAAATTGGGACTTTCTTTCTTTCAATGTAAATCTTTCAATGTGTTTTCAATTCTTTCAATGTGTCTTTCAAGTATGAGTAGAAATAGATTTTTAGAAATTATGAGATTCATTCGTTTTGACAAAAAAAGTGAAGGAGTGTTCGCTTACGAACTGACAAATTTGGATTAGCTTCCGAAATTTGGAAGTTCTTTATTGATAACAGCCAAGCTTGTTACAAACCAGATCTGAATATAAGCATAAATGAAAAATTGTTTCTCACAAAGGCAAGATGCAGATTTCTGCAATATATGCCCAAAAAAAAAACAGACAAATTCGGAATTAAATTTTGGTTAGCTGCAGACGTACGAAGTAAATATCTTATAAATGGCTTTCCCCATTTAGGCAAAGACGAACGTGGACCATCAGGAGTACCTTTGAATGAATTTGTAGTTTTGAATCTTGTAAAAAAACTACGTAAATTGTGGGAGGAATATAACAACGGATATTTTTTTTTACAAGTATGCAGCTCGCAAAGAAGCTACTGGCAAAAAAAAACAAGTCTTGATGGAACTATACGAGCAAATAAAAGGGAATTGCCGAAAATAACTAAAATTAGAAAAGATAATATGGCTGTTTTCTCCGCAAAACTCTACAAATCAAATGATAATGTTTTGGCAGTTTATAAAAGTAAGCAACGTAAAAAAAAATACTACTTCTTAGCTCAAAACAAAGATCTGTAGAAATTGCTTTTAATCGAAAACGAATTTTTGCAACTGTGTCATTTTTCCAATGAGACTAAGTTTGGAGTAGACGTAGTTGATCAAATGGCTCGCAAATATAGCGTAAAAGCAGGGTCACGTTGATGGCCCTTGCACACTGTAAAGAAAAAGGTCGATCTACTAAAAAGATTTTAGTAATCCTTGTAACTACTAAAAAAAAATTAGTAATCTTACTCGGTTACAATGAATCTGTAAGAATTACTAGAAACAAGTTGAATGTAGATTCTGCCATTGCAGAATTCAGTTTCGCCTCCAATTAGAAAAAAATAAAAAAATAAAAATCGATAGAGGTGTTTTAGAAGGGCGACCCCGTTTAGATTGCAATGAACTAACTTCATTTTTCTTGTGTTTATCAATATAATAGCAAAAGGAACGGCGTGAAATACCCAATTGAATAGCAATTTCTCTCTGAGACATTGGAATTGCGGGATAATAAAGAGATACAATTTGACGTGCTACTTCTTCATTGACTAGATTAATCAAAAACGGATTTTTTCTTTAGTTTAAACGCTTTTTTATGGACTCTGAGTAAAAGGAAATTCAATTTGACAATAAAACGAGTGGATTTCGACGAATGAAATGTTTAAAAGACCCGATAGATTTGGTTTAAAGAAAAAAAAAAAGTAATTACATTATTGAATTAAAAAAAAACTAATTTTATTTTTACTGTGACATTATTTTCACTAACTGAAGTCATCTGAAAGTAAAATCTCAATCTCAGTGTCCATAATGAAAAGAAATATTGAAATGTAATATCGGGTACTACCAGATTATCCCGTCGACCAAAAAATTATCGCCAAACTATAAGATTAAATGCCAATAATGGATGATCGTGAATGTCACATTCAATGACATTAAATACGATTCATGTGTTTAAAATGTCATTAAGGGATTTTTATTTCGACTTTTTATTAATATTTTTATTAATATTCTACTAATTATTTGTTTTTTCATTATTTAAAATAAAAATTATGTCAATATGTATGATTTGGCTTTTAGTTTGGCGATTTATATAATTTGGCGAAATTGGCCGACGGGATAACAGAGTAGTAGGGGGAACTGGGGTACATTGATACATGGGGCACATTGATACACCCCCTCTACCGCTCACAGGGTCATTACAGGAAGTTTCACAACAGCTCCAAAAGGTGATGCTAGTGTATTCAACTACATACAGAAAATCTTGGAATGATTCAGCAGTTTGATGAAATGGGACGGGTGATTTATTGTTTTTGTTGTTCAAAAGTAAATTTGAGTTGTACAATTGAAATGCTATTATACAACTGTTCCAGTATTTTCAACCAAAATGAATACTTTCCCTGGTAAGTACTGCTACTCTTTATCAGTTCCTCATTATTTATTGTTAGATATATTGTGAAGTGTTGGATTTGAGACTCATTTTATTCAAAATCGCTGTATGGGGCACATTGATACAGTTTATGACGGGGCACATTGATACAGCCTAAATCCTTTAATAGTTCATATTTTCATTAACTTTTATTATTTTTTTTACCATACACTCCTTAATCCAACCTTTTTTTCACGAAAAATTTCTAATATTAGTTTTTATTGAAGTGAAATAGCTCTAATTTCTTTATATTAGAGCATTTTATAGCATTTTTGAAAACAGAAGACGTAGGAACTTACCCAGCATCTAGTGCTAGTAGAACTAATAAAAGAAAAGGACGGCATTCTGGCAAATCTCGAATTTATATCGATTCTCCAGAGAAAAAAGTATTTTCGACATGAGAAATGTTAAGTAAGAGAAACAAACTGCAGAACAGAAAATGATACTTATATTATAAACAGAATTTTTAATATAATTATCCTTTATTTTCTGTTTATGAACCTATTTATAAACAGAAAAACTGGTAATTTTTTCATCTTTCATAAGAAAGAAGATAATGCTGGGGTTGAAGTGCTAGATATGACAAAGTTACCACAGCCAACAATCAGACAAGAAACAGACAGAACATCAAGTCATAATATATTTAATTTTGATTGCTTTAATATTGCTTAAAAATAAATTGTGGGTGATTTGAATTTTTATAAATAAATATAAAATGGTTTTCTAACTCATTTTTTATGAAAAATATGCATTGGTATTATTTTGTCGTCATTTTTCTTAAACGTATCAATGTGCCCCGGGGATGGGGCACATTGATACAAATGACTTTTTTTGATTTTTTTAAAATTACATGCAAAAATACTACATAAAACAATGATTGTACATTTTTATAACATACTACACAAGTTTTGCTGTCACCTCATGGAAAAAAAACTTGAATTTTCTACTTTCTTGACACCAAAAAAAATCTTAGAAAAAAACTGTATCAATGTACCCCAGTTCCCCCTACCTAATATCGTTATGAGTAAAAATGCGATGTTTTAAATAGTGACATCATTTTCTCTTCAAATGTTTTTTTAAAGTTACTGTTATTTGTAATATGAAAAAGGCATCCGTAATAATATTGTAATTCCCATTTATCTGGTTGCTGTATGACACCATTTTCCTCATTTGAAATTTTTCTTATTTTGCTTTAGACATTAATTCTTATCATAAATTATTTTCTGTTATTTTATTTGCATTATTAATATTATTTCTCAGTAAATATATTTGTTTTTACTTCAGAAAGGCGACCCCATTTTTATACCCAATCATTTTGGAAAATAAATTTTTATTATCGAGAGAAAAGCTAAACTGAGTGCCACCATTTTGAAGAAATATCGTGAAAAGCATTTAAAATTAAAAATAAAATATAAAAATGGAAATAAATTAAAAAAATAACTAAAATGGGCACAACTACAAATAAATAGCTTTCATTTAAAAAAATAATTATCAAAATCGGTTGAGTAGAAAATTCAGGGCTGATGACACGACATTTTTTAGCTTGTCTGAAAAAAATAGCATCGGAGGCTAAAAAGCTAGCAACGAAAGAGTTAATAGTTTTACATTTTTAATAGCTATTACTAAAACTAACTTGGCGTGGCCCTGATAGCCTAGTGGTCGTAGCACCGAACTCCAGGCTGAAAGTACCTGGGTTTGATGCTGGCCGCCGCCAAATATGCACCGAATATAAATAAAGGGATTATGAAAATCCTGTCGTAGCTGTTACTATGGGTAATGGTCTCTGAACTTTCCCTCCCCTTTAGAAACATGTCAAAATAGAGTAGGTAGCAATGTTTGGTGCCCCCATCTATTACGGCTTTACCGAAAATCTTCCGTTTCAGAAGTCTCCCTTTTTACCCACTGGATGCAGCTCGAAGGAAGCTCCTGCCCTTCGGGCACACGTAATGGTTACTAAAAATAATTTTGGAGCTTTTACTAACATTTGATTGGTGGCTCATACTAAAAAGTTTTAAGTTAGTTATACAAAAAATTCTTTTGTTGAGTTTACAAAAGAAATGTTTGTTTCACTTGCAAAAAAAAGTTTGTAATGGTTACTAAAAAATTCTGTGGAATACAAATTTATTAAGGAATTTTTAGTAACCTCTTAAATTTTTTTTTTTTTTTTTTTTTTTTACAGTGCAGGTATTTTATAATATTTTGGACTTGGCAGCAATCATTGAGTGGATTTTATATAAAGAGACTTGTGATAAAAATATAATTAGAAAACAATTTTTATATTAGTTATCCGAAGAACTATCCAGTAAATATATAGGTGCGGCAGAAAAGAAGCCTCTTCCCAAAAACAAGATCCGAAATCGGTGGATTGTGCTCTAGAAAATTCACAAAATATTCCTTATGATTGAAAATCTTGCCAAATTCAATTATGCAGCAAAAACAAAGCTATTTATACTTGCAATGTATTCAACAAATACAGTGGCGTAGCTATGTTTTTTGGCGCCCGGGGCCAGCAAGAAATTTTGCGCCCCCACCCCAATATAGATTATAACAATTTCTCTCAATTTGGCGCCCCTAGGCCTTGGTGCCCGGGGCGGACGCCCCCCTTGCCCCCCCTTAGCTACGCCACTGAACAAATATGCTTGTGGTAAGTGTTCATCTAAGATAACATGTGCTTGTAAAATATGTGCCTCATAATTATTTTATTCATATCAAATGTGCTATATTATAAATGCAAACAGAAACTTGTTTTTTAATAATAATTAATTAATACTTTAAATGTTATTTTTGTTAATTTATATATTTTTTTATTTACATTAACTAAGTCAAATATCTTTGTGGAAAGTGTTCATCTAACATAAGATATACTTGTAAAATTGCCTTATAATTATTTCGTGCATATCAAATGTTCTATACTGTAAATACAAATAGAAGCTGTTTTTTTTTATAGAATTTTTATTAATAATTAATGAATTATCATATTAAATGATGTTTTTGTTAAATTATATATTTTTATTTACATTAACTAAGTCAAAAGTTACAATGAAAGCCATGATCAAAAATCCGTCAATTTGACGGATGATGTAAATTTAGGTATATATGAAACACCAGTAGTTCTAGTATTAAACTCTTTAAGTAAAAAAAAATAAAACACCCGTGTTTAAGTTAATTAAACATCAGGAAAAAAAATAAATGTACAAAGTCTGTGTCGCCGATAAATATGTTACTTAAAGGTTTTTGTGCTGTTACTGCAAAAAGGTGTTTCTGTAACGTTTATTTTTAAATAAAAAAAACTATGTTTGATTTTACATTTATTTGTTGCTGAGGGAATCCATGATCAAAAATCTTCAAAATTTCTAAAAACCTTTTATTATATTAAATTTTCTTTTGTTTTTATCTGTTTAAAATGATGTTTAAATGATGTTTCTATCTTAATTAGAATAGGAAATATCATTTTTTCTCAATTTGGTTAGTTTTTTAAATCTAGCTTTCAAGCAATGGTTGTCATGGAAATGCGTTTTTCTTCATAATGGATTTTTTCATCATGTCCCCTGTTTAAAAAGTTATAAGTCAAAAACCACAAGAGATAAGTAATTAAAACTTGGAACATGTGTTTTTCATTTGTCTTACTCTAACTTTGGTTATGTAAGTTTGAAAAAAATGTTTAGTTTTGAAAATATGGATTTTTTTAAAAGTTACATTGTTTATTTTTAAATTTTAAATTTAAATATTTTAATTTTTATATAAAATAATTTTTTTAATGCTGAATCAAGATTAAAGCTTGCATATTTTTGTTTATTTAAATGAGAAGAAATGCAATTTCTACAAATATTATTTCGATTTGTAACGATTTTAAATTACCCCATTTTTAAAAATAAATTTTTAAAGCTAAGACATTTAAAAATATATTTATGAGAAGTTTTATCATGTGATTTTTTTTTACAAATAAGTTTAATCTTCACAAAAAATTTCAAAATTTTAACTCATTAAATAAAAGTTATTATAAATGTGTCCGAACTCCCTTAAGCAAAAATTCTACCGGATTTCAGTATTTATGAATGTAGTTCTTCCCTCGAAATCGTCTTGCTAATGAATCTTCTTTATCTAACAAACGCTAATTAGGATGTAATAAACGCTAATAACCTTCGCTAATTGGGAATCAAACAATTTATATTTGCTTCTAGACTTTACTGGAGATTTATCAGATTGATTTTGTACTCTAAAAGCTTACGTTAAAGCTTAAGAGTGTTATTTATTAGGGTTAAAAGCACAACATATGAGCGTTTCAATTTTGCATTTGAAATAATATAGTACTTTCATTTTCAAATTTTTCTAACAATATTTATATTTCTAACGTAAAACATTATTTAAATTGACATTTTCTTCTTTTAAAATTCGAAAAACGTTTTCGATATTCGATTTTGAAAAATCATCAAATTTACAGGTAAATAAATAAATAAATCAGAAAATGAACTTTCTACCAAAAATTAAATCGACTTAAAAACTACTGCAAAGTGAAAAATAATTTTTTTACATAATAGTACTTAGAAATTAAATTAAGAGCATAGTATTTATCATGCATATTATTATATTTATGTACATTAATTTGATTTTTTTACGATTTAATATTTAGTTTAAAATTTAACTTTATTATTTTACGATTTGCATTGAATTATTCATTTTAATTTTGAACTTGGCTTGGCTGGCACCGACTTCAAAAAATCAAATTAATGTACATAAATATAATAATACGCATGGTAAATACTACGCTCTTAACTTTTTTTCTTATTACTACTATGTAAAAAAACTAGTAAATCTGCAGTTCAGGAGCCTCAACGTCAGCTTTGCACATCATTAAAAAAAAAAAAAAAACACTTTGGGTAATATTCAACTTCCTGGAAACTGTAATTTAAAATTTTCAAATTACGTAATTATTTATAAGAATAAAATAAGAATAAGAAGTTTTAAGCCATCAAAAGCGTTAAATTAAAGATTTAGTTATGTTAGGATATTCTGAAATTTTCATGATCTATTATTTTTGTTTTTTTTATTATAACATAGTAGATTTCTTCAGGGGGGCTCCGCCCCCCTGAACCCCCCCTAATCTCATTAAACTTAAATTTGTAACTTTCTATCAATTTGCTAATGGTTATCGTATATCTTGTATTCCTTTATACATTTTGATTTATAAGGATAAGTAACAGTTTTAATAAGCATTTTTCATTATACTCATACTTCTACATACCTGCCCACCACAAACACTTAAGGCCCCTGTCCTCGCTCGAGGAAACGCACGCGAGCTAATGCTATTCCTATGGGGAGGCATTTTTCTAATAACTCTTTCGCATTTTGACATTTTTGAATAATTTCTTTTGCATTGGATAGCTGAGGTGCATGCCGACAGCGCACCTTTTTTACTTTTTCGACTTTGGTTGCAGATATATTTTTTAAAAAGTACTTTCAGTTTCGAAACCGGTTTTGAAAGTGAAACTAACTTTGTCAGAAATATCTGCAACCAAAATCGAAAAAGTAAAAAAGGTGCGCTGTCGGCATGCACCTCAGCTATCCAATGCAAAAAAAATATTCAAAAATGTCAAAAAGCGAAAGAGTTATTAGAAAAATGCCTATCCATAGGAATAGCATTAGCTCGCGTGCGTTTCCTCGAGCGAGGACAGGGGCCTTAATCTGATGTATCGGGAATTTTTGAAAGTGTAAACTCAGTAATCTAGGGTTTTACAATTTTGTTTCCGAAAAAAGATGTTTTGATTGCATTTTGTGGCAGTTATCGCAAACAGACAGACTGACTGACAAGCGGAAAACATTAAATTTTGTGTCGCCAAAATAAGCCTTCACTGAAGTTTCGGGAATGACGTCATTATTCGTGAGTTATTGCTATCCATGTTTGTAATATTGCTTACGACTACTATAAAATATCTGTTTTATTCCAATTATGACGTCATATTTTATCAGGTGAAATAATTGTTAAAAATATAATTATTTTTTATTTCTTTTACTTCTAATTATGCCCCCATTTTTGTCAGAAAAATTCTTATTAACGAAACATATTTCCGTGTTTAATATTTAACAAAGAACTATATTTTTATTTTTATTCTGACGTCATATTTATTTTTTCTTAGTTTAATTTTTCGAATGGAAATTGCTCAATTGAAACTTATTGGCGTTGAAAAATTATTCCATATTTTGATTTTTTTTTTTTTTGGCAACGATAAAGGAAATTTGTTGAATTTTATCTAAAAAATCGCTATTGATTCTGCATGAAAAAGAAGGAAATTTTGAATTATTTAGGAAAATATGTGAATAAAATTAATAAAACATAGCCTATGTTCTTTTCTGTGTTATGTTATATTTATGCGCAAAGATACAAAGACATTAATTAATTCAGCAGTTTTGACTTAAATTTTCGTACACTCATTCAAATTTATAACATTTTAAAAATAAGGATAATGATGAATGGTTGCTTAGCAACCATTAACAGAAAATAAAGAAAATGAAATAAATACATTTGAAATAAGTAAATCTCTAAAACAAATTAGTTTATATTATTGGAACACATTTATAAAAAATTTCCAAAATTTACAGTAATAATTTAAAAAATCTGACAAATGTGTGGACAAAATTTCAAAACAATACGAATAATTTAACTGGTAAATTTCAGTATCCATTTATCATTGAATTCCATTAATGAAATCTGACATTTTCTCTCAAGAAAAAAAAATTAAAAAATCATTGGATTTGCCATAGAAAAGCATTATTGCGCAAAATATATTATATTTTCTATATTATATTATATTTTTCTATATTATATTCTATATTTTCGGAATGAATGAATCAAATCTTACAAAAAACTATACAGCTTAATCCCAGTGTCTCACTAACATACCCACTTAATTTCAAGCCAATCGGATGTTTTTTGCAGTAGTTATCGCGTTACAGACAGACTGACTGACAGACTGACAGACAGACACAAAAAAATTTCGTGTCTCCAAAGTAAGCCTTCACT
This sequence comes from Maratus speculifer, assembly GCA_964019185.1. Taxonomy (NCBI): domain Eukaryota; kingdom Metazoa; phylum Arthropoda; class Arachnida; order Araneae; family Salticidae; genus Maratus; species Maratus speculifer. The sequence goes on along the minus strand of OZ025295.1, from coordinate 8,226,658 downwards.
GACGTTTCGGCAAACATTTTTCACTTTGCAGTAGTTTTATTAGTCGGTATAATTTTTGGTAGAAAAAATTATTTTTCTCTTTTTAGTTAAAAGTTAACGATTTTTACTTTATTTTGTTGATGGAAATTGCTGAATTTCTCGCATGAAAAGAATTAGTCTTTCGAAAATAACAATAGAAAGATCTTCGTCTTATGAAATTGATTCTACGAAATGGAGAAGGGTGGCCCAATAACGTATCAAAAGTTGACAAGGAAAATATTAGAGTGTAAATGACGCGAAAAGCGTTTCACAAAACATCTTGTCATTAATAAAATTTATATAGTGCCAAATATAGGTTTAAGTACATTTGTATTTGTGGCTTTAATAATTTAAAAACAGCATTTTATTTCTTAATGGCATTAATGTACTCTGGTTTGCAGATATTATATTTCTTATTGCACTATCATTTTCAATATGTTAGGTAATGTGAAGATTTTAAAACTGTGAAGTATTCTTCCGTTTTTGGTTCAGCTGCGAAAAATTGCCCGTACCGGCCCCAGACCGGGAATCGAACCCAATTCCTTGGCTTCAAAGCCAATGCTTTACAGTTTAAGCTAACTGGGCGAAACCAGCGTGCATTTTTCGCTCATCCGGTGCACATTTTGACCATCCTGACTGCACTCCTTCTGCGAACTTATTTATCGTTCATGTTACTTTTAATTTGCAAGAAATAACTAATTTGATAAGTTTTTGCCTAATAACTAAAAAAGTACTGAACCAATTTCGATGAAATGGAAGTGGTACCAATTCGACAGTAACCTCTTTCATTTAACACAAAAACCAAATTAATCGGTTGGATAGTTTCGGAGTAATCGGAAAACATACATAAAAAAATATATACATGTCGAATTGATAACCTCCACCACCTTTTTTGAAGTCGGATTAAGATACGTATTGTAAATTATACACGCATGTCAGGAGTGGGGATCTAACCCACGCTCTTTTTCGAGAACCGGAGCTTAAACCGGGCGTCTTAGACCGCTCGGCTATCCTGACTGCACTTCCGGCGGACTTATTCAATGTCCATGTTACTTTTTCGCAAGTCTATTCTATTAGTACTCTTTCACTAATTAATTATTGAGTTGATAAAAGAGCTGTCATACTCTATGCTAACGGTTAAATATAAAATATTCCTAATGGAATAATAATAATTATTTAATTTATAAAACATACATGTAAAAATTATAACATTGAAAAGATTATTGTACACGTATGTCAGGATTCCGGTTCGAACCCACGATCTCCTTCGAGAACCAGAGCTTAAATCTAGCGCCTTAGACCGCTCGGCCACCCTACTTGCACCCCATTCGGCGAACATTCGCAACGTCTATGTTATTTTAATTAGCGAGAAATCACTAATTTATTCGTTTTTTCCTAATTACTAAAAAAGTAGTGAACGAATTTCGATGAAACAGAAGTGGTATCAATTCGGAAGCATCCTCTTTCATTTAAAACAAAAACCAAATTAATCGGTTGGGTAGTTTCGGAGTAATCGATGAACATACATAAAAAAATACATATGCGGTTGAACTAACCTTCTCACTTTCTTTGAAGTGGGTTAAAAAAGGATTAATGGTTCATTATACCAATTTTTCCAAAATAAATTAAGCATAATATCTTCAAAAAAATTAATGACTTTATATAGTACTTTTATGTTAGCTCGGCGATTTGATAAATCGACAAATATTGTCTCCATTGCTATCATTCATATTGCACTCTTTGCATTAAAAATATAAATCTTTAACTCATTTCTTGAAATTAACATAACTTTTATTAAAAATATAGACTCTAAAATGCATACATTGCATACAATTAAAACACATGCCTTTCACTCCTTTTTTATTTTAAATACATAATAATAATAATAATAAATACCACCACACTTTATTTTTATTTCAAAGTATTATTTCTAATTCGCGCACACAACAAGATTACTACAATTGATAAAGAAAAAGCCCTCATTGGTGAGATTTGCCCCTGGATAACATATAAGTGCCAAAAATAGAGTTAAGATTTCTAGGACTTTGCTTTTAAATTATAAACTATTTTCATTGGTTCATAGGCGAATGACGTCAAAGGCATTTTAACCTTTTTATTCCCATGCTAAAATACGTTCTAGAAATCCGGTAGTTCAGCGAATCTGAATGTACACTAGAAAATTTCGCTTTATTAAATATGGAATGTCTATTATTAAATAAAACAAGTATTTTTATTTTAATTTTCTGGTATGAATTTGGAATTTCAGAATTAAATGTAAAAAAAAAAAAAAAAAAAATAATAATAATAATAAAGAATGTATGATGCCATTTGAACTCACTGGGAGGGAAAGGGTTAATACTGCAGAAGTTAAAATATTCGACGCGCGAAAATTTAAAAATTTTTATCAATGGATTTTTACAAATGAAGGATATACTACATATTGTTTGAATTTATAAAATTAATGATGGCTTCCGAAAAATTCCTTTTTTTTTATTGGTAATTATTTTTTTATAGCTGACTTTTAGACAGTACATTCGTATCTGTTCTCTGTTTGTCTGTCACAGAGTCCGTACACAAAAACTATATATGCCAGAGAGTTAAAATTTTGTGGTCACACAGTCCTTATATATATTATAAATGTGAAAGTAATTTCCGAAAAATTGGAATGAAATTGGCTTCAAAACGGATGGATTAATGTCTTTGAATTTTTGTATATACATAGATTACTGGCCTGAAATGAACATAGGCTAATTTTTATTTATTTTATTCAAATATTTTTCTTAATAATTCAACATTTCACTATTTTTCATACAAAATAAATTGAAAAATTTTCCATAATATTTAATCATCTTTCTTTTTTCGTTGCCAAAAAATAAAAAGACCGTAATAATTATTTCTCTTCTGTAATTAATTTTCAACTGAAAGATTTTCACGTGATAAAACAAAATGAAATAGATAAATGGACCCTATTCTGTTTTTCTTCTTATATCACGCAGACGATTATATAAAATTTCTTTTACACTTAAAAGACTTCACAATAATATAACTTCACACTTTACAAGAATATAAATATTTTAGTAGTTTTTCCAGATATTAATTCGTAATCAAAATAAACCTTTTTCTTTCTTTCGGTTCGAGGCTATAAAATTTAACTTTTTACCAATTGTGACGTCACAGGAATATTTTCCATTGAGAATTTTAAAAATATCAATGTAACGTATCTGAAACAAAGTATAAGTTTTCAAGTTTTCATTTTCAATAACACAACGTAATTTTGAGTAAGTGCTAAAAAGAGACGACTGTGACGTCACATATTAAAAATAAAATAAATGTACTCTGATGTTGCAATGAAATGAGATTGAATTATGATATCAAAAGTTATTTAAAGAAAATTAAGTTTATCGTCTGAGCGTGGTTAATATAAATATTTAATTTTAAAATGAAATAAGTTTTGGTTTTTCTGGGTTATCCCGTCAACCAAAAAATTCTCGCCAAACGCCAAACTATAAGATTAAATGCCAATAATGGATGATTGCGAATGTCACATTCAATGACATTAAATGCGATTCACGTGTTTAAAATGTCCTTAAGTGATTTTTGTTTCGACTTTTTATTAATATTTTTATTAATATTCTACTAATTATTTTTTCGTTATTTAAAAGAAAAAATATGTCAACATGCATAATTTGGCTATTACTTTGGCGATTTGTATAATTTGGTGAAATTGGTTGACGGGATAACCTAGAAGTACCTAAGTTTTTTTAAAGGTTAAATATTAAATGACTAGAAAATGTTAATAATTTATACATATCGTAAATGACGTAATGATAAATGAAAAATACTTTTTATCATTCTTAGAAAGTAAAAAAAGCTCAACTAATCAAAAAAAAATTGTGTGTTAATTCTTAAAATTGTTCAATTTCGAAAATATAAATAAAAATCACTTTAAAAATGCACTTTCGGGCTTAAACTCTAAAGATTTAACGTAATTGTGAGAAAATACATTCACTCAGTCAATATCTCAATTTCGCATAATGTGCTCGAAGTGTACTGGAAACAGGTTTGTAAACGGATATTAATTCCACATTTTTTTAGCTCTTAAAAAGTAAAAATGTGTTGTCACTTTTAAGGATATTTTTTTATAATAAATTTCTATAAATTTTTATGGTATGCAAAGCATATATGTACAAATAATTCAAAAATGCCACCTAAAACACATTTTTGTAGTAGATTTTTCCTAACACTGTTTTTTTCGTTTTGCGGAAACTATCCCCTTTTTAACACTTTCTAACATGGTCTAAAAGTGTTTACGACTTCAACCTGTCTGTATACCGGATGCCGAGTGCCTGGGGTCTGACGTCTGTTTGTCCGTGTTTCAACTTGAGTAAATATAGTGGGATTCATACGAAAATAACATACGTTATTGAGATTTGCCATAGCATGTGAGGCATTGAAAATGAACCAGGTAGCAATTATAGCTGAATCACAGGAGCACTCAAAAGGAAACTTTACATTATAGTCTAAGACGAAAAAATCATTTGTGGTGTATTTTGATAATGTTACATAATTTTAAATGTAAAGAAATTTACATGCATTTTGAGGTTCACAACCCGTAAGGCATGGTGACGTCTCTGCGACGTCGTTGTGTATTCACATTGTAACTTCGTGACCATCGATTGTCGATGTGACGTCACGTGACATCGATGTGAAATCACAGTAACTAAAATATGAAGTCGTTATGGCCGTTTTAGAGCTCGTTTGTGACATTTCACAAAATGGTCACAATGTGACATATTTGTGAAAAATGTGTCAATTGTGACTAATTTGACAGTAACATTATGACGAAGCTGTGACAAAAGCAACGATATTTAAATCGCCAGAAACATGTTTTTTTTAAAGTAAATAACATGCTTTGAGGAAGATTTGTAATTTTCTAAAAATTTTTAATAAAGTCACATCTCAGTCACAATGTGACATCACTGAGCGGTGGCATTTTGGTCACAGATGTTTGTGACCAAAGTGCCTCACAGTGACGTCACTGTGACCATGCATGCTATGAGAGAAGAACATGGTTAATATCGAATATATTAAGTGTAGTACTTATAGTGTGCGTACGGGAAGCTCAAAAGTATTTCAATATCTGTCTGTGAAGAAAAACCATTTGCAGCGTATCTATCCTTATATATATTACTAGCTGTTCTGCCCGGCGTTGCCCGGGTTCATCAAAAAATAGCAAGTATTGCGAAAAAACTTTAAAAATCATAATAAAAAGCTCGAAAAATTAAAAAAAATGCTGCACAAATTTCGTTTAAACTTCGTTGAAAAGAGATGGGCTAGAAAATTGAAGTTTCTAGTCTAAATCTTACAAATCGCAAAAAACATTAAAAATCTCATAAAAATATAAAACAAAATTAAAAAATTGTGTTTCAAAATTCGAATAAACTTTGAAGAAAAGAGATCAGAACTTAATAAATTCGGCCAAAAATTGAACCTTTAAAAAATCGAAGCGGGTCGCGAAGAAATGTAATACGCTTAAAAATGGCAAAATTTTCAAAAATCACGGAACTCAAAATTTACTCTACTTGGATAAATGTTTTGAATCTAATTATTTTGATAATGTAAAAAGCATTGAAATACGAAAAAAAAACTGCAAAAAAATCGCAATAAAAATCTTTAATCGCACAGGAGAAAATTTATCACATTAGCGAAGAAATTAAAAACCGAATTCCTTTTCCGTATCTGAAAAAAATCGCCGTAAACTCAAAAAAAGAAAAAAAAAAGCATATTGCATTAAAAATTGCTGTAGATCAAAATAAGAGAGCAAAACAATTACCGTAAAGGATAAAAGTTTGAAACCAAACTCTTATTAGTCTAGAAATTTAAAATCGAATTCCTTTAAAAAATGTTAAAAAAAAAAAAAGACTGAGAAAGCCCAAAAATTGCATTGAAAATTGTAATGAAAGTCGTAAAACATTAAAAAAATCCCTAGGATGAAAATTCACTGTTATAATATAAAATATTGTAATCAAGAAATTAACCATATTAACGAAAAAGTTTGAAATCGAAATCGATTTCCGGATGTAAAAAAATCGCCACAGAACTTGAATGAATGGCTAAAAATTACATTGAAAATTGCATTAAAAATAGCTAAATATTTGGAAGTCAATGCTTAAAAAAATAATATTGAGGCAGGGAGGGGGGGGGGGGTATGATCGAAATCATTCATAAATTACAAAATGTAGGCATGGAACGCCAAAATCATATTAAGAGATAAAACATTGCATTAGAAATATAACTACATTAAACAAAATGTTTGATATCTTTCTGAATGGCAGAAAATCGCCTAGGAACTTAAAAAAATGGCTAAAAATCGTATCGAAAACTATATTAAAAAGCTCTGAATATTTAAAAGTCATGGCTGTAAAAATTTAATAGTCAGTCGAAAATATTGTAATCGGAAGTCGTTCATGAATAAGGAAAAGTCAACACGGAACACCTAAAATCCCCCAAACTAACTAAAAATTGCATTGAATACCGCATTAGAAATTGTCAAAATTCATAAAAGCGTGGAGAACAAATTGTATTATTTATGCTAAAAGTTAGAAACCGAAATTCTTTTACCGATGTCAACAACTGTCACAGAACTTGAAAAATCACTATAAAACAGATTAAAAATCAGTAAATTTCAAAAATCCGGACAAAATTTGCCATAGTAAGATAAACATTTATATTAAATTCCTGCGGACATAATTTACCATAATGGGACAAAACATTGAAATCTGAACTCTTTCATTAGTTAAAAACAAAACTTGCTAATCATTTTATGAAAATACACAAAAAATCTGAATCCCTAGGGTGAAAATTCACTGTTATAATATAAAATATTGTAATCAAGAAATTAACCATATTAACCAAAAAGTTTGAAATCGAAATCGATTGCCGGATGTAAAAAAATCGCCACGGAACTTGAAGAATGGCTAAAAACTACATTGAAAATTGCATTAAAAATAGCTAAATATTTGGAAGTCAATGCTTAAAAAAATAATATTGAGGCAGGGAGGGGGGGGGGTATGATCGAAATCATTCATAAATTACAAAATGTAAGCATGAAACGCCAAAATCATATTGTCAGAATCATCGATGTCAAAATTTACTACATTAAGCTACAAATTATTTAAAAATTTCTTTTCCAATTGTGAAAAAATCGGCCTTGACTCGAAAACATCTAAAAATTGTATTCAAAAATTCATTACAAATCGTTTCAAATTTAAAAATAGCGGGGACAACATTTACATTAATAGAGTAAAATAGTGTAATCTGAATTATTTCTTAAATACGAATTAAAAATCGGTGCAAAGCGTGAGAAATAATGAAAACATTGCTAAAAATTGCATTAAAAAATCACTAAATTTCAAAATTCGTCAATGAAGTGTAAATGTTTGAAATTAATTTCCTTTTCGAAATTTCAAAAAATAGCCGTGAGATTCAAAAAACCAATACAAAACCATTGAAAAATTCATTAAAAATCGCTAAATGTAAATACATCCCGCGAATAAAAAAAATATTCTAGTCGTGTAAAACGTAGCAACCATTCTTTTTTACATGAATTACAAAAAAAAAAAAAAAATCGACGCAGAACACAAAATATATCAAAAATCACATTGAAAATCGACAAAATTAAAAAAAGGTAAATGGTGAAATTTACTATATTAGGCTAAAAGCTTGAAACCAAAATAATGTTTTAATTGTTAAAACACCACTGTGGTGAGGATCGAAAAAAATAGTACTAAATCGCATTAAAAAGTTCATTAAAAACGCATTGAAAAATGCACTAAATATCGCTAGTTATTTTTTAAATCGCAGTAATCAGAATTTCATCAAACGGATAAAACATTCTAATCGGAAATCTGAACTATTTGATTATCCGATTGACCAAGAAACTATCCGAGTCAAACCATAAGATTAAACTACAATAATGGCGGATCGTAAATTCCATATTCACTTGACATTAAACATGTTACATATGTTTCTTACGTCATCAAGTGGTTTTTACTTCTTATTTTTATATGTATTTGTATTAATGTTTTTCTAAATTATCTCTTCTTTCATTATTTAACATAAAAATTACATCTATTTGCATAATTTGGCTTGTTTCACGATTAATATAATTTGGCGAAGTTGGTCGACAGAATAATCACGTAGTAAAAGGAAATCCTTTATAGATAATAAAAAATCGACACGGAACACAACAATTCTTGAAAAATCGCGTTAAAAATCTCTAAAATTATATTAGATAAAACATTTGAAATCAATTTTTACTTCCGAATATCAAAAAATCACCATAAAACTCGAAAAATTTCTAAAAATTGCATGCATTAAAAATCACTAATATTAAAAAATCACAGGGAACATAATTTACTCTAAAAGGGTAAAACGTTGTAATTGGAAATATCTCATGAATGACAAAAATCCGACATCAAATGCAAAAAATCTCGAAAAATCGCATTAAAATTATCTGAAATTCATAAATCTTAACAGATAAAATTTAATACATCAGCCTGAAAGTTTTAAGCAAAATTCCTTTTACTAATGCCGAATAATAGCGGCAAAATTTACATTAAATAATTCACTAAAAATCCAAACATCGTTTCACGAAATCCAAATAAATTATCGCCCAATCCAAAGTTGCGGGTGTGACATTTACACAGCTTACATTAGTCACCAGCAAAAATATTTTTGAGCATTGGTTTCAATTTGTATGAATTTCAATGTAGACCACTTACATATACATTTATCCAAATCTGAAAATTGTCCGATGTATCATTTATTTATAAAAAAAAAAATAATTTCTATCTGTTGCGGGTGTGACACAAAAAGGACATGCATTTTCATCTTTCAGTGCAAAAACGCAAAACTCTGTGAATTATGACAACTGAGTGAATTGATTTTTTTAAATATTAAACACTAATACTTAAGTAATTATTCTATGAAAAAATTAAATTACTTACTCAATTCTTGCTTTTGTAGAAAATGTTCAAAATTTTCGTTGCGGGTGTGACGCCCTGTTGCGGGTGTGACTTGTACAGCCAATAAAATAATGACATACACAAATATTTTCAAGGCACATTTTTTTAATTGAAGAATTAATCAATGTTACAATTATAATATCTAGAGTGGAAAATATCAAACAAATTTCATTTCCAATCTTGAATTTATAATTTCTGGTGGTGGTAGCTTTTTTTACAAAAATGCTCTTTTTTTCCCTAGGATACATCTGAGTGATTGGGCCAAATATACACACTTTCTTAAATTTTTTTCAAACATTCTAATTCTATATCGTCACCATATATATTTCTTATTTGCCCATCAAAGTTTTCACTTTTTTAATGTCGAGAACAAAACAACTTCTGCAAAATCTTCAGCTGCACATTCGTTGTTGGATATTATATCCTTGTCAAAGTATGGATACATCTGACTGCCTGAGGCAAATATACACATTTTCTTGATTTTTTTTCCGATACTCTTATTCTATATCATCTCCATTCATTTGTCCTATTTGTCTATCAAAGTTTTTACCTTTTTTTTTAATGTGAAGAACAAAACAACTTCTACAAAATCTCCAGCTGCACTCTTATCGTTGGATATTATATTTTTGACTAAATATGGTTACAAACAAATTCTCTTGTGATCACTTTCTGAAGTTATTGCGACATTAATTGTTCCTACGTCAATAGAAACAAACATGATATATCGATTGAATGTTGAGTTCCTATTGTGCTTGGTGCCAGCATTCATGAAGCATTTTCACAATATCTTCTGAAAATTCATATTCAGCAGAGTTCTTTTATATTTTTAGGACTTTTTCTATACACATAGCAAAATCTGAAGCTGAATTTATAGTTGCAGAGTGTTGCTAGCGTTACCAATTTCTTGGCAACTGCACCAACCCCGTCGATAACTGCTTTACCGTGAGATGAAATGCAAAAGGATTGCCATCCTTTACCATGATTTTTTTAAATAGTCTCTTCTTTTCTCTCCTTGCTTTGTCTCTTTCCTTTTACTTTTGTAGCTATGCTTCATATTTAAAAGGGTTTTCTTTAGTCTTTTTTTGATGATATCGTGATCTTTCTGTACTCTTCATTCTCTGCAAAAGAGAAGAAATTGTGTAAACTTAATAAATATAGTACTTCCAGTCCGAAAATATATGCTTAACAAATTGTTAATATTTAACCCTTGAAATTTCCAATCTTACATAAAGTTAATTATGTTAAATTTTGGTTAATTTCATACTGACTATATACATTTTATGCTAACATAATAAACATTTTAACAGTTTCTATTATTCTTACTTCTACTTTTTAATTAATTTGAATTGAAAGAGGAAAAAAAATCTTCCCCTAATATTACTTTACTTATTTTAAAAAACTAAAAATATATATATTAGATAAATACTATCAAATAACAAAATAAAAAAAATATATATATAAAAAACAAAACAAAATTAACAATTTTAAAGAAAATTGCTAAAATATTGTTTCGTAATTTTCTTTTTTTTTTTATTTCTATAAAAATCTTACCTTTTAAATTAATTTCTTAATCATATATCACTAATAAAATTATTTTCTTGCAGTAAAGCAACAATTTTATCAATCCAAACTGAATAAATCAACTGCATACAGTGTCACATGCTCAGATGATGCAAATTTTTATTTATTAACTGGAATTTACTCTATTCAATCAAAGGATATAGTTAAAGCCGCCAAGTAATGTTTTCCAGCATATTATTCTTACATAAATTTACATAGTGTTACGAATTTTGTAAATAGTTAGTGTTTGTACTGTAAAATAATGTAAATAATCTTATTAAGCTCCATTTCTTTACTAATGGCTCTTCATTTGTATTCTCGTATAATCCTTGAAGAGTTTGCCTCGGAAATTGAACGGCTTGCAAATTTAGCATTCATTGACTGTCCAACAAATGTAAGGGAAATGCTCTCACTGCAATATTTTGTAGACGGAATAAAAGATCCAGAAGTGCAGAGAGCAGTACGAATGGCAGGTGTGCAGGATTTAAAGGCTGCATTACTATATGCCTTAAAGTTGGAAGCAGCTACACAAGCCAGCCGAAGGGATCGTCATTCAGTCCGAGGGGCAACGGTGAACAAAAGCTCAGACACTGAAATCGACGTCTTGAAAGAAATTAGGAAATTAAATCAAAAGCTTGAAGCCTTAAAATATGGAAGAACAAGCTCAAGGAGACAGAATCTCACGTGCTGGGGATGCGGTGATACAGGACATCTCCGAAGAAATTGCCCCAAAATCCACGAACGTGAGATAAATTCAAACAGTCAGCAGGGAAACTAAATTTTGGCCATCTCGCGGGGCGGAGGTTGCCAGAGAATGAAAAGCCCCACCTGAAGATCCTCCAGATATCAAAAATGAGCGGCGGTGATAAAGAATTATATGTGATAGGCTTTATTATCGGAATTCAGTGCCGTATGATTGTCGATACAGGAGCCAATGTTACAATAATAAAAGAAGATTTGGCTCGAAAATTGAAATCTAAACTCATCTGGACTCCACCATGCGTTACTCTGCAAACTGTGACGGGCGACAAGATAGGCATATATGGAAAGGCAAATTTAACCATCAACTTTGGAGGAACAAAATATTACCATACGGCATATGTGGCTGACATAACAGATCCTTGCTTAATCGGATTAGATTTTCTGAAGAAATTTGGCTTTAAACTTGATTTCAAAAATAACAAAATGCTCTCAAAATTTGAAGAAATAAGCCTCTTTGGATTAAATAACGAAATTGAATGTAAACAAGCAGTAATAGCCAAAGAAGACATCAATCTAGATCCAAGAACAGAATTTTTAGTTCCAGCTGTAATTAAAAATGAAACTAATTACCGATTTGGCCATATAGATTATCCAGAAGATAATAGTACACAAGCAGGAGTATTGGTGGCTTCATCTGTAGTGGACCTCTCGAAGAAGACCATTCCAGTCAGAATTGCTAACATCAGTGATAAAACGAGGACTATCAAGAAAGGAGAGGTGATAGCATCATGTGCTCCTGTGACGTGCATAAGTCAAAATTCCAATCACTCTCAGAAATCTTCAGATAATTTAGTCAAGGATTTGTTACAAAATACAGACTTAGATCCAAAACAGATGGAAGCTGCGGAAAATTTAATTAGAGAATTCCAAAGTTTATTTTCCCAAACATCTGAAGACTTTGGACGAACTAAAATGGCACAACACCGAATTGACACGTGAAATCACTCTCCTATTAAACAGCACCCTAGACGATTACCTTTTGCCAAGCAAGAAGAGGTGCAGAATTTAATTAAAGATATGGAAGAAAATGACGTCATCGAACCATCAACAAGTCCATGGGCGTCTCCCATTGTATTAGTAAGAAAGAAGGATGGTTCTACAAGATTTTGTGTAGATTACCGCCGACTGAATGACGTCACTAAAAAGGATAGTTACCCTCTGCCAAGGATTGATGACACTCTCGACACACTTGCGGGCAACACTTGGTTCTCGACTTTAGACCTGAAGAGTGGTTACTGGCAGGTAGAGATCCATCCCGACGACCGCGAGAAGACTGCCTTCACAACGGGACAAAGATTATGGCAATTAAAGGTAATGCCTTTTGGTCTGTGTAACGCACCTGCAACTTTCGAACGGCTTATGGAAACGGTTCTTCGGGGGCTGTCATATGAAGCATGTCTTGTTTATTTAGATGATATCATAATTATAGGAAAATCTTTTGATGAACACCTGAACAGCCTCAAACGGGTGCTACAAAAGTTAAAGGAAGCTAATTTGAAGTTAAGCCCTTCGAAGTGCAATTTGTTCCGCAATGAAGTCGCCTACCTTGGACACATCATTTCGGCGGAAGGTGTTCGGACTGATCCAGGGAAGATATCGGCTGTGAAAAATTGGAATCGTCCAGCAGATGTTCACCAGCTTCGGAATTTTCTAGGATTATGCACCTATTACAGAAAATTCGTCAAAGGCTTCTCGATGATTGCAAGACCACTTCATAAATTAACAGAAGCCAATCAAAAATTTATGTGGACACAGGAATGTGACGCTGCTTTCGAAAAGCTTAAGGAGGCCTTAACATCCACTCCAATTCTGTCATATCCTCAAATTGATAAACAGTTTATACTTGATACGGATGCAAGTAATGAAAGCATTGGCGCTGTACTGTCCCAGGAAATCGACGGCCAGGAGCGTGTTATCGCCTATTTCAGCAAGTGCTTGTCAAAGGCAGAGCGAAACTACTGCGTAACAAGAAAAGAGCTTCTTGCTGTAGTGAAAGCCATAGACCACTTTCATCACTATCTTTACGGTCGAAAGTTCCTGATCCGAACTGGTCATGCTTCTCTAACTTGGCTATTGAATTTTAAGAACCCTGACGGCCAGATAGCCAGGTGGATACAAAAGCTTCAAGAGTACGATATGAAGATACGCTATCGAAAAGGCTCATCACATGGAAATGCAGATGCTCTCTCAAGAAGACCCTGCTCAGAGAATTGTAGATACTGCGACCGGGTTGAGAAGAAATTTAATGTCAAAGGTCCTATAGTAAGACAAGTTACAACTGGGTCTACATCATCGCAAGATCCGTGGAGTGACGAGAGCCTGCGTAAAGATCAACTTGCTGATCCTGAAATTAAGCCAATTCTAGAGCTGAAAGAGGAGTCCAACAGGAAGCCCAGCTGGCAAGACATGGCCCATTACCATCCTACGACTAAACGTTATTGGGCTCTCTGGGATTCCTTACATTTGAAGAACGGCATCTTGTACCGAAAATGGGAGTCTGACGATGGTAAGACATGTAGATGGAAACTACTACTCCCTAAGTCGAGAATTTCTATGGTCCTTCAAGAACTGCATGGTAGTCCCACAGGAGGTCATTTTGGTGTAATGAAGACCCTGCAAAAGGTTCGAGAGCGTTTCTACTGAAATAATGTTCGCAGTGACGTGGAGAAGTGGTGTCGAACTTGTGACACCTGTGTAGCACGTAAAGGTCCAAAGAGGCGCACCCGTGGACGATTGCAACGTTATAATGTAGGAGCTCCTTTCGAACGAATTGCTTTAGACATCCTGGGTCCACTTCCTAGAACATCTGATGGCAATAAGTACATCCTCGTTGTCATGGACTACTTCACTAAGTGGCCTGAAGCCTACGCCATTCCTAATCAAGAGGCTGTAACCGTAGCAGACATACTGATTCAACACTGGGTTTCCAGATACGGAGTTCCTCTTCAAATCCATTCCGATCAAGGAAGAAATTTTGATTCGGCTGTGTTCAAGGAAATGTGTGAACTACTCGGCATGGACATAACCCGAACAACACCTCTACACCCTCAATCGGACGGCATGGTAGAGCGGTTCAATCGTACCATCCTAAATAGCCTCTCTCTCCTGGTGTCTAGAGACCAACAGGACTGGGACAAGAAATTGCCTCTTTTCCTGCTTGCTTACAGGAGTGCCACTCATGAGGCCACTGGTTACACCCCTTCTCAAATACTCTTTGGTCGTGATCTTCGTCTACCTGCGGATCTTTTGTTTGGCCGTCCTCCTGATGCTCCTTCATCGCCTGAGGAATATGTCGATGAACTCCAGGCGCGGATTGAGGAGATTCGTTGCTTAGCGAGGAACCGAATTGGTCTGGCATCAGAAAAGATGAAGACACGGTACGACACAAAGGCAACTGGACATGAGTTCAACGAAGGTGACAAAGTTTGGTTGTGGAACCCGATACGTCGTAAGGGACTGTCGCCAAAACTACAAAGAAACTGGGACGGTCCTTACACAGTCGTCAACAGGCTGAATGACGTCTTTGTACGCATACAAAAATCACCACACGCCAAACCCAAGGTCGTACACTATAACCGGCTAGCCCCTTATTTTGGCTAAAGTGAATAGAAATTCAAAACTGGAATTTCAGACCATGGTCATGAAAGTCACTTTTTGTAAATATGTAAATAGTAATTAGTTCTTATTTATGTACTTCTTATTATTGGTATTATTTATTATTTTATTTATTTATTTATTTTAAGTGTTTTCCTCTAACTCAAGCATTGCACTGCCCGGGACGTGCAGTCTTTGAGGAGGGGGTAGTGTTATGAATTTTGTAAATAGTTAGTGTTTGTACTGTAAAATAATGTAAATAATCTTATTAAGCTCTATTTCTTTACTAATATTAGTTTTAGTTACATTGTCTCTGTTATCAAGCAAACTTGTCTATTATTTTAAGTGTATGTCTACGGCAGATTAACGAAATATTAGAGATATCGCCAAGTTGGCGTCACTTTTGGCGACTAATTTTGGTCGCCAAATTTGGCGATATATCGCCAAGTTGGCGACAAACTTGGCGATATTTGGCGATGGTAACCCTTCCCTATTTATGGTAACCCCCCTTAGATACATTGAATGTTGTTCCGTGGTTTTCCGGTTTTTTCGAGTAGGTTCTAGAAACTTCGGCGCATGCTGCGAACCTATATAAGGAGAGCGATACGAGCTGCTGTTGTCATTATTTACCAGTCAGTCATTGAGTGAACAAGGCGTAAGCAAGTTTGCTTGAGTTTCACCTATGTTGTTTTGAATGTTATTAAGTGTTGAGACGTTGTATAAAGAGTCTTTGGGGTCTAAAGCTGTAATTGTACGATAGATTTGAGCAGTTATTTTTGAATATCCAGTAATATTTGTGAGTTTCGAAGACTCTGTTGTTCAGAAGTCTGTAAATAAATTATTTTCTACTTTTCTAAGAGCAAGAGTTTGAAGTTGTCTAACCATAAGATCAAAAGAACCCAATATACGCTACAATATAATTTGTTCAAGTATACATTTGTAATCAATTTTAAAATACGTTGCGGGTGTGACTTTAATTAAATGTCATACACGCAACAGGGACATGTCACGCCCGCAACGCTCAATAATTATAATTAAAATATTAATTTTTTTTTGTGTCTGTAATTCAAAGTATCTTAATAAACTATTTTTGAATATAAAGTTTCATAACTTTAAGTCAAAAAAAATTTTCTGTAGAGATATGAATGTAACTTTTTGTTGCGGGTGTGACACAATAATTAAGAGTAATTCAATATGCTTACCTTTTGTAATGAAGATTAGTGAACACTTCTCTGCAGACAAAATCTCTCAATAATAACTGTCAGATCATATATATCCAAGTTTGGAGATTTTCAGAATATTTGTTCAGCTGTACGAGACCATGAAATGTAAAGATATTTGCCGCAGTCTATTTTACAAAGTCATAGTGTCACTTTATTAGTTAAATTAAGTATGTTAATGACAAAAATGTAATTGGTTTTTGATAAAATATGAAATAGTACACTCTTAACACTTAATATGCAAAATTTCAATCATATTTAAATAAATTTAAATTTTCATCCTCATGTCCATTTTTTTGTGGATTGGGCGTTATATTGAAAAGAGAACAAAATTCACTAATTTAGGTCGAAAGAAAGAAACCGCTTTCCTTTTCGCTAATGTGCAAAAATCGAAACCCACTAAAATTCGCATATGAATTAAATTAAAAAAACTGAAAATCGGCCTTCAAGGTGTAAAATTTCATACATAACTTCGTGCAGCGGTCTCTCCAGAGCATCGCCAGTACTTTAAAAATTTTAACATGCGTTATAAACTACCTTAAAGTGTAAAACAGATCTCCTTATTACATTTCCTAATTTTGTTCGCGCCTCTCCTTTCACGCACCCTGAAATGTGTCACACCATTTTTTGTTTACATTTTTTATCATGTATTATAAACCATTTTAAAATTTAAAATAAATCACATTGTTATATTTCCAAATTTTAACAAAATCGCGTTCTGTTAGTTCCATTTTTCACCACCAGCTAGAGCACTCTATTCTTCAAAAACTTTGTCAAAACGATACTCTGTTGAACAACCTATCAGGTGATATATTACTCGAGGGGGTAGCGGTCTTAAGCAAGAATTTAAGATATTTTATGAAATTGCTATTCGAAAATAGTGGTAACTAAATTTTTGACATTTTAGGTAAATTTCGCAAAAAAATACGACTTATTGCATTCTCAACAGCTCAAGATTTTGATAGAATAACTGTGAAAAAAATAGATGCTAAACGCAAAAAATCTTGAAAAAGCGTTAAAAATCACATTGAAAATCGCCTTAAAAAATCGTTAAAATCTAAAATTCGTAACAAACACAAAATTTAGGGCTAAAAGTTTGAAACGGTTTTCTTTTTATCAATCTCATAAAAAAAAAAAAAAACCGCAAAATGAGAAAAAACACTAAAAATCTCATTAAAAATTCGTTAAAAATTCAAAAATCGCTGTACAAATTCCGAAAAAAATTTGCTGAAAAGAGAAAAAAAATGCTATATTGGGTTAAAAGAATGAAACCGTATTTCTTTCACTAATGGGATAAAACTGCAAAAAGAATGCTAAAAATCGCCTAAAAAAATTATAAAAAAAAAACTAATCAAAAAACTGAAAATCGGGCTTCGAGGTGCAAAACTACATGTATAAAAGTACCATCCCTCCACATTTTGTAACTCTACGTACAGCAGACTCTTCAGAACAGAGCTGACACACACACAAACTTGTCTCTTTATTATTATAGATTTAAAAAAATAGCGTTCTATTAGTTCCATTTTCCATCACCAGGTAACGCACTCTATTCTTCAAAAACTTTATCAAAACCATACTCTGTTAAATAACCTATCAGGTGATATATAACTCGAGGGGGTAGCGGTCTTAAGCAAGAATTTAAGATAGTTTATGAAATTGCTATTCGAAAATAGTGGTTCCTAAATGTTTGACATTTTAGGTAGATTTCACAAAAAAATACTACTTATTGCATTCTCAACAGCTCAAGTTTTTGATAGAACAACTATGAAAAAAATAGATGCTAAACGCAAAAATCTTTAAAAAACGTTAAAAATCGCATTGAAAATCGCATTAAAAATCGTTAAAATCTAAAAATCGTAACAAACACAAAATTTAGGGCATTAGGCTAAAAGTTTAAAACGATTTTCTTTTTATCAATCTCAAAAAACAGCCGCAAAATGAGAAAAAACACAAAAAATCGCATTAAAAATTCGTTAAAAATTCAAAAATCGCTGTACAAATTCTGAATAAACTTTGTTGAAAAGAGAAAAAAAATTGCTATTTTGGGTTAAAAGAATAAAACCGTATTCCTTTCACTAATGGGATAAAACCGCAAAAATAACGCTAAAAATCGCCTAAAAAAATTATTAAAAAAATTTGAAAATCGGGCTTCTAGGTGCAAAACTACATGTAAAAAAGTACCTTCCCTCCAAATTTTGCAACTCTACGTGCAGCATTCTCTTCAGAACAGCGCTCACAGACAAACATCCTTCTCTCTTTATTATCCTTATATATATTATAAATGTGAAAGTGTGTCCGAAAATTGGAATGAACTTGGCTTCAAAACGGATGGATAAATGTCTTTGAATTTTTGTATATAGGTAAATTATTGGCCTGAAATGAACATAGGCTAATTTTTATTTATTTTATTCAAATATTTTTCTTAATAATTCAATATTTCACTATTTTTCATACAGAATAAATTGAAAAATTTTCCATAATATTTAATTATCTTTCTTTTTTCGCTGCCAAAAAATAAAGAAACCGGAATAATTATTTCTCTTCTGTAATTAATTTTCAACTGAAAGATTTTCACGTGATAAAATAAAATGAAATCAATAAATGGACCCGATTCTGTTTTTCGGTTCGAGATTAAAAACCGCAATTTCACCAATTGTGACGTCAGAGGAATACTGTTTTTCTTCTTATATCACGCAAACGATTATATAAAATTTCTTTTACACTTAGAAGACTTTACAAGAATATAACTTCACACTTTACAAGAATATAAATATTTTAGTAGTTTTTCCAGATATTAATCCGTAATCAAAATGAACCTTTTTCTTTCTTTCAATTCGAGTCTATAAAATTCAACTTTTTACCAATTGTGACGTCAGAGGAATACTTTCCATTAAGAATTTTAAAAATATCAATGTAACGTCATATATGAAACAAATTATAAGTTTTCAAGTTTTCATTTTTAATAACACAATGTAATTTTGAGTAAGTGCTAAAAAGAGACGACTGTGACGTCACATATTGAAAATAAAATAAATATCTCTGATGTTGCAATTAAATGAGATTGAATTATGATATCAAAAGTTATTATTTAAAGAAAATTATGTTTATCGTCTGAGCGTGGTTAATATTTAATTTTAAAATGAAATAAGTTTTTTTAAAGGTTAAATATTAAACGACTAGAAAATGCTAATAATTTATATCGTAAATGAGGTAATGAACAATGAAAAAACTTTTTATCATTTTTAGAAAGTAAGAAAAGCTCAACTAATCAAAAAAAAATATTTTTGTGTGTTAATTCTGAAAATTGTTCAATTCTGAAAATTGTTCAATTCTAAAAATATAAATAAATATCACTTTAAAAATGCACTTTCGGGCTTAAAATCTAAAGATTTAATGTAATTGTGAGAAAATGCATTCCCTCTGTCAATATCTCAATTTGGCATAATGTGCTCAAAGTGTACTGGAAACAGGTTTGTAAATGGATATTAATTGCACATTTTTTTAGCTCTTAAAAAGTAAAAATATGTTGTGACTTTTAAGAATGTTTTTTATAATAAATTTTTATAAATTTTTATGGTATGCAGAGTATATATGTACAAATTATACAAAAATGCCACCTAAAACACAGTTTTGTAGTATATTTTTCCCAACACTGTTTTTTTTTTCGTTTTACAGAAACTACCCGCTTTTTGACACCTTCTAACATGGTCTAAAAGTGTTTACGACTTCAACCTGTCTGTATACCGGATGCCGAGTGCCTGGGGTCTGCCGTCTGTCTGTCCGTTTTTCAACT
Organism: Maratus speculifer; assembly: GCA_964019185.1. NCBI lineage: Eukaryota > Metazoa > Arthropoda > Arachnida > Araneae > Salticidae > Maratus > Maratus speculifer. Next base: position 8,206,685 of record OZ025295.1, on the reverse strand, counting down.
TGGGTAAATATAGTGGAATTCATACGAAAATAACATACCCCTAGTAGCAAACCAACATTGGTCCAACGTTTCGCCAATATTTAATCTATTGGAAATATTGCCAATAAAACGTCAATATTGCTCCAATATTGGGATGTTTACATTTTGCCCTTATTTAGCCAATATTTGCAGCCAATATTTTGCCGATATTGGGGTTTCATTGGCAATATTGCCAATAAAACGCCAATATTGTACAAATGGTGGCTTTTCATTGGAAATATTTCCAATGAAATTCCAATATTTAACCAATATTGTCGTTTTATAGGCATAATTTCCAATGAAACCCCAATATCGGCAAAATATTGGCTGCAAATATTGGCTAAATAAAAGCAAAATGTAAACATCCCAATAATGGAGCAATATTTCATGCCAATATTGTGCCAATGTGCCAATAATGCTCCAAGATGTAGCCAATATTGGTCCAATATTGTTTGGCTACTGGGGACGTTATTGAGGTTTACCATAGCATATGCGGCATTGAAAATGGACCAGGTAGCAATTATAGCTGAATCACAGGAGCACTCAAAAGGAAATTTTACATTATGGTCTAAGGCGAAAAAATCATTTGTGGTGTATTTTGATAATGTTACATAATTTTAAGTGTAATGAAATTTAATTGCATTTTTAAGGTTCAGAAGAACATGGTTACTATCGAATATGTTAAATGTAGTACTTATAGTGAGCGTACAGAAAGCTCAAAAGTATTTCAATATATTATGGTCTGTGAAGAAAAACCATTTGCAATGTATTTTAATAATGTTATTTCATTAAGGTTATTTTAATAATATTGAAATTGATATCAGGTTCTGAAATGCACTAAAATAGGAATTCTGTAGAAAATGGGGTGAGAAGATTTAACATTCACTTACAAGATTACAGAAAAATGTTCGGTAATATAATAGTCTACGGTGAAAAAAATATTCCCAGCGTATTTTAATTGCGTTGCGCTATTTCAAACATGGTGAAATTAATATACTGAGATAATCAATACAATGATAAATACTGAAATTTACTACAATAAGCTTCCAGTTAAGTATCATTTGCAACACATTTGTTGTTCATTTACAGAGACGCATAAAAGATTTTGGACCTCTATCCAGATCTGAGATGATGTATCCAAAGTATGGTCTATTAGAAAAGATTGCTGAAGGGCTTTTTCAATTATCGTATGTATTTTAAGGAAAACTAATGCATCCTGAAGTTCAGCTACATTTCGTATAATAAGAGATGTTTGTAGAATTTAGATAAATCATGTATCGGACTATACAATAAACTGGATATATGGTCACCTGTGCAATAGCGATTCCCGGAAATATGAATTCAATAATTTGAATCGGGTTTTTTGCTTGAAAAATTTACGCTAAATATGCGGTCGTATAAATATTTGCACGTAATATACAGGACTATAAAAAAAAGTCAAGTAAGTTTCTGTCTATTATTAGAAATTGATAAAGGTGAATTTTAATCTACATTATACTTTTTCTAACTAAGCAAAATTTTAACATTGTACTTAGAATATTTACAAACACATAGATCATATACACAGCTGCAGAAAAGAATGGGCTGGTAAAGTTATGTATTATGGAAATGGTGGATATTTTTTTTTTATTACCTAGGTTTAACACATGATTTTTCTTTCTTTGATATGAAATTCTGAAATGCACTACAACATGATTTCTGTACAATTGGGGTGCGTTACAGTTGTTCTACAGTATAAGTGGTTGCAATTTCATTTTCGCGATTGCTCATATTATCTAACACATTTCCATTTTATTTGACCGAGTTCTTTAAGTCCCCTATAAAAAAAAACTACTGCATAGCCTCCTATAAGATATGTGTTATATATATTTTAAATTATTATTAATGAAACGTTTTGTTTAACTAAAGAGTTTATCTTTTTTTTAATGCTACGTGAACGACGTCACGGGTAACAGCTAGTATTAAATAAAAGCTTTAGTGCATAATTTTCAGTGTTATTGAAGTCTCTGCAACATGTTGACGTCACGGGTAACAGCTAGTTATAGATAAATGTGAAAGTGTGTCCGAAAAATTGGAATGAACTTGGCTTCAAAATGGATGGATTAATGTCTTTGAATCTTTGCATATGGATAGATTATAGGAGTGGAATGAACATGGGCTAATTTTTATTTATTTTATTCAAATTTTTTCATTAATAATTCAAAATTTAATTATTTTTCATACAAAATAAATAGGCATTTTTCAGATAATGTTTAACCATTTTCCTTTCCTGTTGCCAAGAAAATAAAAAATTGGAATAATAATTTTTCAGCGGCAATGAATTTTTAATAAAAAACTTCCACGCGAAAAACTATAATAAAATAATTTAAAAGAAAATAAATATGACGTCATGTTTGAAATGAAAATAAAAGGTGTATTTTTTATAATTAATTTAATAAGGATATTTGTTTAGTTAATGGGAATTTTTGTGTAAAATATGGCGACATAAATTAAAAGTAAAAAAAATGAAAAAGAATTATATTTTTAATAAAATGTTTCACTTATGAATATGGGACATCATAGTTGAAATAAAACAAGTACTTTATAGCAGTCGTTAAAAATACAAATTTAAAAGTCATAATTATCAATGGAAGAAATTTTTTGTGGGGAAAAGGCGGAAAATAAAACTACTGATTAAAATATTTTTGGCTCTATTTTTTGACACTTTTGAACAAAGTTGAATAGTTATTATGCTTTCGGTTTGTCTATCTGTCTGGTCACTTTCTAACTTTCGTAAATATACACCGATTTCCATGAAATTTTTGGACGTTCTTAACGTTTACCTAGCAGAAATACCTATTGAAAATAAAGTTTCTACCATGATTAGTTTATTTACAGGGATTGCCAAAAAAATTCCTTACATTACGGCATTATGAGGAAAATAGTTTTAATTAAATTTAACGATGTTACACCCTGCGAAACATATTCAAATTTATATGCATTTACAAAGTGCACTAAAACATGCATTTTGTAAAATATGTAGTGAAAAGGACACTTATTATTCATTTACAGGATTACACAGAAGAATTCCATTGCATAAGAATAAAGGGAGTAACAGTTTCCGACATATTTTAATTATGGTAAACGATTTCATGTATAATCAAATTCATATACGTTGCTGAGGCTTAATGTGAGTTATTTCATGCATAATACGAAGTGCATAGCATTTACAGGGACACACAAAAGATTTCAAATATTATATATTCTATTCGAAGTACTGTATATGATGGATGATGACTGTTCCATGGATGAAATGCATTTTGAATTATGATATTTGCTTTTAAGTTTCGCTAAATGTATGCATATTAAATGGAGAGTATAAACGTTAATAGCATAAATAGTGAAGTTTAGATATACAGGGTTACACAAAAGATCTCGGAAAGGTTACTGAATATGAGCGTAATTTACTTAAATGTGGTTTTTAAATAAAATATGTATTTTTATTTTGAACTGCATTTAGTGAACTAAGAAATGTTTGTAGTATATATATAAAATGATATACAGGGTCCCGCAAAGAACTGCATACCAGGTTGTCTTCGGATGATAATTTCTGAAAATGTAATTTAGGTAGTGATAAGAAATATTTTTTTTTTGAACTAAATTTTAGAATGATACTTTCGTGTATTAAAGGCACTTGGAAAACTACACGGTTGAACAAAAAAATTCGAGAATGTTTCTATCTATTAGTATTAACCGCTGAAAGGAAAATTTTAACCAATCTCTGATTCATATACACAGGAGGGAAACATGGTCCAACGATTGAACATTTGCTTGTCATTGCTGTCGCGCCACATTCTCTTTCGATAACCGAAAGAGAAAATATCATTGGTGAACTTCTGGTTCCGTCTCATTGGTTGCTAAACCGTACATCCATCAAAAAATATAATGCTGTGTATTTGGTGGACTAGCGCTGGTATAGTTCACTATGAATTCTAACAAAGTGGGAAAACAAACACAGCCTAAGTCTATTCGTCGCAATTCAAAAGGATTTCAGCTTCTTTGCTCGAAAAGCAGCCAGCGCTGGTCAACAGGAGAAGAGTTCTTCTCCCCCACGATAACGCCAGACCTCATACGGCCAAAGCGACCAGGGACGCGATAAAAAACATTGGGCTGGGAAGTTTTGCCTCACCCACACTACTCCTTGGACATCGCTTCATCGGACTATTACTTGTTTTTGGCCATGGATAATCACTTGCGGGAACAGCAGTTCCAATCCCAAGATGATGTCACAAAAACTATAACCTAGTTTTTGGTCTCTAAACCAAAAGATTTTTTCAAAAAGTGTATTTATAGGCTTGTGTCTCGTGGGGAACACGTAATTGAAGCCAATGGTGATTATTTCAAAGAATGAAATAAGTGTTTGAGATTTTTGTGGGTCGTTTTTTATGTCTGATGAAAACTGAACGAACTTTCTTGGTTACCTGATATATTAATTTATAAGTTATAAGTTACATACAAATGAATATTTTTATTCAAAACTCATAATTATGAATGGAAGAAATTTTTTGTGGGGAAAAGGCGGAAAATAAAACTACTGATTAATATATTTTTGGCTCGATTTTTTAACACTTTCGAACAAAGTTGAAAAGTTATTATGCTTTCGGTTTGTCTGTCTGTCTGGTCGCTTTCTAACTTTCGTAAATATACTCCGATTTCCATGAAATTTTTGGACATTCTAAACGTTTACCTAGCACGAATACCTATTGAAAATAAAGTTTCTACCATGATTAGTTTATTTACAGGGATTGTCAAAAAATTTCTTTACATTACGGCATTATGGGGAAAATCGTTTTAATTAAATTTAACGATGTTACAGCCTGTGAAACAAATTTACATGCATTTATAAAGTGCACTAAAATATACATTTTGTAAAGTATGTAGTGAAAAGGACACTTATTATTCATTTACAGGGTTACACAGAAGAATTCCATTGCATAAGAATAAAAGGAGGAACAGTTTCGACATATTTTAATTATGGTAAACGATTTCATGTATAATCAAATTGATATACGTTGCTGAGGCTTAATGTGAGTTATTTCATGCATAATACGAAGTGCATTGCATTTACAGGGACACACAAAAGATTTCTAATATTATATATTCTATTCGAAGTACTGTATATGATGGATGATGACTGTTGCATGGATGAAATGCATTTTGAATTATGATATGTGCTTTTAACTTTCGCTAAATGTATGTATATTAAATAGAGAGTGTAAATTGTAATAGTATAAATAGTTAAATTTAGATATACAGGGTTACACAAAAGTTATCGGAAAGGTTACTGAATATGAGCGTAATTTACTTAAAGGTGGTTTTTAAATAAAATATGCATTTTTATTTTGAACTGCATTTAGTAAACTAAGAAATGTTTGTAGTATATATGTTGCGGCCAAAACCCGAAATTGGCCAATTCCCGAATTGGCCAGCAATGTTAAAGAATGATTGGCCAATTCAAGAATTAGCCGGCCAATTCGCGAATTGGCTAGATGTGATTGGCCAATTCGCGAACTGGTCAGATGCGATTGGCCTATTTGCGAAATAGATATAGGAACTCGGCTTAATCTTTTCTAACATAGTTGAAAGTGTCTATGAATTCAAGTAGTCTAGCCGTCAGCCTCTCCGTGCTCTAACTCGAGTAAAGTTTCTGGTTAACTTGTAATTGTCATCTTATTTGGTTTATCAATTAATTTCGATATTAAAAGGGAATTGTGTACTATTTTTGGTTAATTTAGTTGGGTACACAAAAATATTTCGTTTCAGAATAATCAATGGGAATCTTTTTTACTGTGCGTTTTAATGTTACATTATCTTAATTACAAAAAAATTGGTACCTATGCATCATAGTTCGGTTGTTGGCCAAGGTTTCCCGGGCAGTTCGCGAATTGACCGGCCAAAACCCGAAATATGCTATTCGTTTCATGTATTTCGGGTTTTGGCCAGGAAGCTTGGGCACTTCGGGTATTGGCCGGCCATTTCTAGAATTGGCCAGGCTCCGGGTATTGGCTGCAACATATATATAAAATGATATAGAGAGTCCCGCAAATAACTGTATACAAGGCTGTTTTCGGATGATAATTTCTGAAAATGTAATTTAGGTAGTAATAAGAAATATTTTTGTTTGAAATAAATTTTAGAAAGGTACTTTCGTGTATTAAAGGCACTTGGAAAACTACATGGCTGAACAAAAGAATTCAGGAATGTTTCTAGCTATTAGTATTAATTGCTGAAAGGAAAATTTGAATCAGCAAACAAATTAGCAAATAGGGATTATCAGAAGTTTTTTACCATAAATTCGCGATAAAAAGTTAATTACACATGCTTTTCATCATTGAAATTTTTTGCTTGATTGATCAATTATTTCTTCTTTAAATGTTATGTGAACGAAGTCACGTGTAACTGCTAGTCTATATTATAAAGGCCAAACGTATCTGTGCGTAACGCATACGTCATTTTGCGAATGGCAACATTTTTGATGAAATTTCCCTTTTGCAGTTTTCGCTACTGTAAATTTTTAAGCTTATAGACATCGCACATTTTTAATCTTTACACTGTTGTATAGAGAAAAAAATGTACTTTTAAATGCAATTTGTTTGAAAACTGTATCTATATCTGTTTTTGAGTTATTATTTTTTTGTAGTTTTAATTCAATTTTTCTGGAGGTGCAACTTTACTACTACATTTTTAAGCGAAGTAAAGAGAAAATAATCATAGAGTAAAAAGAAAGAGAACACAGGACTTATAGTAGCCGGGAGTTATGCAAAAAATGTAAATATGATATCCCCTACAAGAAGACAGAACGCAACCATGTGCTTTTTCAAAAAAAAAAAAAAAAAAAAGAAGAAAATTTTTAATACTAAGATTTTTAGTTTATAATTTACGGTTAATCACAGTTATTGTTTATAATAAAATGCAATGCTACTTTAGAATGATTTAATATTAACAGATCGTCTTCATTTAGTGGGGAAAAATGCACAGTTGATATTAAAGAATTCGGTATCTGTTCCATACGATTGTTTTGTTTGGGCGTAATAACTGCATTTAAATTTAATGATAACGCGCATCGTATTGCAAACTGATTTTACGTTATATTACACCTCCACCTATCTCTTTCTTCCATAGAAAATAGAAGATTACTATAATTTTTTTTTAAATTTTCTCATTTCAATGTAAAAATTTTTTAATTAAAATATCTCTATTTCAAGGGTATCGTCTGCTATAAAACCTGGTGTGTTTTGGTTTTATTTCGTTTTTAGCTCACAGGCTATCATAGCCTGAGAGCTTATGTGCCCGTCCGTTCTGTATGTATGTTCGTACGTACGTTCGTGCGTAACGCGATAACTCATGATAAAAATAACTGATCCACTTGAAATTTTGTATATAGGTACATCCTGATAAGGCGCTTCCCTGATTAGTTTTTGGAATTCATTCGATATGTATAAGAGGGGAAACGGGGGGCTCATGCCCCCCCCTTAATTTTTTCATGCAGAATTAACAGTTTTCGTTCAAAATTTAGATATGGGATCATTCTGATGAGGCGATTCCGTGACTGTTATTAGGTGTTCATTAAATAAGTATAAACAGGGGGAACGGGGGGCTCATGCCCCTCCCCTTAATTGATATAAACGGGATTTTCATACAGAATTAACAGTTTTCCTTCAAAATTTAGATATGGGATCATTCTGATGAGGCGATACCGTGGCTATTATTAGGTGTTCATTGAATAAGTATAAACAGGGGGAACGGGGGGGCTCATGCCCCTCTCCTTAATTGATATAAACGGGATTTTCATGCAGAATTAAGAGTTTTCGTTCAAAATTTAGATATAGGATCATTCTGATGAGGCGAGTCGGTGGCTGTTATTAGGTGTTCATTGAATAAGTATAAACAAGGGGAACGGGGGTTCTAATGCCCCTCCCCTTAACTTGTATAAATGGATTTTTCAAGCAGAATTGTCAGCTTTCGTTCAAATCTCTGAATAGTTTTGGAAGTTTAATGGTTAAGTATAAAAGAGGGGAATAACTCCTCTTAAATTATATAAATGCTAAATGGGTTTTTATTAAGAATTATCCAATTTGCTCTGAATTTTGGATATTGATTTTTTATACGATAAATCATGTGCTTGATAGTTTAGGAGGTTAAATGATTAAGTATAAAAAAGGAGAAACGGGAGGCTGTTTCCCCTTCTTAATCTTTTTTCAAACGGAATCAACGAAAATACAAGGCTGTAATGTACAATTAGTATGCGTAGCCTGTGAGCTCAATGCCATCAATTTAACTGGGCAATATTCTTTTTATTAGCTCACAGGCTATCATAGCCTGAGAGCTTATGTGCCCGTCCATTCTGTATGTACGTTCGTACGTTGGTGCGTAACGCCATAACTCATGATAAAAATATCGGATCCACTTGAAATTTTGTATATAAGTATATCCTCACAAGGCGCTTCCCTGATTAGTTTTTAGAGTTCATTCGATATGTATAAGGGGGAGAACGGGGGGCTCATGCCCCTCCCCTTAATTGATATAAACGCGATTTTCATGCAGAATTAACAGTTTTTGTTCAAAATTTAGATATAGGATCATTCTGATGAGGCGATACCGTGGCTGTTATTAGGTGTTCATTAAATAAGTATAAACAGGGGGAAGGGGGGCTCATGCCCCTCCTCTTAATTGATATAAACGGGATTTTCATGCAGAATTAACAGTTTTCGTTCAAAATTTAGATATAGGTTCATTTTGATGAGGTGAGTCCGTGACTTTTATTAGGTGTTCATTGAATAAGTATAAACAGGGGGAACGGGGGTTCTAATGCCCCTCCCCTTAATTTTTATAAATGGGTTTTTCAAGCAGAATTGTCAGATTTTGTTCAAATCTCTGAATAGTTTTGGAAGTTTAATGGTTAAGTATAAAAGAGGGGGATAACTCCTCTTAAATTATATAACTGCTAAATGGGTTTTTATTAAGAATTATCCGATTTGCTCTTAATTTTGGATGTAGATTTTTTACATGATAAAGCATGTCCTTGATAGTTTAGGAGGTTCAATGATTAATTATAAAAAAGGGGAAAGGGGAGAGCTGTTTCCCCTTCTTAATTTTTTTTTCGAACGGAATTAACCCTTGAAAATATAAAACTGTAATGTACAATTAGTATGCGTAGCCTGTGAGCTCAATGCCATCAGTTTAACTGGGTAATATTCTTTTTATTAGCTCACAGGCTATCATAGCCTGAGAACTTATGTACCCGTCCGTTCTGTATGTACGTTTGTACGTTTGTTCGTTCGTGCGTAACGTCATAACTCATGATAAAAATATCGGATCCACTTGAAATTTTGTATATAAGTATATCCTCATAAGGTACTTCCCTGATTAGTTTTTGGAGTTCATTCGATATGTATAAGAGGTAGAAGGGGGGCTCATGCCCCTCCCCTTAATTGATATAAACGGGATTTTCATGCAGAATTTACAGTTTTCGTTCAAAATTTAGATATAGGATCATTCTGATGAGGCGATGCCGTGGCTGTTATTAGGTGTTCATTGAATAAGTAAAAACAGGGGAAAGGGGGCTCATGCCCCTCTCCTTAATTGATATAAACGGGATTTTCATGCAGAATTAACAGTTTTCGTTCAAAAATTAAATAGATATAGGATCATTCTGATGAGGTGATTCCGTGACTGTTATTAGGTGTTCATTGAATAAGTATAAACAGGGGGAACGGGGGTTCTAATGCCCCTCCCCTTAATTTTTATAAATGGGTTTTTCAGGCAGAATTGTTACATTTTGTTCAAATCTCTGAATAGTTTTGGAAGTTTAATGGTTATGTATAAAAGAGGGGGATAACTCCTCTTAAATTATATAACTGCTAAATAGGTTTTTTGTTAAGAATTATACGATTTGCTGTGAATTTTGGATGTAGATTTTTTATATGATAAAGCATGTCTTTGATAGTTTAGGAGGTTCAATGATTAAGTATAAAAAAGGGGAAAGGGGAGAGCTGTTTCCCCTTCTTAATTTTTTTTTGGAACGGAACTAACCCTTGAAAATATAAGACTGTAATGTACAATTAGTATGCGTAGCCTGGGAGCTCAATGCCATCAGTTTAACTGGGCAATATTCTTTTTATTATACATCAACTAAATGTTTTTTAGTTTGTTGCAAACATACTTTACAAAAAAAAATCTTTTTACAAAAATGTATTTTAATGAATATTTTTGTGGATTATTTTCTCAGCATTTGTTTAATTCACATAAAAAAACTGAAGGAATTTCATTAATTTCTGTGAAATAAAATTTTTCGAATTTTGGAAAAAAATAACAATGACATCTGATAAGACATGGAACTATTAAAAGAAACAAAATGCAGGCATATGAATCATTTCACTATTCAAATGTCTTGCTGAGTGTTTTTAAATGATGAAATAGCTTTTTGTTGGATTTCTGACATCAGATGCATATTTTTCTATAAATGTTGTATAATACTTGACCATAAAAGTCGAATGCTTTAGCGGATGCAAATGATGTCATTATATGTATATATAAACGTGTGTTTAAAGTCTTAAAACAAAAAAAATATTTTGTAGAAGTATATCGTTTTTACTCCAGTGACATTGAAATTCTTCGCAAGTGGAAATGCCTTATTTTTGAAAATAACATAATTGAAATCACACACTGATTAAACGCAATGTTTTAAAAAATTAGCCCGTATGTTTATGGAAAAGCTGTAATATGCAGTGTGCGTCAGCAGATTGGAAGGCTATCCAAAATACAGCAATTTATGTTACAGAACTTGGCAATACTCTCAATGTTGAATTTTCACTGCCGAATTAGACAAGCAAACAAAGATGATCTTGACAGTAATTAGAGGCTTAAAAAATATCAGGGTCTCTAAAATTTTATCCAAAAGCTTCTCAACTGCAATAAAAAAAATATTGCTATTCTTTAAAATTTTACTGTAATTTTTTCAAAATAATATAATTTGCATAATGTAATCTATACTAATATTATAAAGAGGAAAGATTTGATTGTTTCTTTGTTTGAATTGAATAGGCTCCGAAGCTACTTGACGGATGTGAAAAATTCTTTCACCGTTGGAAAGCTACACTATTTCTGGTGAACATAGGCTAATTTGTAATTAAGTTATTCAAATATTTTCCTTAATAATTCAAAATTTCATTACTTTTCATACAGAATCAATTAAAATTTTTCGATTACAAATAACCATTTTTCTTTCTTGTTGCCAAGAAAATCAAGATCTTGAATAATAATTTCTCCTCGGCAATTAATTTTCAGTTGAACAGTATCCACGTGAAAAATTAAAATAAAAAGAATTCAAAGGAAAATAAAATTTGACGTCATACTTCGAAAAAAAAAGTATTTTATTATATAAGACGCACAAATATCGGTTTCGTTAATAAGAGGTTCTCTGTGAAAAAAGGCGACATAATTAAAGGTAAAGTGAACGAAAAAGAATTAAATTATTAATAGAATATTTGATTTGGAAAAATATGACATCATACTTTAAATAACATAGGAATTTTTTAAATATTTGTTAAAAGAACAAGAGGCATGGATATATGTAACTAATAAAAATTGGTAGATAATGACGTCACATCTATACCAATATCATAAAGAGGAAAGATTTGATTGTTTGTTTGAATTGAATAGGCTCCAAAACTACTTGACGTATTTGTAAAATTCTTTCACCGTTGGAAAGCTAAGCTACACTATTTCCGGTGAACATAGGCTATATTATATATATATATTTAAAAACTAGAGATCATTACTAAAATGCTAATAATAGTCTATATTTATATAAAGTAGTTTATTCTGACTGATTGATAATCAAGGCACAACAGCCCAAACTACTGAACCTAGATGCATGAAAATTGGGGGAAATATACTTCTTATGATGCAAGCGTACGCTAAGACAAGATTTTTGAAAATTCCCTCCCCCCCCCCTAAGAGGGTTAAATGGGGGGGTCGAAAATTTTTTAACATCTTGCTATATCTCAGCAGTCGTTATATGTACGAACGTGAAATGTACTAAAAAAAAATTAAACACATATTTGAGAAATTTTACAAATTACTAGCGGACCCGACAGACGTTGTCCTGTCACCGACAAACGTTGTCCTTCTTGGCACCAACTCCAGAAAATCAAATAAATGTATGTAAATATGGCAATATGCACGATAAACACTACACACTTAATTTAATTTCTTATTACAACTATGTAAGGAAATTATTTTTCATTCTTCAGTATATTTTGAAGTTGGTTCAATTTTTCATAGAAAAGTTAATTTTTCTCTTTTTAGTTAAAAGTTAACGATTTTCTGAAGTCGGTTAATCAAAATTATAATACAGGAAATATTATTGTAAAGCATACACGTTTGTCAGGAGTGAGGTTCGAACACGCGATCTCTTTCTTAAAGAAGCTGAGCTTAAATTTGGCGCCTTAGACCGCTCGGACATTCCGTCCGCAGTCTATTCATCGAACTTATTCAACACTTTTACTTAGCGAAAAATCACTAACTATTAGTTTTTGCCTAATTACTAAAGAAGTACTGAATCGATTTCGATGAAATGTGATTCTAAACCATTCTCGAATCCACTGGAACGCACACACAAAATTTCATTAAAATCGGTCCAATCGTTTAGGAGGAGTTCAGTGACATACGCACAAAAGATTGATATATATAAAGATGATTTATTTTGTACTTTTTATTTGGATTTGTTATTAATATTCTACTAATTAATTGTTTTTTTTCTGATTTCAAATAAAAATTATGTCAATATGTAAAAATTGGCTATTAGTATGGCGATTTGTACAATTTGGCGAAATTGGTCGACGGAACCAAAATACCTAAGTATTTATAAATGTATGGTTGCATATTATAATTAACTTGATTATCCCATATATCAATTTTGCCAAATTGTACAGATCACCAATCTCATAGCCAAATTATTCATATTCACATAAATTTCATTTTAAATAATGAAAAAACAAACAAATAGAAAAAATATTGATAAAAATACAAATAAAATGCTGAAATAAAAATCACTTAATGACGTTTTAAACAGGTGTATAATATTTAATGTCATTGGATGCGACATTTACGATCATTCATTATTGGCATTTAATCTTATAATTTGGCGATGTTTTTTTTGCGCTTTACAAATGAGGAAGAATTCAATAACCTGTTTTTTTTCCCGTCAACCATAAAATGATCGCCAAACTATAAGATTAAATGACAATAATGGATGATCGTGAATTTCAGATTCAATTAGTATGGCGATTTGTACAATTTGGCGGAACTGGTCGACGGAACCTAAATACCTAAGTATTTATAAATGTATGGTTGCATATTATAATTAACTTGATTATCACATCTATCAATTTTGCCAAATTGTAATTTGGCGATGGTTTTTTTTGCGCTTTACAAATGGGGAAGAATTCCATGACCTTATTTTTTTGCATTAAATGAAAGATATTTTGATTTAATATAAGGGTAGAAATTATTAAAAGCCTTTTACAAAAAAGTCAATGACCAAATCCTAAAACCTGGAGACCAGACTGGTCGCCAGGGCGGAGTTCTGAACGAATTTCGATGAAATGTGAATCTAAACCATTCTTGAATCCACCGCAACACGCACGAAAAATTTCATTAAAATCGGTCCAGTCGTTTAGGAGGAGTTCAGTTACATACACACGCGAAGAAGATTTTTATATATAAAGATGAGCATTGAAAATTTCAGGTTTTTGCGCCGAAGACATTGCCAAATTAGAAAAATGGGAATTATCTCACGAACTACTGGATTTAAACGAATTTGCTTAGCACCATTCGATTCAGAATGAAAAAATGCACTAAAATATGTTATCAGTTGAAAAATAACTACAAAAGCTTATTTTTAAGGAATTTTTTAAAAGTTCGTTCTTTTTTCTACTCATCTTAGGGGTGGAATTTTCGAAAATTATTTCTTAGCGGCACTCGATGTTATAAGAAGTATTTTTACCTAAATTTTTAATATTTTTGGTTAGGTAGATTTTTTTGTGCTGTGATTAATACGAAATCCTGACTTTCTTTTATATATACAGCACTTTTAATTAGCGAAAAATCACTAACTATTAGTTTTTGCCTAATTACTAAAAAAGTACTGAATCAATTTCGTCGAAATGTGAATCTAAGCCATTCTCGAATCTACTGGAACGCACACAAAATTTCATCAAAATCGGTCCAATCGTTTAGGAGGAGTTCAATTACATACACACGCACAGATTTTTATATATAAAGATGAGCATTGAAAATTTGAGGTTTTTGCGCCAAAGACATCGCCAAATTAGGAAAATGTGAATTATCTCACGAACTACCGGATTTAAACGAATTTGCTTAGTACCATTCGATTCAGAATGAAAAAATGCACTAAAATATGTTATCAGTTGAAAAATAACTACAAAAGCTTATTTTTAAGGAATTTTTTAAAAGTTTGTTCTTTTTTCTACTCATCTTAGGGGTGGAATTTTCGAAAATCCCTTTTTAGCGGCACTCGATGTTATAAGAAGTATTTTTACCCGATTTTCAAGATTTTTGGTATGGTAGATTTTTTTGTGCTATGATTAATACGAAATCCTGACTTTCTTTAATATATATTGCACTTTTAATTAGCGAAAAATCACTAACTATTAGTTTTTGCCTAATTACTAAAAAAGTACTGAATCAATTTCGACGAAATGTGAATCTAAACCATTCTCGAATCTACTGGAACGCACACACAAAATTTCATCAAAATCGGTTCAGTCGTTTAGGAGGAGTTCAATTACATACACACGCACAGAAGATTTTTATATATAAAGATTCCCCATAAGTGAGTTAAAATAAGTTCGAAAAATTTAGAGCATTTGGCACATCTGAGCGGCCGTTTTAAGTAGGAACGTGAAATTTCAGCAAACAAATCTATTATAAAAGTAATTAAACATGTGTTTCAGGAATTTTAAAATTTCTATCCCTGAGGGGTGTTGAATAGTAGGGGGGTTAAAGTGGGAGGTCGAAAATTTTGAATTTTTTTTAGACTCGTCATGTGATACATCGTTTTAAAGCATTTGGATTACTCTTTCAAATTATGTACCTTTCATTCCACTTCCCCAGTTCGAACCTCGAGGGGGCAATTTTCGAACTTTTTTGAAATTTGCATTGTTTTTACCATTTTAAATCTGATTTTTTTGCGCAGCCTTCCGATAAATATTATTTATAATACATGAAAATTTTAAAGAAAGAGAGAAGGATGTTTTTCAGAAGGGGGAGGGCACGATAGTCGGAACCCTGGGTTTTTTAAAACTTTTGTCGACACTAATCATGTGACATATCATTGTAAAGTTCTGTGACTAATATTTTATGTTATACGCCTCCCAAGTCCCTTCCCCCACTTTGCCCCCAGTAGGAGCATTTTTCTAAATGCAGCCGACACCCTTCATGTAATATATTGTTTTTTAGCCCAGTGACACTTATTCATATTATGCACTTCCTTGCCCCTTCTGGGGGTACGTTTAACGTATTTAAGTAAGATGTCTTCTAATAATAGTTAAACTATGGAACTGAACTTAAATAACGGAAAAAAATCAATAAAAAATATTGATCTCATTCATCATCCTTTTTAGTTCCTGTTTTTGCCACAAGGGGAACTTTTAATTCTTATTTCTTTGCTGTTTTGGTACTAATTCTAAAAGAAATGCAATGTTGCCAAAAAATTCTAATTTTTGTTACTTAAACTCCTTTACTGTTTTATACTTACTTGCTCCTTTTCTACTTTCTACGTCGAGGGAACACCATTTCATGATTTTTCCACTAATAGACATTTCGATACATCTTTGCAGCGGTTATAGATAGAAGCGCGAAATTCAAGATAGCAACATTTGTATATTATGTCGTCAATATCTATTTTGAACGGGTAATGTCAGATTATACGATTAAGACAACGATTTAGGCTATTTGATTTGTTATTAAGTTTTTAGCCGTTACTAGATGCATTTTTGTTTGATGCAAGATTATTTTAAAGTATTCGACCAGCGTAGCGGGCGAAGGCTGCTAGTATTTTATAATTTTCAGTTAAATTACAAGAGCAGGCGATTTTTTTAATTTTTTTTTTGTTACCTGACATTTACCAGAAGGAAAATGCAAAACAAAATTTTTTACTTTTTCTTTATTTTTTGTATTTTTTTATGTAATTTATTTTTTACTTTATTTGTAGAACCATTTTTATTTTTCAAATATGTTTTCAAAAAACGAAAAAAAAGTGTACATTTTTTACATAGAAAATTGATCCGAAATGGAATAAGAAATATGTAAATGATGAAATGTGAGTATAACAATTCACCATTATCTGAGGTTTTAATTGCAATTGAATATTTGTTTTGTCATCATATATAAAAATCAATGTAAGCGTGCTGCACGGAAAAAAATGGCATTCGATTTGTACATTGAAATGACGTCAGGCAGTGTTTGTGTGTTTAATTTACAAAATTAATTTTAAATTTGTCATAGAGTTAACTTTGGATCAAACTTTAATGAAAAAGTGCATGTGCTGCTGTTTCTTTACTTTTGCATTTTACTATGCGCGTAAGATTTATCAAATGCGCAACATATCTATCTGTATTATAACTAACAAACGTGTCCGTGGGTTGCAATGACGTCAATTCGGCAACATTTCACAATGAAATGATTTTTTTGCAATTTTCGTTACTGCAATTTTTTAATGTTAAAAAGTCATCGCACATTTTTAATTTTTATTCCGTCGTATAGGAATATAAATCTTTTTTCAAATGCAATTTGATTAAAAAATGATTAAAAACTCACTTATTACCACTTCGAATTTTACAAACATTTCATTTTAATCTACATAAAAAAAAAAAAAAAAAAAAAAAGCTAAATTCAAAGTTTTATTTGATACCATAATTAATATTTTCCGTTTAATCCTTTAAGCAGCCTAGCCGTGTTTTTCCGTCATGCAATGTTTCAATTCAAAAGCTTATTTAACACAAGATTGACATTAATGTTAACTTTTAAAATTGTATATGATTAAAGATATGTAAAGTTATCAAATACAATTCTTCATAACAATACTTTTCACAGTTATTATTTTATTAGTTAAACATGAATGAAAATATCTACAAGACACTTAAAGTATTAAAAATGCTTTTTCACTGTTAGTAATCAAAAAAAGCATATTACATGTAGAAAATGTATTAGAATTTTTAATTTTAATTTTAAAAATTTGGATTTTATCTTCACTATGCAACCCGGGAAGCCCAGGTTCGATGTACTGGTTTTAATAATGTTATTCTATTAAGGTTATTTTAATAATATTGAAATTGATATCAGTTTCTGATGTGCATTAAAACAGGATTTCTGTAGAAAATGGGGTGAAAAGATTTAACATTCATTTACAAGATCACAGAAAAATGTTCGGTAATATAACAGTCTACGGAGAAAAAATATTCCCAGCGTATTTTAATTGCGTTGCACTATTTCAAACATGAAGAAATTAATATACTGAGATAATCAATACAATGATAAATACTGAATTTTACTACAATATGCTTGCAGTTAAGTATGATTTGCATCACATTTGTTGTTCATTTACAGAGGCGCATAAAAGATTTTGAACCTGTGTCTAGATCTCAGATATTGTATCCAAAGTATGGTCTATTAGAAAAGATTGTTGAAAAGCTTTTTCAATTAACGTATGTATTTTAGAGAAAACTAATGCATCCTGAAGTTCAGCTACATTTGGCATAATAAGAGATGTTTGTAGAATTTAATTAAATCATGTATCGGACTATACAATAAACTGAATTTATGATCACCTGTGCAATAGCGATTCCTGGAAATATGAATTCAATAATTTGAATCGGGTTTTTTGCTTGAATAATTTAAGCGAAATATACGGTCGTATAAATATTTGCACGTAATGTACAGGACTGTTAAAAATAATTCAAGTAAGTTGTCTATTATTAGAAATTGATAAAGGTGAATTTTAATCTTCGTTATACTTTTTTTAACTAAGCAAAAATTTAACATTGTATTTAAAATATTTACAAACACATAGATCATACACAGCTGCAGAAAAGAATGGGCCGGCGAAGTTATGTATTATGGAAATGTTGGATATTTTTTTTATTACCGAGGTTTAACACATGATTTTTCTTCCTTTGATATGGAATTCTGAAATGCACTACAACATGATATCTGTACAATTGAGGTGCATTACAGTTGTTCTACAGTATAAGTGGCTACAATTTCATTTTTGCGATTGTTCATATTATCTAACACATTTCCCTTTTATTTGACTGAGTTCTTTAAGTCCCCTATAAAAAAAAAAAAAAAAAAAAAAAAAAAAAAAAAAAATAATAATAATAATAATAAAAAATACCTACTGCATAGCCTCCTATAAGATATGTGTTATATATATATTCAATTATTGTTAATAAAACGTTTTGTTTTTAAAGCGTTTATCTTTTTTTTAAGCTACGTGAATGACGTCACGGGTAACAGCTAGTAAATTATAAAACTTTGAAAAAAAAAAACCTATTATTTTATTTCAAATATTATTTTTTAAATCATCAGTTCATTTTGTTGTTATTTTTTCTTTTCTAATTGTTGCCACCCAAGTTTAAATGGATATAAAAATTATTTCATTTTTTACGATTTACTTTTGAAAGAGATTGAAAATTTTTGTTGCCACAATTACAAAATTCGTTCAAAATTTAATACAAATTACAAAAAAATTAGTATCTCAAAAATAAATTGAGAAACAGTTTTTAAACAAAATGCATTTAAAAGTACATCCCCCCCCCCTATAGAATTGTGTAAAAATTTAAAATGTGTGATATTTAGAAGCTTAAAAATTTGCAGTAGCGTAAATTTCAAAATTGAAATTTCATTTCTGCTAATTGTCGCACGTAAGTTTAAATAAAATTATTATGTATGTAACATAAATTAATGGATTAAATAGATCGAATGAAAAAACGTGCTTTTTTGTTTTTATTTCATCTTATTAAATCACATTTATCATCTATTTTGACATGCGAATTGAAATATTTCTTTGCATTTATTAAATTGTTATTCATTTAAATTAAGCGCCACCTTATGTGACCAGTTTGGTTTCCCTTAAATTTATTCTAAGTTTTGCAAAAATGTACTTTTGTTCATAATTTTATTTATTTGCGTATCTTCACTAAATTTGCAGATTCTGATATCAACAAATCAATGCGATCAAGGCAACATTTAAGGGAAGAATTTAATATTTTGTTCTCGTTAGCGCGATTGTCGAGGAAATCCTAAAATAGCGCCGAAAATCCGTTTTTTATTTATCGATTTAATTAAAAAAATGTGTTTTAAAGGAGATATTAAACGAAAACCTCTGTGCGGTCTCCGACCACATCTACCTACTTGTTTAAATTTAGAACTAAAGGCATTATAACTATGTGATTTTTTAAAATTTTACAGAAAATGAAGAGTACGTTGATGCAAGATACATTGTTAAAAATATGCAGCTTTTGCTGCACAGTCACTCTATTGATTTTTATAGAAAATGGTTAATTGACTATATTATGGAGAATTCTAATTGGTCAAAATAGAAATATTCTATAAAATCAGTGAATTGATTATGCAGCAAAAGCTACATATTTTTAACAGTGTACATTACTTCTTTAAATCGGAGAATTGCCTTATTTGAGGCATCGAAATGATGGCTGTGACCAATGAGGTAGTTTTACCGGAAATGTGAGGAACACAAAGGGACTTAGTTATTATATAAACGATGTAGAACCTGTCGAAATTCGAAGAAAGAAAATCTTTAAGAAAAAACTGTTTCATTGATTTATAATATATATACAAAATCAGTTACAGTAAAAAATACATTTTATATTGGTCAGTCTAACTATTAAACAAATGTTATTTTAAGCTAAAATTAACAAAATATAAAAAAACACAATTATCTAATTTATTAAACGAAATAAAACCAAAATTCACCATATTTTATAACAGACGATATTTTAAAAATAGTATACGCATTTTGTTTGTTTATTTTTTTTTCAACTTTATGAGAAAATTGAGAGATTCTGTTGGCACAGTTTCAAAATTGGTACTAAAAGTTATAAAAAAATTAATATCTCAAAAATAGATTGAGATACAGCTTTGAAACAAATTGCTGTAATTGCTGCTTTTAATAAAACAAATTATTTAAAAGAGCATTTTTTTCTATACGACGGTGTAAAAATTTAAAATGTACGATATTTGGAATTTTCAATACCGAAAATTTGAAAACCGAAATTGCATAGAAAAGTGCTGTGCATTTTAATTTCTATTTTTTTTCAATTTTAAAAGAAAATGGAGAGATTCTGTTGCCACAATTACAAAATTGGTTCTAAAAACTATAAAAAAAATAATATCTACTTATAATAAAATGCGACTGGATAAAAGTGTAAGAACGCTTCCAGTACAACCCATTCAGCTATAGGAATCGACAATTGTTAATCGAAATGTTAGGCCTAATGGAAAACATATTTTAACATATGACAGCTAAATGATAATTTCTTCTGTTTGAAATAATGTTTGTTGAGTAAATTTCATTTTAAAACATGTATATCATATCCAATTACAGTATATCATGTTCCAATTTAAAAGTAATCTATTATAAACAAAATAAATGATCGACGGTCTCACAAAAATGAAATGAATGACTCTGAGTGATTCATTAAAATAATAATAATAATAAAAATATCTATTTATGATTTTAAAGTACTTGTAAAATCGTATTAAAATATTTAAATACATTTTAAATTACATTTTTCACTTTCGTTTACATTTATTATAGGCAGTAAGTTTACAATATTTAAAAAAATTAATGGTTTTTTTAAGTCAATGATTTTTTTATGGATTATGCTCTGTGAACTGACTTCAACTTTTATTGTGCTGCTATCTATCAGCATCAATGTAAATGAATAATTTTGTCCATTGAATTTATAGTAAAATAATTACAATAATAGTAATAAATAAAAATTGCTACATGTAATAATGTGTAAGAGGTTTCTCTTCAACGTTTTCGCTACATAATTATAAAATACCAAGGTATAAATAGATGGAATAGTTTTGGTATGATTTCTTTAATATAATTTAAATTTCGTTTTATTTTGTTTTATTTTTTAAAATGTCATCATTTATCTACTTAGTTTTTAAAATTTTGTTTTCGATTATAATGAAAATGTATTTTTTTACTCAAGGTTTAATGGATATATGAGATATTACTATAACTGCATTAATGAGATTGAAAATTATTTTTCCACATTCTATTATTAAAGTATAATTTTTCTTTCTTTTCAAAGTTATTATATTAAAAAATTACTATGCTAAAATAAAAAAAAAGTACCTACTCTGTTGTAATTAGTATATGTTATACATGACTGTATATTACTTACATTTTAATGACATTTCATAAGAAATGTAAATTTCGTTTACAATGTAAGCACATTTCAAGTGGATATATGCTAAGCTTTTAAAAATTGGCGTAATAAAATTAAAAATTTACGATGGAAATAATAATAACGATTTTGGTTTTCATTAATAAGGAGTGGATTTTTAAAGTCACATAGCTAGAGTTTTTAAAAATTGATTTTGATCTAAATCAATGCATATTTTCTATAAATAACTACAATCTTTCCAAAAAGTTTTTTAACGTTTTTTTTATGTTGTTGTTTGTTTATATTAACTGCTACTAAATTGTTCCAAATCCATATTTAGAAACAAAGTATAAAGCTTCATTAATCGATAATCTAGGAATCTATTTCATATCCTTCCTATATATATGACTAAAATCGCTGCGGAATCATTGCTTTTTATAAAATAAAATTTAAAGAAAATCAATATTTAATTTTAATATTTAGTGAAATTTTCAAAAAATGTGTTTTACTTTGCTAATTATTTTTATTGTTTTGATAAATACTGCTATATGTTTTGCCCAATTGTTGAACTATTTCACAAACTTAATATCAATTAAAAAAATCAGTTGTATTGCTATTTTTAAAATATACGAACTCTTTAATAATAAAATCTTCATTCTGTTTGTTTATATGACATCAGTGAAACGCAGGTCAAAATTCTATCATTTTTGACGGGAGCATCATTTTTGGCGCAAAAACCTGAAATTTTCAATGCTCATCTTTATATATAAAAATCTTCTGTGCGTGTGTATGTAATTGAACTCCTCCTAAACGACTGGACCGATTTTGATGAAATTTTGTGTGTGCGTTCCAGTAGATTCGAGAGTGGTTTAGATTCACATTTCGACGAAATTGATTCAGTACTTTTTTAGTAATTAGGCAAAAACTAATAGTTAGTGATTTTTCGCTAATTAAAAGTGCTGTATATATAAAAGAAAGTCAGGATTTCGTATTAATCACAGCACAAAAAAATCTACCTAACCAAAAATATTAAAAATTTAGGTAAAAATACTTCTTATAACAGCGAGTGCCGATAAGAAATAATTTTCGAAAATTCCACCCCTAAGATGAGTAGAAAAAAGAACGAACTTTTAAAAAATTCCTTAAAAATAAGCTTTTGTAGTTATTTTTCAACTGATAACATATTTTAGTGCATTTTTTCATTCAGAATCGAATAGTACTAAGCAAATTTGTTTAAATACAGTAGTTCGTGAAATATTTCCCATTTTTCTAATTTGGCGATGTCTTCGGCGCAAAAACCTCAAATTTTCAATGCTAATCTTTATATATAAAAATATTCTGTGCGTGTGTATGTATCTGAACTTCTCCAAACTCCTCTTTCCGATTTTAATGAAATTTTATGTGTGCGTTCCAGTGGATTCGAGAATGGTTTAGATTCACATTTTCTCATTTTCAGGGATGTAAGACCTGCGCCAATTGCGCCAGACTGCGCCGAAACCGCGTTACTGCGCCAAACTGCTACAAAACAGCTATTTTTTTCAATTTTTCGCCAAACCTGCGCCAAAAGGCACTTACAAGGAAGGTCTCCATACGGGCATACTCAGAAAAATCTGAAAAAATTACAGAATGTTCTTCTCATATAGTTATATATGTTTATAAAAAAATTTTGGCGGAACCTCCTTATAACGTCCGTAAAAAAATAATAAAAATTTCGTTTATTTGGCGGTTTATCTCCGGTTGGCGAAAAAAAGAAATTTTGAAAAACACGCTTTTACGCTTCGAATACTTTTTAAAGAAAAAACTTTCTATGTTCAATTTATTTAAATAAGTTTAGTTTAAGTAATTTTAGTTTTGCATTTTTACTTTACTTGAAGTGTAATTTTGTCATATACGTTTATATGTACTTATAAAAAAATGAAATTAATATATTTTATCATTTAAAACACAATTTAAATTGATTAAAATTGTTCCAAATTGAAAAATACACTGTTAAAATCTGCTGCATTTTGTTGCAACGCACTCCCTTGCTTGTATAGAAAACGGTTACTTGGCCATGAAATGGAGCTTTCTCATTGGTTGAAATAGAGATATTATATACAAGCGGTGGAGTGCGTTGCAACAAAATGCAGCAGATTTTTCACAGTGTATGACACGGTCAATTCGCCGTGCTATGGAGCATTCTCATTGGTCAGAAGAGAGATATTCTATAAAAGTAGTGTAGTGACGTTTCAGTAAATGCTGCAGATTTTTAACAGTGAAGTCAATTAAAATCAATTTTCAGATTCGTTAAAATCGTCTGCTTTTGGCGAGGAAATGCACTGCTTGCCAAATCCCGCGTCGCTTTCAGCTTTTCTCGCCAATTATTCCAAACTATTTTATTTTTTTACATATCTAATAATGTAATTCCGCCGCTAATTTTCACTGATCCTTTATTACCTACATGAGTAGTTTAATTCGTATTTTTTTCAAAAAATTCTGAGTATGCCCCCAATGGAGACCTTCCTTGTTAGTGCCAAAACGAAATTTAGCACGATTTCGTCGATTCAGGAAACAACAACAAATAACTTTTTTTATGCTGTTAATTTCGTCAAAAAATAAAGAAACATTGCAAAAGATCTCGAAAAACGCGCAAATTTCTCCGAAAAATTGCGAAAAACATGCGCATTCGGTCACGAAAAGCACGCGATGTTTTGTGGAGTTTTATCGTTGCTCCGCAAACGACCGGAAGTTGTTTTTCCCTCGAGTCATCGTACGATCATTTTCATTGCAGCCGATCGCAGAGTTCGCAGTGGGACGTCATGTGATTTATAGTGAGCGCATTGGGGAGACGAATGAGAGCTGCTTCAATATGTTTATTCCCAATTAATGAGAGTTCGCTTCTTATGTCAGGGGTAATTCTCGTCTTTATATATAAAAATCTTCTGTGCGTGTGTATGTAACTGAACTCCTCCTAAACGACTGGACCGATTTTAATGAAATTTTTTGTGTGTGTTGCGGTGGATTCGAGAATGGTTTAGATTCGCATTTCATCTAAATTGTTCAGTACTCCGCCCTGGCGACCAGTTTGGTCTCCAGGTCATAGGATTTGGTCATTGACTTTTTTGTAAAAGGCCTTTAATGATGTCTACCTTTACATTAAATCAAAATATCGTTCATTTAATGAAAAAAAAAAGGTTATGGAATTCTTCCCCATTTGTAAAGCGCAAAAAAAACCATCGCCAAATTACAATTTGACAAAATTGATAGATGGGATAATCAAGTTAATTATAATATGCAGCCATACATTTATAAATACTTAGGTATTTAGGTTCCGTCGACCAATTTCGCCAAATTGTACAAATCGCCATACTAATAGCCAAATTTTACATATTGACATAATTTTTATTTTAAATCAGAAAAAAAAAACAATTAATTAGTAGAATATTAATAAAAAATACAAATAAAAAGTACAAAATAAATCATTTAATGACATTCTATTATTGACATTTAATCTTATAGTTTGGCGATCATTTTACGGTTGACGGGGAAAAAAACAGGTTATGGAATTCTTCCCCATTTGTAAAGCGCAGAAAAAAACATCGCCAAATTATAAAATTAAATGCCAATAATGGATGATCGTAAATGTCGCATCCAATGACATTAAATATTATACACCTGTTTAAAACATCATTAAGTGATTTTTATTTCGGCTTTTTATTTGTATTTTTATCAATTTTTTTTCTATTTATTTGTTTTTTCATTATTTAAAATGAAATTTATGTTAATATGAATAATTTGGCTATCAGATTGGTGATTTGTACAATTTGGCAAAATTGATAGATGGGATAATCAAGTTAATTATAATATGCAACCATACATTTATAAATACTTAGGTACTTAGGTTCCGTCGACCAATTTCGCCAAATTGTTCAAATCGCCATACTAATTGAATCCGACATTCACGATCATCCATTATTGACATTTAATCAGTTAATTTTTAATTAATTAGTTTGGCGATCATTTTATGGTTGACGGGGAAAAAAACAGGTTATTGAATTCTTCCTCATTTGTAAAGCGCAAAAAAAACATCGCCAAATTATAAGATTAAATGCCAATAATGGATGATCGTAAATCTTTATATATAAAAATCTTCTGTGCGTGTGTATGTAACTGAACTCCTCCTAAACGACTGTAGATATTTTTCAACTGATAACATATTTTAGTGTATTTTTTTCATTCTGAATCAAATGGTACTAAGCAAATTCGTTTAAATCCAGTAGTTCGTGAGATAATTCACATTTTCCTAATTTGGTGATGTCTTCGGCGCAAAAACCTGAAATTTTCAATGCTTATGAAATTTAGTGAGTGCGTTCCCGTGGATTCGAGAATGGTTTAGATTCACATTTCGTCGAAATTGATTCAGTACTTTTTTAGTAATTAGGCAAAAACTAATAGTTACTGATTTTTTGCGAATTATAAGTGTTGAAAAAGTTCGGACGGAATGTACGAGCGGTCTAAGGCGCCAGATTTAAGCTCAGCTTCTTGAAGAAAGAGATCGCGTGTTTGAACCCCACCCCTGACAAACGTGTATGCTTTACAATAATATTTCCTGTATTATAATTTTGATTAACCGACTTCAGAAAATCGTTGACTTTTAACTAAAAAGAGAAAAATAAACTTTTCTATCAAAAATTGAACCGATTTCAAAAAATACTGAAGAGTGAAAAATAATTTCCTTACACAATTGTAATAAGAAATTAAATTAAGAGCGTAGTATATATCGTGCATATTACCATATTTACGTACATTTATTTGATTTTCTGGAGTCGGTGCCAAGAAGGAATCCGT
Organism: Maratus speculifer; assembly: GCA_964019185.1. Classification (NCBI taxonomy): domain Eukaryota; kingdom Metazoa; phylum Arthropoda; class Arachnida; order Araneae; family Salticidae; genus Maratus; species Maratus speculifer. The sequence continues at coordinate 8,180,355 of OZ025295.1, read as the reverse complement.
CTGTCGGTGACAGGACAACGTCTGTCGGGTCCGCTAGTTGAAGAATAAGATCTATATATAAACTCATACAACATTGGACAATATGAATCTATACCATTTAGATACAGGTTTGGAGATGTTGTATACAATTTTAAACCTGTTTTTGTGGTGCCTCGTAATATTTTTTTTCACGACTGGGGCGGATAACGGCATCGAAAACCTCCCGATCCCTTAGAAAACATTTCTTTTGTAATCAGAAGATTATACAGAAAAATAATATGTAACTTGTTGTTTTGTGGCTTCCATCAATATATTAAAAAAACAAAAATTACGATTTATATTTTATTCACCGTGTATTACTTTGTACAAGTTTCTTCTAAAAAAGTATATTGATCATACGATTTTTTGCTTTTTTGTAAGAAACCAGTATGTTTTGTAAATAAATTCATCTAGAACATTCCCGTGAAATTAGAATCTTCTTATCATTACATCGAAAGTTTTTTGCACTTCTCTTTTTGAATGGAAATGATTAAATAAATAAATAATTTAATTTTCATGCAATCCACTGAAATAAATTCATATATATATCGCAACAGCAACCTCTCACAAACGTTACAATTTGGTACATATATCAATAAATATAAAAACTTTGTTAAATCACCATAAATAGAAAAATTAAACAGGACGCGTTTCGAGGTGCAAAATTACCGCTCGTCATCAGCTGATCCAAACACGTATCACAACGGACAGAGTGGAATTTTTTTTTTCCACTCTGTCCGTTGTGACACGTGTTTGGATCAGCTGATGACGAGCGGTAATTTTGCAGCTCGAGATGCGTCCTGTTTAATTTTTCTTTTTATGGTGATTTAACAAAGTTTTTATATTTATTGATATATATTTATCGCCAGTATTTTCGGTGTTTCTCAATTTGGTACATACACGAAAGATAAATAAACTTCGTTATATAGAATATAAATTTCGTAATATGGAGATTCATTTGCAGGTTAATGGTGTTCAAAGTCAAAGTTTAACAGAAAATTTTGTGAAGTAGAAAACTTATTTAGTTCGTTGATGGCCATTTAGCTTGACATTGGATTTTCCATTTAAATCACGTCATTCACAGCTTTCTGACAGTGTAAAATATGATATAAAACAGAAACAATTGGTATTGTTTTAAGAAATTACTAAGAAAATATCGGCTTGTCAAAGTTAAGTAAATTTTAAATAAGTTTTTAGTAATTTAATTTAATTTAAACAATAAAGCTTTTTTTAGTTTTATATCATATTTTAAACTGTTAGTCACGGGTGACGGATTAAGCCTAAACGGAAATTTTAGTGTCAGTCACCGGTGACTGACGTGGTACTCAACGTGTTAAATACGTACTTCGTTAAGAGGACGTTCCACTGTATACATATCAAAACTGCATACATTTCAAGCGTACAAAGGTAATGCTGGAATCTCTCGTAAATTGGCACAGCTGCGCCATCTGGTGAAAGGGATGATAATCCAAATACCCGGGTTTTTCTATGACGTCATATATACGCAGATATGTATCATTTGCGATATCTCTTGCGCATATTTTCTGAATTTTCACTCAAACATGACAGATGAATCTTGTCAACCAGATTTATTGCAAAATATTTTTGCTACAGTTTGTTTTGATAAAATTATGTACATTAAAAAAAAGTAGTCACAATATCATTTTAATTTCATGAAAAAAAGCATAAACGCTAGGAAAACATATTTTCTTTTGCTCTAAAATTAAAAAGACAATTCGACCTTTTTCTAAATACATATATTTTTACCAAAAAAAGCTATAACAAAATATTTTGTGACAATAAACCTGGTAAACAAGATATATCTTTTATGAGAGAGTAATTTGAAATTTATGACTGAAATTTTCATAGGAATTCTCTGTATGACTCTGTCCATTAAAAAGAGAAAAAATTCTAATCTACAATTTCAGGAAAAATATCGCCTAGAATCGCAAAATATTTAAACAAATAAATGATCAATATTTTTTTGCTTAATAATACAACACTTAATGAATGCATTAAAAAAAATATTCCGAATATATAATGAAATTAATTTTAAATTAAAAGAATGATGCGTTTGTAAGTTAAAAAAACATAAGTGCAATACGACCAAGAGAATATTGGATCCTTTTCGTCTGCTCTCGATAAACGGAAAAAAGGACCTAAAGTTGAATTTTTTATTTATTATTAAATTATATACATATTCTAAACATTGTACTCACATCCGAAATACAATCCTGTACATCACTTTGTATAATTTATCTAATCAAGAATTTATTAAAAAAGGAGACTACTACAAATTACATATTAACTACTTACTAATTCTTATTTGTCATCTTTCATCATATTCAAAACATAATTAAAATCGATCAAATTTAAATTAGCGACATTTGTATTACATGATTAAATAATATTTCATTTTAGTGTATTTTATGTAAATATCCAAATGTATTTTACTTATTTATTCTAAAATTACTTACAATATTTCAAATCTAAACTTTATTCTATGCAAATTTTTAAAGTAATATTTTATAGCAAGAAAACAGTTCCGTTGCCATTCACAGAAAAGTAATTGCAGTTTAACTTAATAATCTTCTTGAAGTTCATCCCTTCCGCTAGGTGGTGTATGACCTTGAATAATATGACCCACTTTTAATCTTGCGGACACCTCTTCCATTTATCTTATAACACTTACTTATACAGCTTTGATATTTAGTTCGAAAAATGTTTCATGACAACTTTTTATCCATTCGTTTATAAAGTATAACTTTTCGGTAAAATTCATATCTTTATTCTTCCCAACCATTTATTTTTTTTCGATCTTATCATATGGCTTAGAACGATGTTGGATTTCATTTCATCATTTTTAAGCACAGGCTTTCTTGTCATGACCCAGCATAATTTATTTTGATCTGGTATGAGAATTTATCAGGAAATTTCCTGGAAGCATTTCATCATCTCGAGAACGACGAATAGAATTCCTAATAAGGCGTCAAACGCAGAAATCGAGATATTTTAATAGATTAAAACAAAATATAGTAATGTAATAACAGAAAAATGGATTTAAATTCATCATATCTTTAAAGCATAGTTTCGAATTTCTTTAGGAGATTGTTGTGTTTAAATACGGTACAAAATCTAAAGACACATTTTCATGATTTTTTTAAACTTAAATAATAATTTACAAAAACTAAACTGGTGTATGTACAATCCTTGAATAATCAGGGACTAACGTATCCCACCCTGTATACTTGAACCTGGCCCTAAAGATGCTATAGGGGCGACTGGGGCACATGTGAGTTCTCATAAATATAGATTTATCACATTAGTGGGTTAATTTATGTTAAGAAAAACTACTAAATATAGAAAATAGAAGTTTTTTTAAAATCAACATTATAATTTTTCATATATTTTTAATAGTTTAGTAAATTCAAAACATTGTTCACATGTGTCTCACCAGTTGAGTAGATTGTTCTTTACTATAATTATTTTAGTGGAACAAAGTTCTGATGTAACATTTTCAAATTAAAGCACAGCTGAAAATTAAATGTAATTATGATAAATACATATTCCAAATTTCTCAAAATTGGAAGATGTAGCGTAGAAACTAAAAACAAAGCTACAGTTTTAATCGATGATAAACTTAGTTTACATTATAAGTTTCATACTTAAAAAAAACTTACAAAGAAATTTCAATAAATAAATAAAACTCAGATGAACTGTTTAACTTATAAATCAGAATATATAATTTATAGATATGATATGCATTTGTATAGTAGTTTATAAATAAACTATAATATCTTTCTCACAGCCGACCCAAAATTTAATACCGTACCTCCCCCCCCCCCCCCACAAAAAAATATGTTAACGTTTATTTTGCTACGGTTAAAATACATTCATAAATTCCTTTTAAGATTTTTTCAAGAAATAAATAACCTTAGATACAACCTTTGTTATTTTAATAGACTTTATCAGGAGTTAGGTAATGTTGAAATTTTTTAAGGAAAGTAAATTATTCATGTAAAAAAATCTTATATGTAAAAAACAATCCAACATATAGCATTTACATTTACACATAAATATAAACAAATCAGATAAAAAGAATTGAAGGTAATACGAAAGCATGAAATTACATACTTTACATTTCATAGGAGAATAACTTCTATATTTTTCTCAACGCGAGCGCTGGCATTCAGCTGGATCCACCATTAGTTTTCATCTTAAACCTCATGAAGCAAAGTCAACCATGTTTAAGATTTTAAGTTTCGATGCTAGATTCACGTCTAACTCGGGATCGAAGTATTTCGTGAACAGGGCCATAAATTGTACCGCGAACTAAAGTTAAACTAGAATTACAAGTTAAATTTTGAAATGAATAAAAGGTTACAAACTTTGAAACGGCTAAAATAATTTAGGATAAAATAAGGCATACTTAATATTCGGTGTGCAAAATATAAAAATTACTCATAATACGAATTTAGAATTATCTTGATTACACGAATTATATTTTATGTTACATATTAAATGAATTCGAAATAGTTTTTAGATTCTACTAAAGGTTACACTACTGTTCTTTAAATTAAGGGGAGGGGGAGGGCAGCAGAAAAATTAACAACAGTACAAAAAATATAATTTAAATTTATGAATAAGTATAAAGTGGGATTATATCTCTATTATAAAGCCTCTTTAGGAAATCTTCCTGATTTCGCTTTAAAAATATCTAACACTATTACTGAAAATTACAAGTAAAATTGTGAAAAAACAGCTGTCTGCGAGACGGCTGAAAGAAATCACGATTTAATTAAAACCTGGAATTATAAAATCAAGCATTCTTAAATCTGATGTACAAATTTCAAAAGGTAATTTGGAAAACGAAATTAAAATTAACTTATTAAATGAATAACATTTTACGTTACATGTAAAGGAATATTGTTACATGTTGTTGAGATTAAACTTTTTTTAACTTCTTTTAAATATTCATGAAACTGCTAAAACGTGGATGAAACGGGGCGGGTGAGAGAGGTGGTCAGAGTATCCTATAAAAATAAATAAATATATTAGTTTATTATTTAAATATGCTGCTACAGCAATGCAATGACAGCATGTTCTTTACGAATGGGATTACTGAAATAAAAGGTGTAGCTCTGAATAATATGTAAGCATTCTATCCCTTTCGTAACGTCTACTTTAAAATTCACGCATTCATAATTTTTGTAACACACTAATTAGAGTAATTTCAGGTGTTATCTACATTTACACATTTTTCTGAGTTTATGAACTGATAACAACTTACAAACTTAATGCCATAAACTAAACACACATTAAAATAACTATTTTTTGTAAGAAAAGTGTATTTTGTTTATGACAAGTGGGTGATTTTACAAATTTACACACTTACCTATATATATATCCTTATGTATAAATTACAATAGCATACCAATTTGTGTAAATTCAGGCATTTTTCAGCATTTACACGTTTATTTGTGATTTTCAAGTGTTAACAAATTACATACTTAGTTTTGCAAGCTAAAATACACATAAAAACAGGCAAAATTTTGCAAAAACTGGGTAATTTTCATGTCAAGAGTGTAGTTTTAGGAATTTACACACACACATATATATGTGAATTCGTCTGATTTACACTTTTATTTTTTAGAGTGCATAAAGAATGACAGAGCTTAATATGTACATATGTAAATATATATATACAGTTTGTTGCTGTAGCCATTTAATTTATCACTGAAATGACATATATGAAATTACGTATGAAAAAATTCATATTGAGTAAAATTATTTTCATACATTTAAGCATATTCAAATATAAAAGTCAAATGTTTCCATAGTAACAAAATCGAATCTACAATGCTCAACTGGAATTTGAGCTTGAAACAATTTTATTTAATTTAAATTATGAATTTCCTTTTGAATCGCAAATTTTGATGGTTAAATATGAATATGGATACATAGAAATATCGATATAACAAAATTATACAGAAAACAAACTAAAACTGACAAAATTAAAGTTTTTTAAATTAAATTTATCTAAACAAGTTCAACAGGATTTTTTTTTTCCTAAAGCGTATTTGTCATCTAAAAGTATTTTTTAAAAATGTATTCTCTCTTTCTTTCTTTCTTTCTTTCTGACAAAAATATGTAACTGAAAAAAAAAAAAAAAAAACATGTAACTAAACCCAGTTTTTGTTAAAGTTTGAGGAAGTTCAAAGATTTCTGTAACTTGATAAAAACTAGTTGTGATGATTTACATCTTTTTTTGTTCAACGTACAGATAAAAATTTTAGCAACTTTGCAGAGTACCTGTAGCTGTACATGGAAAAAACTGTTTTGTTGAAACTATCAAATTTTGGTTAATATAGCTCCAACGAAACATTTTGGTTGAAATGACCAAATTTTAGCCAAATATTTTTTGAATTAACAAAATCATTTGGTTAGTCTAAGCACAATTTAGTCATTCCAACCAAAATATTTGGTTGGGACTATATCAGCCAAATTTTGGAAGTTTCAACAAGACAAATTTTTCCGTGTACAAAAACTAGTTTTATACAACAAATATTCTTTTTCCTAAAAATATAAATTAATGTTTTCGCCTGTTTTTATTCTCTGATTTCCAAAGGTTTTGTATTTTTTTTCTTTGCGTGATTTACGTTTTCTAACTTTTTTTTCCTAGTTTATATATTTTCATGCATCATTCATTATGCATGCACATATCCTTTAAAAAGTCTCTCGAAATGTGATTCGCTTTTTCGATACCTCATCATCCAAAGTTTGTTAAATATTTCGCTTTGTATTTCAATTTTGATTAATGAACGTGTCATTCTTTTTTCAATAAAACAAATGGTTATTTTTTACATTTTATTTTGTTATAAAATAAATATAGCGCAACGAAGATAAAAGAAATGATATTTTCTGTTTTCTGTGCTTATTTTTTCTTTTCCCCCCCACTTGATTACTATCTGCGATATCACTTTTTTTTAGCGTGTTGAATGAATATATTGCAAAATTTTGCCTCGAAGTTTTTCTTTTTATTTTAAAATTATTAATGATGCAATGCAGAAGTATCAGACTTAAAAAAAATTGTTTCTTTTTATTTTAATATACTGATATATATATGTATATCAGTAAAGTCGCTAAACATTTTTTAGGAAACTGGTATACTTATAACTTTATTTCTAGCAGAACAATAAAACAAATCATGTAGCAGTCTCATGTTTACAAACTTATATAAAAAAAATGTAGGGTTACTCATTGATTTTAGGAAAAGGGGATGCCAAAAAATTTATATGTAACTGAAATAAAATTATGTAATTAAACTCAGTTATTGATAAAGTGTGAGTAAGTGCACAGATTTCTCTAGCTCAGGGCTGCCCAACGCGGCACCCTTTGACGATATTTTTGCCGCCCTTTTAAAGGTTTCCTGTTATTATGCTTTTTACAAGTAAAATTCCATTATAAAAAAATACTTCTTAGAAATCGTTCTTTTTCCATTAGAGATATTTTGAAAATCTGTGAAAACATATTAAAAACCAAAAACATACTTTGAAAATTTAATTATGCGTATTTTCACGATTTCTAGCTATTGTTTATAAAGTGTATTTAAGATGGTTATATTTGGTAATACTTGAAAATAGTTATTTTTATTATTTAAGAAGTAACAGGAAAAACCCTTTTTGACTTTTTCGCACCCGCCCCTTTGAAAATACATGTGCATGTGATTTCATCTTTTTACTTACCCATTATAAGTAGTATAGGGAAAGTCTTGCAATCGTTTTGAAAATCGAAAATTTTTTTTGACGGATTTACACGTTTTAGATAGTGGAGATTCCGAAAAACATATTTTTAGAAAAAAAAAATTTGCCGTTCGTCTGTCTGTCTGTCTGTCTGTAAACGCTCTATCTCCCGAACAAATTGAGATAGAGACTTGAAATTTTGTATGTAGTTAGTATGTAAGAATGGAAAGAACCCTATCTAATATCAGCAACCTCGATTATCCGGAACTATTTTTTTCGGACTCTCGAAAAATTCGCTCTGATGAAAGGTATATAAAAGTTTTCGAATTTTTTTGTTCTAAGGAATGGACGTAAAAGGCAATAAAATAACACACATTTTGCATATAGAACGAAGTCGATCGGATTATTAGTTGCCGAGATATTTGTAATCTTGTTTTCCACATTCTCCGATTTCTCATGACCCTGTATTTCATTCAAATTTCAATTCAGAAGTATATTTTAATTGGAAATGAGACGCTTAATCCGGCGCAGTTAATTGTTAGTTAATAGAATTATTATTTTTGGAGTTATAAGGATGTTTCTTTTACGCAGTTCGGTACTACTTGAGTAGTTTGGCGTTTTATATAATTTGTCAAAATTGGTACATCAGCAATTGTTTAATATAGCATTACTATGTATATTAGCAATATTTAAATTTTGTTTATGAATTGCAATGCATTGTATAAATAGTTCCACATGTTTTATTTTCATATACATATCCATGATGGGTAAGTATTACGGTGGCCCCCAACGACTAGTTTTTATATCTTGCTGTTGTCACATGGCCTAATTGTTTTTATACGAGAAATAAAGGAGATTAATTTTTTCTTCTTGGTTTTCTTCTTGGTACTGAAAGGTTGGACGGCCGTGCTCTAGCTTAATAAAAACTAGTTCTGTAGATTTACATCTTTTTTTGCTCAATGCACAGATAAAAATTTTAGCAACCATGGAGAGTAGCTGTAGCTGTACAAAAATTAGTTTTATACAACAAATAGTCTTCTTTAAAAATATGCATTATTATTTTCGCTGTTTTTACTTTCTGATTTCATAAGCTTTTTCATGTTTTTGCGTGATTTAAGTTTTCAAATTTTATTTTTTTATTATTTATATATTTTTATGCATCATTCATTATGCATGTCCACATCCTTTAAAAAGTCTCTCGAAATGTGATCCGCTTTTCCATTCTTCATCCAAAATTTCTTAAAATATTTCGCTTTGTATTTCAACTTTAGTTAATGGACGTGTCATTGTTTTTTCAATAAAACAAATGCTTATTTTTTGCATTTTATTTTGTCAGAAATTAAATATAGTGAAACAAGAAAAAAAAAATTACATTTTCCATTTTCTATGTCTATCTTATTTATTTTATTTCATTTTTAATCTTTTTTGCACTTTATTACTGGCTGCTTCGTCGTTTTTTTATGAGAGTGTTAAATAAATATGTTACAAAATTTTGCCTCGAAGTTTTCATTTTTATTTTAGAATTATTAATGATGTAGAAATCTTAGATAAAATATATATACATATATATATATATATATATCTTTTTATTTTAGTATACCTGAATTACTTATACTATGTAAGAAAAATCTGAGACGTCGCTAAACATTTTCTAGGAAACTGGCATACTTAGAACTTTATTTCTAGCAGAACAGTAAAAAAATCATGCAGCAAACTCATGTTTACATTTAAAGTAAATGGGTAGGTGTACGCGACCAATACTGGTCATCACACCGTGCTCTGATCGGGGCCGCCACGGCGCTCAAGAGCCCCACTTTGGCCGTCTATCAGCTGATCGGGGCCGCCACGACGCTCAAGAGCCCCACTTTGGCCGTCTATCAGATGTGCACATTTGCTGAAACTCTCGGACTGTGAGAGGCAAACTCCAAACCATCAGATCACTTCAACAAGGGGTCGCTAATTCCCCTAGAAAAGCTAACGACGTTAGTTCTCACCGAGTTGAAATAGATCAACTTCAGCTTGAAAGTTCCTTACCTACACCCGGTCAACTTAGAACTTCCGCGGGGGATCTGAAATCTGGCCCTGCGTTTGTTCTTCTATTGCCCCACACTTGGCACATACATCGCCACTGCCGCTCGTTCGCCTAGGTTTGAGATGGAAATTCCGGGTGCGTTATCAAGTCTCAACATGAACACGAGGGCCCGCCAAGCCTCGTCGACCCCACCCTCAACATGGGCTTTGTTCCCTGACAATAAAGACAACTCACACATTATTTCAAAACTCCCTTTATTAAAACAACATTACAGAGAACTGTTGATCGGGGTGGAACCGCGGGAGCAGTTTACATCTAGATTAATATGGTGTCTCCACACCGGTATGCGCATGTTAGACTAAATAGGAATGAATATGAATAAATGAATATAGTGTTAAACCCAATTATTGTTAAAATTTGAGTAAGTGCTAAGATGTCTCTAGTATAATAAAATCTAGTTGTGTAGATTTACATCTTTTTTTGCTCAATGTATAGATAAAAATTTTAGCAACCACGGAGAGTAGCTGTACCTGTAGAAAAACTAATTTTATACAATAAATAGTATTCCTTAATAGTATGAATTATTATTTTCGCTGCTTTTACTCTCTGATTTCATAAGCTTTTTTATATTTTTGCGTGATTTACGTTTTCAAATTTTAGTTTTTCTCTTTTTATATATATTTTCATGCATCATTCATTATACATGCATATAACCTTTAAAAAGTATCTCGAAATGAGATCCGATTTTTTCCTTACTTCATCCAAAGTTTCTTAAATATTTCGCTTTGTATTTCAACTTTGATTAATGAAAGCGTCATTGTTTTTTCAATAAAACAAATGGTTACTTGTTACATTTTATTTTGTTAGAAAATAAATATAATGGAACGAAGATAAAAGAAATGATACTTTCTGTTTTCTGTGCCTATCTTTTTTTTCACTTGATTACTGCTTGCTATATTGTTTTTATGAAAGCGTTGAATAGGTATGTTTCAAAATTTTGCTTCGAAATTTTCGTTTTTATTTTAGAAGAATTATTAATGATGCAATGCAGGAACATCACACTTAAAAAAATTAATTTTTATTTTATTTTGCTAGTATTAAATACATTGTAAAAACTTATATATGTATTTGACGTTACTTAGTATTTTTTGGGAAACTATGATGCCTGGAACTTTATTGCGTATAACTTCAACAATAACAAAAACAAAAGATTCATGTAAAAGATTCTTTCTTTCTTTTTATCCGATGACCGGGCCCCTACCTGCCGAGTTACCTCAGCTTAACGGGTTAGATACCTGGTATCAGGACGGACGTTCGCGCATTTGCAGCGCAGCGGCAATAAACCTGATTCTTTCGCTTCGCACGTCATCATGTCTGCAGTACTTAAGGGTGTATTCGAAAAAACGCTTTTCCACCTTCAACAGCTTGAAATTTTCCGATACAATTTCAGACACATTTTTAAAGTTAGAAACATGAAACTTGCTGAGGGCATTTTTGAAGAGATGTACAAGGTGCCGTGTAATGTATTTTTACGCTCAATTTGATTTATAAACAATTATCTTCTCAGTATGACCCTTTTTTTCGTTCACACATCTCCCGCTAGGGGAAAATCTGTTCAAAATGCCGTTTTTGATTGCTTTTTTTGCAGTATTTTCTGCATTTATCAAAGAATTGACATTTATGGCACCTTGTGTACTTTCTAAATAAGATAATTTGCCAGTTTGATGCATATGAGAGTAAAAATGAAGTAAAAAATAAATCGGAAAATAAGCAGTTTGAATCGAAATACACCCTTAATTCTCGTTTGAGCATACTTTGTTTTGTCAGTTGCATAACGTTACATCATGTTGTTTGTACTGCAAATGGGTACTCAAGTTGCTCTCGTAATTTAGAGCCGTGATCAGATGACGAGACCTTCAGCTGGCAAGGCAGCTCCAGAGGTATAATTCTCAGGTAATTCGGAGGAATTTGCACCCACGACGGATTTTACATGCACGAGGCGCCAATATCGTACATACATGTAAAAGATTAATATTTATACTGAGAAAAAAGTCTGTAAGGTTAGTATGAGTTTTCTAGGAAAGTGGAATGTCTAAAGCATTTTATGTAACTGCAGCAAAAAAAGGTAAAACATAAATAAATAAACAAATAAATAAATAGAATAAGTAAAAAAAGAAAAATAAAAGTAATAATGTAATTAGCCTGGGCTATCATTAAAAGTTTAGTGAGTCTATATATTTCTGCTGTTTTACAAAAACGAGTTTTGTAGATTTACAGCCTTTTTGTACAGTGTACAGATAAAACTCTTAGTAAGCATACAGAATAGATGTAGCTGTAAAAAACTAGTTTTGTAGATTTATTTATTTATTTTTATTTTTTATTTATTTTTTATTTATTTTATTTATTTATTTATTTATTTAATTTTTTTTTTGAAAGCGATATTAAAAATTTCTTTTGCGAGAACACGTAATAAGAACCAAAAGTTGTCCTCACATATAATATATAAATTGAAAATAACGGCATTTAAATAAAAAAAATGCATTGTTAAAACAAAATCTGTTAAGTTACTAAACTTTTACTTGTACTTTTTTGTAACGGTAACAACAAAAATTTATGTAACAGAATCGGTAGCATGAATTTTTGCTGTTAACTTTACATAAAAATTTCAACGAATCCCAGTTCCCTAGAAAAATTTTAAGTAACTTAACATTTTTTTTTAGTGTACAGTTTAGTTATAATATTCACGCGATTCTGACTTTAAAAAGTTCAATAAAGTTTCTCAATAAACGGTTTTAAAGTACTTAAAGTTGAATAAGTTTTGTGAAAAAAAATGACTAAATAATATCCATGTTCCACAAAAAGAACACGCTGTTTGATCATAAATATAGTACTGAAATTTCTAAATGTTTTGATCTGGTATTTAATTTTAACTCTGAAGCCCGTAGCGTGGCTGAATTTTCGACGAAGTTCATAAATAATGAGAAGTTGAAACCCAGTACTTCTTTGTTTTTAATAAATGTTTAAATCCGCACGATTCGGCGAGCAGCACTTTTCCCTGCCAAAAGCAAATGATTTTAATGCAACAAAACTTTTGGAATTTTAGAATGCGTGAAAATAGTATTTGATGAAATTAAACATAAACAATGAGAGAGTTTAATATATTATATACATATATAATATATATTGTATTTCATAAATATATTATTTGTTGCCGCAGTTATTTAATTTACCTCTGAATAAAACTTTTTCATGTATACAAAATTCTTATTCAGAAAAATTATTTTCATTCATTTAAGCGTATTCAAAATTAAAGACAGATCTTTCCTTAACAACAAAATTAAATTGACAATGCTCAACTGAACTTTGAACTTGGAATAATTTTAATTAGCTTAAATTTGAATTTCTTTTTAAATCTCAAATTTTGATGATTAAATTTGAATATTAATACATATAAATGTCGGTGTAACGAAATTATACTAACAAACTAAAATTGACAAAACCAAAGATATTTATCTAAACAAGTTTTGAAACTTTTTTCATTTAAAATATATTTGACATAAAAAAGTACTTTTTGAAATTACTTTTCATCGGCTACCGATAATAAATTGCAAAAAAAACAAAATTTTCATTTTTTTTTTTTTTTTTTTTTTTTTTTTTTTTTTTTTTTTTTTACGGACAGGGTACGGAGGTTCCGCCGAAAATTTTTTCATGAAAGTATATATCCTCATGAGAAGAGTATTCTGTAATTTTTTCAGATTTTTCGCAGTATGCCCGAATGGAGACCTTTCTCGTAAGTGAACCACTAGTGGTATTCATTTTTGGCTTATGCACCACTTCGCTTCCGACAGACATGGATGATTAGATTTCCCTATTACTACTCTTCCATAAAATAAAGGAATTTTTCTTGTGTTCGATGACTTAGGGCTTTTTGCGGTCGGCTCTTAGACTATTATTCCCGATTTTAATGTTTTTCTTCTGTACATTTTATTATGTATAATTGAATGTAAATGAAGTAAAAAAAAAATATTTTTAATAAGATATGAAACATAAAACGGAGGAGGCGAGTACATACAGTATAGTTGTTGAAAGTTAGAGCTCCGATACATTTTTTGTAAGAATTTAAGCTCTGGCCCACATTTGATAATTTGTAGGAAAATTTTCAATTTAGCTATCGTTGAATACATTTTGAACCAAGAAGAGGAAAAACTTTTGAACCAAGAACATTATCGAACTGTAAAAGAGTAATCGAGAAGTCCTCCACGTTTACAAGTAGCCTTAGCCTATCGATATAAAAGGCCCATCTTATTTATCTGTACAGAATGGACATCGAAGGATTTCTGAAGATTGAGAAATTTGTTCATTTTAGCCTATTATATGTAAGAAACAGTGTTGGGTATGAACGCGCTCACTGAACGAAAACTCACTAGTTTTGCTCACTATTTGTGAACTTTGAACTGAACTTCGCTCACTATTTTATAAACGAGCGTGAACTGAACGGAAACTCAAAAAATAGACGAGTTTGAACGAAATTTACGTTTAAATTTACGTTAAATTTTTTCATAATTTATTTAAAATTTTTCCCGACCTTAGTACATTTTTTCCCGCTTTCAAATGCCATTTAGAGGCCTACATGAGCCTCAGGACGGGTTAAGTCTGGATATCACTTCTCTGGGTAGTATCCTAGTCTTACTTCTTCTGCAGATTCGGGTCGTGCCGAACCGGACCTGGGCTGTATACAATTTCGCCGAAAATAGATATATACAGTAAACTCTCTGTACAAGGTGGACTGTGTAAGGCGGAAATATGTCAAAATCGGAATGATTTTTAAGTTCCTGCCAATCCGCAGACAGAGTAGAATTTGTCTAAGACGGAATATTGTCTTCTACGGAAAATTTTCAAGATACCGATCGATTCCGCTATAACCATAGTTTATTCTAATTTTAAATTACCATGATTCAACAATTAAACTTTTCTTTAAAGAATAGTTCATATACAATGCTAGGGGATGGGGGAAACAGTATTATAAAAGGTGCTACATCTGTATATGACGAAATCCTGTCTTAAAAGAAACAATTTCTAGATCGGTGCAAAATGGATAGAATAATCCGTGTAAAAAAATCATAACACATTTGTAAAAGACGGCGAATTTCTTAATAAAGAATCTGTCTACAATGAATTTTTCTAAGTTTTTTTTTTTTTTTTTTTAAGATTCACCAGTATAGAAATTTTTATATTTTTAAGCCTCCAATCCGTAGAAATGTGTTAATGTTATTAATATACGGCACTTCTGCATAAATGGAGATTATAAACAGACTAAGGTAACTTTTATTTGGCCAGAACTCTTCCGTAAGGGTAAATATCAATGTCCTGTAGAAATGTACTCGGGGTCGGGCCGGGTTCGGTGCGAAATTTCAACTTTTTTTCCGGGCCGTGCCAAGCTCGGGCCTTGTTTTTAGCTATTATATCGGGCTGGGTCGGGCCTTGTTTTTACCTATTATATCGGGCCAGGTCGACCCTTGATTTTAGCTATTATATCGGGCCGGGTCGGGCCGCTAAATTTTCTCTACGAGCCGGGCTGGGCTCTGACCGAAATTTTTATTTTAATATCGGGCCGGACATTTTTTTCTATGGATCGGGCCTGGAAATTTCCGTCCGTACCTCTATTTTACATATCGAATAATCAAATGATTAGTTCACAAAATTTTTAAATTTGGACAATAACATCCAAACATAAAAAAAGTGAACTTTTTAGTGAACTTCGTTCACTTTTACAAGTGAGTTTGATTTGAACGAGTTCGTTTGAAAATTTTTGAGTTTGAACGTGAACTTAAATCACTTTTCAGAAATTGAACGTGAGTTTGAGTTAGTTCGTTTATTTTGTGAACGTGCCCAACACTGGTAAGAAAGTAGGACTAAATTTTATCTATCTGCGCGTAATATGTAAGCACCTTCATGCTAATAAATTTCTGGAAGCTGACCTTCCAACTTGTATCATATGATTCATACACTATATGGCCAATGATGACAACTCATTTGCAATTTTAGACGATTTGTTAAATATTAATCTTATCTGTATAATAAAAGCCTAAGTCATCAACAGTTTCGGGTTGACCGCTTCGCTTTTTACAGATTACATTTTCAGAATTTAATGTTAGCCAGGCACAGTTGATTAGTCGCCAAATATTGTTCTATCGCCATAATTTCACCTATATTTAGGGTCTAATTACCCCACCGGCCAACTAGGATATGACTCTACTGATAAAGAGGGCCAAATTTAATAAAATGATTTAGAAAAAAAATCTTAAAATTGCAGTTATCTGTAATTATTTTCTCAATATATATATATATATATAATGGTTAATTTGACAGCCATATGATAATCTAATGACTCTTGGACTATTCCCAGAAGAAAAAATTCTAGCTACTGTTTCGGGGCGAAGGGGGCCTTGGGCCCTTTTTCAAGCTTAATCGGACTCTGCCTTTATTTTATTAGTCGAAGTCATGTGACTGTCATAAGCATCTACTAGTTCATTCTTTCTTTTTTCATATGCAAATTTTCATTTTGATTAAAAAATTAAATTATTTTTTCCAATAAAACTGCATAAAAGTGCCGTGATTTCAAAAATGACTTGATACTTTTATGTTAGCCGGATGCAAATCTCGCCGGTAGCATTTTTTAATTCACCAGTTAGCATTTTTTTATTTTTCGTGTGATAAATTAAAACAATGCTTTGGAGTTGAGATTAAATATCATGGTTTGTGACATTATTTAATAATTTTCTATTTTTAAGAAAAAAGGAAAAAAAGAAAGATGTGAAAGCCGTGAATTTTAGATGTTTCAGTTTTAAATGAAAGTATCGTATTTTTAAATAATGTGAGTGAAAGTACTATCGTTTTAATGAAAAAAGAATACGACGGGAACATTGTTTGGCGATTTATCATTTGCATTCACTTAACATAAAAATGATCTCTTAATTTCTCTACCAGAATCTTTCAATAAGGTGAAAGATTGAGCAAGTAAATTAAATTTTGAGCTGAAGTAACATGATGCAACATACATTTAAGAAAGGCCATACTGGTTGCCTAGGGCGGCTAGTATATATACATATGTATATACATGAGGAACTATACTGAAATTCCAGGCGTGTAAACAGAATAGTAAGCTCATATATTTCTCTGATGAGTTTTTCCCGAAACCCCATAGGAGACAGTTAATTAATTAAAAATGAACAAATATCTTTTTTTTTATTCTTTTGTCAAACCTAATGCAGCCAAAACGTTCAAACTTCACATCATGATTAAGAGGCTTATTGTAATACACTGTGTTGATTTTTATAAGGATGATATGTATAATTGTAGAGCAATTAAAATTTTTATAAAATTAGTTCAAATATTGTCAATAACAATAAGGCAATATCAATATTATTAAATCACAAAAAGCTTTTTTTTTAATGACGTGATCTTGGGAAATGCGCCAGTCGGTACTTTATACCCTTTTTAATAAAGCTAGAACATAAAATAACTAAAATTTAATAAGTTTTTAGTTCAATAAATTTAATATTCCATAGATCATTAAAATTGTTCTTTTTTTCAAAATTGATGGTTGTGTTTTAGAATAATAAAGTAACATTTTTAAAAACATGCATTTGCAAATACTTTAGACATCTGTTAGTTAAATTAAACTAAACATTTTAATGCTCTACAGTTATCTATTAACATAAAAAAATTAAACTTCTATGTCTGTTATTCATAAATATTTTTTATATTAATTTTTTAAGCAACATACTTTAAGTAATCTTGTTTTTGTCCATTATTTGATACATTATATTTTTAATAATTAATGTTAAACACCGGAAGAAAAAATATGAAAATCATTTTGTATCGCAAAGATTGATAATAATCCAATTACTGGCAAAAGTTAATAAAGTAAGACATTTATTTTTTCTTTAAGTTTCAAATTAAACGGCCTTCAGCAAAACTAGATTTAAAGAAAAAAAAATCAAGTACGATAAATGGATGTTTTTAGAAATTTTCATTTATTGCAATGTGGACTTCATCAACAAAGCTATTATAGATTAAATTTTGGAACAAAACGAGCCTTTGTATCATTATAACCTTCAAATATTTAATTAAAAAAAATTTGTGTAAGGTTTTGATTTTTAACTAAATTATATTGAATAGAAAACTTCTTAATAAAGCTTGTTAATACAACGTTACTAGTTTTAGTTTCACGCACTTTATATTTCACAGATTAGCAAATTTTAATAAAAAGCGGCGTAAATTATTTAGTTTTTTTTTTTTAGGATGAGCGAAGCGAATCCTCTACTAGGCCACTCAAATTACAATTTGTCGTACACTTTACAAAAAAACTATTCAATATTTTGACTTCAAATTAAACACAAAAATAAAATATGATCTGTAGATTTGCAGAATATAATTTTTTTACAGTAAAACGTTAAAAAAATATTATTTTAATTAATTTATTTTACGTGCATTTCCAATACGGACGCATTTTAGCAAATAAATAAAAAATGAAACGCGTATATTTTCAGAAAAAAAATATATAAATCATGGAGTAAGTGATTATAGATAGAATCACGATTAATTTAAGAAATAAAATATGTTTTCATTATTCAGCAAAATCGTTTGCACAAATGACACTTAAACATTTAAAAAAAATTGTATTATGGATTTTTTTTTTTTTTTTTTTTTTTTTTTGTAAAGTGGCAACAAAAGAATTGTAAACAAATAAAATGAATTGTTAATTTTGTTATATAAATGAAAAATTAAAAGAATTGCGTGAATTTGTTGCCTCGATTCAAGCTCTTTATAAATGTACTAAAGGAAAAGTTGGCCGATTCAGAAATGACAAGTGGACTTCAACCATTTCTTACTTTATCATTTGTATCGAAAGTAATGTTACGTTCTTATTTGTGGACCGAAAAAGGTTTAGTGAACGGGACTTTGGACTTTGTTGCACGTATTAAAGAAAATCACAAGCCACCAGACTAGATACCGCGAATAATCATGGATAAATTTGAATACTACAATGATTTAACTTAAAAGAATTGGTGCGTACCAATTCCCCCAATACAGTAGACTCCCTCAAATCCGCACAGCTTGGGACCAGAGATTTTGCGGATTTTAGAATTTTGCAGATTTCTGGTCATTGCTTTGTTTACATTTTTTAAACAGTAGTTTGAATGCAATTAATAATCCAATTGAAATTATAATGTATGCTTACAATATAATAAAATATTAAAGTAAGTAATAAACTAAAATAATAAAAAATTAGATCATTTTTAAAATGATTAAAATATTAAAAACAAAGGTCTAATTAATAATGTATGATTAAGTGTTCATTATAAAGATGAAATGTATTTTGAATAAATTATTCAATGAAACTTGCCTCATAAATAATGTACAATACTAATTCAGATCAAAATAATAAAGTAAGGAGGTTTTATTCCAGGTTTAGCCACACTTAGTGACAAAAAAAAAAAAAAAAAAAAAAAAAAAAAAAAAAAGCTTGATTAAGACATATATATTTGGTAAGATTATGATTATCATTGATAACAGGAATATCTTGAATTTTTTCAGAAATAAATTAATTTTCATTCAAGAGAAAACATTAAGACAGTAATAGTAACAAAAATTACAAATTAAAATATATTTGGAATTGATATAAAACAAAAAAAGTAAAATTTTGTCCTTATAGCTGAACTGAATGCTTCATTGTTTACATCCGTAAATTATGTGCGGATTTTAGGTTTGCGGATTTGAGGGAGTCTACTGTAATTGAATTCTGGAAATATGGAAGCATAAATTGCTCAAGGAAAGAATTTCTTCTGCAGTTAGCTTTTGCTGTTACAATTCATAAATCCCAAGGTTTAACATTAGATGAAGCAGTTGTAGATATTGAGGATATATAGGCACCAGTTGGCTTAAAAACGTACGTAACGTTGTCGAGAGTGAAAATCCTTCAAAATTAAGCATTCAATAGAAATCTTCCTTGCGAAAAATTCTTTAATATCAAAAATTCTCATGCACTAACAAGTATAAAAACGAAGAAATTAGACTAAAAAGTTTTACAGTTAAAAATTCATAGTATCGACGCGAGCAGATTTCAAATGTTTTTCCAGAAAATAGGATTTTGAAGAAGTAACTTTCTTCAAGCTTTCTTCAAATATATTATTCTAAAATAGCTATCAAAGATTATTTGATGTTAATTACAAAGATTGGAAACATGCATATTTCAAACAACTTTAAAAAACACCAGTGGCTACTAGAAATTGTAAAAAAAAAAATTTAAAAGAATTTTTAGTTGAAAGTTTAAAAATATTTTGTAAAAGTTTGCTTCGAAAATATTTTTTTATGCCAGTCTTACATCATAAATAGAAAATTCCTAGGAAATTGATAGTTATTTGGCTGAACTTACATTTGTAGAATTAAAATGCGCCAAAACATAAAATAATGTTTTTGTTTAATAAAGATGCAAAAATAATATTAAAAAATATTGTTACTTTCAAATATGTGCTTTATAAAAAAAGGTTTCGCGAATCCAAACAAAGCATGGCTTTTGCTAGTTTAAGTCATAATTTATGTCTTGGTAAATGAAGTAAACTGAATATGACATACATTATGAAATACCTAAAATGATTATTCAATTTCCAATAAGGTTGTATTAACAAAATGTTATATTCTTATTAAGAGAACTCGGTACCCTTTAAAATTTTTTTAACTTAGACATTTTAAAGTATATTTATAGCATAATAATAAAGCATTCTATGAAAGAAAATTAGTCTATCAAGAAATTGTTCTATTCCCTTAATAAAATTTGAAAAAATTGGATTTTTTTGTTTTGGAAATTTTAAATAAATTTTTAAATGTATCTTCGCGTACAATTTTGAACATTTAAAGCAATTTTTTTTTACCTTCTAGGGAACTCTGCCCCTTGCAAACAACGCTAGTGAGCCCCCGTCCCTCATCTAAAATTCAGTTAATTTGATTGGCTTTAAAAATTTAATGAAGGTTGAATAATAATAATAATAATAGCAATAATATCAATAATAATAATAATAATAATAATAATGATAATAATAATAATAATAATAATAATAATAAAGAAAGAAACAGTTGTTATCGCCCTATAAACGGATACTCATTCTTTTCCATTTTACGGAAGGGGGTTAAGAAAAAGAATTTTTAAGTAAAATGAATTGTAGCATTTAAAGGGCCAAAGGCCCTTTAAATGCTACAATTCATTTTACATAACAAAATACAAAATCGTTTTAAATAATGCTTAAAATACTCAGAATTTTATAAAACTTCATCAGAATGTATTAGGGGTAATGAAGTATGATTTAAGCAAAAAAATTAGAAAGTCTATATGAAAAATCATCATGTGGAAATTCATTTTATTACGCAATTCATTTTGTTATTTAAAAATACAAATTAATAGAAGCACGCTTTAAAACAAATTGGATTAACAATTCCAAAACTTTTTACCTTTCGTCAATATTAATATTTTAAAAACTTTTAACACATGTTAATATTTCAGCGTTACTACTTCCGTATTACAACATTTTTGTTTTTCATCTTAACTGTCTGATTCATTTCACTAAACATTGTAAAAAGGAATTGATCACCATAACAAACCCTCTGACATTTTCACAAAAGGGAAAAATTGTAATGTTGTTTTCTCTGTATTTAGTTTTAAATGCTAAAAAAAGTTGAATTATTGAATATTATATATAAAAAAAAAACCTTGATCACGAATATAAATGTAAACCTCGAGAGTATTAATCCTTGTACAAAGAATTAAAAATCCATTAAATCATTAGATTTATATTACTTTAAATTTTGCTTGTATTGCTGTAAAACCTAGAGCGTAGTGAACGTATTAACATGGACTTATCAGTGAGGGGGTATGAAACAAATAGTCTTCATTATTTTGTTGTAAATGAGCAGCTTGAGAATCACTGAATTAGCTGGATGCGAATTGCCTGTCGATGCATGAATAGCCGATGTGCAATAGTATTATGAATAAATAAAATTATTGAATAAATAAAATTATTGAATAAAATTGCTATTACAAAGCTTTTTTCCGTTGGATTGTAACCAAATTCACATGGGACCGGCTGGCTATAGACAAAAAAATACGATGCATGTACACATTAAAAAAAAGGGTCGATCTACTAAAAAAACTTTAGTGATCCTTGTAATTACTAAAAAATTTTTAGTAATCTTAGTCGGTTACTAGAAAATCTGTAAGAATTACTAGAAAAAAGTTAGCAATGGATAGAGTTAACAGTTTTAAATTTTTTAATAGCTATTACTACAACGCACTTGGTGTGGCCTTGATAGCATAGTGGTTATAGTAACGGACTCCAGGCTAAAAGGTCCCGGGTTCGATACCGGACGACGCCAAATACGTCCCGAATGTATGTAATGTAAGTACTCGTTAATAAAGGGATTATGAAAATCCTGTAAGAGCAGATAGCAATTTTTTGGTGCTGCCATCTATTGCGGTTTTGCCGAAAATCTATCGCTTCAGAAGTTTGGATGCAGCTCGAAGGAAGCTCCTGTCCTTCGGTCGCACGTAAAGGTTATTAAAAATAATTTTGGAGCTATTACTAAAATTTTCTTGCTGGCTCATACTAAAAATTTTTAAGTTAGTTATACAAAAAATTCTTTTGTTCAGTTTACAAAAGAAATGCTTGTTTCACTTGCAAAAAGAAAGTTTGTAATGGTTACTAAAAAATTCTGTGGAATACAAATTTACTAAAAAATTTTTAGTAACCTCTTGAATTTTTTTTTTTTTTTTTTTTTTTTTTACAGTGTACAATTTGGTTCAAAACTGTGCATATTTTCATACAGTTTTCGAAAGTGTAATTAGTGAAATCGCTATTTCAGCGCCCTTTTGCTACAAAATACTTTCAAATTCAGTGTAAACCTGCAGGCCATACCCAAAAATATATGCTTAAAATTTGGTCTAAATGTTTGCATAACTTGATTTTTTTTATGATTCAATGACGAACGCATATGGACATAAAGACATTTTGTATCAATATTTTTTCGGAATCTCTGACTGGCCTTTAACTATTTTCATCCTTTTAGACTAAGAGGTGGCAGCAGCAGACAGTTATTTCATTGAGTTCACAACTGAAATTCTAGATTTAGTTAAAATGTGATTTGCATATTGAAACATAATCGGTTCGGTAAATCATTCCTAGTGGTGAAAAATACCTAAAAACCCGACTTAAATGATTGACCTGTAGGATTATCATTGTATTTTCCTGCACCCAAAGGCATAAAAACATGGAGGACTGGGAGAAGGAAAACAAAATGTTAATCCTACAAGTCAACCACTAAAATCGGGTTTTCAAGTATTTTCCACCTAGATATGACTTAGCAGACTGATTACGTTTTAATATGCGAATCCAGATTTAACTAATCCTAGAATCTCATCCGCGAACTTAATGAGGTGATTGGTTTTTTTCAGGTGATTGTCTTATACCAATAATAGTAGGGTTTGAAATGTCGTAAAATAGGGCTCCAGCTGGATTGACGTGCTAAGTTTGATATTTTTGTCTTATTCTGTAGGTTTTGACATATAGATTCCAAATATCTTAGGTGCCATTTTTTTCTTACACATTTTTGAGGTGATTTTCAAGATTTCATCTAAAACGTCTGCCATTGACTGGCTTTTTTTTTATATTTGCGGCATATTATTGACGAGTATGTCAAACTATATGTTTTCGGGGTCAAGAAATACAAATTTATCATAAAATTTGCAGTCAATTGAGTTTTTCAAGAGTTTTAAGGGGTAAGATTCAAAAAAAGCACAAAAGTATGATAAAAAATCAAATATACTAGTGTTTTATTAACCAGTTATACACAACCAAAATACTTAAATGAACTAACATATATAAATGAAGACATTTAACAGAATTATTAAAAAGATCATTTATATGCATGTACAGTACTGGGATGTTATATATTATCTTCTGAATCATTACTATTGCTGTCATGATATTCATAGTCCTGTATTGTTCTAGTCACTGTAATTGCAAAGGGCAGTACAAATCAGAGAATTCTTTAAACATGAACATTTCCCAACTGTACACGTTCTCTTACATTCACATTTCATAAGTTCAACAACTCCTTTGGATGTAGATGTCTCCTACCATTTGACTAGAGAAATTATTCTTTCATTATTTATTTCCCAACCGTTGTCAATAAGTGGTAGGTCAAGAATTTTTCTATCTCTTTTCACCGCTGCAAATCAAGTTCAATCATAGAATATGTGGCTTCATTGCTCTAAGGGTTTGTGCTTATTACTCCCCCTCCAATCTTTTAACTTTGCAAAAGTGCTATCTTAACTCTGAAATGCTTGAAAAATGACTAATTTTTAAATAAGCGAAGTTGGGGAATTTTTCAAACAACGACAAATTGGATAATTGATGAATATTGGGTTCCTGAAGTTCTTGAGAAGCTGTTTTATACCATCATCACATTGAATATTTATAAACACTTTTATTCACTTCTGTTTTGAAATGCCTACAAATTTTCCTAGCCATTCTCCACCGGTATATGAATGTAAACCTAGTAAACCTTTACTTTTAGGAGCACCTGTTGCCCGGCATCTTTCATTAATATTATTTTTTATGTGTTTGTTGCCTCGACCAGCAACAAAATTAATTTCACCGTTTACCAGATGATTTGAAACTAAGCTAATCGTGCAATATGGAAATGTCAGTATCTTGCGAAAATACATCGATCTCATAAGTATCATGATGGTTCACTATATCAAGTACATGATGATGAGATAAAATGGTATCTGCATCTTCATGTGTATGATCACATAATTCTAAATCGAAAACATTCAAGAGTATTGTATGCCTTACTGCCAAAAAACAACAATAGTTTTCCCTTCACAAGCAGCAAAAGCCTGCTGTAATTTATTCCCAAGGTACTCCTTTAGCCGTGATTTTGCTTATTTTTCCCTTCCATCAATAATACGTATTTTTTCTATCGGAGAAGAAATCGAGGATTCTAATGATTGACGTATGAGAGAACAGTTATACTGCTGAATTTCTGCAATAATAAATTTTTATAAGATAGAATATGAATATGTACATCAAAAGAGATTAATTATATTGGTAGTTTCCACTCGTAGTTTCTAATTGCATTTTTTAGGTTTGCAGTCATTTGAGGTAATTCATTCCATAAAAGCAAAAAAAAAAAAAAAAAAGAGTAAGAAGTTGTCTATCTCCTCGAATTTTAACCAATTGATGACTAATCTTAAATGCAGTCTTCTTGCTACAAGTACTGAATGTTTTTAATTTCATTTTTTTCATTAGATACCAAAGTGACATCTTAGCTTGTTCACTCTGTAGTATATCTCTTACAAATCCTTCAAATTCGAATAGGCCTTTTTGGACACGATTCAGAATATCATCCTTCACAGATGCTGAAACTTTCATAGAAGATGCAATATTCATTAGTGTGGTATTATCTTTGGAAATGGTATCCTCCACAATGATTCCGAATACTCTTCTTGACGATGACTGAATTATGAAAAATTCGCTGTGACATGGAGGTCTGACGTTGATAGTGTCTCCTGAGCTGCTTAAAGAATTCATTTGGGCAATCCTATTAAGCATTCTTTCAAAAACATTTGAAAGAATGCTTAATACTACTGTTGCACACACTTTCGAGGACACTTTCATTTTGAATTAAGCCAAATAGCTTCACCAATTTTCTCCAGTTCTTAGATTTTCTGTTCAAAGTTCTGATGAAAATAATTTCGTAAACGGATTTCGTTTTGGATTTGAATACAGCAAAATAACCAGATTGAAAAGCATTTCATACTTACCGATGTGTTGTTTTAAGGTTCTTCATCTGTTCTATGTATACTGGATATGTATAATGTGTCAGCATAATGAAATAAATCATGAGCAAATCAATATTTGATTTGTTTCTCTAATGATGCGAGATGCAATGACCAGTCTCATGGACCAGTAGCACGGATGAAACACAACAAAAAACCTAATTGGCTCATATACTGTAGCAGGAACTTTGCCATGTCATCATTGCACCGTAAAATATCTGGTAAACAATCTTTTTAACTGTTGCTTTGATCTCTTCAAACAAAGTTGTAGCTTCAAATTGACAGTTGTGACATTTCTCAGTTAGTGAGTTGCATTTTTCTTGCAGAGAAATAATCTCTGTAGAATCTGACAGTGTTTCAAAGAGAATGACAAAATATTAGTAACGTGAAACTATTTTTAATTTATTTCTTTCCTCCAAAAATCTCACGAATTGTTGTAGAAGAGTATAGAATTTTCTAATAAATTTATATATAAATAATAAATAACACAACTTACGCCTATTTTGATTGTAGATTTATATTTTTTGACCCAAAAAACATATAATTTGATATACTGGGCAACAATATTCAACAAAGTTTAAAGAAGACAGTAAATGGCAGCCATCTTGGACGTCATCTTGAGAATCACCTCAAAAATGAGTAAGAAAAAAATGGCACCTAAGATATTTGGAATTTACATGTCAAAAGCTACAAAATAGAATAAAAATATCAAAGCACAAAAATCCAGCTGGAAAACATTTCAGATCCTACTATAAGAGTTTCCTTGCACAGAGAAAGTTATTGATAGTTTGCAAAACTTTCTAATACTTTAAACGATATTTGCAATACTTTAAGAAATGTTTCCTTGATTAATTAAAAAATTTAGATACATAAAGTTTTGTTAGAAACTTTTTTTTAGAAAACATTTTTCAATGTATAATTTTTAAAAATGCTATTAAAAACTAACTTACTGTGCGTTAAATAGTTCTGCAACTCTGTAGAACGTTTGTTTAACAAAAATCGCAAAAATCCCTAGTTAATATTTGTAAAGAGAATTTGAAAATTTAAAATACAAGTATGCGGATAATTTTATTTCAGTTAAGAATGTCTCCTTTTTTTAGCCATAAGTGCATGTCTTTTAACCCTTTTCGCGACGGGAGCCTTTTACGAAAATTTTAATGTTTTGTCACCGGTTTTTAAATACAGAAATTTGTGTCTTATTAAATCGTGAAAATGCTTCGATTCAATAATGCAAATTTTACATTAAAATTTTACTGGTGGAGATAAACAAGGATTCTTAAGCCTTTTTGCGGCACGTATACGTGTCGCTCGTCCCCAAGGGGTTAAAGACGTATACGAAGACAGAATTAGAATATAGATGTAAATTCTTATTTTAACCGACTTCCAAAAGGGAGAGGAGGTTATCAATTCAACACGTATGTATTTTTTTATGTATGTTCACCGATTACTCCGAAACTATGCAACCGATTTCTGTTATTTTTGTTTTAAATGGAAGAGGATACTCTCGAATTGGTACCACTTTCGTTTCATTGAAATTGGTTCAGTATTTTTTCTTTATAACTAGGCAAAAACTAATAAAATTAGTGATTTTTCGCCAATTGAAAGTACTGAATAAGTTCTCTGACTGGAGTGCAGACGAAATGGCCGAGCGGTCTAAGGCGTCAGATTTGAGCTCTGTTTCTCGAGAGAGAGCGTGGGTGCGAACCCCACTCCTGATAATGTGTACACCCACGTATAATTTATATAAATTTTTTCCGTATTACAATTTTTAGTGTTAACCGGCTTCAGAAAAGGAAGAGGAAGTTATTAATTTGAAGCATATGTATATTTTTTTTCTATGTATGTTCACCGATTACTCCGAAACTATCCAACTATTTATTTGGTTTTTGTATTAAATAAAAGAAGCTATTCTCAATTAATACTACTTCCATTTCATTGAAATTGGTTCAGTACTTTTTTAGTAATTAGGCAAAAACTATTAAAATTTGTGATTTTTCGCAAATTAAAAGTAACATGGACTTTGAATAAGCTCGCCGAGACATGGGAATGCAGTCTGGATGGCCGAGTGGTCTAAGGCGCCAGATAAGAGAGCGTAGGTTTTCAAACCCCATTCCAGACAAAATTTACATCCATGTATAATTTACAATATTTTTTCTGTATTACAATTTTTATTGTTGACGGACTTCAGAAAAAAAAGAAGTTATCGATTGGACGCGTATGTATTTTTTATCTATGTATGTCACCGATTACTTCTAAACTATCTAAACGATCAATTTGGTTTTTGTGTTAAGGGTGTTCTTAACTGCTCCGCTCAACAAGCGCAAAATGTTTTGACACATTTACAAATTCGTTTTTTAACAGAAAGTTATAAAATTGGAATGTCTACCTATAGAAGCGATTTTGAATCGATCTTAGTTTTCCATTTTATTATAATTAAATTACCTATCCAGTTCTAAGCTATTTCGATCACGTGATCACCCATTTTTCTCCTGCTTTTCGACAGGTTTTTCTGCTTTCGTCGGGAAAAGTGCTCAAAAACTTCAACTTTGAAGGCTTGTTATAAAAGATATATTGTGTTTAAAATAACAGAAAATTGATTGCAATTAGACAGTTTCTGAATAACAACATGTGCTACTTTCATGCATTTTGAGAAAAGACTTTAAAAAAAAGAGGCTACTGTCGAATTGGTACCACTTCCATTTCATTGAAATTGGTTCAGTACTCTTTTAGTAATTAGACTAAAACAATAAAATTGGTGATTTTTCGCAAATTAAAAGAAGCATGGATTTTGAATAAGCTCGCCGACTGGATCGCAGTCAGGGTGACCGGGCGGTCTAAAGAGCCAGATTTTAGCTCTGGTTCTGAAAAGAGAGCGTGCGTTCGAACTCCACTCCTGATAAAATTTACATCCATGTATAATTTACAATATTTATTTCCGTGTTATAATTTTTACTAACCGACTTCAAAAAATCATTAACTTTTAACTAAAAAAAGAAAAATAAACTTTTCTACCAAAAACTGTACCGACTTCAAAAACTACAGCAAAGTGAGAAATAATTTTTTTACATAATAGTAATAAGAAATTAAATTAAGAGCGTAGTATTTACCATGCGTATTATTATATTTATGTAAATTAATTTGATTTTTTGGAGTCGGTGCCAGCCAAGCTAATATCAAAATTAAAATTAAGTATCCAATGCAAATCGTAAAAGATTAAAGATAATTTTTTTAACTAAACTTTAAATCTTTAAAAAACTCGTAAATACTTGGATGTCTGCCTATTGGAAAATTACATATAACTTGGCTTGGCTGGCACCGACTCCAAAAAATCAAATTAATGTACATAAATACGCATGGTAAATACTACACTCTTAATTTAGTTTCTTGTTACTATTATGTAAAAAAATTATTTTTCACTTTTTGAAGTCGGTTCAATTTTTGGTAGAAAAGTTTATTTGCATTTGGATTTCATTTATGCGATTATTCTTTTATATTGATTTTTTATTTATAAAAATGTAGGTTTGTATCTTTTGAGCATGGTTTAATAGATTATTTCTTTATCCCAATTCATTATTTAAAAAAGAAAAAGTCAGCATAGTTATACAGTATTTTATATACGTTAAACCTACATTTTCTATTGCTAATCAAAGTCAGGAAACCTATATAAGTATAAAGCTTTTTGAAAAATATTCGATTTAAATCCAAGTCTATTCATAAATATACCTGGATTTTACTTATCATTATATAACATTTTGAAGAAAAAAAACTACCTAAGCTCATAAAGAATTCCATAAGCAAATTCTATTCCACAAAAAAGCTCGTGAAATAAAAACATATCCCATTATTGATTGAAAAAATGCTTCTTTCTGTCTCATTAAACAAGCTCAATATCATCCGTTGTGCAAAACTCTTAAGGATTTTATTTCTCTCTAATAATTAAGGTTTCCAATTTATCGATAGAAGAAAAAAGTTTCATTTTAGTGGAAAAAAAATTAAAAAATATATTCTTATAAAATAATGTATCGTATAACTTTTTCTCTGCTGTAGCTTGAGATAAAGTATGAATATAGTCGAAATATGTTAATGTTTAAAAAGGATATAGCTGCAGTTAAAGGACGAAGCACGTTTACAAAAATGCAATTCAAGCATATTTTGAACTCTATCGCCGATGAAAAAGATAATTGCATCGAACTTACTTTTTGTAGGTTTTCGAGAATTTATTTTAACGCCATTTTTAATTTTGCCTGTAAATTGTAATTAAAAATAATTCTTCACTTATAATTTCCATTTTTTTTATGTCAGCGATGTTATTTGTCCAAGGTTAGCACAATAATATATTATTTTTAATGCGTTAAACATACCTTTTTCGATCGCTAATCAAAGTCAGGAAACCTATAAGTATAAATCTTTTTGAAAAATATCATATTCAAATTCAAGTCTATACAAAAATATACCTGGATTTTACTTATCATTATGTAACATTTTGAAGAAAAAAACACTACCTAAGCTCATAAAGAATTCCATAAGCAAATTCTATTCCACAAAAAAGCTCGTGGAATAAAAGGATACCTCATTATTGAATGAAAAATTGCTTCTTTCTGTCTCATTAAACAAGCCCAATAACGTTCGTTGTGCAAAACTGTTAAGGTTTTTATTTCTCTCTAATAACTAAGGTTTCCAATTTATCGACAGAAGAAAAAAATTTCATTTTAGTGGAAATTTTTTTTAAATATATTCTTATAAAATAATGTACGGTTTAACTTTTTTTCTGCTGTAGTTTGCGATAAAGTATGAACATAGTCGCAATATGTTAATGTTAAAAGGAAAAGGGGACAGTTGCAGTCAGAGGACGAAGCACGTTTACAAAAATCCAATTCAAGCGTATTTTGAATTCCATCGCTGATGAAAAGATAATTGCATTGAATTTGCTTTTTGTAGGTTTTCCAGAATTTATTTTAAAGCTATTTTTAATTTTGCCTGTGAATTGTAATTAAAAATAATTTTTCACTTATAACTTTCGTTTTTTTTTTTTTTTTTTTTTTTTTTTTTTTTTTTTTTAGTTAGCGATATTATTTGTCAAAGTTAGCATAGTAATACATTATTTTTAATATGTTAAACTTACCTTTTTCTATCGCTAATCAAAGTTAGGAAATTTAAAAGTATAAAGCTTTTTGAAAAATATTTTATTTAAATTTAAGTCTATACAAAAATATACCTAGATTTTACTTATCATTCTGTAAAATTTTGAAGGAAAAAAACTACCTAAGCTCATAAAAAAAATGTATAAGCAAATTCTATTCCACAAATAAACTCATGAAAAAAAATTTAAAAAAATAAAAAAATAGTCCATTATTGATCGAAAAATTGCTTCTTTCTGTCTCATTAAACGAATTCAATAACATTCGTCGTGCAAAACTCTTAAGGTTTTTATTTCTCTCTAATAACTAAGGTTTCCAATTTATCAATAGAAGAAAAAAGTTTCATTTTAGTGGAAAAGAATTTAAAAAATATATTCTTAAAAAATAATGTATTGTATAACTTTTTTTTTCTGCTGTAGCTTGCGATAAAGTATGAACATAGTCGCAGTATGTTAATGTTGAAAAAAAAAAAATAGAGGACAAAATGTTTAAAAAAATCAAATTCAGGTGTATTTTGAATTCTATTGCTGACGGAGTGGGAACTGCATTGAATTTGGTTTATGTAGGTTTTTCAGAATTTATTTTAAAGTCTTTTTTTACTTCGCCATTAAACTGTGATAAAAAATACTTCTTTATTTATCATTTTTAAAAATTCCTTTAAAAAACTGTTGGTGATGTTATTTGTCCAAAGAATGATTTATTTTTAAACAGGTTATGTTGCCCAGGAAGCTATTTTATTTTGAATTAGGAAAATTTCTTTAACAGTTCGAATTCATTTTTGTGAAGAAGTGCGATTTAACGTATGAAATATGCCTGAACAGCCAGCGAATTTTACAATGCTAAATAACAGTAATTATGATGTTTGGAAATTCAAAATGGAAATGTTTTTATTGTTGTTGTTGTATTTTGTGTCGGCCGATTATCGACGCTAGGGATATAGGCCCAGGGGGAGGGATGCCCTTCGTGGGGGTCTTTCTAAGGGAACCTAACCCTTATTTACGCAAGGTTCGAAGAAAACCACGAAAACTCCGAACGGTTAGGCCGACGGCCGCGATTGGGTTCGAACCCAGCACCTGCCGTCTACCAGTTGAGGGGTCATACCCTCTCGGCCACTGGTGGGGCGGGAATGTTTTTAACCGATAAACGATTATGGGATGTTATTATATCGGAACAACCTACTAAAGCGGGAGCTGATCGAGATGCTTCGGTTATTCAAATAAGTCTGCTAAAGCAAAAAGTGCTTTAAGTGTCGATGATAATCAATTAATACATATGAAGCATGAAGAAACAGCAAAAGGTATGTGGAATTCTTTACGTAAAGTTTATGAACAAAAGCATTTAAATACAAAACTTTTCTTACAAAGAAAGTTAAACAGTTTGAAATATGATGAAACCTTAAATGTGAAAGATTATACTCAAAATATATTAGAAATAGTTCATCAACTAAGAGGTCTAGGTAAATTAATCCCAGATGATGATATCATTGCAATTTTACTATGCGGTGTTCCAGAGAGTTATGATTCTTTAATTACAAGTTTAGAAGCTCGTTCTTCTGAGGAATTATCATTAGAATATGTAAAATGTAAACTTATTGCAACGTATGAGCGTCGTTTAGAAACGTCTAAATTAAATGATGAAACAGCAATGAAAATATTTAAAGATTCAAAGAAAAAGGGAAATTTTAGGAAAATTTTAAAATACTCTTTAAAATCTTTAGGAAATTTTAAAATACTCTGAAAACAAATAGAAACAGCTTTGCCATTACTGTAAACGGCCAGGACATATTAAGAAATTTTGTTATTTATGGAAAGCTGAGCAGCATAAAACAAGAGATCATAAAGTTAAAATGATTACAAATAGTGAGAAAATTACAATGGAAAATGAAATTATTCAATGTCTTAAAGCTTCCAATAAATTATCTGATGTTAATTGGTATATTGATTCTGCTGCGGCAACTCACATGACAAATGATAAAAATATTTATTGTACTGAAATAAAACCTAAACGAAGCCAAGTACAAGTTGCTAGTGATGAGTTACTCGATATTAAAGGCATTGGTGATTGTTTAATTAAAGACAGAGGAACAGGCAATGAAGTTAGAAATACAAAATTTCTAACTTCATTTGTAAGCGCAATTTGTAAATGTATTTATTTTTAATATGAATTAATTAAAAGTGTCATTAGTTTTCATACATTATTCCTATATTAGGTAAACTATTTTATACATTTTAATGATAACTTGTGTAAATAAAACTTAATACAGGGTGGTCATAAAAAAACTTTGCCGATATATGGAGCTCTAGCGGCCAGTCAGTTCAACCGATCGAGGTGAGATTTCAGATGTAGCTATTCAGAGGTATGAGCTTGAGATTCTGTGAACGGCAACAAAATGCCGCTCACGGTTACGGTTATAGTTATAGAAACACGAAATTTTTCAATGGCAATACCCATTTTTTTCATCGCAAAATGCTCAGCGCATGCGAAAACCCTGGTATGGTTATTGCAATAAACGGACGCGTTATGCTCGTACAAAATCAACTCTATGAACGTCCCCCCCTCCCCAAAAAAAAAACAAGACCAAGGCGCACGAAGAAAATTTGAATATGACAGAGACAAAAAACCAATCCCGGAACGTCGTTTGCCATATAGTCACCGTAGAAAACGGATAAGAAGTAGAGTGGGAATGTTAGTTCTTCAGTCAGAGCTCGCAGATGCCAACAAAATGACTTCGTTCGTGGTGAGTTGGTGAAACTATTATCAAAATGAGATGAATGCTGCGAAAACTTGGCGCGCTTACCGTCGAAGCCATTGCCAGATACGTGGCCTATGCATATCACAAGCTCTTCGTGATTTAGTAATAAAATGTGAAGAAATTGGCTGCACCTGTGATTGTCCGCGATCCGGACGACCAACTATTCCCGAGGATACTGTTATGGAAGTGCATCACATTGTGACCAGAGGACGCATGCAAACTACAAAAAGTGTATCTCGAGTATTTGATATACCAAAATCGATGGTCTTAAAGTTACTTCGCTCTGTAATCCACATGTTTCCTTACCGATATCAGCGCGTCCAGATGTTGGAAGCGAGAGACCATCAACACTATATAGACTTTGTTAATGAATTTTTTATCCAATATGATGGAGATAACGATTGGCCTCTTCTCATATTATGAATGGAAGTGGCACATTTCACCTTAACTGGTAAC
Organism: Maratus speculifer; assembly: GCA_964019185.1. NCBI lineage: Eukaryota > Metazoa > Arthropoda > Arachnida > Araneae > Salticidae > Maratus > Maratus speculifer. The sequence continues at coordinate 8,146,322 of OZ025295.1, read as the reverse complement.
GTAAATGGCCTCCGCGATCCCCTGACCTCACTCCTATGGATTTCAGATTCTGGGGATATTTAAAATCTAGAGTGTACATGTGCAATCCGCAAACTTTGCCAAATTTGAAAGATTCTATCAAACGTGAGATTGCAAACATCCCTCATGCGATGTAACGTTCGGCTGTATTGTCCAAAGTCGCCACCATACAATGTGTAATTGCCTGTGATGGCACCCATGCACTGTAAAAAATTTGCGCAATGTTCTTAGCATTTACTGTGTAACATTCCTGGGTTTTCTCGGATTATTTCTGCTCATACAAGAATACCGAGAAATCTTGTGTAATACCTTCCACAATCTCGTGTAACTTTTCGGAATAGTTGAGAAAGTGGAAATTACTGATAAACTGTGAAATGTTCCGAATATTTTCTGTGTAACATTCTTTAGTTTTAGTATACTTTTTGAGCTTTTGTGTAACTTTTCGAATTTATTCTAAAATAGAAATCATTGGTAATCTGTGAAAAGTTATATATGTTTTTTGTGTAATATTCCTTATTTTGTGGTTGGTATATTAATTACAGAAAAATCGTTATTTTGCGTGTATGCCATTTTATCATCCCAGCTGAGAAAAGACTAAGAGATCTTGCGTTTTAACAAAATAACACGAAGGTGCGTATACTCTTGTAATTGTGCATTTCAAAGCTTTTATTCAAATTCTGCCCTGTACAGCTCTAGAGATATATTTTACATGTAAAAAAACTAATTTTTTGTGTGTTTATTATTTTGCTCACTTAGTTATAAATCGAGTATGGAAACTAGAGTCACTAATTTTTACCGAAGCTTTAACTACGCATTTAATTGTGATTCTCGAATATTTTTTTCCCAGTTTAGACTCTGGGGACTCTTCTTGGTCTTTATTTCCATATGAACTACTTTTTTGAGTGTGATTCATTTTGTTGCCTCAGTTGAAGAAAAAGACCATGGGATTTAGACCAACTAAATTTGGAATGAAAGTGCGTATGCCTATCTTATTGCTCATTTTGAAGCCTATTTTTTCAAATTCGACTAGTGATCGTTTTACGAAATTATTTTATCAGTGATTGTTTGACGAAATTCTCGATCTTAATACCGCAAATTTTTCTCCAAATATCTGCTATTTCCGATTAGTAACATTTGACTTATTTAATCAGCAGTGCCAGTTTAGAGGATTTTTTACAATGTCTATCTTTATTTCCGAATAGTAATCTTTCTGTCATAAAATAAAGCGATAATATCTAGGTATAAGCATTCGCGTCGTAAGCAAGATCTTTTGTCCAAGGGATGAAACTTTATCTTATATTAAATGGAAAATTTTTACATTTGTTGTAAGAGCGATGTTCTGGTGATGTTGGAACTAGAGTAAATTCAGGTATTAATCGGTATCACGTCTTAAGTGGGTTCGACTGTTTCCTAAAACAATTAATCTAGCATAAAAATTATTATAAACAAAGTCAATGCTTAAAGAGGAAAGGGGAGAAGCTCTAGCCAACTATTTTATTTTTCAAAATATTGAGTCTATAACATGAAATTAAAGTAATATCAGTAGAGAAATGTTTAAATTTTGTCCCCCCCTCTCCCCTCCCTTCTTTGGTATCTGAAAGCTACATATGTCTATAGAGGATGAAAAGGTACAATTTTAAGATTTTTACTAGAAAATATTGCTAATTTTGTGGCAAGGTTATTGTGCCTAAATGTGATTCATAAGTACGGTAATCTTTTTTTTTTACTTTAAATCTTAATACAGGATTCCCGAATGCTATACAATAAGGCATTAGATTTTTAATGAAACTGTATGTATTTTTCTGCATTGATGACATTTTCTTAGAGATTCTCGATCAAATAGACATCGTTGATTTTATAGCGCCCAAATGTTTCGTAAATTTAGCATATTTCCCTAAATTGCCTCTCGTATTTTTAACGTTGAAGATCAAATAATCTCACTAACGTAAAGAAACTACGTCTGTTTCATTTAACTGACCAATAAACTGTTAAAAAAAGTGCCCTGTGTGTGGATTAGAATTTAAACAACTACCAGGTAAGTTTGTATGGTATTCTTTATATAGTGCATTAAATGCAAATTTCATGTTTAATTAATCATGTTTAATTAATCATGTTTAATTAAGTTTTATTAATTAAATACCTACTATTTTTGATTAGTAATATTCGTTTAATTTAAGTGTCAGTTTAGAAGTTTTTTTTTTTTTTTTTTACAATGTCTATCACTTTTTCCGACTAGTAATATTTCTGTCATTAAATAAAGCGATTATATTCGGAAATAGTTTGATGTTCATATCAAAAACTTAATATCTAGGTATATGCATTCGCGTCGTAAGCGAGATCTGTTGTCCGAGGGATGAAAACTTTATCTTATATTAAATGAAAATTTTTTACATTTATTGTAAGAGCGATGTTCTGGTGATGTTGGAACTGGAGTAAATTCAGGTATTAATCGGTATCACGTCTTAAGTGGGTTCGACTGTTTCCTAAAACATTAAATCTAGCATAAAAATTGTTATAAACAAAGTCAATGCTTAAAGGGGAAAGGGGAGAAGCTCTAGCAACTATTTCTTTTCAAAATATTGAGTCTATAGCGTGGAATTAAAGTAATATCAGTAGAGAAATGTTTAAATTTTGTCCCCCCCTTCTTCCCTCCCTTCTTTGGAATCTGAAAGCTACATATATCTATAGAGGATGAAAAGGTACAATTTTAAGTCGTTTACTAGAAAATATTCCTAATTTTGTGGCAACGTTATTGTGCCTAAATGTGATCCATAAGTACGGTAATGTTCTTTTGCTTAAAATCTTAATTCATGAATCCCAAATGCTATATAATAAGACATTCGATTTTTAACGAAACAGTAAGCATTTTTCTTTATTGATAACATTTTCTCAGAGATTTTCGATCAAATACACACCGTTCTTTTTATAGCGCCCCCATGTTTCGTAAATTTGTAGAATTTCCCTAAATTACCTCCCGAATGTTGATCTTTAACGATCAAAAAATCTCATTCACGTAAAGTAACTACAGTTGGCAAAAAAAGTATTTGTACACTTCATTTTTTTAAATTATAATGAAATTAAACAAAAGATTTAAGCAAAAAATACTGTAATACATTAATTTAATGCATTATAATATTATAGAAGCAAAAACAAAATTAAACGAATCGATTTTTTACATTATAATAAACAAATATACAAAAATACAATGCAAAAAAAGTATTTGTACACTATATTAATGTAATATAATTAATGAAAATTTAGTAAAATGATACAAATTAATATGTTGTGCGAATTCATTTAGCGTTTATGACTACTTCTAGATGGTGTGACATTGATTCCACCAACTTTTTTGTATCGGTCTGGTTAATGTTATTCCATGACACAATAAGAGCTTCTTTAAAACTGTTTTTTACCAATACATATTTTTTTTTCGGATTTTTGCATCCAATAGCATCTGCAAATTTTTTATTGGATTCAAGTCTAGAGATTTTAGAAGAGTTACCAGTCGTCTTGGAGTATTGTCGTAAGCATGTGCTGGTGATCACAGCAGTATGCTTTGGTTGTTATCCTGCAGAAAGTGAAAAGCTTCCTCTATGCATAATTTCTTGGCACAGTTTAATAAATTATGGCGCGACACATCAATGTATGTTAAACCTGTCTTTCCATTGTCGATAAATTTTAAATGTCCTGCTCCATTAGAAGCTATGCACCCCAAAAGTATAATATTCCCCCCAACATGCTTGATAGTTTGAAGTATACGTTTTGGATCTAGAACAGTTTTATTTTTACGCCAAATTTTTCGAATGCTTGGTGATAAGAAAATTTCGAATTTTCCCTCTTCAGAAAAAAATTACTGTTTTCCAAAAATCCAATGATTTACTTCTGTATGCGAAAGCGAATACTATGCATTTTCGCCTATTTGTTTCGCTGATGAATGGATTTTTCCTTGAGGTTCTTCCTTTTAAATCTGCATTGAGAAGAATATTTTTTATTGTTTGAGGTATTACTCTGATGCGAGAAGATGTCGCAAGGTCTCCAGCAAATTTTTGAACCGAACGCATAGGATTTTTTAAAGCTTTTTTAACAACACTCCTTTTTTCCCTCATTGTTAGTTTGCTAAGAAGTCCTGGTTTTCATTGAATTTCGATGCTTTTAATTTATTCATAGTTTTTCACTATACATTCAATAGTTGTAAATGGTAATTTAATAGCTTTTACAAATTCTTGTTGCGAATTTAAATTTTTATTATGATCAATCATAGGATTTCATATATCTAGAGGTGCCTCTCTAGTATTAGGTTCTATAGTCAATTATTTCAAGAGAAAATTAGATTAAATGTCAGACAAATATAATATGAACTCAAAAATTATTAACAGCTTCTGTAAAAGTAGTCCTTTTGAACGATAAACACTATAAAACACAGTACATATCAGGATGGAGAAATGTACAAATACTTTTTTTGCAAGAAATTTTTAAACTTTTCGTATTAGAAAATTATTTTGCATCTTTATCGAAATTTTCTGTTGTGTAATTTAAAACACACGGTAAACAGACTGTATTAAAACTATTTTTGACAAAATATCTGTTTTTATTGGGTTAAAAATAAAAAAAAAATTAGGGTGTACAAATACTTTTTTTGCCAACTGTATGTCTGTTTCATTTAACTGACCAATAAACTGTTTAGAAAAGGGCTCAGTTTGTGGATTAGAATTTAAATAATTACTAGGTAAGTTTGTATAGTATTCTTTATATAGTGCATTAAATGCAAATTTCATGTTTACTTAAGCTGTCGTAAGTCACATAATCCTCCATTTAAAAATGTTATTTTACTTAGCACTTAAGTATGTATTTAAGCAATTTAACTTATATGCATAATCAGACTTATATATTAAATAAAAATTCTATGCACATTATCATAAGCTAAAAACTTTCTGTAAATTAAATGAAGGATTACGTGAAAACTAAACAAAATTTTATAGTATCAATTTACAATCTTAATTTTAAGAAAGTCAATATTTCAATTATTGTGCTGAATTTTTTAACATTTTGTCAGGCATACTTTTTTAATGTTATTTTCTTTTTTAAAAATTCTGAATAAATGAAATACTTTACGTGTATGTATGTCTTTATTATACAGATCTGTGCATAATTATTTACAGCAATCTTTCATTTGTATGTTGATGCAAAATATAGATAAAAATTATCATTGGCCACTGGCCAGTTACTCAGATTTTTAATTATTGACCATTAACAAAGTCACAAACACTTCATACAAAATCATATGACGTGTTCGTACAGTTCTAACTATCAACTTTATAGCTTATTAATATTTTTTAATTTCCATTTGATAGGATTACACTCAACTGAAAACTGAAATTGTATCTAACAGAAATATATATAAGTAAGAAATTACCGTAGTCAAACTAACAATATTTAAAATGAGCTTGGAAATCCGTATTAACGCGGGTGTGTATTGTGGGGGAGAGGGGTTAATTGACAAGCCCGAAGTTATAGTCTATCAACGTAAACAGGCATCTAAAAGTCTTAGAAAATAATATTAAAATTAAAATTTATTAAATTAAAGCTACATTAGAAAAACTGCTCTGAATCCGCGTTAAAAGGCGGCGTAACATCGAGGATTTCTCAAACTTAATTTCTAAATTTTAATATACTATGTACTCAAACTTAAAATACGCATTATGTCCTTATTGAAATACAAGAGCTCGGAAATGCGCGTTAGCAAGTCTTTCAAAGCCCAACTAAAATCCACGCAAACGAAGGCTTCTAAATCTCGCTTATAAAATAATTTTCAAAATTAAAATTTTTCAATTTAACATAAAGCTGCATAAAGAATAGGAAAAGTACTCGAAACCACATTAACAGGGGTTCGAGTAACACCGAGGATTTCTGTGATTTGATTTAAAATAACAGAAGTTTAATGTTATATAATTCAACAAACTTAAATGCACATTAACTAGTCTATTAGAAACAGGAATTCTGGAAATACGCTTCTAAAAAGGCTTCCAAAAGTAACTTAAAAAAAGCATACCGAATTATTTATTACCAAAAGAATTGAGAAGAAACCTGAAAAATAAACTCGTACTTAACATGCAAAAGCTTACTTCCATATTTAAAGCGCAAAATATCACTTTGAATTTAAATCTTATTGTATCTATTGTTATGATTTGCTGAACTTTTTCAGTATCACTCAGTATATCTTAAATCTGACAATTTTTTTAGCATCTTTATTTTGACAGGGTTAGCAAATGCATTTTGAAAATTTCACAACACTACGTTTATAAAACATCGGGACAAATTTTATGAGTGTTTCAAGTAAAAGGGGTGTACGGAGGAAGTTCAAATTTTGCTGCAATTATTATGATAGTTAAAAAATATAATTAAGTATCCGTGAGATTAATCCATCCTCCTGTTGAATATGTACCCAAAATTTGAAACTATTCGAATAATTTTATGCAAGGAAAATGCAATTAAAAAAATGAAAGTGGAGGATTCTATCCCCCCCCCCAAAACAATATGTGACCTATAAACCCTTGTATTAACACGTTAACTGCTATGTCACTCACCGGTGACTGACATTAAAATTTCCGTTTCAGCCACATCAGTTGCCCGTGACCGACAGCGTAAATTTGTAATATAAAATTAAATATTATATTGTTTTAAGGAATTGCTGAACATTTATTTAAAATTTTCCTTTTAGAGGATAAGGACTTTAAAGGATATAATTAAGTAAGCGGAAAGTTCAGTGTCAGTCATCCGTGACTGACGTGGAATTCAACGTGTTAAAGGTGTAATTTATCCTTCTAATAAAAGGAGACCAAAATTTTAAACTAATTGGTTCTCGACAAGAAAATTCTATGTAAAGCTGAATTAGTTGGAGAGGAAGGGTTTCTTTTACAATTGACCTATACTTGACCTAACATTGTTGATTTGATTAATCTCGCCTAATTTTCTAATAAATTGACACCCAAACTTCAATGAAAATAGATAATTCTAAACAAAAGTTTTTGTTTAAGCCTATTTAAGAGGGAAGGAAGTGCTTATCGGTCACATTATATTTGATCTAGAACCAACCAAAACCCGAAATAATCAGTTTCACCAAATAAGTGGAATTTATTTAGTAAATTTAAGCGAGTTTGCGCAGGAACATGGGTCTTATATAATTCAGATTCATCCAAATTTCGGGTTTAGCTGTTTTTTAGCAGATTTTTCCAATTGACACACTTTAATTTGGACAGGAGTGAGATTCCTGGATTAAGTACATGAAAAGTAAGATTGACTTGGAATTGCGTTCCAAAATCAATTTTGTCATAAATCAATTTAATCATATTGTATAATAAGTCGGAGAAAGACATTTAAAAAAAATTCAGTATTAAGCATAAAATTACACGTTCCTGGATTTTTTTTATTTTTTTTTAAGCTAAACTACGACACCAGTTTTAAATATTTCATACTGTATAATAGTATGCGTAATTAACTCGGATAAAAATGATCTCTTCGAAATTAACTATCCCCTCCCACCAGCCGTGAAACAACCTTTGAACCAAAAATAGTTATCTACTTTCTTCTAGTGTTTGCAATAATCGTTAATTTTGACTGAAAATTATTAACGAATTTTTCTCCTTTCATCCCTGGTGTCGATATATCTTACAACCATCATGTTTTGCGAGTAGCACTCATCAAGTTTGCAGACTCAGGACGGTAAAGTTTATCTCCACGTTTTTTAGTGTTACTCGACGATGGAAATTGCTAATTTTATGCTTAGTGCACGGAGCTAACCAAAAAAGATATGTAAATAAAGAAGCGTAAATGAACTTATATTGTATATCAATATCGAGGACAGTGGAAAACTGAGATCTGCAAAACCCTGTGACGTAGGGGGGCGGGAGGAAGGGGCTTGGAAGTAATTGTGAAAAATAAACATCTTAAACGGTCATAAACGGTTTATCATTTTAGGCTTTTGAGAACGAGTCATTTTGTATTGACTAACGAATGTACATTTTGCGTACTCTTAAACTGATCTGCGCGTAAAAAAATCATACCCGCAAGACGGGTCACGAAACGGAACCCCATTTTGTTATGAGAAATAGATATATATTCTAGGGGGGCCTTGTGGAAAATTTTGCAGAGGACTCAAAACTATAGTTACACTACTGATTGGAGATTCTACAAAATCAATATATAATTGAGAATAAAATGTTTAAACGATATATAAACCAATTATTATCTAATAAATTAAAATTTTTCACTTAAAATCCAAAATATTGCAATACATTTTTAAAAATGGAACAAATCCCTGTATAATTCATAGATATTCATTCTTGGCCATGCGCAACATGACAACAATGCACTTGCAAAAAACCCCTGTTTAAAAGATATATATTGAATATTTTGAAACTTCTTTTATTTTTTGAAAAACATTCTGGGAATATACAAAAGTAGTTGTAGTACTTTTTGTATTGTTATTACAGACTTTTGTAGGACACATATTCAAGAATTCTATATTTCAAGCTAATGCATAATACAAAGTGTTTTTGAAAATGAGAATAACTTTTCCTATAAACATTTTGATTTTTACAGAAACTGAATAAACAATATTGCTTCCAATAATTTATGCATAAAAAATAAAACATATAATATAATTTTTGTTTCTTTGTAGCCACCTTGGATAATAATCAAATCTGAATGTAACGATAGCTCATTTACAGAAACAAAAGGAGACTTTGGAACAGCAGAATTAAATTCGAGTACGGAAAGCAGCTCTTTAAATATAAGCAGTCACTTGTATATTAAAGCACCCATGGCGCGAGGATTTTCAGATTCCTTCACATCATTTTTCTTCTGCTCTAACTAAAGTTTTAAATGAAGATTGCTTGCAGTGGACAGAAAAATGTGAGTTACTGAACCATTTAGCTTTGAGAATCTGCAGATACACAGACAATCCCTCTACAGCTGAACGAAAGCAAGTAGAAGATAAAATTTTAATTGAAGGTGTGGAATTTGTACAGAGTGTAGTTTCGACAATCTCTTTATATTCTTATTATAATATAAAATATTCTCTCAAAGGCACTGGGACTTACGCTTTCATTGAACTAAAATTGTTGAAGTTGAATAATGGTAGTGTAGTTACTCGAAAAGTAGTTACTTTATGTGAAAAATTAAGCAAACTGTGATAAAATTCTAGATTGTAATTTTAACCATAATATCAATAAAGTTTTGTGTATATTATGAAACTTCTGTGAACTTTTATTTTTGACTATATTATTTTTTAATTGCATAATATTCTCGATATCTCAAGTCGAAGGGATTCTAAAAAAGCATTATATGATAGGTAATTGTTCCGATAAGTCATGTACAGCAATTTATAATATCAAATTGAGAAATATATTTTAATTGAAGTATCAGGAAAACACTGCATTAAGATTTTCAATTTTTTTAAAAAAGGTTATCTTCTTTCGGCAGCTGTTCTTTTTTTCCCTTGTATCTTTTGACATCTGAAATTGAATTTTGTGCTTTAACCAAATGAATGAATCCCTTTAAAGATGCTAATGCTTAAATTACAATTAAAAAGTTATTTTTGAATATAACTTTAAAATCTCTTTCACAAATTTGTGCATATTTTAACTTACCTTGAAATATTGTGTAATTAAACCTTAATGGTTTGGATAATCTTTTAAAATAATTATGTACTGTATAGCACATGCATCAAAAACCGTTTTTTCATTGATTTCTGTGGTATTATGTTAATTATATAAGGAATAGAATTATCAAACGTAATTGATCCAATTTAAATGAAGATAATGGGGTAAGGGGGAGGGGGAAGCGTCGAATGATCACATACTTCCCCCAAAAAAGCAGATATTCAGATACTGAAAAATTTTTTTAGAATGCTTTGGTGGATTAAACATACCATTTTATGCTAAATGACTAATCTGTTGTACTAGCCAAATGACAAGTTGATATTCTGTTTAAATTATTAAATAATGTGGCAAAATTATCTAAAGGTTATTTTAAAAAAACACAATTGCTTTGTACGGGATTTTGCCAAAAATGTATTCTTTGTGTTACATTAACTCTTAATTTACACCTTCAAATTGGTATGTTGAGCTTGATATAAATGTGGAAAAACTTAAGCATGTTTTTTTCTAGATCACAGCACAATATCACTCATTTAGATATTTCTTCTGTTTCTGAAGTATATATTTATCATAATTTATCCTTGCATCAATATTCTAACCAATTTATTTTTGTAAAAGTAATTTTAATATATCCATGATTTAAAAATAGATTTTACTCATAGATATCCTGTATATTTTTTTAGATTTGTGTTATCAACTGAAAAACGAAAGCAACTAATTAGAAATATTTTCAATACAATGTTTAACTTTCAGCTGTGTAATCATCGTTTATATTCTCAACAAAGATTACTAACTCATTAATCTGTATCATGTTCAAGAACTAAACTTAACTCTAACTCTAAGGCATCTTAAAACTCTTTGAATATCATGCTAGAAATTAGAAGTAACTTATTGTAAAAGGGCCTTAACATACTAGATTATCGATTTCTGAACTTTTCAGATTTGCATAATTTTCCAAACAAATTTTTAATAAAGTTCCTGTGAAAATCTATAGCAGAATTGCTGCCACTGGATATCCCGGTGACATTTACCGTATTCCGTGAAATGTTTCAGATCTTTTCACAATGAAGAATCTTAACTAAGATTTTATGCGTAAAGTTCCAGGCTATAAGTTTCAGAGTTTTTCAAAATGAAGGAACATAAATGAATTTTCATGAGTAATGTTCCAGATGATACGTTTCGGAATATCGGAACCTAACTGAGATCTTATGAGTAACATACCATATTAAAGATTTCGGAAATTTTCAGAAAGGTGGAACCTAACTGAGATTTTATGAGTAGCATTCCAGATTATAGGTTTCAGAGCTTTTCAGAATGGGGGAATTTAACTGAGATTTCACGAGTAATGTTTCAGATTGTAGGTTTCAGAACGGTGGAACCTAACAGAAAATTAATGAGTAACGTTACACATAAAAGGTTTCTAGACTTTTCAGAATGGTGAAACATAACTGATATTTCATGAGTAACATCCCAGATTATAGATTTCTGGACTTTCCTGGCAAATGTAAGTTTCCTGGCATTTTTTGGATTAAATTCCTGGGAAAACCTGTGGCAGAATAGCTGCCACATGTTTTCTTAGGAACCTTACGCAAAATTTTTTACAGTGTGTGGAAAATGTCTTATCAAAATAAAAATTTCTTTTCTCCGATCTGTGTTGTAATCAGAGATTAGTGTACTGACTCTGTGTCATATGCAAATTTACTCCTTGCGCTCCAGTCGTGTTTTTTTATGGGGGCTATTCACAGAACAGTTTTTTGTGCGTGCATAACGTGTCCGTTTCTTGCTACATACATACGGTTCCAACGCTGTTTAGGGTTTTCGCATTCGGTGAGCATTTTGCGATGAAAAAATGGGTGTTGCCATTGGAAAATTTCGAGCTTCTGTAACTATAACCGTAACCGTGAGTGCCATTTTGTTGCCGTTCCGAGAATCTTGATCTCATACCTCTGAATAGCTATATCTGAAATTTCACCTCGATCGGTTGAACGGACTGGGCGCTAGAGCTCCATATACCGGCAAAGTTTTTTTTATGATTATCCTGTATATTAATTTTAATAATTAAATAAAATTATTATTGCCAAAACAAGGAGTTTTTAAAACTTAGAATAAGATTGGAACACTTTAAATTACAGTTTTGTTTTTTAATAATTATTGTATTGTTATGCCAGTTTTTGTTTAATATTAGTAATAGTATTGCTTGAGCCTATAGTCATGCATTAATTATATTTCTGAACCTGTGTTTTTGCATTTTTTGAAAACTTAAATTCTCTTTAATAAGCAAAAATTTCCAATAATTTCCACGCACAATATATGCTGCATAACTGGAAAAAACTAGTTGGATGTGCCAATTCCAAAATTTTCTTCTATCTTATACGTACATTTTAATATTTAAAAAACAGTTACACACATTAATGCTTTTATAATTTTAATTCAATACTAAGCCAACTTCGATTTTCATCTTAAATGTCTGCTTCAATCAATTAATAAGAGTAAAAACGAGTTTCCGTCTCTGCACGAGCCAATGGACAAGAGAATGCTAGGCAGATTGTTTTCAAATTCACGGAGGACATGTTTGCCATACTCAAAAATAATCATACACAAAAAATTTGGTTCAATTCGATGCATAACTTCATACTCTTTTAGTCGGTAAAATATTGGAAATGGCACAAAAGTCGCTATTGCAGCTCCCCCTTCCAGCGAAATATTTCAAAATTGAGGTAAGATCTGCTTGCCATAGCCAAAAACGTTCACAAAAAGTATGGTTCAATTCTATGCATATCTTCATACACTTTTTGATGATAGAATGGCGACATAAGGGCTCACAGACAGACACACGGACAAACAGACGTTTTGTAAAAAACATGTTTTTTGGAATCTCTGACCTCTAAAACGTGCAAATCCGTCAAAAACCAAAAGTCGAAAAAAATATCGATTACAATACTGTCTTGTATTGAAGGTAGAAGAAAGTAATAATTATTTATATTTCAAAAGCTTCTACATCATGTGGAAAAATGTGTTTTAAAAAATTTCCTACATAGTTTTAATGTGTATATGACTTCAGTTTGTTTGACCGTCAATCCCTGCTTCACCTCGCTTAAATATACTAGGAATTACAGGTAACTGATATACATTATAGAGGTTTACAATAGCATTTTCGTATTAAAATGAAGTCTGCACCAGTTATAGCTAAATTAGACGAGCATTTTAAAGAATTTTGGTATGGTCGTTAAGGAAATATCAATTGTCGTGTTAATGTTACGCTACTTCAAACGTAGGGAAACTTGTGTACATTATTTGTTTGAATTACAAATAGAATATGATGCGTTTACCAGTTTTATTTCTTACATTAACTTTTTACTTTTAATCAAATATCAACCCAGAAACCCAGTAAACAGGGTGCCCACTCTCAACGGTGGCCAATGGCTAATTTCTAAACCGTTAGTCATAGACATATAGTTCCAGTTGCAAAAATGCTTTAAAAAAGGCAAAGAATTGTTTTTTAAAGTGATTTAGGTACAAAAATATTACAAAAAAATTGCGGAAATTAAATTTTTATCTGGTCTCCCGGTCCTATAAGTGACATTTAGTAAACATTTTCCATCACTCTAACAAGCAATACGGAAAAGGTCCAATTCATTTAACACTAAAATTGATCGAGTTATGAAACTTTAAATTTCATGACTTAAACCACTTTTATGTTACTGAAAACGGGTGAGCTTTAATGGAACGTACGCCAAGTGCTTAAAGTATTATAAAAGGTCGTCCATTTCCGACGCTGTCTAATGGCTAATTACTAAACCGTACGTCACAGATATATAGTTCCAATTACTAAAAGGTTTTATTAATATGAGGTAAAGAAGTATTTTTAAAGCGATTAAATGAAGTTGCTGCCACCATATAAGTTTTACGGTAGCGTTCGATTCTTGGCTGGGAAAATTTTAAGTCCGTAATTTAAGCTCGTCCGTAATTTAAGCTCGTCCGTCAATTTTAACGTTCGTAAATAATGTTTATCGTTCCCAATATATCAATTTTGGCAATAAGAAAATTTAATTAAATGTTTAATTTAAATATTTATGTATTTTAGCAATTTTGAAAGTGGTTCATACATATCATATTATCTTGTTTTTTAAACTTAAAGTTACTCTATGTGCAAAATATTTAAAAGATGGCAAAAACATTTAAAAGAATAAATTATTTTAATTCTTAGTGCTTTCAGCTATAAACACGGTCTTCGTCAAAGAATACGAAAACCCTGTTTTTAGCGTCTTATTTTTCAAATTTCACTTAGTTCCTGTCGAAAAGGGTGAAAGTCAATTTTTAGATACGGAAATTAAAATATGGATTTACAGAGAAGGGGAATATTAAGTGTGTTATGATTCTACATGCAAACAGAACCGAATTCTTGGTTGGGTTTTTTGCAAGATAAAATGTCATTACAAACATTATTACTATTGTGATTTTTTTGCGAGGGGGGGGGGTAATAATTTATTTTTCTAGAGTACATGTATTTCCATCGACAACAGATCTTGAATTTATTTATGATTTTTCTTGAATTATTTCAGATAAACTGAAATATTGTACTAAAAAGCATTTGAAAGATTTGAAGTATAACCGACAACAAGATTTAACCAGAATCAGAAAACACAAGTTAATTTCGAAGATGCAAAAGTTATATGCTTTTTAAAGAATTACCATGAATTAATTATACTAGTGTTAATTAAAATTATTACTAAAAAAATTGTGTGTAATAATGTTTTATCTTACAACATAACAAGAATTTGGTTCAGCTTGCTTAAAGAATCATAAAACAAGTTATATTCTAATATCCTCTATATGAATACGTTATTTTCCCAATGTTTTCCGGATCTAAAACCCACTTTTACTTTAACTCTGTTGAACACTAAATACTTGAAATTTGAAAAATAAAGCATTAACAACGATTTTTTTAACTATCTGACGAAGGTTACTTTTATGGTTGAAAGTGTCAAGAATTAAAGTAATTTACTAGCCTTTTAAGCATTTATTGACATCTTTGACATGATGCGTAGTACAATTTTAATTTTTTTAAAGATCAATTTAGCATTCTATATATGTATATATATGTATACTTTTATTTATTTACTTTTATCTTGTTGATGATAATTATTTTTATTTTTTCATTTTCATTTTGCTATTCAGTTAGGTAGTTTTGATGTGCTTTGTTTTTGATGTTTTTCTTCATTTGGTTTTGGTTTTTTGTGTGTTGGTAGTCCCAAATTCGTATTGATTTGTTTTTTTCATGGCAAATACGAAGATGAAACCACACATTTCATTTGTAGTTCCAAAGTATTTGGGACCTGAAGATTCTGCTTTTTTTCTACAAATTTCATTTGTATTCATTTTAATTTTTTTATTATTTATTTTTTCCTACCAAATTTAATGTGCTATAAGTTATTAAATTCAATGGTTCATATATCGTAATACGATAAATGGTTATATATATATATATATATATATATATATGTTGCTGAACTTGTTTTTTATTTTCCATAGTAAATTTCAAGCCAATTACTGTACTATCCGTGTATTTTAAATTGCTTTGGGAGTTTTAACCTGAAAATACAAAGCTGCTTTTAAGAGTTGTAAATGTACATAAATTGTACTCTCAGTCATAATAAACACCAATTAGATAAATCAACAACTTTAACAAGTAGGTTTCAGATAACAAAATTAAACTCATAAATCTACTGTGAATTCCAGAAGCAAACATCAATTCCGTTTCAAGGCTTAATGAGAATTCGTCAGATAACCATGCTTTAATTATAAGTAGATGTCGTGGACAAAACTATCCCAATAAATGCTGAAGTCAAATAGATCTGTTATCTTGGATAATCATTTAGCAGATAATGAACGTAAAATTGAATATACTTATCTTTAATTAAACAATTTATTAGACAATGAAATAAAAAGCAAATGTAAATATTTGGACATACGCAGTTACTATTTTAGTAAATGTGTCATTAGTTTAAATTTATTATTGTTAAATTATTTAAAATAAAAAAGGGAAAAACTAAAGTGAACAAAAAATATTTAATCCATGTTAATTACGTGAAATTTTCGGGTTTTAACACACGATAAAATTTGTTTCTATAATTTAAGAAATAAAATATAGATAAATATTCAAAACATCGCGATTCAAGACAATCAATGAGACAAGCATTAAATTATCATATGTATTATGAAAGACAAATATGTCTGTGAATTATTTTTATACCTTAAATTGCTAATACCATGCCCCCTTTTTATCCGATCGTTTTGGGGGGGGGCACAATCTCCGTTTACATATTCCCACATTTCTACATATTATGTAATACCCTGGCCCCATGGAGCCCGGTATATGAAACCGTGAAATTTTTGCATATTAAATTATTAACAATTTGCCCCCTTTTAATCTAACCTCTGTTTTTAAGACCCTTTTTACCTTTAGTTATTCTCCCATTTTTACATTCCAGTTAAGACCCTGGTATCCAATGCAAGTCTTCTTGAAATTTGTAAGTTGCAATTTATTAATAAATTGTCCCCTTACCACCAGAACTTCATTTTTGAGACCCTTACCTCACAGGCTATCAAAGGCCGGGAGCTTATGCGCCCATCCGTTCTGTATGTGCGTAACGCGATAACTCATGATAAAAATATCCAATTCACTTGAAATTTGGATGTAAATATATTCTGATAAAGCGCTTCCCTGATTAGTTTTTGAAGTTCATTCGATATGTATTAGAGGGGGAACGCCGGCTAATGCCCCTCAACTTAATTGATATAGATGGGTTTTTCATGCAGATTTATCAGTTTTTTATATGATAAAACATATACGTGATTAGTTAAAGGGGTTCAATGATTAAATATAAAACGGGTAAATGGAAGGAGCTGTTTCCCCCCCCCCATTAATTTGCTTTTCGAACAGAATTAACTTTTGAAAATATAAGACTGTCTTGTACAATTAGTATGTGTAGCCTGTGAGCTCAATGCCTTTAGTTTAGCTGGGCAATTTTCTTTTTATTTCGTTTGGTCACTATTCTTTTTCTACATTTCAGTTTAGACCATAGTTCCCGTTTCGGCGTTACTTAAAATTTTTCTGCACTAGGCATTTTCCAACCACGAATTTTCATCCTCTCAAAGCATACCTTTAAAATTGAGACATGGTCACGCCCCGCTAGGCTAACAAATTCATATTTTTATCGAGGGCCTATGGTGTTTTTTTTTTCAACGCCATTTCCCTCCCCCCCACCATTTTTTGAATATTTCTCTAAACTTTTAATCTTAATGCATACTTCATATGTAATTTCGACTAATTTAACATCTGAAGCACTTAGTACTGAAGGCTACTTAACATCTTGTCATGATAGAGCCCGGTTCTCAACTATCAGTTGGCACCTTTTTGGCTCCCTCTTATAGATCCCTTAAAAATAGGCCAATATACTAGCTTTTTATTTCCAAAAACTTTTTAGAAGAACAATTTTTAACAACTTTTCTCTTATCATTAAATAGTTTGTTATGACTGCACTTGAAAAGACGATATAGTACTTTTAAAAAGATAGTATCAAGTTTTTTTTTTGTTGTTGTTGTGTGTGTGTGTGTGTGTTACTATATTTTCAAATGAAACAAAATAAAAGTTTTAATTTCTCTAATATAGTTAATTATTCACACCTTTTATTAACTCTAAATCAAATCAATGAATTTTCACTAATCAAGGCTCATGTGATAGTAACATGAATCTGTATTGTAAAATATTTTTGTTATCTACTTGAATTGAAATTTACTTATTTATTTATTTTTTAAGAATGAAATTGGACGTTTAAAAAAGAATGTTTTTCTGAAAGCAAATTTCAGTTCAGCAGAATTTTCAGTTTGGTCACCCTTGAATGTATACTAAAGATTAAATCACATTGCTTTTATTCATAACTTATTTTAATTGCTCAATTTTTGCCAAATTACAATATTCTGCTAGAGAAATTGACACAAATGTCATATACGCACCACATTGGCGCGATAGCAACAAAATGACAATTATTTGTGCCTCACATGGTAACCCGTCTATTGTTATTTATTTATTAATCAACTGTGTGTTTACTTTCTTACTTACCCATTATACGTAGTATAGGGTAAGTCTTGCAATCGTTTTGAAAATCGAAAAAAATTTTTTGACGGTTTTACACGTTTTCGACACTGGAGATTTCGAAAAACATATTTTTAGAAAAAAAAATTTGCCGTCCGTCTGTCTGTCTGTCTGTCTGTAAACAAGCTATCTCCCGAACGAATTGAGATAGAGACTTGAAATTTTGTATGTACTTAGTATGTAAAAATGGGACGAAGCCTATTTATTATCAGCAACCTCGATTATCCGAAAGTATTTTTTTCGGACTCTCGAAAAATTCGTTCTGATGAAATGTATATAAAAATTTTCGAAATTTTTTACTTTAAGGAGTGATCGTGAAAGGCAATAAAATAACACAAATTTTGCATAAAGAACGAATTTGATCGAAGTATTAGTTGCTGAGATATCTGTAATCCTGTTTTCCACATTCTTCGATTTTTCATGACGATGTATTTCATTCAAATTTCAATTCAAAGGTAGATTTTTATTGGAAATGAGATGCTTAATCCGACGCAATAAACTGTTAGTTAATAAGATTATTATTTTTGGAGTTATAAGGATGTTTCTTTTTCGAAATTCAGTACTGCTTGAGTAGTTAGGCGTGTTGTATAATTTATCGAAGAAGATTCATCAGCAACTCATTAATACAGCATTACTATGCACAATAAAAATATAAATACACGTTTAAATTTTGTTTTGGAATTGCAATCCATTTTATAAATAGTTATCAAATGTATTATTTTCATATATTATATATTAATATATATGATGGGTAAGTATTACGGTGGCCCCCAACGACTAGTTTTCTTTTTTAAAATGATATAAAATGTTTTATTCTATAATTATTAACTAAACGTTTTTAATTTTCTTTTTTAAAAATACGAATTCTAGGCATCACTTTTAGATCTTTCTTTAATTATTATTTCCTTTTTTAAATAATATAAATTAGTTAAAAAAATATGTATGTAATTGGTATTTGAAAAAAGAAGTTTTGGCCAAATTGGCGTCAAAAAAGTAACACGCCAATGTGGTGCATATGTGATATCTGGGCTGTAAAATCAAGAATATAAATCAAGGCGCATATAATAAATCGCCAAATATTGTACCCATGACATTCTTTCGTATTTCATTAATTATTTAAAATATAATAATATAATCCTTTCACTCCTTTCATTTATAATACATAACCTTAATTTGAAACTGAAAAGTTTAAAATTCATGACTTTTATTTATTTATTTATTTATTTATTTATTGAGTAAAAAGAAAATTAAAAAAATTATATTTTGAAGCTTCATAATTGCATCAAAAGAGCAAAGCATAAATAAAACCAATTTACCACAGCCTAAATCTTACCAAAAGACTTTTACACAGTAACCTATAAGATGTATTTCATTTAGATGTTACCATTAAATATTTAAGAATTAACCGTATGTTAGCGTAGTATATATATAAATTATTTCATCGTTTGAAAATGTAAGATTTCGACGATTGTTTTTAATAAAATTTTCTATTAAATTTTCGCTGGGAGATATAAGTTGGCATTTATGCGTAAATCATTGCGCACACGATATCTTGAGAACATATGTATGACTTGTTAGAAAGCAGGTGGGCTAATAAGGGCCGTTTTTCGCCCATCAGCCCCTACTTGTGACATACTACATTTTTTCCATTAATTTATTTCACAACGAATAAGAAAATATAATGTTTTGGCTGAAAGTTCAATAATTGATAGGAAAAATTAAGTGTATAATTAATTGAGTATCATGTACATTAATAAGCATAAATACCATTGTCATCAATTTTCACCCGTATAATCAATAGAAAATACATCACTAAGTGCAAAATTCATATGAAGGGAGCTAATTAAGACTACTATTTCAATATATGACATATCGCAAATAATCAATAACTGAAAATAATCATACAGTTTCAGACACTTTTGACAAAGTATTTTAGATTAGTCTTCTTTGATTTCTTCATTCGAACCATTACTAGACCATCTACCGGCTGCGACTTTGGCATATTCAAAAGCTTATGAGCATATTCAAAATTCTTCTATTTACTTTGTCTGAGTTATGGCACCAGTAAGCAAGAAACTGTAACAGGGAATCAGCATGTGGACACTACTTTACATTGACAATATAATTGTGTGATATAGATTTGCTCAGTTTTTATCAAAATACTATGCTTTATAGTAATTGTGTGTCGAATTATCGAAATTTAGTCACGAGATATGTCTCCGTAGCATCAAATATAGAATACTGTTTCGGCTTATTTAGGAATGTAAACATTTAATGTTCAAGATTCATTCATGCAGAACTTTCAAATAATCCTGGAAGCATCTATCAGTAATACTAACATCATTTAACTAAAGCGATTGTCTGATGTTCTATGCATCTTATTTAAATATGTATGTAAGTATGTAAGCGCCATTATTCTTTGAAGCCGCAAAGTAAAGTAAAAAAAACCACCATAATGTAAACTCAAGTAATTACAAATATCATGGATTTAACCTAAAGATCCTCCTTTTTGTAACGCAGAACATTTTTTTTTTCGGATAGGAATAGATCACACTCTTCTGGTTATAAATTTACATGTTATCAGCATGAAGTATCACAGTAACATTGTCGTCATCCAGAATAAATAATCTTTGCTAAAGGTCTCGCATATTTTGACGGTGTTTTAGTGACGTGGTTCATTACATGGTATAATGGAACAAAGTTCACATTCAAAGTCTGACTTGCATATTGCACTGAAGATATTATTATTTTTTTTATGCATATATAATAAATTGGAGAAAGCACCAGCTGATTTTTTTCACTTCGTGCACCGAATTTCAATATTTTTTCAAACTCATCCAATCCATTTTATTCAACAATCTTTATCAAAATATTTATATCACAAATAGTATCATAATTTTTTTTAAACAGTTCATTTCGATAATGTATTTTCTTGATTAAATATGTGACCTATATATGAGATCGATAGAAAATACTGGGTATTTTTGTTGTTATTTTACTTCTAGATTTAAAAAGCTTCTTTATATTTTCTGTGCTATTTACTGTTGTCATTTTTACTTCTCCAAATTTAAATATTTCCATGAATCATTTGTTATGCAGGCGCATATATTTTTTAAAACATTTTTTGAAATGTGATACATTTTTGCTTCCAAGTTTCTTAAATATTTTGCTTTATATTTCAACTTTGATTAATGAACTCGTTTTTCTTTTTTCAATAAAAGAAATGATTGTTTTTTGCAATTTGTTTCGTTAGAAAATAAATATACCGAAAAGAAGAGAAAGAAAGTAATATTTTTTTCTTTGTATTGCATGCCTTTTCTCGATTAATTTGATTACTGGCGCCATATTTTTTTTGTAATGTTGAATAATTATGTTCTTTGTACTTGTTCTTGCTTAAGATTTCTCTCTTCATTTGTAAAAGTTATTAATGGTGCAATGTCTATGCAACAGAATTGAAAAAAAAAAAGTTTTTAAATCGTAATATGCATGTATTTTTATTAATTTTATACATCCGTTTTGTGTTATATTATTATAAATGAAAGCTATTCCGATTTGTTTCCCCCAAGAACATACATAATAAGAAATTGTACAAGTTTTTTACCCAAATAATAAGATATTTATTGGCAATGATTTTTTTTTAATCTAGAACAACATTTTTTAACAATTTTTCTCTGATCGTTAAATAGTTTATTATGACTATACTTAAAAAGACCATATAGTAATTCCAAAAAGGTAGTTTGAATTTTTTTCTGTCCGCGGTGCCGTTTTCAAGAGAAACAAAGTAAAAAATTTAACTTCTTTAATATATTAAATAATTCACGCTTTTTATTAATTTTAAATAAAATCTGTGAATTTTCACTAATCAAAGATCATGCAAATTTAACATAAATCCATATTGTAAAGGATTTTTTTAAAACTATTTTAATTGCCATTATGAAATTAAGCAAGATTTTTTTTTAAGATAGAGATTTGATACTTAAAGAAAAAGTGTTTTTAAAAAGAAAGTTTTCGCTCTATTTTACAATATTTAATGTTGATTTGTTATCCTTCTTGGATCAAACACCAATATTTTTTCAAACTCATCCAATCCATTTTATTCAACAATTTTGATAAAGATACTTACATTAGAAATGAAATCATGATTTTTTTAAAACCATTCATTTTGATAATGTGTTTTCTTTATAAAATATGTGACTATGCATGGGATGAAGGTAAAATATGGGACATTTTTGGTTGTTTTTTTACTTGTAGATATAAAACGCTTCTTTATATTTTCTGTTGTCATTTTTACTTTTCCTAATTTAAATATTCCCATGAATCATTTGTTATATGGGCACATATATTTAAAAAAACTTTTTTGAAATGCGATACATTTTTGCTACTGAGATTCTTAAATATTTCGCTTTGTATTTAAACTTTAATTAATGAACTCGTCTTTGTTTTTTCAATAAAAAAAAGTAATTCTTTTTTGCAATTTGTTTCGTTAGAAAATAAATATACAGAACAGAAGGGAAAGGGAATAATATTTTTTTCTTTTTCTGGCCTATATTTCCTTTCTTTCAGTTGATTACTGCCGCTATACCATCTTTTTATAGTGTTGAAAAATTATTTTCTTGATACATGTTCTTGTTTAAGATTTCTCTCTTTATTTGTAAAATTTATTAATGGTGCAATGTAGATGTAACAGTATTAAAAAAATATTTTTTTTTAATTTTAATATACATGTATTTATTTTAGTTTTACATATGAGTTATGTGTTGTATTATCATAAATGAAAGCGAATTCAACATAGGATTTTTTTTAAAACTACTTGAATTGGAATTATGAAATTAAACAAGATTTTTTTTTCTAAAAATAGAGATTGGATACTTAAAAATTTAGTGTTTATAAAAGAAAGATTTCTATCTATTTTACAATATTTAATGCGGATTTTTTCCCCTTCGTGCACCGAAATAACAATACTTTTTCAAACCCACCTAATCTATTTCATTCAACAATCTTTATAAAATTATTTATATCACAAATGGCATCATACATTTTTTAAAACAATTCATTTCGATATTGTATTTTCTTAAGAAAATATGTGCCTATGCATGGGATGGATAGAAAATATGGGATATTTTTGTTGTTTTTTACTTGTAAATTTAAAACGGTTCCTTATGTTTTCTGTGCTATTTACTTTCCTAATTTAAATATTTCCATACATCATTCGTTATGCAGTCACATATATTTTAATCACTTTTTTCGAAATGTGACACATTTTTGCTTCCGAAGTTTCTTAAATATTTCAAATTTGATTAATGAACTCGCCATTCTTTTTTTCAATAAAAGAAATGATTGTTTTTTGCAATTTGTTTCGACAAAAAATAAATATACCAAAAAGAAGAGAAAGAAAGTAATGTATTTTTTCTTTTTCTGACCTGTCTTTTTTTTTCTTTCAGTTGATTAGTTGCGCTATATAATTTTTTGGAGTATTGAATAATTATTTTCTTGATATTTGTTCTTGTTTAAGATTTCCCTCTTCTTTTTTAAATGTTATCAATGATGCAATGTATGTGTAACAGAATTAAAAATACATTTTTTAATCTAAATACACATATATTTTTATTTCTTTATATATGAGTTTTGTGTTATGTTTTAATAAATAAAAGCTATCCCCCCCCCCACACACACACAGTAAGAAGTTGTACAAGTTCCTTAAACACATAATAAGATATTTATTGACAATAAATTTTTCAATTTTTTTAATCTAGAACAACAATTTTTATTTTATTTTCTTGATCATTAAATAGTTTTTTATGAATGTAATTGAGAAGACGATATAGTAATATTGAAAAGGTAGTTTAAATTTCTTTCTCTTTGTGTTGGCATATCTTCAAATGAAACAAAGTAAAAATTTTAATTTTTTTAATGCATTTAAAAATTTATGCTTTTTATTAACTTTAATTAAAATCAATGAATTTTAACTAATCAAGGCTCATGCGAATTCTATATAAATCCATATTGTAAAGGAGCTTTTTCAACTACTTGAATTACCGTTATGAAATTATGCAATATTTTTTCTAAAAATGGAGATGGGATACTTAAAAAATAGTGTTTATAAAAGCAAGTTTTTTTTAAAATCTATTTTACAATATTTAATACTGATTTTTTTATCCTTTTTGCACCGAACATCAATACTTTTTCAAACTCATCCAATCCATTTTATTCAACAATTTTTACAAACATATTTACAATACAAATGGAATCATATTTTTTTAAAAACAATTCATTTCGATAATGTATTTTCTTAAGAGAATATGTTACTAATGTATGAGATTGGTAGAGAATACGGGATAATTTTGTTGTTTTTTACTTGTAGATTTAAAATGCTTCTTTATGTTTCTGTGTTATTTACTGTTGTATACATATATATTTAATACATTTTTCGAAATGTGATTCATTTTTGCTTCGGAAATTGCTTAAATATTTCGCTTTGCATTTCAGTTTTGATTAATAAACTCGTCATTACCTTTTTCAATACAAGAAATGATTGTTTTTTGCAATTTATTATGTTAGAAAATAAATATACCGAAAGGAAGAAAAAGGAAATAATATTTTTCCTTTTTCTTTCCTGCCTTTCTCTCCTTTAAGTTGATTACTGTGGCTATACCCTTTTTTGTAATGTTAAATAATTATTTTCTTGATGCTTGTTCTTGTTTGAGATTATCCTTTTGATTTGTAAAAGTTATTAATGATGCAATGTATATGATGCAATGTAATGCTTAATATACAAGTATTTTTATTAATTTTATACATGTGTTTTTTGTTATATTATTATGAACGAAAGCTATTCAAATTTGTTTCCCCCAAGAACATACATTGTAAGAAATTGTAGAAGTTTCTTACCCATATAATAAGATATTTATTAACAATAATTTTTCCCGCATTTTTTATCTAGAACAATATTTTTTAACAAATTTTCTTTAAGGGTCATTCCATGTCAATTCAACCAGACCTTGTAACCCGACCCACAGGGATTTTGATGAAACTTTGTGTACACACTAATTCTATCATGAAATGATTCCATCAGAAATTTTTCCTTCCTAGACCTCATACTTTGTGAGATATGGGGGGTCCAATTCTTGGGGATTTCTCAAATCGCACATTTCTGAGTCTGTATTTTGAGATTGCAGTTCCATCTTCAAAAAATTGTTCCTCTGGATCTAAAACGTGAATCATCTTAAAAATATCACTGTAAGAATATAAAAAGATGCAGATTTTAATAAAAAAATATTTAAAAAAATTACTTGTAATGTTTAGGATAAAAAAATTAGCCAAAGTTGAGAGTTATGGTTATTTTTCCAAATTTTTGTGACTTCACCAAAAAGGATGTACACAAAAAGGCAAATTAAATTTCCAATTTCTTTTTGTTTTAAATAAAAGTTTATACTTTGGGCTTTCTATCTATGAAATAAAAATGATGTGTTTAGCATGGCTTATGCAAAAATTTTCGGTACTTTCCAATTAGCTGGATGCATGTTTTATTTTTACATATTACATATGCACACAAAAAAGCAAATGAAATTTCCAGTTGCTTTTTGTTTTAAATAAGAGTTTACACTTTGGGCTTTCTATCTGTGAAATAAAAATGATCTCTTTCACATGGCTTATACAAAAATTTTGGGTACTTTCCAACTAGCCGGATGCATGTTTTGTTTTTACATATTACATATGCAAACAAAAAGGCAAATGAAATTTCCAATTTCTTTTTGTTTTAAATAAAAGTTTACACTTTGGGCTTTGTATTTGCGAAATAAAAATGATGTCTTTCGCATGGCTTATGCAAAAATTTTGGGTACTTTCCACTTAGCCGGATGCATGTTTTATTTTTACATATTACATCTGCACACAAAAAGGCAAATGAAATTTCCAATTTCTTTTTGTTTTAAATAAAAGTTTACACTTTGGGCTTTGTATTTGTGAAATAAAAATGATGTCTTTCGCATGGCTTATGCAAAAATTTTGGGTACTTTCCAATTATCCGGATGCGTGTTTTATTTTTACATATGTACATATGTATAGATCTATATAAATGCAGATCTATTATACATGTACATATGTATGTATATATACAGTATATTGATATATATATGTATAACACTGGTGCCCGTCTAACCGAAAAGTACCAAATTTTGCCTTGTTTTGAGAATCTGCACTAATTAAGAGGAAAAAAAGAGGAAAGAAAAGGAAAAGTTTAGCTGTGGTACTTAAATAATTACTGGAATTTCTATGAGTTACTGAATTAAATGTTATTTGATGCAGGTTTTTTTAATTTGCAAAGTAAAATTTAGGCTTTGTTTTTTCTGATTAAAAAAAATCTGACTGTAATATGTTTACCCATTAAATTTAGTGAATGGTCCATATATTTCATTTAGTTATTTAATAATGGGCATTTTTTGCTAATCTAAAGAATCTCTTACTTTTATTTTCAATAATTAAACTCAAAACAGATTTTTTTTTTTTTGGTACAGTATAAAATAGATAAATTTTTCTCCTCACATTTCCATTCTTTCTTTCGAATGCTTATATATTAATTATTTGTGTTTAAAAAATGTTCAAAACCTTGTATTTCCTGTCCTTGGTTAATTTTAATCAGTTTAAATATTTATATTGGCAAGTTTAAATACACAAATGTTTAACAGAACTTAAATTTGTTTCTATAGTATGAAAGATTTAATTGCACCTGCCTTGTATAAACACCTTCTGATAAAGGCAGGGTAATGTTCGTTAGTATGAAAGCAGATGTTTTGAAATCAATTTAATAAAATTATTGTCATTCTGTTGGTTTTTATCATAGAAGAATAATCTAATTTTTACTGTGCTACTAAAAATATAATCTGATTGTTACATACTTTATAGTTTATGATACGTATAAATATTGTTTTGCTTTATTGTTTTAATATGGAGCATGATATTAAACCTTCTACTAGTCTTCAGGCATGCAGTATTGTAATATTAACTGGTTTAGAATGTCACAAAACTAGCTATAGAAATAACAGAGAAATAGACTACATTGATAATCTCTGTGATTCAGAAAAATAACTTTTATTAGTTAGGACTATTGCATTTATAAAACAAAAATTAAGTGAAAACCGTTTGATTAATATATGTGAGCATCACAGAATTTCGCTCTTAATGAAATATGAATTATATAAATGTAGAGATCCATTTAAGCGACATAAAAAGCAAGTGAAAAAAACAATTAGGGCAGTTAATAGAGATTTATATACAGCCGAAAAAGTAAACCAAAGTTGAAAGTTATGATTATTTTTCCGAAATTTTGTGACTTTATGAAAAAGTCTCTACACAAAAAGGCAAATGAAATATTTAATTTGTTTTTGTATCAAATAACATTAAATTCAGTAACTCATAGAAACTCCAGTAATTATTTAAGTACCACAGCTAAACTTAGTCAGATTTTTTTCCCCTTAATTAGTGCAGATTTTCAAAACAAGGTAAAATTTGGTACTTTTCGGTTAGACGGGCACCAGTGTTATACATATATATATCAATATACTGGATATACATACATATGTACATGTATAATACATCTATATTTATATAGATCTATATATATGTAAAAATAAATCACGCATCCGGCTAATTGGAAAGTACCCAAAATTTTTGTATAAGCCATGTGAAAGATATCATTTTTATTTCACAGATAGAAAGCCCAAAGTGTAAACTCTTATTTAAAACAAAAAGAAACTGGAAATTTCATTTGCTTTTTTGTGTGCATATGTAATATGTAAAAATAAAGCACTTATCCGGCTAATTGGAAAGTACCCAAAATTTTTGCATAAGCCATGCGAAACACATCATTTTTATTTCATAGATAGAAAGCCCAAAGTGTAAACTTTTATTTTAAACAAAAAGAAATTGGAAATTTAATTTGCCTTTTTGTGTACAGCCTTTTTCGTGAAGTCAC
Organism: Maratus speculifer; assembly: GCA_964019185.1. Taxonomy (NCBI): domain Eukaryota; kingdom Metazoa; phylum Arthropoda; class Arachnida; order Araneae; family Salticidae; genus Maratus; species Maratus speculifer. Next base: position 8,118,523 of record OZ025295.1, on the reverse strand, counting down.
AAAAATTTGGAAAAATAACCATAACTCTCAACTTTGGCTGACTTTTTTTATCCTAAATATTACAAGTAAATTTTTTAAATATTTTTTATTAAAATCTGCATCTTTTTATCTTCTTACAGTGATATTTTTAGGATGATTCATGTTTTAGATCCAGAGAAACAATTTTTTGAAGATGGAACTGCAATCTCAGAATACAGACTAAGAAATGTGAAATTTGAGAAACCCCCAAGAATTGGACCCCCCATATCTCACGAAAAATGAGGTCTAGGAAGGAAAAATTTCTGATGGAATCATTTCATGATAGAATTAGTGTGTACACAAAGTTTCATCCAAATCCCTGTCGGTCAGGTTACAAATGGGGGAAAAATTGGTTGAATTGACATGGAATGACCCTTAATCGTTAAATTGTTAATTATGACTATACTTGAAAAGATGATGCAGTAATTCTGACAAGGTAGATTAAATTTCTTTCTGTTCGTGCTGCCGTATTTTCAAGTGAGACAAAGTAAAAATTTTAATTTCTTTAATATATTTAATAATACTTCACGCTTTTTATTAACTTTAAATAAAATCAAAGAATTTTCACTAACCAAGGATCATGCAAATTTAAGATAAATCCATATTGTAAAGGAATTTTTTTAACTATTTGAGTTTCAATTATGAAATTAAGCAAGAATTTCTTTAAAGATAGAGATTGGATTCTTAAGAAAAGAGAATTTTTTCTCTATTTTACAATATTTAATGCTGATTTTTCCCATTCATGCACCGAAATAACAATAATTTTTTAACCCACCCTATCCATTTTATTCAAAAGTAAGGTACCCTGGGGTAATAACGCCACGTTAAGGTTCTACCAATTTTCACGGCATAATTTTAGATTGTATTTTTCAAACAAATATAGGATCTGATACAGCAACTCATTGACTATCTATATAAAATAAAATAATTTAACAGATATGTATTCATAAAATGTAATGGCGTTTTTTCTTGACCCATGCTATTTGGCGTTATTACCCACCTATATGGGTAATAACGCCATGCAAACAAAACTATGAAATAAGATGGAATAATTGCATGTAGATAGCCCAATTCTAAAAATACAAACTCTACAAACTTAGAAATTGACAAATTGCATTCTAAGATATTGAAAATGTTCAATTTTTGTAAAAGTGTAAGAAATATAAAGGTGTGGTGTGGGAGGGGGGGATGAGGCAAATGAATATCAGACCGTGGGCTTCTTTTTGCTTAAAAAGGACCGCTTAAATAGAATTATTAGAAACATTGCACAGTTTTAACTGTGTTTATTTGAATCAGTATTTAGGATGTAACTCGGCCACTGTAGGCAGTCAACCGGGGTATTAATGTCAAGGATTGGCGTTATTACCCCGGTATTATTTATTGCGCAGTACATTTTAAATTACAAATTATCTCGAAAAGATATCCAAAATCTTCAACAACATTTTAAAAGTACATGAAATGCACTACAAATTTATGTAATTAACAAAGTATTTCCGGATAAAAAGATAGTCTTCACATATACAAAACGTATCTCGCAAATTTTAGATCAAGCGTTAATTTTAGTTGTTTGTAAAAACAATAAGACCTAAAAATGAAACAAATTAACTTGAAGCTGTTTTTTGCGATTTATATGACTCAAAACCCTTCTGTGCAAAGCATATGGGTGTCATTTACCTGATTATTTCATAATTATGCAAAATATAAGCACTTGGCGTTATTACCCCGCCTGGCGTTATTACCCCAGGGTACCTTATTTATAAAAATATTTATATCACAAATGGCATCATAATTTTTTTAAACAATTGATTTAAATAATGTATTCTCTTAAGTAAATATGTGACCTATGTATGGGATGGATAGAGAATACGGGATATTTTTGTTGTTTTTTACTTGTAGATTTAAAATGTTTCTTTATATTTTCTGTGTTATTTACTGTTGTCATTTTTACTTTTCCTAATTTAAATATTTCCATGAATCATTCGTTATGCAGGCACATATATTTTATAAAACATTTTTCGAAATGTGATACATTTTTGCTTCCGAAGTTTCTTAAATATTTCGCTTTGTATATCAACTTTGATTAATGAACTCGTCATTCTTTTTTCAACAAAATAAATGATTGTTTTTTGCAAATTGTTTTGTTAGAAAATAAATATACCAAAAAAAAAGTAATATTTTTTTTATAATTTGTTTATTCACATCTTATTATTCATTTTTATTTGTTTATTCACATTTTATTATTCATTTTTATTTGTTTATTCACTCTTTTAGCTCTAACTAAAGTAACATTTTTTTCTTTATTTTTTTATCATTAAGTCATTATACCGCTCGCAGATTGAACAAGTGGGTTTATTATCTTCCACAATACATTTTACAGCCTGTTCCATAACTTCATGTGGCACAGAACCTCTATTGGTTTTCCTAGGCTTGTTTCTTGGCATTGCTAAAAGAAATATAAAAAATAATATATATCCTTTTTGTCCAATGATGCCACTTAAAGTTAAATATAAACCTTTATAATAAGAAATATATATATCTAAATATATGACTAAGGAAAAAATATAATACATTTTTCCTGTCTACTTTACATCATCTGTATTTTTTAATGAATTTTTCCTTATTTAATTATTATATCCAGATACAAACTAATTGGTAGATATATTTTTGTTTTTCTCATTCTACTATTTTATTTAAATCTAACTTATTATGGATGCATGTATGCATAAGTGAAGGAATATTGAATTAACAAATTATATGAAAAAAAAATCCCTCAAATGCACAAAATATTTTGTTTACTAATTTTTGGTGTCCAATTTGGGTTAATTTTTAAATTTGAAAGCATATATTATATAGATAGATATTTCAAAAATGCATTTCACAACATGAATCATTAATTAATTCACACACAGAAATAAAATAATTTATTAATTCTTAATTTGGGCTAATTTTTATGTTTGAAAGCATATATTATACAGATAAATGTTTCAAAAATGCATTACACAACATGAATCAATAATTAATCTACACACAGCAGTAAAATAACTTATTAATTCTGAATTTCACATATAATATTTAACTTTTAAAAACATGGGATACAAAACTGGGGTACAATTAACCATGGTCCATTGTACCCCAGTTTCTGATGGTCCATTGTACCCCATATGGAAGTTTGACAAAAACTTGATGATAAAAAAAGAAATTTAGATTTCTATTATTTTAAATATAATAAATATAATAATGTATTGTCTTACCTTTTTATTTTGCCACACAATGTCTTTCCAATTACAAATCTGTAATAAATAAATGAAGATATGTTTCACTGAAAATATTTACTTTTGCCTTACTCCTCCTGTGTCAAATCAATTATCAAGCATAAAATGGCTATAATGTCAGCTATGCACATGGTTTCAAACTTCTTTTTACTACTTCATGACTGCCATCTATATACTAAAATATGAAGCTTTCAAAAACAGAATTAATATCAAAAATAGGGGGTGGACCATTGTACCCCGTGGTCCATTGTACCCCAGTCTCCCCTAAATCCATATTGTAAAGGATTTTTTCTTTACTATTTGAATTGTAATTATGAAATAAAGAAAGGTTTTTTTCTAAAGATAGAGATTGGAATCTTAAGAAAAGAATGTTTTTAAAAAGTAAGATTTCTCTTTGTTTTACAATATTTAATGCTGTTTTTTTCCCTCTTCATGGACCGAAATAACAATACATTTTCAAACCCACCCAATACATTTTATTCAACAATCTTCATACAAATACTTATATCACAAATGGTATGATAAATTTTTTAAAACAATTCATTTCGATAACGTATTTTCCTAAGAAAATATGTAAGCTATGTATGGGATGGATAGAGTATACGGGATATTTTTGTTGTTTTGACTTCTAGATTTAAAATATTTCTTTATATTTTCTGTTTTACTTACTGTTGTCATTTTTACTTTTCCTTATTTAAATATTTCCATGAATCATTTGTTATGTAAGCGCATTTAAAACATTTTTAGAATTGTGATACACTTTTGCTTTCAATATCTCTTAAATATTTCGCTTTGTATTTCAACTTCGATTAATGAACTCGACATTCTTTTTTCAATAAAAGAAATGATTGTTTTTTTGCAATTTGTTTTGTTAGAAAATAAATATACCGAAAAGAATTGAAAGAAAGTAATATATTTTTTTCCTTTTCTGCCAGCCTTTCTTTTCTTTCAGAAGATTACTGCCGCTGTGTCATTTTTTGTAGCGTTTAATCATTATATTCTTGATACTTGTTCTTGTTTAAACTTTTCCTCTTCACTTGTAAAATTTATTAATGATGCAATGTAGATGTAACCGAATTAAAATATATACTTTTAAACATTAATATACATGTATTTTTTTAGTTTTATGCATGCATTTTGTGTATGTTAATAAATGAAAGCTATTTTAATTTTTCATCACGAAAAAATACATAGTGAGATATTTTACAAGTTTCTTACTTTCATAATAAGATATATTTTGCCCCCCCCCCCCAAAAAAAAAAAAAAAAAAAAAAATTCTTGTGTTTTTTTTTTCTTTTGTTCTTACGAACCATTGAAACCAATACGTAATTTTCGATATTTAATGAAACTTTTATAATTTTTTTCCTAGTTCTTTTCGATTAGATTTATGAGAAGACTTCATAAGTGGTCAATTTTTTCTGCATATGTTTCTGATCAGTCAAAACTGAAAATAATGACCGATGCTTTTTAAACTAGAAAATGTGCTATAATCAAGAACGACAATATTTAGTAATCTTTTTATTGTCATGGGTAATTCCAAAAAGCTTACCTCTACCTTTTAAACTCCCATATAATTATTGACTTTCGAAATTTAAAGAAAAATTTATAAAAATATATTTTTTAAAAAACACAAGGAAAACATGACAAGAATAAGAGGCGTAAACATGTTTATTATCCTTAGAAAAAAAACTAAAGAGGCAATGATCGTCATCAAAGTAGATGTTCGAAATTACGATCCGGGCCATGATGCATTGAAGCAAATCTCCGGCGCATGTGAGATCGAATGTTCTGGAAATTACTGGGAGTGCCCCGGACTTCACCAGCTGCTGTCAAGATGTCTGTACCAAGTTCCTCAGCATTTTACAGCAGTGTCTCGGCATTTTTACAGCACTAATAATGCTAAAAATGTTTTTTCTCCCTATTCGAATCATTTTTGTTCTTGTGTTTTGTGTCGTCACTACCGCGCCAGAAAAGTGTCTCTGACCATGGATTACTACGCAAATCTGAATCGTTTTGAATCACCTACCTCCCATTAATGTTTATTCAAATAATCCTTTGACACCCTTTATCTCAAAAATCGCCTACAATTTATATTCTGTTTTCAATTTAATGAATTGTTCGATTTAACCATTTGAGAATATTCTGAAATTTTCTATCTTACATAAATTTCATGAAAAATAATAAAAAATATCTATCTAATAATAAAAAATTTACTTTAAATATACATTTTTTGGGGGGGGTGGGAAGGTTAGATTGTTGTATATGGCAACTTATTTTGCATACTTATGGGACTAGAAGAACTAAACTAGATTTTTTTTTTCTTCTTCTAAGTAAAAAATACAGTTATTTTTTTAAATAAAATAAAATTTTGTAAAAATTTTTAATATATCTATCTATATATGTGTGTGTGTGTCATATGAAAATTGCACTTTGCAATTCATTTAAATTGTTATACGTTTATGGCATTTTTAATATTTCCCTATTTCTTCATAAAAAATATTTTTTATTAGTATATCAATAAATATCTTACTCAAAATGTTAATCTAAAACTTTTAATCCTTTCATAAATTTTTATTAGCTACCAAATCTGTCATAATTTGAGAGAAGCTGTTTTTAATTCCAAAATGCTTTCAAAAGCCATTTTGCTATTTTTATTTTTATCCTACGAATCAACATCCCGCACATTTTGCCGGCATCTAACTATTTATAGTAGACTCTCGTTAATTCGAACTAATCGGGACCACAAGAAATGTTCGAATTATGGAAAATATGAAATGAAAACATGCTTAATATGATACTATTACAAAGGAATTAATGTTATAGTGTTTTTTAAATTTATGTCGTTTGTTATCATTAGAATATGACTTACTATTAAATTAGAATGAATAAATAAATAAACTAATTACATGATTAGAAACAAGTACACTGGAAGAAAAATTTAAAGCGTCACTGATGGACAGACGGGGTTCTAAGAAAGTGGATATCAATTGCATTGTATTACATGTATACTCGTTCGGAACAATTTTCACAAAAATAAATGAAAGAAAGTTATTTAAATCATCTGAAATCCGTGAGAAAGAAAAGAGAATGAAAAATCGGAATTCTCGTTAATTCTAATTAAACGAAGTCAAGAGAAAATGAGTTCGAATTAATGAAAAATTTTAACGTTATTCTGCCATTGAAGATTCCGGGACTTCGTGTTTAGTTCGAATTAAGCGAAGATTCGAATTATCTGATTTCGAATTAATTGGAGTCAACTGTACATTGAAATCTTTCCGTTGGCAGAAATAGAACTCATTTTGAAATACGCTCCCCTTCCTCTTTCGCCATTGGATGAGTAATCGTGCGGATTTACTGCATATTTCGTTCCTGAACATTACATTCTAATCTGTACTTCTACATTGTAAAAAAAAAATTCTGTAAAGTTACTAAACGTTTTCTAGGAAACTGGGATTCCAAAAACATTTCTTGTAACGGTAACAGCAAAAATTCAAGTTTCAGAATCGGTTACATGAAATTTTCCTGTAACCTTCACATGAAAAGTTCTTGGAATCCCAGTTTCCTAGAAAACGTTTAGTAACTTTACAGAATTTTTTTTACAGTGTACGCAATACGAACAAAACCATCCGGCATTAGTTCAGATGAGCAGAATTATCATGTTTTTCCAGTGTTTCCAACTAAATTACCAGGCATCTCCAATTTAGTATCTAAATTTGTTATAAAATCTTTTTAGCATGATGTGGGGAATTATACTCCAGCCTGATGGCTCTAGGAATGTTTTTATAGTAAATAATTATGTTAGTTATGGGGATTGTTTATGCTCTCATGTTTTGCTGAATAATGGGTTTAAATTGATTTTTGGTTCTGTTTTCCTGGGGAAAGATTTTAATCCTTTGCCATGTTACACGCATGACATGACTATCGGATTATAATACGATTACAAATCCAATATTTGTCTTTCAATTTGCTTAGCCAATCTCACCTATTTCAAAAAAAAAAAAGAAAAAAAAAATCATGTTGGAGTGTTCTATTAAAAACTTCTGTAAAAACAAAAAAAATACAAGGTGGATATTGCACGTGAAGCGTAGCAAATGAGGTGCGTTCGTACGATAACAAATTGTAAAAAATATCACTCTCATATATCAATTTCATAAAATTGTAAATAGTTAATTACAATTAAAATGTGCACCAAATAATGTTCTCCCTATGCCATTATGTAATGGAATACATATGTGTGGCCTTGTAAATCAATAACAAATGTTCTTTGCACCACAGATTATACAAAATGTATATTATAATATGTACTTTATAGATGAATACCAATTTTATTATATTCGATTGAGTGTAACACATTAAAATGCATTTGAAACATTCCCCCCCCCCCCCATTGACCGTAATGTAACGGAATACTTTTGAGTGTCCGTGTAATTGAGCTATGCATCCGATTTTGATGAAACTTGAAATAAATCAACAAAATTATGTAATAATTATGCATTTTAAATTTCAAAGATTAAAATGCATTTGAAACTTTTTTCCTCACTGAACGTAATGTAACGGAATACTTGATTGTCCCAGGCTATGCATTCGATTTTCATAAAAATTGAAATGATTCGACAAAATTATGTAATGATTATATATTTAAAATTTCAAACGATTCGGTTGGATAATTTTTGAGTTGTTATATGTAAACAGGCAGATGGACTGAACGACAACTATAGGTGCTACGTTATTTACTTAATTACGAACGCACTTAAAAAACGAGACTCGCTTTAAATTCACAATAGTTTGCGATATAATACATTTGATTGAATTTCTCGGTCATCATTTTATAGAAATTTCCCTTATCTTATGTTTAAATCCCGGTAGAGATTTTCATACCTTTATTTAAAGATATTTTTATGGATAATATGAACTTTAAAATGTTAAGGCTTACTTAAAAGGCGATTAAATAATCAACTATAGATGTTAAAAGTTAATTTTATATTTAAAAAAAAAACATCTTAGTACTTTCAAACCTTTTCCAAACAGGTTCTTCCTCAGAGAATATTTTCTTTTATAAATACAAATATAAGATTTCGTTTTGAAAAAATGAACGAGACTCGTGGCTTGAAGTTTGAGTCGGTAATATTTTAGGTGAACGGTAAAAAGAAATATTTGATTGTTGTACCATGAAATTTTAGAAGATTAGAATTAGAATTAGAATTTCACGGTATTAGATTTAGAATTTCATGGTACAACAATCAAATATTTCTTTTTACCGTTCACCTAAAATATCACTAACTCAATCTTCAAACGAGTCTCGTTCATTTTTTCAAAACGAAATCCTATATTTGTATTTATAAAAGAAAATATTCTCGGAGGAAGAACCTGTTTGTAAAAGGTTTGAAAGTACTAAGATTTTTTTTTTTAATAAAATTAGCTTTTAACATCTATAGTTGATTATTTAATCGCCTTTTAAGTAAACCTGAACATTTTAAAGTTCATATTATTCATTTTATGTTAAAAGCAAGATGAAATTTTCATTCCGTCATATATTTTATAGATATTTTTATGTCTGTCAAAACTTGTAATTCAAAATACACACTTAAAATTCGTTTGCAGTTTTATTTGAAATATTAAAGAAGAAAATTTAGTTAAAAAATTATTATTTTTAAAAAATTAGAATAATTTAGAAAGGGAAAAAATATCTCATCGGAGTTTGTGGGTATTTTTATTGACAATCACTTTGCGTTTGTTTTCTTAACCATATGCCAGAAGCTTGGCAATACTAAAAGTGAATTGTGTTGTATTATTTCAAAGCTATTATTATTGCAATGATATATGCCATTAGTAAATGTGCTATAAAAATATATTAATCTTCTAAAAACATATTATATGAAATTAATAAAATAATCAAAACGAAAAATTCTTTTTTAAATAAAAAAATTACGTTTTCTGTTTTTATTTTTCTTTTATTTCTTCCTAAAATATTATTTTAAAAAGTATCAACCCATTAAAAAAAGATAGAGTGCAACAGTTTTCTCAAATATTTTGTTGTTAAAAAAAGAATTCAAAATTTTTAAATAAAAAAGTCCCTTAACGACTTTTTTAGTAATAATGATAAATAAACTGATAAATAAATTTAAATTTAAATAAAATAAATACTTAAACTGATAAATAAATAAAAATTGATTTTAAAAATATTTGGTATTATGTGTTGGCCTAAAATACATTAAAAATAAATCGTTTATAAATTTTCTAATAAATATTTTGAAGGAAAATCTTTGAAAAGCACAATTATAGTATAATTTTCTTCTGCTGAATTATAAAAGACATACTCTGTACGTACGAACTACCGCTCCTATAGCTAAGTCAATAAGCTATTCTTCCACTTCAAAGAGGTCTCTCTTTCAAACACCAGGACGGTTTGAAACAAATTGTGTAAAAATTAAATGATATAGCATGCAAATTTACTCGAAAAATTCAAATTCTTCGAAACAAATTAAAGCTTGAGTGTTTCACTAATTTTCAAAACTAAACTAATTTATTATCATTCAAAATAAATTTACAGTCTTGTGTATTTTTAATTATGTTAACTTATAAAATCTATTGTAAATTTATCGAATAATTTCTCTGTTATTTAACAGAATCTTGGATATTCTAATCTTTTTAATTTTACATAAGACTTAACACAGCATTAAGCGTTCATGAAATAATGTATTTAAAATAAATACAAATTGCTAAATGGCACACCTACAAAACAATACATTTAGAACTATGTATCATAAAAATTGTCTTGTTAGTTATATCATAATAATATCATATTAATTGTCGCCGTTTGTGCCGTTTGTATTGACTGTGAAACAATTTGCATTTTTGGTTTATAATGATTATGGTTCCTATTAGATGGAATCGAAACATGTCGATAATATTTGTTTTTAACTTTTCGTTACACCTCTTTTAAAAAGGCTCAGGGCTTAAAAACTTTTCAAAAAAATTGATTTCTTTATGATCTGTTTTGATAAATCATTTAATTCTGAACTCAGTGCAAAAAACCGCATAAAATTATTTGCATTTTTAACGGAGTTATAAGCATTTATGTATCAACACCTTCATAGCAGCACCCTTATAATTTCAACTTTAAGTTTCGTTTTCTCAAAACTTGATTTTTGACGACTATTCGTAAGATTTAAAAAACACTATGTGATGGAATGGCTTAAATTACTTTTTGCATGCATATAACATTATCTATAGAATGAATTAATATATTTTAGATAATTTAATATTTTGAGTATTTTTAATGAAAAAAAAATGTATTTTTTAGGTGTTTTTTAATTTTCAAATTTGAGAGTTTTTTAATAATTTTTTTTTAGTGGTAGTTATATTCTTAATTCATTACAGAGCAAAGTTTCCTGATCATTTTAAAGCAAAAATTAGGTTCTTAAGTCAATTCAACGTTAAGATATCTTACGAATAGTGACATAACACGTAATTTTTTTTCGAAAATTGTGTTATATAAATTATGCTACATTTCTTATTATATTATATTGAAGTACTTCATTTTATAATTTTATAAGACTACTAACATATCTTAAAAATATCAGAAAGTTTAAAATAATTACATTGAATACTTCTGTTTTTATATGGACTCGAAGCGAGAGCTTTGTTTACATGTTTTTCCGTATCGATCAAGCCCTGAGCCCCCTTAAATAAAATAAAATTGTTTATTCAAATATTTAAAACTATCTATGTTTCGTATCACATCCGCAAACGTTATCAAAACCAAATGAAGTGATGTTAAATACAAATCTAAAGTTACAAAAATGTATAACCAGATTAACGGTATTGAATATTTCTAGCTGAGCGAAAAATTGCCCAGGCCGGGAATCGAACCCTGATACTTGGCTTACAAGGCCAATGCTTTACCTGTTAATCTATCTGGGCGATAGCCTGCTGGGATTTTTCGCTCAGATAACCTTATTGGTCGTAACATCCGGTCTGTCATTTGAAAAAGCTCGCAGAATAAACGCAGTGTTTATATATATAATATTATAGGTTATCATATTATTTAGAAGTATTATTTCTAAATTAAACAAAAATGTTATAAATTTATTAAACACTTACCCTTCCCCCACCAAAAAAAAAAATTAACTATCTTTTAACCTTAAAATAATATCCGTTTCTTATTGTTATTTTAATTTTTTACTTTATGCAATATTTATTGTAGTAAACTCTTTTTTTTCTGAAGAATTAATATTGATATCACAGAAAAAAAAGTGCAAAAACCTTATAGAAACAAAAAAAAAAAAAAAAAAAAAAAAAAAAATTATTGAATTTTTAAGTTTTAAGTTTCATAATAATCATATTCTCGACAAGATTTAATAGAGTGAGAGCATAAAATAGTTTAAAAAATAAATATACATTGTATCCAGGAGCATTATATAATTAGGAAATCGACAATTTCCAATCATCAATAAATGAACGTTGCTAAATTTTTTCAGTTAATCGTAAGGGTATGTTATCAAGAAATATGTTATCAATTTAATTTAGAACACACAAAGCTACCTTTAGCCTTTAGGTCAAAAAGTTTCAAATATTTAATTAAAAAGCTTTTTAAAACAGATTTTGATTTTTGACAAAATTATGTTGAAACAGCAAAATATTTAATAAATCTAGTCAAAAGCATCTTAAGTCAACATTACTTTTTAATTTTTCAAACATAGTGTTTCATAGATTAGAAAAATTTAATAAGCACCAATGTATTTTTTTTTTCTCTAGATACTTTATTTTAAAGCTGATAATTAAGATTTGAAATATAAAGTAAATTGAATGCAGTATATATTACGAAATGTATAAGACAATTACCTAATTTCGAATAAGGGTTTTCAATGAGTTGTCGCATCTGTATTAGCAAATGAATGTAATTTTTTAATTTGTAAATTTTAAATGAAAATTTGTTTTTTTTATATAAAAAAATAATTGAGAAATTACTAAGCAAAAGAAATTAGTAAGAGAAAAAAAAATTAAATAATAAAAAGATCTGCATTGTTGTAGTTTTTTTTATGTTTGATATATAAATTAATATTTTTCAACACACAGACTTTTACTGTCTGAGAGTCAATGTGTTCACATGCTCTGTATGTATCTACGTATGTACATAAATTGATAACTCTTGAAAGAAATATCCGATTTTCTTCAGATTTTGTAAATAGATTCATTCTGATAAAGTGCTTCCTTGATTAGATTCGAGAATTCATTAATTTACTAAGGAGGTGAGGGGAGAGAAGGCAAATTCCCCCATAATTTAGATAAATGAGTTTTTTATGCAGAATTATCCGAATCTCTTAAATTTTTGCAAATAGATAATTTTTGATAAGGTGCTTCACTGATTAATTTGGGGTTTCATTGGTTAAAAATAAATGGGTTCTCAAAGCAGAATTATCCGATTCGTTTCAAGTTTTGCAAACAATATCTTTTTCATAAAACGCTTCCTTGATTAATTTTCTATGTTCATTGATATACTAAAGAAAGTTATTACTGAAGAAAAATAAATTTCATTATGCTGTTGTTGCAACAGAAGCATTCCATTTTTGCTCATTAAACATAGGCCAATCAGAAAACGAATAAAATAAAATAAATTTCGAAATAAAACCAAAAAAAAAAAAAAAAAAAATTCAGATATACTTCAGATTTCCCCGTTCTTTACCGAGGACAACAACTATTTTTCAAATAGTTAATAAAAGAATGCTGAAATTGCGTTAACTCAAATTAAACAGGAATTTCGGTCTTTATATTTTGGTATTCATATTATACAAGAAATTTAATCTTTATATTTCATACTTTGATTCATTTAGCTCTAGATTCTATGGAATCCAATGATAATTTTATCTATACTATAATAACCTCAACTCTCTCGATACTCTCAACTAACGGGGAAAATTCAAATTCAAGAGCTTATATTATGCTCCTACAAACAAAAATTTAGTCTGACTTTTTACATCAACATCTATATTTCTAAACAGAATATTGTTTATCATCAATGAATAAAGAACAAAGATATTTATGAATTAGTTTAAAAAGTTTAAAATTTTTCATTTCTTATGTTACGCATTATCATTTTTAAAATTTTAAAGTACCCTTATACACATTAAATTAAAGATAAAAGGTGCGCAGAATAATATAGTTCCAATACCTTCCATAAAGTCCAGCATGGCAAATTTATTAAATATCAGGTTGAGTCTAAAGTTTTGACCCTTTTTTTATTTTAATGTTGACAAAAAATATTTACAAAAATACAAAACATTAGTGAGGATAGTAATCACGATTAAGTTCGACAATCTTCTGCCAACGTTTTGGCAGTTTTTCAATGCCTCCCTTGAAAAACTCTAGGCTTCGTGAGTCCAGAAAGAGGTCAACCTCTTTTTTGACATCTTCTGAAGAATTGAAAATTTCACCACTAAGGTGCAATTGCAGATGCAAAAACAGATAGTAGTCGGAAGGTGCCATGTCCGGACTATATGGAGGATGCGGTATTAAGTCCCATTCCAACTTGTATAAGTTCCAATTCGCCCAAGCATTGACGTGTGGCCTGGCATTATCCTGGTGAAACATAACCACCTTGCGTCGGAACTCCTTACTTCGCTTTTCCCTAATTGCTGCGTCCACTTTATGCATACTCGACTCACTGTCGATGGTCTGGCCACTTTTTAAGTACTCCTTGAAGATAATACCGCGACTATTCCAGAAAACACAGAGGAGGATTTTTTATAGGTCAATGTGCGCCTGGTTACGGTCCTGACCGGTACACCTGGTTCATACCATCCTCCTTTTCGACTGGTGTTGTCGTAATAAACCCATTTTTCATCACACGTAACAATCCGGTTCAAAAAATCACCCTTTCGGTGATATTCGAGCAAGTTTACACAGGTCCGTTTTCGTTTTTCTTTGTCATTTTGTGTCAGATCGTGCGGCACCCATCGATTGAATTTGTATGTCAAACCAATGTTTTTTAATGCTCGAATTGTGGTTGTTTGAGAAATATTGAAGTGAGATGCAAGTTCCCGTGATGTAGTATTTTGATCTTCATCGATGGATTTCCGCAATTCGGTCTCATCAATCACAGTAGGTCGACCAGCACGTGATTCATTTTCGATGTCGAAATTCTTAATCTTAAAATTTTCATACCATCGTTTGACTGTACTAAGTGATACAATATCCTCACCTAAACGTGCACACATGTTACGGTGACATTCTGTCACTCCGGTGTTGCTACAGAACTCGTAGTAGATGATGGTTCGAAGCTGGATACGTGATATTTCCATTTTCGAGGCTTCGTGGAGGCTACAGCTGATAATTTTTCAAAACAATAAATATACAGTGTTGAAGCACACGCCTTCCTTTTTGAAACCAGAAAACCGTATGTAAAAATGTCACTTAACTTGTGAACGCCAGCTGTTTTAGTAGCAGTATTCTGCGAAAGGGTCAAAACTTTAGACTCAAGGTAATAGTAGTGAAACATGTATTTCAGTGAGTTTAGAAATTCATCCGCCAAGTGATTTATTGCAATCGGAAGTTGTTTGTCATTTCGTCATATTTCAGCAGCAGGTTAAGGTAGGAGAGTAAAATGTAGCATGACAAACTAATTAATTTATTATTATTATTATTATTATTATTATTATTATTATTATTATTTGGCTACGTCAAAATATTATATTGCGTTTTACGGAAATGTACATTTTACATTCTGTCCATTTACGTGAAATATCATTTCTTAAAAGTTTTTAAGCTTTTCATACAAAATTTTAGCACACGTTTCTGCTCATTCAGGGGTATATTATGAAGAAAAATGTAGGTTGTATCTTTGTGTATATTAATTTAAGAACAATTTCGTTTTAAAATTACACATTTAAAAAAAATAATGTTTTTATACAAAATTTGGTACATCTCTTTTTAAGAAAAATAACTAACGCTGTCACCGCCGCTAATAATGAATTATTTGTGATCTGGGGTATTTATCTGTTAATTAAAAAATAAACTGCATACAAAAGCATGAAAATTGGTGGTGTTATAGAGAAATGTGTAATAAATACATTGAATCAATCGATTTTTAAATCGAGGAATTATTTAAAGAGATATATATAGTTGGTTAAAATCGCTTCATTAAAAATGTTTTATAGGAACCAAAATTAGGCATAGAATTGTAATATTTCTTTTCTAAGAATATACAATAAACGGTGTGCAAAGAGAATTTTTTTTTTTTTTAAATTTTACTAATTTTTTTCAGGATTTATTTCCATTTTAAATTCAAATTTTCTGCGTTTCAAGATATTTTTAAAGTATTTTAGAAATGCTTATTATTTTAAATTGTTGCTAATTGTAAAAACTTTGCAAAAAAACATTTTGTTTAAACTAAAAATTTATTTATAGGTGATTAATTTAAAATGACTAAAAACTGTGCAATTATAATTAAATAATTGCGTATTAAAAGCATAAAAATATTAAAAACTGCATCATAAAAATTGTCTTTCCATGTAAATATTTTGAAAAAGTGAACTTTTGAATAATGATTAATTTAATATGGGTTAAAAGCGGTAAGCGCGGATGAAATTGAGTCCTATTTCAAATAATAAACAATAGTAAATACTTAAAATATTAATTTAAAAAAAACATATATTTGTTCGTACATGAGAGATTCATTTTTCGAGATGATCGTTTTAACTATTATTGCCAATTCTAACACAGCGCGAATGAAATTATTTCATTTTTAACAATAAAATAATTTTAGGTGAACATTGCAAAGAGAAAACAAAGTTTGGTGAAAATTATGTCAGATTTACAATGTTACAATTAAAATGACACATGTTAAAATCATTTTTTATAGCGTTTTAAAAAAAATATCAGGAATCAATGACTGAATTTAATTTACATTATCTAATTTTCAAGTGTTTAACAAATATGTTTAATTAAACACATAAACAGCAATTAACAACAAGTGATTTGGCCTTAAAATCCTTTAGTAAAATAGAAATAAATGGAAACTTACTAATAGGCAAATAGCCTCAGATTTTTTATTTAAAATTCAATCTTCCATAATCTTTTTAAATACGATCAAAATAAAGGATTTTTAGAGTCCGAACGAGGGATGGCAAGCGTAGCTCGTAGGAGGAGAGAGTTGCTATGTATCGTAGAAAAGAAAAAGTAAAATATGTAGAATAGATTTTGTTATAGGAGATTTGGTATAAACGCAGTTCTTCTTTTGGCTTAGGATAGCTGAGGACGATCTACAACCGGGCCAGTCTTTATTTTTTCAATTTTTGTTTCAGATTTTTTTTTCATAAAAATTACTTAAAAAAATTATTTTAATCTTGATAACCGATTGGAACTGATTCTGAAATTCAAACTATCATAATAAAAGAAAATTATAGCAAAAATTTAAAACGTAGTAAAAAAGTAAAAACCAGCCTGGTTGTAAATCTTTCTCGGATATCTTATGCAAGAAAAAGACAAGTAAGAAAAATCATGCGTTAAGCATAGATTATGACGCACTTTCCAACACTTAATACAAACTTTAACAAAACTTTGTTATTTAGGGAAATAATAGTGTATAGCCAAATGTACCCAAATATGAATTCCAGTACTTTTGAACAGCCCTGTATTTTATATGTCAGTTGATATAATGAGAAAATTTAGTTTAGCAAGAAAATACCCAGTAGCTTGAAATTTCTTTTTCAGCAATTCATACTATTAGATGGAAACATACCTGGATACTTCTGTTCAGCCCTGTAGTTTACATTGTACCTTTATTACACGTCAGCATTAGGCTAAAATTTATTGTAAACTAAAACACTTTTAAAAGAACTGAAATCACATTCTCATAAATCATCATTCATAAGCGTCCATGTACCGAATTCTTTGCGTGTCCCTGTATATCCTTTTATCTATATTCTGCAAACATTTCTCAGTAAATTGAGTGAAGCTCAGCGTAAAAATGCATAGCTTATTTAAGAACCACATTTAAATAATTTACACTCATATTCACTTACGTAGGTGAGCTCTTTTGGGTAGCCCTGTATATCAACTATAACATTTATATACACCATATAATGTGCATATATTTAGCGAAATATAAACGCGCATATCATAATTAAAATGCATTTCATCCCTCCATCAGCCATCATCGGACACATATACGGTACTTCAAAAAGAATATACTATTTGAAATCTTTTTTATGGCCCTGTAAATGCTATGTACTTCATATTATGCAAGACAGTAGCGTATAATTTATATTAAGCTTCAGTGACATACATCAATTTTATTACACATGAAACAGCTTAATATATTTAAAATATGTCACCCACGATTCCCCCTTTTACCATTATCTAATGGAATTCTTTTGTGTGGCCCTGTAAATGAATAATAGCTACATTTTCACCTTATATTTTATAGAATGCATATTTTAATATGTTTGACAGGATATAACAACTTTAAAATTCCTTTGAAACGATTTTTCCCCATAGGCCGAAATGTAATGGGAAACTTTTGATTCGCCCTGTAGATAAACTAATCATGGTAGAAACTTCATTTTCGATAGGACTTGTGCTAGGGTGAACGTCAATAACGTCCTAAAATTTCATGACAATCCGAGTATATTAACGATTTTTCCCCATGGACCGTAATGTAATGAAAAACTTTTGATTCGCCCTGGAGATAAACTAATCATAGTAGAAACTTCATTCTCAATAGGGTTCGTACTAGGGTAAACGTCAATAACGTTCTAAAATTTCATGGCAATCCGAGTACGTTAACGATTTTTCCACATAGACCGTAATGTAATTGGAAACTTTTGATTCTCTGTGCAGAGAAACTAATCATGGTAGATACTACAATTTCAATAGGGTTCATGCTAGGGTAAATCTCAATAACGTCCTAAAATTTCATGGCTATCCGAGTATATTAACGATTTTTCCTCATGGACCGTAATGTAATGGAAAACTTTTGATTCGCCCTGGAGATAAACTAATCATAGTAGAAACTTCATTCACAATAGGGTTCGTAGTAGGGTAAACGTCAATAACGTTCTAAAATTTCATGGCAATCCGAGTATATTAACGATTTTTCCACATAGACCGTAATGTAATTGGAAACTTTTGATTCTCTGTGCAGAGAAACTAATCATGGTAGATTCTACAATTTCAATAGGGTTCATGCTAGGGTAAATCTCAATAACGTCCTAAAATTTCATGGCAATCCGAGTATATTAACGATTTTCCCCCATAGGCCGTAATGTAATGGGAAAGTTTTGATTATCTCTGTAGATAAATTAATCATGATAGAAACTTTATTTTCAATGAGGTTTGTGCTGGGGTAAACATCAATAACATATAAAAATTTCATTGCAATCCGAGTATATTTACGGGAATTACAGCACGGACAGACGGCCAGACGGCCAGACAAACCGAATGCATAAGCACTTTTCGATTTTTTTGAGAAAGCGCTAAAAAAGACATATAGAAATATTAAAAATTGAGCGAGAAACTTGAAAATAACGCCCTCATAGACTTAACATTATCATCCGGGTCTTTTTGAGTGAGTCGAGTAGCCTCTTTAGTAAAGCACAAAATATAATTATGTAAATCTCAAAATCTCTACGATATTCTCCTTCTAAACTTTTCATGCTCGGATTTAATATTTGATTAAGGAGTACTTTGATGTAATTAAATGATATTAAATTAAAGGATGTAATTAAATGATATTAAATTAAAGGAATGATTCATAGATTAAAGACTGACTTCTAGTTTTAAGGAAATTAAATATTTCGCCATTTGATAATGCCATTTGCCTGTTGTTTCCTGCGGTATATTAGATAAAACCAGAAACTGTTAAATATTCCACGAGATAACAATTTTAGCAAATATTGAAAATTATCAGAATATGTTATAAATTATATTGTACGAAGAATTATTTCAGCTGAGTTGATTTAAAGGTTTCAATAAAATTTGATTTTAGTTTTAAATTTAAACTTTGTCGAGTCGGATCCGTTAGAAAATAATCTTTATATATTTTTGCAAAAAAAATTCTTTCTAGTTATGGTGTTTAGATTAAATATAATGTAATGGTTTTTTTTTCGTAGTTTTTAATACTTTTTTTGTCATTGTGGCAACAGAAGTATTCTAAAAAAAGCGATCTTAATTTTCAAAAAAGCGGTCTTTTTATGTCTCAATTATCCATTAGGATTCAGATATGTCTCAGATATATCTATTATCGACGGAGAACAATACCATTTCCCGAATAGGTAATAAATAATGTAATAAATAATATGCATTCGTAAAAGTATCTATACTAAGAAAATAACAAATCGCTCTGTCTGCGTATGTTTATGTGTGTGTGTGCCAGCGATGGCTAGCAAAATCTACGGGACGTACGAGGCTCAAAATTTTAATGAGAGTAGCCCAATACCTCTCCTGAAGCACCTGAAGATCAGAATTTTATTATTTTGATTAATTTCAGCTATATTAATTACGAAGTGTAACTCACTTTCACCGAAAAGTCATTTTTTTAATCTTCGGGGAAAGAAATCGTTTGCACATGCGCACAAACTCATTTACGCACCTAAACGAAAGAAGAAGAATTTTTCGGCGTTTATTTCTGTTTTTGGATCATTTTGTTTAAATCCAAATCAACCAAACTGCTCGACGCAGCTAAACTTAACAGACATATTTCGAAACATCGTACATTTAGATCTCAAATGCTGTAATTAATTCGAAATAATGTTTCAATTAACTCTTTAAAAAGAAATATTCAAAAGAGTCGTTTTTCCCAAAACCACTTTTTCTCCTTTTGTTAATGCTCTTCCAGGGCGTAATTGTTAAGATGTAAACAAAAAAATTAAAGATATTAAAGTTGAAACTTTCTTCTAATAGATGGTGTGATTGTTTTTAAAATATTTGGATTTTAACCCTTTCAAATACATTGGCAAAAGAACATCATTTTGCGACTCGCAGAAAGGATATTTTTTCTATGCTAAAATTATTTTAACGTACATATTTCAACTCAATCTTTTAAAATCTTCTCAGTAGATCAAATTTATACTCCCTACAAAAAATTCGGAATGTTCCGACCGATAGAAATATTTTTTACAAAATAAAATGAGCGAAAAATTTGATGAAATCAATAAAAACAGTTCGTTTTGATTGCGGGTTTGCCTTAGCAAAGCGCAATCCTATAGGTACCGGCAAACAAAAACATATTCTTAAAGCTTAAAAACATTCTTATAATCTATGATGCAATCAATTTTTTAAATATAGGATTTAACCCTTTCAAATACACCGGCAAAAGGAGGTCACTTTGCAACTCACGGATAGAATATTTTTTCTAACGCTAAAAGTATCTAATAGTACATATTTTAGCACAGTCTTTTAAAAGCATCTCAATAGACCAAATTTACACCCTCTAAAAAATTTTAAACATTCGGACGAGTAGAAACATTTTTTACAAAATAAAAAATGCGAAAAATTTGACGAAATCAATAAAATCCAGATCGTTTCATTGCGGTTTTGCCTTTGCATGGTGCAATTCTATACGTCCTGACAAACCGAAAATATTATCTTAAAGCTAAAATATTTTTATAAACTATGGTACAATTTGTTTAAAAAAGATATGAGATTTAACCTGTTCAAATATATAGCAAACACGAATCACATCCCGGCTCATGGAGAATGCATTTTTCCTACACTGTTAAAAATAAATCTGTGAATTCACGGTGAAACTACCGGCACAAAGTAGCCGAACTTTTACCGTTCCGTTAGTAGATTTTCCGTTGTGAGAAATTCAAGAAAGAAAAACTCAGTTTGAAGAAGCAATAACTTTCCGTTACAAAGTTTGATTTTTCATAATAATTATTTAATATAATTTTTAAAATTAATGAATCAATTAATCCTCAAAGAATTCGAAATTACCGAGTGACTTTCAGATTCTATGTTATTTTACTTGATTATTATTATTATATTGTATAATTTAGTTCACGCCGTCCAGAAGATCGAACTCGGGAGCTTTTGATAGCGGAACAAATCCTTACGAACTGATCCAAATCTGCTGATGCCGGTTCGTACAGAGTATGTCTTTTATGAGTTAGTGGGAAAATCTTTTGTACTTTTTAAAGATTTCCTTTCAAATATATTCCTTAGAATATTTGTTTATTACGGTTATATAACGGTTATATATGGCCGTATATGACAGTGTTATATAAAGGTTTATTTTATTTTATTTTAGACTGGTGCATAATACTTATTATTTTTTAAAATCAATTTTAATTTTTTAAATAGTTTAAATTTTAAAAAAAGCATTTTTTAAAACCGCTGGGTTTTTTATTTGAATGAATGGATGAATGAATGAAAAAAAAGTTTTTAGTAACGATTTTTTACAAAAAAAAAAAAAAAAAAAAAAAAAAAAAAAGCATAGACAATTTTTGGAAATTGTCGTACGCTATTTATTTATTTATTTATTTATTTGGGCTAATTAACTAAAAGATTTTTTAATAAGAAATAAGAGAGAAAAATAAACAGAAAAACTGTAATTTAAAAGGGATTTTTTATGTTTTAATATTCCATGCCGCCAGTGGGACCCGGACCCACAACCTACGCTCGCACGCGTTTAGCGGGGCGGTGCCTTGACCAGTAAAGCCATGGAGCCCAGCACACAACGGAGTGTCTCCGTTTTTTCTTTCTATTTCCATCCGTTTCGTTATTTTCAGGAAATATGGTGGAATTTTGTGATTTGTAACGGAAAATGCCCTTTTATTGTGAAAAGAGACCTTTTCTGTAAAATTCAGGAAAAAAATGCTCGTGGATTTCAGAATTTTTTTAACAGTGTACGCTAAAAGTAACTAAATGTCCGTACTTTAGCACAATCTTTTTAGAGCTTTTCAATAAATCAGATTTACATTACTTACAAAACTTTTGGAACTTTCGTATGCATAAAATTATTTTTTTTTTACAAAATAAAACGTGAAATTTTTACGAATTCAGTAAAAACCTGAGTGTTCCGTCGCGATTTCGTTCGCTTTCAGTACGCATAGTTTCCAAAAAATCAAATTACATAGAGAATAAAATACCAAATAGCATGTGCTTTCAATTCAGTATCTTTCGCGATTTTTTCATTTAAAAATATAAGTTTTGAGAAGATGGACTTAAAGATATAAAATCATAGAAATTTGAGTTTAATTTAAGGGTCATTTTGGAAACAAATAACACATTTGAAAACTGAATAACATCAGGGGCCCGGGCAACGCCGGGCAGGTCAGCTAGTTCTACATATTTTATAAATGAAAAAAAAAGGCTTAGCTAAAGTTACTTTAAATCTGCTAATGTCCTTATATAAACTACATTCCAGTTTAGACTTTGGCCTGTTGGATCCGGTCCTTTTTATGTCTCAATTACCATCTTTACAGGATATTAATCTACACTGGTGTCCAAAAGTTAAGCATAATTGGTAATTAAGTAAGTAATGAAAGAAATATAAATCGAAATGTGGTGAAACTCCAGGTGTGTAAACAAAATAGTACGCATGATACATTTTCGCGAAGAGTTTTCCCTGAAATCGAACAGAACGACCACCAACAAATTGAAAAAGAACGAAGATCTTTTGGATAACCCTGTCAAAACTAATGTAGCAAAAGCGTTCAAACTGCACATTATGATTAAGTGGCTTATTGTAGTATACTTTGTTTATTTTTATAAGGATAGCATGTATACTCGTAGAGAAATTAAGGTTTTTATAAAAACAGTCATAAGTTTTTTGCTTATAATTTGCAGAGTTCTTAATATAAAATAATGTTCTTTTCTGAAAATATGACAAACATCATGGTACACAATACCTTGCCATCAGAATTTAAAAATAATAAAAATTGTATGACAAATGAGCAGGTTTACTAAATAATTTTTTACTGCGCATGCGTGACCGCTATTAAAATTTCATTTGCATATTATGTTAGTTAAATGTGTAGAGCAACTTTTGTGAAAGTCTCAAAAACATAGATTAAAAATTCTGAAAGTTATCGCTGATAGAATGAGATCAAAAACCGCTATTCCCTAATGAAGCAAAAAATGAGGGGCTGTATCCATATTCCATTGTTTCGTGCCTAGACAACATTGCACGTACAACTGTATTTGGATAAAACCCCTGATATTTTGCTTCCTTTCAGGAATAACGGATTTTGAGTTGATTCTATAGACGATAATTTTCAGAATTTTCAAGCTATATTTTTTGAAACTTT
Source organism: Maratus speculifer (assembly GCA_964019185.1). NCBI lineage: Eukaryota > Metazoa > Arthropoda > Arachnida > Araneae > Salticidae > Maratus > Maratus speculifer. The sequence goes on along the minus strand of OZ025295.1, from coordinate 8,094,984 downwards.
TACAGAAGTTGCTCTATGCATTTAGCTAATAGAATATGCAAATGAAATTTTGATATCGTTGACGCATGCGCAATGAAAAATTATTTACTAAAGCTACTTATTTTTCAAACAATTTTTATTATTTTTAAATTCTGATGACAGGGTACTGTGTACAATGATGTTTGTCATATTTGCAGAAAAGAACATTATTTTATATTAAGAACTCTGCAAATTATAAGCAAAAAACTTAGGACTGTTTTTATAAAAACCTTAATTTCTCTACGAGTATGAATGCTATCCTTATAAAAATAAACACAGTGCATTACAATAAGCCACTTAATCATAATGTGCAGTTTGAACGCTTTTACTACATTAGTTTTGACAGGGTTATCCAAAAGATCGTCATTCTTTTTCAATTTGTTGACGGTCCCCTGTTCGATTTCGGGGAAAACTCTTCGCGAAAATTTATGACGCGTACTATTTTGTTTACACACCTGGAGTTTCACCACTTTTATTTCATTGGATCATTTATATTTCTTTCATTACTTACTTAATTACTAATTATGCTTAACTTTTGGACACCAGTGTAATTTACTTTTACTACATTGCAAATTCTCAACATACAAAGTTAAACACATTTTAGAACGCTTTTTGCCAACAAATTAACAACAAATCAATGTGTTATGGATTGGAATATATCCCCGTAAGGCATGGTGACGTCACTGCGACGTCGTTGTGAAGTCACATTGTGACTTTGTGGCCATCGATCGTCGATGTGAAGCCACAGTGACTGAAATGTGAAGTCGTTATGGCCGTTTTAGAGCTCTTTTGTGACCACTTCACAAAGTGGTCACAATCTGACAAATTTGTGAAAAATGTGTCATTTGTCACTACTTTGACATTAACATTGTGACGGAACTCTGAAAAAAAGCGGCGATATTTAAATTGCCAGAAACATGTTTTTTAAAGTAAATAACATGTTTTGAAGAATTTTTGTAATTTTTTAAGGATTTTAAAAAAAGTCACAACTCAGTCACAATGTGACGTCACTGAGTGGTGGCATTTTGGTCACAGATGTGATGTGTCCAAAGTGACGTCACAATGACGTCACTGTGACTATGCATGCTATGAGGGTCATATTCAAAAAATTTTGTCTTCTGTTTCTGTTCTTACACTGTTAAAAATAAATTTGTGAATTCACGGTGAAACTACTGGCAGCAAAGAGCTGAACTTTTACTTTTCCGTTAGTAGGTTTTCCGTTGTGGGAAATACAAGAAAGGAAAACTCCGTTTAAAGAAGCAGTAAATTTCCGTTATAAAGTTTGATTTTTAATAATAATAATTTAAAATTAATGAATCGATTAATCGTCAAATATTTCGAAATTAACAAGTGATTTTAAGATGCTATGTTATTTTATTTAGTTATTATAATTTTGTATAATTTAGTTCACGCCGTCTTGAGAATCGAACTCGGGACCTTCTGATAGCGGAACAAATCCTTACGAACTGAGCCAAAGCTGCTACTGCCGGAGTGTACAAAGTATGTCTTTTATGAGTTAATGGGAAAATATAATGTGCTTTTTAAAGATTACACCAAACATACCAAACATACCAACATATATTATACCAAACATAACAGCCTCAAGTGATAACGTCATTATAATACCTAATCTTTATTATATTTTATTAATTACATATGCAATAATTTTAATAATTTGTAAAACTGAGTTTTATAGAAATAGTATTTTGTTAATTTTAGCTTAAAATAATATTTGTTTGAGAGTTAGACTGACCATAATATAAGATGCTTTTTTTTTTTTTTTTTTTTTTTTTTTTTTTTTTTTTACTGTAACTAATTTGTAGATTTATTATAAATCAATGAAACAATTCCTTCTTAAACATTTTCTTTCGTCTAATTTCGACAGGTTCCACTTCCTATCAATAATTGCATTTCTGCAAAAATTATGTGATTTTTTCAACATATTTGCACAATCTTTTTCCTAGCATGACACATTACCAACACATTCACAAGACAATTAAAAACGAGTTAGAAGTGCTAATTATTATGTGCAGTTTGTGTTGCAAAAGTATTTGCCGAATTTGTTGTGTAGTCACAAAAGTAAATTGAAAATCGCATTACTTTAATTGTAACTTCTAGAATAGGTATTTCATCTACTTTTTTTATTGAATATTCTGTTAATGTTAAAAGCAAGCCGTAAAATTTACAAAGCAACAGCTTTATTTCTTACTAATTAAAATAATATAAGTATTATTAATTAAAATGAATATTGATCTATAAAAAATCAAAATTAAAGAAAAACATTGTTGCTACTGATCAAAATGTTATTTCAGTCTTTTGTTTTAAAATAATAATTTCCTGGCAGAAAAGTTTAAGAAAAATAAAAACAAGTTGTGTATAACAAAATGATTACAGATCTGATTATTTTTTGCAGTGTTTGTAGAAGTAAAAGAGAAATCTTACAGCAAACAAGAAACTCGATATCGATTGCTTTTTCTGTTTTTATATCGAGTATAAACTGCCTGAAGCAAAGAAAGGATAAAGCTATTTTCTAAAAGACAGTAATATAAAAACAAAAATAACAACTGTAAATGTGCTATGTTTTAAATCAATTTAATCAAAGTTTAATATTTTCATTGGAGATAACATTTTAAAATACTTAATGATCCATATATTGCTTAACATTCCAGCTTATTAAAACGAAGTATTATATGATTATAAAATTTGAAAGTAAATGAAACATATTAATTATAAAAACTTATACCTTTCATGTATATGTATACAAGAAAAAAATAAAATTATTTGTTCTAATGTAGCATGTTTTCTATATACAAGTATTTTAATTCTGTAAGGTAAATAATATTACTTTCTTGAACAATGTTAAATTAGTGATTGCTGATAAAAGATTAAAAACATAATTGAATTATTATATACTTTTGACACTTGATGAGTTAGAAATTACTATCAATTTTTATTTTTAAAATAATTAGAACATTATTGATACAATGTACAAAAGGATTTTAAGATTAAAACTTAAATTAATCAAATAAAGAGAAGATTTATTCTAAGTACATCAAAAATATTTAATATAACATCATGAAAAACTTTGAAGAAGAAATCCGGTTTAATACAATTCCATTTTATCTATTTTGTTGCGGGCAATGTATTTCCTAAAGTAAATTTTTAATTAAGGAAGTATAACATGTTATTGCACTTTAGATGGTAAGCGAGAGAATTAGTTCAATTTTAATTTATTATTTAAATTTTAGATTTCTGTGTATTTAATAAGTTATTTTTAATGAAAATTGAAATCTAGAGATAAGAACGTATTATTCCTCTTGTATAATTTAAAATAAATACACAATAGTTCAAAAGTGATTAAAAAAAATTACAAAAATAATAGACAGCACTTAACAAAATATTTCATATAGAAAACCAGAGTCATGATCCAGTCACATACAGTGAAAAATTACACACTGTTTTATTAAGATTTATGTTCGCAACTTCAACTTCTTCTAACCCCAGTTTTTAGCTCACAGGCTATCATAGCCTGATAGCTTATGTGTCCGTCCGTTCTGTATGTTCGTTCGTGCGTAACGCGATAACTCGTGATAAAAATATCCGATCCACTTGAAATTTTGTATGTTGGTATATCCTGACAAGGCGCTTCCCTGATTAGTTTTTGGAGTTCATTCGATATATATAAGAGGGGGAACGGGGGGCTCATGCCCCTCCCCTTAGTTGATATATATGGGATTTTCATGCAGAATTAAGTTTTCGTTCAAAATTTAGATTAGGATCATTCTGATGAGGCGATTCCGTGACTTTTATTACGTGTTCATTGAATAAGTATAAATAGGGGGAACAGGGGTTCTAATGCCCCCCCCCCTTAATTTATATAAATGGGTTTTTCAAGCAGAATTTTCAGATTTCGTTCAAATCTCTGAATAGTTTTGGAAGTTTAATGGTTAAGTATAAAAGAGGGGGATAACTCCTTTTACATTATATAAATGCTAAATGGGTTTTTATTAAGAATTATCTCATTTGCTCTGAATTTTGGATATAGATTTTTTATATGATAAAGCATGTTTTTGATAGTATAGGAGGTTCAATGATTAAGTATAAAAAAAGAGGAAAGGGGAGAGCTGTTTCCCCTTCTTATTTTTTTTTTTTTTCGAACGGAATTAACCCTTGAAAATATAAGGCTTTAATGTACAATAAGTATTTGTAGCCTGTGAGCTCAATGCCATCAGTTTAACTGGGCAGTATTCTTTATTATTTATACAGACATTCGATACTGGTTATAACATATTTTCAAGGGACCAGACGATATAGTACATAATAACCTAAGTACGTTGTAAGCAAATAATCAGTAAAATGCAGTACACAACGTGAAAAAAAAGGCGCATAAGAAACACATGCAGTTATAAAGATTATAAACACACACAAAAAAAGAAAATATTACTACTTGCACGTGTATTTTATAAAAAAATGTGATAGTTTCATTGTTATCTTTGATTACATGTCATGGTAAAATGTACATTTTCTTTTGTCTCTTCCAGTGAAAGTGACCCAGGCAGAGTCTACAAGCTTCAATACTTTCTTTCTTGAACTAAGATTATTCCCTTTCTCCACCAACAGTTTGCGTGTGATAACAAAAAAATGAGGAAATTCAAAAATTTGATTGAATAGATCAGTATCTTTTTTCGACACAAAGATACTTCAGCGTATTTGATATGCAATTGAAAATTAAAGACATCGGCTCACTACAACAAATTTACCGACAGTTTATGTCCTAATTAATATATTCTTCAATTGTCGAGCTCTATTTGAACTATGTAAGAAAGATCAAAATATTCATATAAAGCAGATATAAATATTCGAACATACAAAGTTCGAACTACAGTTCTAGCTATAGATTGCAACATGGACGTCGAGGTTTATTTTCTCGCCAAAGCACTTGGCTACAGAGGTTGGCGTAAAATGTGCTGAGACGTTGAGTGTCTGTGAATTTCCTTACTCAATAAGCCGGGTTTTGAAACACACGCCTTCATTTCTAAGCGAAATAGTTATGTTTTACAAAATAAAATATTTTTTAACGGCATGCATTAGTAAATAATTCAGAAATAAGTTAGTTAAATTAAGCTAAATATTTTAAATTTCTACAATTATTTATTAAAATAAAATAACGTAAAATAAAACTTAATTATAAATAATTATTTTATAGTAGTAGTTAAATTATTTACTTTTAAAAAGATTGTTCCCTCGTTACTTGCTAAGCATATTTTTAATATTTAATGCTCAACACAAGAAGAAAGTAAAAAAAAAAAAATAAATAAAACGAAAACTATTGGAATCACAAAGTTATATAATAATCCAATTATCGGCAAGACTTAGTAGTGTGGATACATCTTTTCTTTTGAGTTAAAATTTAAATGATGTCCTGGAATTTTGAATAATTAGAAAAGAAAATCAGTTTGCGATAAATGGGTGTTTCTAATAATTTTCATTTATTTCAATCTAAAATCTATCAAAAAACCTATTAAGGGTTTAATTTTGAAATAAAATGAACCTTTGAGTCATAAAAGGTTTCAAATATTTAATTGAAAAAATTTTGTATAAGATTTTGCTTTTTAATTAAATTGTAACGGAATAGCAAAACCTTAAATAAAGCTTTAGTAATAAACTTGCTAGCACAACATTGTAAGTTTTATTTTCATACATTTAATATTTTGTAAATCAACAAATTTTAATAAAAAATGGTGTTAATTCTTTCTCTCTTCCTCCCCCTCTCTCTCTCTCTTTCTTTGCAGTGAAAATTATTTTTGATAAATGAAGTACATTGAATGTGGCTATATACAGTTTTATGAAATATCTTATACGATTACTCAACTTCAAATAAAGATCGTTTAATAAAGTATCATATTCTTATAACTACAAATATATTACTTTTAGTTATGTATAACGTGAACAAAAATAGATATTTAATATGCAAATATATTGGGGAAACGACAAATGAGAGCCTGACTTATAATAATGTAGATTTCTGTATTTGCATTTATAATTTTTTTGTTGTTGTTGTGTAACGGTAAACACACGTTGGGTGTCATTTGTAACGGTTGAGTGCTCGTACTGGGTGTTAAATGCAGATATAACTCAGAACATAAGATAAAAACAGTTTATTAAAAACGATAATGGCTCAAGGGGAGTGGGGCAAGTCTGTAATTTTCACAACTGAGAATACTACTAAAAGATTAAACTCATACTCACAGCTCCGGAACTAGCTCAATCGGGGCACCTCTGATTACTTCTCAGCTATCTTTAGGTAAGCTGCTAGATAAAATCTTATTAGACAGCCCGTGGCTGTATATATTTCTTTATTAACTTTGAGATGATCAACGTAATTACTTTTAAATCCTTACCACTGGCCAACTTATCGAGTCAAATTCCAAAACTCCTTAGCAACTCACTGGAGGTTTGCTAACACTCGATATCGCTTGCTCTGGATCAATCAACGCAGCTAGACACACTCTGCTAGACACCAGCGGGAAATCGCCGCTAGAGACACACTTCGCTGGCTAATACCGCTAGACACACTCAGTCGGCCAACGCCGCCAGAGACACACTCCTGGCTGGCTACTGTTGCCAGAGACACTCTCTCAAACTCCAAGCTTTTATATGCTGCAAACTGAGATACTTCGAATTTACATATTACTACTAATCGCGACCTAACTTTAGAATCCGAAAGAGACACACAAGCTCTAGAAAGTTAAAGTAAAAGAGAGGACAGATGTCGCTTTCACGCTTACACATGTTAAATTATTGGCGTCACGATCTCAGAAATACTACAGTGCCTTTATGACAAAGGTCACTCCCTCACAGTTGTAATTTCTAAGATCGTTTAAACCCATGTACTCCATAATTTGGTTAAATAACAGCACATGTAAACTCCACATTGACAAGATTTTGAATTCTGTAACTGCTGTTGCGTATAACTATGTTGTCAATATTGAGGTAATGACATACAGAATCTCTCAACGAAGTCTAATTGCTAATTTCTAAACCGTCAATAAAAGACACATAATTCCAGTTACAAATTATTTTAATCGAGGTAAAGAATTATATTGTAAATTGTTTGGACAAGTAAAATCATTTCTTAAAATAATTAGAAAATTTTAATTTTTATATGGTCATTAGCTTTAACATTACAGCTCTAGATTTCTGGTATAAATCTTAGTTATAATCCATCTCTTTTACTTAAATTCTATTTAAAATATACATTAAATAGATATTTTAGAAATATTTTAACAACTAAAAAAAAAAAAAAAAAAAAAGAAAAAAAAAAAAGAAAAAGAAAAAGAAAAAAAGAAAAGACAAAAGGAAAAATTTTTTAAGGTGATTTTTCCGACTCCAATTTTGTGTAAAATTTTGTCACGACCCCTGGATAGACTAAACACTGGTCAAATATTCGCAAATGCAGTTGAAGTGAAATTGTTTGGCTACAGAGGAAATTGACGTCAAATGCGCTGATATGTTGAGTGTTTGTGAAATTGCTTCCCGAATAAGCCGGGTTTTGGACTCCCTTACTCCTCACCCATCTCTAAGTGAGATAGATTTTACAAAATAAAATAATTTTTGACGACATTCAAAATAATTTAGAAATATAATAATTTAGAAATATGCTAATGAGCTAAATATTTTTAAATTCTACAAATATATATTAAAAGAAAAAATAGTGAAAATAAATATCTGTTAACTATAAATATTTTTTTTAGTAGTACATTAAGCTATTTACTTTTAATCCGGGAGAACGCGCTCTTAGCCAGGGTAATGGTTTTAACTTTGTCACCAATAAAATCAAATTATAACAGTTACTTTATTTAGACAGAGACAATTCTTACACATTTTTAACAAACTATTTTAATAAACTCTTACAAAGTTGAATATTACTTAAAAAAAATTATTAAGTTACATTTGTAAAAAAAAAACATACGTACTCCGGGTCTTTTAGGCCCTGCGCGCGTCCTTCCGGGTTAAAAAGGTTGTTTCTTCATTATTTGCTAAGCATGTTTTTAAAATTTAATGTCGAACACTGAAAAAAAGTAATAAAAAAACTATTTTGAATGACAAAGTTATTTAATAAACCACTTATCGGCAAGCTTTAGTAGTGTGATACGTTTTTTTTAAAGTAAAAATTTAAACGACGTCCTGGAATTTTGGATATTTAGAAAGAAAATTCATTTTGCGATAAATGGATGTTTCTCATAATTTTCGTTTACTTCAATCTGAATTCTATCTAAAAATCTATTAGGGATTTAGTTTCGAAATAAAATGAGCGTTTGGGTCATAAAAAGTTTGAAATATTTAATTAAAAAAATGTTGTATAAGATTTGTATTTTTAACTAAATTATAACAGCAAAACTTTTACTGAAGCTTACTGAAGCTTTATGGTTCAGTACAAAACATGTCAGCACAACATTGTAAATTTTGTTTTCACACATTTAATATTACTAAAGTTGACAAATTTTAATAAAAAGCGGCGCATTTTTTTAAAAATTGATAATTGTTTTTGTTAAATAAAGTAAATCGAATGTAGCATATATTATGAAATTATACCTTATATGATTATTCAACTTCAAATAAAGTTCTTTTAATAATGCCATATTCTTATAGCTATAAATATATTATTTCTAATTATGTATAATACAAACAAAAATAGACATTTAATATAAAAACATATTGAGGAAATGGAAAATGAGAGCCTCATTTAAAATAATGTAGATTTCTGTATAAAATTTATTTTTTTTCCTTTGTTATTTCTAAGGTTTTTTAACACTAGAGCCGCGGTGGAGCGTCATTTTGACTGTAATCAAATGAAAATATGACTATTCGAACCAGAAAACTCCTTATAAAATATAAGATACGCGCAACAAAAATAATTAAAGTTGATAAGTTAAGTGTTGTTATATAAAAATTCTGATGTGAAATATTTTGATAAAACTTGAGTAAAATTTCCCGCTGTTCTAGTGTTAAAACCGTGCATCTTACATTTTCGTTGAAGAACAGCACACGTTAACTCCGTATCAACACGATTTGGAATTCTGTAATTGCTCTTGCGTGTAACTATGTTGTCAATTTTGAGATAATGAGATGCAAGGTCTCACATCGATGCCCAATCACTAATTACTAAACCGTCAGTCATAGACGTTAAATTCAAAATACAAAATTGCTTTAAATGCGATAAGGACTCATTTTGTAAATCGTTTGGAACAATAACAACTTTTCTTTAAAAGTTACAAAATTTAAAATGTTATATGGGCCTTATATTTAGCATTACAACTCTAGATTTGTGGCAAAAATCTTAATTATTAATTCATCTCCTTTATTTGGATTTTAATTGTTAAAATATATATAATATAGAAATTTTAGAAATATTTTAACAGCTAAAAGATAATAAATAAAACAAGAAAAATGAAAAAGAAGAAAATTTTTACAAGAAGATGACATTGTAAAAAGAAGGTAAGTACAGTCGACTCTCGTTAATTCAAAATCGGATAATTCGAATCTTCGAATCTTTGTTCGAACTAAACATGAAGTCCTGAAATTTTCAATGGCAGAATAACGTTAAAAATTTTCATTAATTCGAACTCATTTTCTCTTGACTTCGTTTATTTCGAACTAATGAGAATTCGGATTTTTCATTTTTCCTTTCTTTATCAAGGATTTCATATCATTTGAATAACTTTTTTTTTTTGTTGGATTTTTGAGAAAATTGTTCTGAATGAGTACAAATGTAATCCCATGCATTTGATATCCACTTTCTCAGTGCCCCGACTGCCCATCAGTGACGCCTCAAATTTTTCTTCCATTGTGCTTGTTTCTAATTCTTTAATTAGTTTATGTATTTATACATTTTAATTTAATCTTAAATCATATTCTAGTGATAACAGACGAAATAAATTTGTAAAACACTACAAGATTAATTCCTTTGTAATAGCACAATATTAAGAATGCTTTCATTTCATATTTTCCATAATTCGAACATTTCTTGTGGTTCCGACGAGTTCAAATTAACGAGAGCCGACTGTATTTTAATTTTCAGCAGAAAAAATCGGATGCATCCCAAGCCCATAATTTTAACATTTTAGCTGGTATCTGCGGATAATATTACATTTAATCCACTATATTTATATTTTAATACTTACAATATATATTAAATAGTATTTTAGAAGAAGATTGTTTTAAGAAGAGCAAATTGAAAAAAAAAAAGAGGTAAACATTTCAATTTTTAAAGAAAAAATTAAAATACTTAGACATTCCAGGCTTCACTGCAGAGAAACTCTCCCATCGCTAGGATTCTCACTGTCGCTTGCCATTGCGCCAAATTGCGACTAAACTCTTCATTTGGCGAGTAAACTAGCGATTAGATTCGCCAAATTACTAGTGCTCAATTTTTGCTTTTTCTTTCCTTTTTTTTTTTTTTTTTCGTTTTTTTATATACTATATGCATTTATACATACTGTAATTTCGCGTGTATAAGCCGCGGATCAAACAATTCTTTTTGGACCCAGAAACCTTATTCAGTGATTGAAGACAAATATTTACGGCGATCTAACTAGTTATATTTATTTCTTAAAAAATTCTGGGTCGAAAAAGAATTGTTTGATCTGCGGCTTATACACCCAAAATTACGGTACTTTAAAACATTTGTAGCGGATAGTTGAAAATAGATTAATAACAATCGTTGTCTTAGTTATAAAGACTTAGGTTACTTTAGAACATATTGAAAAAAGGGGGTACATTAAAGGATTAAAGATTTTTTTGCGCTACACGGCGAATCTATTTTGCTAATGCTTTTTTCATTTGGCGAATGTTTTTTATTTTTAATTAGCCAAATCAGTAACGTTGGTCAAATGTCAGCGAGAACATTGCCCATCGCGAAATCCTATTTTAGCCTATGGAAAAAAAACTTTGAAGTGCTAAGAATTTTTACCTAATATAATTATTAAAATACCGTTCTCACCGTAAGAAAGTAAGACGTCAGATGCTGATGATATGCGTTTTTAAAAATTGTCTCCATAAATTTTAAGTATATAAAAAATCCTTATAAGATTTGAAATTTCCATTTGATTAAATTTTATCATCTTCTTAAAATTTTGGTAAACAATTTTTAAAAACGAATATCATCGACATCTGACTTTGAAAATGATATTTTAATAATTATATCAGTTAATGAATCATCACACTTCAAAGTTTTCCCACAGATTAATATGGAATTTCGCGACCAGGGAGTTTCATTGCAACGGCAACTTAACAATATAGATTGGTGTTTGTGGTCTAATTAATGAACAGCTCAGCGCCAGACAAATTTTTTGACAAAAAAGAAAAATCCATAAAAAAAATTTAAAATAAGATAACTTTCAAGAATAGTGTAAACCAAATCAGGATTTTAAAAAATCAAAAAAAAGACAACAACAAGAAAACATTGTGAAACTGCAACATTTTTATATGTAAATATAATAATTATTTGCCATTTTAGTAATTTTACTAAATAATGTTTATTACAGATAATTTCGATAACACGACTTAAGAAAATCAGCTGAATTTTTTCTTGTTTAAAATTTGGGAAATAAAAAATAGTAAATAAATAATCAATCATCACGTGTTAGTCTAATTGCAATGTCAGATATAATTTTCTTTTGTATTCAATGTATAATTTATTTCCTACCCATACTCCTCCAATTCTTTCAAGTAACACGAAACAAAGAAAAAGTTAATTAAATTCCCAAGCAGTTTCACTATTCAGACTAATGTCATTTCAAATGTGTAATTAATTCTTACGTTATGTAAGGGTGAAGAAAGACAGGTATAGTGAACCCGTTTATATATAACAAAGAAATTAATTTATGTTAAGCCATTTAGACTTATAGAAAAAAAATCTTTTGCATGTCTCCATAAGACTTACAATTGTATTTAAATTTAATAACTAGCTCTGACGCTATCTACTGGCACAGTGAAACTTTCATTTGCAGTTTAACAGAACTGATTGTGTTTTTAATTATACTTGATTTAAGTGGGAAAATTTTTAAATTTAAGCATATTACACTTTAAAAAAGAAATATTTTTTAAGAAATCCAAACATCTGAGCACGAACACCTTGCACTTCAGTATATTTTCTACACCTTATAAATAGCTTTTTTACGTTAAAAAAAAAAAAAAAAAAAAAAAAAAAAAAAAACTTTTGCAATTGTTGTTAAAATTATTGCTAATTTAGTCTCGTTTCTTCATCAAAATGATATACTTTTTCATGTGTATACACTTGTTTGTCTTTTTTCTTTATCAGAGCTTTAATATTTCTACATTTAACAAATTATATATGGTTACGTCTTTCTAAAATATTCTGAAATAAATTTTATTTTGCATTTTCAGCAAATGAGAGAGGATATTTTATATTATAGAAAGTGGACCTTCTTGGCATTGTCAGGGGATATGATAATAGCCTTAAATATACATAAAATAACTATTGACTGATATTTTATTTTTAATAAAAAACTAATTAAAAAGGGCTTACAAAAATCCCACCTCTATTTTTTTTTCATCGGCTACCATCAAATACATTTAAATTAAAAAATATCTATATTTCTTATCGTCACAAATATATTTAGACTTCAAAATATGTATTACTTATACTTAAAATATACAGTGGCGGTCAAAAGTTTCCGGCCACTTAGTTTCTTTGATTTATTTACCAGAAGATTTTAGCTAAGAAGAAGCAGAGTTGCTTCAAAAGTTAGGAATATATGAATGACCTCTGACTACGTGATCATTTTGATTGGATACTGAGGACGCTTCATGCAAAGCGGTAGAATTTGAAGTTCGCGTGCGCAAAATTTTCTGGCCACTCATCATTCCTTAGTTTTTTTTTCTATCGGTAAAGTGTTTTTTGGTGATGTTTGTGAATGAATAAATGTGAATAGCATAGTTTAATGTCAAAATTAAAAAGTTGGAGACTTATTGCTCGTAAATGAGTGATTAGTTTGATGCTAAAAGGTCAATTTTCTCGAGATATTGCGGCAAAGTTATCAACCGGCTAATCGACTGTAAATGATATTTAAAAATTATATAACGATGGAATGGCTTTCAGGCCTTTCTGAGGTCCGGAAAACATCCAAAAATAATTATTCTTCAGGAGAGAATTATCAGGAGAAAAAAATTGATGACCCACAGAAATATTTCGTTGCAATAACCCGCGATGTACGGAATGAAAATATTGCTGAAATAAGTCGTTCTACCGTATCAAGATGCTGAAGTGATGCGGAACTTTATGGAAGAATCGAATCTATGTTCAAAAATTTTGCATAGGTAAAAAAATCAACGTACCCGACTGGCGTTTTCCAAAAAACACAAAGTCTGGTCAAGTGAAAACTAGGCAAAAATACTATTTTTCCATCAATCGAACTTCAAACATTTTGGGAGAGATGGTAGACACTACGCCCAATGATTTAACAACGAAATATGTGATTCAACCTATGCTATTCGACAATAAAGCATAGCGGAGGACACGTTATGCTGTGGGGAATATTTTCTTCAAAAGCTGTCGGCCCATTATTTAAAATCCACGGCAAGATGAATGATGCAATGTATAAAGATATCTTTCAAGATTATTTGTTTCCTTATCAGAGGAAAAATTGTGCTCGCAACTATTTGTTTTAACATAACAAATAGAATAACAACTTATGGAATGTATCCAAGCCCCGAAAAGTAATGACTTTCGCACAAAAAAATTCGGTTTTGAAATGGCCAGCCCGAGCACAATACATGAATCCAATATAAAATCTTTGGAAATAAATTGGTAACGTGATCGGGATCATATTCCAACTCAGCTGAAATTTGTAAAAAAAATGCAAGAATCTGGAAAAAACGTATCATTGACGATCTTTAAACGCTGACTGTATGAATATCACGTTGCAGCGTCGCAGTACGTATTACTAAATGTATGGTGATAAAATTCTAGATGTAAATGTTATTGATCACTGTAGTTTTCTGTTACAATGCCATTTTTTTCGAAACTTGCGAAGGTGGGCAGAAACTTTTCAAAACATGGGTTTTCTTTGCACTTAATTTTGTCAACTAAATTTATAGATATTTATACGATATCGCATAAATAATGTCCTAACTATTATGTCAAAAAAAAAGTATCACTTTGAGATTCCTCTTCGTGTAGGAATACTTATAAATTAACTAAAAAATTTTGCTGGCCGAAACTTTTCATCGCCGCAGTATATATCTTCTTTTTATGCTTGTTTTCAGATTGTCCAAAATATTTTATATTTTTACAAGTTAATAATATAATGTTTCCGTAGCTTTGTATAGTTTTTGAGATAAGCTATTTATATTAAGCAGTAAAAAGCTTTGTTTTATCATCCCTTTTCTATTGCAGTGTTAATCGTATGGGAAGAAACGAATGTACGAAAGAGTTATTTTCCGAAATGAAAACTTTTTAAGTATTGATATTAATATATTTTGAAAGATTTGCACCCTAAGATGGAGAAATGAAGCTTCGTGTGCATTGTTTCTTTTTTTGCCTTTTTATCATTTTTTTCATTTTTTCATTTTTTTTCTATTTTTTCCTTTTTTTTTCTTTTAGTGAATGTCTATTTAGGAATTAACATGTGCCAAGGTAACTGGGATATAGGCTATTTTATAAAAAACATTTTTTGTCTTTTAATTTTATCTTTTGTCAATATTGCAAGTCTATCTCTAGTTCTTAAAATAACGTGTGTCAACCCAATCATAACTTTCTCTATGTTGTGACGAGTTATCGAAAATTTAGGTTTCTTGTTTTAAAAAAACAATTTCAATTTGGTTAAACTTTCCCGGCTTATTACTAAATACACTAAGCACTTTTGTTGAATAAACCTTTATATATATATATATATGGATCAGTTGATCCAGAGTATCAGACCAGATTAAGTTATCGTTGAGATTATTTGGGTGAAATAGTCCTCCAGTGTTCGTGTCCGGGATGGCTCAGTCGGAAGAGCATTGGCGTCTACAGCCAATACATCCCTGGTTCGAATCTTGGCCCGGACTTTTTTCACTCGAAATGGAAATTTACATCTGTTATAATTAATTTACCGATTGAATAATCGTGTTTAAAATTAATCTAATATAATTTCGTATGCAGCGATTTTCTGCAGTTCCATAAATTGACCTTCGATTAATTCTGTTTAGCTGATCTAGAGTATCAGACCAGATTAAGTTATCGTTGAGGTTATTTGGGTGAAATAGTCCTCCAGTATTCGTGTCCGGAATGGCTCAGTTGGAAGAGCATTGGCGGTTTCAACCAATTCATCCCTGGTTCGAATCCTGGCCCGGACTTTTTTCACTCGAAATGGAAATTTACATCTGTTGTAATTAATTTACCGATTCAATAATCGTGTTTAAAACTAATCTAATGCAAGGCTCGTGTTTCAGTTATTCGTAAATAATTTAAGAATGGGGTAAGTAGGACATCTATTAGGGGTACCTAGACCATGTAGGATCTTTTCACCCCATCAGGTATAAATATTATGTGCGAAACAGTTGTAAATGTTTTTTTAAAATATCAATTATCATCCAAACTCTTTGAAATTTCAGAATTCACAAATATGATGTAATTTATGTAAAAATTCATGAAAATGTTTAATATTTTGTGATAACGGCTGTATTAGGAATGGAAGACTTTTTTCCACTTCAGATCATTTATCTTTAATAAACAAATAGTCTTTATTTTTCAAACTATTTCAAAAATGCATCTGTTATAAATATTACTTTTTTGTAGATTATGTAAAAAATTAGTGAAAAAATAATAACATTTAAGCTGTAAAATAACTGTGATTTCTTTTTGCTATTTTTCGCAATTGGATACTTTAACATTAAAAATAAAATACTTCTTATCGTTTTAAACTCCTTGAAATTTTTAGCACTAACAAATGCAACATTTTGGACGGGATTAAAATTTTCTTGGTAAAAACATGGATATTTAGTTGCAAAAGCAGGTGTAAAACAGTTCGTGTATTCCCATTCTGAGCAAAAATATTGCAGATTACACACTCACTACTTTTATATCATATCACGTGACATTTAAATTTTTCGGAAATGAAAATCGTTTTAAATATATGTATATTTTTAAAATGTATGATGCAAGGTTTGCTATTAAAAGCATTTATAATGTAATATTTTTTCCTCCTTTTAATATTCATGTATACATATATTATTTAATTTAAAAGTGTTTGGGAATGTTATTTTGTCATTAAAAATATGACCTAATATTCACCATTATAAGTTTTTCTCTCTTGTAATAATTTAATTATTTCAGGTATTTTAAATATGACGATATTTAATACTTAATCATTTTGCATATGACGAAATGGACTGTATACAGCCATTCGGTTAGGATATAAAATTTATAAATTTCATACTTGTGACGTCACATGAATACTGTTTACTGTATTTACTTCACGCATATGATTACACAAAATTTCGCTTGCACTTAAAAGAATATTGGAAGTTTAGAATTTCATTGCAGCTAATAATTCATAAAGAAATAGATTCTATTCTTCAATTCGGCTTGAGGCTATAAAATCGCAATTTTATCAATTGTGACGTTATAGGAATACTGTCCATTACAACCTTTAAATTAATTTTGTATGCAATAATTTTATTATTTTAAAGTTTTCGTACTTTTCTCAATATTACGCGTGACTATTTTGATGTACAGGGTATTTATAAATCCCCGGACCCATTTTGATGTTTAATAACTCATGAAATAATAGAGATAGATTAAAATTAATAACATAAATATTTAGATAGATTTAAAAAGGACCATGACCCTTGTCAATGAACTTCCACGTGTGTCCCCTTTGTCGCATGGAGAATATCAAGTCGATAGTCAAATTCACGCCAGATAGTGGCAAGCATGTCGGCATCCACAGAGGCTATTGCGATTGTAATTATGGTTTTTAAGTCATGAATGTTCGGCACTCTCCTCCTGTAAACATTGTCCTTTACAATTCCACAAAACGGAAGGTCCAGCGGCGTTATATCAGGTGATCTCTGTGGCCAAGGAATTGGACCTCCTCGCCCAATCCATCTTCCTGTTTTGTCATCCACTGGTCCCATTCCTCGGCCACCCAGATCACCTGATATAACGAAGCCGGACTTTTTCCTTTGGGGATTTGTAAAGGACAATGTTTACAGGAGGAGAGTGTCGAACATTGATCACTTAAAAGCCAGAATTACAACCACAATAGTCTCTGTGGATGCCGACATGCTTGCCACTATCTGGCGTGAATTTGACAATCGACTTGGTATTCTCCGTACGACGAAGGGACACACGTGGAAGTTCATTGACAAGGGTCATGAGATTTTTTGAGCCTATTTAACCACTTATGTTATTAATTTTAATCTAATTAAAGTGGATTTTTTTTTCTTTTTATCTCAATAGAAATTCTGTAAAGTAGTAAGATGACAAAGGATCTTTGATTTTTAAAAGGAACTGATTCTTGACGATATAATGTGAAAAAAGTTTTTATTTTCTGAAATTTTCCTGAAAAATATAATTTAATAACAATGTTGTAAACACTATCGAATAAATAAAAGATAATTTCAATTTCACATTGAAAAAAAATTGAAAAAAAACGAAAAATATAATAATCCATACCTTTTTCCCTTTTTACCACAAAAATGGAGTCATTGAGTTGTCACCATTATAAAAATAAAAATAAATAAAAATAAATTAATGTTTTGAAAACTAATTCAAATTTTTGAATTCTATTAACAGTTTTGAGATGTGCAGATCAATACGGATTTTGGTGTTAATTTCACCGTATAATATTACATATTTTAGGAAAAATTGCTGCAAAATAAAATTAGTCATTTAATCAGTCGTTTCATAAAATCGTTTCACACATTCATTTCATAAATTCGTTTCATAAATTCGTTTAATTATGTTTATATATATATGGTAGATATATACACGCATATATATATAATTATTTTTTTAATGTTTTAACAATAATATTTTCCAAAACAGGCGTCATATCTATATTATAAAGGCCAAACGTATCTGTGCGTAACGCATACGTCATTTTGCGAATGGCAACACTTTCACATGCAATTCGGTTTTGTAATTTTCGATACTGCAAGTTTTATACTTTTAAACATCGCACATTTTAAATTTTTACACCATCGTATAGAAAAAAATATGTTCTTTTAAATGCAAATTGTTTGAAAGCTGTATCTTAATTTATTCTTGACATATTAATTTTTATTATAATTTCTAGTACGGTTATCGTAATGGCAACAGACATAGCCATTTTCTCTTAAAATTGATAAAAATTGAAATGCGCGCATGCGAATTTTAATAAGATTAAAATTATGACGGGTTTAAGTTTCACGTGAAATTATAAGAACGTGTCAATTTATTTATTTATTTATTATGGCATACGCATTTATGCCAAACATAAGAGCCTCAATCGATAACTTCATCTTAATAGCTGATCTTTATTATATTTTGCCTTATTATTATATTTTACATGTGCAATTAAAGTTTAATTTTAAAAATTTGGACAACTCAGTTTTATAGAAAACATATTTTCCCCTTAAATTTAGCTTTAAATAATATTTGTTTAAGAGTTAGACTGACCATTGTAAGATGCATTTTTTACTGTAGCTGATTTTGTAAATTTATTATATCAATAAAACAGTTATTTTTTAAACATTCAATTTCGTCGAAATTCGACGGGTTCCACCTTGTTAAATATAAAAGCGAAATATTTCATTTGTAAATAATCTGGTTTTCTACATTGAATTTTCTCAATTTGGAACAAGTCAGAAATTGCGTGCGAAGCATACCAAATGAGGTGCGTCGTACAATAACAAAGTTTAAGAAATATTTACAACTTACTGTAATAGTATACTGTACTTTGGATATAGTATACCAGCGGGAATCTTTTAGGTATTCCTGTAAATACTATCTACATTCTATTATAAAGTAAGTAACTTGTTGAACATCAGCAACATATATCAATTTCATGCAATGTGAAATAGTTTAATATAATTAAAACGCTCCCGAATAATGTTTCCTGCTATACTACACTGTAAAAAAAATCTGTAACCTTAGTAATCTAAATTAACCGAAATCTCTTATGCTTACTAAAATTTTATGTGTACACTGTACAAGAAAATGATGTCAATCTACAAAACTTGTAAGCAAAACTAAAACCATCTGTAACTTTACAAAAGAATTTGCTAAAATTTTGGTAACTTTACTAAAATTTTATCTATAATGCTCGTTATCGTCACTTAAAAAGTTCTTGGAATACGATTTCCCAAAAAAATTCTTAGTAACCTTAAAATTTGTTTGATTCAAAGTGCAAATCTGTATCTCTTACATGAATTTTTATTGTTGCCGTTACATAAAAAGTTCTTGGAATACAATTCTACTAGAAAAATTTTTGTAGCTTTCCAAATTTTTTTTTACAGTGTACTACATAGTGGTACATTTTTGTTTAGCTCTGTAAATTAATAACGAATATTCTTTGCACCACCGATTACACAGAATGTATATTTTAATATATACTTCATAGATGCATGTCAATTCTATTACATTCGAAAAGTGTAATATCATTAAAATGTACTTGAAACAATTTTGACCGTAATATAACGGAGTATCTTTGATTAACCCTGTAATTGAACTATACATCCAATTTTTATTAAATTTAAAATGACGATACAAAATTATGAAAACATTGCATATTTTAAATTGCAACAGATTCGTTTGGGTAGTTTTTGCTCTACTAATGCGAACGGACAGGTGGATGAACTGAACAGCGACTTAGATGCTACGTATTCAAATAATTACGAATACACCTAAAAAGAAATTTATTTCTATAAATGATTGATATATATATTTCGGTACAGTTACATTCAAAATTTTCCTATTAATGACTAACTTATTGATATTTTGTAAAAGGACTTTGACTTTAAAAGCACTTTTGTAATACACTAAATCTTGTCTTGATTAATTAACAAATAAATAAGTAAATAAAATAAAGTAAATTCATGCAGTGTGGCTAGAAACGTTTTATTAAAAAATATGTCAATGTACATTTCTCAAAATTGCTAATTAAATTTAATTTAACATGGATTAATTATGTCGGTCATTCTGTATAATGTAGAAAAGTTCGCTAATGTATATTTCTTTAAAACGTTATTAAAAACAATTTTACAGTGCATTATAAAATTCTACAATTCTGCAAAACATTTGCATAACAAAAAAGTGAATTTTCCTTATAATCATTTGTGACAAGCGTTTTGAAATTTATAAGACAGGAATGCCGGTTTATTTCTTTTTCGGTTAAAGTTACCTCTTTTAAATAAACATACATGCATTTCAAATAAGTATTTAATCAAAAAAATAATAAGTATTCTGATACCAAATAAATTTTCCTTTTAAATATTTAATATTCATTTCTTTATATTCATTTATTATTTTTTATAAGTTTAAATCAGTGTTCTTTTGCTGTAGTAAATCGATGTCATGTAGCAAGTACAAAGTTTCTGAAATATACCTGATTTAAATTCAAGACTATACAAAAATAAACCTAGATTTTATTTGTCATCATCTAACATTCTAAGGGAAAAAAATAAATTACGCTCATAAAGAATTCCATAAGCATATTTTATTTCACAAAAGTTCGCGAAAAAAAAGACCATTATTGACTGAAAAATTGCGAAAAGAATTACTTCTTCCTGTCTCATTAAACAAGCTCAATAACATTCCTTGCGTATAACTCTTAGGATTTTTTTCTCTCTGATAACTGGGGTTTCCAATTTATCGATAAAAGAAAAAATATTTTATTTTAGGGGGCAGGGGAGGTATAAATTTATATTCGCATAAAATAATATCTTATAACTTCTGATGTTGTTTGTAATAAATTATGAGAATTGTCACAATATGTTAATAGTAAAAAAAGATATGGTTACAGTTAGAAAACGAAACAATTTAACAAAAATCAAATTCAAGTACATTTTCGATTCGTCGCTGAAAGAGCAGAACTTGTATTAATTTTTTTTAAATCTTTTATAAATCTATTTCAAAATCTGGATTCATTTAATTCAGGGCTTTATAAAATACAGTTGCATTTCTATTTCAGTTAATTTGTTTAAATTTTCGTCAGAAACTTACATATCAACATAGTACTTTTTAATTCGTAATTTTCTAAAATTCTTTAAAAAATTTTTGAATAATGCCTATACAATTCTCTATTTATCTTTTATAATAATAAATAATAAACAGTGACATCATGTATAATATATAATTATCTATTAAGTGAAACATGTTATATTTTTAATGATATATATTTTTTTAATTTAACATTTTTTAATACAAAAGGGAAAATATTATAACTTTACATGATTTTAAAAACTTTGAATATGCTTAAAACCAATTTAAGCGCAATTTCAATATGTTATATTTATCGGAATAGTCTGTCACACGCACACACACACACACACACACAGGTTGGCAAGACGTGTAAACTCAGGACTTGGTGTATACACCGCCAATTGGGGACTTCGAAAATAACCGACTTAAAAGTTTATTTCCGGTGAATAATTATTACTTATACTCTATTATATATGAATCAACTTTGATTTTTGTCAAATTCACAAAATTTCACCAAATTTCACAATATGTATTTTTGCTATATAAATGGGGACATTGATACACACCTACACACACACATGTATATATTTATATATATATATATATACACATACGTATACATTTGTAGATAAAAATAAATAAATAAAATCCTAAATAAATCAAAAGCGAGAATTATGTACACTAATTTCCCATGGCTGAATTCGAAGTTTCATTTATAAAGGCTCTGGCGTAATTAACTGATATTAAATAAAAGGAGTGATTCATAGATTAAAACCGACCATTATATTAAAAGAACTGTGACATTACGAAGTTTGATTGACAGTTCAAATAACGCAATTGGTGTGTTAAAGAAAATCGGAGAGTGTTAAATATCAAGTGAGGTAAATATATATATCAAGGAAAGTTGTTTGACTATAGTGAAATTATACAATGTGTAATAAAAATTTTTTACTTGAAGATTTTAAAGCAGCAAAGAAAAAATGGAAGTTATGCTGTTATATATTTATAAAATACGATAAAATAAGTAAAAATATCTGAAGCTACAAATACTTAAGAAAATTTAATTGAATGATTTGGTTTTATTTATTTTGAAATCTATTTTCTTAATAAATACAAATTCATTTTATTCTTAGTACAGGCTAAAAATAAAAAAGGAACATGTCCTTTAGAATAAATAAGTTTCATTTTTATGTATGAAATTTTCACTACACTTTTACGTATATCATATTCATTGATGAAAATGTTTCGTTTTTCTATGCTTACGGTTCATTAACAGTACTTTTTTTTAATCTATATATACACATATATTTTCTATATATATACACATACATACACTATCTGGCCAAAGGTGACCGACCACATGTGATTTTAGACATATTGTTAAATATCTAGAAAGTTACATGAGGAATTATCCAGAAACTCTAGGTGTGTAAACATAAAAGTACAGGTCATACATTTCCCTGAATAGTTTCCTCCGAAGCTCCATGAAGGACCGTCAACAAATAGAAAAAGAACGAATATCTTTTGGATAACCCTGCCAAAATTTATGTAGAATAAGCGTTCAAACTACAGATTATGTTTAAGTTACTTATTGCAATAAACTGTGTACATTTTTATGTAAATATCAAGTATACTTGTAAATAAAAGTTTTTATAAAAACAGTCCCAAATTTTTCCATGTTTTTTGCTTATAGTTTGAAGAGAACTTATTATAAAATAATATTTTTTTTCCGAAACTATGACAAACAATATTCTACACAATACCCTGTCATCAGAATTACAAAATAATAAAAATTGTATAAAAAATGAGCAGCTTAACTAAATAATTTTTCACTGTGAATGTATCAACGCTATCGAAATTTCATTTGCTTATTGTGTTAACTAAATGTATAGAGCAACTTTTGTAAAAGTCTCAAAAATATAGCAAGAAAATTAATAAGTAATCTTCAATAGAATAAAGTCAAAATCCGTTATTCCCAAAATAAGCAAAAAAACGAGGGTATCCAAAACATAGTTAGTACGTGCCGTATTGTGTATTCTATATTGACAATAATCAATGGATATATGGATACATCCCCTCATATTTTTGCTTCAGTTTGGGAATAACTGATTTTAAGCTTATTCTATTGAGGATCACTTTCAGAAATTTTAAGCTATGTTTTTGAGATTTTCACAATACTTGCTCTACATATTTATCTAACTCAATATGCAAATGGAATTTTGGTAGTGTTGACGCATATACAGTTAAAATTTACGTAGTAAACCTGCTCATTTTTCATAAATTTTTTAATATTTTTTAATTCTGATTTCAGGGTATTATGTACAATATTGTTTGTCATATTTTCAAAAAAGAACATTGTTTTATAATAAGAGCTCTGCAAATTATCAGCAAAAAACTTGGAAAAATGTGAGACTTTTTATAAAAACCTTAGTTTCTCTACTAGCATACATGGTATATACACAAAAACGAGCAGTTTATTACAATAAGACATCTAATCATAATCTACAGTTTGAACGCCTTTTTCTACATTAGTTGTGACAGAGTTATTTAAATTATATTCGTTCTTTTTCAATTTGCTGACGGTCCCCAATTGAGTTCGAGAAAAAAATTTCACGGTAATGTATGACCTGTACTATTGTGCTTACACATCTGGAGAATCAGGATAATTCCTCATGTATTTTTCTGAATATTTAACAAAATGTTGAAAATCACCAAGGGCCAGTCACCTTTAGTCATATGGCGTATATAGGTATATATCACTGTTCCAGTATATTATTTACAACGAGAAACGAAAAATTATGCTTGAAGCATTGATTATAAAACACTCTTCATCATATTTAGAATAATGCAACAAAACTGCATTGTTAAAAAAATAAAATAATAAATAAATAAATAAATAAATAACTGTAATGGAAAACAAGCTGTTTTTAAGATAAATAGTTTTTTCTGTAATGAAAATTGGATTTTGTAATTTTTGTAGAAAAAATACGTATCTTTTACAGAAAAAACTGTTTTAATCAAAGACTATAGTTTTTTTCTGTAAACTAAGTGGCTTACCACTGGCGTCAAAATGTATAGATTTTTCTGTCAATTTGAGAGAGTTTCATTTTCATTTTCATTATTTATTTATTTAATTATTTATTTTTTTTTTTTTTTTACGTGTGCACCATTTAAGTTTAATTAATATGTCTAATACAACCTTATATAACACGCATAACATATTTGAAAATTCCCCAATTCAAAAAACTCAATTTCAGCTGTTTCCATCTACAGTTGCAAAATTATCCTAAATCTATGAGCAAGTACATATAGGATATATAGATTTGTGCCTATTAATTACATGAATGGCAAAACTTTGTTCAATTGAGAAACACATATATTCTCTAGTTGAAACTTCCCCCTAAGCATTTTTCCGCTAAAAAGAAAATGACACATTTGGATATTTTTATGCTGTTCTTTTTCTCTGTACATGAGGAATTGACTTTATATACAACGAGTAAAATGCAAAAATAAATATATAAATAAAAATAAAAAGTTGTTAAATTTAAAATCGCATGCCGAATTGAGAACGCATTTCAAGCAATTATTTCTCAAAGACAGTACTATAATTGATTTTTTGTGTCTCTGTAAATGAACGATAGTTTCTATGAATGTCCTATAATATCGTAATAATTTTGTAATAACATATTCAGTGATTTATATCACTTTCAATGTATTTGTATAGCATCATGTCTAGTGGTGTAGTCGTAAAAAAATAAAGGATATACTCTCTAAGCAGAGGTTATAAACTCATGGCAGAGGCTATACCCTAGAGTCACTGCTGCCAGATTGTCAGAAGCCATTTCCCCCAAAATTTCTGAAAAATGCCCCAAATCAAGCCTTTTTTCAGAAAAAGTCTCCAACGTAGTTTGTGCTCAAAAAGGCAAGTTTTCAATTTTCAATTTTCCGGTACAAAATTTTTTTACTAAATTTAAACTCATTTTTTTCCCCAAATCGAGCATTTTTTCAGGAAACTCCCCATTTACAAAATAATAATAATAATAATAATAATAATAATAATAATAATAATAATAATAATAATAATAATAATAATGAAATAAAATAAAATAAACATTTAAATTTAACAGAATTTTGGATTTTATATTTCAGCTAATCGATGAGAATAATAAATACATTTTACAACGACATAAGTACGTTTACACTTGTTATTTAAATTGTTGCCAGTCGATGATGCTGGCCTATCATTACATTAGCACACTCAATCTGAACTTTTATACCAATAACTTTTCAGAGATTCTGACCATCTCTAATTTGGGTTTGAATGAATCAAAGATGATGTTGGAATCATCCGCTTTTATCTGACTTAAGCTATAAAACATAATTTACAAATTTGTCAGCCCGACTGAAGCACCTATCTAATGTAAAGCATCTACGTTGTATTAATCACTGTGATTTCGTCAATAATAATACAAATGTAGTTGCTTATAACATCTTTTAAAAAGCGCAACAAATGAACGTTTCGGACACGTCCTGAAGATCTAGTAATGTAAAGGTCTAAGTCGTTTAAGATCGCGGAGTTTTCATTAAAGTTTCTTATAAAAAGAACTAGAAGAGCTGCTACAGTCATTGCGCAAATGTCAATTATAAATGTAGCAATGTGATTGAAGTATGTAAGTGGAGGTCTTGCAATTGCAAATATCTCTATTGGAATTCTATGTAACACAAATTAACAAATATTTACCCGCAGTAAAAAAAGTTATAAAATTGATCTTCTTTTTGTTGTAAAAATCTATACTGTTAAATGAAATGTATTTCTGTGCTTGTGTGTTCGACTGCGATGACTGAAAAATCTGCCTCACTTATCTGAAAATTCAGTTGGGGATAATACAAGGCAGATCGTGATGAATCAGTAATACATGTAAAAGGTAAGACCGACCATGAGAATAAAGATTTATATCTATTATTTCACTATTTTATTTTCGTTTTCCAAATTGAAATCGTATTCAAGACTGATCCAGCATTGGAAAATGTCTGAAAGTAAAAATTGAAATTGGGAAACAATTCCCCGAGTTTTTCCCCAAAAATGTTCATAGTCCCCAAACATGTCCCCAATGATTACTTGTCCCCAAAAGATTCCAGTGGAGGTTTAAAATTCCTCAAATTGGGGACAAAATCCACAATCTGGCAACACTGCCTAGTGTGCATATATATAACTTTTTTTGAGAAACAGAGGGTATACGTTGTTTCTTAAAAAGATCCAGATGTTATGGGGCGTATACCTGCATATACTCTCCACTACATCTCTGCTGATATCATTAAAATACTTTACAGATGATTTTCCCCATATACCATAACGTAGTGAAATTCCTTTGAGTGCTCCAATGTAATAACTTTTAATCGCATATACTTCATACACTATACAAAACATGCCTAGGTAACTCTAAATAACCTTTAACAATTGCATAAAATTATGAGTATATTTACGGGAGTTAGAGTGTGGATAAAAGAACAGACGAACAGAATGCATATACGCTTTTCAACTTTGCTAAAAAGTGTTAAAAAAGAATTAAAGAGATTAAATCAAGTATTTATACATATTTATTTCATTTTGAAAATAGCAACCTTCTAATTGGTATCATTGAATTTTCCGATTTACAAAATAAAATTCAACTAATTCTAGCTCTATGGATGTATTTTAAATCGATGAAGGAGTTTTAACATAAAAATACTAAAACATTCTAAACTGTTTGAAATGCACATAAATTGCATTCTCCGCTCTAGTTAACAACAATTAGATAAATCAACAGCTCTAATCAGTAGGTTTCAGATAACAAAATTAAACTCATAAATCTACTGTGAATTGGAGATGCAAACATAAATTGTGCTTCAAAGGCCTAACGTCAGTTTTAATTGTAAACGTCGATAAAACCGTACTAATAAATTCAAACGCTAAATCGAAATTTATCTTGAATATACGATATTACAATTTTTATTTATTATCTCATAAGAGATAATAAATGAAAAATGTAATATAATTTTCTTAATTTAAGTATTTTGATGGAAAAATAAACATAAATTTTAAAATGTTAATAATTTGACAAATACATTGATTGTTTTAACAACCGTACGACAAGTTTAATAAAAGAGATTTAAAAAAAAAAAAAAAGCTAAGAAAAAAGTGAAAAGAAAAGCTGTGAAAAGGAGTGAAAAAGTATTAATTTTACTTAATTGAATGCAAACATTTCCGATTATAATACATGAATACAATGATTTTTTTCTAATTAGAATATTAAAAAAATAAATTAGATGTATTTTTGTTCTAGAAGAAAACGTTCTACTGAGGAAAACGTTAAATCAGAAGTTATTGAGAATGCTCTAAAAAAACTAAAATTTTACAGATGTAAATTTAAAGACATTTATATACTTACTAAAATTTTATCTGTACACTATACAAAAAAATATGTAAATCTTAAAAATTAATTTTTGTAAAACTACAGATATCTGTATATTTAGAAAAGAATCTACCAAAGTTACAATAATCTTTGCATAACAATATCATCTGTAAACCGTTTTGCTGTTACATAAAAAGTCTGGTCATCTAACTTTCTTAAGTAATTCCTAGCAACCTTACAGATTTTTTGTTATACAGTGCAAACGTTTTTATTTTACAGTGTATCTGTTACATGTTGTTGTCGTTACATAAAAAGTTAAAGAAATCCCAGTTTCCTATAAAATATTTAGTAAATTTACATTTTTTTTTTATTGTGTGCAAATTAGTTTGGTGCTCTTTATGCATACAAATATTATGTATACAAATTTGCGTATGCATATTTTAAAAGAAAATGATTTAGATTAATTAAAGTATTGTCCATCGCTAGCTAGTAGTTTTTGCCCCCTCTCAGGTAATTTTCGAATTTAATCTCAAAAAAATAACTCACCTTTTCAGACAATCAAACTTTAGTGCAAAATTCCGATGTCTGAGAAAGATGTGACCTGCTAAATCGCGCTGAATCTCTCGGAATACTCAATAATAAGAAGGAGCAATACCCGAAGATTGTGGACATTGCGGTAAATATCCCATTTGAGTATTCCCAAATTAATCTGATGAAATGAAAAATCACCTTTCAACGTCTCTCGGTTTTATATCATAAGGCACCCGACTCTTTTGCTTTTGAATCATTCCTCTGTATTTCAGTTGTACGGAGGCAGATTGTTGACTCACGCCCGATGATTTTGCAAGATGCTATTGCATGTGACTCGAATCGCAATCAAGTAATACATCAAATAGTTTGTCCTCGAATTTTTTTGGTTGTCCAGAGCAAAGCTTATTTTTTAATATTTAAATCACCATTCTTGAATCGTCGAAACCATTTCTTACATGATTTATAAGTTAGAGCAGCGTCATTGAAAATAACATAAAATTAATATATTAATAGCCTTTAAATTATTTTATAAAATGTTAAAATTTATTTTGAAAAAAAAAATCATTATCAAAAAAATTAGAAGTATTTTACACAAATTAAACAACAATTTTACTGATATAGAGCCTGATAAAAGAAAAGAATTTAAAATAAAATATCTGTTAAATTTATATTAATATTCGTAGATATTTACTTTATAAAATTATGTTTTTTCCCTTTAACTTCATTTTTTAAGAATTAATATTGATCATACAGAACAAATACGAAAACATGATGGTAACAAAAAATTGTTATTGAATTCCAAATTTTTATCTTTGATAAAATTGTCGATAAGATTTAATAGAGTGAGCCTTAAAAAATTTATTTTTAAAGAATCCAATTTAATTGCACCCACGAACGTGGTATAATAAGGAAATTGAAAAAAGCAAAGTTATTGATAAATGAACGTTGCTAAAACTTTTCATTTAAACCTTAAATTATACATTCATGAAATCTATTAGAGATTTAATTTGATGTACAAAAAGAAAAGTGCCTTCAGATCAGAAATTTTTTTAAATTTTTAATCGGAAAATCTTTTTTGACAGGATTTTATTTTTAACAGAATTTTATCTAACAAGGAAAGTTTTAATTAAGCTGAGTCAACAATTGATTAAGGAAACATTAGATTTGAGTTTCTCAAACTTATATTTCCATGAATTTCGAATTTTTATTAAACAGCTCTGTAAATTATTTGCAATATGTTATTTCAAAAGTGGTAATAATATTTTGGAAAAAAAAAATCACTTACAGTAAAATATCTAAAGTATCCCGCCCCCCCCACCCCTTAGAAGAGTGGAAATCCTAATATTTTAAAATGTTTTTAATAGTAACATTTGTGAATAGAGAGAAAAATGGGGAAGTTGGAGGATATGTTTTATATTTATGTATTGTAAAGTTTTGAAGATACAAAAATTAAAGCTTTAGAGGTTTTTTTCTGTTATTTTCGTCCCGTATAAAAGGTACAAGACCCGTTAAGAGAAACATAATTTTCTAAAATTGTATATTTTCAAATATTCTAGACGTATTTTACCGAAATGAAACAAAAATGTTAAAATTTTATCGAGATATAATGGTTAATAAAATGAAGGAATTAAAAATTAATTATCTGTGAAACTTACATTAATATTCGTAGCTCTTTACTTTATGAAAAAAAAATATATTTTTTTTTATAACTTCATTTTTTTAAGAATTAATATTGATCATAGAAAAAAGATACGAAAACATGATGATAATAAAAAATTGTCATTGAATCTTAAAGTTTTAACTTTGATAATAATCAAATTGTCGATAATATTTGATAGAGTGAGCCTTAAAAATTGATTTTTTAAAATATCAAACTTAACTGCATCCTGCAGCGCGGTATAATTAGGAAATTGAAAAAATACAGTTATCGATAAATGAATGTTGCTAAATTTTTTTATTTAATCCTAAAGTGATGTCATGATGAAATCTGTGAGAGATTTTATTTGATGTAGAAAAAGAAAAGGACCTCTAGGTGATAAAAAAAAATTTAATATGTAATTGAAAAAAATTTCGACCAGATTTTGATTTTTTTACAAAATTAAATCTGAACAGCAAAAATTTTAATTAATCTGAGTCAACAAGTGTTTAAGGCAACAATAGATTTGAATTTCTGAAATTTATATTACCGTGAATTTTGAATTTTTATTAAACAGCTCTGTAAATTAATTGTGATACTTCATTTTAAAAGCGGTAATAGTATATTAGAAAATAAAGTTAACTACCGTAAAGTACCTAAAATAAGCTTTTACTAGCAGATAAGAAACTCTAATATATTTAAAAATTTTTAATTGTAACATTTATGAAAATTAGAACAAAATAAGGACATATTTTATGATTATACATAGCAAAGTTTTGAAGATACATCAATTAAAACTTTGGAGGTTTTTTTTCTATTATTTTCGTCCCATATAAAAAAGTACAAGGCTTGTTAAGAGAAACATAATTTGCTAACAATATATATTTTAAAAATAATCTAGAAATATTTTACCGAAGTTAAAGAAAAATGTTAAAACTTTATCAAGATATATTGCTTGATAAAGGAAAGTGGTTTAAAGTTAATTGTCTGTTAAAAATGCACTAATATTCGTAATTCGTACACTAACATTCATACTTTATACTCTCTTAAAATGTCAGCCAAAAAATAACTCGAGTTGAGCCGAAACTAGCTCATCTCACGTTTTAAAAGGCAGCTTTTCATAAAGAGTTGAAACGGGCCTCCGTGGCTGAGTGGTTAAGACATCACGCGGCTAATCGTGAGGTTGTGGGTTCGAATCCCACTGGCTCCATTGCACACACACTTTGTGTGGAGCCCCTGGTTGTACTTCTCTTGTGTTGTAATATTTCCTTGTGTGCTATCTCGTCCCTGTATATTGACGATGGCTTATAAGCAGGCTTCATGTCGAGCACACAAGTCAGATGTATGTTGTTCAATAAACAAACAAACAAGAGTTGAAACAACTCGAGTGAATGAGTTGTTTATAAACAATTTAAATCAAGAAGAGTTATTTAAATAAGCAATATAAAACAAGATGAGTAAACATTCAAAAAACAACTCATTCACGATTCAATAAATTTCAGCTCATTCCTTAGAAGTCAAATCCATTTTTTCGTTTTAAGAATGATAAAAAAAATGTCTTTTTTATAACTTCATTTTTTGAAGAATTAATATTGATCATAGGAAAAAAATATGTAAATATGATGATAATAAAAAATTGTTATTGAATCCTAAAGTTTTGACGTTGATGATAATGAAATTGTCGATAAGATTTGATAGAGAGAGCCTTAAAAATTGATTTTTTAAAATATCAAATGTGATTGCATTCTGGAGTTTGGTATAATTAGAAAATTGAAAAAGCCAAGTTATCGATAAAATAATGTTGCTTAATCTTTTCATTTCAACTTTAAAGATATCATCATAAAATATATTAGAGATTTAATTTGATATAAAATGTACTTTCAGGTCATAAAAAGTTTTAAATTTTTAATTATTAAAACTTTTTTGACAAGATTTTGATTTTTAACAAAATTCTATCTGAACAGCAAAATAAATCTCAGTCAACTATTGTTTTAGGAAACATTAGATTTGAGTTTCTAAAAAAAAAAAAAAAATCCGTTAATTTGGAATTTTTATTAAGCAGCTCTGTAAATTATTTGCGATATGTTATTCTAAAAGTGGTAATTACCATAAAGTACCTAACATAAGCTCCCCTTTAGCAGACAGGGAACTGTAACATTTTTAAAGATTTTTAATTGTTAAAGCCCCACCAGTGGCCGAGAGGGTCTGACCTCTCAACTGGTATACGGCAGGTGCTGGGTTCGAACCCAATCGCGGCCGTCGGCCTAACCGTTCGGAGTTTTCGTGGTTTTCTTCGAACCTTGCGTAAGTACGGGTTAGGTTCCCTTAGAAAGACCCCCACGAAGGGCATCCCTCCCCCTGGGGCTATATCCCTAGCGTAGATAATCGGCCGTCACAAAATACACCATTTAATTGTTAAATTTGTGAAACAGAGAAGAAAATGGGGAAGGTGAGGGGATATATTTCAAATTTATAATTTTCTCAGGCTTTATATAATTTGCAAAATATATAAGTGGAGGCTTACATTTCGAGGGGTTTATTTTCTGGTACTTTAAGGTTGAATGTAACATTCATTATAAAATATATACAATAATTGCCTAACAGCGAATAATAAATTTTTAACAAGATTTCATATCAATATCTGTTGAGAAATATATTTTTATACATCATACTAGCGGACCCGAAAGACGCTGCCCTGGCTACGACAGACGTTGTCCTGACACCGACTCCAAAAAATCAAGTAAATGTACATAAATATAATAATGCGTATGATAAATAGGGTAACATCCCCTGTAATTGGCACTTTAAGAATTTGTCTTTAAACTTGCTTCAATTTTCATTACAAAGAATTAAGATATTTACTTGGAAATATTTTTAAATCAAGGAATGCATATCTGTGCATTTATTTTGCCCACTGAAAGCATAAAAATTTTAAAAAGTATTTTTATAAAAATATATTTATAAAAAGTTGCTGAAATCTCCAGTAATTGGCACCTAGAGCACCAATGTATGACACCTTGTGATCCGGTAATTGGCACATGCTTATATTTTAAAAAACTTTACATTTTGCTTTGGGTTCAATCGCTTTAAATTAATTTACTGTAGATGAAGATGTCATATTTCAGGTTTTTGAGAGTAAGAAATCAGCATATTAGTCTGAAATGTGAACACTTTAAAACAATACAATATACTGAGAAACACCGAAAATACTGGCGATAAATATATATCAATAAATAAAAACTTTGTTAAATCACCATAAAAAGATAAAATAAACAGGACGCGTTTCGAGCTGCAAAATTACTGCTCGTCATCAGCTGATCCAAACACGTGTCACAACGGACAGAGTGGAAATAACAGTGAAATAAAGAGGGAGGAGATTACACAGAGTGCAACAGGTGGCGCTGCTTGTCAGAGCCAAGGAGAAAGAGAAAAGTAAAGATAAACTCAAAGAAGGAGGGAGGAGATTACAAAGAGTGCCCCAGGTGGCGCTGGCTAAAAGAACACAGGTGGCAGAGAAAAACTAATAAAAGATAAAGAAAACAAATAAAATAAAAATAAATAAATAAATTAAAATAAATAAATAAAAATCAAAATAAAATAAAATTAATTAATTAAAAATGAAATAATAATAATAAAAAAAAGAAGTAATAATAATAATTAATTAAATAAAAAATTAAAAATAATTATAGTAATAATAATAAACTACAAAAGTAATTTCCATGCAGGAGAAAGGGAGGGGGATGAAGAGAGATCGTTGACAAGAGTATTACAATTTTTATAAATAAAATAAGCTTCGTGAGTGTCTAAATGAGAAGGAGAGGCAGGATTAGAAATAATTCTGGCCATGGAAAAATTGAAACAATGACCGGAAGACCAACAGTGAGAAGCAATGGAAGACCTAGATAATTCCTGATTTTTAATGTACCTCTGATGTTCATCCAATCTTTTCTTCAACGCTCTTCTGGTCTGACCAATATAACCCAAATTGCAAGAGCAAGGAATAAAATAAACACCCCACCGGTTCTCAACAGGAATAGGATCTTTCAAAGACGAGAATTTAATTTTATTCAAAGGTTTGAAGATAACTTTAAAATCGAAACGAGAAAGGATTTTAGCTATTTTGAAACAAAGAGGAGAATAAAAAGGTAGAACTATAGAATTAATATTAGACGAATTATTAGAATCAGTAAGAAGACGTTTAGGCTTATTAAATTTATACAGAGCTTTGTCAATCAAAGAGGGATTATAACCACGAGTGAGAGCAAGAGATTTGAGGTAACTAATTTCCTTATTTAGAGCAGAAGAGTCAGAAGAAATCCGAAGTGCTCTGTAAACAAAAGTATAAAAGGAAGCCACTTTATGCTGTGGAGGATGGTTAGAAAAAGCATGCGGCGGTAGAGATACAGCGAAAGGTTTTCTATAAACAGAGGTAGAGAACCGATCAGGGTGTTTAGTGACCAAGACATCGAGGAAAGGAAGAGAATCATTCTCTTCGACTTCAAGAGTAAACTGGATGCAAGGATCAACAGAGTTGACAAGAGAAAGGAGATTTTGGAGATCCAGCTCAAAAGGAATTAAGATAAAAGTATCATCAACATACCTACACCAGAAGGGAAAATCAAATAAACTGAAGAGTCTTTCTTCCATATTAATACCCAGTAATTGTCATGCTGTCCCCAGTAATTGCCATATGAAGCTTTAATGGATACCAATTATTGATAATATTTCGTATTTTCAAATTAAAACAAATGATAAACAAAATTAGTCTATAACTTTATAAGTACTTCCAAAATAAGTGGTTTAATTTCAAATTACTTGCGAATTCCTTGTGATTGGAATAGGTGCCAATTACTTGGAATTAGCAAAATTGAAGCACTATTAATTGGCAACTACCATTAATTTAGAAATCCAAATATTTGTGTCGAAAATACTTTTACACAATTAAAGTAACTTTTTTTAACTAAACAAAACTGTTTTCAATTAAAATTTAAAATATATTATAAATCAGATAATATCGAATTGAATAGCATGCATTCCTTAAGCCAAAGAAAAAGTATTTGAACAAAAATGGCTAATTTGATACAAGCCATAATTGTTTCTCTTTTGCTTGACACTATTGTCATCTAGTAGCATAAATCAAAGTTATAATCTTTAACGTAAATGAGGATATAACTGGTATATGGTCTTGCAGTTTTAAAAGACTGGATATAAATCTTATTTTAGGACGTGTTTGTAGGATGTGCCAATCACTGGTGCATGCCAATTACTGGGGATGTTACCCTACTGCGTTTTTAATTTAATTTCTTATTAAAATTATATAAGGAAATTATTTTCCACTTTGCAGTAGTTTTTGGAGTCGGTTCAATTTTTGATAGAAAAGTTTATTTTTCTCTTTTTAGTTAAAAGTTAACGATTTTCTGAAGTAGGTTAATTAAAATTATAATACAGAAAAAATTATTGCAAATAATACACGTATGTTAGGAGTGGGGTTCGAACACACTATTGCTTTCTTCAAGAACCAGAGCTTAAATCTGGCGCTTTAGACCGCTCGGTCATTCCGTCAGCAGTCTGTTCAGCGAAATTATTCAACACTTTTAATTAGCAAAAAATCACTATCTATTAGTTTTTGCCTAATAACTAAAAAATTACTGAATCAATTTCGATGAAATGTGAATCTAAACCATTCTCGAGTTCACTGGAACACACACAAAATTTCATTAAAATCTATTCAGTCATTTAAGAGGAGTTCAGTGACAAACACATACACGGAAGATATATATATATATATATATATATAAAGATTTGCATTGGATATTTAATTTTAATTTTGAAATTGTTTTGGCTGGCACCGATTCCAAAAAATGAAATAAATGTACATAAATATAATAATATGCACGATAAATACTACGCTCTTAATTTAGTTTCTTATTACAATTACATAAGGAAATTATTTTTCACTTTGCAGTAGTTTTTGAAGTCGGTTCAATTTTTGATAGAACAGTTTACTTTTCTCCTTTTAGTTAAAAGTTAACGATTTTCTGAAGTCGATTAATTAAAATTATAATACAGAAAAAATTACTGCAAATCACACACGTATGTCAGGAGTGGGGTTCGACCACACTATGTCTTTCGTCAAGAACGAAAGTTTAAATCTAGCGCCTTATACTACCCGTCCGCACTGTGTTCAGCGAACTTATTCAACACTTTTAATTAGCGAAAAATCAGTTTTTGCCTAATAACTAAAAAAGTACTGAATCAATTTCGATGAAATGTGAATCTAAACCATTCTCGAATCCACTGGAACACACACACAAAATTTCATCAAAATCGGCTCATTCGTTTTGGAGGAGTTCAGTGACAAACACACGCACTGAATATTTATATATATATAAAGACTAGCAAATCCCACAGCTTTGCTCGCGTAATAGCTGAAATATGCCAACAGACATTTACATGTTTTACTTTTATTAGAAAAAAATTATGCTTTTAAGAATAATTAAAAAACTATCATTTAAGATACAATTTGACTAAACTTCATTATTACATTGCATTTCAGAGAAATGAGACTGAAATTAAATAGATGAAATAAAGCTAATTGTAAGTAAATGATAATTTATAAAATATTTTTTAACTTTTATGCTCAATTAATACGCACATTGCATTATTCATTTGAAGCTTTTATATGTTTAGAAAACATCTTCTTAATAGGCATTTGCATCTTAAAATTAACCATCATGTGAAATTTAAAATTTCTTATCTAAAGGGTACTATCCAAAAAAAGGATTTTAGAGTTTTTTGATATGAGGATTTTATAATTATTTGATTGCAAATTTGAAATTAAAATTAAGATTTTTAAAATAAGCTTGAAGGTAATGGATTGTTACTTTTCTTGAAATGACGTAGGGAATGGGTGAGGGGTATTACAATGCAATTTTTCAAGGGTTCTCCCGAGCTTGCAGGGCGTACACAAATGGTACTTGATTTTTAAAGACAATTTGTAAATTATAACAATAATATGTATATATATATATTACATGCTTAATATGTTCAGATTGGTTAATAATATGATCTAAATTAGATGCACAATAACAGTTTTTACAGCTAGTCTTGGAGATAAACTTCTGGGTTCTGGAACAAGAATTGGTTTTTCTCCAGTAGTTTAATACAGTCTATTATCTTTTGGTATAAGCTTGGTTTTGAAAGGACAAGTGAGAACCATTGTTTTAGGGGTAACTGTGTTTTTCTTATGTGGAAGTGAGATGTTAGAGTGCACAGGGTTAGGTAATGGAGAGATGTTGCGTATTCTCCACATAAGAAGAGTGGACTTTGTTGAATTTGTAGAGGTAGGAGAAGAATGGGCCATGGTTTGTTGCGAAGATGTACAAGTTCCTGTGTGGAAGTAGGAAGTCTTGCTTTATTTTTGGCACTAGTTCATATGTGTAGCGGCCTGTGTCACCATGGTCCCATAGCTCTTGCCATCTTTTAAGTAGGTTTTCTTTTAAAGTTTTTTTAGGTATGATGGGGGATAGGGGTAGAATCTTTTTTTTTTCACTTTTGATGATGTTTTCGTGGCTTGTTTTGCCAGTAACAGGTTGAAGAAATGTCAAAGATGGGAGTCGAACCCGAAACCCTTGGATTAGCTTTCCACGTGCTCCACCTTTCAAGACTGTGTGCTCATGAAGACTGTTCCAACTTGCACTGCAGTGCAGCCTTATCGAGATATGGGTGTGAAAAATGCCAGTCTGGTCCTCGTAGTTTAAATCGTAAAGCACTCGGAGTGCTATTCCAAATGTTCCGGGCTCCATCCCAGGTTCTGTCATTTTTTACCCTGTTGGTTTCTATGCTTACAAGGAAGGTCTCCATTCTGGGCATATTCAGAATATTTTGAAAAAAAATAATAATTAAACTACTCATGTATGTAATAAAGGATCAGTCAAATTTAGTGGTGGAATTGCATTAGAAACTCAGTAAAAAAATAAAATACTTTTGAGTATTTGGCGGGAAAAGACGAAAGGGTCATGCGATTTGGGGAGTAGCCTTTTCCGCCGCCAAAAGCAAACGATTTTAATGCATCTTAAAATTTCTTGTCAATTAATTTTTAGACTGCGTGTAAATAATATTCAATGAATTTAAATTTGAACAATGAGAGAGTTTAATACACACAGATATATTTTGTGTTATATGTTTATGTGGTTTTTGCTGCAATTTTATCACTTTAAAAATTATTTCATATAAAAAAATATTTTCATATTGAAAAATATTTTTTCATAAAGCGCATGACAAAATAAAGACCAGATGAAGAATGCTGCAGTAATGCATTTCAATATCGAAGTTTTTGTTTCCATAGCAACAAAATTGAATCGGTAGAGCTCAATTAGATTTGGAGTTAATTTTGAGATTAAACAATTTTAATTAATTTAAATTTTGTTTTAATTCATAAAATTTCACAGTTACTTTTCATGCTAAATATATTATGACAAAAATATAGTTAAAACAAACTAAAGCTGACACAATTAACGTTATATAAATAATTTTTTTTTTAAACAAGTTCAACATGAAACATTTTTACCTTAAAAAGTATTTCACATAAAAAAGGTATTTTTTGAAATTTTATTTTGTCGACAACTGATGATAAATCGCCAAATAAAAGAAATATTCAGTATTTTTTTGCGAATGTTCTATCGGACTTCCGCCAAAAAAATTTTATAAACATATATGTCCACATGAGAAGAACATTCTGTATTTTTTTTTCGGAATTTTCTGAGTATGTCCGTAAGGAGACCTTCCTTGTTAGTCAGCAAGTGATAAATCACGTATTAAATATTCTAGCACTTGCATTGTAAAAAAAAAAAAAAAAAAAAAAAAAAAAAAAAAAAAAAAAAAAAAAAATTGTTAATTTTAAGGCGAAGCAATGTTGCCAGCAGTTTTTTTTTGTAAAAATTGCAGTAAAATTAGATGTAATAAAAAAAATTACATCGAATTTTACTGCATTTTTTACGGCAAAAACTGCTGGCAATATAGCTGCCACAGTGTAGCTCAGCATGCAAATTTAAATAGGTGCTAAAAAGTGTAAAACACTTTAGATTGAAAACACAATACATTTTGGAGAGTTGGATAAATTTACGTCCCCACAAAATCCACCTTTTTCTATGGTCACGAATGAACAAATAGCGCAATAAAGGGATTTCTCGTAGAGCTACACTTATGAAATTTTTTTATAGTAAGACATACTTGTGATAACCTCCAAACTGGTAGACGGTAGTGCTGGGTTCGAACCCAATCGCGACCGTCGGCTTAACCGTTCGGAGTTTTCCGTGGTTTTCTTCGAATCTTGTGTAAATACACTGTTAAAAATCTTGTTCTAGTTTGAACCAAAAAAGCTTGTTTTTTGGTGCTCAATATCTGCCACCATAAGATGGTGAAATCTCGTACCAACATTTGGAGCTTCCTAGTTCAACCTTGTTCCAAGTATTGGAACTATGCTTCAGTGGGAGCTCCAAATTTTGGTTCAAGATTTCCCCATCTTACGGTGGCAGATATTGAGCACCAAAAAACAAACTTTTTTGGTTTAAACTAGAACAAGATTTTTAACAGTGTACGGGTTGGTTTCCCTTAGAAAGACCCCCCCCCCCCCACGGAGGGCATCCCACCTCATAGGGTCTATATCCCATAGTGTAGGTAATTAGCCGACATAAATGCACCTAAATGCACATACTTGTGTATATCTATTAGTGGAATAAAAGCAAAATATTTTTTATGAGGCATGTCAATTTTCTTGTTGGACATATTGTTGTATGTTGGATATGTTGGACAGGCTACAATCTACAACCGCAGCATAAGGTGGATTATTTTTCAGAGAACCATCAACTTTTGGCGAAAATACGAAAATACAAAGAATTTAGCATAGATAAAATAGCTAGGAATTCTTCCAAATAGCTCAATATTTAGAACATCGCGTATTTTTGCAGACCCCATCGAAGCTAGCATAGGCAACAGAATACGGACTTTCGATTGCTTGAATAATTTAACCCTTCACTGCACAATTTTTTTTATATTTTTATGATTTTTTTTTCTTTTTGAAATCTATACATTAGTCAAATAAACGAAAAAAAAAAATCAAATCTTCAGCTAAAGTTTGATAGTTTAGGGCGTATACCCTATATTGACAATAAGTGTTTTTAAATAGTGTATTGCTATAATTTACAATTAAATGAGCTTTTATTAATTAATTTTATCTGCTTAACACTCTGAAACTTTCTTTATATTAATATTTTTAAGTATTCAGTAAAAAGGCTAAATGTACATTTTGCCTTCATAACTTGATCGAAGTCTTTTTATTTCCGATGAACAAATTCCAATTTTTTGTCAAATGCAACCATCTGACATGATGGATAAAATGAGTTTAAGTCCATTATTTAGGCTGTTTTTATCAGTTACAGCGATGTTTATTGGCCAAACTCATGGCATATAATAAGAATTGTATTTTTTTATGTATTTGCTAGAGTTGGCATACGATGCAGTGATGGGTCATCAGAGTATTTTATTTTGGTTTATTTTTTACTTTTCATTTATTTAATCTTTAGTTTCTGTTTGAAAGCAAATTGGAAGACGTATTTCGATAAATTTCTTCCAGATTTGA
The DNA here is from genome assembly GCA_964019185.1 of Maratus speculifer. Lineage (NCBI taxonomy): Eukaryota > Metazoa > Arthropoda > Arachnida > Araneae > Salticidae > Maratus > Maratus speculifer. The sequence goes on along the minus strand of OZ025295.1, from coordinate 8,054,578 downwards.
TTTATTAATAGATAAAAATAATGATTTTCTGGAATTTAAATTAATGAATTTAATAATGATGTTTCGGCCAAGGCAAGTTAAAAATATCTACGCAATATCTTTCTTTCGTGATTTAATCTTGAAGGGAATAAATGCTATCTTGCATTTAATTCATATTATAGTTCTCGTTCCATTTCTTCTTACGGTGTCAATTACGCGAAATCCACTAAATTACTTGTTCAATTTTATTTAAAACTAATACGTAGTATGATTCAAAAATTCGGTGACTGCAGCCATTCTTGACAACGAATGCAAGTGTCTAAAGTAAAACAGTCTAAAATTTACCCTCCCAACCCTCCCCCAGTTGCTCATGTTGGTTTAGTCCGTGTCATGTGACCGAATCGCACACCCAGCTGCTATATTCCGAAGTTAATTATCTTTGCTACTCAACGTAAGAAAGATGGCTTTTCTTGAACAGCGTTACAGCATTAAATTCTGCCAACGATTAGGCAAAACAGCAATGGAGACCAGAGGCGGATTACCCATTAGGCTGAAGCTTAGGGGCCCAGAAGAAAAGGGGGCCCGGTGCTAAAATTTTCCTAATATAAAGAACAAGAAAATATTCTTTTACACTGGTCGGACATTAATATTTAATACAAAAGATGTGCGAAATTCTTTGTCGTAATCATTTATATTTTTATGATCAATGATTTATGAGTTAATGAAGAAAGCATGTGTTTTAATTTTTCCAGTGTATACCTCTTGTCAAGCCTAGGGGCCCGCGTGGTAGTTAATCCGCTTCTGATGGAGATTTTAAAATTGACAAGAAAGGTGTATGATAAATCTAACATAGCCAGACACAATATTTATGAATAGCATCAAAGTTTTAAAGAGGACCGAGAATCCACCGAAGACGATAAACGCTTTGGACAACCATCACTAGGGCCAGACACTACTACTTTCTGTTTGAGAACACATGAGCACATCTATATCAACTGTTTAAACAATTCCTTGTCAAAAATCGCACTAATGTGTTCCCACATTCTCTCCCCCCCCCCTCTCAACTGGACATAGCTCTGTGTGACTTTTACCTGTTCCCATCAATAAAAAAATATTTACGAGTACGCCGATTTTAGTAATCAGATACGTTGAAAATGACATCGCAGGGGCCGTAATGTCATCATCGCAGGAGATCAATGTTCGCAATTTTACCGATCCGACTGAAGTTAGCATTGCGGACATTGCAAAAAATGGCTTACAGCGATGTTTCCAGGAGTTACACAAAAGCTGGCAGAAGTGTATCGTCGCCCAATGTGACTACTTTAAAGGTGGATATGCTTCGGTGCTATGAATTTTTCAGGAAAATGTTTTTTACAACTTGTCGCCGAATTTTTTTAATCATACGACACATTACTACCATTTCTTCTTATTATAACGTAATATACGCATATACAACCTTAATACGTACATCTATGTTCAGAAACGATTTATTTACAAGTAACAATTGCTCTTTAAAGTATTCAAATCAGAATCCAGTATTTTCTTTCCTATGCTAGCTTCAATGGGATCGGCAAAATTGTGAAAATCACTGCACTATTCACATGATCCGAATTCGAGTTCCGACCCATACATTTTTTTGTCTGTACGCTTTTTATGCAACTAAAATTTTATATATTATTGGATGCCAGGCGTGCGAAATTTTCTACGGAAAATTTTCAAAGAATTATATACATTTAGATTTTAACCCTTTCGGGTTTGGTGTACTATTCATTTGTTTTGTAATATACATTTTGTTTTAAAAAACACTTTTGCTACTACTTACAAGTAGTAATGTTAATATATATCAATACGTTTACTATATGACTTCATTAGGTTTAGACATATAGTAATATTAATGATTGTTATTATTTTCTTGATTCTCTTTGCACCGTATGCGATTCTTTTATTTTAAACATATATTCCAGTCTTTAAATTTAAGATAAAAGTTGATTTTCTGAAAGAATCATATGTAGTAAAGCGAAAAAGTATTAGAAAGTTGTAATATCAGTTAAATCTTCTTGTAATGCAATATTTTCTAAACATCTCCAAAAATTCTTTCTTAGCCTATTTTCATATGAATATGAATACTACCCGAAACAACAACATTCGATATTTTTCAGACATTGAAATTTTCGTTAAACACTAATTAATTCTATTTGAATAGCTAGTCTTAATAATATCAATGTAAAAGTAACTTTTTTAAAAATGGAAAAAAAATCAAAAGCGAAAGGGCTAAGGGAAACAATTTTTATCATTGATGAAGAAAATAAGAAAGATATGTAAGAACTAGTTTAGAAAATTTGAAAAAAATGCCATTTCCGAGATTATACTCAAATTCAAAACAATTTTACATACACTGAATTGCCATTGATTTAGAGAAAAATGTATATTGGGGGTAAAATGTTGTGTTTCTGTCTTATTATAATACACGTGCATAAAAAAAAAAAAAAAAAAATCCAAAAGTATACCCTATAATTTGTTTGAAAAACTAAGGTTATACTACGGTACTGTTTATTTTTTCCAGACTAAAAAATATTGGTGTTTTTTAATCCTTTCTGTTATAAATATAAAAATATCGGATAATTTAAAGAGGCTATTCTTTGTGTTAATAATATCATATACTAAATGAATTAAAATTTGAAAACAAACTCAAATAATCTTGTTCGAGTTAAATGCAAATTAAGGAAAAAAATTTAGAATGCAGTTACATTTTATTAATTATTTTTACTGTTTATTTTTTTGAAATGCACTTTTTCTGTTTAACATTATTCCATAAAGACATCATTGGATTCTTTTTTTTTTTTACCAAAAAACAAAAGCAACAACAGCAGAAGAAAAGTAATTCGATGTTTTTTCCCTTTATTTGTTTCATGATTCTTTTTTTCAATAAAAAGAATTTTTTTTCTCTAATCTACATGTTCAGGAGGATCGATAAAATTAACTCGGTTATTTTTAGAGAAAAAGAAATATACCACAATACTTCTGTTAAAGAATTTGTTTTCCACATAGACTTTCAAAAGAGTAAAATAGATAAAATAGGAGAAAAAATAAATATACGTATCTTAAAAATAGAAAAACATTCATTAACTGAAAATGTGAAAATTCGTTACCCCAAATAATTGTATGTTTCTTTTATTTTTGGAAAGAGTTTGAACTAAGTGTTATCTATCGTTAATAATTTTCGTTTAATCTGTTTATTTAATTATATGTTATGCGTGAAATTATTCAGGATGAGGATATTAAAGACATCAAGGCGAATTTAAGTGAAATTTGCTTCTTTTAAAATTTAATCGGAGACGTCATTAAAGAATTTATTGTTTATTATTTTTTTTATTAAGCTTAAAATTGTGAAATTTGTATGTCTGAACTTCAGTTTAAAACTCCTTTTTCAAAATTTCAAAGTTAAGAACTGAGTTCCCTAAGATTAGCTAAGTATATCTAGAATTGAAATCTTGGACTAAGAATCGCAAAAATTAAATAACAAAATTAAATTTAAAATTGTAAAGAAAGCTTTTCACACATTTAGATAAATAATAATGATATATGCTGTGTTATTCAGAATCACTTGTTTTTCAAATTTCAAAGTTAAGGACAGAATTTTCTAAGATTAGCTAACTATACCTAGAATTTAAATACTGGGCCAAAAGTCGCTGATATTTATTGAGATGGTAAATTACGATTTAAGCAATATCGTTAATTATTTTATTTTATGAACAGATTTCAATATTGTGTTTAATTATAGCGTCCTATTTTGGATTAGATATTTTGATAAATATTTTTAATGTCTACTTACTCTTCATATAGAGCTACTTTTAATTAGTTTTTCTACAATATCCAGTTCTGATGCTAGATTTCATGTTTGAAATCATACATACATGCGTGTAATTTATTTACATGAACATACGTGTAATTTATTTAATTTTTAGGCCTCATATATCTTATTAAATATGCCGGAATATTTTCAAAAGATCAGCTTTAGAACGTTCTTCAAAAGATAAATCATAATCTGATAGCAGAGTAAAGAAATTTTATGTATGCATGGGAGAAAGTTAATTACTATTTGACAATATCGCAATATGATAACAGAACTGAAAAATATTGTTAAATTGCCGTTTCCACTGATGTCATAAAGTTTAAATTTTATATTCACGCAATACCAAATAAGTAAAATAAAATAAAAAAAAGGAAAAAAAATCAATGCACAACGTTTGACAATGGAACAAAGGATTTTTTTGCTTTTAGCAGCTTTAAGTTTTGAAAATCAGTTGACTGGCTTGAATGATATATCTTCCAACTTTTTTAAAACAGGATTTTGTGAAATACGATTCAAAGAAAATAAATAAACTGTGTACCTGCTTTTCATGAAACGCACGATTCTATAACCCTTAATCATTTTAGGTACATATTGTACACGCTCCAAGAAACAAAAGCAAGAAGAAGCAAGAAACAAAAATGTAAAATAAATAAAAGGAAAAGAAAGAAAGAAAGATAGGTTTTTCGGGGGTTCAAAAATTTATAATTTCACGTCAATGAATACTGTTTAAGATGATTTTCTGAGTAAATATATTTGAGAAACTTTTTTTAATGATTGGATAAGTTAAGACACGACTTTAAAATGAATAAATTAATACATAATTCAGCTTTAATATTATGTATCTACCACAAAACACCAAACATTTTAAATAAAATAAACACCTTTAAAAATAAAATCAGTCATTATTGAAAATATGAAAAATTGTTACTCCAAATAACCGTATCTTGCTTTTTCAACTAGAAACAAATTAAACTAATTGTAATCTTTCGTTAATAATTTTTCTTTAATCTGTTATATTCTGGTTATTCTAAATACACAGCAATCTTAAGTAAATTAGAAAAAAGTGTATATAATCGTCAAAATATATTACGCTTTCTACTTGTAAACTTTCGATGCCCGGATTTAATATTTGATAAAGGAAGACGTTGACGCTATTAACTGATATTAAATGGAAGGAAGGGTTGAAAGAGATTAAAGACCGACCACTAGTTTTAACGAACTTAAACATTTCACTGTTTGATAAGATATTCATTTCCTGCGGTATATTAAATAAAATCAGAAAGCGATAAGTATTCCACCAGATAATAATTTTAGAAAATATTGAAAATTATCAGGATGTGTAATTGTATATTATACATGGAATTGTTCACGATGATGATATTTAAAGCATGAATGTCAGTTAAATTTTAATCTGCTTTTTTAAAGTTGATGGTCATTAAATTAAGTTTAAAACTGTGAAGAAGACTTTTCTCAAGTATAGATAAATAATAACGATAGTTGCTGTTTCATTCATAAATTGTTTTTTGTTTAATTTGAAGTTAGGGACGAAATTTCCCTCTCCTTTTAGAATTAAAAAAAAAAAAAACATTTAGCTAAGTATGCCAAAAAAGGAAATCTTGATCAAACGTCGCTGACAGGTATCGAGATTGTGAATTACGATTGGAGCAAGACCAATAACTTTTAGCACTTTCCAAGAAAGTTGAAAATTTCTTATGCATTCGGTTTGTCTGTTCGTTTTTCTATGCTCTAACTCCTTTAAATATACTTTGATTTTCATGCAATTGATAACACTCATTTAGAGTCAACAAATAATGTTTGGTATTACATATGAAGTAGGCACGATTAATGGTTCATTTAGAGGAGCACTCAAAAGAATTCGATTACAATGTGGTATATATGGAGAAAAATCGTTTGAAGAGTATTTTAATACTATTACGCTATTTCAAATGTATTCAAATGTAAACTGATATAAATCTCTAAATTTCACCCCAAAGCACTTTAAAAAAGAGCATTCATAGCATTTTTATTAATTTACATGGGCACACAGAAGAAATTAATTACAGCACTATCTTTGCTTAATAACTGCAGGAGAGTACGTTTTAAAGTTCGGTATGCATTTTTAAATTACTTTTTTTTTCATATAACTCTTCATATATTAATTCTATACCTCATATACAGGACTGTACAAAAGTATTCGCATACCATTCTCCTTACTAGAGGAAATACCTGAAGGGGAATTTTCTGAAATATATACTCTCTTAAATGAACTAAACTTTGGAATGCATGTTGTTAATAAAAACAAATCTCTATATCATATTAAGAGATGCTAAAAAAAATCCGATAATTTTTCAACTGTAGTTGGGAACAGTTGAAATTCGGTTTTAAAATGCGTTATACATTTCCATATGGTGAAATGTCATGTAATGTTTTAATATTTTTAAGGGTGCAGTTTTGTTACGTTATTCTGAATGTGTTGAATAGTGCTTCATATTCTATGCTTGACGCATGAATTTTTGCTTCTTGTTTGTTTTATAAACAGTTTTTAATATTATGTTTAAATACAGCGTCTTGTTTTGTATTTAACATTTTAAAATATTTTTACTGTTTAAATTAGAGTAACTCTACACTTTTTAAAAGTTTTTCTACAATAACTAGTATTGAAGTAAGATTTCATTTGTTTCTGAATATATGTGTAATCTATTAAATTTTTAATCTTCATATATCAAACTTAGGGAGCAGGAACACTGCTGTAGGTAACTGCAGGAGAGTACGTTTTAAAGTTCGATATGCGTTTTTAAATTAATTTTTTTTTTTTTTTGCATATTACTCTTCATATATTAATTCTATACCTCATATACAGGACTGCACAAAAGTATTCGCATACCATTCTCCTTACTAGAGGAAATACCTGAAGGGGAATTTTCTGAAATATATACTCTCTTAAATGAACTAAACTTTGGAATGCATGCTTTTAATAAAAACAAATCTCTATATCATATTAAGAGATGCTAAAAAAATGCGATAATTTTCCAACTGTAGTTGGGAATAGTTGAAATTCGGTTTTAAAATGCGTTATAAATTTCCATATGGGGAAATGTCATGTAATGTTTTAATATTTTTAAGGGTGCAGTTTTATTACGTTATTCTGAATGTCTTGAATAGTGCTTCATATTCTATGCTTGACGCATGAATTTTTGTTTCTTGTTTGTTTTATAAACAGTTTTTAATATTGTGTTTAAATACAGCGTCTTGTTTTGCATTTAACATTTAAAAATATTTTTACTGTTTAAATTAGAGTAACTCTACATATAGGGTCACTTTTTAATAGTTTTTCTACAATTGAAGTAAGATTTCATTTAATTCTGAATATATGTGTAATTTATTAAATTTTTAATCTTCATATATCAAACTTTGAAATGCCTGAATTTATTTTCAAAAGGGCAGCTTTAGAACGTACGCTGAAAAAAAATGCAGTAGAGGCCAGCAATTTTACTGATATTGGACAGTATCACAGTCTTATAACAGTGTTAAAAGTTTTGATATATTGCCGTTCTAATTAAGGTCATAAATTAAATTCTGTATTCGCACAACAGCAAATAAAATAAAATTACTTCATAAAAGTTTCATAAATAATTTGAATAATATGACAATAGTTAGGCACATATTCTAAACACTTTAAACATGCAAAAAAAGGGGGGGGGGGAATCTTCAATTTTGTTTTCGAAATTAACATATTATTATTATATTTACCCGTTCAGTTAATTTTAATTGAAATTAAATAATTAAAAGCCCAATAAAAATAATTTTTGTGTTCAAAAAATTATAATTTCGTGTCAATGAATACTATATAATTTGATTATGCAAGAAAATATTTTTGAAAAAAAATTATTAATTAACATGTCACTTCAGCCATGATTTTTGAGATGAATTGAGTAATAAAAAAATCAGCATTAAATATGATCTTTCTATTACAAAAAGCAAGGCAATTTGAATAAAATCAAAAATATATATATATATATATATATATATATATATATTTTTTTTTTTTTTTTTTTTTTTTTTTGTAGCATAAAGTTCTAAAATGGATTATACAAAAACGAAAAACATCTTCAGTTCTCACATGTTTATTGCATTTTTCTTTCACAGTGCCATATTTTTTTTTCGGATGTTATCTAACAGCAGCATTGAAAAAATTATCACAACACAAAGACTCTCAAAATCTAAATTATGTACTTCCAAACTCTAAATAGGTCGCAATTGTCGACCAAAACAATATCTATGTAAAAGCATGTTCACTACAGCCATGTATTATTTTTTTTTTATATTATAAAGTGATACAAAATATATATTTTTTAAATTATATTCAGCCATTGAAAAGTGTAAAATTAAAGAAAAATATTCTTGCTGTACATCAAAATCTTATTTCAATCTTTTGCTTTAAAATAATTCCCACGTAGAAAAGTTTTGGTAGAATACAAACAAGTTGTGTATAACAAAATGATTACAGATATGATTATTTTTTGCAGTGTTTGTAGAAGTAAGAGAAAAATCTTACAGGAAATAACAAACTGGATATCGATTGCTTTTTCTGCTTTTGTACCGAGAATAAACTGCCTGAAGCAAAGAAAAGATAAAACTATTTAAAAAAGTAATATAAAGTCAAAAATAATAATCGTAAATGTGTGGTGTTTTAAATCAATTGAATCCAAGTTTAATGCTTTTATTGGAGATTACATTTTTGACTACTTAATGATGCATATAATATCATAGAAGGCGGCAGCCTTCAAGTGACGCAGCTTTAAACCTACCATCGTCAAAACCTACCATCGTCATAAGGGTAGATGCGGAACTTCATATATACAGCTAATTCAACATCAAAGGAAATCGGAAAAGCCGCCTTCTAATAACTCAGCAAATATTGGTCAGAATGGTCCAATTTTTTTAATATAGTCTTATATTCCCAGTCTAATCCTATCCTATAATTTTTACATTTCTACGTGCCGTATATTTTTAGATCTCGATAACCATTTTTAAACTGAAATGGATGGTGTTTGTTCCTGATAATGAGATCTAGAAAACGGGCTGGGAAATTTTATTAAAACTTATATATAATATGAATCTCTTTAAGATAGAGGGAATAAGACTTGCCTTGTTTCTAGGAAAACTCTTGTTTGTTATATATTGGTCTTGGAAAATTGGACTATATTAGCTCGCGGATTACATGTTATTCTATGGGTTAGCAGACGAAGACACTGCGAAAAGGCAAATGTAGTTATGGTCACAGTTAAAACACCCGCATCGAAGCAATAAATGTTTTTTAAACTACAAAAACATCTTATCATGTGCTTTAAAACATTCAATAAATATATACTACATCAAATTTCTATTTATTTTGCCTTTATTTTTCGTAAGAAGAAAATATTACGTTTCTTACATCGCATATTTCTGCATTTTGTGGAAAAAATATTTTGAATCCTTTTTTAAAATAGGAAAATATTTTTTAATTATACAAATTCAATATAATTTCGACTTACATATTTTTCTTTAAAGTTTTCAAACAAAAATTATTTTAAATAATTTGCTCTTAGAAATGTATATATTCATACGCGTGGTGGCGCTACTTGTCTGGTTTTGTTTTGAATCCAAACCCGAACGCAGCAAGTTACACGGAGCATTTTTCATTCAGGTAGTAATATTCTTACATAATGTCTATTAAATTGTTATAGAAAATGCACGAATTAAAAAATATAAACCAGACAAGATAGAATCATTAAGTAATTATCAGGTTTTAATAATCCGCATGTTGTTTCTTGTTACGCCAATTGAATCTCGCAATGTCAATATACAACGAATAAGCTCTGCAATAAAGTTAACCGGAGAATCTTGCAATGGATTATTAATTAATACAGAATGTGTAACTTTGCAATAAAGTTATTTGCTTGTATTTTTGAAGACTTATGGATTACAGTGTGGAGGCAGGATATATTTAAAATTTTACGAGAATGCCAGTTAAAAATCTGGACTGCATTTTGTTTTGTTTTGTTTTGTTTTGTTGTCAGTAATTTTGGGTGAAATGCAGTTTACTCTCCTTCGTCAAGGAACTTTTTATGTGTATTGTTTGATAAACAAAAAACATATAGAGGTAAAATTGTTTATTTTTTTAATTTTTTCGTTGCTTGAGCAAAGAATAGGTTTGCATTAATCATAATTAATAAACGGAAACTTACTGGCTTGCTTAAAGTATTGTTTTTAAATACAGGGTACAAAATACATGAATTTTCTTAAATCCCAGTTAATTTTATTAAAATTTGTCATTTCATGAAAATAAAATTATTGCATATCTTTTATCTTTGAGTTTAAGTGTTAAACACTTTTCAATGTTTGCATTTTAACATGTTTTGCAGATAATACATTTTGTGAATTTCACAGAGTTGACTGTATTATACTCTATTATAAGCATTCATTATGATTTCTAGTACATTATTACATTTAAATTACTCTTTTTAAAAATGTAAACAAAAGATGAGCACATTATATTTGTGCAATGTCTGGTCCCAAGTTACACACATTTGAGGGACTTTACAATTTCTATATATTGCTTGTTTTAAACTTAAGTGAAATGTTGGCTAAAACATTTTCAGTTTCATAAATTATTTCAATTTGAAGTATTTTAGTAATCGCTACTACTGTTATTCCGTCGACCAATTTCGCCAAATTATACATAATCACATATTTTTTTATTTTAAATAATGAAAAAACAAATAATTAGTAAAATATTAATAAAAAGTCTAAATAAAAATCAATGACATTTTAAATATACAAATTGTATTTAATGTCATTGAATGTGACATTCACAATCATCCATTATTGGAATTTAATCTTATAGTTTGGCGATAATTTTTTGGTCGACGGGATAACCTAGTAGTACCTAGTAATTTATAAAGCTAACAAGTAACATTTATACAACATTTCATTAACTCGATTCCTCTTAAGTAAATTTGAATAAGCGACGGCAAAAATCCATTGCAAGATTCTCTGGTTAACTTTATTGCAGACTTTATTCATTGTATATTAAGACATTGCAAGATTGAATTGGCATAACAAGAAACATCCATGTGGATTATTAAAACCATGAAAATTACGTAATGATTCTATCATGTCTGTTCGATGTTTTTCAATTTGTGCATTTTCTTTATCAATTCTATTCTAAATAAATAAATTCTACCTGAATGAAAAATGCTAATAACGCGTTCTGATTCAAAACAAAAATAGACAAGTGGCACCGTCTTAATATGGAATATAATATAGAATGTATGAAAACTTATGAATTAGAGGGGGGAGGCAGAGTATATTCAAAATTTTATGAGAATGCCAGGTAAAAATCCTGTATTGTACTTTTTTTTGGTTTGTTGTCAAAAACTTTTTTCTCATGTCTATGAATAAATTACTCCTTGCACCAACATAAGATTTTGTTGTCAGTGGCACAGCCAAGGGGGTGGTTTTGTGAACTACATCTATGAATCGCTATTTTTCTAGCGATTCATAGATGCAAAGAAAAGCAAATTGCATAAAAAATGGGAATTACGTCCACAAATTGCTTAAAATGTGAATTACGTCCATGAATCATGTAAAAAAGCGAGAATTATATTCATAAATTGTATGAAATCGTGATGAATCGTGTAGTAAAACATAAATTACGTTCATAAATCGCTCAAAAAACACGAATTTTGGCGGCAAAAAGCTGAAACGGAAATTACCTCTATAAAACACATGAAAATAGCGACTTGCATTCATGAATTGCATAAAAAATTTTAATTACGTTCATGAATCACTCAAAAAATGTAAATTACGTCCATGAATTGCATAAAAATGTGAATTACGTTCATAAATCACTCAAAAAATGCGAATCACTTCCATGAATTGAGCAAAAAAACACGAATAACGTTCAGAAATTGCAAAAAATGCGAATTATGTCCAAGAATTGGTAAAAAAAGCGAATTACATTCATAAATCCTATAAAAACACAAATAATGTCAATAAATCGATCAAAAAACTCAAATTTCGTCGATAAAAAGCTCAAAAGATGCAAATTTTGTCTATGAATCGCATAAGTATAGCAAATTACGTCCATAAATCATGTAAAATGTCAATTACATTCATTAATCACCTAAAAATCGCGAATTATGTCCATGAATCGCTCAAAAAAAGCGAAATGCATAAAAAACATGAATTGGGTCCACAAATCGCTCAAAACATGAATTACGTCCATGAATTGTTTTAAACCCTCTGACTGTCTTGCAAAAGGGCAAAATTGTAATGTTGTTTTCTCAGCATTTTTTTTTTTAATTTCTAAAAAAATATGATTCTTTCAAAATTATAGAAAAATCTTATTTACGAATATGAATGTTATCCTTGAGTGTGTTAATTATTGCACAATGTATTAAAAATCCATTAAATCTACTGAGTTATATCATTTTAATTATTGCTTGCATTGCAGTGAAACCTGGAGCTTAGGGAACGTCTATAGACGGGCTTGTCAGTGAGAGGGTTAAAAAGTGAGAATTACGTTCAGAAATTGTATGAAAAACACAAATTATGTCTATGAATCGTGTAGTAAAACGGGAATTATGTTCATAAATTGCTTAAAAAACACGAATTTTGGCAGCAGAAAGCTGAAACGCAAATTACGTTCGTAAATCACTCAAAAAATGCAAATCACTTCCATGAATCGTGCAAAAAAATACTAATAACATTCATAAATTACAAAAAATGCGAATTAGGTCCAGCAATTGGTAAAAAAAGCGAATTATATTCATAAATCCTATAAAAACTCAAATAACGTCAATATATCGATCAAAAAACGCAAATTTCGTCGTCAGAAAGCTCAAAAAATTAAAATTATGTCTACAAATCGCATAAATATAGCAAATTACATCCATAAATCATGTAAAATGTAAATTACATTCATTAATCGCATAAAAATCGCGAATTATGTCTATGAATCGCATAAAAAACGCGAATTGGGTCCACAAAGCGTGAATTACGTCCATGAATTGTTTAAAAAAGTGAGAATTACGTTCAGAAATTGTATGAAAAACACAAATTATGCCTATGTATCGTGTTGTAAAACAGGAATTATGTTCATAAATCGCTCAAAAAATACGAATTTTGGCAGCAGAAAGCTAAAATGCAAATTACGTCTATAAATCGCATAAAAATAGGGAATAGCGTTTTGCATTCATGATTTGCATAAAAAACGCGAATTACATTCATGAATCGCTCAAAAAATCCAAATTACGTCCATGAATTGCATAAAAATGTGAATTATGTTCTTAAATCACTAAAAAAATGCGAATCACTTCCATGAATCATGCAAAAAAACGCGAATAACATTCATAAATTGCAAAAAATGCGAATTACGTCCAAGAGTTGTGTAAAAAAGCGAATTACATTCTTAAATCCTATAAAAACACAAATAACGTCAATAAATTGATCAAAAAACACAAATTTCGTCGACAGAAAGCTGAAAAAAACGTAAATTATGTCTATGAATTGCATAAAAATAGCAAATTATGTCCATAAATCATGTAAAATGTAAATTACATTCATTAATCGCATAAAAATTGCGCATTATGTCCATAAATTGCTCAAAAATGCAAATTACATTCATAAATCGCATAAAAAACACAAATGATGACCATGAATTGCACAAAAAATGCGAATTACACCCAACATTAAATTAATTTGCAGAAAGTTTTTGGTTTTATACAAGTCTGCCAACAAGAACCTACAAGTTATCCTGAAACCCATTCTAAACCAACAAAAATTTAATGGAAAGATAAATTTGTCCAAGAAAGACAAAATAATTTCCATTGACATACATTGACCAGAATCGAAAAATTCCTATTGAAATCTATCCTATACAATCCAAAACCAGAAAGAAAAAAATCCCTCCAAGAGTAACTCAATCTATCTGCTGTAAAATAAAATACATTGAAATGCAACTGAACAAGAACCTGAAAATTACATTTGAAATCAAACCGAAACCAGATTCAACCCCCCCCCCCCCCCAAAAAAAAAAAAAAAAAAAAAAAAAAAAAAAAAAAAAAATCCAGCCATATCTCGATTTGGGAAAGAAAACTTAACTTCCATAGATATGCGTGGTCAGAAATCTGGAAATTCCAATTAGTCTATGGGTTAGCAAACCTTAATTCAATCTGAAAAAAATAAAAAATTCTGACAAGCAGAGTTGTATAATATAGACGCACGCCATGTGCAGAAAATTTTATGAAGAAACAATTTTTATTTATTTATTTCGACAAAGAATTGCGTAAAAAAAAAGAGTATCTCAACAAAGAATCATGTAAAAAAAACCAACATTTCGACAAAATACCACGCGAAAAACGTGAATTTCATCCAAAGACCGCAATAAAAACATTAATTCAATCCATGAATAGCATAAAAAATGTGAATTCCATGCATGAATCGCATAAAAAATGTGAACTACATCCATGAATCGCTAAAAAAAAAGCAAATTGCATAAAAAATGGGAATTACGTCCACAAATTGCTTAAAATGTAAATTACGTCCATGAATCATGTAAAAAAGCGAGAATTATATTCATAAATTGTATGAAAAACGCAAATTACGTCTATGAATCGTGTAGTAAAACATGAATTATGTTTATAAATCGCTCAAAAAACACGAATTTTGGTGGCAGAAATCTGAAACGGAAATTACCTCTATAAAATGCATAAAAATACCGAATTGCGTTCATGAATTGCATAAAAAATGTGAATTACGTTCATGAATCGCTCAGAAAACGCAAATTACATCCATGAATTGCACCAAAACGTGAATTACGTTCATAAATCACTCAAAAAATGCGAATCACTTCCATGAATTGTGCAAAAAAAAACACGAATAACGTTCATAAATTGCAAAAAATGTGAATTACGTCCAAGAATTGGTAAAAAAAGCGAATTACATTCATAAATCCTATAAAAACACAAATAACGTCAATAAATCGATCAAAAAACACAAATTTCGTTGATAGAAAGCTCAAAAGATGCAAATTATGTCTATGAATAGCATAAGTATAGCAAATTACGTCCATAAATCGTGTAAAATGTATATTACATTCATTAATCGCATAAAAATCTCGAATTATGTCCATGAATCGCTCAAAAAAAGCGAATTGCATAAAAAACGTAAATTGGGTCCACAAATTGCTCAAAACGTGAATTACGTCCATGAATTGTTTAAAAAAGTGAGAATTACGTTCAGAAATTGTATGAAAAACACAAATTATGTCTATGAATCGTGTAGTAAATCGGGAATTATGTTCATAAATCACTCAAAAAACACGAATTTTGGCAGCAGAAAGCTGAAACGCAAATTACGTTCATAAATCACTCATAAAATGCGAATCACTTCCATGAATCATGCAAAAAAATACTAATAACATTCATAAATTACAAAAAATGCGAATTAAGTCCAACAATTGGTAAGAAAAGCGAATTACATTCATAAATCCTATAAAAACACAAATAACGTCAATAAATCGATCAAAAACACAAATTTCGTCGACAGAAAGCTCAAAAAATGCAAATTATGTCTACGAATTGCATAAATATAGCAAATAACATCCATGAATCATGTAAAATGTAAATTACATTCATTAATCGCATAAAAATCGCGAATTATGTCCATGAATCGCATAAAAAACGCGAATTGGGTCCACAAATCGTCAAAACGTGAATTGCGTCCATGAATTGTTTAAAAAAGTGAGAATTACGTTCAGAAATTGTATGAGAAACACAAATTATGTCTATGAATCGTGTATTAAAACGGGAATTATGTTCATAAATCGCTCAAAAACACGAATTTTGGCAGCAGAAAGCTGAAACGCAAATTACGTCTATAAATCGCATAAAAATAGCGAATAGTGTTTTGCATTCATGAATTGCATAAAAAACGCGAATTACATATCGCTCAAAAAACACAAATTACGTCCATGAAACGCATAAAAACATGAATTACATTCATAAATCACTCAAAAAATGCGAATCACTTCCATGAATCGTGCAAAAAAACACTAATAACGTTCATAAATTACAAAAAATGCAAATTACGTCCAAGAGTTGTGTAAAAAAAGCGAATTACATTCATAAATCCTATAAAAACATAAATAACGTCAATAAATTGATCAAAAAACACAAATTTCGTCGACAGAAAGCTGAAAAAAATGTAAATTATGTCTATGAATTGCATAAAAATAGCAAATTCCGTCCATAAATCATGTAAAATGTAAATTACATTCATTAATCGCATAAAAATTGCAAATTATGTCCATAAATTGCTCAAAAATGCAAATTACATTCATAAATCGCATAAAAAACACGAATGATGACCATGAATTGTGCAAAAAATGCGAATTACACCCAACATTAAATTAATTTGCAGAAAGTTTTTGGTTTTATACAAGTCTGCCAACAAGAACCTACAAGTTATCCTGAAACCCATTCTAAGCCAACAAAAATTTAATGGAAAGATAAATTTGTCCAAGAAAGACAAAATAATTTCCATTGACATACATTGACCAGAATCGAAAAATTCCTATTGAAATCTATCCTATACAATCCAAAACCAGAAAGAAAAAAATCCGTCCAAGAGTAACTCAATCTATCTGCTGTAAAATAAAATACATTGAAATGCAACTGAACAAGAACCTGAAAATTACATTTGAAATCAAACCGAAACCAGATTCAACCCCCCCCCCCCCCCAAAAAAAAAAAAAAAAAAAAAAAAAAAAAAAAAAAAAAAAAAAAAAATCCAGCCATATCTCGATTTGGGAAAGAAAACTTAACTTCCATAGATATGCGTGGTCAGAAATCTGGAAATTCCAATTAGTCTATGGGTTAGCAAACCTTAATTCAATCTGAAAAAAATAAAAAATTCTGACAAGCAGAGTTGTATAATATAGACGCACGCCATGTGCAGAAAATTTTATGAAGAAACAATTTTTATTTATTTATTTCGACAAAGAATTGCGTAAAAAAAAAAGAGTATCTCAACAAAGAATCATGTAAAAAAAACCAACATTTCGACAAAATACCACGCGAAAAACGTGAATTTCATCCAAAGACCGCAATAAAAACATTAATTCAATCCATGAATAGCATAAAAAATGTGAATTCCATGCATGAATCGCATAAAAAATGTGAACTACATCCATGAATCGCTAAAAAAAAAGCAAATTGCATAAAAAATGGGAATTACGTCCACAAATTGCTTAAAATGTAAATTACGTCCATGAATCATGTAAAAAAGCGAGAATTATATTCATAAATTGTATGAAAAACGCAAATTACGTCTATGAATCGTGTAGTAAAACATGAATTATGTTTATAAATCGCTCAAAAAACACGAATTTTGGTGGCAGAAATCTGAAACGGAAATTACCTCTATAAAATGCATAAAAATACCGAATTGCGTTCATGAATTGCATAAAAAATGTGAATTACGTTCATGAATCGCTCAGAAAACGCAAATTACATCCATGAATTGCACCAAAACGTGAATTACGTTCATAAATCACTCAAAAAATGCGAATCACTTCCATGAATTGTGCAAAAAAAAACACGAATAACGTTCATAAATTGCAAAAAATGTGAATTACGTCCAAGAATTGGTAAAAAAAGCGAATTACATTCATAAATCCTATAAAAACACAAATAACGTCAATAAATCGATCAAAAAACACAAATTTCGTTGATAGAAAGCTCAAAAGATGCAAATTATGTCTATGAATAGCATAAGTATAGCAAATTACGTCCATAAATCGTGTAAAATGTATATTACATTCATTAATCGCATAAAAATCTCGAATTATGTCCATGAATCGCTCAAAAAAAGCGAATTGCATAAAAAACGTAAATTGGGTCCACAAATTGCTCAAAACGTGAATTACGTCCATGAATTGTTTAAAAAAGTGAGAATTACGTTCAGAAATTGTATGAAAAACACAAATTATGTCTATGAATCGTGTAGTAAATCGGGAATTATGTTCATAAATCACTCAAAAAACACGAATTTTGGCAGCAGAAAGCTGAAACGCAAATTACGTTCATAAATCACTCATAAAATGCGAATCACTTCCATGAATCATGCAAAAAAATACTAATAACATTCATAAATTACAAAAAATGCGAATTAAGTCCAACAATTGGTAAGAAAAGCGAATTACATTCATAAATCCTATAAAAACACAAATAACGTCAATAAATCGATCAAAAACACAAATTTCGTCGACAGAAAGCTCAAAAAATGCAAATTATGTCTACGAATTGCATAAATATAGCAAATTACATCCATGAATCATGTAAAATGTAAATTACATTCATTAATCGCATAAAAATCGCGAATTATGTCCATGAATCGCATAAAAAACGCGAATTGGGTCCACAAATCGTCAAAACGTGAATTGCGTCCATGAATTGTTTAAAAAAGTGAGAATTACGTTCAGAAATTGTATGAGAAACACAAATTATGTCTATGAATCGTGTATTAAAACGAGAATTATGTTCATAAATCGCTCAAAAACACGAATTTTGGCAGCAGAAAGCTGAAACGCAAATTACGTCTATAAATCGCATAAAAATAGCGAATAGTGTTTTGCATTCATGAATTGCATAAAAAACGCGAATTACATATCGCTCAAAAAACACAAATTACGTCCATGAAACGCATAAAAACATGAATTACATTCATAAATCACTCAAAAAATGCGAATCACTTCCATGAATCGTGCAAAAAAACACTAATAACGTTCATAAATTACAAAAAATGCAAATTACGTCCAAGAGTTGTGTAAAAAAAGCGAATTACATTCATAAATCCTATAAAAACATAAATAACGTCAATAAATTGATCAAAAAACACAAATTTCGTCGACAGAAAGCTGAAAAAAATGTAAATTATGTCTATGAATTGCATAAAAATAGCAAATTCCGTCCATAAATCATGTAAAATGTAAATTACATTCATTAATCGCATAAAAATTGCAAATTATGTCCATAAATTGCTCAAAAATGCAAATTACATTCATAAATCGCATAAAAAACACGAATGATGACCATGAATTGTGCAAAAAATGCGAATTACACCCAACATTAAATTAATTTGCAGAAAGTTTTTGGTTTTATACAAGTCTGCCAACAAGAACCTACAAGTTATCCTGAAACCCATTCTAAGCCAACAAAAATTTAATGGAAAGATAAATTTGTCCAAGAAAGACAAAATAATTTCCATTGACATACATTGACCAGAATCGAAAAATTCCTATTGAAATCTATCCTATACAATCCAAAACCAGAAAGAAAAAAATCCGTCCAAGAGTAACTCAATCTATCTGCTGTAAAATAAAATACATTGAAATGCAACTGAACAAGAACCTGAAAATTACATTTGAAGTCAAACCGAAACCAGATTCAACCCCCCCCTTTGCCCCCCCCCCCCAAAAAAAAAAGTTATCCAACCATATCTCGATTCGGGAATGAATACTTAATTTCCATAGATATGCGTGATCAGAAATCTGGAAATTCCAATTAGTCTATCAACCTAATCTGAACCTGAAAAAGGAAATTCCATATAACCGGAGCCCAGTATCTATACAGGACAAAATATTTTCCATTAAAGCGCAACCTGACCAGAACTTGAAAATTCCATTTGAATTGAACCTGATTGAAACCTGAAAAAAATTTCCATCGAACCTTAACCTAATCCGAAAAAGAGAAAATTACTTCTGCCGATACACACTGACAAGAGTCTGAAAGTTAACATGAAACCTAATCCAAACCCGAAAAGGAAAAAACAATGGAAACACAAGTCTGTCCAAGAAAGACCAAATAATTTCTGTCCACATACACTGACAAGAATTTCAATTGAAATCTATCCTAAACCCAGTTCAAACACTACCCCCCCCCCAAAAAAAAAAAAAAATTCCAAATGTAACCCAATTTATCTGCGACAAAATAATATACTTGAAATGCAACTCAACAAGAACCTGAAAATTCCATTTGAAGTCAATCCGAAACCAGATTCAATCCCCCCACAAAAAAAAATATTTAATCAAATCAAGATTTTAGAAAAAAAAGAACAATTTATGTCGATATGTATTGACCAGATCATGGAAATTCCAATAGAATTCTATCTCAAACCCGATCCGAATAACCTGAAACCCAATCCATTCCCCCCCCCCCCCAAAAAAAAAGTAAAATAAAAAAATTAGGAAATAAAAATCTGTTCAAGAAAGACAAAATAATTTCCGTCCCCATCCACTGACCAGAATTGAAAACTAGTACTTGAAATGCAACTCGGCAAGAACCTGAAAATTCCAATTCAAGTCAAACTGAATCGAGATTCAAGCCCCCCCCCAAAAAAAAAAACCAATTATCTAACCAAATCAAGATTAAAAAAAATATATGTAAATACGTACAGACTAGAGCTTGGAAATTTTAATAGAATCTTAAACCCGATACAATCTCCCCCCCCCCCTTACATAACTAACAAGAAACCTTGATGGCCCCACAAAACATAACTAACAAGAACGAAGAGTCATGCATACTGCATCGATTATGATGCATTTTCTGACTCATTCTGAATATTGTAAACTTATTGTCATTCATGTACAATAATTTTACCATTCTGTGCAAAAAAAACAAAGCATAATTAACGAGAGTAAAAAATTTTCCATTAAACATGTTTATATACTTTCCATTTTATTCTGAATGCTTTAAACCTATCAGTTTCATCTTTGTACAGTAATCTTCCCATCCAAATCTCCCCCCCCCCCTGTTTATATATGTTTTGTGCAAACAGCAAAACATAAATAAACTAACAAGAATGAAAAGTTACACATACAGTATAGATTATGAAACACTTTCCAACACATTTTCATTATTGTAAGCCTATCATTTTAATCCATTTGCAGTAATTTTACCACTCTATATAAAGAACAAATCATAATTAACAAGAAAGAAAAACCTGTGTGCAACATAGATTATGAAACACTTTCCAGCATATTCTGAATATTCTGTATCTATTTGCATCTATTTAACTTACTTTGGATACAATGACGCAAAAAATATTTATTCAAATGTTATTTTTGATTTTGCATAGAATAGTGCCCAAAAGATAAATCTATTTACTCAAATAAATATATTCCAGTGCATTATATATATTCAATGAAAGTGATGTATTTAACAGTGTATTGGAAAATGAAAAGTATTGTTTAGATATGAAAATGTATTTAGACAATAAATAAATAAATGGAATTTTAAAACATTGTTTAAAGCCTCGTCAAGGCGTCACTTAAATTGTGATATCATATCTTTTAAGATTCATATTTTGAATTTATGAAAGATGTAATTGATAAAACCTTAATGAATAAATTTTAATATATGTATATATTAATTAATAGCATAGCGTCACATAAATTTTTATATCATTAGTTTTAAGTCCCAAATTTAAAATTCTTAGATATATAAGATAAAGTGCTGCGTCACAAGCTTTTAACCCGTTCAGGGTTTTTTGTACTGATCTACTTAACATAAATAACTTTCCATGTAAAACATGTTTACGAGACAACAAAATATTATATCAAAATTCACAGTTCGTGCGGGTGTCTCTATTTTCCAGGGGAAATACAAGCATTTCCTAACAGAAAAATAAATATTATTCAAATATTATTCAATTTTGTTTTATTTAATCAGATATTTTGTATAAAACTGTTACCAAACAAATTCCATGAAATTCTGGAACTCGTACGGACCCTAAAACTTGTGTTGGCAAAATTGTATGAATTTATGCACTAGCCGTTTCATTCAATTTCTTTTACGTAGGATTAAAAAAATGGCATTATTCAACAAATTTGCAATACGTATACATTTAATGTGTGAATTTAAAGTAATATTAAGAGACTAAATAAAATAAATTAACCGTTTAGACGCCGAATAATTATCACAATGTAATTGTAATTTTGTTTTTCCTAATTACAGCTTCAAATGTTTTAATTTATGACAAACAAAGAAAAAAAGAAAAAACAGCAATATATATATATATATATATATATATATATATATATATACATATATACATATATATATATATTACATATATATATATATATTGCATATTCTTTAATACCTGTGGTAAATGCTTAAACATAAATATTTTCATTTCAAAAGTCCAAATAAACCTTTTATTTTATAGGAAAAATAAGGACATCGTTATTATGTTGGGAAATATATGTTTTGTATTACAAATAATGCAATGTTTCCATTTGGGCACATTGGCATTTAAACGATTAAGATAGACTTGAATACAATTTTAAGAATAAATAAAATTTATATACAGAAAATTTACACTAAAAACATAGCTACTTTCAAAGCCTCTCCAGTACAATAATAATAATAATAATAATAATAATAAAAATAATAATAATAATAATAATAATAATAATAATAATAATAATAATTATTATTATTATTATTATTATTATTATTATTAATTAATTAATAATTATTATATTATTATAATTATCGCTATTATTATATTATTATAATATTAATTATCAATAATTATTAAACAAAGTATCACCCCTGAAGATTTTAAACCCTATTTGAAAATACCCATTTTTTATACATAATACGTAATACACTGTAAACAAGTCGGAAATGGCTTGAATAATAAATTCATTATTATGTGTTAAAAGTCGTAAATGGAGGAAATTGCATCGTATTTAATATAACCAAATAATTAACAGTTTGCCAAACAATTTAAATCCAAAAATTCCTTTGCCCGATACATTTATTTCATATTTTGAGAATATCTTTTCAACTGTTGCTCGAATTCTAAGACTGCGCAGATAAATTTTTTAA
Organism: Maratus speculifer; assembly: GCA_964019185.1. Taxonomy (NCBI): domain Eukaryota; kingdom Metazoa; phylum Arthropoda; class Arachnida; order Araneae; family Salticidae; genus Maratus; species Maratus speculifer. Next base: position 8,031,805 of record OZ025295.1, on the reverse strand, counting down.
ATACAAAATATTTTTACGTAAATATTGAAAATAGAAAAAAAAATTGATGAAAATTACTTCCGATTTAAAACGATGCATTCCAAATCTTTTATTTTAAAAGAAACTTCTGATAGCGTTGTTAAAAAATCTCGATTGGTAAAGACTCTGGTTACTTAATTATTTTTATATTAGCATATTTTAAAATTTTAAATTCCCCGTAGTCTTTAATACATTTTCTAATTTGTGCTTTTTATTCATTTTAAATCAAATTGGTGAACTTTCGCTAATCAAAGTCCATGCCAAGTTAATGTACGTAAGTATGCTGTCATGGAATTCTTTTGGAACTTTGCATATTGTGGTGATGAATTTAACCCATTTAAGGCCGCCGTATTCATTCGGCAATAGTAATTTTTTACGCATCCTATAAAAACAATTAGAAATAAAGTCTTTCTCAGTTTCTTTAATTTTCGATGAGGGTGTATCAATATATTTAAATAAATAAAAAAAAAACAGTAAATAGACTTTTTTTGTGATTTTGTAACTGTTGTAAACTTTTTATAAACACATCATGGAAGTGAGTACATTACAATAATTTTTTTTAAATCTATTTGAATTGTGGTGTTCTAAACTACGTTTTGTTTAAGTCAAGTATACCATAATTGATAATGTGGGTAAAATTTATGTATAAGATATTGATTAGTAAGATTTTACACTTAGTTGCTTTAAAAACTTACTGATTTTTTTTTTCATTTTTGTTGTTGTTGTTGTTGTTCTTATGTCATTGTTTGCCTTGCCTTTAATGCAATAATATATATATATATATATATGTTTCTTTTGATTCACTTCCATTTGTGCCTTAAATGGGTTAAGCAGAATATAAAAGTGGAGTTTAAATAAATGTATATATATTTTCCTTTAAATAAATAATATTTTTTCTCTTTTTCGACACCAAATATCATTTCTTTTTCAAAGTTACCAAATCCATTTTATTCAACAATCTTGATAAAAATATTTATATCAGAAATGCTATCATAAATTTAGGAAATAAAAATTCATTTAGATAATGCACTTTCCTAAAATATATGTGACTGTACATGAAATGGGAAAAAACGTGAGATACATTTTGCTGTCTTTTGCTTATAGATTTAGATGCTTCTTTATATTTTCTGGCGGATTTACTGCTATCATTGTTACTTTTCTTAATTTATGTATTTCCATGTATCATTTGTTATGCATGCACTTATATTTTCCCAACTTCCTTCGAAATGGGACGCTTTTGATTTCTAAGTTTCTTAAATATTTCTGTTTGCATTACAACTTTGATTAATGAAATCGTCAAGCTTTTTTCCGATAAAACAAAAGATTGCTTTTTGTATTTTGCTTGCTAGAAGATAAATATACTGAAGCGATGATAAAGCAAAATGATATCTTTTATTTTTCTGGGTTATGTGTTTTTCTTTCAGTTAATTACTGGCCTCTCTCTCTCTTTTCTGTGGAATGTTTAATAATTAAGTTTTTAATCCATTTTTTTTTTTGGTTTAGGTGGTTTGCTATTTTATTTGTAAAAGTTATTAATAATGCGAATTAGAAATTAAAAAAATACATTTTTTTTCATTACACACGTACGTATGTTAATTTTATCTATCATTTTTCTTGATACGTTATCATAAATTAATGCTTCTTTTAAAAAGGATATATATATATATATATATATATATATATATATATATATATATATATATATATATATATATATGTGTGTGTGTGTGTGTGTGTGTGTGTGTATACACAATAGAATTAATTGTAATAGAAGGTTTATCATTTAAACACGAAAAAAATAACTAACAGATATATAGGATACATATATATTTTGAAACATACATAATGGAATTTTGAAGATTTCTTTTTAAGTTATTTTCTTTAAATAAGTAATATTTAACGCTGTTTTTGTTTTTTTTCTTTTTTGACATCAAATATCATATTTTTTTTTGCTGTCTTTTGCTTATAGATTTAGATGCTTCTTTATATCTTCTGGTAGATTTACTGCTGTCATTTTTACATTTCTTAATTTATGTATTTCCATGTATCATTTGTTATGCAGGCACTTATATTTTTGCAACTTCTTTCGAAATGTGACGCTTTTGGTTTTTAAGTTTGTCAAAAATTTCTCTTTGTATTACATCAGTGATTAATGAAATTTTCAAGCTTTTATCGATAAAACAAATGATTGCTTTTTGCATTTTGTAAGTTAGAAGATAAATATACTGAAGCGATGATAAACTAAAGGATATTATTTCTTTTCTGTGTTATGTTTCTTTTATTTCAGTTAATTACTAACCTCTGTTTTTTTTAAATGTTTAATAATTAAGTTTCTATTGCATCCTTTTTGTTTGTTTGTTTAGGCATTTTCCCCTTTTATTTGGAAAAGTTATTAATGATACAAAGTAGAAATGAGAAATTAAAAAAATACATGTTTTATTTCAGTACGCATGCACGTATATTAATTTTATCTATCATTTTTCTTGAAACGTTATCATAAATTGATGCTTCTTTTAATAAGGATAGATATATATAAATCGTCATTCTTTTAAATCTTTTTATCATTGTAATATAATTACATTATTTCCATTAATTTTATAACATTTTTGTTTATTATTATTTTAATAATTTAATATTTTTAATAACACTTATTTTTAATCAAATTAATAATTAAATATATATATTTGGTATCTGATATTAATTTCTTTACAATATTCTGTTAACTCTCATCTCTTAATTATTAGAGAAATGAGGTTGCAAATTTAAATTTTTTTTTCTCCCACATGTTGGCGATTGTATAATGTAAGTTTTTTCTCTTTGCTAATTCTATTATCACTGGTTTAATATGTGTCTAGTATTTTTCATTGAATTAAATTTTGCATTTACGATTAATTGGTAATTTAGAAATCATTTTTAGGTTTATCCTGATTTCTAATTAGAAACTAATCGTAACTAATGCGTCTATTTGGTATTACAATTGACAATGAGGCAAATACCACGTTTCCAATGCTTCGTAATTGTTCCAATATTGCCTACTCCTCTTGTCTTGTTTTAGTTTGTTATTTTCTGGGTTATTCTATATTCATTATACATGTTAAATAGTAGTATTGTATAATGGTTATATATACATATAATAGAATTAATTGTAATAGAATATACATCATTGAAACATAAAAAAATAAACTAAATGATACATGAGATACATATACATTTTGGAACATACGTAAGGGGATTTTGAAGAATTATTTTTTTAAGTTATTTTTCTTAAAATTAATAATATTTAACGCTGTTATCTTTTTCCCTTTCATACATTAAATATCATGTCACCATTATTAAATATCATATCATTAAATGCCACCAACTTCATTTTATTCAACAATCTTGATAAAAAAAAAAAAATTACATCAGAAATGCCATCATAAATTTAGGAAAAAAAATATTCATTTAGAAAATACACTTTACTAAATTATATGGGATGGATGAAAACGTGAGCCACTTTATGCTGTTTTTTCATAAATTTAGATGCTTTTTTATATTTTCTGGCGGATTTATTTTTGTCATTGTTTCTTTTCTTAATTTATGTATTTCCATGTATAATTTGTTATGCATGCACTTATATTTTCCCAACTTCCTTCGAAATGAGATGCTTTTGATTTGTAAATTTGTTAAAAATTTCTTTTCTATTACAAATTTTATTAGTGAAACCATCAAGTTTTTACCAATAAAATAATGTTGTTTTTTGTATTTTATAAGTTAGAAGATAAATACAGTGAAACGATGATAAAGAAAATGAAACATGTATTTTTTTCTTTTCTGGGTTATGTTTCTTTTCTTTCAATTATTTATTAATCGCTGTATTTTTTTTTTCTTTGTAGAATGTTTAATAATTAAGCTTCTAATGAATTTTTATTTTGCATTTTGGCGTTTTGTCATTTTATTAGTAAAAGTTATTAATGGTACAAAGTGGAAACGTGAAATAAATAAATATATTTTTTTTAATTTCAAAACGCATGTATGTATAGTAATTTTATTTATCATTTTTCTTGAAACATTATCATAAATTAACGTTTGATGTAAAAAGTATTTATAAATATTTATTTGAGAATGTACGTAGTGCGATCTAAGCATTTCAAACTCATCTAATAAAAAAAAAGTACGGCAGCAAATTCTTCTTGCGGAAGCAAACCCCGAGAAAACTGTTGTATCAGAAAAAATCTTCTTTATACACTAAATAATTTGTCACTTTTTAAATAAATATCTTGAGAATATATTCATGAACTGTTATGAAAGCATACTTGCTCAATAAGCGCATGCACTCTAAACTGGGAGGAGTGAAAAGCTCACTTTTTGTTGGAGTGATTTGCATTTTCACTCTTTTTAGAGTGAACTTTTTACAAATACACTCTTTAAAGAGTGGAATTTCCGACTTCCTAAAAAGGAGTGAAATATCTCACTCCGTTGTCGAGAGTGAAATATCTCACTCCATGGTCGAGAGTGAAAAATCTCACTCCGTTAAAGAGAATGAAAGCCCGGCATTATACACTTGAAAAAAAAATACCCGCTCAACTTTGAACCAATATATGGAGTAAAACAATGAAAAGTACCAAAATATGTCAATTCTTACTTTTCAAAAACTACATTTTATAACATAACCGATAAAATTACGCCTATTTGCTATTAAAACGCACTCGTTTTCAAAAATGAGTGTCACTCCTTTGAAAGAGTCAACGGTCACTCTTAAAAAGTGACTTAGATATGTATTACGCATCAGCCAATCAGAAATCGTCTTCTCAGTTGTGATCATAAAAATGTTTCCGCCATTTTATCGTGTCCGTTATGTTTCGTTTCCTCGGTCTACAAATGTGGATCTTTAATTTGTATTATTAATACTGAAAAGTAGTTTAAATTTCGATCTTGGAATGATATACTACGATATCTTATGATTCAAAATAATCCATATAGATTAAGTTTCTTGATCTGGAGTAAAAATGGAGAACAAATAATTCAGTAAAAAGCAATAATACTCCATTAGTACTCAGTGACGAAGATGTTGTACTGCACATATCTTATTTATCAAACAAAGGATTATTATTCATCAAACAAGGGATAATATTTAACACAAAAAACGGTAAGTCAATTTTAATTTCAACTTTTTATTTTCCGAAAGTAAATTCTAGAATGTTGAGTTAAACTTTACACAGGAAGTTGTCTTCTATCTCTGCTCGGAGGAAAAAAAAAAGAAAAGAAAAATCGCTGACGCAAAGATTGCAGAATAAAACGCTTTAGTAATTTTAAAAGTTTGCAGTATGACTTATATTAGATGACATTTATTTATTAGAGATAAATAACTCATTAAAACTGTTTTTCCAGCAGTTAGAACAAAACATATGTAGCAGTGTTGAACTCAGAGGGTGTCTCGGGGGAGGTATTCCCCCGGAGCATTGAAATGCTCCCCGGAAATTTTGAGATTCTATGTTTTCAATGGTCAAAATGGGCAATTTCCGTCCCCGGAGCTCTATAATGTCCCCCCCCCCCGGAGCCAGAAATATCCCTTCCGGATAAAAATGTCTTAATTCAACACTTATGTAGTCATTTCTTTTATTTTATATTTTCTTTATTTTTCTTTTTCCCACACGAGTATATTTTTTATAAAACTTTAACTCACATTCATAGAATACTATAGTGTAGATGTAGCAGTATCATAGGTTAGAAGCAGCAGTGTACACACCTGAATGTTTTTGGTTTATAAAAAAATAATAACTAATAAAAATTTAGCTTTTATTTTTTTCGTAACTCGCCATTGCATATTTTATAATTTAGCACTGTTGTTGACACTCTTAATTAAACCAATCAGGAAGCACAAAATAATATTTTTAAGTTTCACTGTTTTTCATTGAAAATCGTGTTTTCATTGAAAATCATACTAAGAGCTAGCTTCATTTAATAAATTTTTGTATTCCTTATTTTATTGCAAAATTTGCAATTTTTTGTTTTTGTAGCTGAAGAAAGCTTTGAATTTTATGTATTTAATATAGTTTATAAAATTTCATTAATTTTTAAGGTTTTGAGAGGAGTGTCCATTACTGGAATACTTAAGTAGTCATTTTCCAGTAATGTACACCTCATATAGGCACTGTTAAAAAAGCAATTATGGTAACGTTTATAGTGCATAAAATATTTTGATTTAATTAAAAACTTAAGTAATCAATTTTAATTTTTAAATTGCACTTACCAAAATGTAATGACTTCAAAATTTTTATGAATAAGGTACCCTGGGGTAATAACGCCAAGTGCTTATATTTTGCATAATTATGAAATAATCAGGTAAATGACACCCATGTGCTCTGCGCAGAAGGGTTTTGAATCATATAAATCGCAAAAAAACAGCTTCAAGTTAATTTGTTTCATTTTTAGGTCTTATTGTTTTTACAAGCAACTAAAATTAACGCTTGATCTGAAATTTGCGAAATAAGGTTTTTGATCTGAAGACTATATTTTTTATCCAGAAATACTTTGTTTATTACATAAATTTGTAGTGTATTTCATGTACTTTCAAATTGTTGTAGAGGATTTTGGATATCTTCTCGAAATAATTTGTAGTTTAGGATTTACTACGCAATAAGTATCCCGGGGTAATAACGCCAGGGATTGGCGTTATTACCCCGGTTGATTCCCAACAGTGGCCGAACTATATCCGAAGCGGGTTTATATATTAATATGGGACAGCATTATCATCATTGTTGAAATGATAAGATTAAGGGAGGGGGGTGCCCAATACTTAAAAATAATCTCTCTATTTTATTTTTTATTATATTATTATTATTTTTTTTTTTTTACTAATGTAAAAAATAATTTTTAACTCTTGTAAATAAAACTATGAGACCACAAAATTGAAAGATGAATAAAAGGCGGGAATAACTCATAGGATTGTGTTTTTGTACTAAACTTTTTATACAAGAGTATTGTACTTAATATTCACCTATTTAGTCTCTGGTGATAGTACTAAAATTCCAAATGAAAGAAAATTTCAGTAGTGCTTGCAGTTAAACTGAAAATTACAAGTTAAACTAAAAAATTAAAAGAAAAATAGTGGTCTACGAGACCGGTAACATTAGTTAAAGGTTAAAATGCGATCCATGATTAAAAATCATAGAATACTGTTCCTGCGGTAAACTTTTTGTACAGAATTAATTCTAATTAAATTTAATCTATTCAAATATTTCTAACAATATTACGAGAACTCCAAACGAATGAGAATTTTAATTATAACTATAGTTAAACTAGAAAATACAAGTTAAACGCTATTTTATTTATTTTTTTTTTTTTTGGGGGGGGGGGGGTAGAGTGTTCAGTCAGATTGCTAACAGCAGTTAAAGGTTAATTTTGTTGCTAATAAAGAGATAATTATATATAACCATCTGAATTATGTATAAAATTGAATAAGAGATCTCTTTGGGATAATATTTTTTAATCATAAATTTTATTCAATTTATTAAAAATTTATTAATGCATGCTCTTTAAAACGTCGATAATTTAACTGTAGGTTTGGAGAATCCGCATTAGTGTGGAGTTATGGGTTAAAAACTATTTACTAGATTACTATAATAGTATTAACCCTTAACTGCTGTGACAAAAATTGTCGCATAACTTACTGTGAGCGGCCTGTCAGACCGCTTAATCTAACGATGAATAAAATGTTAAATTAACTTTTAGAATATTATTTTTGTATTGAACCTTATATTGACGATTATAAATAAAATTTAGCTATTCAAAAGTTTCTAGCGATAGTAATAGGACTCCAAATGAAACAAAAATTTCCCGGTATCTATAGTTAAACTAAAAATTGCAAATTAAATTCTGAAACTTGAAAAACTCAGCGGTATGTGAGACGCTAACAGCAATTAAGGTTTAACAAAAGTATTTATTACATATAACTCTAGTTATTATAAAACTTCACATGATTAAAATATTACATTATGAATGGTTAAAATCATGCAATGTTTCTTATAATAATATTTAACCGGGACTTTTTAAGCAAAGAGAGACACAGGGTGTTATATTCTGTTGAAGCTCACCCCTCGCTCCTTTTTCTTTCACTTTCACAAAAAAATCAATATTTTCTATCGCATAGAATGCATACATGGGAATATAAATGCTGATTCAAATAATACGTGCAATGTTTCTAATAATTCTATTTAAATGGTCATTTTTAAGCAAAACATAGCTTAGAATCTGATATTCTTTTGCCTCCTCCCCCCGCCACCACCACAGCTTTCTTTTTCTTTCAGAGTCACAAAACAATTGTACATTTTCAATAGCTTAGATTGCAATTTGTCAATTTCTAGAGCTGTAGAGTTAGTATTTTTAAAATTGGGCAATCTACATGCCATTATTCCATCTTATTTTATAGTTTTGTTTGCATGGCGTTATTACCTATATAGGTGGGTATTAACGCCAAATAGCATTGGTCAAGAAAAAATGCCATTACATTTTATGAATACATATCTGTTAAATTGTTTTATTTTATATAGATAGTCAATGAGTTGCTGTATCAGATCCTATATTTGTTTGAAAAATACAATCTAAAACTAAGCCGTGAAAATTGGTAGAACCTTAACGTGGCGTTATTACCCCAGGGTACCTTAGTTGTTTTTAAGTTATATTAATATGATTTATAAAATTTTAATATCTTCTTCATTTTATTATTATTATTTTTTCAAAATGAATCTAACTATGTTTTGCCTATTTTATAATATGGCAATGGAAACACTCATGAAGCCAAAAAAATTGTTTAAGGGCACAGTCAAAGAGGGGCTTATAGGGCTTAATCGTTCACCATTTAAATAAAAACACTTAAGTTATAGAAGTCGTTAAAAACACATATTCTCTCTTAAATATTTGTTTATTTTTACTTTTTCAATTTTGTCTGTAGAAATTTTTTAAAATAACACTTTCATTTTTGGTACCGGTTTTGAAAGTAAAAGAAACTTTATAAAAATATCTGCGACCGAAATCGAAAAAGTAAAAAAGATGCGATATAGAGACGAACTTCAGCTATTCAATGCAAAATAAATAAATAAATAAAATGTCAAAATGCAAACGAGATATTAGAAAAAAATTCTCCCCATAGGATTAGCATTAGCTCGTGAGTGTCTTCGCCGGCAGGTACTACATGCACATCTACTCTATATACGGGAATGAAAAAATTGAAATTAAATATGACTTACCATGTCATTTTATAAATACGGTTTGTATTAATATATATTTTTCAGAAATAAGATTTCAATTACAGAAAAAAAAAAAAAACAGATAACGTGCATTATGGATTTATTTAAATAATATGTAAAACTTAATGGGTATCTGAAAAAAAATGTATGTTTAATATTTTAAAACTGTTTAATAACTTGTGCTTATGGGCATTTTAAAACTATCATATATTTATGGGACTACCAATGAAAGCAAACACAAGGAGAAAGATTGGAATAAAATAGTTTATTTCTGTCAATAATCTAATTTAATTCATGTGTAACTTTAATTACGTTTTCCCTTAAAAAGTTCAATTAATATTACATACTTTGAATTAAATAAATATTATCAATAAAGTATTTTATTCTAATCTTTACCACGTTTGTATTTATTTTCATTGTATGTTCTAAAAGACACGATTCTTTTAAAATGCCCATAATAGCAATAAAAAAAAAGAAAATTCATTGAAAAAAAAAAGATCATTCACTCCTATGAAAAAGTGACTACTCACTCCTACTAGGAGTGAAAAAATGCACTCTTTTGCAAAAGTGAATAGTCACTCCTCAGAAATAGTGATTATTGATCCCTGTGTAGAGTGAATATTCACTTCCTAGGAGTGAGTATTCACTCTTTCAAAGAGAAAATGATTCCACTTTTGCTCGAAGTGAATAGTCACTCTAAAGAGGTTGGGCATATTTTGAGTCTGCGATAGAGTGAGTATTCACTATTCTGGAGTGACTATTCACTCCTTTTTATTTAGAGTGTTTGAATTTTTAAAATGATCGAAGCTTAGGCAAAAATTGCTTCCAAAAATATGTAAGGTACCCTGGGGTAATAACGCCACGTTAAGGTTCTACCAATTTTCACGGCTTAGTTTTAGATTGTATTTTTCAAACAAGTATAGGATCTGATACAGCAACTCATTGACTATCTATATAAAATAAAATAATTTAACAGATATGTATTCATAAAATGTAATAGCGTTTTTTCTTGACCAATGCTATTTGGCGCTATTACCCACCTGTATGGGTAATAACGCCATGCAAACAAAACTATGAAATAAGATGGAATAATTGCATGTAGATAGCCCAATTCTAAAAACACAAACTCTACAAACTTAGAAATTGACAAATTGCATTCTAAGCTATTGAAAACGTTCAATTTTTTGTGAAAGTCTAAGAAAAATAAAGGTGTGGTGTGGGAGGAGGGGATGAGGCAAAAGAATATCAGACCGTGAGCTTCTTTTTGCTTAAAAAGGACCGCTTAAATTGAAATACGAGAAACATTGGACAGTTTTAACTGTGTTTATTTGAATCAGTATTTAGGATGTAGCTCGGCCACTGTAGGGAATCAACCGGGGTACTAAAGTCAAGGATTGGCGTTATTACCCCGGTATAGCTATTGCGCAGTACATTTTAAATTATAAACTATCTCGAGAAGATATCCAAAATCTTCAACAACATTTTAAAAGTACATGAAATGCACTACAAATTTATGTAATTAACAAAGTATTTCCGGATAAAAAGATAGTCTTCACATCACAAAACGTATCTCGCAAATTTTAGATCAAGCGTTAATTTTAGTTGCTTGTAAAAACAATAAGACCTAAAAATGAAACAAATTAACTTGAAGCTGTTTTTTGCGATTTATATGACTCAAAACCCTTCTGCGCAGAGCACATGGGTGTCATTTACCTGATTATTTCATAATTATGCAAAATATAAGCACTTGGCGTTATTACCCCACCTGGCGTTATTACCCCAGGGTACCTTATGTAAATTGTTTTCCTTGAATGAATTCGAATTATGAATATTTTAATGAATAAAATTTGCTTTAATTTAAAAATTTTTAATTGTAAATAATTAAAACTACATCTTTTTAAAAATATTTATGTGTCTGTATTAGATTTCATAGTCATATAATACATAGTCTAAAGATATCATGTTCGCAATGACTTATAGAATTAAAAAAAAAAAAAAAATCCCAAAAGTACACAAAAATTCAAAAGTACACAAATTCTTTAAAAGGTTAGCTAGTTTCTTATGGTGTACATTAAAAAAGATAATACCCTTAAATAATAGTCGAAATTCCATATCCTTTATTTTAGGGTTTTGAAGATACACCAATTAAAATTTTGAAGTTTTCTTGATTTTCAGCGCATTTAAGAAGTACAAGGCCTGTTATGAAAATTATAAATTTCTAACAATAGATAGTAACAAATAATTTAAAAGTATCTTATCCAAATTTAAAAAAATACATTTTAAAGCTTTATGAAGATATAGTGTTTGATAAAATAAAAGGATTTAAAATTAATTATATATTAAACATATTGCGATTTGTAGCTTTTTACTTTATAAATTTTTTTTTCAAGAATTAATTTGATCACACAGAAAAAATACGAAAATCTGATGATATCAAGAAATTGTTTTTGACCCTCAAAGTTACATCTTTGATAATAATGAAATTGTCGACAAGATGTAATAGAGTGAAACTAAAAAAATTGATTTGTTAAAATAACAAATTTAACTGCATCCTGCAGCGCAGTATAATTAGGAAATTGAAAAAGTACAATTGTCGATAAATGAATGTTGTTAAAATTTTTCATTTAATCCTAAAATGATGTCATCCTGAAATCTGTAAGAGATTTGATTTGATATAAAAAAAGAAACGCACCTTTAGGTAAAAAAAATTAAATATTTAATTGAATAACGTTTTACCCCAGATTTTGATTTCTATCTAAATTACATCTGTAAAGCAAATTTTAAAAAAGTTGAGTCAGCAATTGATTAAGGAAATTTGAGTTTCTTAAACTTATATTTTCGTAGATTAAAATTATTATTAAAGAGCTTTGTAAATTATTTGAGATACATTATTGTCAAAGTGATAATACAATTCCAGAAAATAAATAAAAATAAATAAAAAATGTATACAGTCATCGAAAATTTTTAAGAATGTCCTCTTTGCAAACTGGTACCTTACCTCCCCCCCCCCCCAAAAAAAAAAAGAGAAAGGGAGAGAGAGTACTACACTGTTAAAAAATTCTGAAATTCACGAATATTTTTTTCCTGAATTTCACATAAAAAGACCCTTTTCACATCAATAGGGCATTTTCCGTTAAAAATCAGAAAACTCCACTATATATTCTAAAAATAACTAAATGGATGGAAATAGAAACAAACAAGTTGGAAATTGTACGCGAACGTAACAAATGAGGTGCGTTTGTACGATAACGAAGTTTAAAAAATATTCAGATCTTGCTGTTATAGTAGAGCATATTTCCGATACAGTATATTAGTCGAAATCTTTGTGTTTCTGTAAATATGCAGAAAGTAATTTTTATTACACCTCAGCAACGTATATCTTATTCATAAAATGTGAAATAGTTGAATATCATTAAAACACGCCCCAAACAAAGTTTCCCCGGGTAGCATTATGTAGTGGAATAGTTTTGTGTGACCCTGTAATTTAATAATAAAAATTCTTTGTATCACAGATTGTACAGAATGCATATTTTATTATATATTTCATAGATTCATGCCAATTCTATTATGTTCGAATGAGTGTAACATCATAAAAATGCATTTGAAACTTTTTTTCCCATTGACGGTAATGTAATGGAATACCTTTCATTGTCCCTGTAAATGATCTTATGCATCCGAATTTCATAACATTTGAAATGACTCGATAAAATTACGTAATAATTATATGTTTTAAATTTCAAACGATTAAAATGCATTTGAAATTTTTCTCCCCATTGACCGTAATGTAACGGAATTCTTTTGATTGTCCCTTTAATTGATCTATGCATCCGATTTTCATAACATTTGAAATGAGTCGACAAAATTATGCAATAATTATATGTTTTAAATATTAAACGATTAAAATGCATTTGAAACTTTTTCCTCTTTGACCGTTAACTGTTAAAAATCTGCAGCATTTTATCCAGTCATTTGACCGTTTTCTACAAAAAAAGTAAAACAACCGTCTTTTTACGTTATTCTGAACTTATTATTAACAATTTTATGGTCATAATAGAGTTAAATTACAGTTATGTTACTGTTTTTTCAGAAAACGGTGAAATGACTGTAGAAAATGCTGCAAGATTTTTAACAGTGTAATGTAACGGAATCCTTTTGATTGTCCTCGTAATTGATCTATCCATCCAATTTTCATAAAATTTGAAATGACTCGACAAAATTATGGTATAATTATGTGTTTTAAATTTCAAACGATTCGGTTAGTTAGTTTTTGCGTTGTTATATGCGGACGGACAGACAGACAGACGGATGGACTAAGCGACAACAATAGGTGCTACGTATTTACATAGTTACGAACGCACCCTAAAAACGGAGATACTTCATTGTGTCGGGGACTCCGTGGCCGAGTGGTCACACTGCTAATCGCCTGCCAGCGCAGATTGTGGATTCGAATACCATTGGCGCCAGGATATAATGAAAACGTACAAAAATCCCTTTTAAGTTACATTTTTTTCTGTTTATTTTTCTCCTATTTCTTATTAAAAAATCTTATAACTGTAATGTTTTGGAAAATAAAGTTAAATAAATTTAATTTTTTTTTTTTTTTTTTTTTTTTTTTTTTTTTTTTTTTTTTTGCAAAACATGCATAATTATTGCCTAATTTCGAATAAAAATGTTTCAGCAAGATTTCCTATCAATATTTCTTGAAAAACATAATTTTAAATACATAAAATATAAACAAAAATACGTTTTTAATATGAAGATCAAATGCAAAAATAACAAATAAAAAGGATAAAAAATTTACAATGCGTAGTTTATTTGCATACTATGCATAAATTGCCATTTTTATTATCTATATAGCATGGTAGGATCATTTAAAAAGTATTATGCAAAATGAATTAGTATAATTTTGCAAAGAAATGCGGATTTACATATGTGATTCTAAATATCGATCACAATTATTGTTTCGTTAACCACGTTAACTTCCAATAAATAGTGAAAAGTACTTAAAAAAGTGAAATTAACCACTATGTTTAAATCAGTTTAACTGACAGTATCTTTTTTTAAAAAGAGTGAAACAAAAATATCATAGTATAAAAACCCTTTAAGAATATTCAATTAATATATGGAAAAATTAGGCTTTACAAGATCGTTTCCTTCCATCTTATCGTATATTTTCATTTTTAAATGCAATTTCAGAAAAAAAATGCCTAAATATTTTATGCTTGTATGAACTTAACAGCATGAATGAAATATTTTCATAGATAATTTTTTATTTGTTTTAATTAAAACAATAATTGTAATTGGAGCTTTTTTATGAAAGAATATCGTAATTATTTATCAGTTTTTTTTTTTTTGGGGGGGGGGGTGAATCTTATAGCTAGTGTCCTCCATGGAATCTATATTTACATGCACGTGAATTTTGAGCTCTGTAATATTACATGTATATACATAATTCTAGGTATGTTTATATAAAATCTTTATAAACCTGTACAGATAATCACCTAAAAAAGAGGTTATACATATTATGAATGACGTTTTTTCAAATTTAAACTGAAATTTTAATTTTACTGAAAAAAAGGAAAATAAATCATATCACCATTTCAAGGGAAGCAAAGAAATGCAAATTTTGTAAACTTTGAAAAAATGAAAATATTTATGGAAACAAGGCAAAAATTTCAGGTCCAAATTAGTATCAGTTCTACAAATAACATATTCAATTTAATCCTTGCATAAGCTATAATAAGTAAAAAAATCAAAATTTGTGCTATCCTACAGAATAAGATCATTAAAAATAAGGATAGACTAAAAAAAATGGATCAAACGAAGCATTTACCAACTGAAAAACTCATTGAAATACCAATTAATCCCTCTATAATATAGCATATTTAAAAAAAAATGATTAAAAATGAATTGCACTTGTTGCCAGAAATAATGTAGCATAATAATTATGATAATTATATATACAAGGTAGAACCCGTCGAATTTCGACGAAAGAAAATGTTTAAGAAGGGAATGTTTCGTTGATTTATAAGAAACCTACGAAAATAGTTACAGTAAAAAATGCACCTTATGTTGTAAATCTAAATCTTAAACAAATGATATTTACCCTAAAGTTAACAATATACAATTTCTATAAAACTCAGTGGTAGAAATTGTTAAAATTAAACTTTAATTGTACATGTAAGCAATAAAAAATAATAAAGATCTGTTATTATGGAAAACTATCAATTAAGGCTCTTATGCTATCATTCCAAACTAAAAAAAAAAAAAAAAAAAAAAAAAAAAAAAAAAAAAAAAAAAAAGCAAAATTTATTCTACTTTGACTCAATTATAATATTTTTCCCCGCTGAAATCTAAACATGACATCATTTTCACGATATTAAATTTTACACATGCACCTTTCATAACCGTATTCATCTATAAAAAGAAATTAAAAAAAGTTATTTTATTTTGATTACTTTTATTCAAAACTTAGAAATCACGATGCTATTAACTGAAGCAGAAACACAAACTATTTATTAGTAAGTGTAAATGAAACAAATAAAAATTCACCGAGTTTTATAACAAATGGTATTATTGCACAGCACTTGTTTAAATTTAATTTTTTTCTCTTTTAATGAGAAAATGGCAACACAAAAATGTAAAAATATTTTTTTTTTTTTTTTTTTTTTTTTTTTTTTTTTGCTTTTAATAGAAAAGGACTACTCTTGTTGAAACAATTAGGAAAACGGTATTAAAAACTACAAAAAAATTAATATCTCAAAAATAAATTGAAATGCAGCTTTCAAACAACTGCATTTAAAAGTAATTTTTTTTTTCTATACGACGGACGGTAATAAAAATTGAAAATCTGTGATGTTTAGAAGCATAAAATTTGCAGTACCAAAAATTACACAACCGAATTGCATGTGAAAATGTTGCCATTAGCAAAATGACGTATGCGTTACGCGCATATACGTTTGGCCTTTATAATATAGATATATGTATGTATGTATGTATGTATAAAACCATTAATTGTATTACAGTATATGAACCATTGAAATTAAATTTAATAACTTATAGCACATTGAACATGGAGGGAAAAATAAATAATTAAAATGAATACAAATGTAATTTGTAGAACCAAAGGAGAATCTTCGGGCCCCAAATACTTTGGATCTACAAATGAAATGCGTGGTTTCATCTTCGTATTTGCCATGAAAAAGCAAAATAATACGAATTTGGGGTTACCAACACACATAAAACCAAAATTAAACGAAGAAAAAACATCAAAAACAAGGCACATCAAAATTACTAAATTGGATAGCAAAATGAAAAGGAAAAAATAAAAATAATTATTGTCAATATGATAATAACAAATAAATTAATTAAAAACAGAGGAATGTGATAAAAAAAATTAAATAAATTAATAAACTATACACCATACTTTACCTTATTAAAATTTAAAACAAAATATTTTAATTTAACTATGCTTAGCTAGACTCAATATCTTAATATAAGGTAATTTAAGATTTGAAAATAGATAATTAAGATATTTACCCTATACACTTAGAAATAGTATTATAGGTCTCCAATTTATTAAAAGTTAGATTCAATTTAATCATTTAAATTTATTAAATTATATTAATAGAATTAATTAATGTAACTATTACATATATATTTTTCAAAACTATCGTTTAACTTTATTTCTTGCATATAAATTTCTGAAGAGCTTATTTGAATTAATTAAGTATAAAATGTCAAAATGTTTTTTTAATGCATTTATTATTTATAAGGCTACATTATTGTAATACTATGTCATTTAACCAATATAGTATAAGTATTTTTGAGGTGTTTGTGTTTTGTGTTCACGTCTATACCAAGTGTAATATCGATTTTATTGATCATTATGCGACCAAAGGAAAAAAAAAATAGAATAAGCTCATAAAGAATTCCATAAGCATATTCTATTTCACGCAAAAGTTCAAGGAAAAACTATCTCGTTATTCACGACAAAAATTGCAAAAAGAATTACTTTGTTCTATCCTATTAAACTGATGCAGTAACATTCCTTCAGCAAAATTATTTTGGTATTATTATTTTTTTCTCTCGAATAGCCGAGGTCAATATATTGATCCTCCTTAACATTCAAATTAGAGGAAAAAATACTCAAATTTACTGAAAAAAAAAATCATGAAATAAATAAAATTAACAAAGAAAAAATGAATGAAAGAAAAAAAAATGCACCCAATGACAATGCATCTCTACTGTAGTTGCTTTCGTTTATTTGTAAAAAAAAATAAAATAAGAATTCAAAGATGTGTTTAATAGAAAAATGTTAAAGAGAAAAAATACATTTTGAAAAAATATACTTAAAAAAACTAATAAAATGTAAATGCATTTTGTTGTTTTTTTACTGAGCTTCTGTTAAACTCAAATTAAACAGGGATATTCGTTAATTTTAAAATTTTGATTCATTTAGACTGAGAATGCATAAAATCCAATGAAATTTGAAAGTTATTTTCCTCTTATTTTGAGATTTGTCTTGTGATCAATGATAGTATTCTTTGTTTCTATAGAGTTTACTTTCAAGAGCAGTTATATAACAAACAGCGCTTTTTGAGACTTTTATATCACTATCTATTCATAAGTAAAGCATTATTCATATCCCAAATATTACAATATAATATTACGTATAAATAATTACCAGGAAGCCATTTTAAGACTAGTCGAACCCAAAACTAGTAGACTTTTTTCTATCATGCACCTTAGTACTTCCAGAAATATGAAACATAACAGCGTCATCGGTTAGGTAATTTATACCAAAATCTGGAACCACTTATTTCATGTTCTAACTGAATCTGAAATTTAATAAAAATCCGTATATTACATTGGTGATAGAATCATCTCAGAAATAGTAAAAAATCAGGATAGAAGCGCCACCTGTTGAGCGATAAACTCTAAAAGTTAAAGAATACTAATTTGTATCAGGGTCTAACAGAATTTGAAGTTTGATGAAAATTCGTGCATTAGTCCCTGAGATAGAGCTATTGCGATAATGATGAATAATGCGAGATAGCAGAGCCACCTCTTGTGTGATTTATACTCCAAAAACTAAAGAATATTATTTTATATCAGGGACTAACTGAATATGAAGTTTGATAAGAATTTGTGCATTAGTTCCTGAAATAGAGGTATTGCGATAATCATGAATAATGCCGCATAGCAGAGCACCTCTTGTGCGATTTACACTGAAACGCAAACAAAACCACATTATATCAAGGACGAACGAAATCTGAAGTTTTATGAAAATCTGTCCACTATTTCTTGAGCTATAGCTATTGTGGAAATCGTGAAAAAGGCAATATAACAGCGTCACTTGTTGGAAAATGTACACCAAAAATTATCAAATATAGCTTACATAAAGGTCTAACAGGAACCTAAAGTTTTCTGAAATTCCATGCATGAGTTCTTGAGAGGGTGCTCACCAAACTATGTCCCATACAGACAGACAGACATTTTGTAAAAACATGTTTTATGGAAACGCTGACCCCCTAAAACGTGTAAATCCGTCGGAAACCGGGATTCAAACATTTTTACGAGTCCAATGCTTTCATCTTGTAAAAATAGAAGAAAATAACAATATTTCAATAATTGTCTTAGGATATTTATGATGTTTTGGAAAATCTGTTGCATAATAGAAAGACAGCTCGTTTTTTTTTCCTTTTGTATTCCTTTATCTCACACCTCATCTGTCGAACATCCTTTAAATTACAATGATCCCTTATAGAAGATTCTCGAATATGCGCAAAAGTTAAACTAACATTCAAATAACTACTGAGAATGGCCTTATAATGGCTGAAAACATTTAAATTTTTTATGGCTTTTAATATATTTCTAATATAGTATGCAAATTTTTATATAAAATATATGCACCTTAAAGTAATTTTTATGCAATCACTTGTGTTTTTTTTAAATTGAATTTTAATGCTTAGATGAATTTAACGCTAGAAATTTAACTTTCATTTATTAAAGGATTTCGAAGAGCATTTAGTTTAAAGCATCATTAATGAATATATATGAGATGAGTAAGAACAAGTTGGCACTCCATAGATTATATGTTATAATTTTTAAACTTAATTCACTTTTACATAGACTGAATTGTCATTAAATTAGAGAAAAATATCACTGTAGAAGAAATATGCCGTGTTTCTACCTTATTATAACATATGTATGGCCCTCATATATCAACATCTATTTTTTTCTTTCTATCATCCCAAAAGTTAACGGAGTTTAATCCTTTGTCCCCGGTTAAAATATAAAGAAACGTAGGATAATTTAAAGAGGGTGTAAATTATGTTAAAAAAAATTTTAAACGAAATAATTTAAAATTTGGAATAAAACCCAAATAATCCTGTTTAATTTGAATTTAACGCAAATTCAGAAAGAAAATATTGAAATGCATTATTTTTTTCTTAGATTTTTTTCTTTTATATTTTCTCGAAATGTGATTTTTCTTTCTCTTTAACATATTTCTGTAAAGACATCGTTGAAATCTTATTATTATTTTTTTAAGAACAAAAAGCGAAAATAGCAGAACAATAGTAATTTGATGTATTTTTTTTTTAATTTATTTATTTCACGATTTTTTTGTTCTTTTTCTCTTTTAGTAAATTAAGTAATTTTTTCTCTAATCTGAATGTTAAGGAGGATAGATAAATTCACCTCGGCCATTCAAAATAATAATAATAATAATAATAATAATAATAATAATATTGAAAGAATTCTGCTAGACAATTTGTTTTTCCCAAGCAATTTCAAAAAGAATAAAACAACAGCCGGAAATAAAACAAGTATATACACTGTAATATATATATATATATATATATATATATACGTTAATATACACAATTTTTTCCGTAAAATTTTACGGAATAGTTTCATTTTTCCGAAAAAACAGAATTTCCGTTATTGACATTTTAAGATTATAATTACAGTAAGATTTCCGTAAATTATCTGGAAACAGAAAAGTTCCGTATTAATACAGCATAAATTCCGTAAATAACTCTAGTGTCGCCATCTATATCTCGGATAGAAAAACATTATAGAGTTGGTTTAAGAACAACTTTCTATAATAATTTTCTTTATTTATTTCTGTTTTAATACTATAAAGCTATCATATTTTTACAATATTAAAAAAATAATCAAAATAATAAAATTTTATTAATCCTTTTTAAGTTTGAGATTAGTTAGTTTTTTTTTCAGTTAGTTTATTTCCATTAAAATTTTTAAATGGAAAAAATTTCTACTTTTAATTTTAATATATTTTTTAATGTATCCACTTTAAGAAATTTGCACATAAAATTTTAAACATCTGAATTATATTAAAGAAATTATTATGATGTTGCCAATTATCTAATTTATAAAAAACAATAAAGGAAATTTATTTTAATAACCCGTAATAACTGTCTTTATTGAGCATTCGTTAACACTCTTAAATTAATACCTTGGTTTTCCTTATGTGTTGTGTCTGTTGTCTCGCTTCAAAATGTTAAACTCCTAAAGTTTAAACTGTATTATCTGATTAAAAAAAAATAGCGGAATTTTTGTATTAAAGTTTAGCATTTAAACATAAACTAAATTTGGATTTCTGAATTCTTTGCCTTTTTTTTAGCTTTAAATATTTAATTGGCCGCTATTTAGAAATAATATGGCTGATGAAGTTACAGTAATACAGACACAATAAATCTCATTCAAATCCGTTTGCAAATACGAAATCATCCCATGAAAAAAATCTGATATATACAGGGTGAGTCATAAATATCGAAACAATAGGCTATCTCTTTAAATATTGCCCCTAGACCCATACTTCCAATTGCAAAAATTCATAAAAAAAGGTGAAATTTCTGATAAGATAAGTCGCAACTCCATGGGAGGTCTATTTGAAAAAATACGAAAATTAAATTTTTATACGGCCCCCGTAGGGCAAAATTCCCAATTACGAAATTATTCCTGATCCATTCCTAAATTGAACAAAACAAATTTCATCTCCGTATCTAAAAATACAACAGAGATATTAAATCTCAAAATCTTCAAAAATTCCTGACTTACACCACTTTTCTCTGCCTCTAAATTGTGTTTTCTTGACCCAATTTCAACGCTTGTTAGGGAACATTCACAAATTGCAATTTAATAAAAATCGGTTTAAGATAGCGCTTTTTCTTTATATATAAAATAGCAGCGTATAGTTTTTAAGCTAAATTGGTACACCAGACGTCTGCCCGGGTCAAAATATCTAGGTCAGGTCCCAAACCAACCCATAGGGGAAAAAGTTCGGCGTGGCCTGAAAAAATGTCAATATCATAACCCGGACCTGTCTGGAAAATAGTTTAAACCATAGCCCGGTTCAGTCGCAAATTTCTACATAGTTTTTTAATTCGGCGTGGGAAAAAAAATGTTTCATATGGAGGAGTTCTGACCAAAAAATTCTTTTATAGTTTTTAATTTTTAGCACTTTCCAACAAAATTGAAAAGTGCTTATGCATTCGGTTTGTCTGTCCGTCTGGCCGGATGTCCGTCTGTCCGCGCTCTAACTCCCTTAAATATACTCGGATTGCTATGAAATTTTTATACGTTATTGAGGTTTACTCTACGACGTACCCTATTGAAAATTAAGTATCTACCATGATTAGTTTATCTACAGAGAGAATCAAAAGTTTTCCATTACATTACGGCCCATGTGGAAAAATCGTTAATATACTCAGATTGCCATGAAACTTTAGGACGTTATTGACGTTTACCCTAGCACAAGTCCTATCGAAAATGAAGTTTCTACCATGATTAGTTTATCTACAGGGCGAATCAAAAGTTTCCCATTACATTACGGCCTATAGGGAAAAACCGTTTCAAAGGAATTTTAAAGATGTTATACCCTGTCAAACATATTAAAATATGCGTTCTATTAAATATAAGGTGAAAATGTAGCTATTATTCATTTACAGGGCCACACAAAAGAATTCCATTAGATAATGGTAAAATGGGGAATTGTGTGTGACATATTTTAAATATATTAAGCTGTTTCATGTATAATAAAATTGATATATGTCACTGAAGCTTAATATAAATTATATGCTACTGTCTTGCATAATATGAAGTACATAGCATTTACAGGGCCACACAAAATATTTGAAATAGTATATTCTTTCCGAAATACCATATATGTGTCCGATGACGGCTGATGGAGGGATGATATGCGCGTTTATATTTCGCGAAATATATGCACATTATGTGGTGTGTATAAATGTTATAGTTCATATACAGGACTACCCAAAAGAGCTCACCAACGTTACTGAATATGAGCGCAAATTATTTAAGCGTGTTCTTAAATAAGCTATGCATTTTTACGCTGAGCTTCATTCAATTTACTGAGAAATGATTGCAGAATATAGATAAATGGATATACAGGACCACGCAAAGAATTCGGTACATGGACGCCTATGAATGATAATTTATGAGAATGTGATTTCAGTTGTTTTAAAAGTGTTTTAGTTTACAATAAATTTTAGCCTAGTGCTGACGTGTAATAAAGGTATAATGTAAACTACAGGGCTGAACAAAGTATTCAAGTATGTTTCCATCTAATAGTATGAATTGCTGAAAAAGAAATTTCAAGCTACTGGGTATTTTCTTGCTAAACTAAATTTTCCCATTATATCAACTGACATGAAATACAGGGCTGTTCAAAAGTACTGGAATACATATTTGGGTATATATGGCTATACAATATTATTTCCTTAAATAACAAGGTTTTGTTAAAGATTTCATTAAGTGTTGGAAAATGCTTCATAATCTATGCTTAACGGATGATTTTTCTTACTTGTTTATATTTATACTTCTTATTATTAAAGAAGCGCCAAAGGCTGTAATATATTTATTTTATCAATGAAACCCTCATTTATATGTAAATGTTTCACTTATACTTTAATATCGTTAATCCATATCCAATGCGTTGGAGACTCTGAAAAATGTTATACGCTAAAACATTTTAAGACGGAATCACATAGGAAAGAAAAATAAGTTATAGACAGATGCTCTCTCTAGAAGATGTAATTGGAGCTTATTTTCTTTTCAGGTACTATTGCATTAATTTTGCATGGATCAACATTTTTTCCGTTCAAGACAGAATTCCGTCATAGGCAGATTTTTTTTCACTGGTTTTATTGTATTTAATTTTTTTAGCCTTTGAATAATCTATTTAAAAAATGAATTTTAAAAGTTTTTTTTTTTTTTTTTTTTTTTTTTTTTTGTAAAATAAAGATTTTAAAATCTATATGTTTTTCGTAAAAAATTCGATTAAGCCGAATTTTATTTATTTTATGCACGTATTAAATCAGTCAGAGACAGTGATTTTAATACGGGTTTTGTCGAGACCGGGTTTGAAAATTTCATGCAGAGTGCACCTAAGTTGAAGGAAGTAGTCTCCTCCTTTATGAAAAGTACGCTAGGCCCGGCCTGGCGGGTCTTCAGAAAAAAGTAACATCTCGGTCCTGGCTCTACCTGGGCCCAGAATACAGATTTTTTAACATCCTCCGGAGAACGGTAAAAAGCCTGAAGTTGTCAGAGGTAAATTTAAAAAGAAAAAAAAAAGACTTAATCTGCATCTTAGAAAAAGCATTTTTTTAAAATAACTGACTGACATTTAAACAATACACTTCGTTTTTCTGCATAATGAATTTTCTATCCTCTATTTCTTGTCTTTAAATTATTAAATGTTAAGAATTTTTAAAAGAAAAAAGAACTTGAAACACGTCATTTTTGATTTTTTTGCATTAGTTTGGTTTCGGGGAATTTGAAAAAAATGTTTACTTTAAAAAAAAAATTGCTTTTGAAAATATGATTTTTTTAAAAGTTATATTATTTTTTCAATAAACATTTTTAATAGTTTTAAAATTAATATAAAAAAAAACCATGGAACAAAACCAAAATCAGATTTTCATCTTTAATTAAATGGAAAGAAATTGAAATCCGATAAATAATGTTACGAGTTATAACGATTTTTGATTGTCCCATTTAAACCAGTACTAACCACATGAAACTTTTATAAATTGTATGAGAAATTTTAAAATGTGATTTTCTTAGCAAATTATAAGGCTAACAATCACAAAAAAAGAAAGAAATCAAAATTCTAACTCAAGAAATAGATTTTTTACGCGTTTTCTAGAATTGTTAAAGTAACATTGTTTTTCGAATTGCGCGCATTTCAATTTGTGTCTAATCCCTTAAAACCTGATGAATTTTCTAAACGGCTATAACTTTGCGAATTTTGGAGATATGAAGATGCAACTTTTTGAGTCTTATTCAGAACTGAATAAGGAAAGTTTTCCTAACTGGAAATTTTGTCCTAAATTTTGCCGCATAAAAATTTAATTTTCGTAACTTTTCAACTAGACCCCCCCCATGGAGTCGCAAATTATCATATCAAAAATTTCACATTTTTTTTATGAATTTTTGCAATTGGAAGTATGTGTCTAAGGGCAATATTTAAGGAGATAGCCTATTGTTTCGATATTTATGACTCACCCTGTATATTTATATATATGTAAGTCACATTTGAAAGGAGGGTAGTTTTGGGACCTGGAGGCGTTGATGGATGAAAAAAAAAAGCTTTCGGAAATTCAATAGGTAGCTTTTTACATTATAAATGAAAGCTACCTAAAACATGTTCTCTGCAGCCCTACGTAATTTATTTCCTAACATTATATGTTACAAAATGTATTTTAAAAAATAATATTAAACTAGAGAAAAGTTCAAAAAAAATTCTTGATATTGATCAAAATATTATTCCTATCTTCCGTTTTAAAATAATTTCCCGGTAGAAAAGTTTAAGTAAAAGAAAAACAAGTTGTGTATAACAAAATGATTACAGACCTGATTATTTTTTGCAGTGTTTGTAGAAATAAGAAAGAAATCTTACAGCAAACAAGAAGCAAGATATCTATTGCTTTTTCTGTTTTTATATCGAGGATAAACTGCCTGAAGCAAAGAAAGGATAAATCTGTTCCCTAGAAAAAAGTAATAAAAAGCCAAAAATAATAACTGTAAATGTGTGTTGTTTTGAATGAACTTAAAGCTTAATACCTTTATTGGAGATTAAATTTGAAAATATCGTGAAAGCTAAGAACTATTACATTAGTTATATCTTAGAATAACGAATTTCACCATGAATAAATAAAAAAGAGAAGTTAAGCCTTGAAAAAAATAATACCATCAAATCAGGTTATTCATTCGAAGGTATCAAGGTCAAGTGAATCTTACTTTTTTATGTGAATCATAAAAAATCTATTAAAAAGCATTTTAAATTCAAATATATTGTCTGGCGAATAAATCCACAAGAAAAAATAGTGCATATCAGAGTGAAATCAAAAGTAAACAAATCTTCGTCGAACGTTTCATTAACTAAAACATTTAATGAAATAAAAATAAGTATTTACAGTCTTATCTCATTGGGAGACACAATGCTCCACTTTCATATCAATTTTTGATACAAATAGTCACCTGTTTTATCATAAAGTCGTTCTAATCAAATGAACATATCGTTGCATTTCTTCTGTTTACAAAATTCAGAGTCTTCTAAAAGTGGAAGTAGATTTAAAGAAATTACATAGCGCGCAGAGCCAATCTAACTGCAGTTTTTTTGCAAAATGTATGTTATAATATGTAATTTATAGATGTATATCAATTTTATTATTTTCAAATGAGTGTAATACCAGTAAAATGCTTTTGAAAAAAGTTTCCCATTGATCGTAATGTAACGTAATATTTTTGATTGTCCCTGTAATTGATCTATGCTTCCGATTTTGATAAAAGTTGAAATGACGCGACAAAATTATGTAAAATTTAAGTATTTTTGATTTCAAACGATTAAAATACATTTGAAACTTTTTTCCTCATTGACCGTAATGTATTGGAATACTTTTGTTTGTCCCTGTAATTGATCTATTCATCCCATTTTCATAAAATCTGAAATGACTCGACAAAATTATGTAATAATTATATATTTTAAATTTCAAACGATTCGGTCGGGTATTTTTTGCGTTGTTATATGCGAAAGGACGGACAGACGGACGGACTGAACGACAACTATAGGTGCTACGCATTTACATAATTATGAACGCACCTAAAAATAAGTTAACCTTTTCTTCTGTGACGTTTCGAGTGTTAAAAGTAATAAATACTTGTAGATGTTTTGTAGAGAAGATATTCTTATTTTACTTTCCATTAATTTATTTTTACTTTTACTTTTATTAATTAATTTTATTTCCTGTAAATTTATAAAATAAAAGCCTAAAAAAAACCTTCTTTTTAATAAACGATTAAGTTTGGTATAGAATCTAATGAAAAATACAGCAAACAGTCAGTTACGAAATGTTAATATTTTACCACCTCTGCTTTATCGTGCTCCAGGTCCTAAAGAGCATTTGTGAGATAAGCAAATTAAATTAATGTGTCTATTGAGGCAATAAAATTATACCCATATGAACTCGGATTAAACCGGTATTTAAAATTTTTGTTCTACAAGTAATGGGCACAAAATCATATCATTAACTATGAAAAAAGAGAACGAAATTTTGAATTATTAAAAAATACTAAAAAAGAAAATTAAAAATAGACTAAAACAATTTTTAGGGCTCTAATTCTCGTATATGATAGACACAAAAGCATCCAATCATTCGTTTTAATTCCAGCATAACATTTGCACACATTTTCATATTTATAATGTTAATGGGATTCACGTATTTTGAAAACAGTATAACTAACTAATTGATATCATTGTTTTTACAGACCTTCATTGTAAGATGTCAAGCTGATTAAATTTCGACGCGTGACTTTTAAATTGCGGTAGCAGTTTCAAAATGAAAATACTAAATCACTGCGAACAGTTGAGAATTCGCATAAATTGTGCTTCCAACCCTAATGAACACCAATTAGATAAATCAGCAGGGTTAGCCGGAGAGTTTCAGATAACAAAATCAATCTCATAAATCTCCTGTGAAGTCGAGAAGCAAGCATAAATTCTGCTTCAAGTCCTAATAAGCATTCGTGAGATAAGCAAGTGAAATTAATATATCTATACTCGTATAAACTGGGATAAAACCGTTATTTAAAATTTTTGCTTTACAAGTAATGGGCCCAAAATCGAATAAAAACTGTGTTTGTTAGTTTTATTAGATGTTTTGTAGGAAAATGAAACTTATTTTCAAATGCTTCATATTAAAAGATGAAACAAAAATAATTGATTTAGAATAACAATGAATACGTTTAAATCTATATTTCAGAAGAAGAAAAATCCAGTTTAATATATATACATTTGCAGTTTCAAAATTTATTAATTTTTTTTTATAACACAGATTGTTAAAATACTAATAAATGTTCAACCTATCAATATTCTTTGATCAAGGTTACCAAATCATCATGTACCTCACAAAAAATAATTACCAGTATTGAAAGGTGACACACTTTGAATTGTAAAATACGTAAATAATTTGCAATTTAAGCAATTCAACGAAGGTATACTGTCAGTATTAAAATTCTCAGAAGATAAAGAATAGATAAAAGAGATCCATAAATATAAAACTAGCCACTAAAATGATGTGATGTTATTACAAAATTTTTATTGTGTCATGGAACATATCATGTCGCAGTATATCCGCAATAATAACTTATAACTGAAATTTTTTTCACTCGTATATGTTCATTTTCGAATTGGAATTCTAAATTTTGTTAATAATACTCAAAAATAATGCCTCAAAGAAAACTAAAATAAAAGTTATAAAATAATAAAAATTTTTGCTACTTTAATATACATCTACCAGATGGTTTCAGCTGACCCGGAGAAACATTCAAAATTGTTTTTCTCCTAAAAACGACGGAAATTGATGCACATATGGGACATTTTCCCGATATTTATGGAAAAGGTTGCATATTTACAAAATTCGCATATTAAAGAATAATCCTTATTTATTTATTTATTTATTTATTTATTTTGGAAGAAAAAAATAATTTTGAATGTGCATGTCGCGTTCAATGAACTCTTCGCCCCACCAGTGGCCACGAGGTTCTGACGTCCAAACTGGTAAACGGTAGATGCTGGGTTCGAACCCAAACGTGACCGTCGGCCTAACCGTTCGGAGTTTTCCGTGGTTTTCTTCGAACCTTGTGTATTCTTGTGTATCGTGGTTTTCTTCGAACTTTGTGTATCCTTGAAATTTTCTAAATTCGGGTTAGGTTCCTTTAGAAAGACTCCACGGAAGGCACTCCACCCCTTAAGGCCTATAGCCCACAGTGTAGATAATCGGCCGACAAAATTACAAACAAACAAACAAACAAATCAATGTATTCTTCTGGTGCCTTTAAATTAAACAGGCATCAATAGACATGGGTTTATTCAAATGTTCTTACATACAATGTAATGATGATAGTTAAAAAGGCTTATAAAGTTTTTTTTTGTTTCAGAAATCCCATAAAACATTTATTCAATCTAATAATCAGAATGTCTTACTCGAATCCCAACAAAACTATCATTCAAAGCAAAAACAATATTCAAGTCATTTCTGACAGACTTAACCAGCCTTCATTGAAAAACAATGACGTCATGAAAGTATTGAAATTGATAAGTATTTGAGTAACTGAAATCGTATGTACTATGAGTAAGATTGGGCAATTCACAACATGAAGCTTAGCACTATATGAATATACATGATGGCCAGTTTTACAGCTTCATGTAGTTTCATTACATTTCAGATGCATACACACAAAACACAAACTATATAAAAGTTGTATACTATAGTGTACCCTGCCACTCATTAAAATTTTTCTAAACACTTTTGAATTGACGTGAATGATGATTTTATTATATAATTCTGTAGAAATAATAAATAATTTCTACACCTTTAACCCATTAATGCCTGAATTATTTTCTTCGTTAAAACTCAAAATTTAGCATTTCCTACCACTTTTAAAAGAAGAACTTTTATCACAACTTATCCAGGTATTTGTCTCGGGAAAGAGAGTACTTATTTATCTTTCTACTTATTTATCTTTATTTATCTACTTATCTTCTTATTTCTATTTGCTGGTGTGAAAAGTGCTTTCTTAACATTTTTATAATCTTCACAAAAAAGGGACCCTACGCAATAATGAATTATGAAAGACAGATGAAAAATTATGAAAATAAATATAGTTGTAATTGTGAAATTCACAATTATGAATGTTGTAAATCTCTTTATTTCTTTAAATTATTCTAATTTTGCATACTTTTAAAATTTGTTAATCTAATAATTAAAATAATTTTTATTATTCTATTCTAAAACATATTTTAAAATAACTTTTACATTATTTTTGTTCTTGTCTAAAATAAAAATAGCAATTTCAATTCATTATCTATGTTTTTACTTACCCATCACACGTAGTATAAAGTAAGTCTTGCAATCGTTTTGAAAATCGAAATTTTTTTTTGACGGATTTACACGTTTTAGATAGTGGAGATTCCAAAAAACATGTTTTTAGAAAAAAAATTTTGCCGTCAGTCTGTCTGTCTGTCAGTCTGTCTCTCTGTAAACGCTCTATCTCCCGAACAAATTGAGATAGGGACTTGAAATTTTGTATGTAGTCAGTATGTAAGAATGGGACGAAACTTATTTAATATCAGCAACCTCGATTATCTGCAACTATTTTTTTCGGACTCTCGAAAAATTCGTTCTGATGAAAGGTACATAAAAATTTTCGAATTTTTTATTCTAAGGAACTAGCTGACCCGCCCGGCGTTGCCCGGGTCCGTTATAATAATGTTAAACGAACTTGAAATTTTTATGATTTTATCTTCAACTCAAAATATGTGTTAATACACTGTTAAGAATTTGACCCTTTTGCTGCATCGTCACTCCACCGCTTTTATAGAAAATGATTACTTCAGCCTATTTTGGAGCATTGTCATAGGTCAAAAGAGATATATTCTATAAAAGCGGGGGAGTGATGATACAGTAAAAGGGTCAAATTTTTTACAGTGTACATTATATTAAATATGTGCCCCCTAACTGTGTCAAAAATTGGTTTTTTAAAAAACTAATATTTAGCTGCAAAAATACCTAAAATGACTGCAATGGGAAACGCAGGAGGGAATATGTGTCCAACGATTTCGTGTTGATATTTATCCTTAAAATTACTGTTAAGTGACTTAACTAAATACTTTTTTCACATAGATATCCCAAGTGAAATATTTTGAATTTCAAACTAATTATATATCACTCTTAAATCTGACTATACCGTGAATGAAATCGATTCTCGATGATTCGCTAAAAGGTTAGTATATAATATTATAAATTCAGAGCCATTTTACAAAAATAGTTGTCTATTTTTTATCAAACATGCGTAATGTTCATTCTATGAACAAAATCCTAACCGTAACCTAATTGTATCGGAATCATAACTTGTCTGTAACTTAGCTGTATCTTAACAGTAACCTAACTGCAAGTTAAATATACCATAAATGTAACTTGGCCGTCACCTAATCATAACCTACCCATAATCTAACCACAACCTAACCACAAATTAACCTTAACCTAACTGTAACTTAACCATGACCTAACTGTAACCTAACCGGAAAATAAAATAACAAAAGGGTCACCGGAACGTTATTGCAACCTAACTGTTATCTAACCGTAACCTAGTTCTAATTTAACATTAACTATAAACAAAATATTTTAACCATCTCGCGCTAAGTACTTAGTTTCACTTTCCACCGCTACGGAGCGCATTATGTTTTGTAGAACATCCGAATTTTAGGTTCGGATTGGATTCATGTTCATGGAAATTATTTTGTCTTCTTCGGATACGGTTATGATTGTGTGGAATATTTGTGTTCAGTTTAGATTCGGTTCAATTCAGATTTCGTGGGGTTTTTTTTCCCTTCAAATGGGATTTTTAAGTTCGGGTCGGGTTGTACTTATATGGAAATTATTTTACCTAGTTCCAATGAGGTTATACTTCACTGAAATGTTTTTGTTAGGTTCAGATTAAGTTTGGTTCAAATTTCGGGATTTTTTTTTTCTTTTTTTTACAAATTTTTTGGTTTGGAATGGGGATTATGTCCATGGAAATTATATAGTCTTGTTCGTATCTGGTTATAGTTATTTGGACTATTTTCGTCGGATTCAGATTTGGTTCGATTCAGATTTCAGGTATTTTTTTTAAAATTGATTTTTAAGGTTCTGGTTGGATTCATGTCCAGGGAAATTATTTTGTCTTGCTCGGATCGGGTTTTGGTTCTTTGGAATATTTTTTTCGGGTTCAGATGTCGTTCAATTCAGATTTCGGCTTTTTAATGGAATTTTTAGGTTCAGGTTGGGTTGCGCATCAACGGAAATTATTCTGCATTGTTCGAATAAGGATATGCTTCTCTGGAATATTTTTGTCAGATTCAGATTTAGTTCATTTTTTAGGTTCGGATTGGGTTCATGTTCATGGAAATTTTTTTGTCTTGTTCAGGTCCGGGTATGGTTCTGTGGAATATTTTTGTCGATTCAAATTTCAGGTATGTTTTTCAAATGGAATTTTAGGTTCCGATCGGTTTCATGTCCACGAAAATTATTTTCTCTTATTCGAATCCGGTTATGGTTCTTTCGAATATTTTGATCGGATTCAGATGTAGTTTGCATAAAACTTCAGGCTTTTTTTTCAAATGGAATTTTTTAGGTTCGAGTCAGGTTTATGTTCATGGAAGTTTTTTTGTCTTGCTCTTATCAGGTTATAGTTCTTTGGAATATTTTTATCGATTTCAGGTTTCGTTCTGGTCATTTTTTGGGTTTTTTCAGAGAAAAATTTTAGGTTCGAGTCGGGTTGCATGTACACGAACATTATTTTTCTTTGATCGAATTGGGGTATGCTTCATTTGAATATTTTTGTGGAATTCAGATTTGATTCGGGTCAAATATCAAATCCATAGTTTTTTTTCAAATGGAATTTTTAGGTTCGGGTCGCGTTTATGCTCATGAAATTTTTGTCTTGCTTGGATCGGAGTATAGTCTGTTTTTTTCTGGTTGGGATCGGGTTATGTGTTAATACGCCTAAACATTATGTTTTGCTACTATTCTTTTAGTGACTATTTTTTATATATAATTTATTTTGCTATTTGATGATTTATTACTGTGTATGAATCGTCTGCCTATTCGAAAAATTGTACGTCAAAGAGCCATTTCATTTTTGTTTTAAAAACAAATTAAAGTCTTAATAAAATTTTAACTTAAATAAATGCATTCAAATTTAATCAATGATTTAAAAAAACTGCTAAAAAAGCCTCATATTTACATATACATATATTAACTGCAATATAGCCAACCACAAATACATTCTAATGTACGAAGTACCAACGATCTGACGTAATAGCTATGTTCAAAAATCCTAAGTTAAACTGACATTTTGCCAGTCTATGAATTTTAAAGGTCTTTGGGAAAAAAACAGTCACTTTTGAAATGTCAAAATCTCAAATTGGTTTCTTTCATAGAGTAAAAAGAAATTAATAGAGTGGAGGTATTATCTCTGGAGATGATGCTTAAAATGTAACCCTACATTAAGTCCAATTAAGTACCAACAAAAGCACGTGCTTTGACACGCCTATCAATTGGCGAAATTTTAAAATGAAGGGCCAAAATCACAGTCAAGTGAAATCCAGCCACCCCATTGGTCGAGTGGTAAGGGTGAAAATCACGAACTTGTTTCTCCATTTGAAAAAGGTGAGGGGGAAAGTATTTTTTAAGCGATTGTTACCGTCTGTTCTTATTTAAGATAAACCATCGAAATTAACTCAATTAAGATATTTTGATGCCATTTTATAAAATGAGAGTGAAAAATTTAGATTATAAATGAAAAGAGATAAGATTTACTTCAAAACTGCCGCTACGATTTTTTCTCGGAAAAAGGAGTATGACAACATTTACCCAACTGCTAAGAGATTGTTCCCTGAAAAGGACGCGGCTCAATGACCAATGAGGTGTTTGGATTTCACCGGACTGTGATTTTGGCCCTCCATTTTAAAATTTCGTTATCAATTGAAACAGGTTTAAACCTGTAATTTTTTTTTCTCTCGTTTTTAAAAAAAGAACTAATTTATCGCTTCACCGGTAAAAATTTATTAATTATTTTATCATATGTGTTTTAAATATCAATATAGAAAATTATTTTAACGTTTTGCTTGAAAATATAACATTATTTTGTTAGTACATTAAAATCGTCTGCAGTCAGAAATTTATATTTTAGATTAATATTTATTACTTA
This sequence comes from Maratus speculifer, assembly GCA_964019185.1. Lineage (NCBI taxonomy): Eukaryota > Metazoa > Arthropoda > Arachnida > Araneae > Salticidae > Maratus > Maratus speculifer. Next base: position 7,998,254 of record OZ025295.1, on the reverse strand, counting down.
AGTTTTCATACATGATTTTAAAAGAATGTTTTCATCATTATATTTTAAATATTTATTTACATGCAATTATTAAGTCATAAACATTTTTCATCTACGTTATAAAGTATTGAAAATTACATTAATGAAGGAAACTTTTAGTTATACAATTTTTAATTCGTATTAAATGTTTTCAATATCTTATTTAATTTTAATTTGATATTTAATTATTGCTAATTTTCCAATTTCCTTCATTTTAAAAGCGAATATTTATTCTAATAAATAATAATAGAACGAAGACCATTTTAAAAATTTGCTATTTCCTCTTGAAATATGCTTCAACTGTAATTCATTTCTTTCAATTCGTCTTATAATACAAAATCTCTTCCACGTCCTTTTGTTTGCCACATTAAATTTGAGCGATAAATGGTTTCATATCGCAAACCTTTTTTGAGCTTACTTCACCTCCACTTATCTTATTCCTCCATGGGTTTCTTTAATTCTGTCTCAGCTTTCTTATTACTTCTGCGAAAATTTTTACACAACCAACCAACCGTAAACAAATGAAAGAGAAAAAAATTGGGAAAAAATTGATTTTTTATGAAAGTGACCTCTTGATTTTAATTAATTACTCAGTTAATAATTGGAATTTTGAAATTCTGAAGCTTAGGTGCATCAGGAGAGATATTGGGCTACTCTCAAAACAATTTTGAGCTTTGTACGTGCTGTAGATTTTGCTAGCCCACACAGACACACACACAGACAGAGCGTTTTGTTCTTTTATTAGTATAGATGGACGTAAAAGCCAATAAAATAACACACATTTTATATATAGAACGAAGTCGATCGGATTATTAGTTGCCGAGATTTTGTAATCCTGTTTTGCGCATTCTTCGATTTTTGATGACCTTGTATTTCATTCAAATTTCAATTCAAAGGTATATTTTAATTGAAAATGAGACGCTTAATCCAACGCAGTAAATTGTTAGTTTATATTATAGTTATTTTTTGAGTTATAAGGATGTATCTTTTACGCAGTTCGGTGTTACTTGAGTAGTTTGGCGTTTTATATAATTTGTCGAAATTGGTACATCAGCAATTCATTAATAGAGCATTACTATACAAATTAACAATATTTAAATTTTGTTTTGGAATTGCAATGCATTGTATCAATAGTTTTCACATGTTTTATTTTCATATGCCTATCCATGATGGGTATGTATTACGGTGGCCCCCAACGACTAGTCTTTTTCAGCACAGATTAACTTTAACGAAATATTAAAGTTTAAAACTTAAAATATTAAAAATAAAAATCAGTTAAGAATGAACGTAAAATCTTCAATGAAACATCAAGTAGAAATTGACGGATAGATAAAATTTAAAGTAATTATATTTTATTTACTGTGTTCGCATAAAATGTTTTTCGAAGTAAATTTTAAATTAGCGAAACTCAATATTATTTTATTTTCCAATGGTATTGGATACAATTATTTAGATAAAAAAGAATTATTATTTAAATTAAATACAATTTTATAAATTTTAGAACATTTCCATTATTGTAAAAAGAGAATTTATAGTCAAGAAATTATTTAATATTTTATACATTTTAAAACGGAAATATAAGTATAAAATATATTAAAGGCGACGCCATCTAAATTCAGTTAAGATATTTTTAAAGTAAGGAAAATTTAAATAAATCACCTTTACATTTTTGTTGCATTTTACCCAGCTTAAGGGAACACATTATCTTTGAAACCATTGCTTTCATTTTGAGTAATACTGTTATATATGTGGTGGCACAATACTTTTAGTAATAAGAATTAAATAAAAAAACTTGTAGAACAGCTTTTTTTACTAAAATTAAATTTTTTTAATAAGAAATTTACCTTTTTAAAAATCTTACTACTGTAGTACCTGTACCCTACATGGACACCTTAAGGAAAATGTATTTTTTTCACCCCCATGTACAAATCAGAGGACTCGAAAAATGTGTGTGCACTATCCTTGGACTATTGACTATCATTATTAAAATTAGCGACTTGTAATTATTCTGGTTTAATTTATATGATAAAAACAAAAAATGTTTACAAGTGTCCATATAAGGAACTACCTGTCCCTATTGGACAGGTGTTTCCTTATTGACTTTCTACACAGTGCGTATGGAAGAACCACTTTTCCAGGGGATTTTAGAGGAGAGGGAATGAAAAAAATGTGTCTTAAAGTATTCCGAGGAGGTGGGGGGACAGTAAATGGTTTCAGAACATGCATTTTAGAAAGGGGGGGGGGATTCTCGGTTTTTACCCTTCGAAGACCCATGCAAAGCCCCTTAGTTACTAGTAAATATTATGAAGTAATATTGTTGGTTTTGCTTAGCTTTATTGCATCTGTCTGCCAAATTACATCTGTTATTACTCAGTCCTCACAGTATGTCCAAATAGAAACTTTTTCACCATGGGCAGTAAGTCCCACATAATCCTCGTGAAAATATCTGCCACATGTGATGCATGGCCGCAGGTTTGAAAAAGCATTAATACTGCAAAAGAAGCAGTACCAGCTCTCCTTTGTTGAGGAAGTCATATCATTGGTACCTATGATTTTGCCAACAAATATCCTACTGGGGGAGGGCTTCTTTTTATTTTTCTGCAAGGGTTTTTTGCAGGAAGGTTTTGGGGGGATTGTTTAAATAGCATCTTGTTGAACAAAGATTTTACCACTTTGATGACTTTTCAAGTTATTGCTTGGCAACGTTGAATTTTCTTCTTTCTTACAGTTGTAGTCGATGGGGACATAAGATGTCCATATTGGGAACCGGGCGTAGTTTTACTAAATCTTGTACCAAATGAATAAGGAAAATTATTTTAAGCAAAATATGCAGTAGCAATCGAAAATATGTTTTATTAGCTTTCTAAAATACTCCACTTTTCAACATTTAATGTAATTTTACCATATCTAATAAAAATTTAAGCTTACAAGTAATTAAGATCAGCACATCTCGAAACAACAGGTTTCCTCTAAATGGCGAACAGCGCGCTTTTTTACACTTTTCAGCTTAATTATCTTTTCAACTGCTTTTCTTCGCGAAAATGTTGAGCCATTTCTTGATTAAAATTATTACCTTTAAAAATATTAGGGGTGTCCATAGTAAGAGCATTGTCCATATAGGGTACAAATACCTTATTTTAAATATGAATATTTCTGCTTCGATTTTTATTCACATTTATTAGAATATACTGCATTAAACTGTGCATGAATTTTTAGATGCATGTGATTTTACATTAATTATGATGTTTTCTCTCTCATGTCTATTAATAAAACGAAGGAAATTTAACAAACTCTCAATTTAAATATACATATTTTTTAATAACTATAAATTTGAATGTTAAATCCATTGACAAGAACATTAAATACTCCATGAAGAAAAAGTTTAAAAAAATCAAACCTCTATCTAAATTTGCAAAAAACCTTATTATTTTTCGAACACGCCGATTGTAAAAATATGAACAAGGAGGAAAATCAGTTTAAAGTTTTCATTTCAATAAGTAATTACGATGGATCTAAAAGACAATATTTACAATACCCCGTGATACAATAGTCATATTGGTAATATGGGGTATCAAAATATTCACAATTAAGAAAGTTGTCAATTAATATTTTTTTTTACACAAAAAGAAAGAAAAAAATGGTATTTTGACCAATTTTATGGTACTGTAACAAAAATAAATAAATAAAAAAAGAAAAAAGAAAAAAAAAAGAAATGGAAATCGATATTTTGACCATTTTCAAAATATTGTGACCCATTAAAGAAAATGACTTTTAATTTATTAAAAATATGTTCAGATATGTTCAGAGTCAAACGTGTGAGTCACGGTGGCAATGACAATGCTAGCACTTCACTTATATCAAGCACATGTTCTGTATAAATACTGCATAATTCCAATTTTTACACCATAAAAAGGAAAATATAAGTACTTTAAAATGAAATGTGATTGAAAAATGAATCTCAATTTACGGGTAACTACCCGTAAAGTGAGATTCGTTCAACTGTCACACTTTTTAAATAATTTGCTAGTATGTTTTTTTAAATGTATTTAAAAATTAATTTTTACTTTCTTCTACCTTTCCAAGAAAACAGTATTGGTTTCGTGAAAATTTTTGAAATCCGGTATTCGGCGGATTTACACATTTTAGGGGTCAGAGAACCCGAAAAACATGTTTTTACAAAATATCTGTCTGTGAGTCTCTGAGTCTGTGTTTGTGTGTAATGTGAGAAAAAATGTTAGGGCGCTCTATCTCAAGTACTAATACACGAAATTTTACAAAACATTAAATTCTGTAACACCTTTTATTGTCTGTCAGATTTTAATACAAAGTCCCGCTATATCCGAAGAGCAGTTTCTTTTAAGCGTCGGGTTTAACATTAATTGCTAAAGGGAAATACGAAAATATTTGAATTACCCGGAAATACTGTCTTAAACGGATATGTATTAGAGGGATTCCATTTTAATTAAATTTAATTTCCCACAGAACATAACAATCTGTTCAAATAGCGTTATTCCATATACAATGACTGTACATGAATTGTAGTGTACGTTTAGGAGCATATAAAATAGTACATGCACCTATTTCCATTCGAAATTCTATTCAAAATCAAATTAACATTGCAATAAATAAAAAAATGAATTAAAGTTCAGCCATCATAAATTAAACTTAAACTTTAATTAATGAGACAGCAATTATCACATAGCTATTGTAAAGCCATCTGAGAGACCGCTAAATCTAAAGATGAATAGAAAGCGTGTTTAATTTATAAGATGATGTTTTTGTATTAAACTTTTTATACAAGTCTATTATATTTACATTTCACATATTCAAAAGTCTTTGGTGGTAGTACCATAGTTCCAAATGGAAAAAAAGCACGGTAATTTTTGTAGTTAAACTGAAAGTTAAAAATTAAAAAAAATTTTTTTTTCTTAAAAAACAGCGATCTGTGAGACCGTAACATCAGTTAAGAGTTAATCATATCAGTTGCTATTTCAAATCATGAAAATATTGTATTAATTTTCGTGTTTTTATAGAATACCTTCAGTGTCTAAAAACATTATCTATTTTCAAGTGAAATTGACATTCAATTTCGACTTACTGGGAATACTCGTAATCTCATTAAATGCAAACTTAAATTACGTAATTATTAATGTTGCACTCCATCATATTTAAAATTATCTTTAAAGATAGAAAACCAACGAATATAAATGCACAAATAAAGTATGAGAAGGTAGCAAATAGCTATTTCGAATCTACTAACGAGATTCTTCATCAGTGCAAAACTCAGCGAGCTAAAAGTAGCAAAACTGAGCAAAGAGACAGAGAGACGCAGGCTTATATACCCGCTATGGGAACAATCCCGCCTAAAGAAAAGCAACCAATGAGAAGAAAGCAGCCAAAACCAACTGAGTGGACAAGTAGCGACATCTGTCGGAGAACAAGCAAAACAAAAACTAAAAAGCGAGTTAAAAAAAAGTATTAAATTGAAGATTTCCAAATACTTGGAAAATAAGGAGTACTAGATAAGTCATTGACTAAGGAGTGAGAATTTTTTATGATGTGGTAAGCTTCCCAAAAATCAAGATCAAGAATAGAAGGACATTTATGGATGATGGTGGCTGAAGAAAAGTTAAACTTATGTTGAGAAGACCAGCAATGTTGAGCAATAGAGGAACATTTAAGCTCCTGATTTTTGACATACCTTTTATGTTCCATTAAACGAAATCTGAGAGCACGTTTAGTCTGACCAATATAAGAAAGACCACATTGGCAAGAAATTTGGTAAATATCCCAGTTATCTAAGTGATCAATGGGGTGCTTAAGATTTGAAAAAGCAATTTTATTAACAGGAGAAAAAATAGCATTGAAATCGAACCTTTTTAAAATTTTAGCAACTTGCTGACTGATTTTGGGGAAAAAAAGCGAAACAACCAAAGCATTGGAGTTCGAATTAAAGTTCTTACTTTCAGATTGTGTGGAATTTGTCAATTTTCTATGAATAGAATCTATAATATTAGGAGAATATCCACGATCAACAGCAATAGCTTTTAGGTAATTAAGTTCATCACTGAGTAACTGAGGAATTGAACAAATATTGGAAGCCCGGAAAACAAAAGTTTTAAAAGCCGCAACTTTCTGGTTAGGAGGATGAGAAGAATATCTGTGAGGTGGAAGACTGACCGCAAAAGGTTTGCGAAAGACAGTAGTCTGAAAATTATCTTCATTGCGAATAACAAGAACATCCAGAAAAGGAAGGCAATTGTCCGATTCAGTTTCAAAAGTAAATTGAATGCAAGAATCAATAGAATTCATGACAGAGAGAATATAATTTATATCAGAATTCACTTCAACTAAAGCATAGATATCATCTACATAACGAACATAGAACGGAAATTTTAAGACTTCAAATAATTTTATTTCAAAGTAATGCATGTACAAATCGCATAAAGTCGGACTAAGAGGATTACCCATAGCCAAACCGTCAATCATACGAAAGAAATTCCCGTTAAAAACAAAAGTATTTTGAGATAAGCAAGCACGAGTTAGATGAATACGCTCCTCGATTTCGAAAAAGGAAAAATGAAATTCACAGGGCCTCTTCTTGAGGCAATCTAAAGCACCTTCGACAGGAACATTGGTAAATAATGATTTAACATCAAAAGAAACCATCAAGTGGCCTTGTGGCTTAAAACTGTGAAGTTTCTTAGTAAATTCAAAAGAATTCTTAACAGTGAAAGAATTACTGCTTGAGAGAGGAGAAAATATGGAAACAAGATATCTGGCAAGTTTATAAGAAGCCGTACCGATACTGGAAACTGAATCGGACAATTGCCTTCCTTTTCTGGATGTTTTTGTTATTCGCAATGAAGATAATTTTCAGACTACTGTCTTTCGCAAACCTTTTGCGGTCAGTCTTCTACCTCACAGATATTCTTCAGATCCTCTCTAACCAGAAAGTTGCGGCTTTTAAAACTTTTTTTTTCCGGGCTTCCAATATTTGTTCAACTCCTCTGTTACTCAGTGATGAACTTAATTACCTAAAAGCTATTGCTGTTAATCGTGGTTATTCTCCTAATATTATAGATTCTATTCATAGAAAATTGACAAAATCCACACAATCTGAAAGTAAGAACTTTAATTCGAACTCAAATGCTTTGGTTGTTTTGCCTTTTTTCCCCAAAATCAGTCAGCAAGTTGCTAAAATTTTAAAAAGGTTCGATTTCAATGTTATTTTTTCTCCTGTTAATAAAATTGCTTTTTCAAATCTTAAGCACCCCATTGATCACTTAGATAACTGGGGTATTTACCAAATTTATTACCAATGTGGTCTTTCTTATATTGGTCAGACTAAACGTGCTCTTAGATTTCGTTTAATGGAACATAAAAGGTATGTCAAAAATCAGGAGCTTAAACGTTCCTCTATTGCTCAACATTGCTGGTCTTTTCAACATAAGTTTAACTTTTCTTCAGCCACCATCATCCATAAATGTCCTTCTATTCTTGATCTTGATTTTTGGGAAGCTTACCACATCATAAAAAATTCTCACTCCTTAGTCAATGACTTATCTAGTACTCCTTATTTTCCAAGTATTTGGAAATCTTTAATTTATTACTTTTTTTTAAACTAGCTTTTTAGTTTTTGTTTTGCTTGTTCTCCGATAGATGTCGCTACTTGTCCACTCAGTTGGTTTTGGCTGCTTTCTTCTCATTGGTTGCTTTTCTTTAGGCGGGATTGTTCCCATAGCGGGTATATAAGCCTGCGTCTCTCTGTCTCTTTGCTCAGTTTTGCTACTTTTAGCTCGCTGAGTTTTGCACTGATGAAGAATCTCGTTAGTAGATTCGAAGTAGCTATTTGCTACCTTCTCATACTTTATTTGTGCATTTATATTCGTTGGCTTTCTATCTTTAAACATTTGTGCACAAAGGATTTATTTGCTATTTTAAAATTATCTTTGTCAAATGAATTATATTTATTCGTGGATTGAACTTCACATTACATTTTGTCCTTTAAGAGAGACTCTTAATGATAATAATAATCATTTGATATGACACGAGAGCTTTAGTGCGGCCTTCTATAATTTGTGGAATGTCATTTATTAAAGAAAATATTATTTAAAGTCGAGTTATTCTCATATCGCATTTTATCAGAAATACCTCTTAATCAGATGAAATAAAATTGAGGGAAATTACTGTTTCGCTTTAGTGATTTGAAAAGATTAATCGTTAATAAACATTGTTAGAATAAAAAAATAAAATAAATCTAGAATTTTTTTCAGAATGTTATACAGATTGCGACACTTTTTTGCATGTGTATAAAATTCAGAATGCAATTTATACAGGGAATTATATTAGCATAAAAAATATATATTACATATTTTTGGCAATTGAGGCGTTGTGTACACTGTTAAAACTAATGGTGACACATTGCACCTTTTAGGGGTGAAAGGCTAGTCTCACTGGTGACACCCCTGAGGAGCTAAAATGGCACCCTTTACTAGGGTGAAAGGATGGCACCCCTAATCCAGGGTGTTTCAGGGGGTGAAAGGACGGCACCACAGGGGAGAATAATGGCACCCCTTATCCAGGGTGCCCCAGGAGGTGAAAGGATGGCATCTCAGGGGAGAGTAATGGCACCCCTTCACCAGAGTGCCCCAGGGGGTGAAAAGATGGCGCCTCAGGGGAGAGTAATGGCACCCCTTATCCAGGGTGCCCCAGAGGGTGAAAGGATCGCATCTTAGGGGAGAGTAATGGCATTCCTCATCCAAGGTACTTTAAGGGGTGAAAGAATGGCATCTCAGGGGAGAATAATGATACCACTTATCCAGGATGCCCCAGAAGGTGAACGGATGACACACATAATCCAGTGTGCCCTGTGGCATCCTACGAGAAATAGCACTCACAATCTATAGCCCACGGTTGCAACCCCCCTCCCCCCACTCCGCTTGTCAAGAAATTGTATTGGTTTGAATCATGAAATACAAAGTGTATACCCATTTTTAAATTGAATTCTGCAGAGAAAATTATCATGATCAGTCAATAGTTTGAGTCTTTTTTCTTTTAGATTGATGGAATATTATATTTTTAAACTCATTATCAGGTGTCCAAAGAAAAATTGTAGCATATTTTTGTAACTCAGAGAGGGATAATATGAAATACAAAAATAATCATAGAAAGGCAGATAATTCAAATTGTACTTTCATTTACATGGAGAGTATTTTAAGAAAAATTCAAAATTTTAACTTTTATACAGTCTTTGCATTTCAAAATCACCAAACATAAGTCATCACTATTGCATTGTTAGTCATACCCAAAAGGTTTTGTTAGAATAAATCGCAAAATTTACACAACCTCTACACCTATTTTCTGCCTCTAAAAATCACTGAGTTAGAGTCAAATATTGTGACTTTGTCATGCAATTTGAAGCTTGATTTTCAATTTTATGTTTTGAATTTCTTGTAAAATGAAATAAATCATGATTTTTGACTGTCTCTAACTCAGATGTTTGGATCAAACTTTTTGGGTATATTTAAGAAAGGGCCAGTAACTATTTTTGTGATTGGGCATTTTTAGATGCAGGAAAATTATAAAAATTTGATGTTTTTTGACTCCGAAATAAGAGAAAGTACAAATTGAATTATCTATCTTCATATGAATATTTTTATAATTTTATTATAGTTTCAGAAGTATTCCGTAACCATCTTTTTTGACATATAGTATATTGCTTGACATGTATTTTCATTATTTTATATAAAGGGCAACTGAAAAGTATGGGGACAAAGAAAAATGCTATATCCTGTAAAATATATGCCATATTTTAATTTAAAAAATAAAAGAAATAACAATATTTTAACAAATTGTTCACTGGCTTGATATTTATTTTTTACACAAGCTTGAAAACGAAAGATCACAGAATTGTCAATCCGCTGCAGATAATTCTGATTTAAATCATTCTATGCCTTGATAATTTCGCATCACATACAATGCAAACTGGGGATTTTCTATTTCTAACTTTTCTACAGGAGTTAAGTGAGTTAAGATCTGATTTTTCGAAGGCAATACACCTGCTATTAAATATCCACTCAGATGGATGTTGAAGGTCAATGTTGTTTTTGCTCCATGTGAAGGCCCCAATACTGCTGGAAGTTCCATTAAAATTATTTTGCTTCCATGAGGCCAACACTTCGTTGAACATATTAGTTGCTGATCATTTTGACTGTTGTGAACTTTTCGGAGGATTAAGTTTTTCATATAATAGAAGAAATGCTACAAAATTTTAAAATAAGCATTTCTCAGATTTTAGTTGTGAAATATCAATGTCAAACAATGCACCAATATTTTTTTTCAGCTACCCTGCTGTATCTAATTAAAAAAATATAAAACACAAATTAGGAAAGAATATATAATAAATGCTGCATAGCTTTTAAATTAGTAAGAATATTTCATATTCTTTAAAGATTTTCAAGAAAGTTAGCCATCAAGCTATGAAATGAATTATAGAAAATAAGTTCATTTTATAGTTGTGGTAAAATCACAGATGAAATTGAGTAAAAAAAATCATTTTTACAATATACGTAGTACTTACCTTTATAGTGAACTTATGCAAATCCATATTTTATAGCATATATCCACACAGGATTAGAAATTAAGAACTGTATGTAAGGTGTCAAAATAATGCCTACAGTTTTTTTTCGATGTGCCATCTGCGTTTCATATTATCTTATTTCTTTTCACAACCATGTTAATTGTAATAATATTGTATTGCATATTTAATTTTAATGTATTGAAGGTAAGTGGGGAGGAAATTTTACATATTAAACACCTTTTTCTTACTAAACAAAATAAAAACTGACTTTTCATAAGTATGAAACCTGATTAAACTACAATATTTGAATTCTGGAAAAACTTATTCTTTTTATAAAGCTAATATGCATACAAACAGATAATCAAGCAAATATGTCCACAGAAAGAAAATATGAGCTTTAGATATAACTAGGGATAAGCTAATTTTTAAAAAATCTGAGACTAACAGTACATCAGAAAATAAAAAGTTAGCAAATAAATGAATCTTTGGTTGCCAATTATGATGTGGCATTTAAAACATTTTCAAATCACGCATATTTTTTTTTGTTTATTTGAGGAAGGGAGTACAAAAATTTTAAAACAATTTTAATACAGTTTCTTACTTTAGGAACATATAAGGGTGCAGAAATATCTCATAATAAAAGAAAATCTTGTTTACAGGGGTGTAATATCCAAGGACCAGTTTTATCAGTCATTGGTTAAAGTGAAGTTAACTTAGAGGTTATTGACAGGTTCAAAATTCTTAAGACACGTGCTGATGTCATGGTGCAGAGGGGGGGGGGTATGCTAAAATACAAATGAAAGCATTTGCTAAACAAAAATTAAAGTTAAAGAAAGCTAGCTATCAAGATTTGACGACTAGGAATATTTTTTCTATAATTTAGTTTCATTTGACGACTAACGACTGCTGATTTCTAGTCCTGTATCCACATCAAAACACTTTCTGCCAAATTGTTTTTGTGTTTTGACTTACTGCATCTGAAATTTTAATCCAAAGAGTAATTATAATGAAAATATAAAACACCGAATTAAAAAAACAACCTTTTACTTCAAGTAATCTTTTTATTGTAAACACCAAGAATGTATTAAATATTATTAAACAAGGACGTAACACTATGTGGAACTGATGCCACTGAGAAAGTTTTGAAGACATAAGTATCTAATAAAAATGATAAAAATTTAAATTGGCTTTTGCTATAGTTAACGTTAAACAACCAAAATAATGCATACTACAAAGCAACTAAGCTTATAAAATTATCAGTTTTTGTAATTAACTGTTTATATAAAATTAACACATAGCATGAGTAATTTAACAAGTTGCTTGAGTTGCGGAGCACAATAACAGGTTGAAACACAGAAATTTCTGCATCTTCTTCATGATAAAGAGTCGGAAACTTTTCTTGTATCAAGCATGGTAATGTAAGTACTGTAAATGTAAGTTCACTATCTGAAATAATAATAATAACACATTAAGGAAAATACACAACAAGACAGTCCAATTAAAATGTATCATCAAAGTACAGCAAAAATGGTAGATGAACAAAAAAAGAAAGAATAAAATTTAAATAAAATTTAAATTATAGTTCACAAGGCTATCAAAGCCTGACAGCTAATGTGCCCGCAGGTTCTGTATGTAACGTGGTAACTCTTTATATAAATATCAGATTTGCTTCAGATTTTATATGTAGGTTCATTCTGATAACGTTCTTCACTGATTAGCATTGGAGGTTCATTGGTTAAATATGAAGGGGGGAGAAGAGAGTGCTACCCCCTTAATTTATATAAATATGCAGAAATCATACAGAATTATCAAATTTTCTTCAAATTTTGTTAATAGGTTCACTCTGATAAGGCACTTCCCTGATTAGTTTTAGGGGCTCATTGGTTAAGTATAAAGAGGGGTGGTTGTTAATCCACTGTCCAATAACTTACAGTTGATTTCTTTTATTTTAGGAAGGGCATTATTCTTTGAAATAAGAGTATAATATACAGTTGTATGTATAGCCTGCGAGCTCAATGCCATCAGTTTAACTGGGCACTTTCCTCTTTATTGCCTGTTTTTGGACAGCACAAGAAAATTATATGACCAACTCATACTTGTCATTCAGATATTATTTACCTGTGTTATCATTAAGAGTTACAAAATATTTACATTATTAACCATATTTACAAAACATATTTTGCAACAAAGTGTCTATTCCAGATTAGCAACGAATTTCCCTAACATGTCCAGGTATTCCATACCAGTAATAATAATAATAAAAAATGAGGAATTTTATTCAAATTTATTAGTACGCCTCTATTATGTATCCTATATTGACCCTAATCAATGAATATATGGACACAACCCCTTGTGTTTTTCCTTCATTTTGGGAATAACAAATTTTCAATGTATTCTATTGACGATTATTTTCAAAATTTTCAAGATGTGATTTTGCGACTTTCACAAAAGTTGCTCTATACTCTGTAAAAATGAAACTCCAAAACAGAACAGCTCCAAATTAGACTAATGTCCAATTTAGGTAAAAAAAATAATAAAATCACCAAATTGGGTGAAATCATATCCAAATAAAATTTTTCGGCAAAAATCATTCCAAAACGAGCAAAAACTACTACCCAAATTACTGCTACCCAAACGGAATCCTGACTGTACCCAAATTGGTTACGTGGCTGACGCCATTTTCATACTAGGGGAATGGCAACAGGTAGGCCGCCATGTTGTTTACTTTCCATCCTCGTGTGTTGGGCAGCTTTCGGCGATCGTTCTTAGCGAACTTATGTGATAATTTGTTGTTCGTGCAACAATTATTTCATTAACTATAACTGGATTTATTTAGGTATGTATTTTTCTATTTTTTACTTTATGTAATCTTAATTAATTCAAGTAATCGCTTTAAAAATATGTTTGTTTTTTCTTGCGTAACTTTTAGAAGTTCATCGAAAGTTACGATTCATTTTCACTAACGAAAAAATGCATTTTTAAGTTCGCTGCAACATTTTTGAATGCCTGAAGACTTTAAAAGATTTTAATGCATTATATAGTGTATATATTAATTCATATAAAACATAAACATATTTTAAAAGATTTCCAATGCTTTAAATGCTGAATAATGCTTTGTTTTGATAACTGTAGTTTTGTTAAATTACTTATTAATTGTGAATTATTCATTTTTCAAGTATTGATGTTTTGTACTATGTAAATTTTATTTTAAATCGTTGATTTAAATCTGTTTTTATTGTTGTTATTACTATTTTAAAATTAATTTAAGCTGTAAACAAACTTAATAATTTACTTTAATGTAATTTAGTTTTATATAATACAGATAATTAAACTGCTTTTAGAAAGATAAAACCTTAACTGTGTAAAAAGTAGATGAAGTATAAAGTTTAAAAAAGAATTATCTTTTTCTGTTCTCTTTGGTGATGCCTTATTATTATAAATTTGAGCAAAATTTGAAACACATAGTGAATATTCATTTGAATCTAATAGTGAATCTTGGTCCTTTAGAGTGCGGAAGATACCTGTACAGTTATCGTATTAACAGTGTTAAATCTGCACACTTTTCTCCGGGAGGCATTTCTGTGGCTTGGGGGGGGGGGATTTGTAGAATTCATGATCAACTAGCTTTTTACTGCAATAACCTTATTTGCCTAAGTGTAACGAATGTTTAACTGCCTTTTAGTTTGGTATGTTTGAAAATTAGAAACAGGAGTGTCATTTCAGAATTTTCTTTGAAGGGGGGGAGGGGAGTTTTGTTGATAAAAGTGGTGTAGTAAAGAATGGAGTAATCAAACATCAGTTTATTACCTCCCCCGCGCCCCCTTCCAATCCTCAAACCAGAAAAAATTACAAATCACAGATGCAAAAGCAGTAAAAATTTCGAATATGAAGTGTCAAAGGACTAATGAAATATTTCATTTTAGATAGTTTATCTTTGGAGGGAAATTTTCAAACCATTTTTTCACCAGGAGTATGAAAGGGGGCGTACACTGTGCAACATCAAATATCCTACAGAGGGGGGGGGGATTCCCCTCACATCGGCATGTTCCCCAAATTGGCTTTTTAGATTGTTTATTAGCTTATTGATTGTCAGATAACATCTTAATCTCGTTTTTTTTTTTTTTTTTTTTTTTCCTTGTAATAGAAGCTGTATTCAAAAATGGTCTAATTTCTTAGGGGAGGGGGGGGTGTTCTATAGATACCCAGATTAGAAATCGTTTGATAAAGTTGCTAAATATTTTTTCTAACATCTTAGTTTGTTTCTAAGTTTGTTTAAAAATGTCATGTCCTGCAGTTTCTTTTTATTTTAACTAAAACACTTAAAATTAATTTTTTATACCTGATTTGTACTTTTCGATGCATTTTGTGTAGTAAAGGTTTTTCTATTGCCTAAAATGTTACATTTTAATCATTTATGTTAATTGTGTGATATTATTATGCATTGATAATCCTTATAACATCCATGTGTATGTGTATAATTTTTATTTTAAAAATGATAAGAAAAGTCATAAAATAAAGTTCTGAAAGATTAAAAAAATCAAAACAATCACGAACCCTGGTGTGCATTTAGTTGTGCAATATATCATTGGTTTATAAGATTATTTTTCTAATCTTCTGAGTATTATTTCTAAGCTCGCTTCTATATGCTTTTTTTTTTCTCTCTCTTCTCTTTGCATGTTGTTATGTGATACTTGTATACATTCTAGTAGTAACAGTTATTTATTTTGGCTAAACAATTCTCACTACACTTTAAAATTTTAAAAATATAAAAGTAAATAATTTATTTATAAGTAAACATAGCCTGTATACCAAATCTCTCAAAATAATGCCATTTCGGCATCAGTTATGTGTGTTGGTGCATATATGACATATGTGCCTTGTTTTTTAAAAATGATTGTTAGGTCTAACAATTTATTGAATAATGAAAACAGTTTGTATTTCTGATGGGGGTCACAATGTTTTTGCTAAATTTGTAATTATGTTTTGGCTATTATAGTTGATTAATTACTAAATAAAATTTCATTTAGGGTCATTCCATGTCAAATCAACCAAAATAATTCAATATTCAACCTGACCATTTCTGATTTCAATGAAACTGCCAGGGATCATTCTCTATGATGATATAAATTCGAGCATACTTTTATTTTTTTGTTTATCGCTTTAAATTTTCATATAATTATTTAAATTTTGAAAAATCATCATTTTTACTTACCCATCATACGTAGTATAGGGTAAGTCTTGCAATCGTTTTGAAAATCGGAAAATTTTTTTTGACGGATTTACACGTGGACGATAGTGGAGATTCCGAAAAACATATTTTTAGGGGAAAAAAATTGCCGTCCGTCTGTCTGTAAACGCTCTATCTCCTGAACGAATTGAGATAGAGACTTGAAATTTTGTATTTAGTTAGTATGTAAGAATGGGACGAACCCTATTTAATATCAGCAACCTCGATTATCCAGAACTATTTTTTTCGGACTCTCGAAAAATTCGTTTTGATGAAAGGTATAAAAAAAAATTTCGAATTTTTTTGTTCTAAGGAATGGACGTAAAAGGCAATAAAATAACACACATTTTGCATATAGAACGAAGTCAATCGGATTATTAATTGCCGAGATATGTGTAATCCTGTTTTCCACATTCTTCGATTTTTCATGACCCTGTATTTCATTCAAATTTCAATTCAGAGGTATATTTTAATTGGAAATGAGACGCTTAATCCGATGCAGTTAATTGTTAGTTAATAGAGTTATTATTTTTGGAGTTATAAGGATGTTTCTTTTACGCAGTTCGGTACTACTTGAGTAGTTTGGCTTTTTATATAATTTGTCGATATCGGTAATCAGCAGTTCTTTAGTAGAGCATTACTATGTATATTAACAACATTTAAATTTTGTTTATGAATTGCAATGCATTGTATAAATAGTTTTCACATGTTTTATTTTCATATACATATCCATGATGGGTAAGTATTACGGTGGCCCCCAACGACTAGTTTGACTTGCTTAGAAAATTTTATGACCACTCATTTTAAAGTGGAATTTATAAGATTTAATTTGATATGCAAGTTGACTATGCATAGTTAATATATATATATATATATATATATTATATTTAGATAGTTATTTTTAAAACTTTTGAAAAAATATGTAAGTAAGTTTGTTGTAATGTTTTAAGCTTAAAATTCTGAAATTTTTAGAGTGGTATCTCAATGGGATCAAGAGTTATAAAATAAAAGCTAAAAATTACCATACAAATCATAAATAACAAAATAGATAGAATTAAATTGTTATTTTATTGTTAATTTTTGCTTTTACTTGATAACTCCTGATCCCAATGAGATCCCACTATAAAATTTCAGAATTTTAAGCTTATAAAATTACAACAAGCATACAATTTTTTCAAAATTTTTAAAAATACTATCTAATTAACAATATGAAATTTTAATGCGGAAAAAAAATGAACATATATTCTCATTTATATCATCAAGCAGAACCATGGGTGAAAGTTTTCCGTCTTTTAAAAATTCTTGAGGACGGATTCGGATCGCGGAAAAACCCCCACTACGTTCGTCAAAGAATTGCGGAAAAACGTGACTTTCATGAAATGATCGTGCAAAAAATGCTACTTCTGTAAAAGATTGCCAAATAAGAATTTCCATCGAAAGCCTGCGAAATTAACGAGATTCCTGTCGAAAGATTGCAAAAATACCGCTATTTCTGTCGAAAGAACTGCAAACATCCCGCTATTTCCGTCGAAAAATCGCAAAAAACATGGCATTTCTGACAAAAGATTGTGTAAACACATTAATTCAGTCAAAGGATCGCTAAAAGATGTGTTTTCTCTAAAAAGCTTACAAAAAAAAAAAAAAAAAGAAAGAAAGAAAGAAAAGGAAAAACCAACGCGATTCTTGTTAAAGGAACACGAAAAAGAAGCGATTTCCATCAAATGATTCCAAAAACCCCACAATTTTCATCTAATGATTGCAGAGAAACGCATTTTTGTCAAAAGATCGCGAAACAGACGTGATTTCAGCCAAACGACCACAAAATAGATGCGATTTTAGTCAAAAGGTCATGAAACAGACGCGATTTCAGCCAAAAGGTCACAAAACAGGCGCAATTTCAGCCTAAAGATCACGAAACAAACACGATTTCTGTCAAAAGATCGCGAATAAGGTGCAATTTCCGTCAAATGAGTGCAAAAAACCCACGATTTCCATCAAATGATTGCAGAGAAGACACAATTTCTGTTAAAGATTCGCGAATTTTGTCAAAAGATCGTATAAAATAAGTGGATTTTGACGAAAAATAGAAAATTTCGGCAAGTAATCGCTGAAGAGTATCAAATTTTGGCTAAATATCTGAGAAAAAAACAGGGTTGTAAAAACAACGCAAGTTACGTATGTGCTTACTCAATGAAATGGAGGAGGGGGTAGAATTAAAATATTTTCAATCTTGACAAAATTTCAAACTTGCACACATGAGCAGAACGATTCCTGAGAGTTTTATCGAACTCTGAAAGGATAAGGTTGAGTCACTGGTTAATTGGGCATGGAATGGCCCTTATTTGTGAATTTGATTGTAAATTAATAGTACATATGAAGCAAAAATTTACTATATCGTATTATGTAAAATATTTATATATTTCTGATTTTTGCTATTATTACTATTATTTTTAATGGATTGTGATTTCTGAAAATAAACAATGCTGCCAAAATTGAATATATTATTTCTATTTGGGATTTTTTTTTTTTCAGAAAGCAAATATGCTAATCTAAGAGGTGTTTAAGCTATGATCGTCATATGAGTATGAAGAAAGTAATGAAGCTTCGAGCAGCTATTGTTTCTGTGCACTCACAAAGCATCAAAAGATAGGTAATTATTATCTTTATGTTTAAGTTTCATGCTGTAGTTTACACAATGTTTTTTGAGACAAAAGTTCAACCCAAATAATAATGTTAACATTTTTATATTATTTTTGAAAATTGCTCTAATTAAAGGGCAAAATTAGCATTAGCCACTGGCCACAAGCCCACAAATGAAAAAAAAAAGTGGCCAGTGCAAAATTGTCTATCAGCGGCCACATTGTGGTCACTTTTTTTACAAGGAAAGAATGCAATTTACTTACATTTCATTCTACTTTTTCAGGTTCCAATATATTTATATTAACATTTGAGTTACTATTAATATTTATTAATATTTGAGTTAGTCTTAGATTAATACTTATAGACATTTTAACTGTTTTTGTTTTTTTAAGTAAAAAAATTGCCACTAATGAAATTTCCCAATTTTGTCCTACAGCTCTAATGCTAAATTAATGTTTGTACAGATCACAATTGAAACCAATTGTTTTTTTTTTGTTTTTTTTTCCTTACAAAAAATTCTTAAAAGAATTCAAAGATATTTTTTCTTTATAATTAGTGTTTCAGATTATTGGATATAAATAATTTCTACTTTTAACACCTTTATTACAGCAGTAAGCATTAGATATAGTGGGTTTAGGTCATTTTTTTTATGTATATGATTAAAATCAGTAATGAGTTGGTGAACATTTCTATTGCTCAAAAGAAAAAGTCAAACATATCCATGATGAAATAGATTAAAAACATTCAATATTTAGTATAAAATATTTTAATTAAAAAAATTCAGATTATTTAATGAAATTAATAACATAACATAATGATCTTTAAGATTTTGTTCAAGCTGTAAAAAGAAATTTTTCTTGATTGGGGAGATTATAATGAATTAAAATATGAAGTCGAATAAAATAGTATTCAAAGATTAGGTGCTAGTTATAGCATTTTAATATCCCCCCCCCCCTATTATCTGCTGAATCTAATGACCAAAAATGTTGACTTCAAATTGTCATTCTAAAGGTAAAATTCCAATATTTGAATAACTGTGGAAAATATATATTTATCAAACTACATCAGATGTTTATTAATAATCACCAAAAGATTGTTTATAAAGATTTTCGGAGTATCAATGTTTCACTTTATAGAGCAGTTTATTCTTTGAACATAGAATTGTTTGCTAATACTGTTTAAATTAAAATATGAATTTTTTCAGTTTTCCACATAAATTCATGATAATTATTTAATTTAAATAATTTGAAAATGAAGTTACACCATTTATAATCCCACAATGTCTATTTTTACCAATATATATGCATGTATATGTAATAAAAAGAAGTTAAAATTAAAGTGCCGGAGCAAAAGAGTGGACCCATAAGAAGGGGACAGGGATTTTCAATCTTTTTTGATTCCATCATGTGGTATATCATCAAAAATCTCTTAGATCACTCTTTAATGTTATGAGACTTTCTTTCCTCCTTTCAAAGTTGATTCCGATGACAGGGGGGTTTGTTTACAAGATTTTGCAGTGCATGTTGTTAATGTATGCTTCCCTTCAAAACAAATAGAAACTGGCTCTAACCGAGTGATGGCTATGTTGTATTTTTCATTTTATTTGTATATTATGGCTACATGTTATCACTGTATCTCTCCGCTAAGTGGTTTAATACTTTACATGCAGTGATAATATTTTTTACTATGTTGATGTAATTAATCGGATTTCGAGGTAAAATTCATTTTTTTTAGTCTTATTAAAATATATATGAAAACATTATTTTGACATAAATATTTCATGTACCTAAGTATTACATATCCATATTTATGGCTTTTAAATGTCTGTTAACATCTTTAGTTTAAGCTTTCATTGCAAAAGCAAAATTTCATTAAAATATTCTTATTGCCATTTGCAGAATTGGAATTAAAATTTATTGTGCTGGGAAAGGTTTCTGCCGGCTCATTCCAGTTCACCCTCACATGACTTTATAAAATCGAATCGGGTATGGTATAGTATAAAAAGCATTGCAAACTGAAGCAACTGGGGTTGTCTTGAAAAAAATTACACAATCAAAAGTTATCGAGGTGTCCACACAACCGATAAAGTTGATAAAAACATCAAAATTATAATTCATTCTGTATTCTATTTATTTTCAGCCTTCTTGTATTTATATATGTTATGCATATCCTTTTTACCGCAAAAAAGAAAATGTATATGAATATCAACAATATTGAAAGAACAACAAACACAAGTAGTAAATAACTTAGAAAAGCTTGCTGGGAACTTCTCTTTACCACTCAACATTCAAGTTATTACTATAGAGAGATCTAGTGTTAAAAATACTTACCTAATTGCTGAAGAGCACCCTTAATCACCTATTGCTGTGTTTTTTATCCCAAAAGTGCATAATTTCTTGTATGTACTATAAGTAAATATTCAAATTCTTAAAACGTTCAACTGTTATCTATTTGCTCTTTGTATTTCTCTATTAGAATATTTTTTATGTCTTGCAATTAGCACAATTAAAAAGTTACTATTAATTTTATTATTTCAGGATAATAATGATGTGAACTCTGTTCTCGCCAGAATATATTCGCTTCAACTACTTGTAATTATTGAAGATGCAAAGAAAGACTTTTAAAGGCATAGTGTTTTTTGAAAAATGTCTGATTATGGTAATTTTGTAACTGCTAGCATATATTGTAATTTTAACATAGTTCATGGCACATTCCAAAACCTACCTTATTAATCAGTACTTTGGCTCTAAAAAGTGAAATGTTATTAGCACCAGTTTCAGAATGTAATGCTGTAAGTGGTCTGTTAAAAGAATAGTTTTGTGAAGAAATAAATGTAAATTTTGAATTTTTTGAAAAATGTGTTTATTTTTTCTGCCCAGTCTGTTTTCGTGTCTTTGAATAATTTAATACAGGTTTATGCATTCACCATCAAGACCAGGGTGGTTAAAATCGATATGACAGAAACTAGTTTCTGCCAAAGAAATAATACTAGTAAGAGCTTTAACCTGCAATGATTTATAATTCACACATGTATTTAATGTATAAAAATTTAGTCAAAAAATTAAAATAAAGATTATGAATATTATTCAAAGTAGGGAAAAGTTTCAAAAGGATCATATAAATGTCTTTTGTTTATATAATAATTTTCTGTCACTTCAAAAAAAAAAAAAAAAAATGGTAGTCTGATGCTATACAAGTTTAACTATTAATATTATGTTAAAACTGTTGTTAGCTTTCGTTTTTTCAAAAACTAAAACAAAATCACTTCACCTTTTTTTCATTCACGTATAAAAACTTTTCATATTTATTTACTTAGAAGGTGTCACAAATAAAAATTAAATTAAAGAGGTGACATGTTTCGGTTCATTAATAAGAACCGTATTCATAACATATAAAATCAGTAGAAAATTAAATGACACTGGATATTCATATTATTATACGAATTGAATATTTCCAGCTGAGCGAAAAATTGCCCAGGCCGGGAATCGAACCCGGATACTTGGCTTACAAAGTACCGGGGATACTTGGCTTATCCGGGTTCGATTCCCGGCCTGGGCAATTTTTCGCTCAGTTGGGAATATTCAATTCGTATGATAACTTTACCAATCAGTTTGATTGTGTTAAAAATAATAGTATTAATATTATTGTTTGTGATTGAATTTCTATTAAAAAGTTTAAAAAAAAAAGATAGTTACAAAAAGTTCTATGATATTTTAACATCCCTTTTGAGAGTATTTTTAAATAAATAACATTGCAATAACTTAAAAATTATCTACTACTACATATAAAGAGAAATGGTTCTTGTGAAAATATATAAGTAAATAATTGCAGCAACACAAAAATGGACAATTCTTGTACAATTATTTTACTTCATTGAAAGAACAAATTCATTTTTGTGGGAAAAGTAATATCCTAATAGCATTCCATAATCTGCATTAAATGAGATTTGAATCTTGCATTTGTGAGTTTCCATGATATTTCCATTATTAAATAAAGTTAAGCAAATTTTAAAAGCAACTGCAGAAAAACAGCTCTTTTTTTAAGCAAGAGCAATAGATTTTAACATTTGTAACAAGAATTTAACTTCTTTATAAATCAGGATATTTATTTACAATTTTAACAAGTGCTTTGTCCTTAATATCGTTTTCATGATTTCAATTATCTGCAAATAACATGACTGATTCTTCATAAAAGATTAAAAACTATGAAATTCTAATACAAATGTATTTTTTTTTTGTTAAAGCTATTCACAATATTTTGTTTCTTATTTATCCTGATTAAAATGTATATAAGCAATTCAATGCTACTAAAAAAGTATCGGATTATATCATGAAAAGAATTTATGCCAGTATCTGCTGGTTAAAATTGGTTTTAACCACTTTCTGCCGGCAAAAAATCTGCCCAGTTCACCATAGCAGGAATTTGATCAAAAACATTGTTTTTACAATATTTTATGAAATATTGCCTTTGTATTGTTTGCCTATTTATTGTCTTTGCTTTAAAAAAAAAAAAAAAAAAAATAGAAAATGCGCTTTGTTTACATAATTTCTAAATAAGAACACATGCAACTTCAGAGTTTCTCCTGCGTTTAAAAAACAGCAGGCATTCTGTTGATGAGAGGTCACTTTTTTTAGTTAAATTATTTTAAATAAAAGGGCACTTTTGGATTCTTAAAGACCTTCTCTTTTATTTTTAAATTCATTCTTGTGATTTTTTAAGCCTCTCGACAACACTGAGTTAATTTTTATTATGCAAACAAATTTTTTAATGGCACTTTTTACTAAGAGGCAAGAAGGGTGCTAATTTTTTTAATAAGGTATTAGAGAATGTTATTTTGTAAACCAACGGTAAGCGGTATGCAGCACCTATCCAAAACTACTTGCAGAGAAACTGCAATTTCTTGTGTTTCTGAACAAAGTTTAATTAGTGTTGTAAAAAGCTCTTTTGGATTTGAAATCAGTCTTAATGTGGCATTATGTAATTCCGTTAGTATAAGTACTCAAATAATATAACACAATTTGGTTCATGTTTTAAAAAGCGAGTTCACATTTTCAAAATAACTGTTTTTATCTCCTCTTTTTGCTACTATATAATTGCTCATATAATTAAAAATTTTAAAGTAATCAGTTGAACGAGTCTTTTTTTTTTTTTTTTTTTTCAAATAATTTTAAATGAGTTTTTTTTAATTGGTAATTTTAACAATTCAGTTATGTTATTTTACTTTATAATGTAATTTTATCTAAATAAAAAAGATTGATTAAAAACTAATATTTTGGTTTTCTAAAAAATTTTAACTTTTTGTTAATTATGTTGTATATTATGAATATAATATCTTCATAAATATATTTGACATTTACATTAAAATATATATAGTTATGGCTTTTTTCTACTTAGACATGTGGAAAAGAATATTTTCCTTTATAAGAAAAAAAATTATTATAAAACAATAATAATTTTTAATATTTTATGGATTTATTTTTAAATAGACCAAAAACTGACCCAAATTGGTTTGTAAGATATTTGGATGCAGCAGTATTCCAAATCAGAAAAAAAGAAAACAGAACAAAAAGTGACCCAAATTGGGTTGTAAGATTTTTGGGTGTAGCAGTGACCCAAATTGGGTTGTAAGATTTTTGGGTGTAGCAGTGACCCAAATTGGGTTGTAAGATTTTTGGGTGTAGCAGTGACCCAAATTGGGTTGTAAGGTTTTGGGGTATAGCAGCAACCCAAATTGGGTTGTAAGATTTTTGGGTATAGCAATGTTCCAAATTGGGAATGTATCTGTTACCCAAAATGGGTAAAAAAGTGTCCATTTTGGGTTTATTGCAATACCCAAATTGGAGCTGTGTTGCCCAAGATGAGTTAAAATTTTACCCATTTTGGATAAGCTTCAGATTCCAATTTGGGCTTGCAATAGGTCCAAAGTGGGCATTTTTTTAAACCCATTTTGGATCACAAAGAGACATTCTCAGTTTGGAACATTGCTGCACCCAAAAATCTTACAACCCAATTTGGGTCATTTTTTGTTCTATTTTAGAATTTTTTTTTTACAGTGTACGTTTGGCTTACATAATATGCAAATGAAATTTTGATATCTTTGACGCATGCGCAGTGAAAAATTATTTAATAAACCTACTCAATATTCGAACAATTTTTATTATTTTTTATTTCTGATTACAGGGTATTATGGGCAGAATTGTTTGTCACTTTTTCTGAAAAGAATGTTACTTTATATTAAGAACTCTTCAAATTATAAGCAAAAATCTTGGGTAAATTTGAGATTGTTTTTCGGACTCGTAGAAAACCTTAATTTTTCTACGAGTGTACATGCTATCGACATAATGAACACATTTTATTACAATAAGCCACTTAATCATAATCTACAGTTTGAGCACTTTTGCTACATCAGTTTTGACAGGATTTTCCAAAAGGTATTCATCCTTTTTTAATTTGTTGACGGTCCTCTATTGGAGTTTCGGAATAAAACCTTCAGGGAAATTTATGACTTGTACTACACTACCTGGCCATTGATTATCGTCCACTTGCGATTTTAGACATTTTGTTAAATATCTGGAAAAATACATCTGGATTTATCGTGAAACTCTCAGTGTATAAACATAATAGTACAGGTCATATATTTCCGTGAAGATTTTTTCCAGAAACCTTATAAGAGACCGTCAACAAATTAAAAAAGAATGAATATCTTTTGGATAACCCTGTCAAAACTAATGCAGCAGAAGCGCTCAAACTGTAGATTGCAATTAAGTGGCTTATTGTTACAAACTGTGTTTATTTTTATGTCGATAGCATGTATACCCGTAGAGCAATTAAGGTTTTTATAAAAATAGCCCCAAATTTTTCCAAGATTTTTGCTTATAATTTGCAGAGTTCTTAATATAAAATAATAATATTTTCTGGAAATCTGACAAACAACATTGCACATAATACGCTGTAATCAGAATTAAAAAATAATAAAAATTGTATGAAAGATGAGTAGGTTTACTAAATAATTTTTCCTTGCGCATGCGTCAACGATATCAAAATTTCATTTGCATATTATGTTAGCTAAATGTATAGAGCAACTTTTGTAAAAGTCGCAAAATCATAACTTGAAAATGCTAAAAATAATCGTCAATATAATAAGTTGAAAATCCGTTGTCCTCCCCCCCCCCCCCAAAAAAAAGAGGGATTTTATCCAAATGTAGTAGTGATATTCGTAAGTCCGTATTGTGTATTCTATATTGACACTAATCAATGAATATAGGGATACAACCCCTCTTGTTTTTGCTTCAATTTGGAAATAACGGATTTTTAAGTGATTCTATTGACGATTATTTTCAGAATTTTCAAGCTATGATTTTGCAACTTTTACAAAAGTTGCACTATACATTTAGCTAACATAATATGCAAATGAAATTTTGATATCGTTGACGCATGCGCAAGGAAAAATTATTTAGTAAACCTACTCATCTTTCATACAATTTTTATTATTTTTTAATTCTGATTACAGCGTATTATGTGCAATGTTGTTTGTCAGATTTCCAGAAAATATTATTATTTTATATTAAGAACTCTGCAAATTATAAGCAAAAATCTTGGAAAAAATTGGGACTATTTTTATAAAAACCTTAATTTCTCTACGAGTATACATGCTATCAACATAAAAATGAACACAGTTTATAACAATAAGCCACTTAATCAAATCTACAGTTTGAGCGCTTTTGATGCATTAGTTTTGACAGGGTTATACAAAAGATATTCATACTTTTTTTAATTTGTTGGCTGTCCTCTATAAAGTTTCTGGAAAACATCTTCATGGAAATATATGACCTGTACTATATTATTTATACACTGAGAGTTTCATGATAATTCCACAGGTATTTTTCTAGATATTTTGCAAAATGTCTAAAATCGCAAGTGGACGATAATCAATGGCCAGGTAGTGTATTATATTTATACACTAATATTTTCAGGTTAATTCCTCATACATTTTTCTAGATATTTAACAAAATGTCTAAAATCGCAAGTGGACGGTCATCTCTGGCCATATAGTGTATATCAGGAGCTTTAGGGAACTGGCTAATTCTTTACTTCCCCTTTTGCTGTATGCTGGAAAGTCGGGTGGAATGGGACAGTAGGTTTTTCTCTTTGTGCATTATTCTAAACATTTCATCGATCGCACAGAAGATGAAGCAATGGTAATCCATTCTTCAGTTTACAAAAAATATTGATATGCATAGACTTGCAAATGTATGAAAGAAATTTTTTTTTTCAAAAATCCAATTTAAATTTGAATTATTTGCTTTCAATATATTAACGGCTTGTTTATGTTTAAATGTAATAGTTTCCCTATTTATGGAACATTATACTGTATATTATCCATAATTTAAACTAAGCCTAAAGCAGCACTTTTGTTTGAACAAGAAATTTAACACAAACAAGGAAGTGGCGAGGAATGGGACATGCCAGAAGAGGGAGGAATGGGACACGCCCACTTCCTTTTTTTAATTAATAATAATGCGAATTGCTAACATGCAAATATTTTTAGAGGATAATATATTAATTATAACATTGATAATATATGCATTCATACTTCAAAATGTAAATAAATTGATGAATATTTAAGGCGCAACACTAGGCACAGAAAAAGACTCGGATGATAATGCAAAGTCTATGGGGGCGTTCTTTTGAAATATATCGCCCAAATTTTAATATTTTTATGTGATTGTTTTGCACAAGATTGCTGAAGACGATCCGCAACCGGCGTAATTTTTACTTTTTCAGTTTTGGTTTTTTGGTTTCAGATTTTTTTTTTAAATTATTTTAACTTTCGAAATCGGTTTAAACCGGTTCTGAAATTAAAACTATCGTTATACAAAAAATATAAAAGCAAAATCGAAAAAATAAAAACTAGGCCGGTTATGAATCATCCTCAGGTGTCTTGTTCAAAAAAATCATGTAAAAATATTAAAATTTGAGTTAGGTATTTGAAAAGAACTCTCCTATAGACTTTTACATTATCACCCGGGTCTCTTTCTGTGCCTAGTGTGGGGCCTTAATGACACCTATGACAGAAAATCCTGAATTTTCATTCCAGTCATGAAGATACTGGAATTTTATATTGTGGCATATACATTATCAACTTACAACCTTTGTTTGATTGTTTATCTTTACCGACACTATAGCTTATTTTGTGCTTTATAGCTTTTTTTTATTATTGCTGTCCCATAACTCTTAAAGAGGAGGTATGAGACACATTTTGAAACTTACGTTCTCTTTAAAATAAAATAGTATTTGCACGTTATGTTTCTATATTGTTTAAGGGGATTAAAAAGTGTTTTACCTTACATGCTATAAATTGAAATTTTTCTTTTTGTACATATACAAAAAAAATTCTTACTTTTGTAAGAAAAAGTCTCACACCACCCCACTCTCCCCTATATAGATATTATATATTAATACACCAATTACATGAAAATAGAATTTTTATCAATAGTATTAAAATACAGTTTAAGGGCTAACAGTTTATTGTATATCCTTATGTTTTTACCAACTTCTCCTCAGGTTTTTACCGATAAAAAACCAACCCTGTTTATTGGTCTTGTTTCGGAACGGGGGAATGAAAGATTGTTAAAAATTATGTCATTAGAAAAATGTTTAAGGTTTATAAATGGCATTGCAAAAATTGCCTTTAAAACACGAGATCTTCATCACTTGCGGAAAAATTTCACATTTGTGTAAAATTACGATATAAGTTTTTATTCATTGTTATATTTTTTTAACACACATTATTTCTCTAATCTATTATGAAAGTTCAGTGAAGTAAATACAGATTGTTTTCCTTTTATAATTTGAATGTTCATGACTACAAATTTGTCATATCGGATGACGTTGATGATTGAGAAAGGAGGAGGGACTGATTATGGTCTAATCAAACTTAAATTACTTTATTGAAAAAAAAAATATTTTATTTTATTTAACCATAAAATTCTGCTACTAAATAAGGTTTAATGAGAAAGAATACTTTCGAAAAAAAATGGGTGTAAATCTGCATAGCTGATAATCAGATCATAAGGTTTATTCAATTCAATACCCTAACATTTTCTCACTTTTTGAAAGAAAATGAAACCAGAAGTATGAAAATATGAAGAATTGGGTGTAAGAAAACATAATGGTAAGCCCAAGATACCGCTAAAATCGGGTTTTTTGGCATTTCCCACCAAGGTATGACTTGGCTGACTAATAACGTTTTAATATGCAAATCGAGGTTTTATCGTGATTTTTATCCTTAAATGAGACTAAATGATTGTCCGTGCTAACGCCTCCCGATCTAATCTTATTATGAAGATTATTTTGGAAATAATGGTGGTTAATAAGGAAAATATTAATAATAAAAACCATGTAAATAAATTTTGATTACTTTAAAATTTGCAAGTATTCAATTGTCTTAAATGAAAAAGTTACCCCCCCCCCTCTCAAACAAAGACAAATCAGGTATACTGAAACAATATTAGAGAAGTTGCGCGAGGCTGCAATATGGTGTGAATTAGCCTTTACAGGAGGGGTTCGGATAGCATCTATCCGACAGTATATGCAAAGCCGGCCAGATGCTGTCCGTGATCCCGTGTAAAGGTTAAAATTAAAACTTCGCCAATAAAATTAATTGCTTTTAACTGTATATAGACGCAAAAACATATTTTAGCCTTAACTGCTCTGACAAAAATTGTTACATAACTACTGTCATCTGTCTGTCAGACCATTTAATCTGAAGATGAATAAAATGTTACATTAATTCTCAGAATACTATTTATGTATTAAACTTTATGTACAAGAATATTATACATCAAATTCAGCTACAAAAGCATTTAGAGGTAGTAATAAGACTCCAAACTAAAAAAATTTGACCAGTATCTATAGTTAAACCAAAAATTACAAGTTAAACTGTGAAATTTTAAAACTCACGGTGTCTGAGACCACTAATAGCAATTAAGAGATAAACCTAAACAGTTGAGTTTAAACACAAGGTAAAATGGTCATAGAATATTCCAATTGCAACAAGATTCGTCTATAATAACTGATTTGTAATGAAAAAATATGTAAATATTTTTACAATCTTTCATTTCGCTCTTTCTAATTGTGCGCCCTTAGGATTCCCGTGCCTAGAGCAGTTTGCTCCAATTGCTCCTCGGTAGCTAAGGCCTCGATAAATCATTTAAAAATATTGACATGTATACGAGAAATTGTAAAATAACTGCCTCATTTGTTTAACATTAGCAAGCGGGTATTTTGGTGAGAGTGTAGCTTGTAGCTTTACATAATAAACTTACCAATCAATCATACTAACAAACAAATCTTATTTACTGTTTTTTTTATGACATTACATATAGGGATGTACTATAAATTAATGTAACAACAAAATAAAATAAAATAAAGTTAAATCTTACCTTTAATCAGACTTTGCCCGGTTCACTGGTCGCGCAAATCGGATCGTTAAGTCCTCATTGTTGTTTCATTGTAGCTCAGTGGTTAGTCCTCAATTAATATCGCCAATTTATACACTGCCATGTTTTGATTTGCTCACAGCCGTAAACTTTACTTGTCGACACCGAAAGCAGAAAGACACACGCCATAGCGCATGCGCATGTTGCCAGTCACCTTATGAGGTGATACATTGTTATCCATACGAAGTGCATGGCACCTTATTTAGCTCCCATCATCCAGTAACAGATCTATCGTCACCCCAACCACATATTCAAGCTCCTCTGACACCCTAGGGTTCCAAATGGCACCGCCTTTTCACCTCCGGGTCCCAAATGGCACCGGTTTGTCACCTTTATTTTTAACAGTGTATATTAAGGAGGAACTCAGCAAAGACCTATTTTTATCCCCCCCCCTTTTCCCGTTACTCACGTTATTTAATTTTTTTCTATCACATGATCACTTGCAGGGGTGATGTAAATATCCCAAAACTTTTATGACATTTTTTAAGTTATGATGATATATGTAAATAAAGTTGCTTATTTTACTTATCCTAAGTAAATGCAATTCAAATATGCAAGAAACACATGATTTTATAAAAATTGTATAAAAAAAGTTTCATACATTCTACGACATTGCAATTAAAATTACATTAGAAATATTTAAAATTATTATTTTTATTACTTGGACTTTAAAATAAATTTCTTATGATATTTTTTAGGCTTTGTATAAATTACATAAAGTTTTGATTATTTATAATGATTTGATTAAGTTAATCCTTAAATCAGACTGTAGTTCAGCATTAGGATCTTATGCCAATTTTGTATCAGATGCATTTAACACGACATTTTCTTGAAATAAAAGTTATAATTGAAACAAGATAAATTAAAAGAAATAAAAGTAATTCATAAATTTATTTTTTTGTATGATAAAAAAAAGATCTTTAATGTGGCTTTCAAACCATAGAAATGTTATATTACTTTTCGTGTTTTTACAAAATACCTTTATTGCCTAATAAAAGCTATTTATATTTAAGTGAAACTAATATTAAAATTTGACTTACTAAGAGTACTCATAACCACACTAAATACAAATTTAAATTGCGTAAATATTAATGTTGCATTCTATAATTTTTAAAATTATCTTTGTAAATGAATTATCTTCATACGTGGATTGAAATTCACATTACGTTTTGTCATTTAAGGGTGTATTCGAAAAAACGCTTTTCCACCTTCAGCAGCTCGAAATTTTCCGATACAATTTCAGACACATTTTAAAAAGTAGAATCATGAAACTTGCTGAGGGGATTCTTGAAGGGACGTATGAGGTTCCGAGTAAAGTCTTTTTACGCTCAATTCATTAGAATTTGATTTATAAGCAATTAACTTCTCTGGAAGACCCTTTTTTTCGTTCCCTTATCTCCCACTTAGGAAAAATCGGTTCAAATTGCCGTGTTTGATTGCTTTTTTTTTTGCAATATTTTGTAAACTTATCAAAAAATTGACCTTTACGGCACCTTGTGCACTTTCTAAATAAGAGAATCTGCGAGTTTCATGTGTTTGAGAGCAAAAGTGAATTCAAAAATAAATCGGAAAACAAGCAGTTTGAATCAAAATACACCCTTAAGAAAGACACTTAATGAAATAAATTATCATTCGATATGACACGAGAGCTTTAGTGCAGCCTTCTATAATTTGTGGAATATCATTTATCAAATGAAATATTATTTAAAGTCGAGTAATCCTCAAATCAAATTTCACCAGAAATACTCTTAATCAGGTGAAGTAAAGATGAGGCGAATTATTGTTTGGTTTTAATCATTTGATAAGATTGTGATAAAATCGTTAATAAACGTTGTTAGAGTATTAAATATATATATACTCCATTTTTTACAATGTTATAAAGATTTCTATATCATATAGTACGTGTATAAAATTAAGAACACAATTCATATGAGGAAATATAGTGGCTTAAAATATAAATATTGCATTTAACTTGTAATTGAGGAGTTGTATAAATTAAAGAGGAACTCGACAAAATTCTCCACTTGACGCCCTTCCCCGCTCTTTCCACTCTCGCTTTTTTATCACATGATCCCTTTAAGGGGGCGGGAGGGGTTTTGCAAGTATCCCAAAACTTTTATCACATTTTTTCAGTTAAAACGATATATTGTGAATAAAGTTGCTTACTTTACTTAACTTAAATAAATGCAATTAGAAATAATAGGAACTCATGTGATTTTACAAAACTTGTATTAAAAGAAAATTACGTATTCTACTAAATTACAATCAAAACTATATTAGAAATATTTAAATTTATTATTTCTATCACTTGTTCACTAAAATTATTGTATTAAGACATTTTTTTTTGCTTTGGTTAACTTACATTAAGATTTGTTTATCTGCAATGATTCAATTAATTTTATTCTTAAATCGGAGTGTTTTTGGAATTAGAATCTCATTCTAATGTTTTATCAGCGTTATTTCTCATATGGATTTTGACATTTTCTAGTAAAAAAATCGGTGTTAATAGCGGAAAAAAAAATAAATTTTATAAAAGTAATTCATAAATTTATTTATTTATTTGATAAAAAAAAATCTTTAATGTAGCTTTCAAATCAAGGAAATATTATATTATTTTTCGTGTTTTCACACAATACCTTTAGTGTCTAAAAAATTCCTATTTATATTTAAGTGAAACTAATATTAAATTTTGACTTACTAAGAATACTCGTAACCACATTAAATACAAATTTGAATTGCGTAAATATTAATGTTGCATTCCATCATATTTAAAATTAACTTTGTCAAATGAATTATCTTCATACGTAGATTGAAATTCACATTACGTTTTGTCATTTTAGAGAGACACTTAATGAAATAAATTATCATTTGATATGACACGAGAGCTTTAGTGCGGCCTTCTATAATTTGTGGAATATCATTTATGAAATGGAATGTTATTTAAAGTCGAGTAATCCTCAAATCAAATTTCATCATAAATACTCTTAATCAGATGAAGTAAAGATGAGGGAAATTATTGTTTGATTTTAGTCATTTGAAAAGATTAATCGTTAATAAACGTTGTTAGAGTATTTAAAAAAATATATATAGGGGAAGATGGGGATACTTGAGCCATTTTTTGAATTTTATTTTTTTTTTAATTTTTTATATTTTTTTAGAATAAAATAAAATATTGAAAATGAAAATTTGATATTTTTCCTTCATCTAAAAACCACTTTCAATAAATTTTGAACTATTTTTCTATGCATAATAAATGTTTATTTTTTGTTTTACATCATGGCTCAAGTATCCCCATGGCGGGGATACTTGAGCCATAGTGAAGGGATACTTGAGCCACTACGGAAAAATACCTACAAAAGTAATTTTTTTCGCTTTATTTTTGCACAAATATTTTACAGAATGATAAATTATGAAACGTAAAGTGTTTCAAAACCAATTAAGAAAACAAAGCTAGTAATACGATCATTTTTTGTCGTTAAAACTGGTTGTAGAAGGATAATTTGAACCTCAGTTATAACGACGGTAGAAACAACCTCAGTTCAGAGCCATTTAAATTTGGAATCTGCAATTCTTCTTGCAAATTTCATTTTCAAAATATTAAGCACTTATCCAACAAATATTTTTACAGTTTTCTTTCTGGCATATTTTATTAGTAACCAACCATCAATAGAAGGTTTTCTTTCACATCATCACCATCATTGACAGAATTTTCCTCTAATGATATTGTCGAACTCATGCTTTTAGTTTAGTAGCTGTCGGAATTTAAGCCAGATGTATCATTCTACTATTTCAAACACTTTTTTGATTTCACAGGAAAAGATTTTGTCTTCCTCTTTGGCTCCATGTAGGTAAGTTTGAACTGGGATTTTTGTTGCTTTTCTTGCTTTTGTGCGCTCTTTTTACCAATTTTTCTTCAATTTTCTTAGTTAAAAAAAAGTTACAGCAACAGAGGTTACGATTTCAATATAAAATACTAATCTTAATATGTTATATTAAAAAATAAATATTTTATTATGTTGGACCTAACTAATTAAAGTATTAGAGATTATAGCCTGTAAAACCGTTTTAAAAAGTTATTTTCATTTAATGAAAATTAAATTGAAAACTATGTTTACATTTATCTAGACAGACTATTTTGTTCGAATTTTGGTCGTTTGTCAAATCGAACAAATCGAAAAATAAAATAGACATTTTCATTTAAAAAATATGCATTTTTAAACATTTTTAGGTCTTTATTTTTTTAAGAAAAAAAAAAAAATAAAATGAAAAATTATTCTCCCTTTTCTCCAGAAAAATATCTATTAGTGAATATAAGGATGGAATTTTATTTTTTGTTTGTTTCACCCATGTTTAATTTCTAGTGAGGATGGTTAAGACATGGCTCAAGTATCCCCACTCTCATTGGCTCAAGTATCCCCACTATCACTATTTTTGTTTCCCAGAGTTTTACTAAATAAAGCATGCAGCAATTCGAACTATTTTAGACTCAAAATACAATTGAAATTATGCTTATTGAATGTATGTATATAGTTGCAACTTTAAACAAAACTTTGATTACAAAAAAACAAAAAAACCATGCACCCAAATATTTTTTTCAGATAGGGAAAAGACAACTATTAATCACTATACTTTCAAAATGGTACCAAGATGTGTGATTTCTTTTTTACATGTTCAGAACTATAAATATGTTATCATATTGGCAGTTTTAGAAAGAAAAATTAATCAACTGTAAAGATAATAGGGGTGGCTCAAGTATCCCCTATGCTCAAGTATCCCCACTCTCCCCTATACTAGATTTTTTTACAATGTTATAAAGATTAAGACACTATATTGCGCATGTATAAAATTAAGAACACAATTTATACGAAAAAATACAGTGGCTTAAAAAATAAATATTGCATATAACTTGCAACTGAGGAGTTGCATAAAATAAAGAGAAACTCGACAAAATTCTGCTTTTGACGCCGCCCCCTCCTCTTGCCCCTCTTGCCACTCTCGTTTTTTGTTACATGATCACTTGTGGGTGTGTTGAAAACACCCCAAAACTTTTATAAATTTTTTTTCAGTTACAATCATACATTGTGAATAAAGCTGTATACTTTACTTAACCCAAATAATTGCAATTCAGAAATAAAAGGAACACATGTGATTTTATAAAACTTGTGTTAAAAAATATACATATTTTACTAAATTACAGTTAAAACTATATTAGAAATATTTAAATTTATTATTTCTATTACTTGTTTACTAAAATTATTGTCTTAAGACATTTTTTAACTTTGGACAACTTACATTGAAATTTATATCAGCAATGATTCAATTAAATTTATCCTTAAATCGGACTGTAATTCAGCATCAGAATCTCATTGTCATGATTCATCAGCTTCATTTCTCATAAAGATTTTGACATTTTCTAAAAAAAACGTTGTTAATGGCAGAAAAGAATAAAATTATATAAAAGTAATTCATAAATCTATTTATTTCTGAGATAAAAAAAATCTTTACTGAAGCTTTCAAATCATGGAAACATTATATTACATTTCGTATTTTTACAAAATATCTTTAATGCCTAAAAAATACTATTTATATTTAAGTGAAACTGATATTAAATTTTGACTTACTAAGAATACTCATAACCACATTAAATACAAGTTTGAATTGCGTAAATATTAATGTTGCATTCCATCATATTTAAAATTATCTTTGTCAAATGAATTGTCTTTATTCGTGGATTGAAATTTACATGTCATTTTGTCATTTTAGAGACACACTTAATGAAATAAATTATAATTTGATATGACACGAGAGCTGTAGTGCGGCCTCTTATAATTTGTGGAATATCATTTATCAAATGAAATATTATTTAAAGTCGAGTAATTCTCATACTGATTTTCAGCAGAAATACTCTTAATCAGATGAAGTAAAGATGAGAGGAATTATTTTTTGATTTTAATCATTTGAAAAGATTAATCGTTAATTAACGTTGTTCCAGTATTAAATATATATATATATATATATATATATATATATATATAGAGTGAGAGAGAGGAAAAGGAGGCACCTTTGAAATTTTTTCAGAAAATCACTATATTTCTTACCTCAATTATATTTATAATGTGTTTTAAGTATTACATAATAAAAACAACGCATTTCTTCATATCTACCATAAATTAAACATTTTCCAAAGAAACTAAATAAATTGTGGTAATTTAAAAAGTTGAAAGATTTTTGTTCGAACCTGCCCCATGTAGGGGTACTTTTGAACGAGCAAGGGACACCCTTGAACAAATAAATAAAATATGAAAATATTGAGAGTTTTTATAAAAAGTTGCATATGTTACAGAAATATAAAGTATTATGAATAAAGTTAAATAACTACATTTTTTTTAATTTACTAATTTTTTTGTTATTTAACCAATCTTAAAACCATCAAATTTGATGTCAAAACTCATTGATGATAAAACCCAAAGTATCCCTCTAGTAGTGTTGGTTGTGAAATTTTTTTACAATATCCTTGAAATACACTGATGTGTTATCTGATGCTTCTGGAAAATTGAAAATTTTCATTTTCTATTTTCTTTTCACGAGACTTGATATAAAATTTCGTTTTATCCGTTATGGAAACCAGAATTAATGTTTAGAAACTTGTTAAATCATAAATCATTATTTTGTATCCAGGATTTGCAATTATCCAATAAATGAATTTAGATTTGATTCAATTTATATTCGAAACTTCGCATCACTGATTCATACAGAGGTTGGAACCTATGTGAGCAGTAAGGGGAATCGTTAACAGTATAAGTTCATGTTCTTTGACATTCTTAATTAACTTTTTTTCACATAAAAAATTCAGAAATAATAATATTTAGATACATTAACAACTCTTTACTTCATAGTTTTATGTGGTCTCTTTAGATGTTTTCAATTATTATTTATCATCAGTTTATTCGGTGTTCTTTCGCTGTTCAATGGTCCCCCAACTTTTTTGTTCAATGGTGCCCTATCACATGGAGTTCAACATTACAACGGTTTACTCAATTCGGCTGAAGAATTTGAATAAAACAAAGCTTATAAACTAAAGCTAATATCTTTGTTTAAGCATTGAACAATAAAATAAAATTTTAGGGATAGAAGTTTTTAAACAAAAATCTTACAACTTTATATTCTTAAGTTTAGATTCAAGAGAGAGATAAATACATATCTTGTCTAGACAGCACTATTCATAAAAAATGGTACAGCTTTGTATGATAATTTCCTTGAAGCAGCAGTAATGTATTACCATATACAGTTTTTTAAAAATAATTTATTTGAAGGAAAATATTTAGAGTATTCAAAGGTGCCCCCTCTCCCCTATACAATTTTTACAATGTTATAAAGACTGCGACACTATATTGCGCATGCATAAAATTAAGAACGCAATTTATACGAGCCTATACAAGGGTTTAAAATATAAATATTGCATATAACTTGTAACTGAGGAGTTGTATAAATTAAATTGGAACTTGACAAAATTCTCCTTTTGACTAACCCCCTCTGGCCACTCTCGTTTTTTTTATCACATGATCACTTGTGTGTGTGTTGCAAACATCCCAAACTTTTATCACATTTTTTCAGTTACAATCATACACTGTGAATACATTTTCTTACTTTACTGAACCTAAATAAATGCAATTCAAAAATAAAAGGAACACACGTGATTTCATTAAACTTGTGTTAAAAAAATTACATATTCTACTAAATTACAGTTAAAACTATATTAGAAATATTTACATTTATTATTTCTATTACTTGTTTTCTAAAATTATTGCTTAAGAAATTTATAGCTTTGGATGACTTACATTAAGGTTTGTTTATCTGCAATGATTCAATTAATTTTATCCTTAAATCGGACTGTAATTCGGCATTAGAATAGCTCTTTTATAATGTTTCATCAGATCATTTCTCATGGAGATTTTGACATTTTCTAGAAAAAAAGCTGTTAATGGCAGAAATGAATAAAATTATATAAAAGTAATTCATAAATTTATTTATTTCTATGATAAAAAATATCTTTACTGTAGGTTTCAAATCATGGAAATATTATATTACATTTCATATTTTTACAAAATACCTTTAGTGCCTAAAAAATACTATTTATATTTCAATGAAACTAATATTAAATTTTAACTTACTAAGAATATTCATAACCTCATTAAATACAAATTTGAATTGCGTAAATATTAATGTTGCATTCCATCATATTTAAAATTATCTTTGTCAAATAAATTGTCTTTATTCATGGATTGACATTAACATTACGTTTTGTCATTTTAGAGAGACACTTAATGAAATAAATTATAATTTGATATGACACGAGAGCTTTAGTGCGGCCTCCTATAATTTGTGGAATATCATTTATCAAATGAAATATTATTTAAAGTCGAGTAATTCTCATACTGAATTTCAGCAGAAATAAAATCAGATGAAGTAAAGATGAGGGGAATTATTGTTTGATTTTAATCATTTGAAAAGATTAATCGGTATTAAACGTTGTTAGAATATAAAATAGTAATAATGATAATAGATTTTTTTACAGTGTTATAAAGATAACGATGCTTTATTGCACGTGTATGAAATCAAGAACACAATTTATACGAAGAATTATAGTGGCACAAAATAACGATATTGCATATAACTTGCAACTGTATCGTTGTGTATACATTAAGCAGGAATTCGAAAAAGAACTATTCCTAATGCACAACCCCTCTCCTGCCACTCGCATTTTATTAAACATATGATGTTGTAATCATCCCAGAACTTTTATCACATTTTTCAAAGTTATATTGATACATCGTCACGATTCTATAAAGCTTGCATTCAAACATTTTTACATATTCTACTATGTTAAAATAAAAATATATACTAAAATATCTACATAAATTATTTCTATTACTCGTTTTCTAAAATTATTGTCTTTGTTTAACTTTGTATAACTTACAGTAAGTTTTATTTATCTATACTAGTTTCATTAAGTTAATCCTTAAATGAGACTAATTCGGCATCAAAAACTTATTTCAATATTTCAACAGCTCCATTTCTCATACTGGTTTCGATATTTTCTAGGAAAAAAAAATCTGTGTAAATGACAGAAACTACATTAAAAAATAAAAGTAATTCATAAATTTAACTATTTCTGAGATAAAAACAAAATAACTCAACAGACGACAGAGAAGGGCTCGCTTATGTTGAACAAAAGAACATGTTTCCTGGACTAGACAACAGTGGGCTTCTGTATTCTTCACAGACGAGTCCAGATAAACACTGGAGAGCCATTCAGGACATCTTCTAATCTGGAGAGAACAATGCACTCATTACCATCAATCAAACATTGTCGAATCACACAGGTACAGAAACGGTGGAATCATGGTTTGTGCAGGGATCTCACTCGGAGGCCACACTGACTTGCATCTGTTCCATGAAGGAACTCTGACTGGTGACTGAGATATCGAGATGAGATCCTTGATTCATATGTTCCCCAGTATGCCGGCGCTATTTTTCAATGGTATATTCTAATGGATGATAATGTGAGACCACACAGAGCTGTGGTAGTAGGGGATTAACACGAGGATCACAGTTTGGAGAGAATGGAATGGCCAGCTCACTATCCAGACTTGATTCCGATAGAACATCCTTGGTATTATCTTGGAAGACAGGTTGCGGCTTTAAGTCCTTCTCCAAGGTCATTAAATGTGACGGAACAAGGCTTATTCCATGTCTGGTCAGCGCTACCTATTTTAGTGTCCAACAATTTAATTGAGAGCATGGAAAGTCGATGCTGTCAATCCATTCATGTCCGAGGTGGACATATTCGGTATTAGAATCAGTTTTTAATGTTTCTGTCACATTTTACTGCATAATACTGCAATGTACTAATTTCTCCAAAAATGGAATTTTCCATTATGAGTGCTTTTTGGTTGTAATTTCATTTATACATTAAATAAATTTCTATTTCTCATTTAATAAATAACAGATTCCTGCATATTTCCTCAAAATTTGTTGTTTCTGTATTCATTCGTTTGCAAATCAGACGCAAAAAACCGGTTGTGCTTTAAATTTTAGATGCCCGTGTATTTAAATTCCAGTGAAATTTACATTAAGTTTTTACATACTAGGAGTACTCGTAGTCACATTTAGACCGGGAGATGGCAACACAGCCAACCACCTCATCAAATTCACGGATGAAAATTTAAGATTAGTTAAATCTTGATTCGCATATTAAAACGCAATCGGTCTGCCAAATCATATCTTGTTGGAAAACGTCTAAAAACTATGTTTTCCTGCACCAATCCTCCATATTTTCATACTGTTAGGTGTAGAAAAGCAAAATGGTAAACCTACGAGTCAACGGTTAAGATCACGTTTTTAGGAGTTTACCATCAAGATATGACTTGGCAGACCGATTGTTTTTTAATATGAGAATCAAGATTTAACTAATCATAGATTTTCATCCGTGAACTCGGTGAGGTGATTGTCTGTGCTGTCCCCTCCCTATATAATTAAATATAAATTTGAACTGAGTAAATATTAATGTTGCATTCCATCATACTTAATATTATATTTGTCAAATGAATCCTCTTCTTAGGTGGATTGAACTTCACATTACATTTTGTCATTTAAGAGAGACTTTTAATGATTTTAATAATCATTTGGAGTGACACGACAAAGTTATGTGGCATTCTGCAATTGCCTGAATTCCATTTATCAAACGAAATATTATTTAAAATCGAGTAAACTTCATATCGAATTTTATCAGAAACACTTTTAATCAGATAAAGTAAAATAGAGAGTGATTACTATTTCGTTTTAATGATTTAAAAACCGCTGTTAATTAGATCTGTAGCGATGCGTATTAATATAATTAATAAACTACGAGAATTTCCCAGCGAGATTTCTTCTAAGTGTCCTAAATTATTATATTCGTTAATAAATTCTTCGTATAACAATTTTATGGTTGGATTGTGGGTAAATCGCTTAAGTAAATAATTTAATAGTTTAACTGCGTTTTCTTTTGATTTCCCTAAACATGCAAGTCCACCAGTTTTAATCGGCAATTCCACAATGTATCTACCATCTTCTCTTCTAGTATGTGTACGCAGGAAATGTTCCTCACAATATTGCTCTTCCTTACTTTTTATTGGATTTGTATCATGAACCGCTTCAATTTGCCTAAATTTTTGCATAGTGTTGGATAAATCATCCACAGATCGAATGAGACCACAAAAATTATTATAATTATTTTGTTGTGACATATACGTAGACCACTGTCAACATTGCCAAAAACAGTTTCTTGAAAAACCAAATTTTGCATAGTTCTTTTATTTGCTCTCATTGATTTTTAAAAAAATACTTCGTTTGACAATATAACGTGTGTTGGATCTAGTTTATCAAATTGTGGATCAGCTAACTGAAAAGTTTGTAAATACATAATAGGCATTATGTTTCGATATGTAGCTCATGTTATGCGCGTATTTTTAGGAACAACAAAAAATTGCAATGTTTCATTAAAACTCCTGTTTTTACTTTTTGTGGATGTTATACTTTCTTTTATATTCATAACTAAACCGTTTAACCCTGAAACTGATGCGTTTATTTTCCTTCCTTTCAAGAACAATAATTCGATACATTTCTTCGTTATAAAGTTATTTTGCAATCCTGAGTCTAACAGTGCTTTAAGAGGAACAAATTTTCATCTAGCATTTTGTACATATATTATAGCCGTTGAAAGCAGTACTTGTTTACTAGAAGAAGGCGCCATACTCATTAGTGTATTGTTAATAGTTGAATGCGTGTTATCAAAT
The DNA here is from genome assembly GCA_964019185.1 of Maratus speculifer. Lineage (NCBI taxonomy): Eukaryota > Metazoa > Arthropoda > Arachnida > Araneae > Salticidae > Maratus > Maratus speculifer. The sequence goes on along the minus strand of OZ025295.1, from coordinate 7,956,449 downwards.
GAATGTGTATATTCTCCCAAAGTGATAACAGACATCTGATTATTTGTGTAACTATACCTTTTGTATTGACTAATGTTATGAAATGCTGATAAACAATTAAAGCATAATTTTTTCATTTTAACAATATTAAACCTTTTTTTGCCGATAAATTTTAGAATGGGGAACATCTTATTAAAATGAGATGACCTTTACACATTGAATAAATGTGTAGTAGGGTGGGTCAAAAAAATCGAATTTTTTAAATCCACTATTAATAGTGCGGAAAAGTTGCCTTTTGTAATTAGAAGGATAATGCAAAAAAAGTTTTTGAAATCGGTTAATATCTTTAGGTCGCGCATCGCACTTGAAGTTCGGAAAATTTGACCAAAAATGACATTTTTTGAAATGAATGATGAAAATTAAAAAAAATTCGAACTTACTTCTAATAGTGCGGAAAAGTTTCCTTTTATAACTAAAAAGATAACGCAAAAACGTTTTTTGAAATTGGTTAATATCTTTAGGTCGCCCATCGCACTTGAAGTTCGGAGAGTTTGATCAAAAATGACATTTTTTGGAATTATTGAGGAAAACTAAAAAAATTTCGAACTTGCTTGTAATAGTACACTAAAGTAACCTTTTACAATTAAAACACATTTTTTTTTTCTTTTTTAAATCTATCAATACCTTTAAGTCCATTTAAGGTAGCGAAATTTTATGAAAATTGACAATGTTTCATATAAAAGATGAAAAGTCGTCTTCTTTTCTCATTTTTTTCTAATAACATAAAAATATTCCATTATATGCATAGAAACGTAAAATAAAATCAATTTTAAAATTGGTTAATAATTTTTCATAATACATTGTTTATAAATTACGAAAAAAATAGAAAAGTATATATTTTTAGCTATTTTATTTATTTAAACATTTATATTGAAGAGATTTAAAACACTACTTAATGAGACATTCTTCAACAAAAAAATTTAAATCAATTTTAAACAAGTTTTCCTTATGCAATATTAGGCTATTTGCATTATAGTAATTTTACAAAATAGTTATTTTTCTTTTTACCTTCATTTTTTACCTCGTGTAAAGCCTTGTAGTGAGATTTATTATCAAATGTTGACATAAGTGATCGCGAAAGCAAAGATGATCTAATATAGCCGTATCTGCTATTAGAGCCACATCCTTTTTCAGAAGCCTCACTCACAAGTTTCACACATCATTCCACCGCCTGTGTGTGTGGTACGGAAACGCCCTTATTGTTTTCATTTCCAATTCTGAGAGAGATTTCGATTCAATAAAAGAGAAAATTCTCTGTGGACTGATTCTGTGTAAAAAGTTGTTGAAGTAACTTTGCAGCTCGACCAATCAATTAGTTCAGTCTAATCCTTAGCGCCAAAATTTAACTTGCGTATCACAAAATCTCTCACAGTAGCCACTTGTTCTGTCACCAGTTTCATTGCTTTCAAAACTTGTTGTAATCCTAACTCTCGCACATGCTCCCTCTCATCTGCAATCATTGCCAATAGTAGGTTTTACGGATGAGTGAAGTAAGTGTTACCCTCAATAACAGGGTCTGTAACTTCCTGCAGACTTTTTGGTAGGGTAGCGCGATGTTGTTATTGTCTTGTGTATAGTCCAAAATACGCTCTACTAAATATGCAAGATCTGAATATTTTAAAACTTATAGTACGAACGCACCTCATTTGCTACGCTTCACGTGCAATTTCCAACTTGTTTAATTTTTCAAGAGTTTCCATATTCAAAACTTATAATACAGCAAAAGGAATAATGAAAACTTTCAAATCTTGTTTCCTGGGGGCAGACGATTTCTTTTCTTTAACGGTACAGTGGACTCACAAAATTAATTTTTTTAATTTTCAATGGATTCTTTTTAAATTTATGAATGTAGTCATAGTATATGTATCTCTTATTTCACAATTTTTTTAAAAATATATTCAATAGTTTTTGAGATACAGATTTTTTTTTTCTTTAAATTAACGAAAAATAGCAATATTTCAAAATGTTTCATGCGAAACCAGTTTTCACATACTTGTTCAAAATTTTTTCAGAGTAATCCTTTCATACATACAAATAAATGTTACTAACAAGGAAGGTCTCCATACTGGGCATACTCAGAATTTTATGAAAAAATTTCTAAATAAGGTACTTATGTATGTAATAAAGGATCAGTCAAAATTAGCGGCGGAATCACATTAGAAAATATGTAAAAAAAAATATTTTCGAATATTTAGCGTGAAAAGACGAAAGAGTAGCTCGATTTGACGAGCAGCCCTTTTCCTTCCCAAAAGCAAACGATTATAATGCAACTTAAAACTGTTGTATATTTAGAATGCACGTAAATGGTATTTAATGAATATTTAAACATAAACAGTGAGAGACTTCAATATGTTATATACATATATATACATATTGTATTTTATATATATACATATATATATATTACTTGTTGAAGTAGTTAATTAATCACTGGAAAAAAATGTTTTCATAGATAAAAAAAAAAATCATCGCGAAAAATTATCTTCATATACTTAAGTGTATTCAAAAATAAAAATCATTTGTTTCCATAGCAACAAAATCTAATCAACAATCCTCAATTGGACGTTGAGCTTGAAACAAATTTAATTAATTTAAATTATAATTTCGTTTTGAATCTCAAATTATGATAATTACATTTGAATATAAATGCATATAAATATCGATATAACAAAATACTTAAAACAAAGTAAAACTTGTTAAACTTATTTAAATTAAATTTATCAAAACAAGTTCAACATGAAATTTTTTTTCTTGAAGTGTATTTGACAAAAAGTATTTTTTGAAATTACATTCCATCGCCAATCGGGATAAATAGCGAAAAACGAAATTTTCATTATTTTTTTATGGATAATGAATGGAGCTTCCGCCGAATTTTTTTTTATAAACGTATATATCCAAATGAGAAGAACATTTTGTATTTTTTCAGATGTTTTGGGATATGCCAGTATGGAGACCTTCCTTGTAAGCATTTTTAGCATAATACTTGTAAAACATTAAAAAAATGATTTTAACTTTTTTTTTTCGTTAAAAAATCATTAAAATTTCCATATAACTGAAATTTTAAAAATTTAATTGCGTCTAAACAAGTTTATTTCTAGTAATATTTGTTAACACATATATAGAGAGCATTTTAAAAAAAATCAGAAAAAGTGGACATAAAGAATTTCGCATGGAACATTTCAAAATCATGAAAACGACGAAAATATTCATTCTGAGAAAAACAGGTTTTTAGTAACCACAAGGTTATAATTGCTTAATATTTTCTAACTGACACAGTCTCAGTTATATATAAGGGATATAATATCATTTGTAGCTTATACGTAAGTGTTTTATGTTTTTATGGTAAATTCACATAAAATGTGTGGCTTCGACAGTAATTCATGCAAAGGACGTAAAGTATCTGAATTTTAAAAAGTCATCTCAAAACTTTTTTATTTTCTGATGAATTTTTAAAAATTTATCTGGAAATATTCATGGTATAAATACCTCTTATTGAAAAAATTTTTGTTAAATAAATTAAATAGTTGTTGAGAAATAGAATTTTTTTTCCTTTTGCGATAAAAAGATTGGGAGCAAAAAGCAATTCCTCTAAATACATTGTAAACAAACGCTAAAAGAAACAGTTAAAAGTTACAGTTAAAGTATTATTTTGCGAAATCACAAAATTAATAAGTATTCAGTGAAAAATAATAATATTGAGTAATGCAAAACGAAAAACCAGGATAAATTATACGGATGCGAATCGGCGAAAAGGTAAATAAAGTGACGTGGCAGAATCAGTTGAGTAGACAAAAATGCTCATAACTCCAATAGAAATTGAAAAATTCTTTTTGCGTTCAACAGCAGGGAGTTCATATAGTATTATTATTCTGCTAAAAATGAAAATTCGACAATTTGATGGTTTTTTGTGATTTTGAAAGTCCACTGTACCCTTAATCAAAACATCAAGCAATCTTATGAAATAATGTTCTAAGAAACTTCAATGATGAAAACAGTTCAGTATTATGGAACTTTTCCTTTCCAAAGAGGAAAAAAACATTCTCTGGCTGACGATGACCAAAAAAATGTAGCGATGCGTATAAACATAATTAATAAACTCACATTCTTAAAAGGACTGTATATACTTTACTTAACATAGTGCAATGCGTAGCGTGCTTTTGCAAAACAAAAACAACCAGAAAGAAACAGACAATTTACGTTTCTATGGTTACATACAATAGCAAACAAAGTATGATGCCAGATTCAAAACATAAACTACAAATAATTCTAACAAGATCAATCGTTAATAAATATTGTTAAGATAACAAAAATGTTTCTGATTGATGTTTCTTATTCGCTTTTTGTCTGTATTATAAAGGACAAACATTCATAGCGTGACGTCATTCTGCGAATGTTAAAATTATGTACTTGAAATGAAATTTTGGTTTTGCAATTTTTGCTACAGCAAATTTTTAAATTTCTAAACATCGCACAGTTTTCGTCTTTACACTGTAATATGGGAAGGGGGAATGTACTTTTAAATGCAATTTGTTTGAAAGTTGCATCTTAATTTATTTTTGAGCTATTATTATTATAACTATTTTATTTTATTTTATTTTTGTAGTTTTTAGTGCGAATTTTGTTATTGTGGCAAATTAAGCCCTCCATTTCTTTTAAAAGTTAAAGGGAAATTTTAGATTACTCTATCTTTTTTGTTGCCATTTTCTCGGAGAAACTAAAAATAAAAGAAAATGAATAAAATTACGTGCTCTGAATATCGTCTGCTGTAATGTTTGGTAAGTTTTGCTCTATTTCGTGTTCATTTATAAATTTAAGGATTTTTAGTTTATTGCAAATTTTCTTAACAAAGAATACAACAGTTTATCTTTGCAAAAATGTATTTAATTAATATTTACGCAAAATTTTTTCTCCGACTTTATTTAATTAGTATGGAAAAGTTGAAAAAGTTAAAAAAAAAATTTAATGTGTGTTCAATAATATTTTCTGAATTAAAAAAAAATTATAAATGAATGATTTCTGATAAAACAAAAGCTATTGTAAATAAACAAATGAAAGCATATGAATCATGGAGATACACGATTTGTATTGTCTAGCTTCTTCCATGATCACAATTCTTTTTGCACGATTTATGTATTATTCCATGATTATGACGTCATATGGATACTTTTTTATAGATGTTGTATAAGACTGTATCGTAAAATTTTAACGTTTTACAGAATGCAAACGACATCATTTTAGAAGAAAGAGTATATTTTATTTCTTAAAACTTAAATATGTATTGTAGCAGTGCGTCATTTTATACCAGCTGCTATGAAAATATTTCAATTTTGAAAGTAATGTAATCCAAATCACAGGCAGATAAAAATGCAATGTTTTACAAAAAATCACAGTGTCTTTATAGAACAGCAGTGAGATAAGCATGCATGTCAAATAAGAAGTTTTTAATCAAAAAATAGTGATTTATGTTACAGAACTTGATTATTCTAGTCTGGATGAATTCGCTTCATTGAATTAACCAAACAAACAAAGAAGGTATTTGCAATAATCTGCGAGTTAAAAAAATTTAATGTTTCCCAAGTTTTTGCCCAAAATTCTCTCAACTAATAAAAATGTATTGACATTCTTTATGACATCCTACTATAATTTTATGATGATAACATAATTTGCTTAATGTAATTTTTTTTATTATTTTATGTAATCTGTAGGGGGAACTGGGGTACATTGATACAGTTTTTTTCTAAGATTTTTTTTGGTGTCAAGAAAGTAGAAAATTCAAGTTTTTTTTCCATGAGGTGACAGCAAAACTTGTGTAGTATGTTATAAAAATGTACAATCATTGTTTTATGTAGTATTTTTGCATGTAATTTTAAAAAAATCAAAAAAAGTCATTTGTATCAATGTGCCCCATCCCCGGGGCAGATTGATACGTTTAAGCAAAATGACGACAAAATAATACCAATGCATATTTTTCATAAAAAATGAGTTAGAAAACCATTTTATATTTATTTATAAAAATTCAAATCACCCACAATTTATTTTTAAGCAATATTAAAGCAATCAAAATTAAATATATTATGACTTGATGTTCTGTCTGTTTCTTGACTGATTGTTGGCTGTGGTAACTTTGTCATATCTAGCACTTCAACCCCAGCATTATCTTCTTTCTTATGAAAGATGAAAAAATTACCAGTTTTTCTGTTTATAAATAGGTTCATAAACAGAAAATAAAGGATAATTATATTAAAAATTTTGTTTATAATATAAGTATCATTTTCTGTTCTGTAGTTTGTTTCTCTTACTTAACATTTCTCATGTCGAAAATACTTTTTTCTCTGGAGAATCGATATAAATTCGAGATTTGCCAGAATGCTGTCCTTTTCTTTTATTAGTTCTATTAGCACTAGATGCTGGGTAAGTTCCTACGTCTTCTGTTTTCAAAAATACTATAAAATGCTCTAATATAAAGAAATTAGAGCTATTTCACTTCAATAAAAACTAATATTAGAAATTTTTCGTGAAAAAAAGGTTGGATTAAGGAGTGTATGGTAAAAAAAATAATAAAAGATAATGAAAATATGAACTATTAAAGGATTTAGGCTGTATCAATGTGCCCCGTCATAAACTGTATCAATGTGCCCCATACAGCGATTTTGAATAAAATGAGTCTCAAATCCAACACTTCACAATATATCTAACAATAAATAATGAGGAACTGATAAAGAGTAGCAGTACTTACCAGGGAGAGTATTCATTTTGGTTGAAAATACTGGAACAGTTGTATAATAGCATTTCAATTGTACAACTCATATTTACTTTTGAACAACAAAAACAATAAATCACCCGTCCCATTTCATCAAACTGCTGAATCATTCCAAGATTTTCTGTATGTAGTTGAATACACTAGCATCACCTTTTGGAGCTGTTGTGAAACTTCCTGTAATGACCCTGTGAGCGGTAGAGGGGGTGTATCAATGTGCCCCATGTATCAATGTACCCCAGTTCCCCCTATATTTAAAACATAGGACTATTTCATAGTTATCCGCCCTGAGCCTATATTACAAATATTTTTTTTAGTGAAAACTGTTTATTTGTATTGGCTGTTTTTTTTTTTTAATATCTCCATTTTTATACTTTAATTTAAAAATTATTCCATGATTTTTTTTTTCTACAAATGGTGGTAATTACATACCTTTCATTATTGCAAAGAAAAGAGAAATATTGAGATATTGAGGTTTATTTATTTTCATTTATGCCATGTTCTGATAAAAAATAAGAAAAGCATTTGTTTTAAATTTGTATGGTTTAAATTTTGTTCTATAGGCTCTAATGGCGCAAAATCCCAGTAGGAATACGTTGCACCAAATTATGTCGATCGGAAAATGATATACTGCGTTTGAAAACACGTATTTTTGCTCATAAAGCTTCTCTCTGTAAATGTTTTTCATTATCATGTGTACTAATATTAAGTTTGAAATAAAAGGGAGAATATTTAAGTAAGTGAAAATGACGTCATACTAGAGCGAAAACCCTCATTTTCTTAAAAATAGCTAAACATTTTAACACAAATACTCCTAAAAATTACAAATTACGTCAATTATTATTCTCTAGTACTAGTAACATATTCTGCAGTTAGGAGTGCGACTGCTCATATGCAAAGATGTTGCTGACAATCGTGACTTCAAATTTTGAGTTAAAATGATCAAATCAAAATACAATCGGCTCTCGTTAATTCTAAATCGGATAAATCTAATATTCGCTTAACCTGGGAGAACGCGCGTTCTTAGAGAATGAATGGTTTTAACTTTGTCACCAATAAAATCAAATTAAAACAGTCGCTTTATTTAGACGGAGAAAATTCTTACAAATTTTGCGATAAAATAAGTTGAAGATTACTTTAAAAAATTAGTGGTTGCAATTGTAAAAACCATAAGCACTCCGGGTCTTTTACGCCCTGCGCACGTCCTCCCGGGTTAATTCGAACTAAACTCGTCCCGAAATTTTCAATAGAAGAATAATGTTAAAAAATTCCATTTATTCGAACTCATTTTCTCTTGACTTCGTTTAATTCGAACTAACCATATTCCGATTTTTAGGTGCGTTCGTAATTATGTAAATACGTAGCACCTATTGTTGTCGCTCAGTCCGTCCGTCCGTCTGTCTGTCCGTCTGTCTGTCCGTCTGTCCGCATATAACAACGCAAAAACTACCCAACCGAATCGTTTGAAATTTAAAATACATAATTATAACATAATTTTGTCGAGTCATTTCAAATTTTATGAAAATCGGATGGACAGATCAATTACAGGGTCATTCAAAAGGATTCCGTTACATTACGGTCAATAGAGAAAAAAGTTTTAAATGCATTTTAATCGTTTGAAATTTAAAACATATAATTATTGCGTAATTTCGTCGAGTTATTTCAAATGTTATGAAAACCGGAAGCATAGATCAATTACAGGGACAATGAAAAGGATTCCGTTACATTACGGTCGATGGGGAAAAAGTTTCAAATGCATTTTAATGATGTTACACTAATTCGAACATAATAGAATTGGCATGAATCTATGAAATATATACTAAAATATGCATTCTGTACAATCTGTGATGCAAAGAATTTTTATTATTAAATTACAGGGCCACACAAAAGCATTCCACTATATAATGCTATACGGGGAAGCATGGTTTGGTACGTGTTTTAATTATATTCAACTATTTCATATTTTATGAATAAGATATACGTTGCTGAGGTGTAATAAAAATTACTTCCTGCATATTTACAGAAACGTAAAGATTTCGACTACTGTATGACGACCGTAATGTATCCGGAGTACGCTCTACTATATCAGCAAGATCTGAATATTTTTAAAACTTCGTTATCGTAAGAACGCACCTCATTTGCTACGTTCACGTGCAATTTCCAACTTGTTCATTTTTCTTTACTTTCTCCTAGACTTCAGATCCTTGAAGTAACTTTTTATCCTATCATTTTTGTCAGAATTATTCTAAACAAGCATACGTATAATCCCATGCTTCTGATATTCGCTTTTTTAGAGCCCTATCTGTCCGTCAATGACACCTCCATCACATATACGTTTGTGCTTGTTTTTAATCCCTTAATTAGCTTATATATTTATATCTCTTAATTTAATATTAAGCCATATTCTAATGATAACAGCTGCAATACATTTAAAAAATACTATAACAATAAATATATACAATTTTCAATTAGTCTAACTCTCCACATTGTTTTTGCAATAAGCCTGAAACAAATTATCATTATCCAATTAGCCTAAAATTATTTAGGCTCTTTAAAATGTCAGGGCGACAGGATAATCAAAGCTTATTTTCCAATAAGCCAGTTTCATTGTAAAGACCCCAATTTATCAATAACGACCTATGTAACCAAAAGGAGAGAAGTATAAAACAAAATCTACTCTAGTAAAATCCGACCGTATGTATGAATGTATGTATGTGACGCTACCTCCTCCGATCCCGGAAACAGAGAAACGTCGCATTTGTTTTGGATTGAAGGAGGAAAATCCTGAGATCCAGAGTTACCCATTTGTCTGTCTGTCCGTCTGTCGTCCGTCCGTCCGTATGTCCGCATATAGCAACTCAAAATATACCCAACCGAATTGTTTGACGCTTAAAATATATAATTATTAGATAATTTTGTCGAGTCATTTCAAATTTTATGAAAAATGGACGCATAGTTAAATTACAGGAACAATCAAAAGAATTCCGATACATTTCCGTCAATGGGGGAAAAAGTTTTAAGTGCATTTGAATGGTCTTACACTCTTTCGAACATAATAAATTTGATATGCACCTATGAAGTATATACTATAATATACATTTTGTACAATCTGTGATGCAAATAATATTTCTTATTCATTTGCAGGGCCACACAAAAGTATTCCATTGCATACTTATATATTGAGACATTGTTTGGAATGCATTTTAATAGTAATAAACTTTTTAATACTAACAATTATGCTATTTAATGCCCGTAATTAATAAACTGTTAAAGTATTTAATGTCCGTCTGTCCATCTAAACCGACCAGCGTAGTGATCGAAGGCCGCTAGTACTAAATAAAATATGTTGTTGGAAGGGTTTTAATAGTTATATTAAGGAAGATTTTTCTGATTAAAATTATACCGGATGTTACAATAAATAAATATATAAATAAATAAAAACAAATTTTAACATATTACCTTACATTTTATTATTTTAATGTGCTAGTACAAATCTAATTAAATAATTTGCATTTCTATATACATAGATTTCAGTTCAGAACATTTAGTTTAATTTAAAATAATACTGTCGAATTAGTTTTTATACAGTAATATTGTAATTACAAAAATTAGAAAGAAATAAGCATCAGGATACAATGCTGTTACATATTTCTCTGGGTGTATACGTATGCATACAATTGTATTAACTTATTTGATAAATAATTTCATATAAATTGATTTAATGCTTTTTGTTGCGTGAGTAATTTATATAACATCTTTAAATCATCGATAAAATAAATTTGAAGAAAACGTAAAAAAATCTATAAAGAATATTAACTAAAGTTCAAGGGATTAAATTGACAACTAATTCCTGAAGTCGGATAAAATAGTTATATTTAATTAAGAAATTTGAAAAAAAATTCTTTTAAAGATAGAAATTAACTCTTAAACCTATTAACATATTTTTGTTTTTTATGAGACAAATGACATCGACAATTTAATAAGGTGTATTAACGAAGAAAACATCCTCTATTTTAATTGCAGGGAATATATTATCTCCAGATTGTTTTTCTTGCGAAAATCAACATTTAAATTAGAATCGTAAATATTTTCTTTGCATAATACTTTAATTTATATATTTCCTTTTTTTAAAATAGTCTTTTTAAAGAAAATGTTACGGTAATTCTAGAATTTATTTTGTGTAAAATGAAAGATGTTTCTGTTTTACCGTTTTAATATAAATAGATATGTTACTCGAAAAAAAAATGCAAACTAAAAAAGATAGACATCGAATTTTGCTATCCCATGCAGAAAACCAATCATTTAAAAAAGTAAAATGCAAACGAGAGATTTAAAACGGACACTCTCTTTAATTTAATGTTACCTCTTTGCGTGAAAATGCAAGCTTTTGAGAAAATTCTGTGTCTTATTGACTCTGTATTGTCTGTAAGCTTGTCTGTATTTCAAATTGTGGTAAATTTATATTATTTCCTATACTGCTCAAATACCAATTGACAAAGGCATTTTTATTTAAGATCAAATACACACAGCGAAATCTTTAACTATTTTAACCATACAGTAGTTTGCGAGTGTTTTTAGAGGACATGTTTTTCTTTCCTACTTTGTAAACAAAATTTAATTAATGATGGAAATTAGTAATTTGTAGCATTAATCAATCTACATGGTTGCGCAATCAACGATATGTGTGAAAACTGTCCATTTTAAAAATACCAAATAATAGTTTGAAAGGTTAAAACAGAAGTTTGGAGATGATCGGATATAATTAAAATTTTCAAGATTTAACTTAAATGCACACACTATTGTGAAACACACAAATAGCTTGTGGATAGAGCAGAGGAATTCTATGCAGGATATATGGACTTGAATCCCGTCTCTTTCTTTTAAATTAGATTTTCGTTACTTCCTTTCCATGCGATCTGTATGCTCATGACTTAATTTTGACAAGTTTGCGCAGATGTACAAATTAGTAGCATTACGTCGTCATGTTCACAGAATAATGTAGAATATGCCACGTTCATACATAAAGAACGGTACAACACACAACACGGTTCTTACGGCTTCTGTCCCTGGCCGAAGAAGCGGTCACGAACTAATGCTATTTCTATGGGGAGGTTATTTTCAAATATTTGGTTTGCATTTTGACATTTAATATTTTTTTTACATTGCATTGCTAAAAAGCATCTCTATACCGCTCCTTTTTTAGCTCACAGGCTATCATAGCCTGAGAGCTTATGTGCCCGTCCATTCTGTATGTATGTTCGTATGTACGTAACGCGATAACTCATGATAAAAATATCCGATCCACTTGAAATTTTGTATGTAGGTATATCCTGACAAGGCGCTTCCCTGATTAGTTTTTGGAGTTCATTCGATATGTATAAGAGGGGGAACGGGGGGCTCATGCCCCCCGTTAGTTGATATAGATGGGATTTTCATGCAGAATTGAGTTTTCAAAATTTAGATTAGGATCATTCTGATGAGGCGATTCCGTGACTGTTATTAGGTGTTCATTGATTAAGTATAAATAGGGGGAACAGGGGTTCTAATGCCCCCCCCCCTGTTAGTTGATATAAATGGGATTTTCATGCAGAATTAAGTTTTCAAAATTTAGATTAGGATCATTCTGATGAGGCGATTCCGTGACTGTTATTAGGTGTTCATTGAATAAGTATAAGTAGGGAGAACAGGGGTTCTAATGCCCCCCCCCCCCGTTAGTTGATATAAATGGGATTTTCATGCAGAATTAAGTTTTCGTTCAAAATTTAGATTAGGATCATTCTGATGAGGCGATTCAGTGACTGTTATTAGTTGTTCATTGAATAAGTATAAATAGGGGGAACAGGGGTTCTAATGCCCCCCACCCCCGTTAGTTGATATAAATGGGATTTTAATGCAGAATTAAGTTTTCGTTCAAAATTTAGATTAGGATCATTCTGATGAGGCGATTCCGTGACTGTTATTAGGTGTTCATTGAATAAGTATAAATAGGGGGAACAGGGGTTCTAATGCCCCCCCCCCCGTTAGTTGATATAAATGGGATTTTCATGCAGAATTAAGTTTTCGTTCAAAATTTAGATTAGGATCATTCTGATGAGGCGATTCCGTGACTGTTATTAGGTGTTCATTGAATAAGTATAAATAAGGGGAACAGGGGCTCTAATGCCCCCCCCCGTTAGTTGATATAAATGGGATTTTCATGCAGAATTAATTTTCGTTCAAAATTTAGATTAGGATCATTCTGATGAGGCGATTCCGTGACTGTTATTAGGTGTTCATTGAATAAGTATAAATAAGGGGAACAGGGGTTCTAATGTCCCCCCCCCTTAATTTATATAAATGGGTTTTTCAAGCAGAATTGTCAGATTTCGTTCAAATCTCTGAATAGTTTTGGAAGTTTAATGGTTAAGTATAAAAGAGGGGGATAACTCCTTTTAAATTATATAAATGCTAAATGGGTTTTTATTAAGAATTATCTAATTTGCTCTGAATTTTGGATATAGATTTTTTATATGATAAAGCATGTCTTTGGTAGTATAGGAGGTTCAATGATTAAGTATAAAAAAAGAGAAAAGGGGAGAGCTGTTTCCCCTTCTTAATTTTTTTTTTTCGAACGGAATTAACCCTTGAAAATATAAAGCTTTAATGTGCAATTAGTATTTGTAGCCTGTGAGCTCAATGCCTTCAGTTTAACTGGGCAGTATTCTTTATTATTTTTTTAGTAATTTCCAACAAAGTTGAAAAGTGCTTATGCATTCGGTTTGTTTGGCCGTATGGCCATCTGTCTGCGCTGTAACTCTCATAAATATACTTGGATTGCCATGAAATTTTTGGGTGTTATTTATGTTTACCCTAGCACGAATCCTATTGAAAATGAAGTTTCTACCACGGTTAGTTTATTTACAAGGACAGTCAAAAGTTTTCCGTTACATTACGACCAATGGGAAAAAATCGTTTCAAATGAACTTTAACGTTTATAACACTTTCCAAAAGTTTGAAAAATGCTTAAGCATTCGGTTTGTCTGTCCGTCTGTCAGTTTATCCGTCTGTCCGTCTGTCAATCTATCCGTCTGTCTGTCTAAACCTCTGTCCGTCTGTCCGCGCTCTAACACTTGTAAATATACTCGAATTGCCCTGAAATTTTTGCTTGTTGTTGACGTTTAAGCTAGCACGAACTCTTGATAATGAAGTTTCTACCATGATTAATATATATACAGGGAGAGTAAAAAAATGTCCATTATATTATGGCCTATGGAGAAAAAGCGTTTCAAATGCGTTTTACAGAAATTACACCACGTCAAACATATTAAAATTTACATGCATTTAAGAGGTGCACTAAAATATTCATTTTATAAAACATGCGGTGAAAATATAGCTATTATTCCTTTACAGGGCACACAAAAGAATTCCATTGGATAATAATAAATGGAGATAATAGTGTGCGACATTTTAAAAATATATTAAAATATTTCATGTATAACAAAATTGATATACGTCACTGAGGCTTAATATTGTCTTGCATAATATGAAGTACATGGACATACAAAAGATTTCAAATAGTATATTCCTTCCGACGGATTGTATTTGTTTCCGATGATGGCTGATGGATAGATGCAATACATTTTAATTATGATATAAGCATTCAACTTTCACTAAATCTTTGTACATTATAAGGGTGTGAATAAATGTTATAGTTGATATACAGGGCTATCTAAAAGAGCTCGCCATCGTTACTGAGTATGAGCGTAAATTACTTAAAGGTGGTGCTTAAATAAGGTATATATTTTTACGCTGAACTACATTCAATTTACAAAGAAATGTTTGTAGAATATGGATAAAACGATTTACAGGGCCACGCAAAGAATTGTGTACAAGGACACCTATGAATGATAATTTGTAACAATGTGATTTTAGTTGTTTTAAGAGTGTTTTAGCTTAAAATGAATTTTAGCTTCTTACTCACGTGTAATAAAGGTACAAGGTAAACTACAGGGCTGAACAAAAGTTTTCAAGTATGTTTCCCATTTATTAGTACAAATTGCTCAAAAAGAAATTTTAAGCTTTTTTTCTTGCTAAACTAAATTTTCCCATTTTATAAAATGTATGTCAATTGACAGATCAAATACAGGGCTTTTTAAAAGTAATGGAATACATTTACCTTTATTTCCCTAATTAACGAAATTTTGTTAAAGATTTCATGAAGTGTTGGAAAGTGCTTCATAATCTATGCTTAAAGCTTGATTTTTCTTACTTATTCGATTTTCAATGCAGATACTTTCAATAAGGTTGTTAGTTTTTATAGTTAGTAGTTGAGGTTCTTATAAGTCACTTTCAAAACTGATTTCGAAAGTAAAAGTGCCTTTAAAAAAAATATCTGCAACCAAAATTGAAAAAGTAAAAAAGGAGCGATGTCGGCCTCACTATCCAAAAAAAAAATATATAAAATGAAATAAAAATAAAAATAAAAATGTCAAAATGCAAACCAGATATTAGAAAATAACATCCCCCATAAGAATAGCATTAGCTCGCGAGGACTTCATCGTGCCAGGGACAAGAGCCTTAAGTGATATTGTTGCATGGAAAAATCACTTGCTTGGTTCTTAAAGTATGCGAATTCTAATTCTTTCGTAAAATCTTAATGTTAATATCTATATCAATTTCAATATTAAGGCAGAGGAAAATACTCATTTGGATATTAATCATTCAATTATCAAAGAAACGATGAAAAAGAGTCATGTTATATGCTACTGTCCGCAAGCTGCGAATTCCAAAATCAAATGTTCGCAACATAGTGAAGAAGTGGAAGGATGGTAAAAGTGTGCTTGATATTCCGAAGTTAGGAACCTTAAGAAAAACGATTCAACACAAAGACGCATTGATCCGAAGGAAACTAGTTGCTTAACCAAACAAGAACGTTGCAGAGGTATATAAAAAGTGAAAGCCCAGACATCGACAAATCGTCGATAAGGACACCATAAGATGTCGTCTGGATGCCGCTGGACTACATGCAGGGTCCCTGTAAATAAAATCTTACATCCGGGTAAAGAATAGCAAACTCCGATTGAAAATTGCTAATGAGCTCGAAATGTATGGAGGAATAGAGCACGAAATGTGTGGTCAACCAAAGATTCGAAAAAGGACATTTCGAGAAATAAAATTATATTCCATTTATTTGGAAATAATAAATGGTCGACGTTATATTCATCGTTCAAAAGGCACCAGAAAGGATTCTTGGTACCAATGCTCAACGGTGAAGCACGGAAACGGACTAATAATAGTTTGAACGGGAGAGGGATTTTCGATAATGATGTCGTTGTTCAATCTCGTTTACATCGATGGCATTGTAGATCAATTTTTTTATAGAAATATTTTAGAAGACCACATGTTGCATGCTGCTCGTAAAATGTTGCCTCGTGAATGGATTTTTCAACAGGGTATTCATCCCAAGCATACCTTCAAAATGGTGGTATAATGGTTTACAGGTATAAGTTCAGATTCCTTAACTTTTAAGGAACCAGTGGCATCTAAACCCAAATATTCCAGTCGCAATCAGGACTTTATATCTAAAAAAACTAAGAAGAAACAACGCGAATTTCGCAAAAAAATTGCAGGGAAAAAAAACTAGTTTTATCAAAAAATCTTAAAAAACTCTTCGACTTTCGTCAAAGAATCGTGGAAAATCGTGAATTTTAATTTAAGCATGCGTCTCAACTGTGCTAGCATAGCAATATTGATCTTCGGAAAGAATATAATTTACGAATTACATCAATAAGAAATTTTGCTTTAGAAAAAGTTAAGACAGACAAACATATTGTTTTAAAACTTTTGCCAGTCACTATACCTTCAATCGCTTCACTTGTTTTAAAACATAGAAAATTTTTATTATTTTCTATCGCTGTAGATACGTTCTCTGAATAATACAATATTATTATAAATTTTGCGAATTTTATATATTTTCATGCTGAGAATACACTTTATTCATTTAAATAAATATTTAAACTGCGTAAAGTATTATATTACGTCTCATCATAATTAAAATGCTCTTACACACATGAAATATATTTATATAATGTTAAATTCTATATTATGTTTGGCATTTAATAAATGCTTTTAATTATTATATCATACACTTCAAGTTTTATCTTGGCAAATATCATTTATCAAATGGAATATTACTTAAAGTCGAGTGAACTTCATATCGTATTTTGTCATTTTCGACTTAATCAGAATAATGCTATGTAATATCTCCTAAAATTAATACACCGTTATAATAATTTTAAACTCATTGTATAGTTAATATAAACGGTACTAAAAATTTTAAATTCGTAAGTTAAAATATGTAAGACGTTTTAGAGAATTAATGCTATACATTTTTCTTAACGTGTTCATTTTTTCTTTTTCTTTACGATCAAGAAAATTATTATATAAAATACTACGGTTCAGAGTATTAAGAACTTAATTTCATATTAGCAAGTACAAATTTTACTGAAATAATTTAGTAGTAGTTGCATCATAATATTATGCTTATTCGTAATAACAGCATCTTTGTTACAATAATAAGGTTTTTTTAGAAAATTAAAAGTGTAGTAGAATGTTTTTTTATACTCTACCAAAAAATCGTAATTCTAGATTTAGAATATTAGAATGCTTTTGATTTTTTTTCATTTTGAACGTATATATCATACATTAAGCATGATATACAACATTTTAAAAGTAATTAAATAAATTTGTGCATATGCAAAATATTTGTGAATTGATTGTACTAAGAAATTTCATAGATTATAAAACATTTGCTTCATTTTAGTTCATTTAATTTTATAATCAAATATTAATTTGATGATTCGTGGTAATCATTTATTTGGTAATCATTTTTAAGATAAAAAACTTTAAAATTAAAGAAAAATATATATCAATTATATTAAAAAAAAAGACGCAAAAAATATTAATAGGAGAGAAAAATTATTTTAGTATTTATAAAGATACTTAATAATATTTTCTGTGAGAAATCCAAAATTAGAACTGCAATATTTTGAATACTTATAATTTAAAGTCTTTTCGTTCAAATAATTTGTTATTTGTACACAGAAAAAATGCCTTGGCTAAAATCACATTAAAATATCTAAAACTCCTGGAAATTTATCTATACAAAGAGCCTCGAAATCCTATTTAATGTTTTCTATTTAATAGGGAATTTTCTTTGAATACTTGTATTGGTGTTTCTCTTCACAATTATGGTGACAGAATTAAGAGTGTATTCTGATTCAAACAGCTTATTTTCTGATTTATTTTTGAATTCATTTTTGCTTTCAAATGCATCAAAGTGGCAAATTATCTTATTTAAAAAGTACACAAGGTGCCGTGATTGTCGATTCTTTGATACATGCAGAAAATATTTCAAAAGAGAAAAAAAAAGCAATCAAAAACGCCATTTCGAACCGATTTTTCCCAAGCGGGAGATCTGGGAACGAAAAAAGGGTCATACTGATAAGATAATCTATACTAATAAAAGAACAAAACGCTCTGTCTGTCTGTGTGTGTGTCTGCGATGGCTAGCAAAATCTACAGCACGTACGAAGCTCAAATTTTTTTTGAGAGTAGCTCAATGTCTCTCCTGATGCACCTGAAGCTCAGAATTTCAAAATTCTATTTATTAACTGAGTAATTAATTAAATTCCAAAGCTCACTCTCATAAAAAAATCGCCTTTTTTCGCTTTTTTTCCTTTTCATTTTCTTATGGTTGATTGGTTGCATAAAATTTTCGCAGAAATAATTAAAAAAGCTGGGACAGACCTTTAAAATTCATAGACTGGCAAACTGTCAGTTTAAATGAGGATTTTTTTTTTATCACAGCTGCTGTACACCATGGAGAAAAAGATGGGTGGAGGCGAAGTAAACCGAAAAAAAATTTCCAATATTAAAACATTTATCGCTGAAATTTTAATGTCAAACAAAAGCACGAGGAAGGAATTTTGTATTAATAAAACGAAATGAAAGAAATGAATTACAGCTGAAGCATATTTTCCGAAGAAATAGTAATTTTTTAAAATGGTTTCTTTTTTCTGTTATATTATTTAGGTTAAAGTTAGGTTAAAGTTAAATTGCATTTATGTTATGGTTAGAATAAGGATATGTTACAAGAAAGTGAAGGCTAGGTTACATTTCTGTTATATTTAATTTACGGTAGGGTACTGTTAAGTCGCTGTTAGGTTACAGACAGGTTCTGGTTACGGTACAAAAGTTTAAGGTTAGGAATTTACACACAGAGTGAACATTACGCAAGATTTGATTAAAAATAACACTTACTTTTGTTAAATAGCTCTGAAATTATAATATTATAAACCAATCTTTTAGCTACCATCGTGTATCGATTTCATTCATGGTATAGTCGGATTTAAGAGTGATATAACTAGTTTGAAATTCAAAATATTTCACTTGGGATTTGTATGTGAAAATAATAGTTATGTGACTTAACGGTGATTTTTACGGGTAAATATCAACTTTTTAACACGAAAATTATGCAAACATTGGATACATATTCCCTATTGCGTTTTTCATTGCTCATTTTGAGTATTTTTAGAGCTTAATATTAGTTGTTTTTAAAACCGATTTTTCACACAGTCAGTGGCTACGTATTTCAGACAATGCATTTCTGTATGTAACGAGTTAATGATAAAATCATACAAATTTCAAGTTCGTTTAATATTGTTAATACGGACCCGGGCAAAGCCGGGCGGGTCAGCTAGTTGTTAATAAATCAAATTCTAATGAATTGAGCATAAAAAGACATCATACGGCACCTTATACGTCTTTTCAAAAATCCCCTCAGCAAGTTTCGTGCTTCTACTTTTAAAAATGTGCCTGAAATTGTATCGGAAATTTTCAAGCTGTTGAAGGTGGAAAAGCGTTTTTTCGAATACACCCTTAAAGATAAATGATGCTTCATTTTTTTCCCTAGACATGAACGCATTGTTATTCCTATCAAGTTTTACCCAAAAAGAAATGTTTAAAAACATTCGCATTGTTTTTTTTCTCAATATACACTTAGAAGTCTAATAGTGTAATATAGAGAAAAATGTTTCGAAATATAGTGCATAGGTAGTTTTAAAAACCTATTTAGAGAAGTTCGTATATGGGACAATTAACGATATGCATACCTTAACCCTTTTAGGCGCTTTTTGAAATAATTAATTCCACCAGAATTTATAAACGAATTTGTTAGAAAATAAAAACTTGCTTATAATCAGAAGAGTTGTAAAAGAAAATTTTTAATTAAATATTCTTGGACCAGTAAAATTAAAATTGACTTTTTTTGAGGAAACAAATAAAAAGAATAAACTGTCTCAAACAACTGAAATGTAATCATTTAACCCTTTCCGGTACGGTGACTTTAAATAAGGACACTTAATTTTAATTTTACTGGCACCAAGAATATTTAATTTTTTTTTCTTTTATAACATACCTGAAAATGAGCAAGTTCGTATATTATCTAATAGGCTCGTTCATAAATTCTGGTGGAAGTTAATTATTTCGGTACTACTTGGTTATCCCGTCAACCAAAAATTTATCGCCAAACAATCAGATAAAATGGCAATAAAGGATGATCGTGAATGTCATATTAAATACAATCAGTGTTCTCGCTGACTTTTGACCAACGTTAGTAATTTGGCTAATTAAAAATGAAAAACATTCGCCAAATGAAAAAATTATTAGCAAAATAGATTCGCCGTGTAGCACAATATCTATCTATATACACACACACACATATATATATATATATATATATATATATATATATATTTACTTTAATGTACCCCCCTTTTTTTCAATATAGTTTTTATAACTGTGACAGCGATTGTTATTAATCTAATTTCAACTATTCGCTACAAATATAAAAAATATGTATATATTAAATATATGTATATATGCATATGTATGAAAAACGAAAAAAAAAAGCAAAAATTGGGCACTAGCAATTTGGCGAATCTAATCGCTTGTTTACTCGCCAAATGAAGAATTTAGTCGCAATTTAGCGCATTGGCGAGCGACAGCGAGAACACTGAATACAATACACGTGTTTAAAACGTCATTAAGACATTTTTATGTTGACTTTTTATTTGACTTTTTATTTATATTCGACTAAATATTTATTTTTTCGTTATTTTAAATATATATATATATATGTCAATGTGTATAATTTGGCTATTAGATTGGCGATTTGTATAACTTGGCGAAATTGGTCGACGGGATAACCAAGTAGTACCATTATTTCAAACAGGTTTACTGAGCACCGGAGAGACTTATGGATATTTCCATGAAAATAGTCATGTCTGTCACGCACTACGATTTTTAGCTACCAATATTTTAGAACGAAAAAATGCGACTTATTTCATCGGAAATATCTCTTCAATTGAACAAGACAAAACAAACTTTTCGATAATAACGGTGGCCAACAAGCATAGCCATTTTCAGCTGTGCGACAGACATGACAATTCTTCATGGAAATAACGTATATGATTACCCTCGAATCGTCGTTTTTTCGATTACTTTATTTTATTTTTATTTTTTCAATATAAAGTTCAAACATTTAGGATTGCAATAATGACTTATTTTTGGTTCAGTGATAATTAGAAGCAAAAGTTTTAGCTGAAAATATAAACCTTAAATAATTTATAAACACCATTAAAATAACTTATCATAAAATTCGTTTAATACGTGAATTAGCTGTAATACTGTTTAGAATGATTTACAGATACATTACTTCATTTTGTTCCAAAAGAATTATTGGTTACACAAAACAAAAATATTTTTAAAAGGATGATTTCTTTTGTCTTTGCATCTTTTCAGATTTCTTGGCGCTGAGGGAGGGGAGATGGGGATTTTTCAATGCGGAAATATTTCTATATTTATATTGTAAGAACATCATATTTGTGCATTTTATAATTCTTCAAAGAAAATAATTAAACTACTACTAAAAACACTACTAATACTAAGAAAGTAATTAAAAATAAACGATTTGAATGGAGTTGTAAAAATTGCACAAAATCCCTGTAAATTCAAACTTAATTAATCCTTCTAAATCCTTCAATCCTTCTAAAATTGTTCAAAAATTTTTTAAATGATTATGTAAACCGTTTTATCTAGTCTAAACAATTTTCGTATTTTCATGAATTCATAATGCGGTAGATAAAGGGTAATTGTCTGGCCACACCTGTACCAAATTGTGTCGCCTTTTCTTCATAGCACAGTTTACAATACTGTCACAATTTAGAGATCCCTTACGAAAAAACAGACAAAAGAAAAGAATGATTTATTAATATACATGAAAGTTGAAAACTTACACCAAAAAGAAAAAAATCTCTTAAAAAATTGATTATAAAACTAGTCAAACATCTAAAATATGACTTTAACCTTTTATTTACCGAATTATGAATTCATGAAAAATTTTCATTCTAAAGCATTTTACGTAATTTTTTTAAACTAAATTAAAAGATTTACGTAATCATTTAATAAATTTAATAAATTTTTGCAGGATTGAAGGATTCAGAAGGATTAATTAAATTTCAATTTACAGTGATTTTGTGCAATTTTTAAAACCCCAGTCAAATCTTTTATTTTAAATTATTTTCTTAGTATTTTGTAGAATTATAAAATGTACAAATATGATGTTCTTCCAATATAAATATAGAAACATATCCGAATTGAAAAACCCACATCCCCCTTCCTCAGTGCCAAGAAAGCTGAAAAGATATAAAGACAAAAGAAATCATAATTTTAAAAATATTTTTGTTTTGTGTAATCAATAATGATTTTCGAACAAGATAAAATAATGTAACTGTAACTCATTCTAAACAGTATTACAACTAGTTGACGTATTAAAAGAATTTTAAAACTAGTAATTTTAATGGTACGTATAAGTACCGTCGGTAGATAAAGGGTTAAAGTGCACAACTACATACATGGGTATCGTCGTCTCATAGTTTGCAACTCAACGTCTAGCGGTCACTTCAGATTACAGTGGACAAATACACAGACATCAATAAATAAAAACTTTGTTGAATCACCATAAAAAGATAAATTAAACAGGACGCGTTTCGAGCTGCAAAATTACTGCTCGTCATCAGCTGTTTAATTTATCTTTTTATGGTGATTTAAGAAAGTTTTTATTTATTGATATTTATTTATCGCCAGTTTTCGGTGTTTCTCAATAAAATACACAGACATTTTTTTTTCCTTATTAAGTAATATACATGAAACTTGAAAAGAGTTACTCTACAAAGAGAAATTATTTTTTAAAACATGATAGAATATCTTTGTTTTTCAATGAAACAAATAGAGTACTGACATTTTAATAAGATTTGTTAAGAAAGAAAACATTCTCGCTTTTAATTATAAAGCATATATTATCTCAGGAATGTATTTCTTTTTAATTTCAATATTTAAATTAGAATCGTAAATATTTTCTTTTGCATAATCCTTCAATTAATATTTTAACACAATTTTATTTACTTTTTAAAGCAAAAAAGAATATAAGTGTTTCAAAATTAATTCAGTGTAAGGTTTGTGTGTGCTTTTCTGATTTAAGGCTGAACTAGAGCAGCTAGAGGTTGTTTTGTGTATTTTGTAAAATAAAAATAAATTTTGTTTACGGATAATAAACGAATAGAGAAAGATATTGTATATTATATATGGATTTTTAATTCGTTGCTGTTTTATGGTATTAAAAAGATTTATTCTTTTAAATTCTTTTCACTTACGCTAGAATGTGTTTGTGGTTTGTCTGAGCTCTAACTCTTGTAAATACACTAGGATAGCCCTTTTTGATTGGTATTGACATTTAGTGTAGCACAATATCTATTTAAAATGAAGTGTATAGTATTTATCGCTCGTTTACAGGAATAGTTGAAAGTATTGTGTTACATTATTCTTGATGGAAATTTTTTTAAAGTATATTTTAATAATTATACACCATTTGAAATTTAATTAAATTGATATGCTTTATGAAGTGCATTAAATTATTTATTTTAAGGATATGGTATTTAAAGAATTTATTAATCATTAAAAGAGACGCTCAAAAGAGTTTTTCTTTACATAATTCTATAAGAGTAGAATTTTTTGCAGCGTGCTTCAGCTATTTTAAACAATTTCAGATATAATGAAATTGATACACTTTACCAAAGTTTACTACAAGTTACCTCTTGCAGAATATAAAGTACGTAGCATTTACAAGAATAGATTTAAATTTGTTTCCTTACATGAAATTATGTATGTAGGCGTATTTCCCAATTCAGCTGCATTAAACAAATATAACTTATATATTAATGAGTAAATTAGTTATACGGCATTTTTCTGTTAGCTAGACGAGTGTAACAAATAAATAATAATTTTTTATATCTGCAAATATTTACAAGTTAAAACAATAGTTCATATACGAACCGAACCCGTTTGTCTGCGAGTGTACCATATCTGTTGTGCATTTCTCATCTTGATTTGAAAATGTAATAATGAAATATTATTAGCAATAAAAGTAAAAATAAAACGTAAATAAGAAACAGAACGTGTAATGTATTTTTAAAATAAGTTTGTATCAGTTAAAAGTTTTATATTAACCAAATTATGTTTAAACGTTTAGAAAACAATTGACAGACGCTGTATAAATATTTAAATAATGCTTTAATTTGTTGTCTGTACATTAAGTAATTTTCGCTATCTACAAGCGTAAATCAAACCGGGGATTTTTCCATAATCCAGGCTGACGCCAAATTTACACATTGTCACGTAAACTCATAAATTACAGTCATGAAATTAGGCGTATTTTAAAATAAGCATTAAATACTTATAAATGAGTGTTAAACAAAACTACATTTTACTTTTATAAAATGTGTAATAAAGAAGCATATTTTTTATTACTTCCCCAGTGAGCTGAATTTACATTATTTTCTAATTACAAAAACCAGAAACAAATTGCCTATAATGTATGAGACTCTGGTCAAATAAGCTGAGAATGTTTTATAGATTCTTGGTTAATGCATTTAGAAAAGGAAAAAAGCAGTTTAAGCAGAGTATGTATAGATAACACGAAATGAACAAAGAACTAATTAGTAAAAGATATTATTATGCTTAGCTTTGGAATTAGAATATCAGGAAATACTAAAAATGGAGGAAAAAAGTGCTTACTTTTTTATTTTATCTGCATTCGAATATTTAATGCATAAAATTTTGGAAGCAAGTTAAATAAATTTACTTTTATATTTAAAGCTAAATAACTGCTCGTACTAAAGTTATTTTTTGCTAAACGATGCAATTATTTAAAGAAATATTTATGCTTAAAATTCTTCGCTGTTTCAACTTTGTTTTATTTGACAATATATGAACAATTAACAATCTTGTGGTACATTTCTCTACTCTGGGATATATAATTAATTAAATAAATTTACCTTTATATTCTAAATTAAATAATTCCTCGTGCTAACGTTATTTCTTGTTAAACAATGCAATTATTTAAAGAAATATTTATGCTTAAAAATTCCTACCCTGTTCCAACTTCATTTTATTTGGTAGAATAGGAACAATTAATTATCTTGTGGTACATTCCTTAACTCTGGGATATATATAATTAATCAAATAAATTTACTTTTATATTCAAAGTTAAATAACTGTTCATACTAGAAATATATTTCTGTTAAACAATGAAAAAAAAAATTATAGTTAAAAAAAAATCTTCGCTGTTACAACTTTGTTTAATTTGACAGAATATAAACAATTAATTATCTTGTGGTACATTACGTTGCAGCTTTAGGATATATAATTAATTTCTGAAATTCCTTATGAAATAATGCTTGCAAAAATAATAAACATATTTTTAATAAATTGAAAACAATATCATTGCAATATTCCAGAAATCATATAATGATATTAAAACAATTATATTTTTTTTATTTTTTAATATTTTACTATTAGCAAATATTTGTTATTAAAGTCCTCTATCACTACTAACTTATTCAATGTCATGAAAATTTTTAGACTATTTTTGTAGCTTGTAAAAAAAATTGTTGCTATATTCTTTTTAATTTTCGAATACATAAACTTTTTAAATAATTTTCTAAGATAATACATTTAGGTCCGTTTGAACAAGGGGAACTTGCTTGCAATAGTACTGGGGATAGTAGAGGCTAATGGGACAATTTTAAAGTTTTAATTATTCTTAAGTGAAACTGAAAAAATTCTGAATTATTTTTCCTCTAGGCATAAAAAGTAAAGTATTTGCTTAAAAAATAATAATTAAAAGAAATAGCATTTATTGTGTTTAAAATGTATGATTTTTAAACGCCGTTATTTGCACATGTTTCAATACCGTAAAATGGGGTGAATAGGAACAGCGGGGTGAATAAGACTGAAACTTTCCGGTCATACAAATAAATATATGTGATGATATCTTTACTTGCCAATTTTTTTATAAGAAGGTAATAACATTAAGAGTTGGGAAATTCAGTTTTGACCTGTTGGCACCATTACTGGGGTATATAAAGAAACTTCAAGAGAATCGTCAAAAACCTCATTTTTTCAACGCCTTCAAAACTTTGTCTGTAACTACAGTATTTTTCGTATTCTAAATTTAAGAGAGGGGATTTTCAATTAATGATAGACCTGTAAACGATATTATGTATTAAATTCTACTTATTACTAAACTACATAATGAAAAAATGAAAAATGGCTTGTAACATCAGAGGTTTAAGATTTATGGGGTGAATCGGAACACGTTTTCTCTCATGGTTTATTTTTCTATACAGTAATAGTTTCATGTAATATATGAAAACATATGTGTGACTATGTATTGTAACAATATTTTGTTTGTTCTAATTACTTGAAGAGTATAAAGGTGCCTAGAAATTACTTGGTTAAACAAAAGAGTCAACGAATAATCCAACAGACATGGAACACACAATAAAAGAATTTAAAAATAGCAAATTATTTAGAAAAACTGCACAAAATTATTCTCTGACATCCACAACATTACCCAAATATCTCACAATGAAAACCCAATTAAAAAAAGAGAGGAATGCAAACAGTACTAAGGCCTGTGAATGAGGGCGTATTAGTAGATTGCATTAATACATGCAGCGATTGGGGCTTCTCGATATTTTCACTTACCCAATGACTACTAGAAAAGTATAACACAGAACAGGGCTGAATTTGTATTAAATTTTTCTTCTGCAGTTAGAATATAATTTCTTAAAAGAAATTTTAATTTTTCTTGATTCCAAAGTTGTTTTCTAATTTTTTAAAAGGCATATCTTTTTTGTATGTAAAATAAAGGCTTGATTCACAGTAACTATGTGTTCCTATTTCTCCCTTATCATTAGTACCTGTTTTTACTAACCCTATTAAAGTGTGAATCGGAATAATTAAATTTTATAACATTTGTTCCAATTCATCCCGTAGGGGTGAATCGGAACACCATTAAAAATTTAAATAATATATATATAAACAGTAAAAATGTTTCGTTTTTGCTTAAAAATTAAAGAACAAAACAAGATCGAAGTTTCTAGTAGAAAAATAAAAAAAATTAAAAAATCAGTTGTTGCTTTTTTTTAACGTTAAAGTTGAAAAGTGTTCCGATTCACCTTATTTTACGGTAGTTCATGAATTCGGGGTCTATTAGGATTTTCGTTTGTCTAATTGTACATATCGAAATCAACAAAAAAATTGCAATTGCAGTACCTATTTAATGACAGCACATTTTATTTCAAAGTAAAATGCACATTAACAGTAAGACGTTAATTTTTGGACATTAAAATTTGAAAAATTTAAATGTACATTTTAATTGATGATACAGCAGAGCTCTGTGCCATGGTTGTCAATTTCAAGTCATATGTTGAAATCTTTAAAATATCAACATCTTGAGTATCAATTTTACTTGTTGTTGCTAGTTCTAGATGTAGACATTCTGATACATAAGATCGGATGAAGTTAATCTTAATAAAATTTTTAATGAAATTTTACTGGTGAAGAAAATCAAAGGATTCTGCGGCACGTATACTGGTTGCTCGTCCCTAAGATGTTAAAGATTTATAAATTTTATAAAACAAATAGTACCACGTTTAAATATTTCAATTTTTTTAAATAGTGTAAAAATTTCTTCTTGTGATACACGGCAGAACTATAAAACAATCAAAGCTTGTAGAAATACAGGTTCATTCAATAAATAATCTTAAAAGTTAAGAAAAATTGTAACATACATTAGTAAAAAGAAAAAATTATGGGAATTAAGAAATAAAAAAAAAGCTGTTAAAATGTGATTTAAAATTTATTCAAATAATTACTCATGTTTAAATTCAATTTTAAATATTTATTGAAAAAAAAGCTAAAAACGCATTTTTTAAATTTTATTTTTGAATTTTCGATGAATTGCTTTTGTTTTTATTCTACAACATAGCTTGAAAAAAACTGCAGTGAATGGTGGATTACAAATTTGAAATTGAGTCCCTAAAAAGTAAAATTGTCCACCGGTGGGGTTACGCCCAACCTTGGAAACCACTGGTCTAATTCAGTAGTTATATAAAACATAAATGAGAAAGATTCGACAAAAATAACCGATTACTATCACTAAATTGTAATGGTAGTCTTTGCTTTTTTTTTCCTCAAAAAGACTGTCATTAATCATGCAAGAAGTACTATTAAAATTTAGTGGTTTTATTCGGTCATTTGGGCCAGAGCGCTTTCGTTCCTAATAAAAGGGGAAAATGAAAAATTGTTAAAAATAGAGAAACTTAATTAGAATAAATAACATAAATACTACGGCATTCGCAACGAGTTTGGATTGTATAGATTTCTCAATGCGCCTCCCGTACCTTTAAAAGTTAATTAAAAACATGTATGAAATCGCGGCTTGGACCAAGGCACCGAAGCAAACTTGCGGCTTGCTTTCGAAGCATACTTAGCACAATGCCAAGTCCAGATTTTGAACGAGGGTTTTGTTTTAGTTTCATATCGCTTTGAACCTTTATGGAATACTCAGCTATACTCATCTTGTATATACACATACAACTACACTCTCACAAAAACTTTCGTCTTTTCACAGAAAATGTACTGGCAGCACTGCTGCGGATATCCGTTTATTTTTTTTCTACATCAAAAGAGGTAAAATATCCGTCATTTGAAAAAAGACAAATGCGACGGGCGTGAGGACCGAACTCACGCCAACAGCATTGGAAGTTGAGCGTGTTGCCTCGGCACCAAGGTTGCACAGCACGAAAGTGCTTTGAAGTAGAAGTGTTCATTTCATATTGGTGTGGTGTGGTCTATTTCGTTAAAAAACTTTTAATTTTGAAGTTAATTTCGGAAAGATTTCATCTTTATGAAACAGTGGCTGGGGTTCTTATACGTTTAGTATTAATATGGTATAAAAGTGTGAATTTTAAATATATTACGTAGATTGCTAGAGGAAAAATATGGATGTTCTATTTTTATTCGATAAGGTTATTTTGAATAATATCAATTTTTCTTCATTTTATTTTTTAATTAAAATATCTTTTAAATGTGAGCACTTAAAGTATATTTTAAATGCGAATATTTATTATATAAATAACTTAGTATATTTAACTTTATTCAACTTATCCAATTTTGAATAAAAAATTGTGAGAATCTTTGAATGAATGAAGAAAGTAATTGTTATTTATTTTTAAATTCGAAAACATTTTTGTCTTTTTAAACTAAATTAGACAATTTAATCTATAGAATATTTTGTTTTTCATTTTAAATATAAATTCGAATTTATTACTAACAGACCCAATACACAGGCGTGCTAGAAATAAACGGAATCTCTTCCTCATTTTTTGAAATGAAATCACAGATCAAATACGTTTTCTGGGAAAATTATTCAAATTTCAAAATTATTTGTAAAAAAATAAGGATAAATTATTGTATATTGACGAATTTTTCTGACAGTGTTTACCTAACCGTATGTTGTACATTTTCTGTATAAAGTCTTATACTTTTAACAACGATTCATCTTTAATAATATAGTTGATAATTTAAAAACGTATTGCACGGAACCCTCAGAGTGCGAATAATACGCACACTTGACCGTTTTACTTTCACACAGTCAATTATATAAGCATTATATTTTTGTACTGTTATAAATTTACGGTATGAATCCATATGCTAATTATTTTTTTCGTGATTATTGCTTTACTTTTTAATTTTTATTTAAGGGTGCTCAGGGCTTGAAAACTTTTCAAAAAGTCGATTTTTTATGATCTATTTTGATTATTCAATTAATCCTGAATTCAGTGCAAAAAACCGCACAAAACTATTTGCATTTTTAACGGAGTTATAAACATTTATGTATCAACACTTTCAAAGCCGCGCTCATATAATTTCAACTTTAAGTCGCGTTTTTTCAAAACTTGATTTTTGACGACTAACACAGATTTAAAAAAACTATGTGATAGAATAGCCTTTTTTTTTTTTTTTTTTTTTTTTCTTTTTTTTTTTTTGCACGCGTATAACATTGTTATCTACAGAATGAATTAATATATTTTAGATAGTTTAATATTTTGAGTATTTTTAATGAAAAAAATGCACTTTTTAGGGGGGTTTTAATTTTTAAATTTGAGAGTTTTTTAACATTTTTTTTCGAGTGATTATTATATCCTTAATTCATCCTATAAAGTAAAGTTTCTTGATCATTTTAAATCAAAAATTAGGTTTTTAAGTCAATTCAACGTTAAGATATGTGGTGGTGTTGGTGATATAACATATAACTTTTTTTTCGAAAATTGTGTTATATAAATTTTGCTATACTTTTTTATTATATTAAATTGAAGTACTTCATTTTGTAATTTTATAAGACAACAAACATACCTTTAAAATATCAGAAAATTTAAATTAATTACACTGAATACTTCTGTATTTATATGGACTCGAAGCGAGAGCTCTGTTTACATGTTTTTTCGTATCGATCAAGCCCTGAGCGCCCTTAAAACAATTGCCTGTCCATTTACATTTGAGACAACTACAGAAAATGTTTGTCATATAATACAGTTAATAGTAAGCGATCTTATCAAAATAAATGGATGTGTTTTATAGTAAAATTGCGTGTTTATAAGAAATAGTAAAATAACATTTTTATACTAAAATAAACTGCCCCAAAATAAATTAAATCTAATGTTCTGTTTTCACAATATAAGGCTAATGAATAATCAAAACCATGGATTTGTCAAAAAACTGTATAAATATAAATAAATAAATAAAACCTCCAAAAAATGTGTTTCCGACATACTTTGTTTTTTTTTTCTTTTCATAGTTAAAAAAAAAAAAAAAAAAAAAAAAAAACTTTTCAGAAGGCAATATAATTGAAAGTACGATTCTTGTTTCAAGGGAAAAAAAATAAATTACCCATTAAATTAATTTTTGTTTTCATAAGTTTTCTTATAAAACATTTTTCTTCATATCTATGAGGTTCTATTAATCTTAAATTGATTTCATAAAGAAAGAAAGAAAAAAAAATAATATTAAAAAAAAAAACATGCGTTTAAGTCACAGCAATTTAACTCACTTAAGTCTTCCATTACGTAAAAAGGGAAGAATTATTAATCAAATTAACTTAAAAGCATGCATTATTTAATGGAGTTTTGAAAAATGTTTCATTTCATTAATACATTTTTAAATTAAGATGAATGCCAAATAATTTTATTCACTTTTTGTTAGACAAGATTGTGTCAGGGAAATATTAGAAAATGTAATTAATGTCTTGCAGATAATTTGATTTCATATTTTAAGATCTATACATATCAGGGATTTTCTTTTAAGACAAATTTTAAACAAATATATCATGCAAATTTAGTGATTTTAATTTAATCATGATTTTGATTAATTATCTTTCAATGGAATCTTTTTTAAATCTAGCAATGCAATAATTTTCATTGACATATATTAGATAAATTACATTTTCTTAATTGTAATGTCTGTAAATTAGTGTGTAAATGATTTAATCCTACACTATGGAAGACATTACTGCTAATTTACAGAGATCTACTGGTAATCTATTATCTTAAGTCTTTTGTAAAATTACAGAGTTTAAAAAAACCGAGATCCTATTAAATAATAGTGAAGGTATTCGATAAATTTAAAATACGCTCTGTAAATTAACATCGTTAAAAAAAAAAAGACATTGCAAATTTACTTCTAGTGATAATAATTTAATTTAGTTTTTATAGTCAGTAAACCCCTCAGACTTCTGTGAGTGTCAAATAAGTTGAATTTTCCGAGTAAATTTGAATTGCTGTATCATTAAACTTTAACACAAGTTGTTTCCATCCTTCCTTGGTTTTGAACCTGAGAACCTCTTGACAATAAAAGAACGCTTCACTGACTCAGCTATAATAGTTGTAAATATTGAGTAAAAAGTATGTTTTATATCATTCAGCGAAAAAAAAATTACTAATTTATTTTTTTAAATTATGTAACAATAATTATAAAAATAATTTTTAAAAGTATTTATTTTTGAATGCCAAAATTTAACAAAGGTAAAAATATCTTTAAAGACATAGAAATCCTTACAGAGAATTAGATGTAAGATAAGAAAGATAAGAAAAATGCGTGTAAAATGATGGCCGAAAAACTCAAATTTACAGAGTCTCACTTTTCTTCCCCATGTTTTTACAGAAATTTCTAACAGTGTAGTGTGTTCTAACTGTGGAAGTCTAAGTTTCTATGATTAACTTAACAATACAGGGTAGTTAAAAAATTGCAAAAAACTTTGGGAGAGACAATATATGCAAAAAAAGGGCTTGATTTAGAATAAAACTGTGGGCAAAACTAAACTGTTGAAAACTTATAGGGAATCTTTTTATTTTAGCAAAAGACATGTTGCATTTTAATATTATGATATAGGAGAATTTTCGAATTGTTGCGTTTTGTAAATAATATGTGTTTTTGAATCTTATAAAATGTATATGTTACAGGCCAAACCCGATTTTAGGCCAAACTAGATTGGCCTAGGCCAAACTAGTCTATCCTAACGCCCATCGGATAAACTAGTTTTTCCTAGGCCAAACTAGTCTATCCTAACGCCCATCGGATAAACTAGTTTTTCCTAGGCCAAACTAGTCTATCCTAACGCTCATCGGATAAACTAGTTTTTCCTAGGCCAAACTAGTCTATCCGAACGCCCATCGGATAAATTAGATTTTCCTAGGCCAAACTAGTTTGGCCGGACGGTCATTAGGATAAACTAGTTTAGCCTGCTATTCATTGGTTTGAATTAGTTTATCCTAGGCCGAACTAGATTGTCCTAGGCCAATTCAATTTGGCGTGTTTTTTTTTTTAATCTACAGACCGCCACGGCGCCAACTTTCTAGTTTTGATCTAATTTAGCCTAGGCCAATGCAGTTTGACGCGATTTTAGCTCATAGACTATCAAAGTATGAGAGCTAATGTGCTCGTGTGCGTGTATGTAACCATGTACGTATGTATGTACGCATGCACGTACGTACATATGTACACATATGTACGCACATATGTACGTATGTACGTACATATGTACATAATGCGATAACTCCTGATAGAAATATCCAATTTGCTTCAAATTTTGGACATAGATTAACCCTGATAACGAACTTTCCTGATTAGTTTCAGGGGTTCATTCGATAAGAATAAGGGAAGGGGAACAAAAGACTAATTTGCACCCCCCCCCCCCCTCCTTAATTTAGTTAAGTCAGTTTTCCATGCAAAAGTATCAGATTTTATTAAAATTTTAGGTATAACATCGTTTTGATAAGGTACATTCATGATTAGTTGTGGGTGTTCATTGTTTACATATAAAGAAAGGAGGAATGGGGGGGGGGGGGGGTAACACTCTTAATTTATGTAAATAGGTTTTTCACGGATAATTTACCGATTTGTTTCAAATTTGGATGTAGGTTTCTTCTAATAAGGCGTTTACCTGATTAATTTTGGGGGTTCTGAGTTTAAATATAAAGATAGAGCGGATTACATTTTCAATCGGATAGGAACTTTTGGTTTTATGAAAAGATTTTTAATTCGTACCAGATACTGGTTTTCACACACATCACTTCACGCGATATTGTTCTTATTAAAAAAAAGTAAATATCCGAATCCTTTTAAAAATAAAAGAAAGCTTAAATAAAGCACGATACTTGAAATTCAGGATGGGAGGGGGGGGGGGGGTAGAGTAAGGGGACGCTAGATTTTTTTTTAAGCCCAGCGTTTTTTAAAGTTTTAGCTGCTAATTAAATATTACCATTTTTTGAAACTTTTAGAAACATAATAAAACACGATGTTAAATATTTAAGAAAAAAGATGCAGCGTTAAATGCCAGTATTTTCTATTAGTAATTTTTGTAAAAATGTTAAATTCTTGTTGGAATTGTTTGAAACTTTGCGTTAGTTTATAATACATGATAAAAAATTGTAAAAAAAGTCCCTTTACGAAAGGGAAAGGGGGGAGGCAAAATCAGGAAATGTAACGGAAATTCTAGGTTGATCTATTTGAAACTTTAAGATAGTTTATGACACATGATATAAATTTATAAAAATATATTTCGCGTTTAATGCCACTATTGACGAATAGTGATTTTTGCAAAAATCTTAAATTCTTGTTTTGAAGCACCGCGACATCGAGTAACATATCTACACATAGATTCTTTAACGGAGTTTTCTTAAGATACAGTTTTGTTGGTAATAGGGTGCGCTCGCTGGTGATGGAATGTAGAACTAATGCGAGCACCCTGGTGTTGGAATTTGGAACTAATACAACGCGATTTATGTATTGACGAATGTTGAATCGAAGAGAAAGAAACATGATGATAAATATTTAAGAAAAAGGATTCCGCATCGAAATACCACAATTTTCTAATAGCATTTTTTGTAAAAATGTTAAATTCTTGCCGGAACGTTTTAAAAAATCCGTAACAACGTCTTTCAAATTCTAATTCAATTTGAAATTTAATGAAAATATGTGTATTAGTACTATTTGAGATAGAATTATCGCAGAAATCATAAAAAAAAAACTGGATAGAAGCGCTATCTATTGAGCCATTTACTCTAAAAACAAAAGAATATTGATTTATATCAGGGACTAGCTGAATTTGAAGTTTGATGAAAATCCGTGCATTTCTTTTTGAGATAGAACTATTGCGATAATCATGAATAATGCCACACAGCAGCGCCACCTGTTGCACGATTTACTCCAAAAACTAAAATTACTTTTGTACATTTTTATATCAAGGACTAACAGAATCTGGAGTTTGATGAAAATTTATGCATTAGATCCTGAGATAGGGCTATTGCAATAATCACGAATAATACCGTATAGCGGCGCCACCTTTCAAGAGATTTACTCCAAAAACTACAGAATACTAATTTATATCAGGGACTTACAGAATCTAAAGTTTGATGAAAATTCGTGCATTAATACTTGCGACAGAGCTATTTCAGGAATCGGGAAAATTGAGCACAACAGCGCCACCTATTGAACAATTACCACGAAAACGCAAAAAGAGTTAGTTCATATCAGGGATTTGCTGATTCCGGAAGTTTGATTAAAATTCGTAAATCAGTTACTGAAATAGTGTTGATGCAAATCATTAAAAATGCACTTTAGAAGCGCCATCTGTTGAACTATTTACATGAAAAAGTAATCAGCATCGATTTATATCAGGGACTATCTGAATATAAATTTTTATTAAAATCCGTTCATTAGTTCTGGAGACACAGCTATTGTGAAAATTGTGAAAAATGTAGCATATCATAGCCATGTTGAGTGATTTACTTCAAAATAGAAACAACACCAACTCATGTCATGGACGAACTGAATCTAAAGCTTGATGGAAATTTGATGGTATTAGTTATTAAGATAAAGCTGATGCGTAAATCGTAAAAAAATGCAAAACAGCAGCGCCACCTGATGAACGATTTACACCAAAAACTAATCAGCATCAATTTAGATCAGAGACTACCTGAATATAAATTTTTATTAAATTTTGTTCATTAGCTCTTCAGCCGCGTCCCCACAGCCTGCGGTAGCGTATAGCAGGTGTGCTGCACGCGTACTGCTGAATGCCCTCTTCCTTTTCGAACGAACTTCGAAGCGAACAAAATTTAAATCGTAGCAAGCGTGCTGAGTACGCACCGCCGAATGTAACCCTCCTTTTCGAAAGAACCTCGAAGCGAACGAAATTCGAACTATATCCCCGCTGTCCGCGCCAGTCCGATAGCGGGCGAAGCCAGCAAGTTTTAACTAAGCCACGTTATATTAGTTCCTAATTCTAACACCAGGGAGCGTACTCTATTATTAACAAAACTGTATCTGAATGAAACTCCGTTAAACAACCTATTAGTAGATATGTTACTTGAGGTCGCGGTGCTTTAAAACATAGAATTTCCGTTATATTTCCTGATTTTGTTCGCAACCACATCCTCTTTCACGCTGAAATGTAACTTTTTTTTTATAAATTTATATCATATGCCATAAACTATCACAAAGTTTCAAAAAGTTCCAGCAAGAATATAACATTTTTACAAAAATTACTATTAGAAAATGGTGGTATTTCGATGCAGAATTCTTTTTTTAAATATTTATCATCATGTTTTTTTCTGTTCGAGGTTCGTCCGCTTCAACATACGTCCGTTTCAAGATTTTATATAAAAGAAGGGGCCCGATAGCGGGCGAAGCCGGCTGGTTTGAACTAAATCGCGTCCAAATTCCAACACCAGAGTATCGCGTTATATTAGTTACACATTAGTCCGTTATATTAGTCGCGTTATATTAGTTTTACATACGTACGTAGATAAGTATGTACATACGTACGTACATACGTACATACACACACACAGAATCTGCGAACACATTAGCTCTCAGGCTTTGATAGTCTGTGAGCTAAAATCGCGTCATATTGCATCAGTCCAGGCTAAATTAGATCAAAACTAGAAAGTTGGCGCCGTGGTGGTCTTTAGATTCAATAAAATCACGCCAAATTGAATTGGCCTAGGACAATCTAGTTCGGCCTAGGATAAACTAGTTCAAACCAATGAATAGCAGGCTAAACTAGTTCATCCTAATGACCGTTCGGCCAAACTAGTTTGGCCTAGGAAAATCTAGTTTATCCGATGGGCGTTCGGGTAGACTAGTTTGGCCTAGGAAAAACTAGTTTATCCGATGGGCGTTGGGATAGACTAGTTTGGCCTAGGAAAAACTAGTTTATCCTATGGGCCTTAGGATAGACTAGTTTGGCCTAGGAAAAACTAGTTTATCCGATGGGCGTTAGGATAGACTAGTTTGGACTAGGCCAATCTAGTTTGGCCTAAAATCGGGTTTGGCCTGTAACATATATATTGATATAAAAAATCTGAATAGCGATGCATAAAAGAATTCGATTATCTATCCGGTTATAGAATAGAAATAGAAAACAACCAACGATTAAAAACCAATTATTTTAAAAATTAAGAATATCGGTTTCTGTAGCATATAGGTCACAGTCGTAAGATCGAAGGAGGCAGAAATTTGCTCTCATATGTTGGAAAGAGGGGGGGGGATTCAAGTTGTAGATTTATACGTGCAAACTACATTTGATATGACTTAAAAGTTCATTTTCTTCAATTTTTCTGTACTTAGTTGCGAATCATGTAAGATGCGTTCGATTTTGCATTGTCTTGTAGAAGAGCTGTCATTCTGTTTCTTAATACAGAGCATTTAGTTTTCCAAAAAGTGTACATTCCGCCCAAATGTTACAGTACAATTCAGAGTTGACCAATCGAACGATGTGGAATTATTTCAAAATGAATGACTTGATCAAAATTCCTCCAGGTTCTTATCATTATTTTTTTTTCAAATTATCGTTGTTTTTTACAAGTTGGGATGATTGAATTACATCCAGCATCAGTTTTGAATTGCCTGGGATTCGTAGATATGCCCGTTTCTCAACACCTGTCATTATGCGCTAAGAAGCTGCAAATTTGGAGGGATTTACGAAAAGCTTTGCACATTTTCATTCTGTGATATCCTTGCTGTATAGTCAGCTTATACAGAACATTTCTGTAGAGATCTTTCTCTGGTCTATGTTAAGTTTGGCGTATTGGGTTTTGGAGTAGTCTTAGCTATTGTGAAAGTTTCCGTATTCTGTTGGCTGAATTCATCTCTGCTTTTTGCTTCAAATTTTCAAAATTAACAAGTGATGACCATCCACTTCTGAGTTTCTTTTAAAGAGGCTAACCACTTAACACGATCCGTCAAAACAATTCCTTTAAAGCGATTAAACAAGCATTGGACTGTAAGATCGCAAATCCTGTCATCCCTATCAATTTCTCGAATTATTCCAGTTGCTTCAATAGCTTTATGACCCTATTTACTTACCCATCATACGTAGTATAGGGTAAATCTTGAAATAGTTTTGAAAATCGAAAACAAAATTTCACGGATTTACAAGTTTCAGATACTGGAGATTCCGAGAAAAATATTTTTAGAAAAAAAAATGCCGTCCGTCCGTCTGTGTGTCTGTGTGTCTATGCGTCTCATTCTAAACGCTCCATCTCCCAAACAAATTGAGATAGACACTTGAAATTTCATATGTACTTAGTATGTAAGAATGTGACGAAGTGTATTTAATGTCAATAATCTAGATTTTCCGGAACTTCCCTCGATTTTCGATCTCGAAAAATTTGTTCTGATGAAACATACATAAAATTTTCGAAATTATTTCTTTTAAGGAGTGCAAGTAAAAGGCAATAAAATAACACAAATTTTGCTTAAAAAACGAAGTCGATCGGATTATTAGTTTTCGTGATTCTTGTAATCCTTTTTCCCCATTATTCGATTTTTCATGACCCTGTATTTCATTCAAATTTCAATTCAAAGATATATTTTATTTAGAGATGAGACGCTTAATTCGACGAAGTAAACTGTCAGTTAATATGATTATTATTATTGGAGTTATAAGGATATTCCTTTTACTCAATTCGGCACTACTTCAGTAGTTTGGCGTTTTATATAATTTGTCGAAATTGATTCATCAACAATTCATTAATAGAGCATTACTACACTGTAAAAACAAAGAAGCAATATTACATTTAAATCAGGGTTATGAATTGCTGAATAAACTTTAAATCTACACTATTTTCGGTAGCAGCTCCGTAAAAAGAGTAAGAATAATCTTGGAATGGTGATATTTTAGTCTTTAGTCGCAATTATTGAAAGGTAACACCAAATTCAGAGTAATATATCATCTTTCTGTTTTGATTTCGTATGTTTGCAGACGATACGCCGCCATTTTACTTCGCATTTAATCATCCTTCCTAACTTTCGGATAGCAGGTGAAAAAGTAAACAAACGGTAAGCAATATTATTATTATTATTTGTAGATTTAAGATCTAAAAATAAATAATGTTTGCATGTGGGTTTTTTAAAATTAGATAATGCTTTTTAATAATGTATTAGTGCACTGCCATTTTAAGAACAATGGCGACATGTTCGAATTTAACGAGAAGTATGCCTTTAATATAACAGTTGTAATCAACATTTTTATACAACTTTGTTTATTTGATAGCTGTCTTAGTTAAGCATTTTTTGTATTATGCATTAAATTGTAATTTAATATCATATGTAGCTTATGTTTGTTATCTTCTTAAGAAAACTAGAAACTCCGAATTAAATTTATAGTGATAGTTACGAGTAATTATGCATTTCGTTACAAAAATATTTTATATCGTATGACTATAGCGTTTGCCTGAATTCTAACAAAAAATATTTTCATTAAAAAATTCGATATTATAATGTTTTTTAACTTACTGGACGCATTATTGACCTATGAAAAAGATATTTTTAAGCATGTAAATAAATACAGGAAATTTCGTTGTTTACCAACTAGTAATATGCTTAAAATGAATGTTATAATAAATTGCCTCCATTAAAAGGACGTTTTGCTGCCCCTTTGCGTCAAACTATTTATTTTAAATTGTGGCTGTATTAAATTTAAAATGTAAGCTCTAAATTATTGTTTTACTTTGCTGTGAAAGTATAAATATATAGGAAGTTTCGTTGTTTACCGACGAATAATATGTTTAAAATGTACGTTATAAAAAAATGTTTCAAATAAAAGAAAGTTTAGCAGCCTTTTTGCGTGAAACTATTTATTTTAAATTATGACTGTATTAAACTTAAAATGTAATCTTTAAATTATTTTTTATTTTGCTGTTAAAATCATATAAATATCTCGTTGTTTATCAACTCACATTATCATTTATTTAGTGTGTTTAAACAGTAAAATAAAAAATAATTTAAAAATTACATTTTAAATTTAATACAGATATAATTTAAAATAAATAGTTTAGCGAAAAGATGCTTCTAAACTTCCTTTTAATTGAAACAATTTATTATAACGTACATTTTAAATGTATTACTTATTTTACACCAAGCATGGTGGCAACTAAGTTGCCACCAAAAGTGGTGTTTGTTTACTTCAGTCTTGCTGGTGGTTTATTACACCAGTTTATTGAGGCGTTTCCTTACACTACTTTTGGTGGCAACTTAGTTGCCACCATTTTTGGTGTAAAGTCACTGGAATATTTTTTACAGTGTATGCATATTAAAAATATTTAAATATACGTTTAAATTTTGTTTTGGAATTGCAATGCATTTGATAAATAGTTTACACCTGTTTTATTTTCATAAATTATGTTATGTATATCCATGGTGGATTAGTATTACGGTGGTCCCCAACGACTAGTTAAATAATGTCTAAAAACGAGTGAAATTTCAATATTTGTATCAGTATTATATAGCCTAGAAATAGATTAAACAATAAGAAATACAATGAGTGCAATACAGTATGAAGTAAAATGTACATTTTAATAAAAAAAAACTTTGCATTAGTCATTAATTATAAAATAGTACCACCTTGAACCTTACTTATTTAGAATGCAAAAAACGAAAATACTTTTGATACACCCTAATATTATCTGCAATCATGCAGCATATACTTATTTCTACTTATGTTTAGATGTTACTTTGCGTACCTCAATTTTCAATTTTCATATGTATGGATGTTCATTTAATAATTATAATATAAATTGACATTTAGTTAATTTATTTTTTGTATTAATTCTGTACAATTTGAGCCAAGAAATAATTTCATTGCACAGTTGCAATATTATATGGTACATTTCCTTCACAAACAGATCCAAGTAATAAATATGATAAAATTGATATTTTTTGTCAGCAATTTGAAATACGTGTGATTAATGTATCATTAGAAAATACTTTAAAAAAAAGTTTTGTTACATTTATCTGTGATCATCATAACTTTAAAATGTCAGAAGATTAGTTTAAACTTTTACAAAAATCACGGAATTTAACGTTAATGTACGGAATGTAATAGATCCATAAAGCAAAAAAAAAAAAAGTAAAAATGTAAATCTAATTATAAATCATTTTTCTTCATTTCTGTGACAGATATAATAATCTTGAATCGAAGTTGCAAACAAAAAAAAAAAAAAAAAAAAAAAAAAAAGACTGTTTTAACTACATTAAATTTATCTTACGAATTCCTT
This sequence comes from Maratus speculifer, assembly GCA_964019185.1. NCBI lineage: Eukaryota > Metazoa > Arthropoda > Arachnida > Araneae > Salticidae > Maratus > Maratus speculifer. The sequence goes on along the minus strand of OZ025295.1, from coordinate 7,915,094 downwards.
TAATTAAATAAAAAGCATAAAAGAATTCATCAGATTAAAATAAAAGCATATATTTTTAAATGACACTAAAATATCTTTTTTTTGTACGTTTATAATGAAAATTAATGGTGAAAATTAAATTTTTCTTCAACTGCAATTGCTTGTATTTAAAAGAAAAGGGGTTTATTAGATAAAAGAATATTGTTTTCTTTAAAAGATATTTTTTCTTAATTTTTAATTGGAAAAAGTTTTGCTTTATAACACTTTAAGTCTTAATTTTTATGAAATGGGTTTGATTTATATAGATTACATTTTACAAAAAACAACATTTTCCAGCGAACTATATTAGTTGTGTAATGCAGCTAATTAAAAGTAATGGCTACTAATTATTTATTATTATATTAAGATCCAACATTAAATCAGTAAATATAAGCAATACTTAATTTAACTATTAATTTAAAACATTTTTTATGTTCCAATTGTAACGTAATAAGAAATATTTTCATAATGTAAGATTTAAAAAATTCTTAGACGTTTGCAGCTAGATCAAAAGGCAGTTTTCCTATTGTGATAACTTTTGTGTAACTATCTCTAACTGTAAATGTCTCTTTTTATAATTGACGTCTTTATTTATCATCATAAAATGTACAAAAAAGGTGATGAGCGAAAACAAGATCGAGTTTGACAAGTGATACGAAATCCAAATTATTCTTAAGTAGCATTTAAAAAAAAATTATAAAATATGCCTTTTTAAAAAATATATTAACCGACTTCAAAAAAAGAATCAAGTTTGGCGACAACATGGCGCTAACGCATATGAATGTATACTGATGAACCACGTTTCATAGAGACCTGGTCAGAAATGCGCATGGGCGAAAAGAGCGAGTCCATTTCGAAAATGGGAAAGTTCGTACTATCTCGAGATAAGTTTGTTCATTAAACATTCTAGATATGTCGATTTTTTTTCGAAAATATCTTTTTGTTTCTATAATTGAATTATCCGTTTTTAAATTTTACATTGTAATTCTGTTACACTAAAATAAGTTATAAACAGACAAATATAATAAAAAAAGATAATTTAAAGGTATGATTATTAAACTTAGCTTAATAACTTTTTCCCTCGCAATATAGCGTAACTTAATCGTTTTAGAATGAACGGCTGCATGGCATGATTTTAAAACTTGCCAGATTAGCAATTTAAAAAAAAATTTTCTTTACATTGTTGTGTACATTACTTATTTATATTATTTGCATGCATTGGATATAAATATGGCGCAGATATCATATATGCACAAGTTTTGGTACAATTTTCTTCCATCGTCAATTTGGCGATAAACTTATTTTCGAATACTGGTTAAATATACATTTTTAAATTATTTTCTATTATTTTAAAAAATAACAATAAATAAAACAATTTTTAAATATATTAAATTTTAAAAACTAATAACTATAGAACAAAAAAAATTATATAATTTGAAAAGAGAAAAATTAAGGTAAATAAACAGTTTATCAAAAAATAAACAATAATATCAGGGCTACCATATTAGGAAAATAACGCCATTTTGGCGACAAATAAATCCTAGGGAGTATATGACATACATATGTTCTGAATATTTAGGTTGTTAGAATTGGCGAATTTCTCGCATAGCCGCCAAGTCAGATGCCAAGCAATCGTTAAAACCGTGTTCTAGCCATAAATATAAATGTTAAAAAAAGAAGAAAAAAACAAACATACATTAATTAAAATTCACAAAAATGTAGGAGAAAATATATACTTTGGAAAGTTTATTCCGAGAACTGTTAGAAGGTGCGCAATCTATTTAATTTAAAATAAAATTTTACTCAGGACAAAAAATAGAGAACAATATTATATCATTTCCATGAATACATAGAAGTAATCTCGGCCTCATAGGTTATTCCCCCTAAAGTCTGAATGGAATCGGCTTGACATTCTGCCAAATAAGGACCTTACAAAGGTGGCATATCAGTAGTTTTAATCTGCTTATGATTTGAAAACGGTTGCAACAATGAATGATGATTTCCACAAATCATAATTTTTTTTATTAATTCCACATTTTTTTATTAAAAAAATTCTTATCATAAGAATTTAATAAAATTAAATTGGGACCACATGGGTATCTTATACTTTCAAACAAAAGAAGAATTATCAAAATCGGTTCATATTTAAAGAATTTATGCGTGAACAAAAAATACATACAGGTCGAATTCATAACCTACTGCATTAAAGTCGGTTAAATTGGCAGTTGTCAGTCAAAATTTCGCACTTTGTAGAAAAAAGGTCTCGTATCGGTGTAAGAGTGAAAGCCTGAAATTTTATTTATTTATTGTACACACCCGAGCCGTAGCTAGAAGTGAACCATAGGGAGGTCTCAGAAAAATGTAGGGGGGGGGGGGGCTCATAATTTTTTTCTTCTCTCTCTGACGCAAAAAGATAAATTAGTGCATACTCACATTGTAGGCACTATGTTTCTTATTAAACTGTATAATAATAACTTCATTTTTGCTAAGAAAAGTATAGGATGATGAAAATTTTGAGTGTGTAACTGGTGCAAAATTAAACATCATGTTAGCTTCATACGTACAAATAGGATGAGGGAGTGTTGAAACACTTATTTTAGCTACAATTTAGTAACTCTACAAAACTGTGAAAGGACCTCAAAACTAAATTAGATTTTTGAACAGAATTTAATTTAAATTTTCGGAACAGAAATTCATTGAGTGACCTTGGAATCTTTTCCGGGGGGGGGGGCTGAGCCGCCCATAGCGCTCCCTTAGCTACGGGCCTAGTACACGCACATCTGACTTGTGTGCTCGACATAAAAGCCTGCGATTACCTGAAAAATGAACGCTTTTAATTGGATGACTGCTTCAAAAAGAATTGGAATTATAATGTTTTTATTTTAATAAAGTTCTAATCGCAAGAATCGTATAAAATTGAAATGGGACCATGTGGGCATCTTACGCTTTCAAACAAAAAAATAATTATCAAAATCGGTTCATATTTACGGAAGTTATGAGTGAACAAGAAATACATACAGGTCGAAATCATAACCTCCTCCTTCAAGTCGGTTAATTATACACCTGAGCTTAAAAACCGAACTATAATAAAAAATGACAAAGTTTCTGTTAACAGCTTTTTATACTAAAACATTTTTCTTAATACATTATATATCAAATACAATATACAATATATATCAAATATTATATACTTGTATTTATAAAACTGATTGTTATCATATTATGATAACATCTTTTGTGAATATAGCGATGTGTCGCAAAGTATTGCTGCAACGATCTCAGCAATGTTGCAATGTAATAACAGAGTTACATTCCAATATAAAGTCTAAAAACACTTTATTTAAACAATTTGCGTAGGAAAGTGGTAGAGTTTCTTCCGCAAATTTGACCCAAGACTATATAGCGAACAACCATTAACAAATGTATTAATTAAAAAATTTTAAAGATTTGACTCACACACTTGCACTATAAAAAAACTCCCACTAAATTTGCTGCAAAAACTAACTGGCAATGTTGCTATCAGTTTTGGCCAAAAAATTGCAGTAAAAGTTATATGTAATAAAAAATTACATTTAATTTTTACGGCAAAACCCGCATTACTGCCAGCAGTTTTTGTCGTAAATTTACCGGATTTTTTTACAGTGTGGTAGCAATACACTTAAATGATGCCTTTAGCTGAAAATTAAATGCAACTTAAATCTTCACTACAATCTAACTGGCAACTCGTGGTTATCAGAAAGGATCTTTTTATATTATTATTATTAATCAAAAATTCGTAGCAATAGTGGAGCTTCAATCACAATCTATGTAATGTTGTAATGTTTTCCATAATGCGTCCATAATGTTTTATTGTAATTGTGAGAAATCAAAATTATCACAAGTTTTTAGAGCGAAACTGTGGAAATAAGCATTTATTTCTGAGATAGGCTTCGCCTTAAACCTGTAAACTCATAGTGATACCATTCTCAAAAGTGAAACTAGCGGAAAAAATATAAAGAAATCGCTACATCACTATTCATCAAGGAAACTAACAGGTCAGTGACAGTCAAATGAATAAGACAATCACCCGGGATACCCTTTGATAAAACGCCGGCTCAAAGTGAAAATGCTAGACGGTAGGCAGACCAGACTTTGAGGCGCCTAAACCAGGTGTTCCTGAATGACGCACTATACCAATAGGGGTACGACTTAGCAACTCATTAATGAGAGGAAAGTCTTTAATAATCGTGATTGGTTTGTGATCTCAAGGGGGACTGGGGGAAGTTAGAGATGGACGAGAGGAGAGAGTTTTTTTAAGTCAGTTCTCAGAGAGTGAGGAGTTCCGCAAGTGAGCTCGGAGAAAGACCCCGGAGTAGGATCTTGGAGGCTGATCCGGAAGCGGAAGTCTCGGTGAAATCTTATGAGAGGGCTCTCCCCCGTAGAATTCCCTCTTTGCTTTCCTAAAGAGAGATTAGAGAACGCAGTTCTCTGTGAAATATTTATCGAGTTTTCATAAGCTGATAGAGGAAGACCTTTCTTCCGTGTTGTTAATGTACGAAAAATCACTTAGTGTACATTAAGACACTGGCGAATCTTGATTGAGTTATCGAACTTTATATGGACAACGGGTTTAACTCGTAAATTGCTGGAACTTTTGATTTATGGAACTCTAAAAAGAATAAGGTCTAAGCTGGTGGAAAAAGAAGTCTACGCGCTTTATTAATTAATTAAATGCTGTAAATAATTATTTGACTTAGAGAATGTTTTGTGATTCTTCGGATTAATAAAAGAGTTCTCTATTAATATAATTTCGCTTTAATTTTTTCCGAGCGGCATACCACGCATCCATCCTCTCGTAGGGTAATAATTTAAATTTCTCATAGTTTTGAAACAATTGTGAGTTCCGAGGGTTAACTCGTTACATAATAAATTTCGAATCCATTTTTAGAACATATAGGGGTTATTAGCAAGGGTTGACCACAGAGGAGGCTTGACCCACTCTTCACTTTTCATATTTAAAAGAACTTCAAAGCTTTGCAAATAGGTGGCAACCAAAGCTACTGAAATAGCCAAACAGTAGTATTTGTTTAATAAAGATAATTGAAACAAGCCTGGATAAACCACATTGTGGAGTCATTTCAATTTAACAAGTGTAGTTTCTTTAAATAAATTGTAAGATTTTCTCAGATAAAACACATTATAGGACTTTAAGTAAACAGGTTTGAAATATTGCAGAAATATAAAGCTTACAATCCAGACTTGAAGATTATACAGTAGATTAGGCTATACATAACTATGTGGTATTCGTTAAAAAATTGGTATGTGGGGAGGTTTGACTCAATCATTGTAAAGGAGGGTTGACCATGGTCAAAGCTCTTATAATTATTGGTTTTTAGACATTTTTATTTGTACACTGCGTATAATGAAAGGTGAATAGCAGTATTTCTAAAGTAATGTAAATTTATTTTGTAAAGCTATAGTAAAATAGATATAAAGGAAATAATTTAAAGCTGATTAAATGAGGATGAGAAAATTGCTATAAGGATCAAGAAATATCTTTATGAAATACATATTCGAAAGTTGATGGCAACTTTTATTTCATTTAACTCTAAAACCATGGGAAAATTTATATAAGTTTTAGAAAAATATTTCTCACCGGATTTTTTATTTTAAACTGTTTAAGTTATTTATTTAAATTCTTTTTAATCATCTTACATTTAGCTTATTTTACAAAGAGTTTTCTGGTTCGAGTTGACATCTCTGCATACGAAACGGCAAAATGGCCCGTCTCCGCGGTTCTAGTGTTAAACAGTACCCATAGTACGTAGATAAAATTATTGGTAAAGACTAAAGAACATGAAAGCAGCAGCCACAAAAATGCTTGGTATTTCTTCCTCTCCAAAAGAAGATAAAATTCATGAAAACACTATAGGAAGGTATGTAGACAAATTTTACTAAAGTGAACACAATTACATGAGACCAAACTATGTAGTAACTGGTGGTGTTAAGTCGAGTTTTTAGGTAGATTTCGTATGAAATACTACCTATTGCAATCGCACCAGTTTATACATCTATCTATCTATCTATCTATATATCTCACTTTTTTATGGACACGATAACTTCTATAATTCTTCAACAATCTCCACCAAACTGGTACATAAAATCAAAGGAGATAAAATCTCGGCTAAGTTCGTTAATGGGCAAAATCGGATCAAGGGGGTCGGAATAGGGGGCGTTTTTGTGAAAACCCAAAAAACGCCATAACTATCGTGTTATGGCGTGTCGTAACGAGCTATCGTGTTACGTACATACGCACGTACATACGCACGTACATACGCACGTACATACGCACGTACATACGTACGTACATTCGTACATACATACGTACATTCGTACATACGTACTTACATTCATACATACAGAACCTGCGAGCCCATTATTTCTCAGGATTTGACGCTTGCGAGCTAAAAACACGTAAAATTAAATTGGCCTAGGATAAACTAGATCAGCCTAGGACAAACTAAAATGTTGGCGCTGTGGCGCCATTGAATTCAATAAAATCACGCCAAATTGAATTGGCCTAGGATAAACTAGATCGGCCTAGGAGAAACTAGTTCAGACCAATAAACAGCAAGCTAAACTAATTTATCCTATAAGAGTTAGGCCAAACTAGTTTGGCCTTGGAAAAACTAGATTGTCCTACGGGACTTAGGATACAATAGTTTTGCCTAGGAAAAACTAGTTTATTCGGTGGGCATTAGGATAGACCGGTTTGGCCTAGGAAAAACTAGTTTATCCGATGGGCGTTAGGATAGACCGGTTTGGCCTAGGAAAAACTAGTCTATTCGATGGGCGTTAGGATAAACTAGTTTGGCTTAAAATCAGGTTTGGCCTGTAACATATCCATAATATAAACATTTCTGAACCTGAAAATTGATGTTACAAATCGAAAAAAGCATGAAAATATTATGAATGATGAGGATTTAAAAACCCTCTATTTTCATTCCATGTAAAGTCTATGATAGCGCTGCAGTCGATCACCTGCGGCGGTTGAAAACAGATTTCGACCAATCAGAATTTATTGCCTGCCATCACGTCGCAACTCTTACCGAAGGTTGTGGGAACACTAATTCTGATTGGTCTTCTCATGTGCGTCGGGAGAGATTGACTCACAACACGGATCGCTATTTCGCCGTTAATTCCTGGCTGTGAGGAGCACCTCAATAGTTTTCTCTTTTTTACTTCTGTGTACTTTACCGGTATATCTAATCGGAATAGTTTTATTTTGTTCACTTATATACGAAACAAATACGCAGGGACGTAGCTTTAGGGGGGGGGAGCCTCCCCTCCCAATATGTTCTTGTAGTAGGGCACCGTAGATGGCTTAAGGGCGCCGTCAGGCACCTTGAAAAGAGGCTTTGTTACTAGTAACAAGTGATTATAAAATAACTTCATTTTAAATGTAAAATTACAAAGTAAGTAATTTTTCACTTACAAAACATGGATAAGGCATTTAATTTTAGACTTGTTACTACCTCTATTCCTCTACTCCTATCCCGAAGAAAATTTATGCATCCGAAATTAAAAATTTCGAAAACAGACTTGTAATCAATTTCAGGATAGATATACAATTATTTCTTTCTTATAGTAGTTCCCTAATAGCATGCATGGTCACAGTGACGTCGCTGTGAGTCATTTTGGTCACATCACATCTGTGACCAAAATGCCACCACTCAGTGACGTCACATTGTGACTGAGATGTGACTTTCTTAAAAATCTTTAGAAATTTATAAATATCCTTCAAAACATGTTATTTACTTTTAAAAACATGTTTCTGGCATTTTAAATATCTTCGCTTTTGTCACAGTTTCGTCACAATATTAATGTCAAATTAGTCACAAATGACACATTTTTCACAATTTTGTCACATTGTGACCACTTTGTGAAACGTCACAAAAAAGCTCAAAAACGGCCATAACGACTTCACATTTTAGTCACTGTAACTTCACATCGACGTCACGTGACGTCACATCGACAATCGATGGCCAAAAAGTCACAATGTGACTTCACAACAAAGTTGCAGTGACGTTACCATGCTTTACGGGTTGTTAATCACCCTTAGAAATAGGTAGGAAGGGAAAAGAAGTGTGGAAGCGACTTAAGAGCCCAAATAGTCACAGGAAAAGTACGCAAAAAGACCCGGATGACCATATAAAGTCTATGGGAGCGTTCTTTTCTAATATCTCGCTCAAATTTTAATATTTTGACATGATTTTTTTGCATAAAATAGTTCAGGACGATCCACAACCGGGCTAGTTTTTACTTTTTCGATTTTGGTTTCAGATTTATTTTAAAAAATTACTTTAATTTTCAAAACCGGTTTAAACCGGTTCTGAAACTGAAACTATCATAATATAAAAAATATATAACCAAAATCGAAAAAGTAAAAACTAGCCCGGTTGTGGATCGTCCTGAACTATTTTATGCAAAAAAAATCATGTCAAAATATTAAAATTTGAACGAGATATTAGAAAAGAACGCTCCCATAGACTTTACATGGTCATCCGGGTCTTTTTCTGTACTTTTCCTGTGACTATTGTGGGCTCTTAAGTGCGTTTGCATGGTTCTGTGATATGTTTTAGTAATAGGGCGCTACAGAAGATTTAGGGGGGGGGGGACAGTAAGGCAACGAAAAAAGAGGTTTCGAAAAGGGGACCATTGAAGATTTAAGGCCACCGTTAGGCATCTAAAATTTTTATTATTTATGTGGCATTCTTGGTTTATTTTTTGAACAAAAAAAAAATCAAATATCAGAAACATGATTTGGAATTAATATTATTGTAAATTTATAAGAAAATAAATTATGGTTTCAAAAAATATATAGAGGATCTATTACATTTGAGACATTTTAAGACCAGGCTCTATCCCCAGTGGGAAATCAAGAACATATTCCGGAAATGGGCATTGTTCGATCACTACATGCACTGTAAAAATATTTACCCATTTGCTGCAGCGTCACTCCACAGCTTTTATAGAATATCTCTTTTATGACAAATGAGAATGCTCTTTAACACAGTAAAGTAACCGTTTTCTATAAAAGAGGTGGAATGATGCTGCAGCAAATGGGTGAAATTTTTAACAGTGTGTAATTTGATCTTTCTGAGAAAAGCTCTCTCCTTATTTCAATCGAAGGTTGGTGGTCCTCGGTAGGACCAGCTGACCTTTAAACTATTTTAACTCCCCTCTTATGTCATTCCTTGTGTTAGGTTAGATAATTTCTGAGCGTCACCTACATACAACTTAGTTGTCCAGTATCCAGTGTTGTCAGATTGTACTGAAACTGATAACGCGACTTTTCAAAACTGGCGATTTCTTTCATTCAATTAAAAAAAATAAAAAAATAAAAAGCTGCCTTTCGTAGTCGTCCAATGAGAATAAATTCAATCATGAGTGATCTGAGTCGATCTGATTGAAATAAAACACAAAGACAAAAAGCCAGGATCTTACTACAGAGAACAAAACAGAAAAAGAAGTTATAAAGCGGAGAAAGGATGCAAATTTATGAAAAAAGGATGATGAAGTAAAAGATAAAAAATTTACACATTTTCCTTTAGCTAAGCATGCTCTTAAGTACAATGTTTATATTTCTGACGCAAGTATGAGTTCCTTTATTATCATTGATATTATTAGTGGAAAAAATCGAATAGCATTCTCAGTTCTCCAGGAAATTTAAGTTTTAATGATTTTTATTAATTATTTCCTAAACAAATTGCTATTTTTTGATAAATGGTGATATCTGAAACTTTAACATTATTAATAATCGACCTAGGTTTGACCCAGGACTGGGCAGGAATGAAACTTTCTCCAAAATTAAAAGAAATATATGTTTAAGGGTGTACTGAAAACATGCTTTTCCACCTTCAACACCACGAAATTTTCTGATACAATTTCAGACTCATTTTAAAAATAGAAACATGAAACTTGCTGGAGTGAGCACGTACCGACGTGCAAAGTGATTCTTGCTTATATCTGAATTTCCAAAATATATGTGCATACGTCTTTATTTTAAATCGAGATTGAAATGTTCTATGCATCTGAGTTTTTTGCGTCGCTAATTGCTGTTGTGATAAAATACTTTTGACGAAATTTAATGATATCCGGGATTCAGCATACTATAAACATTCTACATTGCCTTTTTAGACCTTGAAAAAACAAGAGCTGGGAGAGATATTTTATCTGCACATGTACATGCACGCTTAAAATGTAAATCCAACCATGGCTGCATCACTTTACATCACCTAAATAGATATTATTGCCTTGAATAAGTAACTAAAGATAAAAAGTAGTATAACTAACCCCCCTCCCCTAAAAAGTGCGCAAATAATTCAAGGGCGGCAAAACATTAAAAGGCGTCAAATTTTGGTTAATAAATAAATGAAAGTTTGGTAAATAAATAAATGAAATAAATAAAGGAAGTGAATATAAAAAATAAAAAAAGCAAATGAAAGATAAATAATCCTTTTTTAAATTATTTTATTTCACACAACAAATATATCTTTTGAAACAAGTTAAAGTAAATTATCCACAATTCAGTGCACCGTAAAAAAAATCGTAAATTTATGGTACTTTACCGGGAAGTATCCAATAAATTTACGGAATATGTCACTTATTTCGTACAAACGGTCAACTCCCGTAATTTTTTGTGTTTTACGGACAAAAACCGTTAATGTAATGGCAAAGTCCATTGATATAGTTATAAAGCCCATTTTTTACGGACATAGTCTGGAATCTCTGCGGCAGCTTTTTTTCAGTGTGCATTACTGCTAATCTGTGTACTAAATTAACCGTTTGGTAGTCTTTCAAAAGGGTAAAATTGTAATTTTTTCTCTGCATTTTGTTTTAAATGCTAAGAAAATACTAATCTATGTACTAAATAACCGTCTGACTGTATTGCAAAAGAGTAAAATTGTAATTTTTTTTTCTCAGCATTTTGCTGTAAATGCTGAGAAAGTACAATTTTTTAAACATTATTAAAAATAAATAAATAAAAGAAAGGAATGAATGAATTGAATACTGAAATAAATAAATAAATGAAATAAATAAAGGAAGTGAATATTAAAAATAAAAAAAAGCAAATGAAAGAGAAATATTCCTTTTTAAAATTATTTTATTTCACACAACAAATATATCTTTTGAAACAAGTTACAGTAAATTATCCTCAATTCAGTGCACCGTAAAAAAATCGTTTACCGGGTTGTTTTACATGCTAAGAAAATACAATTTTTTCAACATTATTAAAAAATAAATAAATAAATAAATAAATAAACCTTAATTACAAATATAAATGTAATCCTTGAGAGTATTAATTATTGCTCAATGTATTGAAAATTTATTAAAACTACAAATTTATGTTATCTTAAACATTGTTTAAATTTCAGTGAAAACTGGAGCTTAGTGAACGGAATATTACGCATCAAACACTTAGAGGGTTAATTTTATAACACGTTTTTTAATCGCACTTTAAAATACCGTAGGTGTACAAGTATTAATGGATAAAAAGAAATATTAAAGAGTCAAGGAAATTATATTATCCATTAAGCAATATTTAAAATATATACATTTTAAAAACATTTTTTTTAAAATTGGTGTAATGGATAGAACATTCCTGAATCGATACTAAAAAAAATTATAATAACCTGTCTATGGAACATAGATTTGTCTTAAGTAATCTTTTATTAAATAAAAAATAAGCTCATTAAATTAGCTTAAAGCATATTCAGTTAAAAGCGATATTGAAATATGTTTCATTTCAACAGTATATTTTTCAATTAAGATGAAAGGCGAATTACTCGATTTTATTTTTCTGAAAGTTTCTCGCGCCAGCGGAAGATTAAATACTTTTATTAATCAGTAAGTATAATGTTCTTCTATGGTTTAATTTTTCTACATCTTTTTTACTGAAATGAATTTTTTTAAAGTGTTTTATTGTATCAGTTAATTTTATCTGAACTCTCATCAATTAAAGATAAAAGGTTTATATTTAAGGGAAAAACGTAATAGATTAAAGGTAAATGCTTCAGTTAATTGATGCATCAATTCTTTTTCTTTTCTTTTATTTTCGTTTTTTTCTTTTCTTTTTCATTTTTAGTGGTATCAATAGACTATCAAGAGAGATTCAAAACAATCAGTAATATTGATACGACTAAAGAAATATGCAATATAATATTTAAGCAATTTTTTTTTTGTTTTTTGCTATACAAACTAGAATTGAGGGTAAAGAAAGATTGTGGAATATCTTATAAGAAATATGCGAGATTTAAAACTCGTTTCCTCAAAAACTACCAGACTGATATTGATGAAATTTAGAATCCACATCCACTGGATTATGCACAATATTTATTGCAAATAGTTTTTTCTAGAAAATAATTTTTTTTATTTTATATCCGTGTACATTTTTTTTAAAAATTCTATTTTTCTATTTTTCAATTTTTTTTTTTTTTTTTTTTTTTTTTTCTGAAATTAAATAATTGTTTTTACAACTGAATGTCACATATGATCTTATGTTTATAATTTACCACCAAAACAGTGTTTATTGTAATCACTTGATTGCTTTAGGATATAATGCGCTTTTTATTTGAAATTTTGTACTTTTCGGAAAGCTACAATACTTAGACGCTTCTAATATATCTGAATTTCTTGCATACATTTATCAAATGCATGAATTAAAATTATATATATAAACACATGGATACAGCTTGTAATTTTATTTATATTACAAGCTGTCTTTCGGGTCTGATTTTTTTTCAGTTTATGGGAAAAAAATCACTTTCAAGTTCCTAACATTAACACTAGCTTTGCAAATAGATTAATTAGTGTTTAATGAATATCTCATTGTCTGAAACGTAATAAATGTTGTTGTTTTGCGTATAATTCAATTCATATTAATATGACACTAAACTAAGGAAGGATTTTTGGAGATGTTTAGAAAATATTATATTACAATAAGATTTAACCTACATTACAAATTTCTAATACCCATGATTCTTTTACAAAAGTAACTTTTATTTTAATATTAATGTGTGAAATATATGTTTAAAATAAAAGAATCAAAATCGACGCAAAGAGAATTAAGAAAATAACAATAATTATATTATTCTTAAATACCTAAGCATAAATGAAGTCTCATTTAAATTGGTTAAAACTCGAGTTATTTCAACTCTTTTTTGAGAAGCTGCCATTCAACATTGAGATTAGTGGATTTCAGCTCACCTTGAGCTATTTTGTGGTTGACATTTTAAGAGAGTACTAGAAAAATCTTAGTAACTGTACATATATATATATCGATAATCGCAACTGCAGTCGTGATGCAGTTTCGAAACTCAGCCAAGGTCGTAGGTAACAATTATACGTAACGAAAGTCTTTAAGGCACAACGCTAGTCACAGAAAAAGATCCGGATGACTTTGTAGTCAATAGGAGCATTCTTTTCAAACATCTCGCTGAAATTTTAATATTTTTACTTTTTTTGTATAGGATAGCTGAGGACGATCCACAACCGGCCTACATTTAACTTTTTCAATTTTGGTTTCAGATTTTTTTTAATTACTTTAAATTTCAAAAACAATTTAAACCGGTTCTGAAATTGAAATTATCATAATATAAATACATAAGCAAAATCGAAAAAGTAAAAACTTGGCCGATTGTAGATCGTACTCAGCTCTCCTATTCAAAAAAAAAAAAAAAAAAAAAAAAAAAAAAAAAAATCACGTAAAAATATTAAAATTTGTGGTAGATATTTGAAAAGAACGCTTCCATAGATTTTGCATTGTCATCCGTGTCTTTTTCATTGACTTTTATGGGGTCTTAAGTATCCTCAAACGAAGACGTAACACAGTGAAAGGTCCGACGGACTCTGCGCCCGTGAAGACAGCGTTTTGTCATCCCGGCTACATCGATCAGAATGCTTTGTTTAGTTGGTGGTTTCCATTTTTATGCCTTCCGATTTCTCTTATCTTGTACCAATACAGGTCTAGTATACTGTTATACTGCTACATGCAGAGACACTCTAACTACGTTCTGGAAGACACCTCTAACAAAAGCTGTGTGTTTAATATAAGAGACATCGATAAGTCAAGTTTTAAAGACGACATTTCTTTATTTAAACTTCATTCAATTCACGTAAACTTGATTTTAAAATACTTTCATAACAGCTTTTAATTAATTAATATTCAGAGCAAACTTTGTTTAAAATGATTAAGATTCATTAAAATATTTCTTTAAGACAGTAATAAAATTCATTAAACCGGAAGCTTTTTCAAAATAACTTAATTTTAAATTATGAATAAAATCGTTCATTTAAAACATCATATACAAAAAATTAAATATCTTATTCGAACTTAACCTTAAGCTATTAAATCATAACGAGAACTTGACGCAAACGAAAAGGATGAGCAATCAACTTGATCATCGGAAGGCATTTATATCATTCAAGAAACTGAACTGGATGATTCCACTTATGAAAAAGGCTAGGTCTAAGACTAGTGGATTATGGAACACCAAAAGCCATCTATTTTGAAGTACAAATGCTTCATGTCGATACTTTAGTTAATTTATGTTTTGGAAAAAAAAATAACGTTATACACCAGGTAACAAGGGTATTAATTTTTAAAATAAAGAAGTCTTTTAAACATTAAAATATAAAGAGAAAAACTATTAAATTAATATAAGTTAATATAATATATGCAAAGTTTTAAACCCAAAATAGCATTAAGTGACAAGTAAAACCGGCTGATTAACCAACAATCAGGAATGCTCTCTGAACGGATATAAGCGATTGGCTCTTTGAAAATTCTAGTAAGCAAAATTCTTTCTGCTGTGCAGTCGCCATCTTGAACATGACATTCTCCGAGCAACCATCATGGCACTGCATGCCATGACATTTATGCAATGCGAAACTGTAGTTAACGCCATTTCATTTGAGCTGCCATGGAAACATATACGTATCCTAGTTCTCACTTAGTAACATATTAAAACGCGATGATTCATTTGTATTAACCCTGAGTCAAACCACTGTATTAATACCAGCTTCTTGATGGAAATTTATGCCTTGTTATTAAACTCAAAATATAAAAATAAATACTTAAAAGGTGTTGCAAAAATATAGATATTATATCTATATTTTTGCTACACATTTTAAGTATTTATTTGTATATTTTGAGTGCATTAATCCTGTATATTGAATATAATTCGTTATAGAAGGTTTATCATGAACGCTATTCTTTACTAACATTTGAATAAATATTGCCTAAATTTGAATAGTTATTGAAAATTGTACTACAAATTTATATTTATTCCCTTTTTTAACTAAAATACTTGATAAAAATTTCACATTTTTAAAAAAAGTGCCTCGAATTTAGGCTCGTTCCAATAGACTGTATTTTATTTATTTATTTATTTATTTATTGCCGAAATATCAGTGAAGGCTTACTTTGGAGACACGAAATTTTTTTGTGTCTGTCTGTCTGTCTGTCCGTCTGTCTGTCTGTCTGTTTGTCTGTCAGTCTGTCTGTTCCGCGATAACTTCCGTAAAAAGCATCCGATTGGCTTGAAATTAAGTGGGTATGTTAATGAGGCACTGGGATTAAGCTGTATAGTTTTTTGTAAGATTTGGTTCATTCGTTCGAAAAATATAGAATATTTTATTTTACGCAATAATGCTTTTCTATGGCAAATCCAATGATTTCCATTTTTTTTTTCTTGAGAGAAAATGTCACATTATGATAAATGAATGCTGAAATTTACCGGTTAAATTATTCGTATTGTTTTGAAATTTTGTCTATTAATTTGTCAGATTTTTAAAATTATTACTGTAAATTTTGGAGATTTTTTATAAATGTATTCCAATAATATAAACTAATTTGTTTTAGAGACTTATTTATTTTAAATGTATTTATTTCATTTTCTTTATTTTCTCTTAATGGTTGCTAAGCAACCATTCATCCTAATCCTTTTTTTTTTATAATATTATAAATTTGAATGCGTGTAATTATTGAACGCGAAAATTTAAAAGAAGTCAACGTTAAAACTGATATTAATGTCTTTGCATCTTTGTGTATAACTATAACATAGCCCAGAAAAAAAACATAGGCTATGTTTTATTGATTTTATTCACATATTTTCCTCAATAATTCAAAATTTCCTTCTTTTTCATGCAGAATCAATAACGATCTTTTAGATAAAATTTAACCAATTTCCTTTATTGTTGCCAAAAAAAAAAAAAAAAAAATCATAATCTGGAATAATTTGTCAACGGCAATAAGTTTCAATTGAGCAAGTTCATTCGAAAAATTAAACTAAGAAAAAATAAATATGACATCAGAATTAAAATAAAAATAAAAATAGTACTTTGTTAAATATTAAACACGGAAATTTGTTTCGTTAATAAGAATTTTTCTGACAAAAATGGGGGCATAATTAGAAGTAAAACAAATAAAAAATAATTATATATTTACAAATATGTCACCTGATAAAATTTGACGTCATAATTGAAATAAAACAGGTATTTTATAGTAGTCGTTAAAAATATAAGAAACATGGATAGCAATAACTCATGAATAATGACGTCATTGCCGAAACTTCAGTAAAGGCTTATTTTGGCGACGCAAAATTTATTGTTTTCCGCCTGTCAGTCTGTTCTGTCTGTCTGTCTGGCCGCGATATCTGCCACAAAATGCAATCAAAACTTCTTTTTTTCGGAAACAAAATTGTAAAACCCTAGATTACTGAGTTTACACTTTCAAAAGTTCCTGATACATCAGATTTAGGTGTGGACAAGTATGTAGAAGTATGAGGATAATGAAAAATGCTTATTAAAACTGCTACTTATCCTTATAAATATAAATGTATAAAGAAATACAAGATATACGATAACCATTAGGAAATTGATAGAAAGTGACAAATTTAAGTTTAATGAGACTACGGGGGAAGAAATCTAGTATGAAGGAATCTACTATGTTATAATAAAATAATAATAATAATAATAATAATAATAATAATAATAATAACAATAGATCATGAAAAATTCAGAATATCCTAACATAACTAAATCTTTAATTTAACGCTTTTGTTGGCTCAAAACTTCTTATTCTTTTTTTATTCTTATAAATAATTACGTAATTTGAAAATTTTAAATTACAGTTTCCATGAAGTGGAGTATTACCCAAAGTGTGTTTTAAAAAAGAAATGATGTGCAAAGCTGACGTTGAGGCTCTTGATCTGCAGATTTACTAGTTTATTTATATTTTATCCATCATACGTAGTATAGGGTAAGTATTGCAATCATTTTGAAAATCGAAAAAAAATTTTGACGGATTTGCACGTTTCAGATACTGGATATTCCGAAAAACATATTTAAAAAAAGAATTGCCGTCCGTCCGTCTGTATGTCTCTCTGTCTGTAACCGCTCTATCTCCCGAACAAATTGAGATAGAGACTTGAAACTTTGTATGTGCTTAGTATATAAGAATGGAACGAAGCTTATTTAATATCAATAACCTCGATTATCCGGAATTATTTTTTTATTCTCTAAAACTTCGTTCTGATGAAAGATGCGAGAAAATTTTCGAAATGTTTTATTTTAAGGAATGGACGTAAAAGGCAATAAAATAACACAAATTTTGCATAAAGAAGAAGTCGATCGGATTATTAGTTGCCGAGATATGTGTAATCTTGTTTCCCACCTTCTTCGATTTTTCATAACCTTGTATTTCATTTAAATTTCAATTCAAAGATATATTTTAGTTGTAAATGAGACGCTTAATCCGACGCAGTAAATTGTTAGTTAATATGATTATTATTTCTGGAGTTATAAAAGATGTTTCTTTTACGCAATCCGGTACTACTTGAGTATTTTGGCGTTTTATAATATTTGTCGAAATTGGCTCCTGAGCAATTCATTAATAAGGCATTATTATGCATATTAAAACTATTTAAATATGTGTGCATTTTATAAATAGTTTACATGCGTTTTATTTTCATGATGAGTAAGTATTACGGTGGCTCCCCAACGACTAGTGTATTTTTACAATATTCTGTATGTGTTGGAAAGTGCTGCATAATCAATACTGCACACTTAATTTTTATTTCTTGTTTTATCAGCAGATAAATTTTTAGAGTACAATAATATGGTGAAATATAGTCAATATCTGCAAAAAAAGGCAATGTTCTTGAAATGACTTTGAAACTAATATAGGACATTTATAGTAAAAAAATCTTTTAACTTCTTTCTACGATTCTGAAAAGATTCTTTATCCATTACAGCAATAAAAAATGTCGTAGTAAAGCATTGTGTTGCTTATATATTTTATCTATTTGAATTTTGTCACGATCTTCAGTATTTCGAAACGTGGACGAATAATGCGGCGGTAAAATCAAAGGTATAGAAACTTATCAAATGTTTTTTTCAGAATGTTAAAAATAGTGAATAGCGGAAACGTGTTATACATACATATATATATATATATATATATATATATATATATATATATATATATATATATATATATATATATACACAAGTAAAAATGCCATACTGTTTTAAAATATAAACATTGTAAGACTATTGAATTAATTGGTTTATTCATTTATTCATTTAATTGTGCAGTATAAATGAATTATTTAAAAAGTAATTTCTCAAATTTATGAAGCTCAAACACATTTGAAATACATTTAATAATGCTATTTAACTTGAATTGGTATATTAAAAAAAATCTATAAAATTTTTTTTCAAAGTTTTAAGAAAAGTTAAAGAATAATGAAAACGCATTATAATAACTAAAAGGAATATAATATAACTTACATAGATGCTTTAAAATAAGAAAGTTTCAATTAAATTGTAAGACTGTTAAATTAGAAGGTTTATTTCTTTAGTTGTAACTGTAAAAAGGAAGTCTTTTAAAAGCATTTGCTTAATCTAGAAAGCTCACACACGCCTGAAAGTCATTTTATAATAATATTAAAAACTTGGGGACGAACGGACAGTATACTTGTCACTTAAGGGGGCTCAGGAGTTGAAAACTTCTTAAAAAATCGATTTTTTATGATCTACTTTGATTATTCAATTAATTCTTAACTCAATGTAAAAACTGCATACAAATAAATGCTTTTTTAACAGAGTTATAAGCATTTATGTATCAACTCTTTCATGGCCGCACCCATATAATTTCAATTTTAAGTCGCTTTTTCTCAAAACTTGATTTTTGACGACTAACACCAAGATTTAAAAAAAAACTATTTGATGGAATGACTTATTTTTTTTTTCTTTTGCATGCATATAACACCATTTTCTACAGAAAGAATTAATATATTTTAGATAGTTTGATATTTTGAGTATTTTTAATGGAAAAAATGTTGTATGTTTAGAGGGTTTTTTTTTAATTTTTAAATTTGAGAGATTTTTTTATAACTTTTTAAAAGTGATAGTTATATTCTTAATTCATTCTATAGACAATGATGTTATATGCATGCAAAAAAAAAAAAAAAAAAAAAAAAAAAAAAAAAAAAAATTAAGCCATTCCATCAAATAGTTTTTAGCTCACAGGCTATCATAGCCTGAGAGCTCATGTGCCCGCCCGTTCTGTATGTATGTATGTTCGTTCGTGCGTGCGTACGTGCGTAACGCGATAACTCATGATAAAAATATCCCATCCACTTGAAATTTTGTATATAGGTATATCCTGATAAGGCGCTTCCCTGATTTGTTGGTCGAGTTCATTCGATATGTATAAGAGGGGGGACGGGGGTCATGCCCCTCCACTTAATTGATGTAAA
Source organism: Maratus speculifer (assembly GCA_964019185.1). NCBI lineage: Eukaryota > Metazoa > Arthropoda > Arachnida > Araneae > Salticidae > Maratus > Maratus speculifer. The sequence continues at coordinate 7,895,271 of OZ025295.1, read as the reverse complement.
TGGGTTTTTCATGCAGAAATATTAGTTTTTGTTCAAAATTTGCACATAGGATCATTCTGATGAAGTACTTCCGTGATTGGTATTAGGTGTTCATTGGATAAATATAAACAGGAGGGACGGGGGGGGGTCATGCCCCTCCCTTTAATTGATATAAATGGTTTTTTCATGCAGAAATATTAGTTTTTGTTCAAAATTTAAGTGGATCATTCTGATGAAGTGCTTCCGTGATTGGTATTATGTGTTCATTGGATAAATATAAACAGGGGAAATGAGGGTTCTAATTCCCCTTCTCCTTAATTTATATAAATGGGTTTTTCATACAGAATTGTCATATTTCGCTCAAATCTCTGAATAGTTTTGGAAGTTTAATGTTTATGTATATAAAAGAGGGGGATAACTCCTCTTAAGTTATATAAATGGGTTTTTATTAAGATTTTTTTCGATTTGCTTTGAATTTTGGATATGGATTTTTTATATGGTAAAGCATGTCCCTGATCAGTTTAGTGGGTTCAATGATTAAGTATAAAAAGAGGAAAAGGGGAGCTGTTCCCCCCTCCTTATTTTTTTCTTCGAACGGAATTAATCCTTGAAAATATAAAAGTGTAATGTAAAATTAGAATGCGTAGCCTGTGAGCTCAATGCCACCAGTTTAACTGGGCAATATTCTTTTTATTTTTAAATCTTGGTGTTAGTCGTCAAAAATCAAGTTTTGAGAAAAAGCGACTTAAAGTTGAAATTATATGGGTGCGGCTATGAAAGTGTTGATACATAAATGCTTATAACTCCGTTAAAAATGCAAATATTTTTATGCGATTTTTTGCATTGAGTTAAAAATTAGTTGAATAATCAAACTAGATCATAAAAAATCGGTTTCTTGAAAAGTTTTCAACCTCTGAGTTCCCTTAAGTTGCTGATAGTCCTTCAACGTTCTCACCAATTATTCTTATAGCAAAGTTTACCTCATTTAATCAGAAAATTTTCGCGATTCGATTACAGAAAATTTTCCCTTTTAAAAAGCCGGTGGTAAAAGATTAAAATTTCGCGAAAGACTCCCATCGCAAAGGGGTTAAACGTAACTTATGATAAAAACAAGAAAGAAGAAACATGCGCCAAGCATAGATTATGGAGGACTTTCCAACACATTCAGGATAATGTAACAAAACTGCAGCGTTTGAAAAATTAAATTATTACGTCTCATTTCACTTATGGAAATGTATGACACAATTCAAAACGTAATTTCAGCTGTTCCCATCTACAATCGAAAAATTATTCGAATTTTTAGCAGCCCATTGATTTAATGATTTGCATCTATTAACTACAAGTTTTCCAAAATTATGTTCGTTTAAGAGGTACACATATTTCAGTTGAAAATTCCCTTTCAGCTATTTCCTCTTATAAGGAGAAAGATATGCGAATACTTTTGTGCAGCCCTCTATAACAGGTATAGAATTTATGTATAAAGAATAATATGCAACAAACTAATTACATTTAAAAGTGCATACCGAAATTTAAAACGTACTCGCCAGCAATAATCACAAAAAGACAGTACTGTAATCGATTTATTTTGTGTGTCCCTGTAAATAATAAAAAATACTATGAATGTTCTGTTTTGACGTGATCGGAGGATATTTAGAAATTTATATGAATTTCAATGCATTTAAAATAGCGTAATGGCATTAAAATACTCTCCGAACGATTTTCCCCATATACCATAATGTAATCGAAGTATTATGAGTGTCGCTGTAAATTAACCATTAATCGTTACATACTTCATAGGCAATATTAAACATGCTTTGGTTGTCCTAAATAAGATTTATCAATTGCATGAAAATACGAGTATATTTACGGGAGTTAGAGTGAGAACAGACGCACAGACGGACAGACAAATCGAATGCATAAATACTTTACGACTTTGTTGGAAAGGGCTAAAAATAACTTTAAAATACGTTTATCAAAATGTTCGTAACAATAAAATACTTATGAATACTTGTTATAAAAATATTTGAATATAACAAATAATAGAATTCCTTTAAAATATTAATGTTAAAACTCAAATTGTGAGACTATTAAATTACTCACAGAAGCCTGAGATGCATTTAATAATGGAATTTAACATAGACCGTGATAATAGAGTAATTTAGAAATATTTTTTTCAAATTCATAAGAAAATTGAAATGCTAATGAGAACGTGTTATAAAAAATAACATTTGAATATAAAACATATTGCTGCTCAAATGTTAAGAACATTACGACGCAATTTGTTACACGATACATTGGAATTCACACAGATTGTGATAATAAAATAGTCTTAAAATAAATTAATTAAAATCAAATATTTAAATTTATTTAGATAATTGGTATGTAAATTCTTCACTTAGAATTACTTTTGACCTCAGCAACTTCATCAGATAGAATTACTTTTGATTGTTTAATAACCTTTAGTTATTTTGACAATAATTGTCATAGAGATAATGTGAGCGCTTACATGTATAAAAATTTCGTGTAACCTCGTGGTATTCTATTTCGGTATCAATCTTTATGCACATGTCTAATATAATTAAAATTTACTCATTCTGAACCCCCTGACCGCCAAGCAAAAAGGCAAAAATGTAATGTTGTTTTCGCCTTAATTTATTTTAAAGGTTAATAAAAGAGGGATTTTCTAACATGGTATAATTTTTTTGTAACGTATATGTTTATAAGCCTTGAAAGTGACAATCATATGTAGAATTATTTTAATTTAAATAAAGCTTCAATTGCTGTGAATCTGCAGCCTAGTGAACGGATATATCCGGTGGGAAGTTTATGCACATGTCTGATATAATTAAAATTTACTCATTCAGAATTTTCCAGCGTTAACAGTAAAACGCCAACAAAACATTTTACTAGTTACCGCAAGGTTTGAGGCACATGCTGAAGTTTTTCTCACACCAGCCAGTCCTGTTTTATAATCAACTTAAAGCTCACTATTTCAAAATGTAGATACAGCATTTTGCTGTATTGCATAATTCTTAATATTTAATATCAACTGAGAAATTTATGTTTAAAAATGTCACAAATTTACTTCTCTAAGTGAGGTTACTTTGCGAATTATGTTTTTTGGCCTTTAAATATACGAGAAAAAAATCATGAATGATTTCGACGCTGAAAAATATAACTGAACTGCGAAAATAATATTTGTATGTAACTGATTTGTATCATTCATCTACCCTTTTATTGCTAAAATCGATTAGCGTTTTGCAGTTTCTTGTAAATGAATTTCATTTTTAATTATAACAATGCTTTCATAATAATTCATACACATTTTCTTTTAAAATATTGCTGATCCTTTTTGATTCGACATTTTGAATTTTACCATTAAAAATAGCAAGGTGGAGTTGTTTTGGAGCTCATACAAAATAAAAGAACTGCATCATATAATGACAAATAATAAAAAAATAAGAATTACAAGCAATCGATAAAAACCTATAAAACGATGAAACATTCAACAGAATATACAATTCTATTTTATATTTTAATGGATGATAATGTGTAAAATACACAAAATGTGTATTAATGTACAAAATATTTAATATTTTTGTTTTCCAATCAAATCAAAAATGGATAAAACTCCAAAATTGGTTTTGCCAAAACATCCAAACTTCTACCACTCACTGATGTTTTTTTCAAAAAACTGTGCTTTTGAACAAGAATGAAATCTTCCGCCACAAATTACCTGTTTTCAATCGAAGAGGAAAAATTCTGATAAAGTGCCAGATCTTGTCTGAAACGCATTCAGAACTTTGTTTAATGGAAAATTTTGGGAGAAAACTTTTTAGCTACATCGCTTCTTCTAGATGATGTCGCGAAGTCTTTTCGTCTGGATGTCGTAACAACATCTCTTCCTCTGTCACTTTTGCTATCAATAGCACTAACGCTTAATCTCAACGTAACTTTTTATGTCTCTAGTGACTCGATATTTTGTATTTATTCTCACTTCTTGTTCAACTCTTGAAAGAATTTTTTCCCATGCGTTTCGTCATCGATTTGCATTTTATCGAGGACTGCTTTTGAAAGCCGTTCTAAAACTTCTGTTAATTTCTATTCAGTGATTAGATTCCGAACACCAAAATACCGAATACGTATTGTACTAAACACGAACTATTTTAGCAGACGCGGAAATTTGTCCTTTTATATGTTTGTGCATCTACTATTGTTTTTTTTTTAATTTGACAACACCTTTCTCCAGTCAGCTTTTAAGGTTTGAAGAAATGCCACGTGAAGCGGCTGCTAGTGATGAGTTGAACCTTGTAGTAGGACGAGATAAACTCAATGCTATTTTCTTATCAAGACGTAGTTCTTGTAAACCTATATGGGAGCTTAATTGCGCTCAGATAGTTGCTTTTTCATCATTTTGTCCTCTTGTAATATTTTAGGCATATCTTAATGTTTAAAGTGCAAAATGTATCATTGCGGCAATAGTTTTTGAGTATTGTTGTGTCATAAAGTAGCCTCATTAAGTGTCTATGTTTTAATGATGCTGTTATATAATCACAAAAATATCTCTTGGGAAAGATTATATTACTCTACAGGCTAACTGACACAGTAACAAGAAATAGTATTTATCTGTATTAGGTAGTTTTCACATACTTTATGCTTCAGCACAAAATTATAAGATTTCCGAATAAAAAACGCAGGCGCATGTTGCAACTTTTTAACTGTCAGTGCAATGAAGCCAGGTGACGGAGCCTCCAGCACTGGTCATGAAGTGAGGTGACACACCGTACTAAATGGTAGCATTGATTATTTTTATTCTGAGTTCTTGGATACAATGGGAGATTCAAGATACGAAAACCAGATTATCTGTCACAAAGTCTCAAAGTCTCGTAAACAGTATGTGTCAAAACGTTTCTTACAGTATCTGTTATTAAACTGAAAATGACATGTTAAATTTTGAAAAGCAGCGTTCTGCGATGGCACAAACAGCAGTTAAGGGTTGAATTTGAATGATGATATATTTTAATACTGTTTTTACATTTAATATAAAAAGAGTTTCTCTTAGCCTAAAAGAATTTCAGTTTCCGATTCCATTATTTATTTCTTTTATCTCTAGAATATTTTAAAAATAGATAAGCGAAAATTGATCTTCATTTTTCTCATGGTGAATTTAAGCTTAATACAAACTAAAACTCAATTCAACATTGAAATTGAATTTCAATCCTACTTCCAAATGCATAAGTTGTTTACTTATGCTTTTATATACAATCTTAATTAAATTAATTCTCTAAACTTTCAATTCATTTGTTTAAATTTAAACTTTTAAAAGTTACAAATGCACCCTTAGTGAAATACAAACTGATTCCATCTAGTAAAATATGCCAGACTATGCTTCAATTTTGATCTAATTAAAAACATTAGCTTAAATACAAGTCTGATTTTAATGTATTTTTTCAGTTGAATTTAAAACTGTTTAAATACCCATTCATTCTGTTTTCAACTGTTTCATTGTAACTTCTAGTAGTGAATTAAAGTACTTACATTCTATATCACATGGAGTAAAGCCAAATCCGGACGCTTAACACAACAAGGTAAAGGAGTGAAAATAATTGAAGCTTAATTGTGGAAGTATTTTACGCCTATTTATAACTGAGTGTCTATTTTAAAATTCATTAAGGGCAGAATTTGCCCCTCGAGAGCCGAAAGAAAAAGATGTTTTACAGTATTTATTCCTAAAATAAAAATAAAATTTTTAGCTCTTGTTTTTCTTTTCAAGTTATTTATTATAATGTGAAGAACATTTCAAAATTAAAAATTTAAAAAATGATTATGATACTCGACTTGCAGAGGAAGATGTCCTCTAGTACGCGTGCCGGACATTTCCAATCGGGCAGAATCCGGTAGATTACGTGAATCGATCAATTGTTTCTATTACAAAAATAGATAGTATTTGTTCATCAGCTTCAAGCACTTTGTGGTCTAAAAGTGGAAAATAAAAAAAGTAGGAGACATTTCGTCACCTGAGAATAATAAAGTTCTATCTGTGTTTTTGAAAAAAATTGACTTACCGATATAGAAATGTTCTATTGTATCTACGAAGGCATTTTTGCATCAAAATGATGTTATATATAATTTACATCTCACCTTACAATCATAATATGACATTATTTTAATCCAGAAAGGCCTTCATTGATACAAATAGAACATTTCTATATCGGTAAGTCAATTTTTTCGAAAAAAAAGATAAACGTTTTTATTCTCAGGTGATGATTTGGGAAAAAAGAGCATTTCAGATCTTTCTTTTTTTAATTTGATCTACTTCTAAAAATACATATTTTTTTTATATAAAAATTCATAAAGTAGTCCAAGATCCAATGTATTATGTTATGTTTGAATAAAAGAAATTAGCAGAATAGATTTAGTTCTGGGTGTTTCGATTTGCTTAAATTTGAAAAAATAAATGAGTAAGATATATATATTTTATAAACATTTTCCTTTATTAAGTTCAACTTTCCAAGATTTTTTAGGGGAGGGGGGAGAGTAGAAGAAGAGTGAAATTAATTTCTTCTTTTATTCATTCCGTCTGTTTCTTAAGATAATATTTATCTCCAAATAGCTATTAACTCTTAGCATTATCGGCTATTTTTTCTTTTTTTAAGTACTTTATTAATTATATAAATATTTAGTACATTTTGTCGTCGCCTGGTCCGTCCGTTTGTATATGTGTCCGCATGTAAGAATGCAGAAACTATCCAACAAAAGGGCTTCAAATTTAATACACATAATATTTGCAGAATTTTTTCGTGACATTTGGAATTTTATGAAAGCCGAATAAAAACTTTAAAATATATAAATAAAAGTTTGCATCATTTTATTAAATTCTGTCATATGTAAATAATTTAATGATATCTCCTGACAGATAATGATTTTAGGTTGCCATGGAGATGACGCACTATTTAAGATAGAAGCATGTTATTTTTGCATTGAGAATTTAATACACGTAATCGTACTATATTTCATATTTATCCGTTTTTGCTTAAGAATGCAACAACTATTTCACCAAGTATTTATAAAAATGATTATATTACAAATGCACTTCATTTGCCACGTTTGACGTAGAATTTCCGGCTCATTTAGAACACGGCAAATTACGTACATATAAAAACAAAAGGATGAATTGAGTTATGCATACGATATTGACCTTTAGTGCATTATTATCTAATGAAGATTTGGTGTATTTAGAGACAGTTGGGTACGAAACGGTGTGTGATCACATTCAAAAGGGAGGCAGAGCATTTTATTTACAAAGAAAACAATTTGGAATTTGCACAAAAAGTGAAACAAATGAGGTTAGTTCGTACTATAAGGAAGTTTTAAAAACATTCAGATCTTGGTGTAATAGTACATAGACACCGAATATAGTACATTAGCCTAAAATCATTTGTGTGTCCTTGCTTTACTACCTGCTTTCTATTATAAAGGAAATAACTTGGAGTAATCGTTTGTAACATATATCAATTTCATAAAATATTAAATAGATTAATGCAATTAAAACGCGCCCCCAAGCAATGTTCCCCTATACCATTATGTAATGGAATACTTTTGTCTGGCCTGTAAATGAATAAAAAATATTCTTTGCACCACTGATTGTACAGAATGTATATTATAATAGGTACTTCATAGATGCATATCAATTTTATTATATTCGTGTAAGACCATTAAAATGCATTTGAAACTTTTTTCCCATTGACCGTAATGTAACGGAATACTTTTGATTGTTCATGTATTGAACTATACATCCGATTGTCATAAAAATTAAAATAAATCGACAAAACTATGCAACAGTTATATATTTTAAATTTCAGATGATTCAATTGGATAGTTTTGTGTTGTTTTATGCGGACAGGTGGACAGAGTGACAGACGGACGGACGGACTGACGGATGGAATGAAGGTCGGACTAAACGACAACTAGAGGTGCTACGTATTTACATAATTACAAAACCAGATAAAAAGAAAAAATATATTGTTAGTTTAAGAAATTAGATCAAATTATTTTTTTAAACTGTTTCAGTGAACTTTTTTTGTAGCCCTTTTATTTGTGATGTATCTACTAATGTATGTTGCGTAGATTTAATCCATCTATGGGCGAAAATGTTAAAATTATAACTTAGCTATCAGTGATGATGAATTTATTTTCCACATCAGCGTTTTTCCTACACAATTATGAAGTAAACAAGCCCGACAGTGAAATATTAATAATTCTAGAAGGATTAAATTAGAACTTTTCAAGGAAAATTCTGTATAGAAACTCTGTCACGGAATTTAAAGCGTCATTATTAATTACCTATTTCACTTTCTGATTCCTGTTAAGCGCAATCTGAAAAGTTCTAAATGAATAAATTAAAAATATATAAATACTTTAAACAAAGGAATCTTTACTGGAAGTAATATTTTCAAGGAATTTTCGTATGAAAATTTTTCATATAATTCACTAATCTGAATTATTCTTCCTTTCTACGATATCGTGTGAGATTACGTAGTGATAATATGGGAATACCAATTAATCTTTTAGTTCAAGATCATTCCCCTTGCTGAAAAATCGGAAGAATTTTGAAGACAGATTCGTTGACGAAAATAAATATTTAATTGGATCATTGAACTAAAATGGTGTGCATTTAAAGAGTGAACGTGAATACACATGAGTATAAACTTGGTACGATTTACATGCACAGACTGTTTAAATAATCTTAAAAAGCATTACAGTGATTAAAGGATTCATGTCAAAAGATCAATGGTCTGTTTGAATATTCAGGTATCCACACACCTTCCGAAGTCATTTTTTTAAATTTTTTTTTATTTTCTCTTGCTATCCGTTTTTTATAATGACATTAACTTAAAAACTTTAAAAAAATATAAACATTTTAGCAATTACTCAAAAATAATTTTTTAAAGAGAAAAAAAATTCAAAATTATGTTAAAAAATTGACATTTCCGCAAAACGTAATAATAAAAAAATAAAACAATGTATTGACATCAAGTTTCATTTGCTATAAAAATGAAAGAAAGAATAAACAGAAAAAAAGAGTAGTACTTCAAATTACTTAAATTCTTATGAAGTAAATATTGATGGCTTAACATAAGATGCAGAAATTGAAGAATATTTGCTATACAACGTACATTATTTTTATTATTAGGATTTTAAGGTGTACATTTTTGTTTGATTATAGTTTTTATTTTTATGATTTTAATTTTTACACCTTTGTTTAAAATCTTGTAATAAATTGTACGTTGGATAGCAATTTATTATTTTATTTTACATTTGAAAATACTACGTAATGTCCTTATTCATTATAAATATAGATTATTATTTAGTTTCTTTGAAAACTATCAGCTAAATTTTATTAAAGTATTTATTTTAAATATTTTTGTGAGTACTTGAAATAATAAAAATGGATTAAAAAAGGCGAATTTCTCTTTAAGGCGCAATACTAGGCACAAAGAAAGACCCGGATGATAATGTAAAGTCTATGGGGGCGTTCTTTTCAAATATCTCGCTCAAATTTTAATATTTTTACATGATTTTTTTGCACAAGATAGCTGAGGGCAATCCACAACCGGCCTAGTTTTTACATTTTCAGTTTTGGTTTCAGATTTTTTTTTTAATTTACCTTAACTTTCGAAAGTGGTTTAATCTGGTTTTGAAATTGAAACTATCGTAATATAGAAAATACATAAGCAAAATCTAAAAAGTAAAAAATAGGCCAGTTGTGGATCGTCCTCAGCTATCTTGTGCAAAAAAAATCATGTACAAATATTAAAATTTGAGCGAGATATTTGAAAAGAACGCTCCCATAGACTCTATATTAACATCCGGGTCTTTTTCTGTGCCTAGTGAGGGGCCTTAACAAAATACTGTCATTCAACACCTTTTCTGATTGTACTTTTCCCTGACGACTCACCACCCTGTTATGATACTATGAAAATATTATACAGAAATTTACATTCCATGAAATTTTACTGAGATAAAAAGTACATAAATATATATATTTTTTAATTTAAGCTTTAATTTAAGTTACACTAATAATTTTTAAAAATGTATATTTTTTATTTTTCTAAGTCATGAAATGTCGCTGTTTCAGCTTTTCATAAACATACCATAAAATATCACTGCTTCACTAATTTGGGATGCTGCGGGATATTTTATGCATCTAAATTTAACTATTTATTTCGCATTCATGTTACAAAATTCAGGTTGACTTATTTGGAAGTCACTTATAAAAATAAAAGTCCAAGAGCTGACAGCATAAAAATCTATGTCATCTAGCAAAATAAAAATATCTTTATTTTATGGAAGAGTAGCAATAGGAGAATCTAATGATCTATGTTTACCGGAAGTGAAGTGGTACATAAGCAAAAATTAATACCACTATTGGTTGTTTTGTAGGTTTAACATTGGGTTTGCCGAACAATCAAAGGTAAGGAAATATGGAAAATTAGGAGCAGGAAAACACAATGATTAACCTACGAGGAGCCACTAGTGGTATTAATTTTTGGCTTATACACCACTTCATTTCCGGTAGACATAGATCATTAGGTTCCCCTATTACTACTCTTCCATAAAATAAAGGGTTTTTTATTGTGCTCGATAACATACGTTTTTGAGCTGTCGGCTCATGAACTATAAGGACGCATTTCCTCTTTTTCTGAAAAAAAAATTGAAAAAAAAAAGTCAATTATATGTTGTACACTACAGTAGTTATGAACTTTTCCAATTACTTGTGATTGAATAATAAAATCAATTTCTTTTTTCTGTAATGCCTGCGTATTTTTTCATGCCCATATTGAGATAATTCAATTTTCTATTGGAAGCTTTTAGTTGAAAAAACTTACTTTTAAAAAGTAATAATCTTTGCAAAGAATTATTCCAAACTGGATAAATAAATGTAATCTTCGATGGAAAAACAAACACACGTGTTTCTGAATTGTAATTATGTTTGTTCAAAGAAAATATTTTTGTTTTTAACCCTCTTTGTGCACATTATATGTGGAATTTCTTTAGCGAATGTAAATATTTCAACAAAAATCGCAAACATTTTCTTCTCTCCATAATTTTTCTTTTGTTGCATTCTGGAAAAGTTTTTGTTTACGTTAATAAAATGAGAGACGCATATGTTTGAAAATTATTTCTATTAATTATTAGATGCGTTCGTAATTATGTAAATGTGTAGCACACTAGTCATTGTTCGTTCTGTCCGTCTGTCCGCATATGACCTAAACTACCCAACCGAATTATTTGAAACCGAATTGTTTTTAAAAAATATAATTGTTGCAAATTTTTGTCAAGTGATTTCAAATTTTCTGAAAATCGGATGTATAGTTCAATGCCAGGGACAATCAAAAGTATTCCGTTACTTTATTGCAGATTTGAAAAATAGTTTCAAGTGTATTTTAATGATTTTAGATCTTTCGGAACATAATAAAAGGGCTATAAATCTATAAAGTATGTTCTAAAATATACATACTGCATAAACTGTGGTGCACGAATGTTTATTATTCATTTACAGGGTTACACAAAAGTATTCTTTTACATAGTGGTATAGTTGGGAAACATTGTTTGGGGAAGAGTTTCATTTGTATTAAACTATTTTACATTTTATGAAATTGATATACATAGCTGACGTTTATTACAAGTTACTTCCTGTATAATAGAAAACAAATAATATTTACGAAGGGGCACGAAAACATTTCAGCTATTATACTGCATCCGTAGTACTGTATACTATTACACCAAGATATAAGTACGTTTTAAAACTTTCTTATTGTTCGAACGCACTTCATTTTCTACGTATGACTTGCAATTTCCGGCTTCATAGTATTATTATTATTATTATTATTATTATTATTATTATTATTATTATTACTATTATTATTACTATTACTATTATTATTATTATTTTGAGGTTGACTTTGTCTACTGATAAACAAACTGAATTTTTCAAATCTCTGTGGTAGAAAATAAAATGTTTCCATGTAATATAAACATATCCTAAACGGAAGGAGGTCGTTTTTAGGTGCGTTCGTAATTATGTAAATACGTAGCACCTATTGTTGTCACTCAGTCCGTCCGTCTGTCTGTCTGTCCGTCTGTCTGTCTGTCCGTCTGTCTGTCTGTTTGTCCGTCTGTCTGTCCGTCTGTCTGTCCGTCTGTCTGTCTGTCTGTCCGTCCGCATATAACAACTCAAAAACTACCCAACCGAATCGTTTGAAATTTAAAATACATAATTATTAGATAATTTTGTCGAGTCATTTCGAATTTTATGAAAATCGGATGGATAGATCAATTACAGGGGCAATCAAAAGGATTCCGTTACATTACGGTCAATGGGGAAAAAAGTTTCAAATGCATTTTAATCGTTTGAAATTTAAAACGTATATTTATTACATAATTTTGTCGAGTCAGTTCAAATTTTATGAAAATCGTATGGATAGATCAATTACAGGGACAATCAAAAGGATTCCGTTACATTACGGTCAATGGGGAAAAAAGTTCCAAATGCATTTTAATCGTTTGAAATTTAAAACGTATATTTATTACATAATTTTGTCGAGTCATTTCATATGTTACGAAAATCGGATGCATTGATCAATTACAGGGACAATCAAAAGTATTCCGTTACATTACGGTCAATGGGGGAAAAAGTTTCAAATGCATTTTAATGGTGTTACACTCATTTGAATATAACAGAATTGACATGAATCTATGAAATATGTACTAAAAAATACATTTTGTACAATCTGTGATGCAAAGAATATTTATTATTAAATTACAAGGCCACACAAATGTATTCCACTAAATAATGTTATACGGGGAAACATTGTTTGGGGGGTGTTTTAATTATTTAAACTACTTCACATTTTATGAATAAGATATACGTTAATGAAGTATAATAAAAATTACTCCCTGCATATTTAGAGGAACACAAAGATTTCGACCACTATACTGTATCCAAAGTACGCTCTACTATATCAGCAAGATCTGAATATTTTAAAACTTCGTTATCAACGAACGCACCTCATTTGCTACGCTTTACGTGCAATTTCCAACTTGTTTGAATTTAAATTTATGAATAGAATGTATTTATTCTTTCTCATTTGATAACAAATATTTAAAATCCCATCCTAAACGATATCTGAAGATTATGACGGTCATAATTACTATGGCTGAATTATGAAATTATGGTATTACTTTAGTAAATAATATAACTGTGAGGGAGTGTCCCTTTGTAATAAAGGCACTCTGGTGTTTTGAGTGAGATCGTGACGTCAAGGTTCTCACATGTTTGGTGAAAAAGCGACATCTATCCTTTATGCAACTCTAATTTTACGGAGTGTGTGTGGCGCCCTCGATCTACAGTTAACTGCGGTTATGATTTTTATGCCAATTTCTAGCTCTGTCTTCAGTTTGCAAAGTATAAAAGTTGTGAGTTGGTGTGTGGTGCGTGGTGTGTGGCGTGGTGCGCCAGGAGAGCCTCCAGCAAAGAATAGCAGAGCTGCCTTGTGAAGGTAGAGAGCCTCCGCAATCGAATTAGGTAAGAGTTAGTTCAGCACTGTGATTGTTTGAGAATAAAGATATTTGTGCAGCCACGGGCTGTTTACTTACAGGTTGGAGTAAAATTAGATCGACCTGAGGAGAAGAGCCGGGTTAGTGCTTTGAGCCGGACTTAGTCGTAAATGTGAGTATCAGCTACAGTTTAATTCTCATAGTAGTGTGATGAATTGTCAGAAATACGGAATTTTGTCTCCACTCCACCATTTCCCAACGACAGTAAATACAAGTTTTGCATTTTAACTTTACTTAGACTATGTCCTTATTTGACCGACACGTCAAACTTAGCAAATAAGGTGCGTTCGTACTATAAAGAAGTTTTTAAAATATGCAATACTTCAAGTACAGGACACAAGCCAAAACCTTTTGTGTGTCCTTGTAAATACTATGTCATAAAATTTTAAATGACTCGACAAAACTATGCAATAATTATGTATTTTAAATTTCAAACGGTTGAGCAGTTTTTGCGATTTAATATGCGGACAGACGGACGGATTGAACAATGACTATAGGTGCTACGTATTTACATAATTAGGAACGAATGTATAGATAAGGATCACTTATAATAAACTTCACATTTTTAAATCAGTTTCAATTTTTTTTTCTTTGCCGGCACTGTTCTTGTTACTTACCCAACATACGTAGTATAGGGTAAGTCTTGCAATCGTTTTGAAAATCGAAAATTTTTTTGACGGATTTACATGTTTCAGATACTGGAGATTCCGAAAAACATGCTTTTAGAAAAAAAATTGCTGTTCGTCTGTCTGTCTGTGTGTCTGTAAACGTTGTATCTCAAGAATAAATTGAGATGGAGACTTGAAACTTTGTATGTACTTAGTATGTAAGAGTGGGACGAAGCCTATTTAATATCAGTAACATCGATTATCCGTAGCTATTTTTTTTCTTTCGAAAAATTCGTTGAAAGGTGTGTAAAAATTTTCGAATTTTTTTATTTTAAGGAATGGACATAAAAGGCAATAAAATAACACAAATTTTGCATAAAAAATCAAATCGATCGGATTATTAGTTGCCGAGATATTTGTAATCCTGTTTTCCACATTCTTCGATTATATTATGACCCTGTATTTCATTCAAATTTCAATTCAGAGGTATATTTTAATTGAAAATGAAACGCTGAATTCGACGCAGTAAACTGTTACTTAATAGGATTATTACTTTTGGAGTTGTAAGGATGTTTCTTTTTCGCAGTTCGGTATTATTTAAGTAGTTTAGAGTTTTGTATAATTTGTTGAAATTGGTACATCAACAATCCATTAATAGAGCATTACTATGTATATTAACAATATTTACATTTGTTTTGGAATTGCAATGAATTGTATAAATAGTTTTCACATGTTTTATTTTCATATACATATCCATGATGGGTAAGTATTACGATGGCCCCCAACGACTAGTTATATATTGATGTATATCAGATAGATATCTTAAAACATCTTTATTAACATTAAATTATACTTGCCTGCATTAATGCATTATTAATGAAAACAAATCGCAGAGAATTAAAAAGTAAATTTAGTTTGTTTTCTTTGTGATCTTAGAATCTGACAAATATTAGAACAATAAAACGAAATGAAGAGAAAAATATCTTATTGCAAAAAAGAAAGAGTGAATTTTAAGTGAAAAAAAAGATTTGGAAAATAAGTAAGTATGCCTTTGAAAGCATTTCAGTTTAAAAAAAAAAATCATTATATTAAATTATTTGTGCTGTAAAAACATGTGTGGAAATCTTAGGGATTTTATGTAATTAATTCTTTAATTAAATAGCAAAGCTAACTAAATTACTTTGTTTTTTATTATTATTTAATAGCATATTTAAATAGATTTTTCTTCCATTATAGATTTTTAAATTAAAATGAATTATAGAATTCTTGATTTTCTTCTAATTAGAATTTCTTGTGTGGAAAGAAAATTAAGTGATTTAATCAATAAAAGTGGACAGCTCTGGAGTTTCGACTTTGTATGCAGATTTTAAAATGTAAATATAGTTGTTTTTAATGGGTTTTTAAGTGACTGATAAGTGATTTATGTGTATAAAAATTTCCTTTCGAAATTGATTACGGTTAGAATAGGTATTTTTCTATGAAATTTTGCCAATAATTATAATACCGTATTTACTCGTATATATCCCGCATGCGTGTACAACGCACACCCGTACTTTAGATGAAAAAATGGCGATTTTTAAAAATCTCGTATACAACACGCATCATAACTTTGATATGATGATGAAGAATGACCAAATGGATTTCAATAAAGATAGTCGAAACAAACATTACGTAACACCAGACAACAAGATGAAAATGCATTTTTAGAATTTGTTTAGGAAATGAATGACCGAAAGTAATAGCGAGTGACGGTAATGAGAATTGTCAATTAGCATTTAAATAATGTTATTAGCTCTGTTGTATAAAAAACTGCAAGGAGTGAAATAAAGATGCAGTAATACAATTAAGTAACATCTTACGAGTTTTAATGTTTTTGAAAAATTTTTGGTTTTTCATATATGGTACCCTGGGGTAATAACGCCAAGTGCTTATATTTTGCATAATTAAGAAATAATCAGGTAAATGACACCCATGTGCTCTGCGCAGAAGGGTTTTGAGTCATATAAATCGCAAAAAACAGCTTCAAGTTAATTTGTTTCATTTTTAGGTCTTATTGTTTTAAGCAACTAAAATTAACGCTTGATCTAAAATTTGCAAGATAAGGTTTTTGATCTGAAGACTATATTTTTTATCCAGAATACTTTGTTTATTACATAAATTTGTAGTGTATTTCATGTACTTTCAAACTGTTGTAGAAGATTTCGGATATCTTCTCGAGATAATTTGTAGCTTAGGATTTACTGCGCAATAAGTATCCCGGGGTAATAACGCCAGGGATTGGCGTTATTACCCCGGTTGATTCCCAACAGTGGCCGAACTATATCTGAAGGGGGTTTATATATTAATATGAGACAGCATTATCATCATTGTTGAAATGGTAAGAACTGTCCTCAACGGAATTTTAACTGTCCGCTTTCTAAGCGTTCGGTTTTTCAAAACTTTATAAATTTAACATTTAACTGATGTGACAGAAATTGTAACGTATGAATGTGATGCGGTTTGTGAGACCACAAAATTAAAAGATGAATAAAAGGCGGGAATAACTCATAGGATTGTGTTTTTGTACTAAACTTTTTATAAAAAAGTATTGTACATAATATTCACCTATTTAGTCTCTGGTGATAGTACTAAAATTCCAAATGAAACAAAATTTCGGTAGTGTTTGCAGTTAAACTGAAAATTACAAGTTAAACTAAAAAATTAAAAGAATAATAGTGGTCTACGAGACCGGTAACATAAGTTAAAGGTTAAGATGCAATCCATGATTAAAAATCATAAAATACTGTTCCCGCGCTAAACTTTTTGTACAGAATTAATTATAATTAAATTTAATCTATTCAAATATTTCTAACAATATTACGAGAACTCCAAACGAAAGAGAATTTCAGTTGTAACTATAGTTAAACTGGAAAATACAAGTTAAACGCTATTTTTTTTTTTTTTTTTTTTTTTTTTTTTTTTGGGCGGGGTACAGTGTTCTGTCAGATTGCTAACAGCAGCTAAAGATTAATTTTTTTGCTAATATAGAGATAATGATATATAACCATATGAATTATGTATAAAATTGAATAAGAGATCTCTTTGGGATAATATTTTTTAATCAAAAATTTTATTCAATTTATTAAAAATTTATTAAAGCATGCTCTTTGAAACGTCGACAATTTAACTGTAGGTTTGGAGAATCCGCATTAGTGTGGAGTTATGGGTTAAAAACTATTTACTAGATTACTATAATATTATTATACCTTAACTGCTGTGACAAAAATTGTCGCATAACTTACTGTGAGCGGCCTGTCAGACCGCTTAATCTAACGATGAATGAAATGTTAAATTAACTTTTAGAATATTATTTTTGTATTGAACCTTATATACAGGACTATTATAAATAAAATTCAGCTATTCAAAAGTTTCTAGAGATAGTAATAGGACTCCAAATGAAACAAAATTTTCCCGGTATCTATAGTTAAACTAAAAGTTCCAAGTTAAACTCTGAAACTTGAAAAACACAGCGGTATGTGAGATGCTAACAGCAGTTAAGGTTTAACAAAAATATTTATTACATATAACTCTAGTTATAATAAAACTTCACATGATTAAAATATTAAATTATGAATGGTTAAAACCATACAATGTTTCATAATCATATTTAAGTGGGACTTTTTAAGCAAAGAGAGACACAGGGTGTTATATTCTGTTGAAGCTCCCCCTCACTCCTTTTTCTTTCACTTTCACAAAAAAATCAATATTTTCTATCGCATAGAATGCATACATCGGAATATAAATACTGATTCAAATAATCCGTGCAATGTTTCTAATAATTCTATTTAAATTGTCATTTTAAAGCAAAACGTAGATTAGAATCTGATATTCTTTTGCCTCCTCCCTCCGCCACCACCACAGCTTTCTTTTTCGTTCAGAGTCACAAAAAAATTGTACATTTTCAATAGCTTAGATTGCAATTTGTCAATTTCTAGAGCTGTAGAGTTTGTATTTTTTGAATTGGGCAATCTAAATGCCATTATTCCATCTTATTTTATAGTTTTGTTTGCATGGCGTTATTACCCATATAGGTGGGTATTAACGCCAGATAGCATTGGTCAAGAAAAAACGCCATTACATTTTATGAATACATATCTGTTAAATTATTTTATTTTATATAGATAGTCAATGAGTTGATGTATCAGATCCTACATTTGTTTGAAAAATACAATCTAAAACTAAGCCGTGAAAATTGGTGGAACCTTAACGTGGCGTTATTACCCCAGGGTACCTTATATCGTGTGATTACATCCAACAGTAAAAAAATTTCCTAGTATAATGCGCGCCTAGGAGTTTTGCCCTATTTTTTTGAGAAAAAATGCGCGTTATACACGAGTAAATACGGTATTATTACCTTTAATACCAGCAATGGAATGGTGTTTACCAAAATAAATAGGGTGATCAAAAAGTATGAAATAACCTAAAAATAAATTTCTCGAAATAGAATAAATGATAAAACATGCAAATTGCATGCAATAGATTGAAGATAATAATTTTAGTATTATTTTCAATATATCAACATTTTTTCGACATAGGCAAATACAAACGGAAAGAGAGAAATTAAACATGCAAATGACTGACACTGTATCAACTTCTTCATTATCGAATCTAAAATAATGCTACAAATGCTCATTCATGTATTTTAGATTTAAAAAAAAAATAACATTACAAATGGCCAAAAAAAAAAAAAGAAAAAATCTGAAATTTAACATTAGACTGCGTAGTAATTTAAATTGACAAATTGGAATTTTTAATTACAAATCCCCTTAAAATACCACCTTAATTATCAATACCCTAAATTCAGCAAAGAAGAATTGGGTTATTGACACCAAAACATAAACAGAAATAATTCATATCACAAAATTACTGAATCTGAAGTTTAATGAAAATCCGAGCTTTAATTCTTGAAATAGAGCTTTTGCGAAAATTGTGAAAAATGCATCATAACAGCAGCATCTGTTGAGCGATTTACAATAAAAACTAATCAGCATCCATCTATACTACCTGGATAGACTACCTGGATATAATTTTTTATTAAATTCCCTGTATTAGTTCTTGAGGTTGAAAATGTGAAAATTAAGGATCATTTTGTCAGGAAATTACCGCATTGATTTTGAAAAATTTGGAAGCCTTTTCCACTGTATTATGTTCCAGATGTTTTCTGAAACTAAAATAACATATGATCTGATAGTTAAACTCTACCACAAAAAGGGTTATCAAAATGGCGCGAGTGATTTAAGAGTTAATGGGGTTTTTAGCTAAAAGTGCTAATTTTTAGAGAGCTAAAAAATTAATTTGTGTGAATTTCTTCCTCAATTTTATTTGACATATGAATTAAAGTATATATCAACACTTGAATAAAATTTAATTACCTTTAATAAATAAGCATGAAATGTTATATAAAATTCATGTGTGTGAGCATTTGTTCCAGTCGCGTCTACCCTTAAAATATATTCCACAGCTTTGTTTTCTTACGATCAAACTAAAAATAAGCAATGAAATTACTTTTACTAAAACTTAAGTAGAAGTAACAACTTCTCGACAAAATTATCGCATTTTTCTCATCTTAAAACAGTTCTGAAATAATCCTTTTCAGAAGCTATTTTAAATTTTGTTACAGGAAGAAAGTTAGAAAATTAATTACGCGTGCAATGCAGATTTTAGAAGATTTAAGAATCTGACGTACATACCTGAAGATTAATTTCAGTGTTTCAAGATGAAACTTCTAACAACCTTCAATTAATTCTTTTCTGCGGGAGAAAATTATGTCTTTAATTAAAGTCTGTGCAGTAAAATTGACTTATCGATTTAAGTGCAATATTTCATTTTCGGTTAGACATCCGCTCCCGCTATAAATTATATTAGTGTTTTAACGAATAATACAATAGCTTCTTTTTTGCAAATCAGATTATGTGCCTAAAAAATACATTAAATAGCAATTTTTGAATCAGTGAAATGTTTGTTAATTATAAATTTAACGCTGTGTGAGTCATGATAGTAATAAAACATAGTGATTTTACATTTTGGCCAAAAACGAGTGGGAATTTGATTCCTTTATTACTTACCCAACATACGTAGTATAGTCTTGCAATCGTTTTTGAAATCTACAAAATTTTTTTGACGGATTTACATGTTTTAGACACTGGAGATTTCGAAGAACATATTTTTAGATAAAAAAAATTTGCCGTCCGTCTGTCTATCACTCTGTCTGTCTGTAAACGCTCTATCTACCGAACAAATTGAGATAGAGACTTGAAATTTTGTATGTACTTAGTATATAACAATGGGACAGAGCCTACTTAATATCAGTAATCTCGATTATCCGGAACTATTTTTTTCGGACCCTCGAAAAATTCGTTTTGATGAAAGGTATATAAACATTTTCGATTTTTTTATTTTAAGGAGTGATCGTAAAGGCAATAAAATAACACAAATTTTGCATAAATAACAAATTCGATCGAATTATTAGTTGCCGAGATATCTGTAATCCTGTTTTCCACATTCTTTGATTTTTCATGACCCTTTATTTCATTGAAATTTCAATTCAAAGATATATTTTAATTGGAAATGAGACGCTTAATCCGACACAATAAACTGTTAGTTAATAAGATTATTATTTTTGTAGTTATAAGGATGTTTCTTTTTCGCCGTTCAGTACTACTTGAGTAGTTTGGCGTGTTGTACAATTTGTCGAAATAGATTCATCAGCATCTCATTAATAGAATAAAAATAAAATAATAAAAATATTTAAATACACGTTTAAATTTTGTTTTGGAATAGCAATGCATTTTATAAATAGTTTACAAATGTTTTATTTTCTTATAAGGTGGTCTGGTGTAATAACGCCAGGCGGGGTAATAACGCCAAGTGCTAATATTTTGCATAATTATGAAATAATCTGGTAAATGACACCCATGTGCTCTGCGCAGAAGGGTTTTGAGTCATATAAATCGCAAAAAACAGCTTCAAGTTAATTTGTTTCATTTTTAGGTCTTATTGTTTTTACAAGCAACTAAAATTAACGCTTGATCTAAAATTTGCGAGGTACGTTTTGTGATGTGAAGACTATTTTTTTTATCCGGAAATACTTTGTTAATTACATAAATTTGTAGTACATTTCATGGACTTTCGAAATGTTGTTGAGGATTTTGGATATCTTCTCAAGATAATTTGTAATTTAAAATGTACAGCGCAATAACTATAACGGGGTAATAACGCCAATCCTTGGCATTAATATCCCGGTTGATTTCCTACAGTGGCCGAGCTACATCCTAAATATACTGATTCAAATAAACACAGTTAAAACTGTGCAATGTTTCTAATAATTCTATTTAAGCGGTCCTTTTTAAGCGATATTCTTTTGCCTCATCCCCCCCCCCACACACACACCACACCTTTATTTTTCTAACACTTTCACAAAAAATTGAACATTTTCAATAGCTTAGAATGCAATTTGTCAATTTCTAAGTTTGTAGAGTTTGTATTTTTAGAATTGGACAATCTACATGGAATTATTCCATCTTATTTCATAGTTTTGTTTGCATGGCGTTATTACCCATATAGGTGGGTAATAACGTCAAATAGCATTGGTCAAGAAATCAAGCCATTACATTTTATGAATACATATCTGTTAAATTATTTTTTTATATAGATAGTCAATGAGTTGCTGTGTCAAATCATATATTTGTTTGAAAAATACAAACTAAAACTGAGCCGTGAAAATTGGTAGGACCTTAACGTGGCGTTATTACCCCTGGGTACCTTATTACCTATATATGCATTTATATGATGGGTAATTATTACGGTGGCCCCCAACGATTTAAAGATCTGTTATTAACATATGATATGCTAAATATGTTTTAGCATTACGATGCAAACCTATGTTTTATCGTTTTAGTTGTATCAGAGAGTAGTATTTTTCCACTTCATTAAAATGTTTTAATAAAATTATTGAAATTTGTTCTAACTGTTATATAACGTGAAAATGCTTTAATTTAGTAGTAATTGTACTTATATAATTATATCAATAACAAGTTAAAAACGTTTCTATTTTTTCACATTGTTTTTTTTTTTTATAAATTTTAGCAGATATTGTTCTAATTATAGTCTCATAAAAATTTCTCATTTTAAACTTTACTTTTTAAAAATCTATCCTCTTGAAACTGAAGTGCTGGTCCGGTAACTAAATATGAAACTTTCGCAGAAATACTTTGCGAATGAAATAACTAATTAGCATTAATCCTGTTTGAATTTTTACTCTAAATTCTATCTCAGAATCCTCCAACGTCATTATAACCTACTGATTGTCTTACACAATGCAAATTTTCTATAAATTTAATATGTTCTTATTTTTAACGCTTAGCTCTCTTATTGGCAATACGGTATACAGCTTATAGAAATTTTGTTTTATCTTAGCAAATGATTTTAAATTTAAACAATTAAATGTAATTTACTTTGTAATTGTATAGAAAACTTTTATACATTAGAAATCATATACGTAAGCATTTAATTAAATTGTGAACGGATGGAAGTATATTTATAACCGTGATTTTTACAAATAGAAAAGTGAATACTCAATTGCATCATTCACAGTGGCAAAATGTACATAATAATTCTATGTAGTAAACGATTTGAAAAAAAGGAAAAATGAATAGGATTATTACTAGTGTTGTTCAATTGTTAGCAAACGATACTACATAATTTCCCTAACCTATTGGAACTACTTGGTTGTGGCGATATCAAAACTTTCTTCTATCTCATACATGTTAATGCTTCACGCAAAATGCAGCATACACCGCCACTGGTTTAGTGATTTACACCAAAATCTAATCTGTAACAATTGATGTAATTTTCTAACTGAATTTGAAGCTTGATGAATATCCATAAGGAGTATTTGAGATAGAATTGTTGTGGAAATCATAAACAAATTGCATAGCTTCACCATTTGTTGGGTGATTTTCTCCAAAAACTAGTCAAGGCCAATTTACATCATCTAATCTGTGACTAAATCTGAATTTTGATGAAAATTCCTGCATTAGTTTTTTAGGTACAGCTATTGCAAAAATCAAGAGAAATGAACCATAGCCGCGTCACTTACAGAGCGATTTATACAAAAAACTACAAAATATTAAGTTATTTTTCAGAATCACTGAATCTGAAGTGCGAGGAAATTCGTGCATTAGTTCAAGTTTCTCAGGTACAGCTATTGCATTGATCAAGAATGATGCGTTATATTAGCGCTACCTGTAAGACGATATACAAAACAAGGCAAACCACAATCAGCTCCATATTACATCAAAAGCTAATAAAAGCTGAAGTTTTGCGAAAATCCGTTCCAAAGTTCTTGAGAATTAACTACTGCAAAAAATGTGAAAAACGCTTCATGGCAGTGCCACATGTTGAGCGATTTACTTGAAAAAGTAATCCGCTTTACTTTATAATAGTTTTATTAAATTCTAATCCTTAATTCTTGAAACAGATCACTCACAAAAATCTATGTCACACGCAGATAATTTGACTCATAATCTAACCTTTAAACTGTGTAAATCCGTCGAAAACGAGAATTTTAAAAGTTTGATGAATCCAATTATTTCTTCTTATAGAGCTATAAGAAAGTAAAAATGGATGTTAAAGCTTTAAATTTCTAATCGATAAGATGAAATCGATTATGTTACAGATTAATTTGGTTTAGGAGGTCTTTTTATTGAAATTTCAGTGGCATTATACTGTGATAGCATCATCATATTTATCATCTTACATAAATTTCTGTTATTTCTCGAATTTAAAAAAAAAATTGTTTTTAAAAGATTTAAAAGAGTTTTATTAATCAACTTTAAAGGTGGTGTTCTTCGTTCTTTGAACAGACTGTAATCCTAAAAAGATATTCTAAATCATAGTTTTACAAAAATATTATGGTTTCAAAATCATGGAATTTAGTAATAATATGCTTAAATAAAAGTTAAATATTTAAATTCCATTGTATATATAGAGATTGAGTTTGGTCGATTTTAATCCTGTGATAATGCATTCGTAATTTTTTTCCCTGTTCAACAAAAAATAAAAAACTATGTTATATTCTTATTTTCATTTTTCATTTCCTGTCTTGAAATTATCTTAAAACTACTAGGACGTAATAATCCTAAAACTTTCTTCTATCTCATGCATATTAATGCTCAAAAAGTCGTTACTATAGTTTTAAAATTAAATGTCAATGTATGCTTATCTCGAGGATTCTAAATGCATGAAATTCCGTGTATTAGTTTTTGCAATAGGACTTTTGTGGACATCCAGAAAATTACAAAATAAAAGCACCATCTGTTGGGTGATATATACCAAAACATAAACAGCAATAATATTTATAAAGCTACACCTGAATCTGAATGCTGGTTTTGTTTGGCGCGTTCCGTATCTCCGGTCAGGGATTACCGACAGGTCTCCTTCCAGGAAACGCCACCGCAGAGAATCGAGTCGGACAATTACCGACTAATGCGGCGGCTCATCGAACGTCAGTTAAACTCTTGATACGATCCGGTTCTTGCGTGTCTGTGAGCTGTTGGAGTTCTGTGCATGAAGAAGTGATAAATAACTAGCAAACGCTCATACTTAAGTTTAACACTACTAATCCCTGATCCTGGAGTTGCTTTCAGCTCTTGTAGAGGATGCTTAATCGTCCTTCAGAGATTGCAATAGGTACTTCCGTATTTCCACATACAAGTCCTTAATTGTACGGAGAAGGAGCACACATTGCTCAGGAACCACGGGGACTGTGAGGTAAAATAGAGTGTAGATGGGTCTCTTATCACTTCTTGTACGGTCCTGGCTGAAGAGCGGGGGTCTGGACCAACCCCCTAGCGAGGTGGTGTCAATGCCGCCTAAGTGTAGCTTTCCGTGCCCACCTGGGATCACTAATGGCATCGGCTGTAGTCTCGGGATTTCCTGTGTTCAGACGTGAGACGTTCTATGGGTAAGGAAGGGAGATCGGGCGGAAAATCTAGGCTAGCAGGTGTTTAAGCCGTCAGCAGAGGTTTTTCTGGTCCAACTTCAGATTAAGTTAGTTATTGACGTGAGTTGATGTTTTATACATCTTGATGTAAATCGCCTACGAGATGGCGCTGTTATGCTGCATTTTTCGCGATATCCTCAATTACTCTAACTCAAGAATCAATGCTCGGATTTTTATAAAATTTTCGATTAAAAGGCTCGGACACAAATAAAAACATTCAAAATTTCTTTAAAAAATTATTGCACTAAAATTTCTGTGTTTATTCTGCTCAAACTGAGGCATAAGTCATGTTGCTGTTTTAAATGGAACAGGAAATATTAATTTTTTTTCATTTTGGTTTGCTTTCAAAATTTCTGGTATTAAATGAAACAAAGATAATACCATTTTCGATTTCTGGTATAAATTCGCATTTACTAAAAAAAATAGAGGCCTAATTGGCAATCCCGGCGTAAATTAGAAGCAATTACTTTTACATTGAAGTAAATTGCGATCCATTAGGGTTTTGTTTATGTTTCTTTTTTTTTTTTTTTTTTTTTTCATTTTTACTTTCATCTATGTTTTTCTTATATCTACATCTTCTATCTTTATCTTGCATCAATGAATTCGTGGGAATTTGTGAAATTCAGTGTTTGTCGAATTTACACGTTTTAGGGATCAGACAACCCGAAAAACATGTTTTTTATAAAAATGCCTGTCTGTGAGTCTGTCATTCAGTCTGTCTGTGTGTGACAAAAATCTTGTGGTTGCTCAAGAGATAATTCACGAAATATCGCAAAACTTTAGATTCTGTAAGACATTGATAAAAGATCTGATTAGTTTTTTATGTATATACTCAACTATGCTGATCGGCTCTGCTATGCTACATTATTCACAATTTTCACAATAGTCATATCTCATTTACTAGAGCAAGTATTTTTATAAAACTTTATATTTTGTTAGTACTTAATATAACGTAGTGCTAATTATGTTTTACTGCAAATCGCTTGACAGGTGGCGCTGCCATAGAGCATTATTCTTGATTTTCGCAATAGCTCTATCTTAAGAACTAATGCACGCAATTTTCTAAAACTTAAGATTCAGTTAGTCTCGGACCTAGATTATAGTCGTTTAGTTTTTGACGTGAATCACCTTACAGATGGCGCTGTTGTGCTGCATTTTCAACGGTTTCTCAATAAATGTATCTCAAGAACTAATGCAGGGATTTTCATGAAACTTCAGATACAGTTAGCAAGTTATAAAAAAAATGTTCTGATTAGTTTTTCGGGAACATCACCTAACAGATGACACTTGTTTTATTTAATGCAGTTTTTTTTTTTAAGATTTTGTAATAACTTTATCTCAAAGACTAATGCACGGATTTTCTTCAAACTTCAGATTCAGTTATAAGTTGTTGCTGACTAGATTTTTGTTTAAATCAACTAACCGGTGGTGCTGCTATGCTGCATTTTTCAAGAAATATTAACATGCATATAGTAGAAGAAAGTTTTGTGATTGCCTGTGTTTTAAATGAATTTTGTGAAATGCATGTATTTCATATGTATTATTTTAAATTAAATGTATATATTTTTAATGAAATTAGTGAAACGGTTGTATTTTCAATGATAAATATATTTTTAAATTAAATGTGCGAAACTCTTATATTTTAAATGAAAGGAATTTAACAATAATGATTATGATGAGAATATTACTCAGCCCTTTATTTATTAAAAGCCCTTTATTATTATAAATCCTTTTCGTCTGACAAGGATTCATTATAATAATAAATACACTCATTTTATATTATAAGATTTCTTTTAATTATTTAACATTAGGTAATTAAAGATAAACAAAATATATACTTTAGAAATTCAATTAAGTTAATTAATTTACTATTATAAAACCCATTATAAAAAGATATAAAAAACAACAGAAGAGCGAAATAGTTTCTATTTAAAAAAACATAGAATGCACAATATATGCAAAACAAGTATTCGGGAAAAAACATTTATAAAGCATTTTAAATTTCATTAACTAATATACAATTAGAAAATTTGAGCAAAAACTGTGTAAAGGTCTCGAGAATTTTATTTGGGAGATTCTGTTATGCACTGGAAAGGGAATTGAAATTAATTAAATTACTTTCAAATTTCAATTATTTAATAAGATTCTGAAATGGGTTTGTGTTTCATTAAAAGGTTTTTAATTAAGATAAATGATGAAGAATTTAATTTTTTTAATTAAAATTTATAGTGTTGAAAGAAGATTAAATACTTTGATAAATAATGGGTTTCTTTATAGTTTTAACTATTCTACAGTACTTACTACACTTTAAAAAATAAGTGCATAAATTAGTCACTTTTACATACATACGTATATGTGTAAATTTGTAAAATTATTTTTTTTCATAATACTTACAATCTTGCTGTTATAATTTGCCTATATTTATATTTTTTATTGGCTTTATGAAAGTATGTGATTTGCCATCCCTTCATAAATTAAAATTTTTAAATGCTAAAGAATGAACGAATTGATTTTAATTAATTTAAACCAATTGATTTGTTAATGTAATTTTATTTGTTTGCATATTATGCAAATATCTATATGTTCTGCATATTTCGCCGAAATATGTGTATGAATATTATATAGATAAATTCGTAAAAACATAATATTACACAGAAGTATGTGTACAAATTTTACATAGCTATATGAATAAGAACAGTATATTACACTGGATTTTATGTAATATTCTTACAGAGAAATATGTGTAAGAACAAACTGTCATAGAAAAATATGTGTACACAATATGTGAACACAATAAATAGTGGTGTTTGAAAACTTGACTTGTGTAATAATAGCTTAATAGTCTAGTTAATGGTTCAAATAGTCTCAGTTCGTGGGTTCAAATACCGTTTCGATAAGTATTGCCTGCTTGGTGTATATTAAATTAAATAAAGAATTTCGCCTTGTCATTAAGATGTATCTTTCAAACTTTTGGCTGAACCAGATAAGGAAAAAAAACGAAAAATTTGAAAATTATACCAACATTACGATTTCCGTGCTTTTCACAATTTAATTTCGCTATGCATTTATTCAGAATATACAGATTTGATTAATAAATCATGACTGTAATATTTTAGGACTTCCCCAAAACAAATTTAACCCAGAAAGGCATGTAGTTTATATAATTTCAGACGACTCTTTTTTAGCACTTTCCAACAAAGTTGAAAAGTGTTTATACATTCGGCTTATCTGTCCGTCTGTCCGTAAGGCCGTTTGTTCGCGCTCTAACTCTCGTAACTATACTCAGATTGTCATAAAATTTTTGGACGTTAATGACGTTCACTCGAACACAAACCCTATTGAATATGAAGGTTCTGCCATGATTAGTTTATTTACAGGGACAGTCAAAAGTTTTCCATCACATAACGGCCTATGGGGAAAAATCGTTTCAAATGAATTTTGAAGATGTTACACCCTGTCAGACATCTTCAAATTTATATGCATCTACAAAGTGCACTAAAATATGCAGCGAAACAAACAAAACAAGCATAATTTTTCTTTTTTCTTTATTTATCTATCTGGACAAGAAAAATATTAAAATTTTAGTTGACATTATTAAAAAAAGATTGTTTAGATTTTATATCCGAAACTAGACAGTTATGTTCTGTACAGACAAAATTACTATGTTATGTATACAGATATGTGTGTACTTATGTGCAAATTTCATACTAAACAATGTATTTCTAAACTACTTAATAACATTCTACACACTTAAACCATGTAGTGTGCCACTATAATACGCAGAAATATCTAATTTTGAAATATACATTTTGAATGAATGACGATATGAATATATACATATATATATATATGTATAAACATGGATTTTTAACAAAGTCTGTTGCAACAGTTAAACGGTATTCAAAATAAATTGTAAGCTACTTCTTTGCTGGTATTTAATTTATGTTTTCTAGAAGATGAGTTTTCGAACATCCGGGAATATATTATCGGCAAATTAGTTTATAGATCTTGCCTGTGCAGTCCCTCTTAGGCAATCTATTTAAACCTAATAAAAAAAAAAATAAACGATTTAAAAAATGTAACGAGAAATATTTTCGTAAAAAGTACTTTTCAGCTTGAATTCATAGAACAGAAATTGATAACATTTACGCTGAACAATAACTTCTGAACTAGTGTATTGATGTACACTGCGTTTCAGAAACATAGGTCGAAACACAAAATTTTGAAATTTATATTAAAATGTTAAAAAAGAGTTTGTATATACTTTAAAGCTTTATAAAATTATGTTATCATGAAGTTAAATTTTTAGCAAATATAGTTTTAAAAGTGAAAACAATACACGAAAAATAAGTGTTACAAAATGATAGGTCTGCCAATAAAGATAATTATTAAATTTGTTTCAATAGGACCCCAACAACAAGTCATTTATATCCAAGATCTTCACATAATATCATCTGGACGAAATCTCGGAGACAAATGTCGGAATTAAATTATTTTAATGTCCGATATTAACTACCAGCAAAACATTCTGATTAGATGATCGGCCTGGTATCCAAAAATCATAAAGGAATGGATTACTTATATATTTAACATGTGCCAAAAATTACGGAAATTGAATCATTTTACTGGAGTGTTGTTGTTTGCCTTCTCCGTAAACAACCTCCCTGCAGTGATAGCAGGGGGAGTGTTAGAGGTCTGCACGGGCCCGGGCTTGGCCCGTGTCCCGTACCTGGCCTGTACCCGGCCCTGCCCGCGGGCCGGTCCGGGCCGGCAGAATCAGAATAGTTTTCTCAACGGGCCGGGCCGGGTCGACAAACAAAATAAACGGGCCGGGCCGGCAAAAAATTGAATGGGCCATACGGGCCGGGCCGGGCCGATAAAAAAATTTTCGGTCTTGCCGGCCCGTTCTGAAGATTTAAGCAGAAACGATAAAATATGATCTATTTTCAACGCAAATGGTTTTAACGAGAATAAATATAAATGTGCGTCACGAGCCATACTAGTTTGACAGCATAAATATAAAAATGTAACTTATACAGTGTGAGATCGGCATCGGAGAGTTAAAGTGTATAAAACTTGTTTTAATATTTTTTTAGCTGACTCATACCGGACCGAGATCAAGCTTGCATTTTTTTTTTTCTACAGATAGACTTGCCGGACCGGAACAAGACTTAATTGTTCTCAAGATCTGTAGGGCAGACAACATGATTTGTAAAATTATTAACAGCGATAAATAACTTATGTTAGATTAATCTTTTGATATATACTTCTTATGGTTTTTAAATTAATTTTTCAATAACGCGAAAGTTTGATGGTTTTAAACTAATTTCTCAATAACGCGAAAGTGTGACAAATTTTCAGATTAATTTTTAATTGTAAAAATATAAAAGTGATAAGCATGACTATTGAAGGCTTTTGGAATCGAATAGCATTTTTCATTATTGATGAATAAAATACTTGCATAAATTTGTTCAGATACAATAGTTTCTCAAATGGTTGCAGGTTTTTCTCCCTTCCCATGCTATCGCTTCCGGAAATTCTATTGAAAATGCTACCTATAACAATAATTTATTTCCTTTCAGTATTCTTAAATTGCTTGTATCAAAAAACGGATAATGCCACTTGATTATATAGTTTCTGAATAAAGATACCTGCTGTGCGTTTCTGAGAAAAAAATGAATTTAGAAATGTATCAGAAAGTCGCATATTTGAGTTAACGAATGAATTTGGATTTAAAATCTTTAATAAAATGATATAGGAATATTTTTATAAATCTTCTTTTATTAAACAGCTTCAGAAGTTACGATGTTTTTAACTTTCTTTCTTTTTTCTTTTATTCTAAGCCATATTAATTTTTTGATGAATGTTTATTTGATTGTTGAAAGCCTAAGAATCTTAGTAATCGCTAATGTTGCTAATGTGTATTTCCTGTAAAATATACTGTAAAATCATTCCATAAATATGTATGCAGTATTCTTTAAAGAAATCTTAATTATATGAAAAAAATCTGAATTTTTTAGAAATCAAAGAAATTGTAACGGGCCAAAACGGGCCGGGCCTAAAATATAAAAATTTAAACGGGCCGGGCCCGGACCGAACTTTTGAGTTTTACAAAGGGCCGGGTCGGGCCGAAAATTTTTTCCTACGGGCCGGGCCGGGCCTGGAAATTCCGGCCCGTGCAGTCCTCTAGGGAGTGTGTCCAACACGTCCTATAAGAACGGCAATTACAGAAATTCTCTTTAATTAAAATACTTCCAAAATGAATGGTGAAGATCCTACATAAAGGGGACAGTTTACCATCTCTGCAATTTTGTTTATTCTAAATAATGGTTCATATGGTTAACTTTACTGCATGAAATGAGTTCCTTTTTTTTTTCTTTTAAATGTTATAGCATATTATTTGTAGATAAATTTTAAGAATTATGGAAATTTTCTTTAGTTAATAATATTTCTAAAATGAATGGTGAAATCCTACATTAAGGGGACAGTTTACCATCTCTGCAATTTTGTTTATTCTAAATAATGGTTCATATGGTTAACTTTACTGCATGAAATGAGTTCCTTTTTTTTTCTTTTAAATGTTATAGCATATTATTTGTAGATAAAATTTTAAGAATTACAGAAATTCTCTTTAGTTAAAAATATTTCTAAAATGAATGGTAAAGATCCTACATTAAGGGGACAGTTTACCATCTCTGCAATTTTGTTTATTCTAAACAATGGTTCAAATGGTGAAGTTTACTGCATGAAATGAGTTCCGTTTCTTATAGGACGTGTTGGTATGTCACGTGAATAAAACTCTCCCATACCCTCCATGATCTTATTTGATACCAGCTCTAAATGCTTTTTCACTTTTGTAGAACATCATTTGTAAACGGACAGTCGAAGAGTCTGAAAAATACTTTGAGAGAAATATTCTTTTTTGGGAATAAATAATTATTAACAAGTTGTCTCTCTTAAAAATGTCACATAGCAAGATAAGTATTCTAAAAGGAAACTAACAGCTTAAAGTAGTTTATTTTACTTTTTCTATAGCCATTCGTATTTAAAAAGGAGCTTTTATAAATAGGACGTATTAAATTAATCTAATATCTATGAAATAAGCAATTAAAGATACTTGCCATTGTGATGTAACACATATTTTATTATATATATTTCTAATATTTATATTTCAAATGTTAGTCCCCCCTCTTCTTTTAAAATTTAATTTTAAAAGAAAAGCATTTTTAATAGGTATTTTTATTGAGTGTTCGTCTCCAAATTGCATATAAAATAATAATAATAATAATAATAATAACAAATAGTAAATTAGTTTTGAAATACCATTCCATTTTTTGATTTTTCTTTCTTGTTTTTCAGTTGATTAAATATCAAACGAATTAAATATTTTTTTCTGTTTTAAATAACTGCTATTTTTATTTCCCATCATCTCATTTTGTCTTGTATAAAGAACTTAATTTTTACCGATTGTGTAACTTTGTTTTAGAATTACTGTGCGTTGTGCGTTTTTTTTTTTCTTTTTTTTTTGTTACGAGCGATAATTGTTGTATTCTTGACAACACTCATTTTAGATTTTTCCCATTGCTTTTTATATAACGGCCCTTTTTACCTGTACGTTTTTTAGCCCGGCTTGGAAATCATAAAAAATGTTTCTTCATTATGTTAGTGAGCGTTTGTTTTTGTATGCTGCATCCACGGTGTTTATATGTGTTAATATTCTCGTATTCTCAAAAAAAAAAAGACAATTAGGTAAGATGTTTAAGAACTGATTTTTTTTTATCAAAATGCTTATATCATTTTGTTCCAGAAGAAAAAGTTAAAAATGGACTTGGGGTAGTACACAATGTAGAACTGCTATCACGGCCCAATCACGAAGAGTGGCTTTATTGTAATTAATTTTGCCACCATAGCCATTGATTTAAATAGAGAAATTTATAATCATATTATCAAAATTTAGATATAATCATGACAATATCTGAAATTTAGATTATTACAACAACAAACTATATTTGCTGTAAATCTATTTTGTTAAATATGAATTAGAAATTTTTGATTTAAGAATTAATTTCTTTGGAAATTATTCCGCCACGATTTTAATACAACGCTACCAATTGTAAATAAATGAAATACGACACTTTAAAGAAAACCTTTTTTCATATGTTATGATGAAAATTTCATTGCAAAGAAATTGGCCCTTTATTCTTCTATAGTGATAAATTTAACTTTGCACTTTTTAAAAGTAAAAAAAAAAAATCTGAATAAATTATTAACCAAAATATTACTTTAGACATTTAAAGAGAGATTTATTTTTATACACCAGTTTTAAAGCCTAGAATGTATTCACTTTAAATGCTATGTTAGATAAGAATATTTTGCATTTTAATATGAAAAAATTACACTGATGTCCAAAAGTTAAGCATAATTGATAATTAAGTAATTATTTTTAAGTAATGAAAGAAATATAAATAGAAATGTGGTGAAACTTCAGGTGTGTAAACAAAATAGTACGCGTCATATATTTTCACGAAGAATTTTCCCCGAAATCAAACAGGGGACCGTCAACAAATTGAAAAATAACGAAGGTCTTTTGGATAACCCTGTCAAAACTAATTTAGCAAAAGTGTTCAAACTGCACATTATGATTAATTGGCTTATTGTAATGTACTGTGTTTATTTTTATAAGGATACCATGTACACTCGTAGAGAAATTAAGGTTTTTATCAAAACAGTCCTAAATTTTTGCTTATAATTTGCAGAGTTATTATTATAAAATAATGTTCTTTTCTGAAAATATGACAAACATCATTGTACACAATACCCTGTCATCAGAATTTAAAAATAATAAAAATTGTATGAAAAATGAGTATGTTTAGTAAATATTTTTTCATTGCGCATGCGTCAACGATATCAGAATGTCATTTGCATATTGTGTTAGCTAAATATACAGAGCAACTTCTGTAAAATTTCAAAAACATAGTTTGAAAATTCTGAAAATGTGAGCCTATAGAATCAACACAAAATCCGTTATTCCTAAAGGAAGCAAAATAATCAGGGGGTTTACCTAAATATAGTTGTACGTGCAATATTGTGTAGGCACTAAACAATGGAATATGGATACAGCCCCTCATCTTTTTGCTTCATTTAGGGAATAAAGGATTTTGATCTCATTCTATCAACGATAATTTTCAGAATTTTTAAGCTATGTTTTTGAGACTTTCACAAAAGTTGCTCTATACATTTAACTAACATAATATGCAAATGAAATTTTAATAGCGTTCACGCATGCGCAGTAAAAATTTATTTAGTAAACCTGCTCATTTGTCATACAATTTTTATTATTTTTTAATTCTGATAACAGGGTATTGTGTACAATGATGTTTGTCATTTTTTTAAAAAAGAACATTATTTTATAGTAAGAACTCTGCAAATTATAAGCAAAAAACTTAGGACTGTTTTTATAAAAACCTTAATTTCTCTACGAGTATACATGCTATCCTTGTAAAAATTAACACAGTACATTACAATAAGCCAATTAATCATAATGTGCAGTTTGAACGCTTTTGCTACATTAGTTTTGACAGGGTTATCCAAAAGATCTTTGTTCTTTTTCAATTTGTTGACGGTCCCCTGTTCGATTCCGGGGAAAACTCTTCGCGAAAATATGTGACGCGTACTATTTTGTTTAAACACCTGGAGTTTCAGCACATTCCGATTCATATTTCTTTCATTACTTAAAAATAATTACTTAATTACCAATTATGCTTAACTTTTGGACACCAGTGTATATAATTATAAAGTATGAAAGTTCGTTTTTATTCAAATAATAAATATTGTTAAATGGAAATATTTTTAATAAAGGGGAAAAAAGATTTCTACATCGAAAATGTAACTTATTAAAACCTAAATATATATTTTTTTCATTTAAATATTAAATAATCTGTTAAATGATTTTACAATGAAAATTTAAATTTAATTTACAGTTCATTATGATGCAAAAATGTTTGTATATGAATAGGATAAGTAACTTATAAGTAAGAACGTTATTTTAAACTTTTTAAGAACTTTTTTTTTAACTATAACCCAATCTGCCTTATTTTATTTATTTATTTATTTATTTTTAGCATTTTAAATGTTTCAAATTCAAACGTTCAATACATGTATATTACAAAATAAAATATAATGTTTTTTGCATCTCACAACAAAAAATTAATTGTAATTTAAATTGAGATTTTTAACAGCTATGTTTTTTCTTTAAACGAAAGTAAATTTATTTCGTTTTAATTAGTTACACCCTCGCTGTAGAATAGTTTTGCTTCTTATAATAAAATATATGTCTATAGAACAACGTTTTTAGGTAGATTTCGTATAAAATACTACAAATTGCGATCGCTCCCATGTTGGAATTTCTGAAAAATTTTTGGAGATCTATACCGATCATGACCCCGACTCCAAAGCTACCATTAGTAAAAAAGTTTTCCTATCTATCTATCTATATAAAACCATTAATTGTATTATACTATATGAACCATTGAATATGTATATATATATATCATTTTTATGAACATGATGTTTTCTTTAATTCTGCTTGTATCTTTTCCAACCTGATACATAAAATCAAGGGGCATAAAATCTCGGTCAAGTTCGTTAATGGGCAAAATCGGACCAAGGGGGTAGAAATGGGGATAGTTTTCGGGAAAACCGAAAAAAACCCATAACTTCTTTATTGAAATAGATATCGAATCAGTTTAAAGTTCATATTACTTCTAAAAAGAACCCAAAAGTTTCTGCTTAACAGATTTTTATCAAATTAAAAATGGGCTCAAGGGGTGCAAAAAATAGGCTTTTCGGGAGATAAAAATTTATAACTTTGTCAATTCTAAAGATATCAAATTCAAATAATTTTTTTATAAATGCTCTTAATATTATCTAAAACGTTTGCATTGACAAGTTTTTGATAGGAACAACTCTTCTTGAAAAAAAAATAAATAAAACGAAAACAAAAAGGATGGTGAAAGAAGAAAATATTCATAACTTCGTCAATTCTTAAAATATCAAATCCGATTAATAGTAACAAGATTTTCATAATACAAATTCTTATATCAAAAATAAATTGAAAAATAATAGGAGTTGTAGAAAAAATCTCAATTCCAAAAAGCTTATATTCTCACTCATTTTGCTCTCAAACTCATCCAATTGTTAGGTTCTCTTATTTATGAACTATATAATGTTGCGTATTGGTCTGTTTTGTGATAAAGGCAGAATATATTTCAAAAAATTCCGTCAAAATAGCATGTAAACAGAGTTTCTTGAAGCGATCGTGATTGAAAAATTGATGAAGTGTTCACAAATTGCCTATTTTCCGACTCATTGTTAAATGCATTTTTGCCCTCAAACACTTTCAATTCGCAAGTTCTCTTATATAGGAACTGTATAATATGCCTTCTTGTCCAGGTTTTTGATAGAAGAATATATATATTTTTTTAAAAATTGCTTTTTTATGACTCATTTATAAATTCAATTTTACTCTCAAATGCATTCAACTGACAGTTTCTCTTGTTTAAAACTATATATTATGCCTTATTGGTTAATTTTTTCTTAAAGTCACAATATATGTCAAAAAATGCTGTCAAATTGGGCATTAGTGCTGAAGATCGCTTAAGGTGATTCTGATATAAACAACTATTACAGAAAAATGAAATTAAAAGTTCTTCAAAAGCGGCCAACTAAAGTTGTTAAACAGGGTTTATCTCTAATTATATTTTATTTTTTGCTGTCGAATTGAGCACGTAACTTCGAAATCTACCTCCGTCTATAGATCAAGCCGGCAGGGATTTTTTATTTGTATAAAAAGAAACATTTTTTTTACGTTTTAAACAATATATTTGCATCGTACAAATTCTTCAATTCGATATTAGTAGCTAGTTGGCAGAAGATTATATGATTTGCAATATACTCGGCAAGAGTTTACCAAATGACCAAATTATCGTAAACTAATACGCAGGGGCACAGATTCAAACGTAGTCGGGATGCGATGATCGATTACTGATTAGCCGAGCGGACAAAGAGTCATACTTGCCGAGCCGGAGAGTGAGGTCGCCAGGACGAAAAGTAGTCGAGTTAGGACTTTCAGTGGAAGTTCGAACGGGGATTATTTGCTGTTTGGGGAAATATTACATTTTTTTAATTATTTCACAAATTCTCTTTGGCATTGAACAATTGATTTTCTGAAAGTGATATAAATAGATAATGTTTTACTAAAACAATGTTTTACTAAACAATGGTAAACCACTTGGAAAATGGTTGGAACTATAGCTTTTGTTCACAGCTTTAAAAGGTACTAGGGGTGTTCAGATGAAAGGGCACAAAACATCCTAGGCACCAAAATGGTTGAAAATTGAAAACGCCGCTTCGGGATAGCGTAGTGCGATATCAAAGGACTCGCTTTGAGTGATCGTCTTGATTATGCGCATGCGCGTCCACCGAGCGTAGAAGAGAAGCAGGTAGTTGTGTGTTCCGTACCACAGAGTACAGACAGAGCCTCAACTCGGCTTGAAAAGAACGCCCTCAGTAGATCACTTAAAAACTAAACCATCGCGTTGGCGATTTTTATCCTCGTGATTTCTGTTTAACTGTAACTATATTCTGGCTTGGCACTTCTTGCTGAATGCTGATTTGATTATCTTTGCACATGTGCTTATGCTATTTGATCTTAGATTTCCGCGCTTATATTGATTCGTAATTATTACTGTTATTGTTCTTGAATTTTCAAGTTTAAATTATTAGGTCGTTATGTTAAGAAGAGACACATGCATTGTTTGCAAGACGAATACGTCAAAGTTATTTCATATTAAAATAATTCTTTCATAAATTTCAAAACAAGAAGCAGCAAGCCGTCGCTGTATTTTTTTTCTTTTTTCCTATATCATTTGTCGCCAAGGAAGCGATGTTTCGCCGAATTAGCAACCTCTCTTATGTTATGATCGTAGTTTCAGAGTCATCCGCTCGTATCGCTACTGTCTATGCGTAATCCCATGTTAAACAAGTTGCCATTACAGTGTATGAAAGTTGATTCTCTGTTCCGTACTCTGTGTTCCGTACAATTAAGCCCCTGTCCCAGTCCACAAAGATACTCGCGAGCTAATGCTATTCCTATGGGGAGGCATTTTTCTAATAACTCTTTCGCATTTTGACATTTTTAGACTTTTTTTTTTTCATTGGATATCTGAGGTTCCTCTCAAGATCACTCATTTATTATTTTTTCAATTTTGGTCCCAGATATTCTTTATAAAGTTACTTTCACTTCCAAAACCGGTTCAGAAAGTGAAAGTAACATTATAAAAAATATCTGCGACTAAAATCGTAAAAGTAATCAAGGACGATCTTGAGAGGGATGTCCAATGAAAAAAAAAAAATATATATATATATATATATATAAATAAAAATTAAAATTAAAATTAAAATTAAAATTAAATTAAAAAAAATTAAAAAAATTAAAAATGTTAAAATGTGAAAGAGTTATTTAAAAAATGCTTCCCTGTAGGAATAGCATTAGCTCGCGAGTATCTTCGCGGACTGGGACAGGGGCCTTAAGGCGGCAGTGCCTGTGAGGATGTATATCATGGCTTTCCCATTGCTAAATTCAATAATTTAAAAGCAATGAGCTATCTAATCAAAGTCTAGTGAAGTGAGAGTTATGATAATGTTCTTCAAATGCTGAAATTTGTAATGTGATAACCACGATATTTTCGCATCTATCTTTTTTTTTTTTTTTTTTTTTTTTTTTTTTTTTTTTTTTTTAAGTAATATGCAATGCATAACAATGAGTAATAGCTAGCACAAATACCCCGAACATATTTGTGATTTGAAGAAAATATAGCTTTAGATTAGGGGATTATATATGAGTTTTGCGTTATATTGGTGAATTTTTTTGTATTTTGCGAAAAAAATATTGAAATCAGAATAAACATTTTTCGTGTTCTGACAAAATATAATCAATTGAACAAGTGGGTAAGACTGATCGCACAAAGGAGTTTGTCTAACATTTCTTTCAGAACAACTTATCCTTTAATTAATAGATCCAAATTGTTAATTTATTTATTAAATTCTTACATAAGTAGTAGCACCAACAAATTTAATTTTAAAATAAATATAATAGGAAATTATTTATTTTAATCAAATTAAAAATGTTCAAATCCTTTAAATTAAATCCACAGTTGCAATTTTTTTGAAAATCCGAAAAGAAAAATTAGCAGCTATAAAAATAAAATTTTAAATTCCTAAAAACAAATAAAACTGTTTAAAGGAAATTTACATTGCTGAATCATTAATAAATCACACAAGTTGTTTAAATAGAAAGAAAATTGAATTCCAAAAAATAATATAAATGCCAGATGAAAGAAACTCTAATAATTTAAGCCTATTTTTTGGCAAAAAATGCGAAATTTCTTTTAATCAATCCATCATTTTTCAATCCATCTAAATATGAAAATTTCAGCTTGCAGCAGCTAGGATCGAACTAATGATCTCCTGTTTACTATCGAGACGCTTTACTTCCAAGCTATGATGTCTAAACGCAAAATGTTCAGATTAAGCTTCTCTTTTAAAATGTAAATCGCAAAAAAAAAAACGGACAGATAAATTTGATAAAATTAATTTAATTAAATTAATACACTTTTTAAAAAAATTTATGATTTATCGTGAGACACGAGGTATTCAGCTGCAAGTGCAAAAATTTCAAGTCGCTGATTTACACAGTATTTGCGTATGGACTCTGTGACAATGGTTTTGTCAGATGAACGAAACTCTAAAAATATGTTCATTCAATCTATTAATGTAAAATGGTCTGGTGTAATAATGCCAGGCGGGGTAATAACGCCAAGTACTAATATTTTGCATAATTATGAAATAATCTGGTAAATGATACCCATGTGCTCTGCGCAGAAGGGTTTTGAGTCATATAAATCGCAAAAAACAGCTTCAAGTTAATTTGTTTAATTTTTAGGTCCTATTGTTTTTACAAGCAACTAAAATTAACGCTTGATCTAAAATTTGCGAGATACATTTTGTGATGTGAAGACTATTTTTTTATCCGGAAATACTTTGTTAATTACATAAATTTGTAATACATTTCATGGGCTTTCAAAATGTTGTTTAAGATTGTGGATATCTTCTCGAGATAATTTGTAATTTAAAATGTACAGCGCAATAACTATAACGGGGTATTAACGCCAATCCTTGGCATTTAATACCCCGGCTGATTTCTTACATTGGCCGAACTACATCCTAAATACTGATTCAAATAAACACAGTTAAAACTGTGCAATGTTTCTAATAATTCTATTTAAGCGGTCCTTTTTAAGCAAAAAGAAGCTCACGGTCTGATATTCTTTTGCCTCCTCCTCCCCCCTCCCCTCACCACACCTTTATTTTTCTTCAACTTTCACAAAAAATTTAACATTTTCAATAGCTTAGAATGCAATTTGTCAATTTCTAAGTTTGTAGAGTTTGTATTTTTATAATTGGGCAATCTACATGCAATTATTCCATCTTATTTCATAGTTTTGTTTGCATGGCGTTATTACCCATATAGGTGGGTAATAACACCAAATAGCATTGGTCAAGAAATCACGCTATTACATTTTATGAATACAAATCTATTAAATTATTTTTTTATATAGATAGTCAATGAGTTGCTGTATCAAATCATATATTTGTTTGAAAAATACAAACTAAAGCTGAGCCGTGAAAATTGGTAGAACCTTAACGTGGCGTTATTACCCCAGGGTACCTTATTATGGCAGAAGCTGCTAATGATTTAAACGACGAATCATGTATTTCATTTAAATGGTGTATTTGAAAATATATATTTGATATATATTACGTTATTTTGTATTAAAGTACATTAATTTTCTGTATCAAACATGCACAGTACAGAATTTTTCATGTGTATTATTCAAATAATAATTAAAGAATGAAAAAGCAAATTCTACATTGAAAAAATGAAACGCTCAAAAATGAGTACATTAATGTACTCATACTCAATTGAGTATGTTCGAATAAAAAATTATCACATTGCATTCTCAATTTTGAAACATCACATGCTATCAAATCCAAACTAACGATAATTTTGTACCCTGTAATGGTTTATTTTATTCATGGCAACATAAAGGATTCTTATTAATGTAAATATTAAATTATACATTTTGAAATAATTTAAAAGTGCTTGCAAATAGTGCTATTGCCATAAAAATATTCGATTTGGGTATTTTGCTGATAAGTTTTGCTATTTTTCTTAATAAACAAACAATTAAATTTTTATTGTTAATAATTTTGAGTAAGAAATAAATCCTAGAATATTTTTACTTTAATTTACTTTTAGTTTTACTTTTAAGTTAAAGGGGCGGTTCATAGAGATTTGCATTGGAACACAACCATGTAATCAAAAATAAGTACATGGGTTTCTCATGAGTACATGTGCTCATTTGGATCGGAGTTATTTTGAGTATGTGAAGTACTTAAAATTGAATATTTTTTACTTAATTTTGAGAAATCATTTTTTTCAGTGTACAAATAGCTCTGATCAGACAAACATTCTCCAACTAAATAATGCCAGAACAACCTGCACTGTGCAAATAATACAGTTTAGAAAGCAATTTTAAATTGACATGAGCGAAAAATGCCAGGAAATAAATTACTTATTTAAAGTGGAATTAGGAAGACTTAGGAAACTGACGTACTTTCCGGGGGATTAATGTCAGTGTTCAGCTGTGAAATTTCAAAAAACCCTTTCTGCAGTTGAAAATTATGTTTTTAATTAATGTCAATTTAAAGGAAAATTGACTTAAATTTTAAAAGATAAAATTCACGTTGTGGTAAGATTAAGCTATAAATTACCTGAGCATGTCAGCTTGCTAAAGAATATCTTCTGATTTTAAATCTGATTACGTGTTGAGTGAATTTCATAAGTAACGATATTTGAATAAGACTGATATGCTTTTTACATTTTTTATTATATATATTCTGTCTCCAAACATCAAAGTAAAGGTAAAGATTTTTTTTTAGTTCACACACTTTCAAAGCTTGAGAGAATGGGTGCCCGCCGGTTCTGTATGTACGCATGTATTTATGTACGTAACATAATAATTCATGATAAAATATGCGATTTGTTTTAAATTTTTAATATAAGGGGCGACGGGGGGGGGTCTAATCCCCCTTAATTTAGACAAATGGATTTTTCATGAATTATCAGATTTCAATTAAATTTTAGATATAGGATCATGGTGATGAGGTGCCTCCATGATTAGCTTTGAGTGTTCATTGGTTAAGTAGAAATGGGGGTAACTCCCCTTAATTTAAGTAAATGGTTTTTCACACAGAATTTACAGATTTTGCTTCAAATTTTGGATGTAGTTTCATTCTGATAAGGAACTTCCCTGATTTGTTTTGGAGATTGATTGATTAAGTAAAAAGGGGATTTGAGAGCTACCGCTCTTAATTTAGGTAAAAATGTTTTTCATGCAGAATCAACCGATTTGCTTTAATTTTTGGCTACAGTTTCACACTGATAAGCCGGCCTCCTGATTAATTTTGGGGTTCTTTTGTTAAGTATAAAGAAGGGAATGGTCGATTACTCCCCACGTAAACTTAAATTAAATAATAGGTTTTTTTTAATGCTGAATTATTTCATTTCCTTCAAATTTTGGATGTAGGCTTTTTCTGATAAGGCGAATCCTTGTACAGTTTAGAGGATTAAATGGTTAAGTATAACGGGGAAACGGGGTATAGCAACTTCAATTAAATATATGTTTTAAGCAGTATTACCGATTTCCTTCGAATTTTCGACATAGTTCCATTATGACACGATGTATCTCTGATTTGGATTTTGGTGGTTACGCAATTAAGTAATAAAAGGGGAAATTGGAGAGAGGTAATCACCCCCCCCCCTTAATTTGTTTTTTGCGGGGAAATGATATTGCGAGGAATTATGAGCTCAATGACATCAAATTAACTGTGCACCATTCTTTTTATTAAAAATAGAAATATACTTGTTACACAATTCACAGCAGAAAATTTCGATCTTGAAAATGGGGAAACACCAAAAGTTTTTTGAAAAAACGAATAATATAGGGAATATCTAAAGCACTGTGTAACTTCATGCTTTTCTCGGTTTTTAGGGTTTCGTTCTTCTGACGAAACATACAGCCCGTACACAAAAACTATATATGCCAGAGTGTTCAATTTTTGTGTACGTACAGCTGAATACCTCTTGTCACACAACAAATAATACAATTTTGAAAAATACTATTTTTTTAATTTAAATATTATTTTTTAAATTATCAGTTCATTTTGTTGTTGTTTTTCTTCTTCTAATTGTTGCCTCGCAAGTTTAAATAAATATAATTTTTTTTCATTTTTTACCCTTTACTTTTAAAAGAGATTAAGTATTTCTGTTGCCACAATTACAAAATTGGTATTACAAACTACAAAAAAATT
The DNA here is from genome assembly GCA_964019185.1 of Maratus speculifer. Taxonomy (NCBI): domain Eukaryota; kingdom Metazoa; phylum Arthropoda; class Arachnida; order Araneae; family Salticidae; genus Maratus; species Maratus speculifer. Next base: position 7,851,531 of record OZ025295.1, on the reverse strand, counting down.
AATATCTCAAAAATAAATTGAGATACAACTTTAAACAAAATGCATTTAAAAGTACATTTTTTCCCCTATACGAAGATGTAAAAATTGAAAATGTGCGATATTTAGAAGCTTAAATATTTGCAATAGCGTAAATTTCAAAACTGATATTTCATTTCTTCTACTTGTTGCATACAAGTTTAAATAAAATTATTATGTATGAAACATAAATTAATGGATTAAATAGATCACATAAAAACGTGCTTCTTTGTTTTCAATTCATCATATTAAATCATATTTATCTTCTATTTTGAAATTTTATTAATTTATTATTAATTTAAATTAAGAGCCGCCTCTGGAGACCAGTTTGGTCTCCCTTAAATTTATGTTAAGCTTTGCAATAATTTACTTTTATTCATAATTTTATTTACTTGCGTATCTTCGCTGTATCTGGATTTTCTGATAGAGAAATAAACAAATCTATGTGATCAAGGCAACATTTAGCGGAAGAATTTAATATTCTGTTCAGGTTGGCACGATTGGCGGAAAAGTCCCAAAATAGTGCCGAAAAACTGTTTTTCATTCGTTAATTTAATGAAAAAATGTGTTTTGAAGAGTTTAAAAAAAAAACTTCTGTGCGATCTCCGATCACACTTACTCACTTTTTTATTATTTATTTTTGCAGGCCAATTAGTCGCAGTAGATATTTTTAAGATTCGTTTTTCAAAATTTTCTACAGTATTAATTATTTTATTAAATTAATTATTATTTATTTATAATATAATAATAATAATGATTAATTATTTATTGTTAGAAGACTATTTTAAAATAAAATTTGTAGTTTTTGTTTAGTTATGTCGTTCATACACTCGACGAGATTGTTTATTTTACATTTACCATTAATGTACTACTTAATTGGAACTTTTATTCATTAGTAATTTTTAGAGATCCAACGAGAAATGGTTTTTTTTTCTTTTGTGAGAATCAACCAGCATTACCCCACTAAAAATAATCTTAAGATTTTCTGAAGAAATGTCCACTTTCTGCAGAAATTTTACAGAAATCTGAAGAAATTTCTGAGACTTAGTTTTACCTTAAAATTATCTGCAGAATTTTTAAAGATATTCTTTAAAATATCTGCAGAATGGGCCAATTACCTACGGATTTTACACAGAATTTTGGGCCAATTCCCTACAGGTTTTCTATAGAATTTTTTTAGTGGGGTAGCTTAAGGCTTGAAAATCGGGCTTGTATCGTGTGTGAGTCATACTATTTTTATATGAAAACATCAGTAGTTTTTCGATTCATTTTTTATTAAGAACTCTGCTTACACTGTGTTTCTACTCTTAACATTCACGAAGCCATTTCGTGAGTAGATATATTTGGCATACATTGTTATTCCAAACGAAAACAATCTAACACTGTTTCCCCTTTTCCTATAAAAATATCGGAACTTTCAGACAATGGTATTGTTATTTTTATCTATTTATTTAAGCTGCTTTTTAGGAACACGAGAATTTAAAGGATTGGTTTGTCGAAGGAATCAATTATAATTTAACATGAACACCTTTTCGTAGTAACTATGAAATCGTTGTTTGATTCTACATAGAATGGATATTCATTTCTGCAGCTTTCATTCATTTATTCGTAAAACGCACTTCGTTAATGTCTCCACCGGATTTGCTCGTTGGGGGAGAAAATTATGAAAATCCTTTCAAGGAAGTGTAATTTTCTTTGATACAGAACTTCTTTTTAGTGTTTCGTTCGTCTGACGAAACCCTATTCTTCTCTGCCCTCTGTCTGCCTGTTTGTCAAAGAGTCCGTACGCAAAACTATATAAGTCAGAGAGTTCAAATTTTGTGTACTTACAGCTAAATACCGGGTGATCCAGAAGTTCCGGGAGTTTTGAAATGCTAATAATTAACAAACTATAAACAATAGAAATATGCGGTTTTCACAGAAATGCTTAGAAACTTATGGGATTTTTTTTTGGATGAAACAAACATATAATGTTAGTTACACTTTTTGCCAACAGGTGGCGCTAATATTGATAGTATTATTTTTTATGGTTTGATACAGATCACTAAAAAGAAAGAATTGGTGTCTAAGGATTACAAATTTCCATTATGACGCTCATAGCTTAAAAGTACCGCCGTGAGCCGATGTAAAACAACGTGCACAGCATCTTCAGAGGAAAAAGAAATTCCATAAGAAATTTCAGTTCATCGTGAAATTACAAGTGTACTGCACTCACCATTAGCTGACGATTTCCATTGAGTATTGGCATCGAATTCTATCTAATTTACGATTGCAAGAGACGTTTGGGGTTTCCTGCTTTTATCACGATCTTCCTATGAGCCCTTTTCTCAAACCTTGTTTACAATAGCTTTCACGTATGGAGTGAAGCCATGGCCATGGAATATTTTACAGTTTTAACTTCACGTATTGTACGATAAGAACACAACTCGACATGCGAAGAAAGCTTGTCTTAACATAGCAGTTACCACCAGAAAGCAGCGCCACCTGTTGCTGAAAATTTTAACTATATATATTTCAAAAAATTCATTCTAAACAAAAATCTCACATATTTCTGATCATGTATCTGAAAACCGGACCTTTGTATTGTACATAGTTTCCTAATTATTAACATTTCAAAACTCCCGAAACTTCTGGATCACCCAGTACATCCTGTCACAAAACAAATCATAAATTTTTTAAAAATACTATTATTTTAATTAAAATTTTTTTTAAATATCATCAGTTCATATTTGTTGTTGTTTTTTCTCTTCTAATTGTTGCACGCAAATTTAAATTGATATAAAATTATTTTCCCTTTTTTCTTCACTTTTAATAGAAATGGTGTACTTATGTTGCCACAATTATAAAAATTTTATTATAAACTACAAAAAAATTAATGTCTTAAAAACAAATTAAGATACAGTTTTCAGGCATATTGCATTTAAAAGTCCATTTTTCTATACGATGGTGTAAAAATTGAAATTGTGCGATATTTAGAAGCTTAAAAATTTGCAATAGCGAAAATTTTAAAATTGAAATTTCATTTCTTCAAATTGTTGCACGCAAGTTTAAATAAAATGTGTTAAGAGTAATGTCCATTAATTTATGTATATAACATAAATTAATGGATTAAATAAATCAAGTGAAAACGGGCTTATTTGTTTTTATTTCATCATATTTATCATTTATTTTGACATGCAAAGTGAAACATTTTTTAATTTATTAAATTCCTATTCATTTAAATTATTAGCCGCCTCTGGTGACCAGTTTGGCTTTCCTAAAATTTATGCTAAGCTTTGCACTATTTTACTTTTATTCATAATCTTATTTACTTTCATACCTTCACTAAATCTGCAGATTCTGATAGATAAATCAACAAATCTATGCGATCAAGGCAGCATTTAGGGGAAGAATTCAGTATTCTGTTCTGGTTGGCGCGATTGGTGAATAAATCTGAAATGGCGCCAAAAAACCACTATCCGTTTTTTTAATTTAATGATAAAATGTTTCGAAGGAGATATTAAATGAAACCCTCTGTGAGATCTGCGATCACAATTACTCACTTGTTTAATAAGATTGAAAGCAGATTTCATAAAATTAATTATGTACAAAAACATTAACGAATTAACAGCTATTCTCATATAATAATTTGTTTCAAAAAGAAATTTCATTTAAAACAACTATTACACTTAAATGTTATGCTATTGTTATTAATATTATTAGTATCAATATTACTATTAATATTACATACTTTCAGTTTCGGGCTCTATCTCTGATGGCAGAAACTGTTTCGGACTCGGGCCCAAAAAGTAACCCGAACTCATCACTAGTGAATATATCCGGTTATTTTTTACTGTCATCCTGAATGAAAGGTTTTTTTTTTCTGTAAAACTCAAAAATTAGTTTTATTGATCAGTTTTTCTTTTCGAAGAGGACTATACGATTTCAAATGTTTTTATTTCTCAAATAAATATTTTCAGATTCAACAAAAATGTTTCACAAAAACGTTTTATGATAAAATAACAGAATTTTCTTTATTATTAAAATAAATATATTTGTTTTCACTTATATGTGGGTCATTCCAAAAATAAAGGTCCCTTTTAAGAAATTTTTTTTTCAAAATTTTTTTTTCATTTAAAATGAAATAAAAATATCATTGAGAGGGTTGTATACATATTCAAGAGAGTACATATTGAATATCAGGAGCACACTTTTTTAAAAATATTTATCACTACACTTAGAAACACAAACACATTGGCTGAAAAATGTTCCCTGTGTTACCATATTTTAAATAATCTTTTCATTTTTTCTTATTAAAATAGAGAATTCCTTTTACAATATTAACACTTTGATATAAATGCTCTTATTCAGTGCCATATAGTTTTTTGTTTATGTATATATTTTTTCATGATATAGGCATATTATGTCCCCCGTGTTACCCTTTTTTCATTCCCCCTGTATAAAACTTTATATAACTTGGTAAAAATTACTCTAATATAATAAAATTATAGTAAAACTTATTTATACATATTAGCCAGTGCATATTATAAAACTGATTCATAAGAAAGTTTTTTCGCTTTTGTTCTGATAAAGGAAATGTCAGTAACATAGGGGACAATAAAGTAACAAAGGGGACATCCTAATTGAACATAAAAAAAGTAACAATTTTAAAAGTGTACTTATGTATTAATTAAAAATGTATTTCAGATACAGACCAACAAATGCATTAAAAAACAGAATATTCTGTTGCATTTCATTTCTAAACTTGGGTTTTTTTGTCTCTTAACAACATATCAACCAATATCATGGTAACACAGGGGACTAGTAACACAGGAGACAGAATGAAATAAATTATCACCTATGTATTACTATTTTCATAGAAACAATGTAAAGTTAGATGGAATATTTTCTTTTAACTAAGACTTACAATTTAAATGCCAATAAACTAGAAAATTAATAATTAATCGAAATAAATCAATAGTAACACAGGGGACACACAAAAAACACACCCACCTTCAAAAATCACCTTTATTTAGATAATATTCTTCAAAATTTAACAAATGAGGAAAATGACTACCTAGGATGAATGCTAACTCTAAAAGTATATGAATGACTGCTGTTAACAACATTTAGCTTGCAAATTCTTATTTTAATGGGAAGAAAAAAGTGGCGGTAACACAAGGCACAAAAATTAAGGGACAAAGGAATTTTTCTTATAAAATGAAGAAAAATATTTACAAAAAATATTTTAAGTATATAGGGATAATATAAAGACTACAAAGACATAAAAAAGATCCTGAAAGATAACTTAAACGATACATATAGTAAAAAAAATAGGGTTTAAAAAGTAAAAATTGTTCTTGGGACATGGCTTTTTACAGGACACAATTATTATGAAAGTTATTTGAATAACAATAAATGGAATTTATCTCAAATTTAAAAATTACATTAAAGAAAAATATCTTTAAAATATATTTTCCAATATTTAAATTTAATTTTGAAACAAAATTTTAAAAAATATAGCAATACAAAGTGTCGGGACACCAAAGGGTGCTTTATTTTTGGAATGACCCACGTATAAATTCAATTACTTGGCTGAAAATTTTAATTGAGTTTGGTATCATCCTAAAAACTTCTCAAAAACCTTTCTTGAAAACTACTCGGAAACGTTTCCGAAAATCAGTGACAAAAAAAGAAACTTTGTTTTTATAAATACTTTGTTAAATATGGAAAATATATTGATTTTTGCGGTTTTTAAATATCGAAATGCATTTCAAAATAATGTGTAAGCCAGGTAAGGTTATTGAATATTTTATTTCTTGGTTACACTATATTTTCACAGATTAAGAATTATTGTTTTCGTTTCTTTCTTTTTCAGTATACTTAAATATATATATATATACTAGTCACAAACTGAGTTTTTAAATAGCCCATTTGAAACATTAAATTCACCATTTTGTGCAACATAAATATTTCTAAAACATAAAAAAATGCTTCACTAAAATATATTACTACATAAGGTGTGACAAGCATACCTAAGTCACCTGAGAATAATAATAAGGTTCTATCTATGTTTTTGAAGAAATCGACTTACAGATATAGAAAGTTTCTATTTGTATTTACGAAGCCCTTTTTGGATGAAAAAGGTGTTATATATAATTCATATATAACATTACAATTACATTTTGACAATATTTTAATCCAAAACTGTCTTCTTAGATACAAACAGAACATTCTAAATCGATAAGTCTATTTTTTCATAAACACAGATAGAACGTTATTATTCTCAGGTGACGAAGAGTTTCTAAAATATAAAAATACCTGATGTTAAAAGTATGTGTAAAAAGACACTTCACGGTCTTTCAGCCAATCCTAAGCTATTGTCAAATAGAAATACTGATGAAGAAGAACTCGATTGATATACAATGACATCAAACTTCTGCCAGCATATCCACAGACTATCAAAATAATCAATTAATGAGGAAGGGGGGGAGAATAAAGAAAGATCAATTACTTAAGTGGCCAAAATCTCCTGTAATATAAAAGGAATTTATTTATCACATCAAATTCCTGTAATTGATTTAATTTTATTTATATTACAAGACCGTTTGGCCTCCCGCGTGATTAAATTTTCTTTGCCCCTTCCCACAATTAATAATTAAAGGTTTCAACCACGTAGGAGCATCCTGGAGAGAGTTTCCTCTCGTTGCATACTAAACACTGCATTTTCGCAATAGCTCTATCTTAAGAACTAATGCACGCAATTTTCTAAAACTTAAGATTCAGTTAGTCTCGGACCTAGATTATAGTCGTTTAGTTTTTGACGTGAATCACCTTACAGATGGCGCTGTTGTGCTGCATTTTCAACGGTTTCTCAATAAATGTATCTCAAGAACTAATGCAGGGATTTTCATGAAACTTCAGATACAGTTAGCAAGTTATAAAAAAAATGTTCTGATTAGTTTTTCGGGAACATCACCTAACAGATGACACTTGTTTTATTTAATGCAGTTTTTTTTTTTAAGATTTTGTAATAACTTTATCTCAAAGACTAATGCACGGATTTTCTTCAAACTTCAGATTCAGTTATAAGTTGTTGCTGACTAGATTTTTGTTTAAATCAACTAACCGGTGGTGCTGCTATGCTGCATTTTTCAAGAAATATTAACATGCATATAGTAGAAGAAAGTTTTGTGATTGCCTGTGTTTTAAATGAATTTTGTGAAATGCATGTATTTCATATGTATTATTTTAAATTAAATGTATATATTTTTAATGAAATTAGTGAAACGGTTGTATTTTCAATGATAAATATATTTTTAAATTAAATGTGCGAAACTCTTATATTTTAAATGAAAGGAATTTAACAATAATGATTATGATGAGAATATTACTCAGCCCTTTATTTATTAAAAGCCCTTTATTATTATAAATCCTTTTCGTCTGACAAGGATTCATTATAATAATAAATACACTCATTTTATATTATAAGATTTCTTTTAATTATTTAACATTAGGTAATTAAAGATAAACAAAATATATACTTTAGAAATTCAATTAAGTTAATTAATTTACTATTATAAAACCCATTATAAAAAGATATAAAAAACAACAGAAGAGCGAAATAGTTTCTATTTAAAAAAACATAGAATGCACAATATATGCAAAACAAGTATTCGGGAAAAAACATTTATAAAGCATTTTAAATTTCATTAACTAATATACAATTAGAAAATTTGAGCAAAAACTGTGTAAAGGTCTCGAGAATTTTATTTGGGAGATTCTGTTATGCACTGGAAAGGGAATTGAAATTAATTAAATTACTTTCAAATTTCAATTATTTAATAAGATTCTGAAATGGGTTTGTGTTTCATTAAAAGGTTTTTAATTAAGATAAATGATGAAGAATTTAATTTTTTTAATTAAAATTTATAGTGTTGAAAGAAGATTAAATACTTTGATAAATAATGGGTTTCTTTATAGTTTTAACTATTCTACAGTACTTACTACACTTTAAAAAATAAGTGCATAAATTAGTCACTTTTACATACATACGTATATGTGTAAATTTGTAAAATTATTTTTTTTCATAATACTTACAATCTTGCTGTTATAATTTGCCTATATTTATATTTTTTATTGGCTTTATGAAAGTATGTGATTTGCCATCCCTTCATAAATTAAAATTTTTAAATGCTAAAGAATGAACGAATTGATTTTAATTAATTTAAACCAATTGATTTGTTAATGTAATTTTATTTGTTTGCATATTATGCAAATATCTATATGTTCTGCATATTTCGCCGAAATATGTGTATGAATATTATATAGATAAATTCGTAAAAACATAATATTACACAGAAGTATGTGTACAAATTTTACATAGCTATATGAATAAGAACAGTATATTACACTGGATTTTATGTAATATTCTTACAGAGAAATATGTGTAAGAACAAACTGTCATAGAAAAATATGTGTACACAATATGTGAACACAATAAATAGTGGTGTTTGAAAACTTGACTTGTGTAATAATAGCTTAATAGTCTAGTTAATGGTTCAAATAGTCTCAGTTCGTGGGTTCAAATACCGTTTCGATAAGTATTGCCTGCTTGGTGTATATTAAATTAAATAAAGAATTTCGCCTTGTCATTAAGATGTATCTTTCAAACTTTTGGCTGAACCAGATAAGGAAAAAAAACGAAAAATTTGAAAATTATACCAACATTACGATTTCCGTGCTTTTCACAATTTAATTTCGCTATGCATTTATTCAGAATATACAGATTTGATTAATAAATCATGACTGTAATATTTTAGGACTTCCCCAAAACAAATTTAACCCAGAAAGGCATGTAGTTTATATAATTTCAGACGACTCTTTTTTAGCACTTTCCAACAAAGTTGAAAAGTGTTTATACATTCGGCTTATCTGTCCGTCTGTCCGTAAGGCCGTTTGTTCGCGCTCTAACTCTCGTAACTATACTCAGATTGTCATAAAATTTTTGGACGTTAATGACGTTCACTCGAACACAAACCCTATTGAATATGAAGGTTCTGCCATGATTAGTTTATTTACAGGGACAGTCAAAAGTTTTCCATCACATAACGGCCTATGGGGAAAAATCGTTTCAAATGAATTTTGAAGATGTTACACCCTGTCAGACATCTTCAAATTTATATGCATCTACAAAGTGCACTAAAATATGCAGCGAAACAAACAAAACAAGCATAATTTTTCTTTTTTCTTTATTTATCTATCTGGACAAGAAAAATATTAAAATTTTAGTTGACATTATTAAAAAAAGATTGTTTAGATTTTATATCCGAAACTAGACAGTTATGTTCTGTACAGACAAAATTACTATGTTATGTATACAGATATGTGTGTACTTATGTGCAAATTTCATACTAAACAATGTATTTCTAAACTACTTAATAACATTCTACACACTTAAACCATGTAGTGTGCCACTATAATACGCAGAAATATCTAATTTTGAAATATACATTTTGAATGAATGACGATATGAATATATACATATATATATATATGTATAAACATGGATTTTTAACAAAGTCTGTTGCAACAGTTAAACGGTATTCAAAATAAATTGTAAGCTACTTCTTTGCTGGTATTTAATTTATGTTTTCTAGAAGATGAGTTTTCGAACATCCGGGAATATATTATCGGCAAATTAGTTTATAGATCTTGCCTGTGCAGTCCCTCTTAGGCAATCTATTTAAACCTAATAAAAAAAAAAATAAACGATTTAAAAAATGTAACGAGAAATATTTTCGTAAAAAGTACTTTTCAGCTTGAATTCATAGAACAGAAATTGATAACATTTACGCTGAACAATAACTTCTGAACTAGTGTATTGATGTACACTGCGTTTCAGAAACATAGGTCGAAACACAAAATTTTGAAATTTATATTAAAATGTTAAAAAAGAGTTTGTATATACTTTAAAGCTTTATAAAATTATGTTATCATGAAGTTAAATTTTTAGCAAATATAGTTTTAAAAGTGAAAACAATACACGAAAAATAAGTGTTACAAAATGATAGGTCTGCCAATAAAGATAATTATTAAATTTGTTTCAATAGGACCCCAACAACAAGTCATTTATATCCAAGATCTTCACATAATATCATCTGGACGAAATCTCGGAGACAAATGTCGGAATTAAATTATTTTAATGTCCGATATTAACTACCAGCAAAACATTCTGATTAGATGATCGGCCTGGTATCCAAAAATCATAAAGGAATGGATTACTTATATATTTAACATGTGCCAAAAATTACGGAAATTGAATCATTTTACTGGAGTGTTGTTGTTTGCCTTCTCCGTAAACAACCTCCCTGCAGTGATAGCAGGGGGAGTGTTAGAGGTCTGCACGGGCCCGGGCTTGGCCCGTGTCCCGTACCTGGCCTGTACCCGGCCCTGCCCGCGGGCCGGTCCGGGCCGGCAGAATCAGAATAGTTTTCTCAACGGGCCGGGCCGGGTCGACAAACAAAATAAACGGGCCGGGCCGGCAAAAAATTGAATGGGCCATACGGGCCGGGCCGGGCCGATAAAAAAATTTTCGGTCTTGCCGGCCCGTTCTGAAGATTTAAGCAGAAACGATAAAATATGATCTATTTTCAACGCAAATGGTTTTAACGAGAATAAATATAAATGTGCGTCACGAGCCATACTAGTTTGACAGCATAAATATAAAAATGTAACTTATACAGTGTGAGATCGGCATCGGAGAGTTAAAGTGTATAAAACTTGTTTTAATATTTTTTTAGCTGACTCATACCGGACCGAGATCAAGCTTGCATTTTTTTTTTTCTACAGATAGACTTGCCGGACCGGAACAAGACTTAATTGTTCTCAAGATCTGTAGGGCAGACAACATGATTTGTAAAATTATTAACAGCGATAAATAACTTATGTTAGATTAATCTTTTGATATATACTTCTTATGGTTTTTAAATTAATTTTTCAATAACGCGAAAGTTTGATGGTTTTAAACTAATTTCTCAATAACGCGAAAGTGTGACAAATTTTCAGATTAATTTTTAATTGTAAAAATATAAAAGTGATAAGCATGACTATTGAAGGCTTTTGGAATCGAATAGCATTTTTCATTATTGATGAATAAAATACTTGCATAAATTTGTTCAGATACAATAGTTTCTCAAATGGTTGCAGGTTTTTCTCCCTTCCCATGCTATCGCTTCCGGAAATTCTATTGAAAATGCTACCTATAACAATAATTTATTTCCTTTCAGTATTCTTAAATTGCTTGTATCAAAAAACGGATAATGCCACTTGATTATATAGTTTCTGAATAAAGATACCTGCTGTGCGTTTCTGAGAAAAAAATGAATTTAGAAATGTATCAGAAAGTCGCATATTTGAGTTAACGAATGAATTTGGATTTAAAATCTTTAATAAAATGATATAGGAATATTTTTATAAATCTTCTTTTATTAAACAGCTTCAGAAGTTACGATGTTTTTAACTTTCTTTCTTTTTTCTTTTATTCTAAGCCATATTAATTTTTTGATGAATGTTTATTTGATTGTTGAAAGCCTAAGAATCTTAGTAATCGCTAATGTTGCTAATGTGTATTTCCTGTAAAATATACTGTAAAATCATTCCATAAATATGTATGCAGTATTCTTTAAAGAAATCTTAATTATATGAAAAAAATCTGAATTTTTTAGAAATCAAAGAAATTGTAACGGGCCAAAACGGGCCGGGCCTAAAATATAAAAATTTAAACGGGCCGGGCCCGGACCGAACTTTTGAGTTTTACAAAGGGCCGGGTCGGGCCGAAAATTTTTTCCTACGGGCCGGGCCGGGCCTGGAAATTCCGGCCCGTGCAGTCCTCTAGGGAGTGTGTCCAACACGTCCTATAAGAACGGCAATTACAGAAATTCTCTTTAATTAAAATACTTCCAAAATGAATGGTGAAGATCCTACATAAAGGGGACAGTTTACCATCTCTGCAATTTTGTTTATTCTAAATAATGGTTCATATGGTTAACTTTACTGCATGAAATGAGTTCCTTTTTTTTTTCTTTTAAATGTTATAGCATATTATTTGTAGATAAATTTTAAGAATTATGGAAATTTTCTTTAGTTAATAATATTTCTAAAATGAATGGTGAAATCCTACATTAAGGGGACAGTTTACCATCTCTGCAATTTTGTTTATTCTAAATAATGGTTCATATGGTTAACTTTACTGCATGAAATGAGTTCCTTTTTTTTTCTTTTAAATGTTATAGCATATTATTTGTAGATAAAATTTTAAGAATTACAGAAATTCTCTTTAGTTAAAAATATTTCTAAAATGAATGGTAAAGATCCTACATTAAGGGGACAGTTTACCATCTCTGCAATTTTGTTTATTCTAAACAATGGTTCAAATGGTGAAGTTTACTGCATGAAATGAGTTCCGTTTCTTATAGGACGTGTTGGTATGTCACGTGAATAAAACTCTCCCATACCCTCCATGATCTTATTTGATACCAGCTCTAAATGCTTTTTCACTTTTGTAGAACATCATTTGTAAACGGACAGTCGAAGAGTCTGAAAAATACTTTGAGAGAAATATTCTTTTTTGGGAATAAATAATTATTAACAAGTTGTCTCTCTTAAAAATGTCACATAGCAAGATAAGTATTCTAAAAGGAAACTAACAGCTTAAAGTAGTTTATTTTACTTTTTCTATAGCCATTCGTATTTAAAAAGGAGCTTTTATAAATAGGACGTATTAAATTAATCTAATATCTATGAAATAAGCAATTAAAGATACTTGCCATTGTGATGTAACACATATTTTATTATATATATTTCTAATATTTATATTTCAAATGTTAGTCCCCCCTCTTCTTTTAAAATTTAATTTTAAAAGAAAAGCATTTTTAATAGGTATTTTTATTGAGTGTTCGTCTCCAAATTGCATATAAAATAATAATAATAATAATAATAATAACAAATAGTAAATTAGTTTTGAAATACCATTCCATTTTTTGATTTTTCTTTCTTGTTTTTCAGTTGATTAAATATCAAACGAATTAAATATTTTTTTCTGTTTTAAATAACTGCTATTTTTATTTCCCATCATCTCATTTTGTCTTGTATAAAGAACTTAATTTTTACCGATTGTGTAACTTTGTTTTAGAATTACTGTGCGTTGTGCGTTTTTTTTTTTTTCCTTTTTTTTTGTTACGAGCGATAATTGTTGTATTCTTGACAACACTCATTTTAGATTTTTCCCATTGCTTTTTATATAACGGCCCTTTTTACCTGTACGTTTTTTAGCCCGGCTTGGAAATCATAAAAAATGTTTCTTCATTATGTTAGTGAGCGTTTGTTTTTGTATGCTGCATCCACGGTGTTTATATGTGTTAATATTCTCGTATTCTCAAAAAAAAAAAGACAATTAGGTAAGATGTTTAAGAACTGATTTTTTTTTATCAAAATGCTTATATCATTTTGTTCCAGAAGAAAAAGTTAAAAATGGACTTGGGGTAGTACACAATGTAGAACTGCTATCACGGCCCAATCACGAAGAGTGGCTTTATTGTAATTAATTTTGCCACCATAGCCATTGATTTAAATAGAGAAATTTATAATCATATTATCAAAATTTAGATATAATCATGACAATATCTGAAATTTAGATTATTACAACAACAAACTATATTTGCTGTAAATCTATTTTGTTAAATATGAATTAGAAATTTTTGATTTAAGAATTAATTTCTTTGGAAATTATTCCGCCACGATTTTAATACAACGCTACCAATTGTAAATAAATGAAATACGACACTTTAAAGAAAACCTTTTTTCATATGTTATGATGAAAATTTCATTGCAAAGAAATTGGCCCTTTATTCTTCTATAGTGATAAATTTAACTTTGCACTTTTTAAAAGTAAAAAAAAAAAATCTGAATAAATTATTAACCAAAATATTACTTTAGACATTTAAAGAGAGATTTATTTTTATACACCAGTTTTAAAGCCTAGAATGTATTCACTTTAAATGCTATGTTAGATAAGAATATTTTGCATTTTAATATGAAAAAATTACACTGATGTCCAAAAGTTAAGCATAATTGATAATTAAGTAATTATTTTTAAGTAATGAAAGAAATATAAATAGAAATGTGGTGAAACTTCAGGTGTGTAAACAAAATAGTACGCGTCATATATTTTCACGAAGAATTTTCCCCGAAATCAAACAGGGGACCGTCAACAAATTGAAAAATAACGAAGGTCTTTTGGATAACCCTGTCAAAACTAATTTAGCAAAAGTGTTCAAACTGCACATTATGATTAATTGGCTTATTGTAATGTACTGTGTTTATTTTTATAAGGATACCATGTACACTCGTAGAGAAATTAAGGTTTTTATCAAAACAGTCCTAAATTTTTGCTTATAATTTGCAGAGTTATTATTATAAAATAATGTTCTTTTCTGAAAATATGACAAACATCATTGTACACAATACCCTGTCATCAGAATTTAAAAATAATAAAAATTGTATGAAAAATGAGTATGTTTAGTAAATATTTTTTCATTGCGCATGCGTCAACGATATCAGAATGTCATTTGCATATTGTGTTAGCTAAATATACAGAGCAACTTCTGTAAAATTTCAAAAACATAGTTTGAAAATTCTGAAAATGTGAGCCTATAGAATCAACACAAAATCCGTTATTCCTAAAGGAAGCAAAATAATCAGGGGGTTTACCTAAATATAGTTGTACGTGCAATATTGTGTAGGCACTAAACAATGGAATATGGATACAGCCCCTCATCTTTTTGCTTCATTTAGGGAATAAAGGATTTTGATCTCATTCTATCAACGATAATTTTCAGAATTTTTAAGCTATGTTTTTGAGACTTTCACAAAAGTTGCTCTATACATTTAACTAACATAATATGCAAATGAAATTTTAATAGCGTTCACGCATGCGCAGTAAAAATTTATTTAGTAAACCTGCTCATTTGTCATACAATTTTTATTATTTTTTAATTCTGATAACAGGGTATTGTGTACAATGATGTTTGTCATTTTTTTAAAAAAGAACATTATTTTATAGTAAGAACTCTGCAAATTATAAGCAAAAAACTTAGGACTGTTTTTATAAAAACCTTAATTTCTCTACGAGTATACATGCTATCCTTGTAAAAATTAACACAGTACATTACAATAAGCCAATTAATCATAATGTGCAGTTTGAACGCTTTTGCTACATTAGTTTTGACAGGGTTATCCAAAAGATCTTTGTTCTTTTTCAATTTGTTGACGGTCCCCTGTTCGATTCCGGGGAAAACTCTTCGCGAAAATATGTGACGCGTACTATTTTGTTTAAACACCTGGAGTTTCAGCACATTCCGATTCATATTTCTTTCATTACTTAAAAATAATTACTTAATTACCAATTATGCTTAACTTTTGGACACCAGTGTATATAATTATAAAGTATGAAAGTTCGTTTTTATTCAAATAATAAATATTGTTAAATGGAAATATTTTTAATAAAGGGGAAAAAAGATTTCTACATCGAAAATGTAACTTATTAAAACCTAAATATATATTTTTTTCATTTAAATATTAAATAATCTGTTAAATGATTTTACAATGAAAATTTAAATTTAATTTACAGTTCATTATGATGCAAAAATGTTTGTATATGAATAGGATAAGTAACTTATAAGTAAGAACGTTATTTTAAACTTTTTAAGAACTTTTTTTTTTAACTATAACCCAATCTGCCTTATTTTATTTATTTATTTATTTATTTTTAGCATTTTAAATGTTTCAAATTCAAACGTTCAATACATGTATATTACAAAATAAAATATAATGTTTTTTGCATCTCACAACAAAAAATTAATTGTAATTTAAATTGAGATTTTTAACAGCTATGTTTTTTCTTTAAACGAAAGTAAATTTATTTCGTTTTAATTAGTTACACCCTCGCTGTAGAATAGTTTTGCTTCTTATAATAAAATATATGTCTATAGAACAACGTTTTTAGGTAGATTTCGTATAAAATACTACAAATTGCGATCGCTCCCATGTTGGAATTTCTGAAAAATTTTTGGAGATCTATACCGATCATGACCCCGACTCCAAAGCTACCATTAGTAAAAAAGTTTTCCTATCTATCTATCTATATAAAACCATTAATTGTATTATACTATATGAACCATTGAATATGTATATATATATATCATTTTTATGAACATGATGTTTTCTTTAATTCTGCTTGTATCTTTTCCAACCTGATACATAAAATCAAGGGGCATAAAATCTCGGTCAAGTTCGTTAATGGGCAAAATCGGACCAAGGGGGTAGAAATGGGGATAGTTTTCGGGAAAACCGAAAAAAACCCATAACTTCTTTATTGAAATAGATATCGAATCAGTTTAAAGTTCATATTACTTCTAAAAAGAACCCAAAAGTTTCTGCTTAACAGATTTTTATCAAATTAAAAATGGGCTCAAGGGGTGCAAAAAATAGGCTTTTCGGGAGTTAAAAATTTATAACTTTGTCAATTCTAAAGATATCAAATTCAAATAATTTTTTTATAAATGCTCTTAATATTATCTAAAACGTTTGCATTGACAAGTTTTTGATAGGAACAACTCTTCTTGAAAAAAAAATAAATAAAACGAAAACAAAAAGGATGGTGAAAGAAGAAAATATTCATAACTTCGTCAATTCTTAAAATATCAAATCCGATTAATAGTAACAAGATTTTCATAATACAAATTCTTATATCAAAAATAAATTGAAAAATAATAGGAGTTGTAGAAAAAATCTCAATTCCAAAAAGCTTATATTCTCACTCATTTTGCTCTCAAACTCATCCAATTGTTAGGTTCTCTTATTTATGAACTATATAATGTTGCGTATTGGTCTGTTTTGTGATAAAGGCAGAATATATTTCAAAAAATTCCGTCAAAATAGCATGTAAACAGAGTTTCTTGAAGCGATCGTGATTGAAAAATTGATGAAGTGTTCACAAATTGCCTATTTTCCGACTCATTGTTAAATGCATTTTTGCCCTCAAACACTTTCAATTCGCAAGTTCTCTTATATAGGAACTGTATAATATGCCTTCTTGTCCAGGTTTTTGATAGAAGAATATATATATTTTTTTAAAAATTGCTTTTTTATGACTCATTTATAAATTCAATTTTACTCTCAAATGCATTCAACTGACAGTTTCTCTTGTTTAAAACTATATATTATGCCTTATTGGTTAATTTTTTCTTAAAGTCACAATATATGTCAAAAAATGCTGTCAAATTGGGCATTAGTGCTGAAGATCGCTTAAGGTGATTCTGATATAAACAACTATTACAGAAAAATGAAATTAAAAGTTCTTCAAAAGCGGCCAACTAAAGTTGTTAAACAGGGTTTATCTCTAATTATATTTTATTTTTTGCTGTCGAATTGAGCACGTAACTTCGAAATCTACCTCCGTCTATAGATCAAGCCGGCAGGGATTTTTTATTTGTATAAAAAGAAACATTTTTTTTACGTTTTAAACAATATATTTGCATCGTACAAATTCTTCAATTCGATATTAGTAGCTAGTTGGCAGAAGATTATATGATTTGCAATATACTCGGCAAGAGTTTACCAAATGACCAAATTATCGTAAACTAATACGCAGGGGCACAGATTCAAACGTAGTCGGGATGCGATGATCGATTACTGATTAGCCGAGCGGACAAAGAGTCATACTTGCCGAGCCGGAGAGTGAGGTCGCCAGGACGAAAAGTAGTCGAGTTAGGACTTTCAGTGGAAGTTCGAACGGGGATTATTTGCTGTTTGGGGAAATATTACATTTTTTTAATTATTTCACAAATTCTCTTTGGCATTGAACAATTGATTTTCTGAAAGTGATATAAATAGATAATGTTTTACTAAAACAATGTTTTACTAAACAATGGTAAACCACTTGGAAAATGGTTGGAACTATAGCTTTTGTTCACAGCTTTAAAAGGTACTAGGGGTGTTCAGATGAAAGGGCACAAAACATCCTAGGCACCAAAATGGTTGAAAATTGAAAACGCCGCTTCGGGATAGCGTAGTGCGATATCAAAGGACTCGCTTTGAGTGATCGTCTTGATTATGCGCATGCGCGTCCACCGAGCGTAGAAGAGAAGCAGGTAGTTGTGTGTTCCGTACCACAGAGTACAGACAGAGCCTCAACTCGGCTTGAAAAGAACGCCCTCAGTAGATCACTTAAAAACTAAACCATCGCGTTGGCGATTTTTATCCTCGTGATTTCTGTTTAACTGTAACTATATTCTGGCTTGGCACTTCTTGCTGAATGCTGATTTGATTATCTTTGCACATGTGCTTATGCTATTTGATCTTAGATTTCCGCGCTTATATTGATTCGTAATTATTACTGTTATTGTTCTTGAATTTTCAAGTTTAAATTATTAGGTCGTTATGTTAAGAAGAGACACATGCATTGTTTGCAAGACGAATACGTCAAAGTTATTTCATATTAAAATAATTCTTTCATAAATTTCAAAACAAGAAGCAGCAAGCCGTCGCTGTATTTTTTTTCTTTTTTCCTATATCATTTGTCGCCAAGGAAGCGATGTTTCGCCGAATTAGCAACCTCTCTTATGTTATGATCGTAGTTTCAGAGTCATCCGCTCGTATCGCTACTGTCTATGCGTAATCCCATGTTAAACAAGTTGCCATTACAGTGTATGAAAGTTGATTCTCTGTTCCGTACTCTGTGTTCCGTACAATTAAGCCCCTGTCCCAGTCCACAAAGATACTCGCGAGCTAATGCTATTCCTATGGGGAGGCATTTTTCTAATAACTCTTTCGCATTTTGACATTTTTAGACTTTTTTTTTTTCATTGGATATCTGAGGTTCCTCTCAAGATCACTCATTTATTATTTTTTCAATTTTGGTCCCAGATATTCTTTATAAAGTTACTTTCACTTCCAAAACCGGTTCAGAAAGTGAAAGTAACATTATAAAAAATATCTGCGACTAAAATCGTAAAAGTAATCAAGGACGATCTTGAGAGGGATGTCCAATGAAAAAAAAAAAAAAATATATATATATATATATATAAATAAAAATTAAAATTAAAATTAAAATTAAAATTAAATTAAAAAAAATTAAAAAAATTAAAAATGTTAAAATGTGAAAGAGTTATTTAAAAAATGCTTCCCTGTAGGAATAGCATTAGCTCGCGAGTATCTTCGCGGACTGGGACAGGGGCCTTAAGGCGGCAGTGCCTGTGAGGATGTATATCATGGCTTTCCCATTGCTAAATTCAATAATTTAAAAGCAATGAGCTATCTAATCAAAGTCTAGTGAAGTGAGAGTTATGATAATGTTCTTCAAATGCTGAAATTTGTAATGTGATAACCACGATATTTTCGCATCTATCTTTTTTTTTTTTTTTTTTTTTTTTTTTTTTTTTTTTTTTAAGTAATATGCAATGCATAACAATGAGTAATAGCTAGCACAAATACCCCGAACATATTTGTGATTTGAAGAAAATATAGCTTTAGATTAGGGGATTATATATGAGTTTTGCGTTATATTGGTGAATTTTTTTGTATTTTGCGAAAAAAATATTGAAATCAGAATAAACATTTTTCGTGTTCTGACAAAATATAATCAATTGAACAAGTGGGTAAGACTGATCGCACAAAGGAGTTTGTCTAACATTTCTTTCAGAACAACTTATCCTTTAATTAATAGATCCAAATTGTTAATTTATTTATTAAATTCTTACATAAGTAGTAGCACCAACAAATTTAATTTTAAAATAAATATAATAGGAAATTATTTATTTTAATCAAATTAAAAATGTTCAAATCCTTTAAATTAAATCCACAGTTGCAATTTTTTTGAAAATCCGAAAAGAAAAATTAGCAGCTATAAAAATAAAATTTTAAATTCCTAAAAACAAATAAAACTGTTTAAAGGAAATTTACATTGCTGAATCATTAATAAATCACACAAGTTGTTTAAATAGAAAGAAAATTGAATTCCAAAAAATAATATAAATGCCAGATGAAAGAAACTCTAATAATTTAAGCCTATTTTTTGGCAAAAAATGCGAAATTTCTTTTAATCAATCCATCATTTTTCAATCCATCTAAATATGAAAATTTCAGCTTGCAGCAGCTAGGATCGAACTAATGATCTCCTGTTTACTATCGAGACGCTTTACTTCCAAGCTATGATGTCTAAACGCAAAATGTTCAGATTAAGCTTCTCTTTTAAAATGTAAATCGCAAAAAAAAAAACGGACAGATAAATTTGATAAAATTAATTTAATTAAATTAATACACTTTTTAAAAAAATTTATGATTTATCGTGAGACACGAGGTATTCAGCTGCAAGTGCAAAAATTTCAAGTCGCTGATTTACACAGTATTTGCGTATGGACTCTGTGACAATGGTTTTGTCAGATGAACGAAACTCTAAAAATATGTTCATTCAATCTATTAATGTAAAATGGTCTGGTGTAATAATGCCAGGCGGGGTAATAACGCCAAGTACTAATATTTTGCATAATTATGAAATAATCTGGTAAATGATACCCATGTGCTCTGCGCAGAAGGGTTTTGAGTCATATAAATCGCAAAAAACAGCTTCAAGTTAATTTGTTTAATTTTTAGGTCCTATTGTTTTTACAAGCAACTAAAATTAACGCTTGATCTAAAATTTGCGAGATACATTTTGTGATGTGAAGACTATTTTTTTATCCGGAAATACTTTGTTAATTACATAAATTTGTAATACATTTCATGGGCTTTCAAAATGTTGTTTAAGATTGTGGATATCTTCTCGAGATAATTTGTAATTTAAAATGTACAGCGCAATAACTATAACGGGGTATTAACGCCAATCCTTGGCATTTAATACCCCGGCTGATTTCTTACATTGGCCGAACTACATCCTAAATACTGATTCAAATAAACACAGTTAAAACTGTGCAATGTTTCTAATAATTCTATTTAAGCGGTCCTTTTTAAGCAAAAAGAAGCTCACGGTCTGATATTCTTTTGCCTCCTCCTCCCCCCTCCCCTCACCACACCTTTATTTTTCTTCAACTTTCACAAAAAATTTAACATTTTCAATAGCTTAGAATGCAATTTGTCAATTTCTAAGTTTGTAGAGTTTGTATTTTTATAATTGGGCAATCTACATGCAATTATTCCATCTTATTTCATAGTTTTGTTTGCATGGCGTTATTACCCATATAGGTGGGTAATAACACCAAATAGCATTGGTCAAGAAATCACGCTATTACATTTTATGAATACAAATCTATTAAATTATTTTTTTATATAGATAGTCAATGAGTTGCTGTATCAAATCATATATTTGTTTGAAAAATACAAACTAAAGCTGAGCCGTGAAAATTGGTAGAACCTTAACGTGGCGTTATTACCCCAGGGTACCTTATTATGGCAGAAGCTGCTAATGATTTAAACGACGAATCATGTATTTCATTTAAATGGTGTATTTGAAAATATATATTTGATATATATTACGTTATTTTGTATTAAAGTACATTAATTTTCTGTATCAAACATGCACAGTACAGAATTTTTCATTTGTATTATTCAAATAATAATTAAAGAATGAAAAAGCAAATTCTACATTGAAAAAATGAAACGCTCAAAAATGAGTACATTAATGTACTCATACTCAATTGAGTATGTTCGAATAAAAAATTATCACATTGCATTCTCAATTTTGAAACATCACATGCTATCAAATCCAAACTAACGATAATTTTGTACCCTGTAATGGTTTATTTTATTCATGGCAACATAAAGGATTCTTATTAATGTAAATATTAAATTATACATTTTGAAATAATTTAAAAGTGCTTGCAAATAGTGCTATTGCCATAAAAATATTCGATTTGGGTATTTTGCTGATAAGTTTTGCTATTTTTCTTAATAAACAAACAATTAAATTTTTATTGTTAATAATTTTGAGTAAGAAATAAATCCTAGAATATTTTTACTTTAATTTACTTTTAGTTTTACTTTTAAGTTAAAGGGGCGGTTCATAGAGATTTGCATTGGAACACAACCATGTAATCAAAAATAAGTACATGGGTTTCTCATGAGTACATGTGCTCATTTGGATCGGAGTTATTTTGAGTATGTGAAGTACTTAAAATTGAATATTTTTTACTTAATTTTGAGAAATCATTTTTTTCAGTGTACAAATAGCTCTGATCAGACAAACATTCTCCAACTAAATAATGCCAGAACAACCTGCACTGTGCAAATAATACAGTTTAGAAAGCAATTTTAAATTGACATGAGCGAAAAATGCCAGGAAATAAATTACTTATTTAAAGTGGAATTAGGAAGACTTAGGAAACTGACGTACTTTCCGGGGGATTAATGTCAGTGTTCAGCTGTGAAATTTCAAAAAACCCTTTCTGCAGTTGAAAATTATGTTTTTAATTAATGTCAATTTAAAGGAAAATTGACTTAAATTTTAAAAGATAAAATTCACGTTGTGGTAAGATTAAGCTATAAATTACCTGAGCATGTCAGCTTGCTAAAGAATATCTTCTGATTTTAAATCTGATTACGTGTTGAGTGAATTTCATAAGTAACGATATTTGAATAAGACTGATATGCTTTTTACATTTTTTATTATATATATTCTGTCTCCAAACATCAAAGTAAAGGTAAAGATTTTTTTTTAGTTCACACACTTTCAAAGCTTGAGAGAATGGGTGCCCGCCGGTTCTGTATGTACGCATGTATTTATGTACGTAACATAATAATTCATGATAAAATATGCGATTTGTTTTAAATTTTTAATATAAGGGGCGACGGGGGGGGGGTCTAATCCCCCTTAATTTAGACAAATGGATTTTTCATGAATTATCAGATTTCAATTAAATTTTAGATATAGGATCATGGTGATGAGGTGCCTCCATGATTAGCTTTGAGTGTTCATTGGTTAAGTAGAAATGGGGGTAACTCCCCTTAATTTAAGTAAATGGTTTTTCACACAGAATTTACAGATTTTGCTTCAAATTTTGGATGTAGTTTCATTCTGATAAGGAACTTCCCTGATTTGTTTTGGAGATTGATTGATTAAGTAAAAAGGGGATTTGAGAGCTACCGCTCTTAATTTAGGTAAAAATGTTTTTCATGCAGAATCAACCGATTTGCTTTAATTTTTGGCTACAGTTTCACACTGATAAGCCGGCCTCCTGATTAATTTTGGGGTTCTTTTGTTAAGTATAAAGAAGGGAATGGTCGATTACTCCCCACGTAAACTTAAATTAAATAATAGGTTTTTTTTAATGCTGAATTATTTCATTTCCTTCAAATTTTGGATGTAGGCTTTTTCTGATAAGGCGAATCCTTGTACAGTTTAGAGGATTAAATGGTTAAGTATAACGGGGAAACGGGGTATAGCAACTTCAATTAAATATATGTTTTAAGCAGTATTACCGATTTCCTTCGAATTTTCGACATAGTTCCATTATGACACGATGTATCTCTGATTTGGATTTTGGTGGTTACGCAATTAAGTAATAAAAGGGGAAATTGGAGAGAGGTAATCACCCCCCCCCCTTAATTTGTTTTTTGCGGGGAAATGATATTGCGAGGAATTATGAGCTCAATGACATCAAATTAACTGTGCACCATTCTTTTTATTAAAAATAGAAATATACTTGTTACACAATTCACAGCAGAAAATTTCGATCTTGAAAATGGGGAAACACCAAAAGTTTTTTGAAAAAACGAATAATATAGGGAATATCTAAAGCACTGTGTAACTTCATGCTTTTCTCGGTTTTTAGGGTTTCGTTCTTCTGACGAAACATACAGCCCGTACACAAAAACTATATATGCCAGAGTGTTCAATTTTTGTGTACGTACAGCTGAATACCTCTTGTCACACAACAAATAATACAATTTTGAAAAATACTATTTTTTTAATTTAAATATTATTTTTTAAATTATCAGTTCATTTTGTTGTTGTTTTTCTTCTTCTAATTGTTGCCTCGCAAGTTTAAATAAATATAATTTTTTTTCATTTTTTACCCTTTACTTTTAAAAGAGATTAAGTATTTCTGTTGCCACAATTACAAAATTGGTATTACAAACTACAAAAAAATTAATATCTCAAAAATAAATTGAGATACAACTTTAAACAAAATGCATTTAAAAGTACATTTTTTCCCCTATACGAAGATGTAAAAATTGAAAATGTGCGATATTTAGAAGCTTAAATATTTGCAATAGCGTAAATTTCAAAACTGATATTTCATTTCTTCTACTTGTTGCATACAAGTTTAAATAAAATTATTATGTATGAAACATAAATTAATGGATTAAATAGATCACATAAAAACGTGCTTCTTTGTTTTCAATTCATCATATTAAATCATATTTATCTTCTATTTTGAAATTTTATTAATTTATTATTAATTTAAATTAAGAGCCGCCTCTGGAGACCAGTTTGGTCTCCCTTAAATTTATGTTAAGCTTTGCAATAATTTACTTTTATTCATAATTTTATTTACTTGCGTATCTTCGCTGTATCTGGATTTTCTGATAGAGAAATAAACAAATCTATGTGATCAAGGCAACATTTAGCGGAAGAATTTAATATTCTGTTCAGGTTGGCACGATTGGCGGAAAAGTCCCAAAATAGTGCCGAAAAACTGTTTTTCATTCGTTAATTTAATGAAAAAATGTGTTTTGAAGAGTTTAAAAAAAAAACTTCTGTGCGATCTCCGATCACACTTACTCACTTTTTTATTATTTATTTTTGCAGGCCAATTAGTCGCAGTAGATATTTTTAAGATTCGTTTTTCAAAATTTTCTACAGTATTAATTATTTTATTAAATTAATTATTATTTATTTATAATATAATAATAATAATGATTAATTATTTATTGTTAGAAGACTATTTTAAAATAAAATTTGTAGTTTTTGTTTAGTTATGTCGTTCATACACTCGACGAGATTGTTTATTTTACATTTACCATTAATGTACTACTTAATTGGAACTTTTATTCATTAGTAATTTTTAGAGATCCAACGAGAAATGGTTTTTTTTTCTTTTGTGAGAATCAACCAGCATTACCCCACTAAAAATAATCTTAAGATTTTCTGAAGAAATGTCCACTTTCTGCAGAAATTTTACAGAAATCTGAAGAAATTTCTGAGACTTAGTTTTACCTTAAAATTATCTGCAGAATTTTTAAAGATATTCTTTAAAATATCTGCAGAATGGGCCAATTACCTACGGATTTTACACAGAATTTTGGGCCAATTCCCTACAGGTTTTCTATAGAATTTTTTTAGTGGGGTAGCTTAAGGCTTGAAAATCGGGCTTGTATCGTGTGTGAGTCATACTATTTTTATATGAAAACATCAGTAGTTTTTCGATTCATTTTTTATTAAGAACTCTGCTTACACTGTGTTTCTACTCTTAACATTCACGAAGCCATTTCGTGAGTAGATATATTTGGCATACATTGTTATTCCAAACGAAAACAATCTAACACTGTTTCCCCTTTTCCTATAAAAATATCGGAACTTTCAGACAATGGTATTGTTATTTTTATCTATTTATTTAAGCTGCTTTTTAGGAACACGAGAATTTAAAGGATTGGTTTGTCGAAGGAATCAATTATAATTTAACATGAACACCTTTTCGTAGTAACTATGAAATCGTTGTTTGATTCTACATAGAATGGATATTCATTTCTGCAGCTTTCATTCATTTATTCGTAAAACGCACTTCGTTAATGTCTCCACCGGATTTGCTCGTTGGGGGAGAAAATTATGAAAATCCTTTCAAGGAAGTGTAATTTTCTTTGATACAGAACTTCTTTTTAGTGTTTCGTTCGTCTGACGAAACCCTATTCTTCTCTGCCCTCTGTCTGCCTGTTTGTCAAAGAGTCCGTACGCAAAACTATATAAGTCAGAGAGTTCAAATTTTGTGTACTTACAGCTAAATACCGGGTGATCCAGAAGTTCCGGGAGTTTTGAAATGCTAATAATTAACAAACTATAAACAATAGAAATATGCGGTTTTCACAGAAATGCTTAGAAACTTATGGGATTTTTTTTTGGATGAAACAAACATATAATGTTAGTTACACTTTTTGCCAACAGGTGGCGCTAATATTGATAGTATTATTTTTTATGGTTTGATACAGATCACTAAAAAGAAAGAATTGGTGTCTAAGGATTACAAATTTCCATTATGACGCTCATAGCTTAAAAGTACCGCCGTGAGCCGATGTAAAACAACGTGCACAGCATCTTCAGAGGAAAAAGAAATTCCATAAGAAATTTCAGTTCATCGTGAAATTACAAGTGTACTGCACTCACCATTAGCTGACGATTTCCATTGAGTATTGGCATCGAATTCTATCTAATTTACGATTGCAAGAGACGTTTGGGGTTTCCTGCTTTTATCACGATCTTCCTATGAGCCCTTTTCTCAAACCTTGTTTACAATAGCTTTCACGTATGGAGTGAAGCCATGGCCATGGAATATTTTACAGTTTTAACTTCACGTATTGTACGATAAGAACACAACTCGACATGCGAAGAAAGCTTGTCTTAACATAGCAGTTACCACCAGAAAGCAGCGCCACCTGTTGCTGAAAATTTTAACTATATATATTTCAAAAAATTCATTCTAAACAAAAATCTCACATATTTCTGATCATGTATCTGAAAACCGGACCTTTGTATTGTACATAGTTTCCTAATTATTAACATTTCAAAACTCCCGAAACTTCTGGATCACCCAGTACATCCTGTCACAAAACAAATCATAAATTTTTTAAAAATACTATTATTTTAATTAAAATTTTTTTTAAATATCATCAGTTCATATTTGTTGTTGTTTTTTCTCTTCTAATTGTTGCACGCAAATTTAAATTGATATAAAATTATTTTCCCTTTTTTCTTCACTTTTAATAGAAATGGTGTACTTATGTTGCCACAATTATAAAAATTTTATTATAAACTACAAAAAAATTAATGTCTTAAAAACAAATTAAGATACAGTTTTCAGGCATATTGCATTTAAAAGTCCATTTTTCTATACGATGGTGTAAAAATTGAAATTGTGCGATATTTAGAAGCTTAAAAATTTGCAATAGCGAAAATTTTAAAATTGAAATTTCATTTCTTCAAATTGTTGCACGCAAGTTTAAATAAAATGTGTTAAGAGTAATGTCCATTAATTTATGTATATAACATAAATTAATGGATTAAATAAATCAAGTGAAAACGGGCTTATTTGTTTTTATTTCATCATATTTATCATTTATTTTGACATGCAAAGTGAAACATTTTTTAATTTATTAAATTCCTATTCATTTAAATTATTAGCCGCCTCTGGTGACCAGTTTGGCTTTCCTAAAATTTATGCTAAGCTTTGCACTATTTTACTTTTATTCATAATCTTATTTACTTTCATACCTTCACTAAATCTGCAGATTCTGATAGATAAATCAACAAATCTATGCGATCAAGGCAGCATTTAGGGGAAGAATTCAGTATTCTGTTCTGGTTGGCGCGATTGGTGAATAAATCTGAAATGGCGCCAAAAAACCACTATCCGTTTTTTTAATTTAATGATAAAATGTTTCGAAGGAGATATTAAATGAAACCCTCTGTGAGATCTGCGATCACAATTACTCACTTGTTTAATAAGATTGAAAGCAGATTTCATAAAATTAATTATGTACAAAAACATTAACGAATTAACAGCTATTCTCATATAATAATTTGTTTCAAAAAGAAATTTCATTTAAAACAACTATTACACTTAAATGTTATGCTATTGTTATTAATATTATTAGTATCAATATTACTATTAATATTACATACTTTCAGTTTCGGGCTCTATCTCTGATGGCAGAAACTGTTTCGGACTCGGGCCCAAAAAGTAACCCGAACTCATCACTAGTGAATATATCCGGTTATTTTTTACTGTCATCCTGAATGAAAGGTTTTTTTTTTCTGTAAAACTCAAAAATTAGTTTTATTGATCAGTTTTTCTTTTCGAAGAGGACTATACGATTTCAAATGTTTTTATTTCTCAAATAAATATTTTCAGATTCAACAAAAATGTTTCACAAAAACGTTTTATGATAAAATAACAGAATTTTCTTTATTATTAAAATAAATATATTTGTTTTCACTTATATGTGGGTCATTCCAAAAATAAAGGTCCCTTTTAAGAAATTTTTTTTTCAAAATTTTTTTTTCATTTAAAATGAAATAAAAATATCATTGAGAGGGTTGTATACATATTCAAGAGAGTACATATTGAATATCAGGAGCACACTTTTTTAAAAATATTTATCACTACACTTAGAAACACAAACACATTGGCTGAAAAATGTTCCCTGTGTTACCATATTTTAAATAATCTTTTCATTTTTTCTTATTAAAATAGAGAATTCCTTTTACAATATTAACACTTTGATATAAATGCTCTTATTCAGTGCCATATAGTTTTTTGTTTATGTATATATTTTTTCATGATATAGGCATATTATGTCCCCCGTGTTACCCTTTTTTCATTCCCCCTGTATAAAACTTTATATAACTTGGTAAAAATTACTCTAATATAATAAAATTATAGTAAAACTTATTTATACATATTAGCCAGTGCATATTATAAAACTGATTCATAAGAAAGTTTTTTCGCTTTTGTTCTGATAAAGGAAATGTCAGTAACATAGGGGACAATAAAGTAACAAAGGGGACATCCTAATTGAACATAAAAAAAGTAACAATTTTAAAAGTGTACTTATGTATTAATTAAAAATGTATTTCAGATACAGACCAACAAATGCATTAAAAAACAGAATATTCTGTTGCATTTCATTTCTAAACTTGGGTTTTTTTGTCTCTTAACAACATATCAACCAATATCATGGTAACACAGGGGACTAGTAACACAGGAGACAGAATGAAATAAATTATCACCTATGTATTACTATTTTCATAGAAACAATGTAAAGTTAGATGGAATATTTTCTTTTAACTAAGACTTACAATTTAAATGCCAATAAACTAGAAAATTAATAATTAATCGAAATAAATCAATAGTAACACAGGGGACACACAAAAAACACACCCACCTTCAAAAATCACCTTTATTTAGATAATATTCTTCAAAATTTAACAAATGAGGAAAATGACTACCTAGGATGAATGCTAACTCTAAAAGTATATGAATGACTGCTGTTAACAACATTTAGCTTGCAAATTCTTATTTTAATGGGAAGAAAAAAGTGGCGGTAACACAAGGCACAAAAATTAAGGGACAAAGGAATTTTTCTTATAAAATGAAGAAAAATATTTACAAAAAATATTTTAAGTATATAGGGATAATATAAAGACTACAAAGACATAAAAAAGATCCTGAAAGATAACTTAAACGATACATATAGTAAAAAAAATAGGGTTTAAAAAGTAAAAATTGTTCTTGGGACATGGCTTTTTACAGGACACAATTATTATGAAAGTTATTTGAATAACAATAAATGGAATTTATCTCAAATTTAAAAATTACATTAAAGAAAAATATCTTTAAAATATATTTTCCAATATTTAAATTTAATTTTGAAACAAAATTTTAAAAAATATAGCAATACAAAGTGTCGGGACACCAAAGGGTGCTTTATTTTTGGAATGACCCACGTATAAATTCAATTACTTGGCTGAAAATTTTAATTGAGTTTGGTATCATCCTAAAAACTTCTCAAAAACCTTTCTTGAAAACTACTCGGAAACGTTTCCGAAAATCAGTGACAAAAAAAGAAACTTTGTTTTTATAAATACTTTGTTAAATATGGAAAATATATTGATTTTTGCGGTTTTTAAATATCGAAATGCATTTCAAAATAATGTGTAAGCCAGGTAAGGTTATTGAATATTTTATTTCTTGGTTACACTATATTTTCACAGATTAAGAATTATTGTTTTCGTTTCTTTCTTTTTCAGTATACTTAAATATATATATATATACTAGTCACAAACTGAGTTTTTAAATAGCCCATTTGAAACATTAAATTCACCATTTTGTGCAACATAAATATTTCTAAAACATAAAAAAATGCTTCACTAAAATATATTACTACATTAGGTGTGACAAGCATACCTAAGTCACCTGAGAATAATAATAAGGTTCTATCTATGTTTTTGAAGAAATCGACTTACAGATATAGAAAGTTTCTATTTGTATTTACGAAGCCCTTTTTGGATGAAAAAGGTGTTATATATAATTCATATATAACATTACAATTACATTTTGACAATATTTTAATCCAAAACTGTCTTCTTAGATACAAACAGAACATTCTAAATCGATAAGTCTATTTTTTCATAAACACAGATAGAACGTTATTATTCTCAGGTGACGAAGAGTTTCTAAAATATAAAAATACCTGATGTTAAAAGTATGTGTAAAAAGACACTTCACGGTCTTTCAGCCAATCCTAAGCTATTGTCAAATAGAAATACTGATGAAGAAGAACTCGATTGATATACAATGACATCAAACTTCTGCCAGCATATCCACAGACTATCAAAATAATCAATTAATGAGGAAGGGGGGGAGAATAAAGAAAGATCAATTACTTAAGTGGCCAAAATCTCCTGTAATATAAAAGGAATTTATTTATCACATCAAATTCCTGTAATTGATTTAATTTTATTTATATTACAAGACCGTTTGGCCTCCCGCGTGATTAAATTTTCTTTGCCCCTTCCCACAATTAATAATTAAAGGTTTCAACCACGTAGGAGCATCCTGGAGAGAGTTTCCTCTCGTTGCATACTAAACACTGTCGAGGTTTTTACCTCGATAATGATTCAGGATTAGCCGAAAACACTTGGAGTACCATTATATATATACACTGGTGTGCAAAATTTAAGGACGAGTCCCAAAATGCCAATTTTCAAGGGATTTTCAAGCGATAATTTTCGCGTGGTATATGGTCACAATAGTCACAGCACTACAGTAAAACAAAAATTAGGACATTTCATACGTTTCTTTTTTGAGCCTCAAGTAACTACTATATGTGACTCCACTGACAGATCATTGTGACTACTGATTTGTGGCGAGTCACCAGCTGACTTTTCAATGTCGTTTCATTGAGACTCTCGTGTGACCTCTCATCTGGAGACTCAATTTCAAAGTCATTGTAAACGTTGCATTATGATAAATTACCAATCATATGTCCTATTAAAGTCACGTGGTGACTTTTCACGTGGTTACTTCACAATAGGGTCTGTGTCACCATTTGAAAAAGTCTTGTGAAGGAAAATCACGAAATGATTTTAATATGACATTATTTAATGATTTATCATAATGTAACATTCACAATGACTTTGAAATTGAGAGTCACATGAGAGTGTCAATAAAACGGCATAGTAAAGTCACCTGGTGACTTGCCATAAATCAGCAGTCACAATGACCTGTCAGTACAGTTACAGATAGTAGTCACTTGAGACTCATAAAAGAGACTTATGGAATTTCCTATTTTTTGTTTCACCGTAGTGGCTGTGACTCTTGTGACCATGTGTGACTTGAATGAGATGTTATATGGACCAGCCGTTATGCAGGGATAGTAATTATTAGAATTATCTTACTTCCTTTTGAATATTCGCGTGAAAATTATCGCTTGAAAATTCCTTGAAAATTGGCATTTTGGGACTCGTCCTTAAATTTTGCACACCAGTCTATATATATATATTAACATCTCGGATTTTTAATTTTGAAAACAATTTTTATATTCTGTCAGACTTAATAGAATAATGTATTTTAGTTTTATAAATGTTCTCATATTTAAATATATATATGCTAGGCGTAGAAATAATTTGTAAATCGCTTAACATGGAACTGTGTCTGAAACACGTGCAAAAAGCTTTAAAATTTGTAACAATTTGTAAAGCATTTTAGGATGTATTTTCAGCTGTACATGTAATATAGTTCATATTAGGGTACTACAGAAAGAAATACATTGTTTTGCATTTGAAATATATATATATTTATTTATATACTAGCGGACCCGACAGGCGTTGTCCTGTCACCGACGGACGTTGTTCTTCCTGGCACCGACACCAGAAAATCAAATAAATGTACTTAAATATATAGTAATACGCACGATAAACACTACGCTCTTAATTTAATTTCTTATTACAATTATGTAAGAAAATTATTTTTCACTCTTCAGTATTTTTTTAAGTCAGTTCAATTTTTGATAGAAAAGTTTATTTTTCTCTTTTTTGTTAAAAGTTAACGATTTTCTGAAGTCAGTTAATCAAAATTATAATATAGGCTATATTACTGTAAAGCATACACGTTTGACAGGAGCGGGGTTCGAACACGCGATCTCTTTCTTCGAGAAGCAGGGCTTATATCTGGCGCCTTAGACCGCTCGGGCATTCCGTCCGCACTCTATTCATCGAACTTATTCAACACTTTTAATTAGCGAAAAATCACTAACTATTAGTTTTTGCCTAGTTACTAAAAAAGTACTGAATCAATTTCGATGAAATGTGAATCTAAACCATTCTCGAATCCACTGGAACGCACACACACAATTTCATTAAAATCGGTCCAGTCGTTTAGGAGGAGTTCAGTTACATACACACGCACAGAAGATTTTTATATATAAAGATGTTACAGGCCAAACCCGATTTTAGGCCAAACTAGTTTACCCTAATGCCCATTGGATAGACTAGTTTTTGCTAAGCCAAACCGGTCTATCCTAACGCCCATCGGATAAACTAGTTTTTCCTAGGCCACACCGGTCAATCCCAACGCCCATCGGATAAACTAGATTTTCCTAGGCCAAACTAGTCTATCCTAAGTCCCATAGGACACTCTAGTTTTTCCTAGACCGATCTAGTTTAACCTAGGCCAATTCAATTTGGCGTGTTTTTATTGAATTCAATGACCGCCACAGCGCCAACATTCTAGTTTGTCCTAGGCTGATCTAGTTTATCCTAGGCTAATTTATTTTTACGTGTTTTTAGCTCACAGGCGTCAAAGCTTGAGAAATAATGGGCTCGCAGGTTCTGTAGGGAATGCTGAAATCTGCCCCCAGTATATCTGCCCCCGTCCGCCATTTTGACCTTTACATTAGAAGGGGGTAGATATCCAGCGCTGCAGCATTTCACTTTCTACGAGGGCCTGATATCTGCCCCCAGTATATCTTCCCCCGTCAGCCATTTTGAGCTCTGCATTAGAAGGGGGAAGATATCCAGTGCTGCAGAATTTCACTTTCTACGAGAGCCTGATATCTACCCCCAGTATATCTGCCCCCGTCCGCCATTTTGACCTCTGCATTAGATGGGGGTAGATATCCAGTGCTGCAGCATTTCACTTTCTACGAGGGTCTGATATCTGCCCCCAGTATATCTGCCCCCGTCCGCCATTTTGAGCTCTGCATTAGAAGGGGGAAGATATCCAGTGCTGCAGAATTTCACTTTCTACGAGAGCCTGATATCTACCCCCAGTATATCTGCCCCCGTACGTCATTTTGATATCACAGTAGAGGGGACATACATGGAGTGCTAGAATATTTTTTAGGTTCATCGAGAACCTAAGAATCCTGGATATATATCCTTTCTGCGTATAGTTTTTATTGTTTCCGCTAATAATCATACGGTTTATTTATCTTGAAATTTGTAGACGACACTTAAAATGTAATTCTAAAATTATATAATATATATGAGGACGGAAACTTCAAAACGCACTTTATCGACATTTTTAAAAATGAATTTTCTGTATGAACCTATTCTATTAATAAATCTGCGTAAAAGAAAAAAAATCTATAATTTCAGAGCAGGGCGCGAATCATGTGCCAACCAGCGAATCATGTCAGGGGTGGACTCCGAAATTTTTTTTTGGGGGGGGGCTAACATCTTTTAGCAATTATTAATGCAGTAATTAAGCAAACTAAATACTTTAAAAACTGATAAAATGGATCTGTCTATAAAGGAACCCGATTAAAGCGAAACCTCTTTAAAATGGAGTTTTCCTAAATGGAAAATATTCGTGATCACCGGAAAATAATTAAGAGCGGTGTACCTCCGAACCCTGTATTTCCCAAATTATGAATTCATGAAAATTTCATCTTCTGAAGCATTTTTTGTGAATTTTTGAATCTACATAAGAAGATGTACACAATTAATTAAGAGGCTACTTCAGTCAAGCGAAAAGGCCCGTTCGATAATGCTAATCCTGTGGAAGAAATTAAAAAAATATATATCTCGTTTGAATTTACAAGTTTTTAAATGATTTTTTTCATTGAATATTAGAGATTTTTTCGATTTTATTTACAGATAATTTTAGTGAAAACACTTTTATTTTCGGAACCGGTTTCGAAAGTGAAAGCATATTCATGAGAAAAAAACATATAATCAAAATCGAAAAAGTAAGAAACGGCCTGCATACAGATCATCTAAGAAAAAATATTAAAAATATTGAAATTCAATCGAGATATCTTTATAAATCTTTTCCATTGGATTAGCATAAGCTAGCGGGTCTTTTCTCATGACTGAAGTTCCTCTTAATAAAATTTAAAAGAGTTTTGACAGTTAAAATTAATTAATTAAATTTGTGTTTTAGAAATTTTATGCAATATTTATAACTGCACTCAAATTTTTCATTTTAAATGCTTTTTTAGATTTTTATTGAATTACAAAATGTACAAACATAATGGTCTTACTCTAGAATTATAAAATGATACTTAATTGAAAATTCCCCCCCACAATCTTTCAACGCTAAGAAAGCTGAGAAATGCAAATGAAAAACAAATCGTCCTTTTAAAAATATTTTTGTTTGTTCAACCAATTATGCTCTTGAGATAAGATGAAGTAAAGTAGTATTTAGAACGCATTCTAAAATGTATTACTACTAATCGAGTATTACATGCATTTTAAAACAAATTATTTTAAAGGTGCTTTAAAGTGACGCCGGGACATAAAGGGATAAGAAAGCCTACTTAAAACTGAACTTTCCTCCATTCCATAAGATTTAGTCTTAGGTTGTTCTTATGATTAATGTAAAATATAGATAGCATTCTTCGATTCATTAAAAAATAATAATAACTTGATTTATATATTAATAAAGAAAACTGATGGATAGCACATGCGCATTATTTTCTTGGATTCTCATTGCTGTTTTGACATTATTGAACATATTTTGGAAAATGCCATAAGTAAAATTATTCTTGATTCCGTTTAAAATCCATATGATGAGTAAAATGTATTAATTAGAGTTAAAACAACTTTCAAACAGCCGATAACTTGACAGAAGCAAACAAAATAAAATTATGCATTGGACATTGATTTAAATTGTATTTTTCCATTCAGAAATAATTTAAAGAGAACGCAACTTTGATTACACAGTATTTCAGTGAAGAGCAAATATTAGCTTTCTAAACAACATTTAAAGTTTCCTTAGAATAGATATAAATATAAATCGAATATAATTATATATTCCTAAAATTATTAATTTCATAATGCAGAAACTTATTATTATATTTAAAAAACACTTTAATATATTAATTCCACAGGTTTGATTTTTTGTAACTGATTGTATTTGTAATTTAGTTTCAATTGTTTAGTTCAATTGTTTTCCGACGAATTTTTAGATTATTTTAAAGTGATGGCTGTTTTAAACACGATTCAATTCAGTGATGATGTTGTTTCTCGTTAAAACTAACTTTGCCTGACCTTATTTCATTAATAATATGAATTATAAAATTAGTCATTTAGCAATTCGCTATAGTTAAATTTAAAATTCTGCATGTGATTATATCATTTCAAGTATAAATCAATTATTATAAACATATATCCATTCATCCTGTATAAGATCATTGCTTTTAAATTATCACGAAGTGACCGACGAAACAAGTGGCAGCTACTTAGTTCATCTGGATACCATTTCCCCCATCTGGTAGGTAAACAGAAAAAAGTGACATAAACTATAAAAGCGGAGAAAAGTGACACGGAAAAAAGTTTACGGAAAAAAAGTTACAGGAAAAAAAGTGACAAGGAATTGATTTTGGGGATTCATTGATCAGACGGAGGCTCTTAATTTAGGTAAATGGGTTTTTCATACTGAATTAACGGTTTTAGTCCAATTTTTGGATATACGCCCATATTGAAAAGACGCTTTTCTTATTAATCATTTAATAAATTTTTGAAGGATTTTAGAAGGATTGAATTATTTAGAAGGATTAATTAAATTTGAATTTACAGGGATTTTGTGCAATATTTATAACCCACTCAAATCTTTTATTTTAAATTGTTTTCTTCGTATTTTGTAGAATTATAAAATGTACAAATATGGTGTTCTTACAATATAAATGTAGAAATACAGTCGGCTCTCGTTAATTCGAACTTACTGGGACCATAAGAAATGTTCGAATTATGGTAAGTATGACAGAAAAACATAATTAAAAGAGTTCTTTTACAAAGGAATTATAGTATTTTCTAAATTCATTTCATCTGTTCAAGTTAGAATGTGACTTAATATTAAATTAAAATACATAAATACATAAACCAATTAAGGAATTAGGAACAATCGATATGGAAGAAGAGGTGGATGTGTCATTTACAGACATACAGACAGGCCCGACTAATAAGTTTCTATGCCCTGGGCACTTTCAAATTTTCGTGCCCCCGTAGATCAGTTAATTTACTGATAGTAGTTTTTTCACACATTATACACTTATCCGAAAAAAAGTTTCCTCGAAAATTGAAAAAAATCCCTGTCGGCTGGGCCTATAGGCGGAGGTAGATTTCGAAGATTGCTCATTTCAACCAATATATATATATATGATTAGAGATAAACCCAGTTTAATAACTTCATTTGGCCGTTTATGAAAAATTTTTAATTTCATTTTTCTGAAAAAACTGGTTTTATCAGAATCATCTTAAGAAAAATTCAGCTCAAATGCCCATTTTGACAACATATTTTGAAATAGATTCTGAATTTATTAAAAAAATCGACCAAAACAGTACATTATACAGCTCCTAAATAACAAAAAACTGTCAGTTGAATGCATTTGAGAAAAAAATTGAATTTAAAAATGAGTCATAAAATAACCGATTTGTTGTTTGAATACATCCTTAATTCTATAATCATTATTGCTTCGGAAAATTTTGTGCGAAATACTCACTTTGACAGCATTTTAAAAAATATATTCTATCTTTATCATTATCCCATTTTGACAACATATTTTGAAATAGATTCTGAATTTATTAAAAAAATCGACCAAAACAGTACATTATACAGTTCCTAAATAACAAAAAACTGTCAGTTGAATGCATTTGAGAAAAAAATTGAATTTAAAAATGAGTCATAAAATAACCGATTTGTTGTTTGAATACATTCTTAATTCTATAATCATTATTGCTTCGGAAAATTTTGTGCGAAATACTCACTTTGACAGCATTTTAAAAAATATATTCTATCTTTATCAAAAAACTGGCCAATACGTCACAGTATATAGTTCCTAAATAAGAGGATCTGTAAATTGGATGCGTTTAAGAGCGAAAATGGATTTTAAAACGAGTCATAAAAAACGCAATTTGCTATGTGAAAACTTCCTTAAATTTTCAAATCACAAAGACTTCGGGCAATTCTGTTCAAAATACCCTTTTTGGTAGCCTTTTTCAAAAAATATTCTGTCTTTATCAAAAAACCGATCAATGCATCACATTATATAGTTCCTAAATAAGAGGATCTGTAAATTGGATGCATTTGACAGCAAAAATGGATTTAAAAACGAGTCAGAAAAAAACGCAATTTCTTATTTGAACATTTCCTTAAATTTTCTGTCACGATGATTTCAGAAAATTCTGTTCAAAATACCGTTTTTGGTAACCTTTTTTGAAATATATTCCGTCTTTATCAAAAAAACTGACCAATGCATCACATTATATAGTTCCTAAATAAGAGGATCTGTAAATTGGATGCGTTTGAGAACAAAATTGGATTTAAAAACGAGTCAGAGAAAAACGCAATTTCTTATTTGAATACTTCCTTCAATTTTCAGTACCGATGACTTTCGGAAATTCTGTTCAAAATACCCTTTTTGGTAGCCTTTTTTGAAATACATTCTGTCTTTATCAGAAAATTGACCAATGCATCACTTTATACAGTTTCTAAATAAAAGGATCTACCATTTGGATGCGTTTAAAATCAAAAATGAATTTAAAAATGAGTCAGAATATAAGCAGTTTGGATTTGAGGGTTTTTTTCCCAACTCCTATTTTTGTTTAATTTATTTTTGCTATACGAATTGGTCCTATGAAAAACTTGTCAATATAAAAGTTGTAGATATTTTTGAGAAGATGTAAAATAAATTTAATCAGATTTGATATCTTAAAAATTGACGGAGTTATGGATTTTTCTCTTTTTCTTTTCGTTTTTAATTTTTTTCATCGGTAAAAGTTGGTCCTATCAAAAACTTGTAAATACAAAAGTTTTAGATAAAGTTAAGAACATTTACAAAAAATTTAGTTGGACTTGATATCTTGAAAATTGACGAAGTTATGAATTTTTTTCTCTCAAAATCCCTGTTTTTTTCGCCCCTTGAGCCCACTTCTAAATTTATGAAAAATCTGTCATGCATATACCTTTGGCCCATTTTTAAGAAGTAATATAAACTTTAAACCGATTCGATATCTACTTTAATTAAGAAGTTATGGCGTTTTTTCGGTTTTCACAAAAACGCCCCCTCTTCCGCCCCCCTTGGTCCGATTTTGCCCATTAACGAACTTAGCCAAGATTTTATACTCTTTGATTTTATGTACAAGTTTGGTGGAGATTGGTGAAGAATTATAGAAGTTATCGTGTCCATAAAAAAGTGAGATATATAGATAGATAGATATATATACACTATATTGCCATTGATTATGGGACACTTGCGATTTTAGACATTTTACTAAATATCTAGAAAAATACACGAGGAATCATCTCGAAACTCTTAGTGTATAAATATAATAGTATACGTCATACACCTCCGTGAAGATTTTTTACCGAAACGCCATAGGGGACCGTCAACAAATTAAAAAAGAATGAATATCTTTTGAATAACCCTGTCAAAACTAATGTAGCAAAAGCGCTCAAACACTAGATTATGATTGAATGCCTTATTGTAATACACTCTGTTCATTTTTATGCAAATAGCATGCACACTCGCAGAGTAATTAAGGTTTTTATAAAAATGGTCCCAAATTTTTCCAAGTTTTTCCATTATAATTTTCAGAGTTCTTAATATAAAATAATATTTTTTTCAGAAAATATGACAAACAACATTGCACACAGTACCCTGTAATCAGAATTAAAAAATAATAAAAATTGTATGAAAAATGAGTAGGTTTACTATATAATTTTTTACTGCGCATGCGTCAAAGATATCAAAATTTCATTTGCATATTATGTTAGCTAAATGTATAGAGCAACTTCTGTAAAAGTCTCAAAATCATAGCTTGAAAATTCTGAAAGTAATCGTCTATAGAAAAAGGACAAAATCCGTTGTTTCCAAAATGAAGCAAAAAAATGAGGGATTTTATCCAAATGTAGTAAATAAATCCCATATTGTGTATTCTATATTGACACTAATCAATGAATATATGGATACAACCCCTCTTGTTTTTGCTTCATTTTGAGAATAACGGATTTTCGACTTATTCAATTGACGATTATTGTCAGAATTTTCAAGTTATGATTTTGTGACTTTCACAAAAGTTGCTCTATACATTTAGCTAACATAATATGCAAATGAAATTTTGATATCGTTGACGCATGCGCAGTAAAAAATTATTTAGTAAATCAACTCATTTCTTATACAATTTTCATTATTTTTTAATTCTGATTACAGGGTACTGTGTGCAATGTTGTTTGTCATATTTTCTGAAAAAAATAATATTTTATATTAAGAACTCTGAAAATTATAAGGAAAAAACTTGGAAAAATTTGGGATCATTTTTATAAAAACCTTAATTACTCTGCGAGTATGCATGCTATTTGCATAAAAATGAACAAGGATTATTACAATAAGGCATTCAATTACAATCTAGAGTTTGTGCTCTTTTGCTATATTAGTTTTGACAGGGTTATTCAAAAGATATTCATTCTTTTTTAATTTGTTGACGGCCCCCTTTGGAGTTTCGGGAAAAAATCTTCACGGAGATGTATGACTTATACTATTATATTTATACACTAAGAGTTTCGAGATGATTCCTCATGTATTTTTCTAGATATTTAGTAAAATGTCTAAAATCGCAAGTGTCCCATAATCAATGGCAATATAGTGTATATAAACTGGTGCGATTGCAATAGGTAGTATTTCTTACGAAATCTACCTAAAACAATTCCATAAATAAAAATTAAGAAAGAAATTCTACTATTTATTGAAACGTGCTTTTAAACATAAATTGATGTATACTTTTGTCATTTTACCTAATTAATATCACTTTTCGTTCCGCAATTATGATTTTTATGATATAAATTTAGATGAAATAGGAAATGTTTTGTGTTCCACAGAAATTTCGTTCCCAGGGCATAGAACTCGAGTGCCCGTGCGATAGCCAGGGTTTGCATACGGATAATTAGAAAGCGGATATCAAATGGATGGGATTATGTGTATACTAATTCAGAACAATTTTTACTAAAATGAAAGAAATCAAGTTAT
This sequence comes from Maratus speculifer, assembly GCA_964019185.1. Classification (NCBI taxonomy): domain Eukaryota; kingdom Metazoa; phylum Arthropoda; class Arachnida; order Araneae; family Salticidae; genus Maratus; species Maratus speculifer. The sequence continues at coordinate 7,810,746 of OZ025295.1, read as the reverse complement.
TTCAAGGAACTGGAGTTTAAAAAAAAGGAAAAATGAAAAATTGGAGTTCCCGTTAGTTTGAATTAAACGATGTCAAGAGAAAATGAGTTCAAATTAACTGAAAATTTTAACATTATTCTGCCATTGAAAATTTCGGAACTTAATGTGTAGTTCGAATTAAGTGAAGATTCGATTTATCCGATTTTGAATTAACGAGAGCCGACTGTATTTCCGAATTGAAAAATCCCCATCCCCCTCCCTCAGCGCCAATAAAGCTGAAAAAATACAAAGGGAAAAGAAATTATACTTTTAAAAATATATTTGTTTTGTGTAACTAATAATGCTTTTGGAACAAAATAAAGTAATGTATCTGTAACTCATTCTAAACAGTATTACAACTAATTGACGTATTAAAATAATTTTATAATGAATAATTTTAATGGACTTATAAGTACCGTCCGTAGATAAAGGGTTAATCGAAGATTATAAAAACCATTAATAAATTAGTGAACCAATTTTATAAGATAGTTTGTGATTTTTTGTGTGAATGGTTATTTTCGAGATTGTCAAAACTACACACTCTCTGAAAATTTTACAAACTTCGACTTTCAGAAATTCTCAAAAGAAATATTTAAAAACAAATCATGGGGAAAATGTTATTTTGTACAGAGGAAATGGTATTTCAAAACAATATTTCCCTGTAAAAAGGCAGGCCCCGATTAAGCTCTGATGCTATGGGAAGCACGGTGTCATTTCGGGGCCCCTCTTTCATTTGTAAAGAATTTACATTCGAGATATCTGGAAATTCACCACTGCTACAAATATTATTCAATAGAATGGCTCACTTGATTTCGTATGTATTTCATTAATTAATATCCCCCCCCTTTTTTTTTTCTTTTTACATTAAAATTGAATACAATCAAGCAAAATATGCTAAAAGAGATTAGCATGGGGCTAATATAAAAAATATAATTGGATGAAAAGATTGAATTAAAAATGTATGCACAACATAAAGTGTCAATATTTTGATATACTTCTTTCAATAACGGCAATAGCTATTTTTTTTTTGTACATATAAGCTAAATTCAACAATTCTAAAATTCAATATGTAAAATAAAAATTTATCTAAAATAATGTACAAAAACTGATCTTTTACATGAAAAATTAATTTGTTATTTGCATTTACGAAGCACTTAAATAATACAAATTATATATATATGCATATATGCATAATTAATAATTTGAAAAGAAATTAGGTAAAATTTTAGAATTAAGTTAATTCCATGCAAAATTCAGGGCCCCCTGTGTTCTCAATTTTGGCCCTCTTCAAAACTTTCTAAGGGAAGCATGTACTTCTCGTACCATGGATTCCTCTTTCGCCGAATGTCAATCATTCTGTCATCCTTTCAATTAAGTGCTTCCGTTAGAAAAAACCCTAAATAGTTTGTTACTTTAAACCCGAAAACGATTAGGAGGGGAAAATACAAGGGGTCATACTGGAGTTGCATATTGCCAACGCTCATGATCCCTGGTCATTCGAGGGAAGATTCGACAAAACTTGTTCAGTGTTTCAGTAGCTTAGTACTGTTTATGTATTGTATTATCTGGCCAATAAAAGGGTCACTGGAAGAGTGATTTAGGAATTCTTTAAGGAAAAAACGTTTGTGCTGTTTTTGATGGTAATTTATTTCTCAAAGATAAAAAAATAAAAAATAAGACTTATTTGCGTTGTGTCCGATATAAATTCTTCAAGGCAAGAATTATATTGAAATATAATGAAATTCTTAAAATCGGAAAATTTTCTCACAACAATGAAACAACCTCAAAAGAAAGCCAACAAATAGAGTTTAAAAATCAGCTGGTAAACAAAATAAAATCCAATCCAACCGCACCAATTACAAGGATTTATTAGTAAATGAAAAATAGGTATTTTTAAGTAATTTTTAAAGACATTTAGCTAAAGGAAATCTCTTAAAATATAGCACTTGAATCCAATACATGTAATCCTTGTAAAATTCAATATTAATTATTAAGTTACCTCATATGTAAAGAAAAAATGCATTTTACTTTGTTATCATATGAGGAATTTAAAACTTAATTTTTCCTGAGTTTGTGAAAAGTTTACTGCAGTTATTTCTTAATTCACTTTCAGTGCCCTTTTCCTAGAAAGAAATACATTAACCTTATAATCAATGATTAGTTCAACCCTAAAAAATGTTGTATTGAATGAAATCTATGTCAAACTACTTATTTGTACAAATTATTTTCAAAATTCTTAGTTTTCAGACATAATTAATTTACTTATTCAAAATTAAATGGTAATAATAATAATAATAATTAAATACGAAGAAGAGATTACACCTTCAAGAGTGACAAAGTACATGTGCTACTTTTTCTGTTTCTTATATTTTTATCAAGTTTAACAATTATAAAATATTTAAATTTTCTGTACTGTTTACTTATTTGGATAAAACCAATTTTCTTTGTGCTTTTTCAAAAAAAAAAAAAAAAAAGTCTTTTTTTAGGATTTAGATTTTACTAAATAACATTAATATTGTTTAAATATGTGTTATTTTATATGAGTACTAAAATTTTTAATTTTAATGCTTGTATATTATATGCTTCGTCTAAAATACAAGTTAGAAATGAGTATAGTTTTCAGATAATTAAAACAAAATTATTAACAATCGTCTTTGCTAAATTAATGTCTTTATCACGCATACTTACAATTTTTAAATCGGAGAACTATATATAAAAAATTTTTAATGTTAAAGTCGGTCAGAAAAGGTCCATTAAAGTTTTTAAGAACAAAACTATGCATATGAATGATATATATATATGCATCTCAAGCAAACGGTGTGAAAATGCGCTTATTATTCTTTTAATTTTACTAATTTTCTGATTGATTTTTTTATTATATATATATATAAGACCATTAAAAGTAGACAATATTCACCAATTAAATTTATCAATAAACCAAACCGAAACATGAGAAAAATTTAAATAAATAAATAAAATGAAATATATATATATTTAGAAAAATTAATTTTTATGTTGATGCCAGTTTGTTAAACAGCACAAAGAATTAAATTTCGTTTGAAGTTAAAATATGTATTTACACATGACTATTAAAAACACAAATAAAACTTTAAAATAATATTATAATGATCGATTGTTAAAATCAGGTAATAACGGAAAATTAATTCATATAAATTGTATTTAGACATGAATATTAAAAAATTAAGAATATCTTAAAATAATTAAATTATTACGCGTGCACCACATTTAATATAAAACACCAAAATATTAAAAATGTTGTCATATGAAAAATGCCTAAAATAATTAATTTATAATGCATGAAAATCTTTTAATAATAAACATCAATTAGTATTTAAAAAATTCTAACACTGATATTTCCAAGTACTTTTAAATGGAATAATATATTTATAAGTAAATATTAAAAAGTGGAAAAATAAAAATTGTAATTAAATTTTCGCACGTAAAACTCATTCAGGGTTCGTACGGGTACCGTTATTTTCCAGGTGATATACCAGTTTTTTTTTTTTTTTTTTTTTTTTTTTTTTTTTTTCAATGGAAAAATAAATTTTGTTCAAACACTGAAACTTCGCTTAGTTTAATCAGAAATTTTCAAAAAGAAAATACTAATGTAGTAAAATTTTCTGATCATAAAATTCCAGGATCCGTACGAGCCCTGCCATTTAATAGTGAAAATTACATTATACATCACGATTTTCTTGTGGACGATATTAATGGGATGTCACATTGCGAATCACATGACTAGTAGCCATGTAGTGCGGCTATAGCAATTTTGTTTATAAATTTCTTCACTAGATGCAGCATAAATAGTGGTAAATCCATGTATAAAATGCGTTTGGTTTATTTTATACCAATTACTACTCGATAAATACATATTTAAAAATTCATATATATATTTAATAATTAAAATAAACAATTTACATTTTAATAACATACTGAATATGTGTGATAGTGAAATAAAACGAAGAAAATAAGTCATGCATAAGTTATACACGTCCTTCAATGTATTTAAAACGCGATCAAAATAAGAAATATAAGCTTAAAATTTCAAAATACAATGCTTTTCAGTACCGTGATTTTGAATGTTATTTACAGCGTGACGGATTTTTTCAGATCTCGAACTCAAAGGAAGAATATTGTCCATAGTATCGCTATGTCCGAGAGGCACCGACATTATTTACCTAATCATTTTATTCAAGCTGATTTTCAAATGTGTAATTTATCTTGTTTGTCAATCTCAAAAACAGCCATCAGCTGTCGCCACAGTGGTGGATGAGGCCATATTAACCAAAAATACTGAATTCAAGCGAAAACAATATAGAAAACTTATTACAGAAGGTAGTCCTCGTTCGTGATAATGTCATTTAATCTTCTATAACCAGGTAATATTTTTAAAACAAGAAAAATTATAGTGTTTTCAGAGTTTGCGTTGTCTAAACGCGGGTTGGTGAGCCTAGTTTGTTTGAATTGGCCGTTTAATGTTGACAAGCGCAAAGCGTTTTGACAAATTTACAAATTCACTTTTTAACGAAAAGATATAAAATTGGAAGACCTATCTATGGAAGGGACTTGGAATCGATCTCAGTTTTCCATTTTATGATAATTAAATTACCTATCAAGTTATAAACGATTTTGATCACATGATCACGATTTTTTCTTCCTTCGTTGGACTGTTTTATCGGCCGCCGTCCGGAAATGCGGTTCAAAACGTCTAATTTAATGGTTTAAAAATCTATGGCATAAAAAAAAAAAAAAAAAAAAAAAAAAAAAATTGAGTTTGATTAAGTAGTTTCTGAACAACACTTGCTAGTTTCACGCATTTCCGAACTAAAATAAGTTAAAACTTATGTCACAAATTTGTCCTTTTTGATTTAAGGACATCCTTAATATTGAATTATAAATTAAAGTTTGAATTGATATTTTCGTTTATCAGTAAAGAAAGTTAAAGAATGTTGTCTACTGTTTTATTGATAAAATGTTCTGTTCTTACTCTTTCCGGGTAAGGGACAAGAGCGAGAAGAAAATATTACTGTTGAATGCATTGTGTAACAATAAGTTATAATTTAATATTTTCAAATAATAGCTATCTCTTTCAAATGTTATCTGAAATAAATTTATTTAATTTATAATACTGATATTTAATTGACTCCATCTCTTCATAAAAATTGAACACAACTAATATTTGAATTACCATATATGTCTATTATTGCAAGCACAAAAAAAGGGAAGAAAATAACAATAATATTTTAATATTATTAACTATTTTATCAGGTGTTTGACGTGAGGCAGTGTTCGGGGATTGCTAACGTATGATATGAAAAGGAGGAGTTCAAAATTAGTAAAATTTTTATAAAGTTATGTATTTACAGCATATCTACAGCATCCCCCCACTCACCATCAAACAGGAAAACTTTCTGGCACAATTGCTCAATTGATTTGCAATCTTAAACTGAAAATATCTTCAGGCATTGACACTCGAAATCGTGTAGTGGTTTCTAATCTTTGATAAAAGATAAAGAAATATCATGAAATCTGTGAAATTTGGCGATTTGAAAAAATTTTTGCACAATAATGACCAAGAGAAGTAAGTGTGCATGATCATTTATAACTTAATCAATCACTTATAACTTAAGACGTAACACATTTATGAAAAAATGAAATATTCCATTCCATTTTTAAATCCTTTTCGTCATGTGGCTAATTTTACTACTTTTTAGGGTTTCGTCCATCTGACAAATCCCTATTCGTCTCTGTTTTCTGTCTGTCTATCACAGAGTCCGTACACAAACATTATATGAGTCAGAGAGTTCAAATTTTGTATACTTATGGCTGAATACCTCTTGTCACGCAACAAATCATAAAATTCTGAAAAAGGCTATTAATTAAAATATTATTTTTTAATATCATCAGTTCATATTTTGTTGTTTCTCTTCTTCCAATTACTCTATTTCTTTTACTTTTAAATAAAATGGAATACTTCTGTTACCACAATTACAAAATTGAAATAAAAAACTACGAAATAATTAATATCTCAAAAAAATTGAGATAATTTTTTTTAAACAAACTGCATTCAAAAGTACATTTTTTCGCTATACGATGTTGTAAATATTGAATATGTGCAATATTTAGAAACTTAAAAATTTCCAATAGCACAAATTTCAAAATTGAAATTTCATTTCTTCTAATTATTGTAAGCAAGTTTAAATAAAATTATTATGTATGTAACATAAATTAATGGATTAAATAAATCAAGTGAAAAACGTGCTTATTTGTTTTTATTTCATCCTATTACACCCTATTTATCATCTATTTTGACACGCGAAGTGAAATATTTTATTTATTTAATAAATCCTTATTCATTTAAATTATTAGCCGCCTCTGGTGACCAGTTTTGTCTCCCTTAAATTGTTGCTAAGCTTTGCAATATTTTACTTTTATTCATAATTTTATTTACTTGCGTAGCGAGTCTGCAGATTTTGATAGAGAAATCAAGAAATTATGCCATCAAGGCAGCATTTAGAAGGAAAATTCAATATTCTGTTCCGGTTGGCGCGATTAACAAGAAATTCCAAACTAGCGCCGAAAAACTGTTTTTCGTTTGTTAATTTAATGATAAAATGTTTTGAAGGAGATATTAAACGAAACTCTCTGTGCAGTCTGCGATCACACTTATCCACTGGTTTTTATGATCAAAAATTCATTTTTTACTCAAAATAAGAAATTTACACTCGAGTGATTTGAAGTCGATCGATAATTCTGAAATATCAACTTTAAAAAACTGTGTGCAATACCCCCCCCCCCCCCCTTCTTCTTTTTGTGACAGGTGTTATAAAATTGAAAAGTATAGAAACAAAAATAAATTCTATTGAATGCATGTTTCACATTTACTTTATAACTTAAAAATATTTAATTTTAAATCTAAATAATACAAGATAAAATTTCGCTTATATTTTGGGAAGGGTATTTGGAAAACAGATCTGGATTAAATGTATATACAGTAAAGTATAACAGTTAGTAACTAATCCCTTTTGCATTCCAAGAAATAAGTTATTTTGAGAATGTATGTTTTTTCTTACAAAAACCTACCCCCTTTTTTTTTAAAGAAAAGAAGAAACGAATAAGGTATTTTTGTACTGAAGAGCTTTTGATAAGAGCGACTCTTTTCGCAAAAAGGGGGGGGGGGAGAAGAAGGAGAAAAAAATCCATAAATTTGTCAATTTTTATGATATCAAATCCGATTAAATTTATTGTACATCTTCTTAATAATATCTACATTTTTTATATTGACAATTTTTTGATAGGATCAATTCTTATAGCACAAACAAATGAAACATAAGTAGAAGTTGAAGAAAAAATCGTATCAAGAGTGTACTCAATTCCAAATTGCTTATATTCTGACTCATTTTTTAAATCATTTTTGCCGTTAAACGCATCCATCTGGCAGGTTCTCTTACTTAGGAACTATATAATGCGCCGTATTGGTCAGTTTTTTGATAAAGGCAAAATATACTTTTAAAAGTGCTGTCAAAGTTGGCCTTTTGAACAGAACTTCTCGAAGCGATCGAGATTGAAGAATTGGGGATATATTCAAATAACAAATTCCGAATCTTTTTACTTATTTTGAATTCATTTTAGCTCGCAAATTCATATGCAATTGACAGTTTTTCTTATTTAGGAACTATATTAATTTTTTCATAAAGACAGAATATATTAAAAAATATATATGCTTTCAATGTGGGCATTCAGAAAAGAATTTCCCAAAGCGATCGTGACTGAAGTATTGAGAATATCTTCATAACAAACTTCTTATTTTTTAACTCATTTTTAAATTAGTTTTGCTCTCAAACTTTTTAAATTGGTACTTTCTCTTTCTTAGGAACTATATAATGTTCCGTTATGGTCAATTTTTTTCATAAAAGCAGGATATACTTCAAAAAATGCTGTAAAAATGTGCATTTTGAACCGAATTTCCCTTAAGTGGATTGTAATAAAATCAGTTCTTACAGATAAATGTAGTTAAAAACTCTTCAAAAGCGGTCAAATGAAGTTGTTGAACGTTGACCGAGTTTATCTCTAATCTTATTTACTTTTTGTTGGGGGAAATGACAACTTAATTTCGAAATCTATCTCTGCCTATAGGCCGCCACGACAGAAATTTAGTTGAACTTGCATTCATTTATGTTATACACATTCATATTTTTCCAGTACACTATATATGACCAATAGTGATCGGTCACTTGCGATTTTAGACGTTTTGTTAATGAAAAAAAAAATACTTAAGAAATTAGTCTGAAAATCCAGGTATGTAAACAGACAAGTAAAGGTCATATATTTCCATGAAGATTTTTTTTTTTATTAACCATCCTATAAGAGACCGTCAACAACAGAAAAAGAACGAATACCTTTAAGATAACACTACAGAAACTAACGTAGCAAAAGCATTCAAACTGCAAAAACATGAATGTGTTCATTTTTGTGAGGATAGCATTATATTAATAAAGAAATGTTTTTTTTTATAGAAACAGTCTCAAATTTTGCCAAGCTTTTTGCTTAAAATTTGCAGAGTTTTTATTATAAAAATGTGTTCTTTTTAGAAATTATGAAAAAGCATTATTGAACATAATACCCTGAAATTTGGTACTGGTTTTATAAAAAACCGTAATTTCTCTACAAGTGTACATGATGCTATCCTCATAAAAATGAAAAGAGTTTACTTCCAATAAACCTTGTAATAATGCTCTACAGTTTGAATGCTTTTGCTACATTAGTTTTTACAAGGTTATCCAAAAGATATATATACACATAAGAATAAAAAATTAAAAATGTAAAAAATATATAAAAAATGTATGTAATAGGTTGGTTGGGCGGGTAGATGTTTGATTACGGAGGAAGGCGGTGTTGTCTGGATAATACGCAAAGGTTACTTTAATAAATTTAATAATAAAAAAATATTGAGAGTGGGAAATTTATTCGTAAATTTGGTACAAAGTTTCTATGGAATTTAAATAACACCAATATATGTATTATTGTTTAGTTATATCTATTATATTAATAATGTTAATCATTTACATTATTAAATTGCACTTCACTTTTAATAAATGAGTGTACTATATCACTACTAAATGTATAGGCTACATTTCTTAATAAGCTATTTTTTAATCTTTAATCATCCTTAATTAAGATATTGAAATCAGCCTAACATAATCAAAATAAATTTTATTGATTTAAATATTAATAGGGCACACTATGATGTATGGTTTAATTTTTATGTTATTAAATTATTCTGTTTTTAATTAATTATTAATTTAATATTATGATGTGTGCGATAAATCGTTTTTTTGTTTTTATTATTATATTATTTCCATTTTTCTGTCATATGATATATGAATACTTCAAGCTTTAATATACCACGTGCAGTATCAGGATTAAGGTCGTGCATTTGGGATTCATTCTACTGTATAGCTCATCACTGTTTTATTTTCTCCTATCCACTATAGACTATTTGGTATTTCTTTAATTAATTTTGGTTTCTTGTGTGTTGGTAGCAGGGCCGTAGCTAGAAGTTACAGTAGGGGGGGGGGGGGGGGCTCATAATTTTTTTTCTCTCTCTCTGACGCAGAAAGATAAATTAGTCCATATTTATATTGTAGATACAGTGTGACCTCTGAATAAAGGACAAGTGTGGGACCGTAACTTTTGTCCCTTAAATAGAGGTGTCCCTTATTCAGAGTTTTGATTGTTATTTTTGCTTAATCGTTCAGAAGGATATAAAAATAACAAATCATTAAAGATGAAGTTTAAATGTACCAAAAATGTATGAATTACATTAGTGAGATAAAAGGAATTTAGGGAAATTAAAAAATTAAAATTTTTAATTGATTACTAAATCATTAAATTATTTGTAGAATTATTGATTTTTATTTTATATACAAATTCTGTAGATGCTAAAGGATTAAAGCGTTTAAAAAAATTATCTCGAAGTAATCAAAAATAATTGTTTTGCAAATTTCAATTTTTCACTACAAATCTTTCAAGTGTTCGTTTACTATACTCATAAATTTTAGTTCTTCATTATCAGGAGCATTTACAAAAAAAATATTCAACTGCTGTGCTCAGCTAGTGGGAAACGTTTTGACATATTTACAAATTCATTTTTTAACGGAAAGGTATAAAACTGGACTGACTGACTGTGGAAGCGATTTGTAATCGAACTGAGTTTTCACGTTTTTGGTAAATAAATTACCTATTGAGTTATAAGCGATTTTGGTCATGTGGCAAATACGTTTATCACCCTTCCTGAGTAGTTATTCTTCTTTCGTGTAGAAATTCGGTTCAAAACACCCACTTTGACAATATTTTCTATAAAGTCTATTGCATATGCCCTCAAAAAATGAAAAAAAATAACAGTTCGATTACATATTTCTGAACAACAACGCCTGCTAGTTTCGTGCATTTCCGAATAAAAATAAATGAAAACTTATGTCATAAAAGTTGCCCTTTTGGATTTGAGAACAGCCGAATGGCATCTATTAAGTTCTTTGTTTCGTACTTTACTTTTATTCTCCACTTTCAGAACCATACTGAAAACTTCCAACATTACTTTCAATGGGGAAAAACGCACTGATGTCAAATCAGAATTGTGGATAAATAAATAATCGTCAATTGTGTCGTATGCCGCTGTATCCACATGACTGTCTGTCTGTTTGATAAATTCACAAAAATCTGTATTTTCATTTTCATCACAGACATATTTCATTAACTGAAATGCAAAAACCAGTCCCTTTGATCATCTCATTTTCAACTGTCCCTTAAATCGAGTGTCCCTTATTCAGAGGTAAGTACATTACATGTCTTATATCAAGGGACTGGGACCGGAAGTTTTGTCCCTTAAATAGAGGTGTCCCTTATTCGGAGTGTCCCTTATTTAGACGTTTCACTGTACTATGTTTCTTATTAAACTGTAATAATAATTTCATTTTATGCTAAGAAAAGTACAGGATGGTGAAAATTTTGAGTGTATAACTTGGAGAAAAATTGAACATCATGTTGGTTTTATGTGTACAAATAAGGTGAGGAATTGTTTAAACACTTATTTTAGGTACAGTTTAGTATTTCTACAAAACTGTGAAAGAGTCTCAAAAATAAATTAAATTTTGAACGAAATTTCATTTGAATTTTCGGAACAGAAATTTATTTAGTGACCTTCGAATTGTTTCCAAGGGGGGGGGGGGGGCTCAAAATATTTTAGGGGGGGGGCTGAGCCGCTCATAGCGCCCCCTTAGCTACGGGCCTGGTTGGTAGTCCCAAATTCGTATTGTTTTACTTTCTCATGCCAAATACGAAGATGAAACCACACACTCCATTTGTAATTCCAAAGTATTTGGGACCTGATGATTCTGCTTTGGTTCTACAAATTCCATTTGTATTCATATTATTCTTTGTTCCTTTCATATTTAGTGTGATATAAGATATTAAATTCAATAGTTAATTTCAAATGGTTAATATTGTTTACTATTAATGGTCTTATATATATATATTCCAATTTCTTGACCTCTAAAATATATAACCTATACCGTTCTGTTTGCAAACGTGAAGTTTCAGGATAATTCCTCAAGTATTTCCTTAAATATTTAACAAAACGTTTAAAATCCCAACTGACCGATCATCATTGGACATATAGTGTATATACAGCTATACCACACCTTACATTTTATAGTTTTTTAATTCACAGGCTATCAAAGTCTGGGAGCTTATGTGCCCGTCGGTTCTGTATGTGCGTAACGCGATAACTCATGATAAAAATATCCGATTCACTTAAAATTTGGAAATAAAGTAATTTGGAAATAAAATAGATGTTCAGCGAAAGAGTATTTTCGAGATTGCCCCCCCCCCCCCCCCGCCGACACACACACACAAATATATATATGTATTTAATACAATATGCATCATTTAAACGCATGAAAAGATGAATTAAAAGGAATATAACCAAAACCAATATACATTTAATGTTAGTCATAAATCATTATATTATATCTTTATATTTTATGACATTGTATCATTATATGAAATTATTAGATAATAATATTGCAAACTTATAATGGAATTTCCTATGCGCAACACAGCAATTATCCTAGCTAATTATATATATACTCTGGTTTTTTTGAATTAATAAATTATTATATAATCATCTTTTATAAATCAAATCCAAAATAAGTATTAATGTTTTCAAATTATCTAAATCTCAGGAAGCAAATAATAGATGTGTGCAATAAATAAAATATCCATTGAAAAATAACGACGGTCGTAAATGCATTTAATTTTTAACAGACCCCTTTTTTCGGCTTAAAACTTTTGGTCTTTTAAAGGAAGTCACGCGCCATTCATTAGTAGGAACCTTCAAGAAACACAGCATGAGGTAAGAGGGTGGATTTTCGGCGAAACTGGCATGAATCTCTCGTACCTATTCGGTAATCAGTAAATCGGAACTCCCTAGGAGACCACAATTAGCGCGGGCCGTGCCCTAACTGTCGCATCGTTTGTCCGATAATTGAGTCGGTCTAGCTGCCAGTATCAGATAGACCCGTTGTAGTCCACAGGCTCTTTGGCCTGAAGGCATGGGTATGGCAATCCGTGGTCAAAGAAGGGTTCTTTCTGAATTTCTTAGGAAAACAGGAAGTGCCTGGCTGTTTGTAAAAAGAATGATGAATGAAGTGACAGATTTAGATTAGTACTCACCTCAGTACAAAACAAGAAGAGATAATATTTGTCTTGTTCTATGTTCTATGCAGGGATTCTTTTAGTAATGGTTCTTATGCAGGGATTCTTTTACCAATGGTTCTATGTCTTGGGTGAAAACATTCTCACAACAATTCTAGGAAACATTTTTCCAGTTAACTTGTGAATAATAATTAAAAAAATGTGTGCAAGTTCAGATTTGTAATATTATGTAATCTCTATAGTTGTTTGATACGGTGCGGGCCCCATCTTGTTCCCAGTGCCCTTGCCCTTGGGCAGTTTCCCACTGTGCCCCCCCCCCTCTAATCGGCCCTGTGGCCATTTAAAACTAAAAAACTAAAACATAAAAATGAAGTACAAAAAATGAAAAAAATAAGCGTTTTTTATGTGTTTGAACTTTATAAAAAAAGGGTCGGAGATTTTTTTCTTTCGTTCATATCTTAAAAAATGGCTGAGGTGTGGCAATTTGAATTTCTAGTGTGCACGGCCGGTAACAGGTTTCACGGGCTCCTGGGCAGACTAAACATACGGCCCCCCCCCCTCTTACAATTAAACATATGGAAATTTGCCGCTTATTTGAATCACTGTACTATTGAATAAGTCCTTTTTTAATTAAGAAAACAACGTTTGTCATTTGTTTAATCAGCACCGTCTTCTTTAATCGAATCAAATTCTGCTTTACAAACAGTATTAATATAAAAGGTAAACTTTTTACAAGCTTGACAATCCTAATACTTTTTATACATTTGTAAACGAAAATTTCGGCTAATTTTAGTCAAATTTAAGGAATTAAGAAATATGTCCCCATAAACATAATGCATCTTAGATTTTGATTATAATCAATTGCTAGTTGCCGAGCAATCTCTCTTATGTCCTTAAAATTGTTTTTCAGCACAAATTTTGGCTGCAATCATAGTTAAATAATTTTTTCGGTTATTAATGTCAAAGCTCATATTTAAAATGAAAATGTTGCTAAAATGTATAAAAATTGCAATATTTTTAGAATGATTAGTACTAATGTTAAAAAATATTCAGGGTGCAATATAAAATTATATATTTATAATTTTAATAATTCTTGAGCGAGTGGATTCCAATTTCATATCCAAAGCTAAAATTTGCTCAAGACTCAAAATTTAAAGTAAAACCATGTTTTAGCTTGGAATATTTACGATTCTTTCCCGAAATCTAGAAATATTTCCCTCAAACTAATAAAATTTTAAGGAAACATTTTCCAATTACATTACTATTTTTATTTTCCTCGATAAAAATGAATGCGTGGAAGATTCTTTTTTTTTTCCAATAACTAATTTGCAAAGACATACAACTTAACAACTTATAAACTTAACAACAATAAATAACAACATATAAATACACTGGTGCTTAACAACATATAAATAGTAGGTGTCTCGCCTAGCTTTAGTCGGGATCAAAATATTAGCTTTAAAAACACCTGAAATAAAACCGTTCATTAATTTGAACAACTTTATATTTTTAAACGGAAATCTAGTATAAAAAGCTTGCAGAAGCATTCTTCTGTTTTTCTTTTTTATCGACTACCAATAAATACATTTAAATTATTTTAAAAGATATTTATTATTGTCTAAACGATTTAAAAATTTTATGAAATACAAATGTGGTGATTTCAAACTCCGTGTTTAATTTTCATGCAAAAAAGGCTGATATTTAGTGGTAAAAGTGCTGCACATCAAGAGCAATACTGACATGCGTAAATTACGATTTAAGCAAATAATTAGAAAAAGCCCCTACCACCTCAAAATATAGCCGTAAGGTATATTTGAAAGTTAATTACTAATTTTAAAAAAAAGGAAATCAAGATTAGAAATAAACGCATTTTCATCTAGCCGCTTTTGATGAGTTTTTTATTCAATTTTCAGTAAGCGCCTTTTTAATCAGAATTATGTTACTGTGACTTCTTTTCTTCTCTAACCTCCTCTCCCTTTATGATTCTTTTTTGTTAGACTTGGTCCCATGAACAACTTGTCAATATAAAAGTTGTAGATAATATTAAGAAGATTTATAATAAATTTAATTGCATTTAATATCTTGTAAACCGACGAAGATATGATTTTTTTGTTTTATTTTAATCCTTTTAAGGACGTCTTTTGCAGTCTGGAAACGGTTAACCCCTTGAAGGGCACCGGTATATTATATATACCACTTAATTTTAATTCCCTTATGCCACATTGGCACCGGAATTTTAGTATTAAGTTTTGTTTTTCACAATGTACGTGAAAAACAGATTTTAATTTCTATCATATAAATTTGTTTGTGAATTCCGGTGTCAATCACTCATTTGAACATATTAGGAACAGATGTTCTTTGCCCCTCAAGGGGTTAATCTGAAGGTTCAAACTGACAAACGGTAGCAATAAATTTTTACTGCAATTTTGATCGCATAATATGCATGACGAAAAGTTTTCGATTATTTTTAAATCAGTTTGTTCAAAAATCGCAGTTTGAATGAATTATTTGGCCAGTTTCTGAGCAGAAAAGCCTTGCCCATGAAAGGGTTAAAACATTATTTTGATATATATATATATGAGCCCATTTTTAACGATGTCAAAAATCTGTCATAGATAAATTTTTAGAACTTTTCTTAGAAGTAATAATAACGGTAATTGATTTTATGTACATCACAATTGTGAAATTATGGGTTTTTTCTGTTTTCACAAATCCCTTCCCCATTTCCAACCTCCTTGGTCTGATTTTGGCCATTAACGAACATGACCGAGATTTTCTTCTCCTTGATTTTATGTATGAGGTTGCAAGAGATTTATGCAAAATTGTAGAAATTACGTGGATATATACAGGAGTGCAAAAATCTAGGCGCCAGCGGCTCTCATCGCTAAAAGAAAAAAGCTTTCCTCATTGAAACTTCAATAGCACTTATGTTGAAAATGATATGCAATCGAAGATATAATAATAATAATAATAATAATAATAATAATAATAATAATAATAATAATAATAATAATAATAATAATAATAATAATAATAATAATAATAAAATAGTAATAACAATAATAACTTTTTTCTGCGTTTCTAATCAGAGTTTTTTAAGTGTAATATTTTCAAAAAGCATAATTATGTGAAAACGCAGAAGTTTAAATTATTTTGAAACCCATTCCCATCAATTCGATATTTAAAAAGAAAAAAAATCTTTGAAAAATCTACTTAAGCCTTATTTACCAGAGTAAAAAGTTCCTTAGACTGCTAATGTACAAAACTTCTTTGTATTGTAGGACTTTTAGAAGAGGTGTCTACAAGCATTCTCACGTTGAACTCTTTTTAAAAGGGGATTCAAATGCTGAAATTTAATATCCTGCGTTGAGGAGCATTGCATGCGGGAATGGGTGCAGAAGAATTAGAGGGACATTTTTGTTGAGGTTTTTTTGTCAATCTCAGGGACTGATCATTGTTCGTTTTACCTGTCTCTCCAACATAGATCAATAAAAGGACTAGCCCTGTGAAAAGAAAAAAAAAATCTTACTAACTCGTGTATAAGTAGACCGAATCCTATTTTTAACTCCCAAATTTTGTGTAAAATTCTTCGACATTTACACTAGTATATACGGTATAAATAAATAAATAAATATGAACAGATAAATATTTATATAAAGTTTTAAACTGGGGGGGGGGGGGCTTTGGATTCTATTACTCATGATGGGCATGGATCTGCAAAAAGTTTTCAGAAATTTCAACATAGGGGAAAATATAATAGGTATAGTATTCTTTACGAAATCTATCTATAAAAAATCCTGAAGAGATGTCTGGAAACGAATTTGCCTGAAAGGTTAAATGTCAATATCGTTTAAAATTGAAAAAAATCTTCTTAAAGATGAATGTTTGTTTACGCGTGTGTGATTTGTCTTTTCGTATTTAGATTTTAAATTCTGGGTGAAAAATTTTAAGTATTTCAAAAATAAATAAATAAATAAATAATACGAAAGTGTGAGTTTCAAAACATTATTATTTTTTTAATAGATTGTCATTTTCAGAGAGAAAATTGAACGTAGATATGCTGCTTTGGTACCTTTATTTTTTTTATGTTTTTGATTTCAATATTTATGATGTCAATTTTTAAACATCGCAGAAAAAAAAATCACAAACGGAATCGACGACGGAAATTAGTGCATTAGTTAATGAGATAAAACTGTCGTATAAATCATAAAAATGCAGCAGAGCAACGCCACCTGTTGAGCGATTTGAACCAAAAACTAATCAACATCAATCTATATCAGGGACTACCAGGATAATAAATTTTCATTAAATTCCGTGTATTTGTTCCTGAGATGGAGTTGTTGCAAAAATCGTGAAAAATGCAGCATAGCAGCTCCACCTATTGAGCGATTTACACCAAAACTAGTCAGCGTCAATATATATGAATGACTACCTGAAGTAAACTTTTATTAAATTCCGTGCATTAAGGGTGGATTCGAAAAAATATGTTCCAACTCTCAACAGCTCGAAATTTTCTGATACATTTTCAGACTCATTTTTAAAAGTAGAAACATGAAATTTGCTAAGATGATTTTTGAAGATGCCGTGTGATTTAATTTTCCCCTCAATTCATTAGAATTGGATTTATAAACAATTATTTTCTCACTCTGATCTTTTATTTTTATTTTATTTTATTTTTGTTTTAGATCTTCCGCTTCAAAAACTTCGGTTCAAAACGTCATCTTTGACAGCCTTTCTTTCTTTTTCTTTTCTTTTTTTTTTTTTTTTTTTTTTTTTTGCAATATTTTCTCCATTTATCAAAAACTCAATAAGCACGGCACATTGTGTACTTTCTTAATAATAGAATTTGCCAGTTTGATGCACTTGAGAGCAAAAAGGAATTTAAAAATAAATCGGAATATAAGAAATTTGGTTTGGAATACACCCTTAATTCTTGAGACAGAACGATAGCAAAAATTGTGAAAGATACAGCATAGCAGCGCCACTTCTTGAAACATTTACACTAAAATGTAAACAAACATCAGTTCATATCAAGGACTAACTGAATCGGAAGTTTGATGGAAATATGCGTATTAGTTATCAAGATATAGCTGTTGAGTAAATCGTAAAAAATGCAACATAGCAGCGCAACTTATTGATCGATTTTACACCAAAAACTAATTACCACCAGTGTATTTCAGGGATTAACTGAATATAAAGTTTTGTGAAATTCTGTTTATAAATTCTTGAGACAGAGTGTCCACAAAATTTATGTCACAGAGAGACATTTCGTAAACACGTGTTTTTTGGAATCTTTGACCCCCTAAAACGTGTAAATCCGACGAAGACCGAAATTCAAAAATTTTTATGAATCCATCCTTTTTTCCAGGTAGAGGTAGAATAAAGAAAAAATACGAATATTGCATAGATCCTGATAAGAGATTAGGTTTTCGTTTAAAAGTATAAATTCTGACAAAATTCGGTAACATGTTTCGGTAACAAATTTGATGTTTATTAACCCCTTGAAGGGCAGTGGCTCATTTTTCATCACTTAATTCACTTAACCGCCCTAAATTAGATAAATCGGTTTTTATGCAGAATTATCCAAAGTGTGTCAAATTTTGGATATAGGTTCTTTCTGATAAGGCTTATATATAGTATATAATGCCTGAAGAGATTTGGGAATTTAATGGTTTAGCATAGAGGGGAATAATCTTTCTTAAATTAAATTAATAGGTTTTTATGCAGAATTATCCGATTTGTTTGGAATTTTTGACATAAGTTAATTATGATAAGAAGTATCTCTGATTAGTTATGTGATTTTTTTTTTGCTTATTAATAAAGGGGGGGGGGCAATTATCTCGCCTCAAATTAGATAAATCGTTTTTTATGCAGAATTACCCGATGTATTTCTTTTAAATGTAGGTACTTTCAGGTGAATACCTGAATAGTTCTAAGACTTTAATGGCTAAGTATAGAAGGTGAATCGAATACAACCCCCACCCCCTTAAATTAAATAAATGGCTTTTTACGCAGAATTATTGGATTTGCTTCAAATTTTGGATTATAGATTCATTATGATAAGGTGTATCCCTGATTAGATATAGGATTATTTTGCTAATTAAAAAGGGACGAGTGATTATAACCTCCCCTTAAATTAGTTAAATTGTTTTTATGCACAGTTATCAGATGTATTTCATATTTTGGATATAAGTTCTTTTTCATAAAATGAATCCCGGAATAGGTTTTAGGGTTTAAAAATCACCCCAGGAAATGAATATTATATGTTCTTTTTTGTTGCCAAAATATTTTCCAAAATATATTCTTAATTTAATATTTTATGTGTTAAAAACTGACAATCTGTGAGTAACATTTAAAGATAAATTGTCAATCACATAAGGAACTAAGACTTTCAATAAACGTTTAAAATGGATTGCATATTCTCTATCGTCTGTTAAATGTTGAATTTTGATACTTATCATTATTTTCATTAGTATTTATGTGTTTATATATTTTGATTCTTTTTAATGTGTCAATTAAATAGCTCTCGTTAGAACTTTTTTTTTCTTTTGTTAAGCGCAAAATAATTTGTTAAGAATATTTTTTTTTTTTTTTTTTTTTTTTTAACAATGTTAATTTAAAGCGAAAACCAAAAGCTAAATTTCTAAAATTTTAAGTTTACAAAATGTAACGAATATTGTTAAATGTTAAATGTTTTGTTTTATTCGCTCTTTATTTTGTTTTTTTAGAATATTTTTTTTAGAATTTTCCTTTTTTTCAAATAAATGAGAATTTATTTTATATAATGCGTCGATTAAATTTAATTTTTTAACATCAATAAAACAGTGAGAGCTGCTGATTTAAAACATCAATAACATAAAAAAAATTGTATAAATGTTGCTTTAAATTACTGAATATAGTTTCATTTACAACTATATAAAAAAGGAGGGGGATTTCAGATTATAAAATGAATTACATACTATATATATGTATCTTTTTATAACTCAAGAGGGCAGAAACAGCTATAACCTTTCACATGAATTTTCACTTCATATAAATCATTAAAAATTTTAATAATTTAAAAAAATTCAATAGTGAAGATACATACCCTATTAATATATTTTATCATAATAGGAAAGTTCTACTATAGTTCAGAACTATTATATAGAATATATAGAACTATTATATAGAATAGTTCAGAATTATTATATAGAACATTCAGTTATCACTTCATTTTGTTAATGGTTGAAAGCGTTATTGTTGTATATGCAAATTTACAAAACAAGGAAAATCCAAAAGTAAATAGTATAATATAGAAATCTTAACAAACATATGCAAATGCAAATAACAATACTACTAATAATAATTCGCTCCAAAAATTGTTAAAATTACCTTTCTTTGAGATATTTTGAACCTTTTACGTACAATCGTAGAAGAAAAAGGTAACCACCCCCTATCAACTGTGCAATAAATTATTTTAGTAGAAAATTGCTGTTAGCAAAAGATAAAAAATAATGTCTACTTTTAAATGATGTATATAAAATCGTTTAGGGGGCCATTTTCATATAAAAATAAATCCAAATTTTGTCCTTTAACAAATAATTTTGCCACCATAAATAGATTTTGCACCCTTAAATTAGCCTAAATTCAAATTTTCATAAATTTCTTATTGTACAATTAATTTTCAAGAAATTAATTATTTTAAAACAAGCATATTTTAGAGACTGCATCTAAATTGAAGTTATGTACTCAATTATTGGAATGCTACAGAATGATTATGTCTCTTCTATTAATGTATATTATTTTTTACCAATAAGACCATTTTAGTCGCTTAATATCTTTCGGATATAGTCACGACATATGTTTCGTTAAAATGGGTAATACATGTATATATATATATTAGGCATAATTTAAACCAAAAATTTGAAATATCTTGTTAAAATTGGGTACCGCCGTTGAAAAAAAAAGTTTCGGTTCGTTTTAATATGTACATGTCACCTCCCCCCACTTAGCACATTTTATATGCATCATTTAATAGTGCACTTTATTTCCAATCCTTTGGTACCAACAACTTTCTTCTACAATAATTTGTTGAGGCGTTAGTATGGTGGGTTTTTTTTTTGGGGGGGGGAGCTATTCCCATGCCTGTATGCTATTCTTTTCACTCAAAACATGAAATTTTTAGCTTATGAAGTTTTTCACCGTATACACGTCCTTTTATAACTTGTTTTTGTATTTTATATTTTTTAATTAATTTAATTGTAAAGTACTTCTTTATGTGAAATTATATTCAATCTAAAGTTAACAAAATACTATTACTGTAAAATTCAGTTACAGATATTATTAAAATTAAATTTTTTTCTACATCTAAAAAATAAAAAAATAATAAGAATAAAGATCTTTTATTGTAATAAAGTTATAAAGGTTTTAATGCTTCTATGAAAAAAAAGCAGAATTGATTGCACTTTTACTCAAACATAGAATATTTTCCCCAAACCTAAATCTGACGTCATTTTCATCATATCAAAATTTAAATATACACCTTTCATATCTGTATTCACTTTTTAAAGAAAATCGATATTTTAATTTGATCATTTTGATTCAAAACTTGAAGTCTCGATAGCTATTAACTGAAACAGATACTAAACTATCCATATACTTTTTTAAAGCATAAATGAAATTTTATAAAAGAAACAAACATTCACTGGGTTTTATAACAGACAATATTCTTGACACAACGTAGTTTAATTATTTTTTTTCACTTTTAATAAAAAAATGGCAACATAAAAATCCAGTAGTCTGGTTTTTTTTTTCGGTTTTTTTCCCTTTGCTTTTAATAAGCATGGAGTACTTCTGTTGCCACGTTTAGAAAAACGGTATTACAAACTACAAAAAAATTAATGTTTCAAAAATAAATTAAGATACAGTATTCAAATAAATCGCATTTAAAAGTACATTTTTTTCCCAATACGATGGTGTAAAAATTAGAAAAGTGGGCAGTTAAGAAATACAAAAATTTGCAGTAGAAAAATTGCATAAAGTGTTGCCATTCTTAAAATGACGTATGCGTTACGCACAGATACTTTTGGTCTTTATAATATAGATATTGAAACCACATTTTTAATTAATATATAAGTTGGAAAAAAGCGCATATTTTTATTATTATCATTTCGAGTATTTAAAACTTAGAAGTAATTTTTTTATTACTTTTTTTATTTTTTTATTTGGTACTGTGTATTAGGTAATAGAACTTAATATAAAGAGTAATACGCAAAAAAAAACTAATCAAACTTAAAAGCGTATACCAAATTTTAAAACGTACACTCCAGCAATTATTATGCAAAGACAGTACCGTAACCGATTTCTTTTATGTGTCCCTGTAAATTAATAAAAAATGTTAAGAATGTTCTATTTTAACGTGATCGTAAAGAAATTCAAGAATTTATGCCAGTTTCAAAAGATTTGGAATAGCATAATGTCATTAAAATACTCTTCAATTCTTTTAAATGTCCTTAAAATTGAAACATTAACAGTACATACTTAATATATAATAACAAACATGTTTTATTAAACCTAAATAAGTTTTATCAATTGTATAAAAATCCGAGTGTATTTACGGGAATCAGTGCATGGACAGACGGACAAACAAACAAAATGCAAAAGCAATTTTGTAACTTTGTTGGAAAATGCTAAAAATCTACAAAAGTACTAAAAATCTTACATGTATATAAGAGGGCGTGAGGTTCAAACTTTGCCTTTTCCAGAAAGTAAAATTTTTGCGATTTAAATAAATATCATAAAAACTATTAGTTTTCATTGTAAACACCAAGATTTTACAATGCCAAAACACACGTTAAAACTTTCTTTCTTTCTTTCTTTTTTTAATTTTTTTTTCTAAAATTATAGGTTTTTTTTTCTTTTACGCAGATTTATTAATAGAATAGGTTCATACAGAAAATTCATTTTTAAAAATGTCGATAAAGTGCGTTTTGAAGTTTACGTCCTCATATATATTATATAATTTTAGAGTTACATTTTAAGTGTCGTCTACAAATTTCAAGATAAATAAACCGTATGATTATTAGCGGAAACAATAAAAACTATACGCAGAAAGGATATATATCCAGGATTCTTAGGTTCTCGATGAACCTAAAAAATATTCTAGCACTCCATGTATGTCCCCTCTACTGTGATATCAAAATGACGTACGGGGGCAGATATACTGGGGGTAGATATCAGGCTCTCGTAGAAAGTGAAATTCTGCAGCACTGGATATCTTCCCCCTTCTACTGCAGAGCTCAAAATGGCGGAAGGGAGCAGATATACTGGGGGCAGATATCAGGCCCTCGTAGAAAGTGAAATGCTGCAACACTGGATATCTACCCCCATCTAATGCAGAGGTCAAAATGGCGGACGGGGGCAGATATACTGGGGGTAGATATCAGGCTCTCATAGAAAGTGAAATTCTGCAGCACTGGATATCTTCCCCCTTCTAATGCAGAGCTCAAAATGGCGGACGGGGGAAGATATACTGGGGGCAGATATCAGGCCCTCGTAGAAAGTGAAATGCTGCACCGCTGGATATCTACCCCCTTCTAATGTAGAGGTCAAAATGGCGGACGGGGACAGATTTCATGGGGGAAGATTTCATACATCCCGGTTCTGTATGTATGAATGTACGTATGTATGTCCGAATGTACGTACGTATGTACGTAAGTATGTACGTGCATATGTATATACGTAACGCGATAACTCGTGATAGAAATATCCGATTTGCTTCAAATTTTGGGTGTAGGTTGCTCATTCAGATAAGGTACTTTTCTGATTAGTTTTGGGAAATCATTTGATAAGAATAAAGGGGGGCGAACGGGTGGCTAATCTCCCACCGATACTTTCGAAATGGATTTTTCCTGCAGAATTATCAGTTTTCATTTAAAATTTTAGATACAGGAACATTCTGACAAGGCGCCTCCGTGATTAGTTTTGGATGTTTATTGTTCAAGTGTAAAGAATAGGGCAATGTAGATAACACCCCCCCCATAAATTAGATAAATGGTTTTTGACGCAGAATTTGACGTCGAATTTTGGATTTAGGTTCTTTCTGATAAGGCGATTTCCAGAATAGTTTTAGGGGTTTAAAGGTTAAGTAAGAAGGAAAAAATGAACGATTACCCTCTTACCTAGAAAAAAACTAGTTTATCCTATGGACATTTAGATAAACAAGTTTGGTGTAGAAAAAACTAGTTTATCCAATTGGCATTAGGATAAAATTGTTTCGCCGAGGCTAATCTAATTTAGCTCAAAAACGGGTTTGGCCGGTAAAATCATATTTTTCACTAGAATAAGTATAAATGTGTGTCAAGAGTCATTGCTTGTAACATCAATACAGAAATTTAACATGTTCACCTTGGAGACATGATGCATTGGCCACGGTGTTTGCTTATTCAAGCAAATTATTATTATTTACTTTAATATTATTTACTTTTGTACAGGCAGAGAACAAAAATCAGTGAAAAAAAACTCAGTCCGTCTCGATCTGGCCCTACTCAATTTCTGCAAAAAATTCGGGTTTTACTTCACATACATTTAAGATTCCTTCAAAAAATACTGCTTATTGGATAAATTTACAATTTATTTTTAAATTATGGTGTGTTCGCAGAATGGAAAATACACAATGTTTTAATGATTATCTACATTCTTAGACGTTTCAATATTCAAATAGGGATTCATTAAATAATCAATGTAGATTAGAACAAAAGAAAAAAAAATGAGAGTTATAAACATCATAACTTTTGAATCCGTTCAGTAAAAAGTAGATTTGTGAATATATTTCTCTGTCATTCCTTAAGGCTTTTCTCAAATCCTAAAGAGCTACATCCTAACACATTTATGAACTACTTCCTTTTCGGAAATGCATAAGGTTAACAGATTCAGGTAGTACGTAATCGAATGGCGTAAACCATTTTTTCATAAAAACGATGTGTCTTTGAGAAAATACTAAAGATACGTTTTGAATCGAATGTCCAGTTACAAATTCACAAAAAAAAAAGAAAAAAAAAATTACGCCGTGACAAGAATAGCTTATATGTCGACAGGTAATTAATTTCTCAAAAATGGAAAACGCTGTTCGATTCCAAATTATGTTCAGCTCCGATCTGGCTCGAATATGCAATAATAATAATAATAATAAATGTAAGTCTGATCTCTGTTGGCACGAGTCTGCAGAAAAAGAAAAGCAAACACCATGTCCAATGCAGCATGTGTCTGAGGTGGCGATGTTAAATTTCTGCATTGATGTTATAAGCAATGACTCTTAACACACATTTATACTTATTCTAGTGATAAATATGTTTTTTACCGGCCAAACCCGATTTCAAGCCAAATTAGATTAGCCTATGCCAAACTATTTTATCTTAACGCTAATTGGATAAACTAGTTTTTCCTATGCCAAACTAGTTTATCTAAATGCCCATAGGATAAACTAGTTTTTTCTAGGAAAGAGGGTAATCCTTCATTTTTCCTTTCATACTTAACCATTAAACCCCCAAAACTATTTAGGAAATCCCCTTATCAGAAAGAACCTATACATAAATTTGAAGCAAATCCGTAAATTCTGCGTCAAAAATCATTTATCTAAATTATGGGGGGTAACCTACATTGCCCTTTTTTTACACTTAAAAGTAAACATCCACAACTAATTATGGAAGTGCCTTGTCAGAATGATCCTATATCTAAAATCGTAAATGAAAACTGTTAAATCTGCATGAAAAATTCATTTCTCTAAATTAACGGTTGGGGATTAGCCTCCCGTTCGCTCCCCTTCATTCTTATCCAATGAATTTCCAAAATTAGTACCTTATCAGAAAATTACCTTATATCAATGTATAATCAATGTATAATTAGTATAATCAGAAAAGTACCTTATATCAATGAACGTACATCCAAAATTTGAAGCATATCGGATATTTCTATCACGAGTTATCGCGTTGCGTACATACGTACGTAAATACGTACATACATGCGTACATACATACATACAGAACTTGCGAGTTCCATTATTTCTCAAGTTTTGACTCCTGTGAGCTAAAAACACGTAAAACTACATTGGCCTAGGTTAAACTAGATCAGACTAGTACAAACTAGAATGTTGGCGCTGTGGCGGTCATTGAATTCAATAAAATCACGCCAAATTGAATTGGCCTAGGATAAACTAGATCGGCCTTGGAGAAACTAGTTCAGACCAATAAACAGAAGGCTAAACTTGTTTATCCTATAAGGGTTAGGCCAAACTAGTTTGGCCTAGGAAAATCTAGATTGTCCAATGGGCCTTAGGACAGACTAGTTTGGCCTAGGAAAAACTAGTTTATCCGATGGACGTTAGGATAGACCGGTTTGGCCTAGGAAAAACTAGTTTATCCGATGGGCGTTAGGATAGACCGGTTTGACCTAGGGAAAACTAGTCTATCCGATGGGCGATAGGATAAACTAGTTTGGCCTAGGCCAATCTAGTTTGGCCTAAAATCGGGTTTGGCCTGTAACATATATATGTTACAATATTTCATGTGAATCAGAAACAAAATGATTTAACAATCAAAACGATGATAGGTGATCACACAGAGAAAGTGATGACAATACATTATCAAGAGGATTTTTTTTCCTTATTCAAAACAACCTGAATTCAGAAATAATCCTTCTTAGAAGCTATTTTAAATTGGCTTATTCGATGAACGCCAGAAATTAATTATGTATGTAATGTAGATTTTGTGAGATTTGGGAAACTGACGGGACATACTTTTTTGAAGATTAATTTCAGAGTTTGGAGATAAATTTTCGAAGAACTATCTACTAATACCTTTCTGCGGGAGAAAAATTATGTCTTTAATTAAAGTCAGTTTAAGGAAAATTGACTTATCAGTTTAAAGATAATATTTCACTTGGGGGAGACAGGAGATTAAGTGATAAATTACGGAACCGTTTCAACATGCAAAAGAATATCTTCTCATTTTCAATCAGATTATGTGCTGTGAGAGAATTCCATTAGATAGCACTCTGAGAATTAGGCCGAAATTTCTTTGTTTATTTAATTTAAGGAACATATGTCTATAGAAGACCAAAAGAAATGTGTTTTTATAATTTAATTTCTGGAATATAAATACGGATTTTAGCTCCGTGAATTTTGCGTACTATTTATTACAGGGCTACCATAGTATTTTAGCATGCATTTACAAATGAATATCTGAATATCTGAAAAACTGAACATCTAATATAAAACATATTATGCTACTATGAAAAGAAATGATTGTTTAGCATTCGAAAAAAAATATTTTACGATGTTGCATGTGAAACAGAAAAAAATGAAGAAATAAAATGATCCAACTCACAAAACAATCAGTAAGTAATCAAAAGGATGAGATATCCCAACAAACACATAACTGGTGGGCCACTATAACGTCGTTAGCGGTATCCCAAAGTGTTTGATAACGGCCCGCCATCTTTGGCCGTAACGGCTCCGTCAAAAAACTGTCACGCCGGCCAGAATGCGAAATAAAAGCTGGCCAGGAGATCACCCTCACCCAGCATTTGTGTGTGTAAGAATTAATATTTAAACATAAATTCAAAATTTGTTCTATAAAAATATTTGCTGGAAGATTATTTAAATGACAAACTGTCTTTGCATGTAAAACAAATATACCAATAATCTTTATGTACACTTTTCAAAAAAGTTATAAATTTATTTATCTTCAATTTTTTTCAAAAATTTCCAAAGCATATAATTTGAAAATGAATTTATTTGCTTATTATTAAATTATATGCTTTAAAAATTTACATGTAATGCAATTTAAAATAATTTTTAAAGTACATAATTAAATAATAAACAAATAAATTCATTTTCAAATTATAAGTTTTGGAAATTTTTGAAAAATTTGAAGATAAGTAAATTTATAACTTTTTTGAAAAGTCTACCTAATGATTAATAATATGTTTTTATGCAAAAACACTTTATAATTTAAACAATCTTCCAACAAACATTTTTTATGGAACAAATTTTGAACTTATGCTAATAATGTACGTAATAAATTAAATGGTTTATGATTTTTTTTACTTTTATTTTTATTGGTTTTTAGACTTAAGAGGTTACTTCAGCCAAGCGAAAAGACCCATCAGTAATACCGATAATACGGAAGAAATTTATAACGATATCCTGGTTGCGTTACAATACTTTTAAACTATTTATATATTTATTTTTTATTATTTTTCATTGGATTGCTGAGATTGATTCGTACGCAAGCCATTTTCTCCGATTTTTATTGAAGATTTTTTCATGAAAATACTTTCACTTTTGAAATCGGTTCCGAAAGTAAAAACATCCTCATTAAAAATATCTGCAAACAAACTAGAAAAAGTAAAAAACGACCTTTGTACAGATTAATTTCAGCTATCCAATGGAAAAAAATTGTTTCAAAATATTAAAATGTAACAGAGATATATTTATTAATTTCTTCTATAGGATTAGTATCACCGAACGAATCTTTTTGCATGACTAAAGAAGCCTGTTAATGGCTGTCACCAATATATTATGTTTATTCACTAAAGAATTATTAATAAACCTGTCGAATATTTTTTGCATCATTTTCATATATAAAAAAAATTCCTACATATTATATTATATTATATATATATATATATATATATATTATTATTAGTATTTATTATATATATGTGTGATAATATTTGCTATTTTAAAAACATATTACTTTAATCTTTTCAAATTAGATGAGAATTATTTACAGTAATTGAAAATGTATAAATTTTTTGAATAATCTGACAATTTTTTCTGAGTTTTTTAGAATTTTATTTATTTGTTTAATAAATGAAATATTTTGATGAAAAATTGTTAATTTTCTTCGCTCAAAAAAGAAAAAAACGCCGTCTTACACAGTTATGTTATTTATAACGTTAAAAGTATCTATTTTAAGGATCTAAAATGAAACCGATAACTATTTCATCTAAAATAATTCACTCAACCTTTACAAAAAGAATTTTTTAGGTTAAAGAAGCATCTATTAAATGGTATTTTGCACAATTTTATACAAGACAATAATCGCATATGAAATCACTCTTTAACACTCCTAATATATGAAAAGAAAAATACATTTTACCTTTAAGAATCAGTGTAAACTTTATATAAATTAAACTATTTTATTTTTCGCAATATTTTTAATGACATGCACGGTGGAAAACAACAATTGTTATATGAAAATATGATTAACTTTCAAACTTTTAAAAATTTCTTAAAAGTATATTATTTTAAATTAACTACTTTTCCTTATTTACACAAAGCTTTAAAATAACGAATAAGCGGTGAATAGCTTAGTATAAAGTAAAAATCACTTTATATTTGTTAAATTAAAAATACATTTTTACTGATTTCTTAAAAATTGATATGTTTTCTATATCTTTCTATTATATTTTCGGAATCTAACAAGTCTAATGTCGATGAAAAAAAAAAACCTCAAATAATAAAATTTACCTATATTTTAAATCCAATCCTATATTTTTGGTAGCATTCGTTAGAACGCTTTGCAACTGAACTGGTCTGTTTATCAGCAGAGCGCGGATAGCGAGCGAAGAAAGGGTGTAAATTTCCTGGAAAAAATATCGCCGTTCTTGTTGACCTTGAAAAAGAGCATATATTGTACTAAAAGGCCCAAGCAGACCGGACCATTTTTTGCGATTACTCGTCGGCTCGTTTATTGTGGCGACACGGTGTTTTTAATGAGTTTTGCAGGAAAGGAACCGTTATTCGGCAAAAGAGGAATCGTTCCATCAAGTAGGGTTGATATGCTTATCTTCCGATTCTTTATTCATTTCGCTTCGTCCTATTATGAAGAAACCGTAAATGAGTCCTATATAAAAGGCATATGGCACCTCTTTCAAGAATTCAGTTGACGAGGAGTGTATTTCAATGTGCACGCAGCCTTATCTGGAGGACTCGATTTTTACTACAAGTTTGGAAAAAAATGATTCTAAATATTTTTCTGTTTTTAATTGTATAAGGCAACGAAGAGATTGTTTCATTTTAGAGCTAAGAAAATGTATTTCATATTAATATTTTGCACAAATCGCAACTTCTAGTACCTACATATGTTCGAATGGTCAAATATAAACATATTTTCTTTTCAGATATTAGTAAAATTTGCGAACATTGTCCACAGCACACGGCAGAGCTTGATTTAGAAAATTATTTTTTCCTTAATATAAATAATAAAATGCATACATACATACTATATGTTTCTCTATTCCAGTTTACAGCATTTTCATTTTCAAACACACTTAAATTTGAATTCTTTTTATTCAAATAAAAAAACACAGGTTGATTTTTTTTTTTTTTTTTTTAATTTCCGTTTTACTCAACATTGAGTGGCATGTGTCTAACATTTGTATATTCACATTTACTTTTATACATATGAAAAACAATATATGGCTTTATCTGTATTTTTATTAGTTAAAAAAATAATAAAACAAATAAATACATTTACATACAAATGTTAGGAATTCAACACAGACATAGAATTTTCTTTTTTCCTTTGAATCAGAATTTTAAATACCCCCCCCCCCCCCGGAATTTTATTTAGTAAGCATATATGTTTGAAATCATATTAAAAATTTATGTTTTAGAAACAGTTTATATCCCCCCTCCCTTTTTTTCTTTTATCTTTACTGACTCGCATTCAGCAAAAAAATGCTTTTGAAGTCATTTAAATGCCATTTTACCCATTTTGTTTGCAACAAATACCTTTTTTTATAGAATTTGAAAAAAATATACATAAAAAAATTTCACATTTATCAGTAAATATCTTGTAAATATTTTGTATAATATGCATTTCCAATGAATGCATCCTACAGTAATTAAATCTTTGTATTGTTTCAATTTCTTATAAATTTGTGTTCTGTTTATTTTGGCTATTAAAATCAATATAAATTGAATAGTACATTCATTATTTCCAGTATGACTATTAAAATATATCCATGCAAAGATATCGGCGCATGCAGATGCAAATAAATCAAAATACATTCTTTCTTTTTTTTCTGATAACATCATTTTTTAAATTTTAGAAAGATCTTTCCTCGAAAAAAAAATGTGAAATTAATTGTATTTTTAAGCCAATTTTAGAGATACAGAAATCGACAATTTTAGAAATATATTATGCATGTACGACTAAAAATGATTTTATGCATGTATGCGTAAATTTTGCATGACTGAGTAATGGGGAGGAGGGGGTGGAAATGGACTGTTTTGGCATAATCTAAAAGCGTTTTTCTGTTTTAATATTTATTATAAATTATTTTGCTATATTTTAAATATTTAGCCATTTTTTTCCAAATCTTTTTTTATGAATAATGAATGTAAAAATGTGCCGGTGAAGAAAAAACTTGGAATTCTGTATACATTTTGGGGACAATTTTTATTTCTTCTAAAAATATTTTCAAATTAAATAAAATATGTCATCTATTTTATTTTTTTAAATCTAAATTTCGTAAATTATGCATATGCTTATTAAACCCAGATTTAAAATAATTTTTGAAAGAAATAAAGACAAAAAATATATACATTTTCTCTCTTAAAATAAAAATACTGGTCAGTTTATATTAGCCCTCTGCTTTCTAGATGTTGGAGGGCCATTACGTTTTTGCCCGAACCGACCATTAAAAGTTTACCGGCAAAGTAAATGCAACAGTTCTGTCATCGCCGAGCCGTTAACGGCTCGGCGATAGCTGCCGCAATTAGCGGCGGCTCACTTGCGGTACAGCATTGTTTTTGTACAAATGGCCTTAACACTTTTTGGCCGCGACGAAACCAGCTTACGGCCTTAAGTCGAGTGTTTGTGGGGTATTGACAATACGTTATCACGAAGGTTTGTTTTTCTACTCAAAACTGTCTGAATTCAGAAATAATCCTTCTTAGAAGCTATTTTAAATTGGCTTAT
The DNA here is from genome assembly GCA_964019185.1 of Maratus speculifer. Lineage (NCBI taxonomy): Eukaryota > Metazoa > Arthropoda > Arachnida > Araneae > Salticidae > Maratus > Maratus speculifer. The sequence goes on along the minus strand of OZ025295.1, from coordinate 7,779,025 downwards.
TCGAAGAACGTGAGAAATTAATTATGCATGTAATGTAGATTTTGTGACATTTGGGAAACTGACGGGACATACTTTTTTGAAGATTAATTTCAGTGTTTGGAGATAAATTTTCAAAGAACCATGTACTAATACCTTTCTGTGGGAGAAAAAATATGTCTTTATCTAAAGTTAATTTAAGGAAAATTGACTTATCAGTTTAAAGGTAATATTTCACTTGGGAGGGAGACAGAAGATTAAGTCATAAATTACGGATGTGTTTCAGCTTGCAAAAAGATTAGCTTCTCATTTTCAATCAGATTATTTGCTGTGAGAGAATTACATTAGACTAAACTATGAGAATTAGGCAGAAATTTCTTTGTTTATTTAATTTAGAGAAGATTTGTCTATAGAAGACCAAAAAAAGTGTTTTTATAACTTAATTTCTGAAATATGAATAAGGATTTTAGCTCCGTGTATTTTGCATACTATTTATTACAGGGATACCAGAGTGTTTTAACATACATTTACATTTGAACATCTAACATAAAACATATTACAGCACTAAATACAGAAATTAGTGTTTCGCATTCGAAAAAAAAAATTATTTTAAAATGTTGCATGTGAAACAGAAACAAAATGATAAAATAAAATTATCCAGCACACAAAATGATCAATATGTAATCAGAAGGATGAAGTGATGGCATTAAGTTATCATGAAGATATTTTTTTCTTATTCAAAACAGCCTAAATTCACAAATAATCCTTCTTAGAAGCTATTTTAAATTGGTGTATTCCATGAACGCCAGAAATTAATTACGTATGTAATGTAGATTTTGTGAGATTTAAGAAACTGACAGGACGTATCTTTCTGAGATTAATTTCAGTGTTTGGAGATGAATTTTCAACGAACTATCTACTAATACCTTTCTGCGGGAGAAAAATTATGTATTTAACTAAAGGCAATCTAAGGAAAATTGACTTATAAGTTTAAAGGTAATATTTCACTTGGGGGGGGGGGAGACAAGAGATTAAGTGATAAATTACGGAACCGTTACAGCCTGCCTTTTCATTTACAATCAGATTATGTGCTGTAAGAAAATTACATTAGACAGCAGTCTAAGAATTAAACCGATTTTTTTTCTAATATAGAGACGAAAAAAGTGTGTTTTTATAATTTTATTTCCGGAATATAAATAAATATGTTTGCTCTGATAAATGAGAATCTGTGTATTTTGCATAATATTTATTACATTTTTGCCAGTGACGAATAATTTTCTAGACAGATATTTGAAAACAAGTTGGAAATCGTGCGTCAAATGTAGCAAATGATATGCGTTGGAACTATAATGATGCTTTTAAAATATTCAGATCTTGCTGTTATAGTATACAGTATTCCGGATGCAGAATCGTTGCCAAAATCTTTTGTGTGTCCTTGTAAATATTATCTTTATTCTATTATACAGGAAGTAACTTGTAGTGCACTTCAGCTACATATGTCAATTTCATGAAGTGTGAACTAATTTATTGTAATCAAAACGCGTGCCAAACAATGTTTCCTTCTGTACCATTAAGTAATGGAATAATTTTGTATGGCCTTGTAAATTAATAATGAATAATCTTTGCACTGCAATGTACAAAAAATAATAAAAATGACCAATGACCACTAAAAATGATCGCCGGAAGTGACCAATGAACCCAATTCTGAAAATTATAAATAAAATTCTTTTTAACCATATATTTTTCCATAATGATTAGCATCCCTTAATTAAAACATTAAAGACATAAGTGCAAAAAAAATATTTAAAATGTGCTTGGATTTGGATTTGGCCTGAAAAAGGTTAAAACATCCTGCAGCTGAATGGTGACCATGAAAACTTTATCCTTCAAAATACCATAGAAAAATATTTTTTTGCATTGAAGCACAAAGGGAGATCATACATCATGCTAAATACTAAACTTAAAATACAGATATACTAAACTAGTAAATCTGCAGATCAAGAGCCTCAACGTCAGCTTTTCACTTCTTTTTTTTTAAAACACACTTAGCGTAATATTCAACTTCCTGGAAACTGTAATTTAAAATTTTCGAATTACGTAATTATTTATAAGAATAAAATATGAATAAGAAATTTGGAGCCATCAAAAGCCGTTAAATTAAAGATTTAGTTATGTTAGGATATTCTGAAAAATTCATGATCTATTATTTTTGTTTTTTTATTATACCACAGTAGGTTTCTTTCCCCCGTAGTCTCATTAAATTTAAATTTCTAACTTTCTATCAATCTGCTAATGGTTATCGTATATCTTGTATTTTTTTCTACATTTTGATTTATAAGGATAAGTGACAGTTTTAATAACCATTTTTCATTATCCTCATACTTCTAGATACCTGCCCATCAAAAACACCTAAATCTGATGTATCAGGAACTTTTGAAAGTGTAAACTGAGTAATCTAAGCTTTTACAATTTTGTTTACGAAAAAAAGAAGTTTTGATTGCATTTTGTGGCAGTTATCGGGGACTGACAGATAGACAAAAGAACAAACTGAGAGATGGAAAACAATAAATTTTGCATCGCCAAAATAAGCCTTCGCCGAAGTTTCGGCAACGAAATCATTATTCATGAGTTATTGCTGCCCATGTTTCTTGTATTTTTAACGACAACTATAAAATACCTGTTTTATTTCATTTATGACGTCAAATTTTATCAATTGAAATATTTGTTACAAATATAATTATTTTTTAATTCTTTTATTTTTAATTATGCCCCTATTTTTGTCAGAAAAATTCTTATTAACGAAACAAATTTCCCTGTTTAATATTTAACAAAGTACTATTTTTATTTTTATTTTAATTCTGACGTCATATTTATTTTTTCTTAGTTTAACTTTTCGAATGGAAATTGCTCAATTGAAACTTATTGCCGTTGAAAAATAATCCAGATTTTTTTTTTATTTTTTTTTTATTTTTTTTTTTATTTTTTTTTTTGGCAACGATAAAGGAAATTGGTTAAATTTTATCAAAAAAATCGCTCTTGATTCTGTATGAAAAAAAGGAAATTTTGAATTATTAAGGAAAATATATGAATAAAATTATTAAAACATAGCCTATATTTTTTCTGGGCTATGTTATATTTATCCGCAACGATACAAAGACATTAATTCATCAGTTTTGACGTTGACTTCATTTAAATTTTCGTATTTGCTTTCAAATTTATAGCATTAAAATATAATAAGGATTAGGATGAATGGTTGCTTAGCAACCATTAAGAGAAAATAAAGAAAATGAAATAAATACATTTCAAATAAGTAAATCTCTAAAACAAATTAGTTTATATTATTGGAACACATTTATAAAAAATCTCCAAAATTTACAGTAATAACTTTAAAAATCTGACAAATGCATAGAAAAAATTTCAAAACAATATGAATAATTTAACTGGTAAATTTCAGTGTCCATTTATCATTGAATTCCATTAATGAAATGTGTCATTTTCTCTCAAGGAAAAAAAATTGAAAATCACTGGATTTGCCATAGAAAAGCATTATTGCGCAAAATAAAATATTCTATATTTTACGAACGAATGAATCAAATCTAACAAAAAACTATACAGCTTAAACCCAGTGCCTCACTAACATACCCACTTAATTTCAAGTCAATCGGATGTTTTTGCGTTAATTATCGCGGAACAGACAGACAGACACCAAAAAATTTCGTGTCTCCAAAGTAAGCCTTCACTGATGTTTCGGCAATTAAAATTTTATAATGTAGATGCTTATGCGTATAAAAATGTAAAGTTCAGATGTTCTAATGCTATGCAAGAGTAATTTTAATATTACAACACTCTCACACGATTTTTGCCATTCAGATATAAAGCAAATCATTTTCATATCTGATGCGCATGTATGTAAGTGGTATTTTTAGTAAAAAGTGTAAAATTTTGAAGTAAACTGAAAAAAAAAAATCTCAAAACTTTTAAAAGTATGAAATGTTCGAAAAACGAAAGAAACAGTCTCACGGGACAAATTTAAACGTATACCGTACAATAAGTCTGAAAGTGTTTAAAAAACGTACAACTCACAGGGAAATTTTACAATCTGGCAACCCTAAATATAACCCTCTTTCGAGATTTTGTATAGCCGCACTTTATTTAATCACGTAACTCAATATTGACCAAGATATAGATTATACAACCAATATTTGTCCAATATATTTTTTAACGACACTTCTTATTAAAAATATGCATATCATTACCTTTTACTTAAAACATGAAAATGAAAGATTAAATTGTACATTGTTAACCATAAAAAATATTTCTTAAGCAAAATTCAAATAATTTTCAAAATGTATTAAATGAGCAGTTAAAAGTATTACAAAACTAACAAATCTATTCTCAAACATTAAATATAATTAACTAACAACGGATTATTGCTTTAAGCTCTAAATCAACTTTCAAGAAAGTTTTTGCTTGTTATTCAATATTGAACATGGCGTAAAGTACCTCACAGAAAATCAGTCTTAAGCAATATTTTGAAACTTACAGCTTAACATTGACATTTATTGGTTAACTGTGTTTATTTTAATTGTTTGTGCAAAATAGTTTTTGATAAAAGGATTTCGAAGGGAAGCCCAAGGGCTTTTCAAGGTACTAATGTTTGGGATTTCAAGACCTCGCAAACAGTAATAATACAGAATTTCTCTTTATTTATTGATAAACTGATTATATGTTGTTGGAGATTTATTTGATTGTAGTGTTAAATCAGATTTTTGATATCATTCAAAAGTAAATAAGTCACATTCATATTTTTTAAAGTAGAAATTAGTTTCCTCTTATGCTGTGAAATTTTTCTTTTATTTATTTTCTATAATAATTTTTTTCAGGACAGTTTGAGTTGATTAAGGGAGATATAAATGCACCGATAACGATAGATGAAAAGATGGGATTCTTTGTTTTAAATCATTGAAATTTTAATGGCTTCTTTTAAATTAGTTTAACACTTTCAAAGGCGGTGGTGTCAAACGGTGCGGCGTAACTAACCAATTTTCATACAAGAACTTACAAATGAGAGCAATAATATTTTAACACGTTGAGTGCTAGTTCTATTTTGTCCGTCGTTCCGTTTGGATCGCGAGATAAGATTCCCCTAACACAATCTATGAAAACAAGTCTCATGCGTCAGACATAGCAAATGAAGTGCGTTCGTAACATAACAAAGTTAAAAAAAAAAAAAAAAAAAAAAAAAAAAAAAAAAAAAAAACAGTACTTCAGATACAGTAGAGTATTCGAAATCTTTTATAGCCCTAATACTATCTGCTTTCTAAAACACAGGAAGTAACTCATAGCAAACTTCAGCATCATATGTCATTTTCATAAAAAGTGAAATATTTTAATATTAAAACGACCCGAAAAAATATTTCCCCTTATACAATTATGTAAATTAATAAAAAATATTCTTTGCACCACATATTATACAAAATGTACATTCTAGTATGTATTTCATCGATGCATATAATTTTATCATATTCCTAAGAGCAAACGTCATTATGTCCTTGAAATTATTTTTCCCATTGATCGTAATGCAACGAAATACTTTTGATCGTTTCTGTAATTGCATTATACATCCGATTTTCCTACAGTTTGAAACGACTCGACAAAATTACTTAATAATTAGATATTTTAAATTTCACAGCAATCGGTTGGATCGTTTTTGTGTTGTGTATATGCGGACAGACGGATGGACTGAACGACAAGTATAGGTGTAACGTATTTACATAATTACGAACGCACCTAAAAAAAACTGCAAAAGTCTTTAAAGTGTAACTGTAATGTAAACCATGCTACGAAAAACATGCGGCAAAATTTGAAGGAATGGCCCGAAAATTCACTAGGCAATTTGCCACATTTTTTTTATTCTTGCGAAAGACAACCGTTGTTATGTTTACTGTGTTTAATAAAACACATTAAAACTTTTTGGTAAGAAATATTTAGTACATTTATGATTTAACCCTGAAATAAGTTAATTTGTTGGTACGTGTAAATTTTTCCAGAGAGAAAATTGGCCTCGAATACAATATTTCAAATGAAAACCAAATTTCGAATGTTTATTCAAATTTTTATTCAAAAGATTATTTTGAACAAATGATTAAATATTAATCCTAAATCAAATAGCAAATGTAGATGGCAACACACATCTTTTTTCAGATAGAAATGCTGCAATATTTTAAGAAACGACCGTAATTTCAAAGAGGGATAGTCCATAGAACGTCACAAATCTTACAATTTTGAACCTATTTTTTGTTATTTTAAGGAATCAAAGGAATCAATGGAATAAAGAATCAAAAGACAATCTTGAATTTTTCAGTGTATAATATTTTGGATATTTAAAAAACTTGTGATATAGAATGGCATGCGTGAAACCGGAACTCTTATTCCTTATTGATCCTTATGACTGTGCAATTTCGTCAATAGCGGACCTTTCCTTTTTTTTTTGGGGGGGGGGGGATACATAAGAGGAAAAATTACGATTTTGTAATTTTCTTAAAGTTTCGAGAATTTTTTGAAGATGAAGGAAACAAAATGACAATTTTCAAATTTGAACAATTCGATCTTCATTTGAAATAGTATATCAGGCATCAATTTTACAAATTTTTTTAATTCCTTTAAATTTTATAAAGTTTCTAATTTTCTAAAAATTCACAAATTTTGTATATTTCCAACCAATTTAAGATTTATCATGCTATTGCTATATTAGTATTACTCATAAATATAAAGATAGATTTTCGGCGATTAAATTATTCTAAAAATATTCATTTTTGTTAAATAGTTTTCAAGATACAGGATTTCAAATTTGCAACTTTCGATGATTTCATGCATGCCATTCTAGTATATATATCACAAGTTTTTTAAACGTCCAAAACAGATAAAATAATTTACTTTTGTCAAGATATTTTGCAGAGCTATATTTGAATATAAATTGAACATGTGTATCAAATTTTATTAAATAGTTTACGGCTTTTTTATATTTTTGCTCATTTTGTGAAGAATGACCTAACCGTCATAGTCAATGGGAGAAAATTTTGTGAAGCATTCAAGATTACGCATGCAAGATATTGTGACACATTTATTTGCTAATTTTTTAAGTATCAAAAAAATTATCTGTGGTAATTAAACGCACATACTTTCTATAGAAAACACTAAAAGCAGTGGTGTAAAAAATATCAGAAAAAAAAGTGTGCCCTCTAAACAATGGATATATACTAAAGGGTTTTTTTTTTTTTTTTTTTTTTTTTTTTTTTTCTTGAGAAACAGAGGGTATGCGGTGTTTCTTAAAAAATCTAGGAAGTATACGGCATACAACCCGTATACACTCCACTATATCCCTGAGTACAAGTAACAATTAGTTTTCATTTACAGATATGAAAGTAGATTGCATTATTGTGCAAAACTTATTTGAATAATATTTTAAATATTAAAAAAAGAACGAAATTAATACATGTGGTAAAAATCACTGTAAAATAAATTTTGTGCTTGAAACGTTTATACTGAAAAAAATATATAAAAGTGTTTGTACTATAATATTTAATTATTGAAAAAAAAAATTCCCTTCTTTATCATTTAGCACTATTAAAAATAATGAATTTGCCAAAACAAATTATTTATATGGAAAAAAAATAGTGTTCTAAATTTTATTTTAAAAAAATATAAAAGCATGGTATGATTTTTCTAAAATAACCTTTATATCGTGCGTAAATAAAGTTTGTTAATTAATTCAATGCGAAAAAGTAAACAATAGTGTTTAATGACTTTATTTTACTTAATTACACAAAAGCGTTTTGTTCCAGAAGGAAAAATAATATCGTAAACATTTATTTTGCGTTCATAAATTTTAAAACCAAGCTGCTAATTGCTATTATCACTTGTTTTTTGATAATATTTGACCAAAATATTGCAATGTTCATTTTTTTTTTCAAATTAAGTGCATTTTTATGAATTCTTTAAAAATAAAATTATCTTTATTTTATCTTTAACAATAAGTGGTTTATTATAATTTTTCCATTTAATTTTTTTAGACTCATTACGATGTGTCAAAATTTGTAATTAAGATATAAATTTAAAATATTATTCCTAATAAAGTCCATCTTAATGTATTTCTTTTACCCCTTTGAATACTGGATAAAATATCTTAAAATAGCAAATAAAGCCTTTGTGCAAAAATGTTTAAAGATAGAAAACCAACGAATATAAATGCACAAATAAAGTATGAAAACGTAGCGAACAGCTGTTTCGAATCTACTATCGAGATTCTTCATCAGTGCAAAACTCAGCGAGCTAGAAAAAAGCAAAACTCAGCACTAGCACTCTTTCTAGCTCGCTGAGTTTTGCACTGATGAAGAATCTCGATAGTTGATTCGAAACAGCTGTTTGCTATGTTTTCATACTTTATTTGTGCATTTATATTCGTTGGTTTTCTATCTTTAAACATTTTTGCACAAAGGCTTTATTTTAATGTATTTGGCGTCAAAGGGCCTTGATTCCATTATTGTTGCTCAAAATATCTTAAGTAGATTAATAACTCCAAATTAAAAATTAAACGTAATTTCAATAAACGTAAATAGAAATCTTTTAAGGAAAAAAAAGGTGAATTGTTTTTAGCCTGAATTATTTTTTAATGTTATATTTTAGTACAGGAGGCGACGACATATTAATTCAATGTTATCATATACAAAAAGACAACAATAATAATAAAACTATATTTTATGTATGAATAGAAATGAGGAAACTAATAACCTACGTCTGCCGAAAGCGAAGTGATGCCTAAGCCAATTATTAATAATATTTGTGATATATTTTAAGACTTAACCTAAGTAATAAAATACAAGAAAAATAAAATATGGGAAATGTTGTGCTCGTTTAGTAGTGTAATAATAGTCTAGTCTGCCTACACTGTAAAAAAAATCTGTAAAGGTACTACACTTTATCTAGGAAACTGGGATTCCAAGAACTTTTCCTGTAACGGTAACAACAAAAACTCAAGTTTTAGAATCGGTTACATGGATTTTTCCTGTTATCGTTACAAGAAAAGTTCTTGGAATCTCAGTTTCCTAGAAAATGTTTAGTACCTTTACAGATTGTTTTTTTACAGTGTAGTCACTACCGAGGCCAAACGTGAGACAGGCGTATTTTTATCATGATTATTTTTATTGCGTACCTATGTTACCTATAATACAGGAAAAATGCAGGAATAATTTCTATTCTAAAGTTTAAATAGCTCCTGGACCTGCGGCGGAGCATCGCCGATTGTTCCGGAGTACAGAACCGAACGTCCCAAACCCACCATTATTATTCCATTTGTACATAGCTCACCTGCTTTGATATAATCAAGATGTGTAATAAACATTATTAAACAAAACCCCTAGACAATCTTATTAAAGCATAGCACGGCAGTGCTGTGCTTTATTTATTTCCAGTGTGATTCCGTAATGTTATTTTATTACGGAATTTAACATTGAACGAGTTATTTACTAGACATTTTCCCACATTTTATTCGCGCTTCCACAAATTTTCTTCAAACGATCTAATTGTTTAAAAAATAATTCCCTCCAATCAAAAAAATATACAGAGGTCAATAGACATATTTCCTGTAGCAATTAATCATTTTTACGTGATAAATAAAAAATAAAATTGATTTTTTTTCTTTTGTAAGAATTTAAAATGGTATATTTACGACGACATATTAGAAATGAAACGAAGATTTGCAAACATTTCATACAAATACAAGAATCGTCAACAGAAAGCAAAATGAAGCATGATTTTTAAAATAAAAGGACATTTTCAAACATTGATCAAGAAGCTTCTAACAGAAGAAATACAGAAAATAAGTAAATTAATTTTTTTCTACCTATTGTCTCTGTAAAATAGTAGAAAATAACTTAAGTATATATATGTAACTGGTATTTGAAAGCGAGTTTTTTGACACATTGGCATCAAAAAAAAAAAAAAGCGCCAAACTTAGTGCATATGTGACATTTGCGCCGGGATTTCGTACTTACACCACATTTTTTAAATTTTCTTCGTCTTATATGTTCGAAGAAAATCTAAATTTAGGTGAATAAAAATTTTCAAAAATAATAGCATTTGAGAATAATAGTATTTCATCCTTTGTATGTAATGAAACTAGTAAATCTGCCGAACTGGGTCTTCAAAGATAGCAAATTTTTAAGGCTAAACCCCAGAATCGTCAACTACTTGGTATAAGACTTTTCGGCACTACAATAAATTCCTCAATTCTATCAACCTAAATATTCAAATCCAATGTAAACAAGTATAAACAATGTTTACAAATATATTTTTTTAATTCCCGATTTGGTGATTTTTTTAAATCGTGCCTAAATTTGTAATGTTACAAATAATTAATCATTGGATAAAATCAATTTTAAATCAACGGTACTACTTGGTTATCCCGTCGACCAAAAAACTATCGCCAAACTATAAGATAAAATGCCAGTAATGGATGATCGTGAATGTCATATTCAATGACATTAAATACCTATACGTATTTAGAGATGTAATCATATGATTTTATTTCCACTTTTTACTAGTGTTTTATCCATTTATTTGTACTTTTGCTATAAAAAAATGCCAATATGTATAATTTGGCTATTAGTTTGGCGACTTATATAATTTGGCTGAATTGGTTGAAGGGATAACCAAGTACCAAATTAAGTTGTATTAAATTCATTATTCCGATGATTTTAATATGATAAAACACTACACGATTTCATTTTTAAAATATCGCAAAGAGTTTCTGTTGAAAAATAGCTGATTTTTATACTTTAAGTTAATATTTTTATGGTATTACAAGGTTATCCCGTCGACCAAAAAATTATCGCCAAACTATAAGATTAAATGCCAATAATGGATGATCGTTAATGTCACATTCAATAACATTAAATACGATTCACGTGCTTAAAATGTCATTAAGTGATTTTTATTTCGACTTTTTATTTGTACACTGGTGTCCAAAAGTTAAGCATAATTGGTAATTAAGTAGTTATTTTTAAGTAATGAAAGAAATATGAATCGGAATGTGCTGAAACTCCAGGTGTGTAAACAAAATAGTACGCGTCACATATTTTCGCGAAGAGTTTTCCCCGAATTCGAACAGGGGACCGTCAACAAATTGAAAAAGAACGAAGATCTTTTGGATAACCCTGTCAAAACTAATGTAGCAAAAGCGTTCAAACTGCACATTATGATTAATTGGCTTATTGTAATGTACTGTGTTAATTTTTACAAGGATAGCATGTATACTCGTAGAGAAATTAAGGTTTTTATAAAAACAGTCCTAAATTTTTCCAAGTATTTTGCTTATAATTTGTAGAGTTCTTATTATAAAATAATGTTCTTTTCTGAAAATATGACAAACATCATTGTACACAATACCCAGTCATCAGAATTTAAAAATAATAAAAATTGTATGAAAAATGAGTATGTTTAGTAAATAATTTTTCATTGCGCATGCGTCAACGATATCAAAACGTCATTTGCATATTGTGTTAGCTAAATGTATAGAGCAACTTCTGTAAAAGTTTCAAAAACATAGCTTGAAAATTCTGAAAATGGGAGCCTATAGAATCAACTCAAAATCCGTTATTCCTAAAGGAAGCAAAAAAATCAGGGGTTTTACCTAAATATAGTTGTACGTGCAATATTGTGTAGGCACTAAACAATGGAATATGGATACAGCCCCTCATCTTTTGCAGAAGTTGCTCTATACATTTAGCTAACACAATATGCAAATGACATTTTGATATCGTTGACGCATGCGCAATGAAAAATTATTTACTAAACATACTCATTTTTCCTACAATTTTTATTATTTTAAAATTCTGATGACAGAGTATTGTGTACAATGATATTTGTCATATTTTCAGAAAAGAACATTATTTTATAATAAGAACTCTGCAAATTATAAGCAAAAAACTTGGAAAAATTTTGGACTGTTTTTATAAAAACCTTAATTTCTCTACGAGTATACATGCTATCCTTGTAAAAATTAACACAGTACATTACAATAAGCCAATTAATCATAATGTGCAGTTTGAACGCTTTTGCTACATTAGTTTTGACAGGGTTATCCAAAAGATCTTCGTTCTTTTTCAATTTGTTGACGGTCCCCTGTTCGATTTCGGGGAAAACTCTTCGCGAAAATATGTGACGCGTACTATTTTGTTTACACACCTGGAGTTTCAGCACATTCCGATTCATATTTCTTTCATTACTTAAAAATAATTACTTAATTACCGATTATGCTTAACTTTTGGACACCAGTGTATTTTTATTAATATTCTACTAATTATTTGGTTTTTCGTTATTTAAAATACAAATTATGTCAACATGTATAATTTGGCTATTAGTTTGGCGATTTGTAGAATTTGGTGAAATTGGTCGACGGGATAATAGAGTAGTACCATTTTTATAAAACTTTTGATTCACTATCTCTATGAGTTAATAAAATTTAAGCACATTTGGAATATTCATTATGCGTCACCTTTATGCACAGATGTCTAATACTTACCATGTTGGCGCAGTTTTTTTCTGACGCCAATTTGGCGAAAATTTCATTTTTAAATACATATCACATATAGATTTTTTAATTATTTTCTAATATTTAAAAAGGAAAATAAAGATAAATAAAAAAAAGTTTATTAATAACTATAGAACAAACGATCTACATAATTTTTTTAAATAAAAGTAATAGAAAATAAACAATTTATTAGTAAAATAAACAACGATAGCCAGGTTAGCATGTGAGGCATATAATATCCATTTTGTTCCAATCGCGCCAATGTATTGCATATATGACATCTATTCCTAACTTTTCTACGTTGAACCTTGCCCAGAGCTCCGATAGCGGTTTGAAGTTCTGTCGATGTTAAATTTCAATCTTGGGCAGAATTTCAATTCAAACATTGATTTATTTATCAAGAAGCTTCTAAGTGAAGAAATAAAGAAAATAAATAAACATGAACATGACGTAATACAAAAAATAAAAAAATAAATATATTTTATTGATACTATGTCTTGAGGTATTGTTGGAGGAATATTATATTGTCTAGAGGTGAATGTCTAGAATTATACTAGACATTTATGACGTCATATTGGAAATGAAACAGAGATTTTGAAATATTTGGTATCAAGACAGGAAGCATGTACAGAATTCAGTTCTAGATGTAAAAATAAAGTTAACGTTTTGGAAATGGATCAATGAAAATCTGTGCAAAACCCAATGGAGAAATGAAAATCTAACGTAGATACCACGGAGATAGATAGAGTTTTTAATTGGGGTTGGTTTTGGAGTCTAGGTATGGTATCATGATCGGTATAGATCTGGAAAAATAAATCAGAAATTCCTACGTAGGGGAAAACGTAATAGTTAGTATTTCATCAAATAAAATTTTGTTCAAAAATCTAATTTAACTTTGAGGCCCTTTCACAGTTTTGCAGAATTGCTAAATTGTAACTAAAGTGCTTCAACACTCGCTCATCCTGCTTGCACATATGAAGCCAACATGATGTTTAATCTTGAATTAGTTATACACTCAAATTTTTCATCACCATATTCTTTTTTAGCATAAAATGGAGCTATTGCAACAATTTAATAAGAAACATGGAACTTACATTGTGAATATGCACTGATATATTTTTTTGCGCCAGAGGAAGAGAGAGAGAAATATGAGTACTTCAGACGTTCTCTTGAGCGTACCTCTCCCCCCCCCCCCTTAATTCACTTCTAGCTATGTCCCTCGGTAAATTACATCAGTAATTGTGATGCGATACCACATAAAGGAAGTCCTGATGATCATTTTGAAATGAGCTCATCTGAATTCAGTAGTTATTAAAAAACTTGAGATATTAAACAAAAACATAATTTGCAGAACAAATTAAAAAAACAAAATTTATTTCCTGCTCTATTTAAGCCCGAGAAGGGACAGATATTAAGATATTTGATTTATTTATTCCTACATTTAGTATTAAATTTTTGTATCAAATAATTTAAATTATGTGAACATTAAAAAAATAAAAATGAAATTCAAACAATATGATACTTAAAAACCCTAAATCTTAGATTTCCTTCAAACGAAATCGAAATAAATCTTAGACTTTTTTCCAAACTTAACTTGCAAATATTTATTTTTCAGATTTTGTATTATGTTTACGGTAGGTATAGATAAAAAGAATAGACACATCTAAAAAGCAAATGTTCAGAAAAAGTCTAACAAGGGCACCACGAAACATGGTGCTCACAGATTTTAATGATTTTTAAGTATGTTGTAGGGGTTATACCACTAATTATTCAGCTGAAAGGATTCTTTCAAATAGGCCTTGGTTTTTGAGAAATTGGGGGAGGGGGGTCAAAGTTTAGCGTTTATTTCAAATACCTGTTAGTATTGCCTTTGGTCAGCAGCTCCGTGGCTCCGAGGTAAAGTGCTGGACTCCAGACTCGGAGGTGGCGGGTTCAACTCCAAGCTGGACTACCTTTTCTTTTTTTTTAAATCTTTACATACTTTTTACATGTTACATATTTTAAGCTGAATTTGGAATTCTACAGCTTTGAACTTATTAACATTTTCTTATGTGGGTTGTTTATTATTTTTACTTTTATTTTTCTTACTTAAAAAAATATGGTTCAAATGATAAACTAATTGCACTTCAAAATTTATAAAATAAATAAAAAATGCTTATATAATTAGAATTTTCAAAAAGCATAAAAAATTTTGAATATTTTAAAATCCCTTTTACTTTAAATATTAATAATTTTGCTCAATTACTTTTTTCAGATTTCCAAATGAATATTACACAATACTGTGCATGGATTTTTAGACAATCTATTATTACATTTAATATACTTACATATATATATATTTATGTTACTGGTATATGAGGTGTAAAAAGATTAAATTTAACACATAACGCATCTTTATACACACTTTTATTTGGAAAAAATTATAATTATAACCTGAAAACTGATTACATGAGTATATTTATCGCATGTATAATACAGAACCAATATAAAAAAAAAATCACCATATCAAATACAAAAAAAGGCCTTAGCACTTTTAAAACATGAAAGTGAAGAAATTATGCACACAGAAAAAACCCGTTTAGAATCATCATTTGCGTAGGGAATTGCGCTGAATGTATTAACAAAATTTACAGTATCGCGTGATATATTTGTCGTGTGAATAAAAATAAGTAATTAAATTATTCACAATTTAACAGAATCTTACTTGATATTTAAGAGCAAATATTTATTTTTTGATCAACTTTTATATAAACCTTTTCCTTAAAAACTTAACGTTTATGATTTTTTTTAATTAATAGTTTTTTCAAAACTTATTAATCTAAACGCAAATTTGAACTAATTCGTGACTGAAATCTCATCTTTTTAAAACTCGTATAAATTTACATAACCTATATTCCTTAATTAGTTCTGCAAAAGAAACAAAATGACAACAGCAAAAATAATTTCTATTTTTGCGTGATTTTACCGAGAAAATAAAAGCAGACGAATAAAATAAATACACATATTTTTTTTTATCTATCGTAAATATTATTTCATTAGCAAACGATTTTCCCAATTTAGTTGATTTTTTATGAATAGTACTTTAATTTGTTAAAATAAAAAATATATGTATTATTTTAAATATAATCCTTCATTTCTTATTTGTGCAAACGATAAATGATATTGAGGATGAACTTTAGAAATAAATGTATTTAAAGATCAGTAAAATTTTGGAAAATATTTTAACACTACTGCAATAATATTTTATTAGACTTTCGAAGGTATGCATTATTTGAATTAACTAATCATATAAATGTCTGAGAAATTGCACCTGAAAATTATTTTGTATAATTTATACAAAAAAAGGATAAATTTTCGTTTAAAAAATTCCACAAAAAAGGCGATAGGAAAGAGAAAAATTATTATTTCAGAATTGTGCTTAATAAAAAAAGAAATTACATAATAATTAACAAAAAAAAAAAAAAAAAAAGATTCAAGGCATAAATTAGTTATGCCGTTTTGTCAATAAAAATATTAGTTTAAAAATTGCAGATAAAAATAAATTTCCATGAAATAAATTCGGAAATATAAATTTACTTTATTAAAAAAATATCAAAAAGTTCAAAGCTGTAGAATTTCCAATACTGCTTAAAATATGTAACGTGTAAAAAGTATGTAAAGATAAAAATAATATGTAATTGTGTAATATTCATTTGAAAATCTGAAAAAAGTAATTGAGCAAAATTATTAATATTTAAAGTAAAAGGGATTTTAAAATATTCAAAATTTTTTATGCTTTTTGAAAATTCTAATTATATAAGCATTTTTTATTTATTTTATAAATTTTGAAGTGCAATTCGCTTATCATTTGAACAATATTTTTTTAAGTAAGAAAAATAAAAGTAAAAAAAATAAACAATCTACATAAGAAAATGTTAATAAGTTCAAAGCTGTAGAATTCCAAATTCAGCTTAAAATATATAACATGTAAAAAGTATGTAAAGATTAAAAAAAAAAAAAAAAAAAAAAAGTGGTCCAACTTGGAGTTGAACCCGCCACCTCCGAGTCTGGAGTCCAGCACTTTACCTCGGAGCCACGGAGCTGCTGACCAAAGGTAATACTAACAGGTATTTGAAATAAACGCTAAACTTTGACCCCCCCCCAATTTCTCAAAAACCAAGGCCCATTTGAAAGAATCCTTTCAGCTGAATAATTAGTGGTATAACCCCTACAACATACTTAGAAATCATTAAAATCTGTGAGCACCATGTTTGGTGGTGCCCTTGTAAGATTTATTTCGATTTCGTTTGAACGGTATCTAAGATTTAGGGTTTTTAAGTATCATATTGTTTGAATTTCATTTTTATTTATTTAATGTTCACATAATTTAAATTATTTGATACAAAATTTTAATACTAAATGTAGAAATAAATAAAACACATATCTTAATATCTGTCCCTTCTCGGGCTTAAAAAGAGCAGGAAATAAATTTTGTTTTTTTAATTTGTTTTGCAAATTACGTTTTCGTTTAATTTTATATGGGGGCCCGGCCTACGCCCTGTGCTGCAACATGCTGTCTTTATTTGTGCCACTTGGATTAATGTGCAAGAAGAAAAAATATCACAAAGGAACGAAATCAATCCGGCCGACGGACGAGTAACAGGCATTCCCTAGTCCGAGAATATGAGATGTTTATAGTTGCGGCTTATCAGCACAGTTTCACCGGCTAACTAAGGAGGGAGAAAAAGGAAAAAGTGTGTCAGTAGTGTCGCCGTTATTTATGGTGTTTCTACGTCTTTATTTCCCTCATTGCAATATTGGAATACTTCAGTGGATTACACTTAAGTAACAGTAAGTTATTTTTTTACTATATCTTATTTCTTTGCTGTGAGTAATGGAGTTGCAGGCAATCCCAGTAATAAGACAGCAGTTAAAAACTGCCAAAGCTGAAAAAATAAAACTATTGCATTTATTTATTTTCGGAACCGATGAAGTCAGGCGAAATCGTTCTAATTTGAGGGTATATACTGGATTACCGTTTAAAGTGGATAGCCCTGAATTCGCCAATAAATTTAAGCAAATAGTAGATACATTTGATAATTTGCATTTGATAACAGTCGCTAATATCCTATCGATCGATATACATAGGACAAAAGAAGAAATAGCGACTCTTAATTTTTTGGTGGCGTTATGAGATATTGCACCTTTTAAGGAAACATTTGGAAATCTTACGGCTTCGGAAACAGACATTGAACATAATCAGAATGACAGTTGTGTCAGCACACAATTAATTTCCCCCTTAAAAAGTACAACCACAGTAAATGGTTGTACACTCGCAACACAGTGCATGTAAACAAAATATTTCTTTTACCGACATCGAACAATTAATTCCGCCTTTTAGCGGTGATAGATCGGAAAACATCCAAACATGGTTTACACGATTTGAAACGCTTTTGGAATCATTGAATCTCTCAGCTATTCAAAAATTTGTTTTCGCACAGCGGAGTTTAAAAGGTTTAGTATTGCTAGTAATTAGAGCTGAAATTAATATTAATTCCTATTCAGCACTAAAGGAAGTTTTATTCCGCGAATTTCATCAAACGGCTTCGCCCGCACAAATACATCAAATATTAGCAAACCGAGGATGTCAACCAAACGAACAAAAATTGGAATATTTTTTGAAAATGAAAGAAATCGCACAGCGGGGGAATGTGGACGACATCTCTTTAATTCATTACACTATACGAGGTATTAGGGATACACCCCAAAATAAACCCATTTTATATGGCTGTTCCGATTTAGTAGAGTTTAAGAAAAAATTGCTAATTTATGAAGAAATTTGCGATTCGGTCCCGAACTTCAAAGCAACACTAGGACATGTTCAAAGGGACTCTCGAAAAGCCCACACTAGTGAAAAATACAATCAAATTATCTGTTATAAATGTTCGGAAATAGGTCATAAACAATTTCAGTGTACACGCGCGGAACGAAGTCCAAACTGCTCTAAATATTCCCGTCCCAAATACCACTCGTCCCGTTCTACACTGTTAAAAATCTTGTTCAAGTTTGAACCAAAAAAGTTTGTTTTTTGGTGCTCAATATCTGCCACCGTAAGATGTTGAAATCTTGAACCAAAATTTGGAGCTTCCATTGAAGCATAGTTCCGATACTTGGAACGAGGTTGAACTAGGAAGCTCCAAATGTTGGTACGAGATTTCACCATCTTATGGTGGCAGCTATTGAGCACCAAAAAACAAACTTTTTTGGTTCAAACTAGAACAAGATTTTTAACAGTGTACGGGGCGAAATTAACGAAAATATGCTTTCCCATGAAGACATTAAGCCTGTTTCAGAAACTGTCATGCAAGTCAATACGATACGTATCCCTTCCACAGCGTGTAGTACAGCTGCGATAGTAAGAATCAATAATATTTTTTTTGTAGCGGATGCGAAGCCAGTACAGAACTTAAATTTTGTAAGCGAAGAAGTGTATCAATATTTGGGATCCCCCCTTTAAATGATTCATCTGTAACTGTTTTCGATCCCGAAATATCCAAATTAAAGCCACTTCAATATTTTGTTGCAAAGACTGAGGTTAATGATAACACGTTCGAAGACCTCTTTTATTTAAATTTATCCGCTATGCAATATTCCGTAATATTCGCTTACGGGAAAAATAAAAAGTTCGTGGAGCAAAATTCGTTACCTAACTTTCCACTTATCAATAAAATGACGTCAACTTCTGTTCCTTCAAAAAGCAAATTTAACGCCTGTGTTGTGGAAAACGAAATTGTGACAGACAGGAAACAGACAAATTTCGAAAATTGTATAACTCCCATAGAAAAGATGCACAGTAAAGTTGAAAAGTTGGCTCCAGATACTAAGGGTCATCTGTTAATTATCTCTACTTTTTCGCAAGCACAGCACCATCCAGATTTAAGATGCAAGCTCGACATCTTAATTCGACTCCTTGTTTATCTTTTCGTGGCTACGTGTTTAGCACCAGTAACGTCACAAACAGAGACCAACTATATAGTTGCTGAATCACCTCCAATTAAAACTGAAAAGTATAGCAGATTCGACACACTTGCTATCGTGATAATGAGCTGTTTATTTCAGGGTTATTTCATATCTACACCTTACTCACACATTCGTAATATGAAAACAAAATACGAAGTGATAAGAAAATTTTCCCGAAAGAAAACATTTCGTTTTGCAGAAGTTGATGTTATCTCGTGTTTTTTTTAACTACAGCTTCTGAGTTTTAAACTGTAGTATTTGTTTTTATTTTTTATTTTTTCCAAGATAAAGTGCGAAGAACATTTTTTTTCTCTCCTTTTTATTTAAGACAGTCCACGGTATACTTGTTCGTATTTTGAGGATAATTATTTGTATGAGTTGTGAAATACGCGAAGAAAGCTTGATCAAGAAATGTTACAATTTAAAAAAAAAACTTTTGTTTTTTCAAGTATACAGAGTTACATGATTACAGTGCTTTTATTTTTTTCCGAATTTTTTTTTCTATTTTTATTTTACAGTTCAAGACTTTTGTGACGAAGATTTATTTTTCTCCATTTCGTATTTTGTGTGTCAAGATTTTATGAAGTGTGGAAAAAGAGTTACAACAGTTTACGTGTGGCACACATCTTTTTTCTAACAATGCAAGCTGTGCTTTATTTTTACTTACCCATCATACGTAGTATAGGGTAAGTCTTGCAATCGTTCTGAAAATCGAAAAACTTTTTTTGACGGATTTACACGTTTTAGATAGTGGAGATTCCGAAAAACATATTTTTAGAAAATTTTTTTTGCCGTCCGTCTGTCTGTCTGTCTGTCTGTCTGTAAACGCTCTATCTCCCGAACAAATTGAAATAGAGACTTGAAATTTTGTATGTAGTTAGTATGTAAGAATGGGAGAACCCTATTTAATATCAGCAACCTCGATTATCCGGAACTATTTTTTTCGGACTCTCCAAAAATTCTTTCTGATGAAACGTATATAAAAATTTTCGAATTTTTTTGTTCTAAGGAATGGACGTAAAAGGCAATAAAATAACACACATTTTGCATATAGAACGAAGTCGATCGGATTAATAGTTGCCGAGATATTTGTAATCTTGTTTTCCACATTCTTCGATTTTTCATGACCCTGTATTTCATTCAAATTTCAATTCAGAAGTATATTTTAATTGAAAATGAGACGCTTAATCCGACGCAGTTAATTGTTAGTTAATAGAATTATTATTTTTGGAGTTATAAGGATGTTTCTTCTACGCAGTTGGTACTACTTGAGTAGTTTGGCGTTTTATATAATTTGTCGAAATTGGTACATCAGCAGTTCTTTAATATAGCATTAATATGTATATTAACAATATTTAAATTTTGTTTATGAATTGCAATGCATTGTATAAATAGTTTCACATGTTTTATTTTCATATACATATCCATGATGGGTAAGTATTACGGTGGCCCCCAACGACTAGTTTTAGTTTGGCATGAAATATTTTTTTAATTGTTATTTTCCGGTATGCAAAGTAGTGTTTTATTTTTTGTGCTTTGCCTATATATATATATTTTTACATACGCAGCAGGTGCTTTTTTATGTTGCATCACGTGGATATTTACAAACGTTCATAACATTTATACAATGCAAAGCAGTGCTTTTTTTGTGTTTTGCTTATATCTCTTTTACATACACAACAGGTGCTTTTTATGTTGCGTCGCGTAGACATTTAGAAACTGTATGACTATTAACTTTTTAGTGCATATGAACAGTTCCTGACTCCCATTATTGCCGGCAATAACCACCAATAACCAGCAATAACCAGCAATAATCACCAACATCTTTCTGTATTTTGGTTATTATTTTGATTATTTTTACTGTCTTTGTTTTTTAGTTGGCCAACAATTTTTTTTCAATAGTATTTTTTTGTTGTGATTTCTTTTTTTCAGCAGTGTTTTATGATAACAAATTTTACTATATGATTATTATGTATGTTAATTCATATTATGTATGCATATTTAGATATTGTGTTTTTATCTGTATTTTCAAGTTTTACAATGTTTTATGTATATGTATAATATTATGTCCCCTCCCTCCTCAACTCAGTTTTTCTGTTCCATCGGGCTGGATATAATTATAGCTCCTCAGCTATTTTTACTTTTTTTAAAGACTTGTTTTGGTAGGCATTTCCTAAACAAAACCAAGTGTAGAACGAGGTCGTTCACCGTCAGAATGCCCGAGTGTAAGTTGCAGTTTGCCTCCCAAAACATCCAATTAGTATTATTGCCGTACTAGGCATTCTCTCACGGGAAGCAAGTGACTTGTTCATATTTGTTTATCTGCTGACGGTCAAGTTTTATCCAATTAGTCTAATAGCAGAGAAAAGTGAAACAGATTCATTCTCGCAGCGAAGCTAGAAAGACATGCTCCTGGACCTGCGGCGGAGCATCGCCGAATGTTTAGGAGTACGGAACCGAACATCCCAAACCCATCATTATTATTCCATTTGTACATAGTTCACCTGCTTTCATATAATCAAGATGTGTAATAAACATTATTAAACAAAACCCCTAGACAATCTTATTATATATATATATACATAATTTTACAAAATTAAATTAGATAACTTTGTTTTTGTCATTTATGCAAAACAAGCAAAAATGATATTTTCTCTAAGATAATTTTTCACAATTTCACAAAAAAAATGACAAATGTTTAATTATGTAAAATAGTTTGTGAAATACTTGAAAAGCTGTAATACTTTCCCAGAATTTATTTTAACTCTTAGACATAAATTCTGTAAGAACTGTCAGTTAATTTCTTTGCGAGAGAGAAAATTATGCATTAATTAAAATCAGAGCAAAAAAATTGACTTATCAGTTTAAATGAAATATTTCATTTGTGCTGCGATATTAGACTAATTGACTGTCAAGTTACCGGAATGTTTTACATTATGTAAGAATGTTCGCACTCAGATTTCCAGTTCTGAAAAAAATCATTTCATTTGGTTATTCCTAACTTGAAAAAAAAAAAAAACAACATTTTAACAGCTTTTGTGCCAAACATATTTTTAGATATCTATTAAAATGATAAAAAGAAAAGAAGGCTATTTTTATAGATAATTTATATTGCATTTTGTAATTGAAATTAGGAATGTAAATATATATATACTAGCGGACCCGACAGACGGATTCCTTCTTGGCACCGACTCCAGAAAATCAAATAAATGTACGTAAATATGGTAATATGCACGATATATACTACGCTCTTAATTTAATTTCTTATTACAATTGTGTAAGGAAATTATTTTTCACTCTTCAGTATTTTTTGAAATCGGTTCAATTTTTGATAGAAAAGTTTATTTTTCTCTTTTTAGTTAAAAGTCAACGATTTTCTGAAGTTGGTTAATCAAAATTATAATACAGGAAATATTATTGTAAAGCATACACGTTTGTCAGGGGTGGGGTTCAAACACGCGATCTCTTTCTTCAAGAAGCTGAGCTTAAATCTGGCGCCTTAGACCGCTCGTACATTCCGTCCGAACTTTTTCAACACATATAATTCGCAAAAAATCAGTAACTATTAGTTTTTGCCTAATTACTAAAAAAGTACTGAATCAATTTCGACGAAATGTGAATCTAAACCATTCTCGAATCCACGGGAACGCACTCACTAAATTTCATAAGCATTGAAAATTTCAGGTTTTTGCGCCGAAGACATCACCAAATTAGGAAAATGTGAATTATCTCACGAACTACTGGATTTAAACGAATTTGCTTAGTACCATTTGATTCAGAATGAAAAAATACACTAAAATATGTTATCAGTTGAAAAATATCTACAGTCGTTTAGGAGGAGTTCAGTTACATACACACGCACAGAAGATTTTTATATATAAAGATTTACGATCATCCATTATTGGCATTTAATCTTATAATTTGGCGATGTTTTTTTGCGCTTTACAAATGAGGAAGAATTCAATAACCTGTTTTTTTCCCCGTCAACCATAAAATGATCGTCAAACTAATTAGTTAAAAATTAACTGATTAAATGTCAATAATGGATGATCGTGAATGTCGGATTCAATTAGTATGGCGATTTGAACAATTTGGCGAAATTGGTCGACGGAACCTAAGTACCTAAGTATTTATAAATGTATGGTTGCATATTATAATTAACTTGATTATCCCATCTATCAATTTTGCCAAATTGTACAAATCACCAATCTGATAGCCAAATTATTCATATTAACATAAATTTCATTTTAAATAATGAAAAAACAAATAAATAGAAAAAAAATTGATAAAAATACAAATAAAAAGCCGAAATAAAAATCACTTAATGATGTTTTAAACAGGTGTATAATATTTAATGTCATTGGATGCGACATTTACGATCATCCATTATTGGCATTTAATCTTATAATTTGGCGATGTTTTTTTCTGCGCTTTACAAATGGGGAAGAATTCCATAACCTGTTTTTTTCCCCGTCAACCGTAAAATGATCGCCAAACTATAAGATTAAATGTCAATAATAGAATGTCATTAAATGATTCATTTTGTACTTTTTATTTGTATTTTTTATTAATATTCTACTAATTAATTGTTTTTTTTTCTGATTTAAAATAAAAATTATGTCAATATGTAAAATTTGGCTATTAGTATGGCGATTTGTACAATTTGGCGAAATTGGTCGACGGAACCTAAATACCTAAGTATTTATAAATGTATGGCTGCATATTATAATTAACTTGATTATCCCATCTATCAATTTTGCCAAATTGTAATTTGGCGATGGTTTTTTTTTGCGCTTTACAAATGGGGAAGAATTCCATAACCTTTTTTTTTCATTAAATGAACGATATTTTGATTTAATGTAAAGGTAGACATCATTAAAGGCCTTTTACAAAAAAGTCAATGACCAAATCCTAAGACCTGGAGACCAAACTGGTCGCCAGGGCGGAGTACTGAACAATTTCGATGAAATGCGAATCTAAACCATTCTCGAATCCACCGCAACACACACAAAAAATTTCATTAAAATCGGTCCAGTCGTTTAGGAGGAGTTCAGTTACATACACACGCACAGAAGATTTTTATATATAAAGACGAGAATTACCCCTGACATAAGAAGCGAACTCTCATTAATTGGGAATAAACATATTGAAGCAGCTCTCATTCGTCTCCCCAATGCGCTCACTATAAATCACATGACGTCCCACTGCGAACTCTGCGATCGGCTGCAATGAAAATGATCGTACGATGACTCGAGGGAAAAACAACTTCCGGTCGTTTGCGGAGCCATGATAAAACTCGACAAAACATCGCGTGCTTTTCGTGACCGAATGCGCATGTTTTTCGCAATTTTTCGGAGAAATTTGCGCGTTTTTCGAGATCTTTTGCAATGTTTCTTTATTTTTTGACGAAATTAACAGCATAAAAAAAGTTATTTGTTGTTGTTTCTTGAATCGACGAAATCGTGCTAAATTTCGTTTTGGCACTAAGTGCCTTTTGGCGCAGGTTTGGCGCAAAATTGAAAAGAATAGCTGTTTTGTAGCAGTTTGGCGCAGTAACGCGGTTTCGGCGCAGTCTGGCGCAATTGGCGCAGGTCTTACATCCCTGAGAATGAAAAAATGCACTAAAATATGTTATCAGTTGAAAAATAACTACAAAAGCTTATTTTTAAGGAATTTTTTAAAAGTTCGTTTTTTTTCTACTCATCTTAGGGGTGGAATTTTCGAAATTTATTTCTTAGCGGCACTCGATGTTATAAGAAGTATTTTTACCTAAATTTTTAATATTTTTGGTTAGGTAGATTTTTTTGTGCTGTGATTAATACGAAATCCTGACTTTCTTTTATATATACAGCACTTTTAGTTAGCGAAAAATCACTAACTATTAGTTTTTGCCTAATTACTAAAAAAGTACTGAATCAATTTCGTCGAAATGTGAATCTAAACCACTCTCGAATCTACTGGAACGCACACACAAAATTTCATCAAAATCGGTCCAGTCGTTTAGGAGGAGTTCAATTACATACACACGCACAGAAGATTTTTATATATAAAGATGAGCATTGAAAATTTCAGGTTTTTGCGCCAAAAACATCGCCAAATTAGGAAAATGTGAATTATCTCACGAACTAATGCATTTAAACGAATTTGCTTAGTACCATTCGATTCAGAATGAAAAAATGCACTAAAATATGTTATCAGTTGAAAAATAACTACAAAAGCTTATTTTTAAGGAATTTTTTAAAAGTTCGTTCTTTTTTCTACTCATCTTAGGGGTGGAATTTTCGAAAATCCCTTTTTAGCGGCACTCGATGTTATAAGAAGTATTTTTACCCCAATTTTCAAGATTTTTTGTATGGTAGATTTTTTGTGCTGTGATTAATACGAAATCCTGACTTTCTTTAATATATATAGCACTTTTAATTAGCGAAAAATCACTAACTATTAGTTTTTGCCTAATTACTAAAAAAGTAAAGAATCAATTTAGACGAAATGTGAATCTAAACCATTCTCGAATCTACTGGAACGCACACACAAAATTTCATCAAAATCGGTCCAGTCGTTTAGGAGGAGTTCAATTACATACACACGCACAGAAGATTTTTATATATAAAACATATTTTTAGATATCTATTAAAATGATAAAAAGAAAAGAAGGCTATTTTTATAGATAATTTATATTGCATTTTGTAATTGAAATTAGGAATGTAAATATATATATACTAGCGGACCCTACAGACGTTGTCCTGTCACCGACAGACGGATTCCTTCTTGGCACCGACTCCAGAAAATCAAATAAATGTACGTAAATATGGTAATATGCACGATATATACTACGCTCTTAATTTAATTTCTTATTACAATTGTGTAAGGAAATTATTTTTCACTCTTCAGTATTTTTTGAAATCGGTTCAATTTTTGATAGAAAAGTTTATTTTTCTCTTTTTAGTTAAAAGTCAACGATTTTCTGAAGTCGGTTAATCAAAATAATAATACAGGAAATATTATTGTAAAGCATACACGTTTGTCAGGGGTGGGGTTCAAACACGCGATCTCTTTCTTCAAGAAGCTGAGCTTAAATCTGGCGCCTTAGACCGCTCGTACATTCCGTCCGAACTTTTTCAACACTTATAATTCGCAAAAAATCAGTAACTATTAGTTTTTGCCTAATTACTAAAAAAGTACTGAATCAATTTCGACGAAATGTGAATCTAAACCATTCTCGAATCCACGGGAACGCACTCACTAAATTTCATAAGCATTGAAAATTTCAGGTTTTTGCGCCGAAGACATCACCAAATTAGGAAAATGTGAATTATCTCACGAACTACTGGATTTAAACGAATTTGCTTAGTACCATTTGATTCAGAATGAAAAAATACACTAAAATATGTTATCAGTTGAAAAATATCTACAGTCGTTTAGGAGGAGTTCAGTTACATACACACGCACAGAAGATTTTTATATATAAAGATTTACGATCATCCATTATTGGCATTTAATCTTATAATTTGGCGATGTTTTTTTTGCGCTTTACAAATGAGGAAGAATTCAATAACCTGTTTTTTCCCCGTCAACCATAAAATGATCGCCAAACTAATTAATTAAAAATTAACTGATTAAATGTCAATAATGGATGATCGTGAATGTCGGATTCAATTAGTATGGCGATTTGAACAATTTGGCGAAATTGGTCGACGGAACCTAAGTACCTAAGTATTTATAAATGTATGGTTGCATATTATAACTAGGACTTCCCTCAGAGGGATTAGTCTGAGCGATATTGCTGAGAATAAACATTTAATAACTTGCGATAAGTAAAGAAAATGAGATGTTACCTTTAATTGGTCATTCATTGTGATAAAATATGATGAAAATAAGCATATTGAATCATAGAATTACAAAATCATATATGTAAAGTTGCATATACTATTTTTATGAAAGAAAAGCAAACCATGCATGGATATAAAATTGGAAATATGCAAAATGTTAAAAGTAATACAGAAAATAAAACATCAAATTTTCCTATATTGGAAATATAACTTTTTGAAATGATGTCATGAGCATAAACAGAAGCTTCGCACCGACTTGAGAAACTATAAATAACATAAACTATTATGTTTGAAGAGAATGGAGTGTATTTTATACGGTGTGAAATCCGTCGGAATAGTTTATAATGTTGAATATCTGTTTTCCACGGATGCAATGAGGTTGTCGATAAGAGTTAAGGAATACTTTTTTAAAAATTTGTCCTAAACGAGCACTTACATCTTATAAGTTACTATGATGGCAAAGTTATAGTTTCTGACCCCAACAGTATCCTAGAAATTGCAATATTCTCAAAAATTGGGTTTAAAACTTTTTCTAGAAAAAAAATGTTTAATTTGTGAAATTAAATTGTCGAATGTTTTAGAAATCGTTCATAAGGAGAATATTATACCCTAAAAGTTGCCACAAAAAAAAAAAGATTTTAAATTTTTAGTTATATTGACATCAAAGTATTCTGAATTTTAGAACTTTTTTTGCTCGTGCATTGATGGTGACTATTGTTCCTACTCAAAATATAGTATATTTTGCAGCAAAGATAGTTACCAACATGTTTTGCCCACATTATTTTTTAAATCGGCTAGGTACTCCCAATGATAACGAAAAACACACAAACGTTAATGCTTTAAAGCATAGAAATACAGAATCAAAAGCTATTTATCTCCTATTATATACACATAAATTATCTAATTAGAGCTAGCAGATGCATTTTTAAATACACATAGATCAATATAACGCTTCATTTTTCTTTTATTAGCATTTCTTAGTATTCATTTTTCATTTATTTGTATTATTCAGTAAAATACTCACTTTCTTAAGCCCGAACTACGTCAAACTTTTTATAAAAACGCCTAAGTCCATATAACAGCGAAGTATTGTGAAGAGTATTAAATACAAGGTAGTAAGAAACTTAGCCAAACGCAGGTAATAAATCGCCAAATATTGTTCTTTTCGCCCTCTCTCGAAATGCACTTTTTCCGTACATTTAAAAAACACGATTTTGAATCATCTTATTTAAAATTCAAATAAATAAATAAGAGGAAGCAATAATAGCATAAGTCAAAACATTTTATTTCAGCATCAAGGAATTGTATCGTAGTTACACATGTGGAAAAAAGCTGCTTTTGGCCAAAAAACGTTGTCTTCACTAAATTTGAATCCGATTAAAAAAAGTACCGTGATTAACTAAAATGTTATAGGCAGAGCTGCCAAGTCTCCGGCATTTTGGATACCGGTATTTTAATACAGAAATCTTTTATTAAATAGGAACATTCTGCGGATTTAAAAAATAACTTTTCCTATAAGAAAATTCTGCTGTGCAATAAGCGGGGGCTTGGCATCTCTGTATAGGAATATTTCGTAACCTCTTTTTTAACCTTAAAAAAAGCAACGACCATTTTTCGAGTTCAAAAAGTATTGCTAATTGTTCCATTTTGCATACAAAGTACTTATTGTAATATTGATACATCTATGGTGATAAATTTCCAATAATTTTTCAAATCCCATTTATTTCATCAAAAATATAAATCTTTTATTCATTTAGTTTAAAATAAATGGTTTTTAACTAATTTCATAATACCTTTGAAATATCACTTTTCATTGGCCATCTTTTTAAAGCATTTAGAAAATGGTTGTTGTTTTCAGTCAAATATAGACTTTGGTCTGTCCGCATTTTATTTTATTATTATTATTATTTATAAATGGTGGAGAAATATTCATACTTAATCCATAACGTACATAATATATGACTCTATTATTACATAAGTCACCTTTTTATTATCATAAAAATTATGTTTTTATTGATTTTTATTAACTCAATAGGAAAAATTTTGTGCTTTGAGCAATAGATGTCCGCATTTCATTTATTTATTTATTTTAACAAAATTCTTTGTATTGAAAAGAATTTTTATTTAAATAGGAAATCCAAATGTCGCTGTTAATAAAGAAGAAAGTTACAAAAAAAGTTACAAAACGAGTAGACGCATACTATCAAATATGGAAAAACGACGAATCCAAAAAAGACGTCGTATGAAATATCATCTTTGAAAGCAAAAAAACGAGGTCTGATTATCGAGCCTACTGATTACAAAATGTGCATTACATTTAAAAAAAAAAAAAAAAAAAAAAAAAAACTGCAAATATTGATTTTTTTTTCTTTTGTGCAGTTTTGGCTTCGGAAGGTGCGCAATGTTGCAAAAAGATATAAGCGACTATGAAAACACACTTGATAAACGTTCATGCTCAGTTTTACAAATAAATGTGGCACATATATGCCCTATACACACCGAGGTACCTAATTGGTGCCAAAATGGCGTTCAGTTGCGTAACATGCTGGTTATCATATAAATGTTATAATAAATTGTTTGTTCTAAAAATATTAACATTTATTGATTGTTATTTCATTTTTTTTAATAACAGAAAATGTTTCGTTTATTCCTTTTTTTTCATTTTGAAATAAATAAATAACGTGTTATTATAGCATGCTATATGTATCTGGTAATCAAAACGAAGTTTTCGCCTAATTGGCATAAAATATCTCGCCAAACCCGGTGCTTATATCTCTAGTATATTATCTCAAGTATTTTATTTATGTATACTATAATTGTTTTTACATACCACTTACTTCTTCTTGTATATAAAAATAGGTAAGTGGCTCCTTTATGTAGTATAAATCTTTAAAAAATAGCCCCCGTTGCCCCTTTTTGGATCGAATTTTAAAAAAAAATATCAATGTCTAATTCCAGTATTGCTCCCAGGTATGCATACATATTCCAAATTTCAAAGTTGTATGCTAACAGGAAATGGATGAAAATTGGGAAAGATGTCACATATGCACCAGGGTACATAATTGACGTCAAAATGGCATTATTTTACCTCAGATGGCAACCCGGCTTTATTTATTTATTATTTGTTTATTTACTCATAAAATGTTTATTTACTTTCATTTCCTTTTTTTTAATTATATAAAATATTTCTTTTTATAGTTATTAATTATTATTATTATTTTATTTACTGTAAGTTCTTTTTGAAAATAGAAAATTATTTAAAAATGTGTATGTAAGCGTTATTTGAAAACGGAGTTTTCGCCAAATGGGCTTTGAAAAAAATTGCGCCAAATCTGATGCGCTTGTGGTATCCGTGCCGAAAAATTAGTGACCAGAATTGATTTCCACACACAAACAAAATATAAGTTAAAAGAAAACATGCAATAAAAATAAAGGGAAAATGATGTCATAAAAGAAACTTTTTATTTAAAAACGTAATTGTTTCTAATTTTCACACGCGAAATATATAAAACATTCTTTTAGCGATCAAAAAATGCTATTAAGAGATTATCACAAAATCTCAAAATCAAAGTTTTTATGATATTTTTTTAATATAAAAAAAAACAGTTTTATTTTTTTGCATAATTAAATTTTAAAATGTTTTATTGCATTCAATATTTTTGAGTGCGTTAATGATTACTATTTACTCCATGTACTGATTCGGTTATCTACGAAAATATCCAGCTGGTGAAAATCACGCACACCAAATTTCTGTGACGTATGCAAATAAATTGTGCTTTTTTATCAGTTTTTTTAATATAACTTTTAAACTATTTGGAACTAATTTTTCGTATGTAGTGCATTCACCAGATTACCTTCATAGGTACCTATTGGTACAAAGAGAATCAAAATCCGACAAGTACTTTTTGAGATTTGCTTGACGAAAGAATTTTTTTGACTTTTAATATCGTTACGTATCTCTGAGTATAAAGACTTCGCTTCGCTCAGACAATTAACTTGATTATCCCATCTATCAATTTTGCCAAATTGTACAAATCACCAATCTGATAGCCAAATTATTCATATTAACATAAATTTCATTTTAAATAATGAAAAAACAAATAAATAGAAAAAAAACTGATAAAAATACAAATAAAAAGCCGAAATAAAAATCACTTAATGATGTTTTAAACAGGTGTATAATATTTAATGTCATTGGATGCGACATTTACGATCATCCATTATTGGCATTTAATCTTATAATTTGGCGATGTTTTTTTCTGCGCTTTACAAATGGGGAAGAATTCCATAACCTGTTTTTTTCCCCGTCAACCGTAAAATGATCGCCAAACTATAAGATTAAATGTCAATAATAGAATGTCATTAAATGATTTATTTTGTACTTTTTATTTGTATTTTTTATTAATATTCTACTAATTAATTGTTTTTTTTTCTGATTTAAAATAAAAATTATGTCAATATGTAAAATTTGGCTATTAGTATGGCGATTTGTACAACTTGGCGAAATTGGTCGACGGAACCTAAGTACCTAAGTATTTATAAATGTATGGCTGCATATTATAATTAACTTGATTATCCCATCTATCAATTTTGTCAAATTGTAATTTGGCGATGGTTTTTTTTGCGCTTTACAAATGGGGAAGAATTCCATAACCTTTTTTTTTTCATTAAATGAACGATATTTTGATTTAATGTAAAGGTAGACATCATTAAAGGCCTTTTACAAAAAAGTCAATGACCAAATCCTAAGACCTGGAGACCAAACTGGTCGCCAGGGCGGAGTACTGAACAATTTAGATGAAATGCGAATCTAAACCATTCTCGAATCCACCGCAACACACACAAAAAATTTCATTAAAATCGGTCCAGTCGTTTAGGAGGAGTTCAGTTACATACACACGCACAGAAGATTTTTATATATAAAGACGAGAATTACCCCTGACATAAGAAGCGAACTCTCATTAATTGGGAATAAACATATTGAAGCAGCTCTCATTCGTCTCCCCAATGCGCTCACTATAAATCACATGACGTCCCACTGCGAACTCTGCGATCGGCTGCAATGAAAATGATCGTACGATGACTCGAGGGAAAAACAACTTCCGGTCGTTTGCGGAGCCACGATAAAACTCCACAAAACATCGCGTGCTTTTCGTGACCGAATGCGCATGTTTTTCGCAATTTTTCGGAGAAATTTGCGCGTTTTTCGAGATCTTTTGCAATGTTTCTTTATTTTTTGACGAAATTAACAGCATAAAAAAAGTTATTTGTTGTTGTTTCCTGAATCGACGAAATCGTTCTAAATTTCGTTTTGGCACTAAGTGCCTTTTGGCGCAGGTTTGGCGCAAAATTGAAAAAAAAATAGCTGTTTTGTAGCAGTTTGGCGCAGTAACGCGGTTTCGGCGCAGTCTGGCGCAATTGGCGCAGGTCTTACATCCCTGAGAATGAAAAAATGCAATAAAATATGTTATCAGTTGAAAAATAACTACAAAAGCTTATTTTTAAGGAATTTTTTAAAAGTTCGTTCATTTTTCTACTCATCTTAGGGGTGGAATTTTCGAAAATTATTTCTTATCGGCACTCGATGTTATAAGAAGTATTTTTACCTAAATTTTTAATATTTTTGGTTAGGTAGATTTTTTTTGTGCTGTGATTAATACGAAATCCTGACTTTCTTTTATATATACAGCACTTTTAATTAGCGAAAAATCATTAACTATTAGTTTTTGCCTAATTACTAAAAAAGTACTGAATCAATTTCGTCGAAATGTGAATCTAAACCACTCTCGAATCTACTGGAACGCACACACAAAATTTCATCAAAATCGGTCCAGTCGTTTAGGAGGAGTTCAATTACATACACACGCACAGAAGATTTTTATATATAAAGATGAGCATTGAAAATTTCAGGTTTTTGCGCCAAAGACATCGCCAAATTAGGAAAATGTGAATTATCTCACGAACTACTGCATTTAAACGAATTTGCTTAGTACCATTCGATTCAGAATGAAAAAATGCACTAAAATATGTTATCAGTTGAAAAATAACTACAAAAGCTTATTTTTAAGGAATTTTTTAAAAGTTCGTTCTTTTTTCTACTCATCTTAGGGGTGGAATTTTCGAAAATCCCTTTTTAGCGGCACTCGATGTTATAAGAAGTATTTTTACCCCAATTTTCAAGATTTTTTGTGCTGTGATTAATACGAAATCCTGACTTTCTTTAATATATATAGCACTTTTAATTAGCGAAAAATCACTAACTATTAGTTTTTGCCTAATTACTAAAAAAGTAAAGAATCAATTTAGACGAAATGTGAATCTAAACCATTCTCGAATCTACTGGAACGCACACACAAAATTTCATCAAAATCGGTCCAGTCGTTTAGGAGGAGTTCAATTACATACACACGCACAGAAGATTTTTATATATAAAGCATATTTTTAGATATCTATTAAAATGATAAAAAGAAAAGAAGGCTATTTTTATAGATAATTTATATTGCATTTTGTAATTGAAATTAGGAATGTAAATATATATATACTAGCGGACCCGACAGACGTTGTCCTGTCACTGACAGACGGATTCCTTCTTGGCACCGACTCCAGAAAATCAAATAAATGTACGTAAATATGGTAATATGCACGATATATACTACGCTCTTAATTTAATTTCTTATTACAATTGTGTAAGGAAATTATTTTTCACTCTTCAGTATTTTTTGAAATCGGTTCAATTTTTGATAGAAAAGTTTATTTTTCTCTTTTTAGTTAAAAGTCAACGATTTTCTGAAGTCGGTTAATCAAAATTATAATACAGGAAATATTATTGTAAAGCATACACGTTTGTCAGGGGTGGGGTTCAAACACGCGATCTCTTTCTTCAAGAAGCTGAGCTTAAATCTGGCGCCTTAGACCGCTCGTACATTCCGTCCGAAATTTTTCAACACTTATAATTCGCAAAAAATCAGTAACTATTAGTTTTTGCCTAATTACTAAAAAAGTACTGAATCAATTTCGACGAAATGTGAATCTAAACCATTCTCGAATCCACGGGAACGCACTCACTAAATTTCATAAGCATTGAAAATTTCAGGTTTTTGCGCCGAAGACATCACCAAATTAGGAAAATGTGAATTATCTCACGAACTACTGGATTTAAACGAATTTGCTTAGTACCATTTGATTCAGAATGAAAAAATACACTAAAATATGTTATCAGTTGAAAAATATCTACAGTCGTTTAGGAGGAGTTCAGTTACATACACACGCGCAGAAGATTTTTATATATAAAGATTTACGATCATCCATTATTGGCATTTAATCTTATAATTTGGCGATGTTTTTTTTGCGCTTTACAAATGAGGAAGAATTCAATAACCTGTTTTTTTCCCCGTCAACCATAAAATGATCGCCAAACTAATTAATTAAAAATTAACTGATTAAATGTCAATAATGGATGATCGTGAATGTCGGATTCAATTAGTATGGCGATTTGAACAATTTGGCGAAATTGGTCGACGAAACCTAAGTACCTAAGTATTTATAAATGTATGGTTGCATATTATAATTAACTTGATTATCCCATCTATCAATTTTGCCAAATTGTACAAATCACCAATCTGATAGCCAAATTATTCATATTAACATAAATTTCATTTTAAATAATGAAAAAACAAATAAATAGAAAAAAAATTGATAAAAATACAAATAAAAAGCCGAAATAAAAATCACTTAATGATGTTTTAAACAGGTGTATAATATTTAATGTCATTGGATGCGACATTTACGATCATCCATTATTGGCATTTAATCTTATAATTTGGCGATGTTTTTTTCTGCGCTTTACAAATGGGGAAGAATTCCATAACCTGTTTTTTTCCCCGTCAACCGTAAAATGATCGCCAAACTATAAGATTAAATGTCAATAATAGAATGTCATTAAATGATTTATTTTGTACTTTTTATTTGTATTTTTTATTAATATTCTACTAATTAATTGTTTTTTTTTCTGATTTAAAATAAAAATTATGTCAATATGTAAAATTTGGCTATTAGTATGGCGATTTGTACAATTTGGCGAAATTGGTCGACGGAACCTAAATACCTAAGTATTTATAAATGTATGGCTGCATATTATAATTAACTTGATTATCCCATCTATCAATTTTGTCAAATTGTAATTTGGCGATGGGTTTTTTTGCGCTTTACAAATGGGGAAGAATTCCATAACCTTTTTTTTTTCATTAAATGAACGATATTTTGATTTAATGTAAAGGTAGACATCATTAAAGGCCTTTTACAAAAAAGTCAATGACCAAATCCTAAGACCTGGAGACCAAACTGGTCGCCAGGGCGGAGTACTGAACAATTTAGATGAAATGCGAATCTAAACCATTCTCGAATCCACCGCAACACACACAAAACATTTCATTAAAATCGGTCCAGTCGTTTAGGAGGAGTTCAGTTACATACACACGCACAGAAGATTTTTATATATAAAGACGAGAATTACCCCTGACATAAGAAGCGAACTCTCATTAATTGGGAATAAACATATTGAAGCAGCTCTCATTCGTCTCCCCAATGCGCTCACTATAAATCACATGACGTCCCACTGCGAACTCTGCGATCGGCTGCAATGAAAATGATCGTACGATGACTCGAGGGAAAAACAACTTCCGGTCGTTTGCGGAGCCACGATAAAACTCCACAAAACATCGCGTGCTTTTCGTGACCGAATGCGCATGTTTTTCGCAATTTTTCGGAGAAATTTGCGCGTTTTTCGAGATCTTTTGCAATGTTTCTTTATTTTTTGACGAAATTAACAGCATAAAAAAAGTTATTTGTTGTTGTTTCCTGAATCGACGAAATCGTGCTAAATTTCGTTTTGGCACTAAGTGCCTTTTGGCGCAGGTTTGGCGCAAAATTGAAAAAAATAGCTGTTTTGTTGCAGTTTGGCGCAGTAACGCGGTTTCGGCGCAGTCTGGCGCAATTGGCGCAGGTCTTACATCCCTGAGAATGAAAAAATGCACTAAAATATGTTATCAGTTGAAAAATAACTACAAAAGCTTATTTTTAAGGAATTTTTTAAAAGTTCGTTCTTTTTTCTACTCATCTTAGGGGTGGAATTTTCGAAAATTATTTCTTATCGGCACTCGATGTTATAAGAAGTATTTTTACCTAAATTTTTAATATTTTTGGTTAGGTAGATTTTTTTGTGCTGTGATTAATACGAAATCCTGACTTTCTTTTATATATACAGCACTTTTAATTAGCGAAAAATCATTAACTATTAGTTTTTGCCTAATTACTAAAAAAGTACTGAATCAATTTCGTCGAAATGTGAATCTAAACCACTCTCGAATCTACTGGAACGCACACACAAAATTTCATCAAAATCGGTCCAGTCGTTTAGGAGGAGTTCAATTACATACACACGCATAGAAGATTTTTATATATAAAGATGAGCATTGAAAATTTCAGGTTTTTGCGCCAAAGACATCGCCAAATTAGGAAAATGTGAATTATCTCACGAACTACTGCATTTAAACGAATTTGCTTAGTACCATTCGATTCAGAATGAAAAAATGCACTAAAATATGTTATCAGTTGAAAAATAACTACAAAAGCTTATTTTTAAGGAATTTTTTAAAAGTTCGTTCTTTTTTCTACTCATCTTAGGGGTGGAATTTTCGAAAATTATTTCTTATCGGCACTCGATGTTATAAGAAGTATTTTTACCTAAATTTTTAATATTTTTGGTTAGGTAGATTTTTTTGTGCTGTGATTAATACGAAATCCTGACTTTCTTTAATATATATAGCACTTTTAATTAGCGAAAAATCACTAACTATTAGTTTTTGCCTAATTACTAAAAAAGTAAAGAATCAATTTAGACGAAATGTGAATCTAAACCATTCTCGAATCTACTGGAACGCACACACAAAATTTCATCAAAATCGGTCCAGTCGTTTAGGAGGAGTTCAATTACATACACACGCACAGAAGATTTTTATATATAAAGCATATTTTTAGATATCTATTAAAATGATAAAAAGAAAAGAAGGCTATTTTTATAGATAATTTATATTGCATTTTGTAATTGAAATTAGGAATGTAAATATATATATACTAGCGGACCCGACAGACGTTGTCCTGTCACCGACAGACGGATTCCTTCTTGGCACCGACTCCAGAAAATCAAATAAATGTACGTAAATATGGTAATATGCACGATATATACTACGCTCTTAATTTAATTTCTTATTACAATTGTGTAAGGAAATTATTTTTCACTCTTCAGTATTTTTTGAAATCGGTTCAATTTTTGATAGAAAAGTTTATTTTTCTCTTTTTAGTTAAAAGTCAACGATTTTCTGAAGTCGGTTAATCAAAATTATAATACAGGAAATATTATTGTAAAGCATACACGTTTGTCAGGGGTGGGGTTCAAACACGCGATCTCTTTCTTCAAGAAGCTGAGCTTAAATCTGGCGCCTTAGACCGCTCGTACATTCCGTCCGAACTTTTTCAACACTTATAATTCGCAAAAAATTAGTAACTATTAGTTTTTGCCTAATTACTAAAAAAGTACTGAATCAATTTCGACGAAATGTGAATCTAAACCATTCTCGAATCCACGGGAACGCACTCACTAAATTTCATAAGCATTGAAAATTTCAGGTTTTTGCGCCGAAGACATCACCAAATTAGGAAAATGTGAATTATCTCACGAACTACTGGATTTAAACGAATTTGCTTAGTACCATTTGATTCAGAATGAAAAAATACACTAAAATATGTTATCAGTTGAAAAATATCTACAGTCGTTTAGGAGGAGTTCAGTTACATACACACGCACAGAAGATTTTTATATATAAAGATTTACGATCATCCATTATTGGCATTTAATCTTATAATTTGGCGATGTTTTTTTTGCGCTTTACAAATGAGGAAGAATTCAATAACCTGTTTTTTTCCCCGTCAACCATAAAATGATCGCCAAACTAATTAATTAAAAATTAACTGATTAAATGTCAATAATGGATGATCGTGAATGTCGGATTCAATTAGTATGGCGATTTGAACAATTTGGCGAAATTGGTCGACGGAACCTAAGTACCTAAGTATTTATAAATGTATGGTTGCATATTATAATTAACTTGATTATCCCATCTATCAATTTTGCCAAATTGTACAAATCACCAATCTGATAGCCAAATTATTCATATTAACATAAATTTCATTTTAAATAATGAAAAAACAAATAAATAGAAAAAAAATTGATAAAAATACAAATAAAAAGCCGAAATAAAAATCACTTAATGATGTTTTAAACAGGTGTATAATATTTAATGTCATTGGATGCGACATTTACGATCATCCATTATTGGCATTTAATCTTATAATTTGGCGATGTTTTTTTCTGCGCTTTACAAATGGGGAAGAATTCCATAACCTGTTTTTTTCCCCGTCAACCGTAAAATGATCGCCAAACTATAAGATTAAATGTCAATAATAGAATGTCATTAAATGATTTATTTTGTACTTTTTATTTGTATTTTTTATTAATATTCTACTAATTAATTGTTTTTTTTTTTCTGATTTAAAATAAAAATTATGTCAATATGTAAAATTTGGCTATTAGTATGGCGATTTGTACAATTTGGCGAAATTGGTCGACGGAACCTAAATACCTAAGTATTTATAAATGTATGGCTGCATATTATAATTAACTTGATTATCCCATCTATCAATTTTGTCAAATTGTAATTTGGCGATGGTTTTTTTTGCGCTTTACAAATGGGGAAGAATTCCATAACCTTTTTTTTTTTCATTAAATGAACGATATTTTGATTTAATGTAAAGGTAGACATCATTAAAGGCCTTTTACAAAAAAGTCAATGACCAAATCCTAAGACCTGGAGACCAAACTGGTCGCCAGGGCGGAGTACTGAACAATTTAGATGAAATGCGAATCTAAACCATTCTCGAATCCACCGCAACACATACAAAAAATTTCATTAAAATCGGTCCAGTCGTTTAGGAGGAGTTCAGTTACATACACACGCACAGAAGATTTTTATATATAAAGACGAGAATTACCCCTGACATAAGAAGCGAACTCTCATTAATTGGGAATAAACATATTGAAGCAGCTCTCATTCGTCTCCCCAATGCGCTCACTATAAATCACATGACGTCCCACTGCGAACTCTGCGATCGGCTGCAATGAAAATGATCGTACGATGACTCGAGGGAAAAACAACTTCCGGTCGTTTGCGGAGCCACGATAAAACTCCACAAAACATCGCGTGCTTTTCGTGACCGAATGCGCATGTTTTTCGCAATTTTTCGGAGAAATTTGCGCGTTTTTCGAGATCTTTTGCAATGTTTCTTTATTTTTTGACGAAATTAACAGCATAAAAAAAGTTATTTGTTGTTGTTTCCTGAATCAACGAAATCGTGCTAAATTTCGTTTTGGCACTAAGTGCCTTTTGGCGCAGGTTTGGCGCAAAATTGAAAAAAATAGCTGTTTTGTAGCAGTTTGGCGCAGTAACGCGGTTTCGGCGCAGTCTGGCGCAATTGGCGCAGGTCTTACATCCCTGAGAATGAAAAAATGCACTAAAATATGTTATCAGTTGAAAAATAACTACAAAAGCTTATTTTTAAGGAATTTTTTAAAAGTTCGTTCTTTTTTCTACTCATCTTAGGGGTGGAATTTTCGAAAATTATTTCTTATCGGCACTCGATGTTATAAGAAGTATTTTTACCTAAATTTTTAATATTTTTGGTTAGGTAGATTTTTTTTGTGCTGTGATTAATACGAAATCCTGACTTTCTTTTATATATACAGCACTTTTAATTAGCGAAAAATCACTAACTATTAGTTTTTGCCTAATTACTAAAAAAGTACTGAATCAATTTCGTCGAATGTGAATCTAAACCACTCTCGAATCTACTGGAACGCACACACAAAATTTCATCAAAATCGGTCCAGTCGTTTAGGAGGAGTTCAATTACATACACACGCACAGAAGATTTTTATATATAAAGATGAGCATTGAAAATTTCAGGTTTTTGCGCCAAAGACATCGCCAAATTAGGAAAATGTGAATTATCTCACGAACTACTGCATTTAAACAAATTTGCTTAGTACCATTCGATTCAGAATGAAAAAATGCACTTAAATATGTTATCAGTTGAAAAATAACTACAAAAGCTTATTTTTAAGGAATTTTTTAAAAGTTCGTTCTTTTTTCTACTCATCTTAGGGGTGGAATTTTCGAAAATCCCTTTTTAGCGGCACTCGATGTTATAAGAAGTATTTTTACCCCAATTTTCAAGATTTTTTGTATGGTAGATTTTTTGTGCTGTGATTAATACGAAATCCTGACTTTCTTTAATATATATAGCACTTTTAATTAGCGAAAAATCACTAACTATTAGTTTTTGCCTAATTACTAAAAAAGTAAAGAATCAATTTAGACGAAATGTGAATCTAAACCATTCTCGAATCTACTGGAACGCACACACAAAATTTCATCAAAATCGGTCCAGTCGTTTAGGAGGAGTTCAATTACATACACACGCACAGAAGATTTTTATATATAAAGATATAAGGATGTTTTAAAAACGCATGATCCAAGATAGACAGAATGCAATTTTATGAATAAATAAATAAATAAATACAAACAACATCGCACCTTTATTTGAGTGTTTTCGAAGTAAAACAGTTACCACAACATAGATATTTCAATTAAAAAGGGATAATTAGGAAAAAAAATTCTTCTATATTTATAAAAATAACTATTTGAAAATGAAGCTATAAAAATCTGTGTAGATACCTATCGTCATAAGAAAATCTACGTAGATACCGAGAAACTGCAGTGGGACTACCATCTGGGAGGGGGCGTTTCTGTCGCCAAGTTTTCGCCAACTTGGCGATTTGGCGTCCAAAACTACTCTCCAAAATTAAAGCCAACTTGGCGTCATTTCAAGTATTTCGCCAAACTAATATGCCCACTAATAATTTTAAACTAATACTAATAATAGTTTAGATTTTCAGTTGAAAATGATAGATAAAGTTCCTGAAAGGATCTGAAAAAGCTATGAAATTATACCAAAAACTGGTGGAACCAGAGAGAAAAGTAGAGCTCGATTTATAAAAAAACTTATAGTAAAATTTGGGAAATATTTTCAATGTGCATGTAAAAGAAATGGAATCAGATGATCTGTAAAGCTTATGAAATAACCCAAATTTTTGTTAGCTGAAAATGAGGACTGAGCTTTACTGGTGCTTTAAAATCAATCAGGGAAAAAGAGACATTTTTAACTCTTTCCGTATTTCAATCATCCATAACCAGTTTAAAAATTTGGGTTCATAACTATATGTTACAGGCTGATGTAATGAAGTATGAGAATGGTTCATTCTGTACAAAGTGTGAACACAATTCCATTCCAGTATTTTTGATAACTGGAAGATCAAAGCTCCAAGTAAACTCAAAACCTTGAATAGATACGATTCAATCATATACTAAATATTTGTGTTCAAACATACTTATGTACATCAATTCCTCAACAACTTTATTATATTAATGTTATACTTTAATTATCTCATCATGATTTATATTTGTTTAGCATTGTGGGGCTTAACCGATTTGAGACACCATAACAACTACTTTCCTCGGTAATCATTTTGAGTGGATAATAGTATAATTCTGAATATAAGGCACCAGTACAGCTCAGTCCTCATTTTCAGCTAACAAAAATTTGGGTTATTTCATAAGCTTTACAGATCGTCTGATACCCTTTCTTTTACACGCACATTGAAAATATTTCCCAAATTTTACTGTAAGATTTTTTATAAATCGAGCTCTACTTTTCTCTCTGGTTCCACCAGTTTTTTGTATGATACATAAAATATTTATCAGTAAGGTGGTTATCAATATATGTATGACGCGTGGATTTAAATGTTATTATTAACACGTTCGCTGCTAAAAACTCCGCCCTCTGTGTTAAATGAATGCGAACTTCACGCACTACCGCGTGAACGGCAGCGAATGAGTTAAAAAATATATTTAACGAATTAAAAAACATTTTTTAATAAGAAAAAAAATGATCTAGGAAAAGGAAAACAAAAGATTCTGCTATACCAGCGAAAATAAAATCCTATTAAATTTAACCGTATAATAATTGTTTCTTTGTTTCTATCATGCAATATAAACAAAAAAATGCTTTGTTTTGTTTTTTCCTAAGATGTAATTTTCAATTAGACAAAAGAATGGCAGATATTTAATTATGTAAAATAGTTTAGAAAATATTTAAGAAGCTGAAATCATTTTTCAGGATTTATTTCAAAGTTTAGAAATAAATTCTGTAAAAACTGTCAGTTAATTCCTTTGTGAGGGGGAAAATTACGTCTTTAATTACAGTCAGAGAAGAAAAATTGTCTTATCAGTTTAAATGAAATATTTCACTTGCGCTGCGATATCAGCCTAATTGACTGTCAAGTCACCGGAATATTTTACATTACATAGGAATGTTAGTACTCAGGTTTCTAGTTCTGAACAAATTATTTCCTTTGGTTATTCTGGACTTAAGGAACTGCAGCTTAAAAGAGCCGTAGTGCTATTGCGTAGTATTATTTACTACTTTAAAATAACCACATCTCTTTTTTAAAAAATTACTCTAAAATAAGAAATATATTTTTTTGTTTTGTTTTGGTTTTTAAAAATAATTCATAAAAACGTCTTAATTTAAACGTGTAACTAATAATATAATTACTATGTTGTAATTGTAAGATATAATTATAATAGCTTTTACGCATACAAGTGTCATAACTAAATCAATTAGACATATGTATACTTATAAACTATTAAAATTATATCTTACAATTACAACATATTAGTTATGTGTTGATTAGCTATGGCTTATGCATGCTTACAAGCGGATATGCTTACATCTTATAATTGCAGCACATTATAGCTATTTGTTGCATGCCTAATTATGTTATTAATAAATTGTTATGGAATTATTGCGTCATTCAGAAAGTTCTGCGGT
This sequence comes from Maratus speculifer, assembly GCA_964019185.1. NCBI lineage: Eukaryota > Metazoa > Arthropoda > Arachnida > Araneae > Salticidae > Maratus > Maratus speculifer. Next base: position 7,735,570 of record OZ025295.1, on the reverse strand, counting down.
TTTTTCAAAACGAAACGCGGTTTTGTCCTTTTATATTTTGGTACTGTTCGTAGGAACTGATCTTGAATGACACATATATATACACTGGGACTTTTCTGTTTGCTCAGCATAATTCTCGATTGTGCTTAAGGGGAGGAGCATTAGCCCCCGTTCCCCTTTTTAATTCTTATCCAATGAACAACCAATACTAATCATGGAGTGCCTCATCAGAATAACCATATATCTAAGATTTGAACGAAATCTGATAATTCTGCATGAAAAACTCTGTTGTATAAATTAAGGGGAGGGGCATCAGCTCCCATTCCCCTTCTTATACTTATCGGAGGAACTCTCAAATAAATCAGTGAAGCGACTTATCATAGTAAGCTTATATCCAAAATGTCATGTGAATCGGATATTTTTATCATGAGTTATGTACGCATGCACTTACATATACACAATCAGAACGGGTGGGCACATAAACTCTCAGCCTTTGATAGCCAGTGAGCTTAAAAAACATACCTAGACAAAGAGAGAAAAATTTTAAAGAAATAAAAGCTAAAGTTTCTGCGAAACGTTAATACCTAAGCACTGGTTGCTGATACCATGCTAGATCACCGAAAATAAAGTTTATTCCAATATATTTCAAAGATACACTATAAACAAATATAGATATTTATAGTTTAATGAAAATATAATACAACTGCGAACGAAAATATTCAGGATGAACCAAAAGTTTAGTCTTGTTTATGACAACTCATTACAAATTAACCGTTTGTACAAGGAGCGCCTATTAATTTCCAGAACTCTTGGAATAACTCAGAAGAAAAAAAGGTTAAACGAATAGCCATTTAATATGATTCGAAGTAATCCCCATCAGTCGTAATGCACGTCTGTGCTCGGCTGTACAAATTTCGGAAAGAAGTTTTTAAGTCATCTTTTTGAATGATCTTTAATATTGACGTTGCAGTTTTCTTGATGGCTTCGACATGCTGAAATCTTGTTTCCTTCAGCGAATTTTTCAGCTTAGGAAACAAGAAAAAGTCTGCAAGTGCTAGGTCTGGAGATTATAGTGGATGCTGTATCTCAACATCACCATGCTGGACTAAGCATCGCATCACAGACAACGCAATGTATGGTCGGGCATTGTCTTTGCTCCATTTTAATTTCGACAACAGGAATTTAAGAGCTACTTTAATGCGCCTTTCCAAGAGAACCACTTCTTTTAAGATAGCGCCGAGTGCACTGCACATGCGCAAAGAAACGCTCCTCAATATGCAATCATTAGCGCCATCTTCCGGCTTTTCGTTCTTGTACAGTAATATCAGTCCTGGAAATTAATAGCCGGACCTTGTATCATAATGCAGCAGTAAATAGTAATTTAGCAGTTTGTTTGTGCAACAGGTGGCGCAATTGGTTCTTTAAGTTTAACTCAGGAAGGAGGACTTCATGGAGCTCAAGCACTGCCCCCTCTACAATGCCTATTCACTGAGCAGACGACAAGTGTGAAACGTCATGAAGTGGAGGCGAAATCACTAACCCTACTGGTTCCACAATCGCCACGAAGCTCAGAACGCGATCGTTGTCAGGGAAACCGCCTCCACTACGTCATAAGCGAGAAGGCATTGTAGAGGAGGCAGTGGCTCAAGGGAAAGGTTTTCAGCCGAAATGGCATCGATTCAAAAGAAAACTCAATGTGTGCTTTGGTTTTACGAAACAAAATCGAACATTTGAACGTTGTTATGGATGCAAACCTCCTCCCAGACAATCACAACTGTCCTTTGGACGTCATACCATGATTATATAGATCCTGTAGTTGTCGTATCCCACGCGAACTATCCAGTGATTGTGCTGAGGAAAATAACGAACGGACGCCACAGTGGGGCAGGAAGCCTCCAAAGTTGGCAAAAAATAAAATTTACTTTGAACAAAAAAAGCACATCACGGATTCATTTGTAGAAGAAAAGTAGTAAAATTTTAAACTTTTACATAAGCTAAATAGTAATTTATTAATTAATTTACAAACCTTTTTCAATATTTTTTGTAGAAAAATGAGTTAAAAACAAGAATTTAAGATAGTTTTATACTAATTAGATATTTATAAATCATTTATAATATCGCATTAAAAAATGTAAACATAATTAGTAATTTTAATTATTCTCAAGCAAACCTTATAATGAATATTAGCTACTCGTTTTGAAGGATTGGATCAACCTTTCTCAGGCAAAATGTACGCATTACTATAAAGACAGCAGTAGAAAAACTGTTTCTGTTGTTTTAGTGCTAACACACACTTTTTGTTTTCCTGTTTTTCAGACCTTAAACTCATACATGTCACGTACACTAACGAATATGTAGAACTAGAATTGTATCACCGTTTTACTCTTGATATTTTTGATCGTCCAGAACAAATTCAGACGGAATATGAAGATGGGCACGTTTGCTTTTCATTGACGCTTCTGTTTGTTTTTCAAATCGAGGAAATGAAAGCGATTTGCCTAGCCACTCTTTGTTAATTCTAAAGCATTTCCCTTGTTTCACCAGGCTTTTGGTCATCGGAATTTATATTAAACTTTAAAACATTTAATCTTCTTTTCATTTAAACTACTTGTTCGTAGTTTCTCCGATTATGGAGCTCTTATACCATAAAATCACATTACTTTTCAAAAGTTTTTTGTTAAAACGTTCCATGATAGTCAGTTTCATTTAAATGCATTGTTTTGTGATAAACAATGCATTAAAATTCGTATTTAACAAAGAAAATATTTATAATCATGTTTGGCACACCCGTACACTAACAAAAATTTAAGGATGATTAGCTATAAAAGTGACCATACAATTAAAAAAGTGGCAAAAAGGAGCAAGATTTTCTGGCATATTTGTCCTTTTAAAACTCATACTTAGTAGAAAAAATTATAATTAACACTTAATTCGCCTTAACTCATAACTAAAACCTACAATGTTTGTAGACAGTGTTAATTTTTTTTATAAATTTCACTACTATATATTCTAAGCGTCTGTATATCTATAAAAATCGTATTAAAACAAATTGAAAGTTAATGAATTATTGTTACATACTTGTAGTTAAAGGTTCCACAGTCAAAAAAAAATATTTTTTATTTATTATAGCGAAATTAACAAACGAATGTTGAAACAAAATTATTGATTTTTTTTTTCACTTATTATCAAAGCACAATATGCAGTTTAACTTCTTTCTCTAGTGACGATCAAAATAACTTTGCTCAAATTTTAATACTAGGAAGATGTGTACTGACATCTGCTCTATTAAAGTGACGTATGCCGGTAGTTCAAAATAAAATTTCATTTTTTCGATTTTTTGCCAGTTTTGAAGGCTTTTTGCCCCACTGTGGGACGGTTTAATCATATTGTCCTCTGAATAGCCGATGAACAACACTGATGGCAATCCAACCGAATTGTCCCCAAAAAGGGCGATGGATGTTCTATAACCGTCAGTGTGTTTTCAGCAGCTGCAATGCCTTTTTTGAACTCTTCAACTAGCCTAATTTACAATCTCATTTTGACTTTACGTTCTCAGACTGTGGCATGATTTTCAAATTTTCGCAAGTTTTGTGCTTCATGTGTATTTTTTTACGTTAAGTTTTCTTTTCGCTTTCTTCAAGAATCAACATAAAGTTAAGAATTTTTATTAATTTTATTTTCTAAAATTAATATTTTATATTATTCATATTTGATAATATTATACATCAGGCTTCGTTAAGCCTACAACTATCCACAAGACGAATTCACCCATCCGCAAGATATCAGCTTATCTTGAATATGACATTATTTGGATGATTTTAGGACCCTCCAGAGGGTATAATATAAGTGCCCAATAACCGTCCCAAAGGTGTCACGAAGTGACATCCACAGGATGTTGACAGGTGTGACATTTCGAAACCCAAGGGATGTTCTGTAACTATCGACAGGACCAATTCATCGGTCCACAGGACATCACGCATGTCCGGAGCGTCTTTAGTCACGTCAAGGACATCTTTAGGATGTATTTAGGATGTGTTTGTGTTGCCTGGGCTAATGCAAGCAGCCTTTGGTCTGCAAGACTTTTGGACTGCAAGGCTAATACAAAGCAAGGATGATTTAATAGTGCAAGAGCTGAGAGCACAAAAACCTAAGGTACTAAATACAAAAAAACCCTTTATTTTATGGATGAGTCGAAATAGGGGAATCTAATGATCCTTGTCTGACGGAAGTGTTGCATAACCCAAAAATTAATACTACTAGATGTTGACTCGTGGGTTTATCATTGTGTTTTCCTGCTCACAGTCCTCCATGGTTTCCTAACATTAATAGTAGGACAAACACAATGATAAACCTACGAGTCAATCATTGGTGGTATTAATTTTTGGCTTATTTACCACTTCACTTCCAGAGACATGGATTCATTAGATTTCCCTATTTCTACTCTTTCGTAAAAACAAGGTTTTTTTTTCCTTGCGTTCGATATCTTTTTATGCTGCCGGCTCATGGACAATGAGAGATTTAAAAACAAGCAGCATTGATGAAGGGATCTAATGTGAGTGAATTAACTTTTAAACTCGTTCGGCAATTGCTTCAGCGGAATCCTACTTAATCAACTATAGAGCTTTCACGTGAATTGTAATATCTGCTTTTAAAGTGTTATGTATACTGTAACAGAAGACATGTTAAAGAAAATTTGGCAGGAACTAGAGTACCGCTTAGACATTCTTCGAGCCACCAAGGGAGCGCATGAGGAAATTTACAGAAGTACGTGACCTTATAAAAAATTATAACTGCATTTACAATGTAGCCAAACAAACATGTGATTAATTATAATAGTTTGAGCACAAGAAATTTTTATAATCAGGGCAAGACTTTTGGTTCACTTTACACAATAACCTCTTCCGAAATAGTGAAGATTCTTAAAAGTTTTCTTTATATCTAGAATCTCGAGAAACTAATATATTTTTAAGTTTTAAAGTTGCTTTTCTAAAATGAAGCGCCTTTTGGTGCCAACGATTTTCGTAAATGTTTCCGAGTAGTTTTTATATTTTGTGAATTAGATTTTTCAAAATAGATGTTTCGCATGTTATCTATTGTCAAGTAAACATTTTCTCGTTTATCAAACATGTTTTATAGATAAACATAAAACAATATGAGCTTTACAGTCAACCAGGGTAACTTTGCACACAATCAGGCTAACTTTGCCCCACTTTACGAAACTTTGATCCCTTCTGCGGTGGTTTAACCTTGGCGAATTATTTCCATTGAGCTGACAAACTCTCACTAATGCTGATATCTATATTCTGAGACCAAAACTTTGCCGTTAACTCAAGTGATGTAGCAGATTTAATCTTTTTTCTCTATAGGCCCAAAGTTAGCCTGCAATATCAAATTCTATAATAGTTTGTTACTTTTTCAGGTTTAAATTTAAATACATATACCGGAAAATACACAATCGAAAATAAATACTATCCTAAAAACAGATATTCTGGTATAGAAAAATTAATCGAAAAAGTTTCCAGAAAAAAACGCTCCTTCCCCTCTCGAAAAAAAAATGTAATTTAACAAATTACAATGACTATTTGGAAAATGATATTTTTAAAAACTCAAATTTTAAAGACTTATAAATAAGTTCTATAGTTAAATTAATAATAATAATAAACATCATGTTTTGGATGATTATAACGAGTCATATATTACGTATTCCGTGCATTAAACATCAACATTCCTAGACCAACGAAAAAAAAAAAAAAAAAAAAAAACAGCAGAATAAAGATAGACAACTTTAACTGTTTAAAATGTGCATTTTTATTTAATGGAGTTAATCAGACAGACTTCTGAACGCTTCATATTATGTACGACATGGATTAAACATTAATATTTCTGGACCCATCGCAAACGAATTTTAAAAGAAATTTCAATTTTGCAATTTTTGAAACTGCAAAATTTTCAACTTCAAAATAACGTACATTTTAAATTTTTTATGCCGTTGCGTACAGAAAAAAATGCACTTTGTAATGAAATTTGTTTGAAATCTCTATCACATATTTGTTGTTAAATTGTTATATTTTTTATGTTTTTATTACTCTTTTTGTCATTGTGGTAACAGAAGTATTCCATTTTTGGACATTAAACTTGGACAAATCAGAAAACGAATAAAATAGAATACAGAGGTATTCCATTTTTGGATATTAAACTAGGAGCAAACAGTAAACGAATAAAATTAAATAAGTTGCGGAATTCAACCAATAAAAAGATCCAGATATGCTTTAGATTTCTCTAGAGAATTCTCTACCGAGAACAACAGCTATTTTTTCCAAATAGTTAAAAAAATTATTCTTTAAATCTTAAAAATATTTCGTTTGCTGAGACTGCTTTTTATTTCTGCTGACAAATCAAGTTTTCTGGCTGCTTTTTCTGACGGTCAATCACGTACAGAAAACGATATAGACCCGAGGGGTGCAGCATTCCTTTCTGATGTTTTTAAGTGGACCTAAGCCGTATTCACGCAAAATTTTAATAATACTACGAAAACAGTGATTAGGCTAACTAGTGTGATTGGTTTTGAGCAAGCTATCAACTTTAAGAGAATAATCTCTAAGTCACTGTTGGGATTTAAAGTTGTTCTCTACTGCTCTACAAGAAAAAAATGGTTTAACACATTTACAAGTTCTTTTTTTTTTTTTTTTTTAACAGAAAGATATAAAATAAAAAAGCCTGACTATGGAAGCGATTTGGAATTGATCTATATTTTCTATATTTTGATAATTATATTACATATATATATACACATATATATATTTATAAGTGATTTAGATAAGATGAGAAGCATGTTTCCTATCCTCCCTTGAGCAGTTATTTTTCATCTGAGCAGAAATTCAGTTCGAAACGCCTAGAGAGAATATTTTTTTGAAATATTTTGAAATATTTTGTTGAGAATATTTTTTTTTTGAAAAATCATTTGCGTTTGCCAAAAAACTGAAAAAAATAAAATTTGATTAGATAGTTTCTGAACACCTAGTTTCATGCGTTTCTGAATAAAAATAATTTAAAATTCATGTCATAAAGTTTTTGCATTTGAGAAAAAAAAGAATCATGTGTATTCCCGAATAAGTTATAATATATTTTCGTTTGTACTACATTTATATTTTTGTGGATAAGGAAACAGTTGCTTTTTTATTACACAGTAGATATAATAATTTCAGATAAATATTTACTTATGAAAAGCTGTTTTAAATTAAAAAAAATAATAAGAAACTGACTTCATTCAAAGGATTTATTTCAATATTTAAAAAATAATTTAATAAAAACTGTCAGCTCATTTCTTTCTGTGGAAGAAAATTTAGAGCAGTAAAATTCATTTATTTGTTTAAAATAAATATTTCACTTGGAATGAAACATCTTCTCAAGGGACTGTCAAATTATCAGTGTGTGTTAAATTGCATGAGGATGTTTATAATCAGATTTACGGAGCAAACAAATTACATTTGTCATTTATTCCTGACTTAAACAACTGTATTATTATAAAATGAAGAATTCTGGTCTTGCAGTTTAAATATATGCATATATATATACATGAGTATGTGTGTGTTCTATGAAATGTATATGGAATAGAAGTCTTTCTTATGGATGATATTTATCAAATGAGGTTTTTATGAGTTATGCAAAAGATAAGATCACCTTATGTATTCATTATTTTATTTAATACTAGCGGCCTTCGCCCGCTACGCTGGTCGGTTTATCTAAAGAAATCTTGAAGAAGTAGTTAGATAAGGTTCAGACATACATTAAAAAAAAAAAAAGCAAGTCGATCATTCAAAAAACGTTGGGAAATATCAAATATTTACTGTAATTTTTTAAGAAAAACAAAGTTTCGAAAAAAAAAATTAAATCGAAAAAAAAATTACACTGACATATTAATGCAAGGAAATTTTCCCAGAGAGAAAATTCGCCTTGAATACAATATTTCAAATTCTTTTAATTGCTTATAGGCGTTAATGCCAACATAGTGAAAAAAAATTCCATGCTGGGAATCGAACCCGGGCCATCAGTATGGCGCACTGACGTTCTACCGACTAAACCACATGGAACGACAGCCAGCTTGAAACTTTCTCATACTTAAGTAGACTGGCGAAAACATAACGATAGCGCGTTTTAAAATCGCACAGTGACATCTATTGGATTTTATATGTACTAAAAAACGTTATGTACTAAAAAACGTGAGCAGCGCACCTAATAGTTTCTTTTGTTTCTTTTTGTTACTTTTTTGTCTGTTGTCCGATTTTGATGAAACAAAGCCTATACACTGCCCGGGAGTGTGCATTCTTCATTAGTGAAAACCGCATAAAAATCCATTCAGTAGTTACGAAGATAACCTCGAACAAACAGACAGACAGACAGACAGACAGACAGACAGACAAAAAATTCAAAAAAAATTTTTTTGTGTTTCATTGGTTTTCTTTTATCGCCCTGACTCCATTTTTGTCAATTATCTTCAATGTACAGACACACCGGGTCCTACTGTTTTATTATATGTATAGATTTTTAAAAATCTTAAGTGATATTTTATGTAATAAGCTTTCGCAGTTCTTGCACAAAACACTGTAAAATAAATTTAACATACATGTAAGATGAGAAATTTGATTAGTATTCTGTCATGGTGGAAAGTATTCAGATATCTACGCGTATTGCAGGATTTTTTTAATTTCTTATCTGAAGATTTATTTAAAAAAATTAAATGTCTAAGTGAAAAAGTAAAATTAAATTTATTTCATTCTTAGAAATTTCAAGGAGTATGGCCTCCATTATTTCAGAGGAAAAATTTTTGAATACATTATTTTTGTAAAAAAGAAAAATACTCCCAATTTAATCGCAGTAATTTTTATGATTCTTTTGTATTAAATAAGACAAAAGAATCATAAAAAAAGTAATTGTAATTAAAGTAATATTGTACGTTATACGTGAAGCAATAAATCTACGTGTTTGTTTGATGAAATTATAAAACTAAATTTTGCAAGAGATATTTTCACATTACTTAAAGATTAAAATGAACTGAAACGAAGCGAGTGTGAAAAAATTGTGTGCTGTGAAGGCCACGCGAACTTTTGCTCTTCAGTCAATTTTATTTGTATTTTAAACCAAGGAAGCGTCCATGAAAGAAAAGATCACTATCTTTTAATGTGTTATGTTAGCGAATACTACAGGGAGATTATAAAAAACTATTCCGACATTTGGGCTCATAACTATTATACTACTCACAGAAACTGACTGAAATTTTGGAAAAAGGTATTTTTAAGTATGTGCTCAAGAATGATATGGAAAATATCAGTGTCACTCAAACAGTTATGGTTACAGTGAGAAAATGTCGAAAAAAAATCAAATGACAACACCCAGTTTTTAGTATTGGAATGTGATCTCCATTGTAAAAAACCCTAAATAGCGCTGGAATGGCAACTGTAGCATGAAAATCACCGGAAATAGGGAAGGGAAAAGTAAAAAGGACTTTGCCGTGCACCAGAACATTAATATTCGTTTCATTTACGTCACACGTCACACCGTTTCTTCGGCTGATATACCAGTAGGATTTGTTTTCCACAAAACGAGAAATAAAAACAAGAAACGCAAATTTCCAGTTTACGCAAGACATGGTCATGATTGACGTCGTTACGCTAGGTGAAAGAAAAGGCACTGCGAAATGCGAGCCGCGTATGTTGCCTTCTGCCATTCCAAACAAGATGCCGCTTTCAGGGAAAGAAAAGAGAGATATCGTAAAGATTTATTACTTGAACGGACAAAATGCAGCAGAGACTTTGCGTGTTTACCGCCGCAACAATGGATTACCACGAGGCCCGTGCACTGTTAAAGCTGTACGGGACTTGATTCATAAATTTGAAGAAACTGGTTGCACATGCGATCGACCTCGGTCTGGACGACCTTCCATTCCTATTGCAGAATTTCATCAAACGACTGCACGTTGTGGTTCGCGTGTTCTGATTATACCGAATTCAACTGTACGCAAGATTCTGCGCTCTGTTCTAAACATGTTTCCGTATCGATTCCAGCGTGTCCATATGTTGGAAGCAGGAGACTATCAATTACGGCTGGATTTTGCAAATCAATTTGTTATCCGGTACGATGAAGATAGCAGCTGGCCTTTACGCATTCTGCGGACAGATGAGGCGCATTTTTCGTTAACTGGTAATGGGAATTCAAAAAATTGAGTGCGCTGGGTACAGAATAATCCACATGATGTGCTTGCCCGTCCATTACACGAGGAAAAAGTGACCGGGTAGTGTGGTATAGTTAGTACGTTCATCTTCGGCCCTTACATTTTTGAAGAGGTTATTGCCGGTAATCTGCAAACATGTACAGTAACGATTGATCACTATCTGGACATGTTAACTCGTTACTCGATTCCTGCATTGTAACGGCGATATGCTATATCTGAAGTTGTGCGGATGCAAGATTGTGCTCCTCCGCATGTGGAGTGTTCTGTCAAACATGTCTTAAGTCAATAGTTTGGTGACAGAGTTATCTCCCGTCATTTCCCGTTACCGCGGTCATCAAGGTCTCCTGATCTAACACCAATGGATTTCTGGCTGTGGGGATATCTGAAATCCAATGTGTATGAGTTTCGTCCTCAAACTGCATCTGATTTGAAAGATGCCTTCAGAACTGCGATTCAAGAAATTCCTATTGCCATGGTACGTACAGTATTGCTAGCCCATGCAAAGTCTCATCGTGTGTGAAGGAGATCATGTGGAAAATTTGTGAAACACAATAAGATACTTTATTTTATGCTGGTTCTCTGTCCTTATCAGTTGTCCTCACATTTAGCCTATCTACCGCCGCGGATTTTCATGCTGCAGTTGCCGTTACAATGCTATATGGGGGTTTTCACTATGGAGACCACATTCCAATGCAAAAAACTGGGTGTTGCCATTTGATTTTTTCAAAATTTTCTCACTGTAACCGTAACAGTTTGAGTGACACTGTTATTTTCCATATCATTCTTGAGCGCATACCTCAAAATATTGTTACCCAAAAAATCACACAGTTTCTGTGAATGGTATGATAGTTAAGAGCCCAAATGCCGGGATAGTTTTTTTATAATCACCCTGTACATATATGAAGAGAGGATTTAACACCTTAATTACTGGCAATAAAAAAATGCAATTTAAATATTGTGAAACCTTTAAGTTTGAAAGGCAGTATTTTAGTAAGGAAATTCTCGTATTGTTTAATGTCAAACTTTGATAGCTTTAATGAGTATATTGTGTAAAAACTGGTGTGAAGCGATACCTAACTTTTAAAAGAACTGTAAGTAATCTTTTGTAATAAGTTAAATTATACAATTTAACTTATATATTGAATTGGGATATAACTATATAAAATCGGGCTCTTTTTTTTAGTCATACAATCCTTACTAATATTATAAATCGGAAAGTGAGTTTGTTTGTTTGTTCCGCTTTCACGCCGTAACTATTGAACCGATTGCTTTGAAATTTTGCAGACGTAAAGTTAGAAGTCCGGATTAAATAATAGGGTACTTTTTATCCCGAAAACAATTGTTATTCCCGAGGGAAAACAAAAATATAGTTTGCTTGATGGATGGATTGGAGATGGCGCTGTGTGTCGTTTAAAACAAGATAAAATAATGCGATAGATGGCGCTGTGTGTTTTTAAAACGTGGTAACGATGTGCAGTAGCTGTATAATAGTTAGGTTAGTTTAGTGCTTTTTTTCTAGGTAGATATCTAAAGTAGTTATTGTTTTTTCGGTAGGTAATTACGTCGCTTTGTTCGTCGTTTAGATTGTTATAGTTTATCAATTTAATTTAAATGCTTTAAGTGATAAATTAAAATAACATAAAAAGATTATAGCTTGACATGTTTCATTGCTCTTACGGCAACATTTTCTAAAGCAAATAAATGATAAAAAGAAATTTCTCGAAATAAACAGAAACACACAGATCACGTGAACATTTGCAACAAAATTTTGAAACATTTGAACAAATCACGTTGCAATGAATTTGCCTCCATGGAGTTACCTAAAATATGGAAGGAAATACTTCAAAGGTTTTTAAGACAATAATTTGTAATATTTCACGCTCACAATTATTTTTATTCATTTTTATTTCCAGTTTTATTTTTACGAGGTGGAACCCGTCGAATTTCGACGAAAGAAAATGTTAGGAAAGAACTGTTTCATTGATTTGTAATACACCCACAAAATTAGCTAGAGTAAAAAATGCATCTTAGATTGGTCAGTCTAACTTTCAAACAAATATTATTTTAAGCTAAACAAAAAGAAAAAAACTATTTTCGTAAAACTCAGGTGTCCAAATTATTAAAATTAAACTTTAATCGCATATGTAATAAGTAAAGTTTAACAAAGATCAATTATTATGATTAAATTATCAATTGAGGCTCTTATGTTTGGTATAAAGCGAATGAAAAAAAAATATTCCAAATTGACATGATCATAGAATTTCCAGGTGAAATCTAAAACCGTCATAACTTTCATCGTCTCAAAATTTGCAAACGCACTTCCCATAGTATTTTAATTTGATAATTTTAAAATCACTTCCTTTTTATATATATATATATATATACAAAGACGTTATTTGCATCCGCTAAAAACATTCCATTTTTACGGATCCAGTCTTAAACATCTATAAAAAAATATCCATATGACGTCATTAGAACGGAATGTAACACAAACGCAGCAAAAACAATATTCAAGACACTCGGCGAAACAAATTGGATATCTGATGATTCACAAATCTTCACTTCTTTATTTATAATAGCTCCATGTTTTTATCAGAAATCATTCATTTGTAATTTTTTTTTTAATTTGGAAAATATTATTACATACACTCGTTTAGCTTTATGATACGAAATGAGTAAATGCTGTTAAGTCACTCGAATATTATTTAAAATACATTTTTGTAAAGAGAAAGTGTTGTATTCTTTGTAAATTAAGTTTGCAATAAACTAAAAAAATATTTAATTGGTGAATATAAACGCAATAAAATCAAAATTCAGCGGATTTTATATCAGACGATTTCTTTTGACATGATATTTTTATTTAAGTTTTTATAAATTTTAAGAGAAAATGGCGTATTTCTGATGCCATAATTATAAAATTCGTATTAAAAACTATAAAAAAATTAATAACTCATAAATAAATTGAGATACAGTTTTCAAACAAATTGCATTTAAAAGTACATTTTTTTCTCAATACAACGGTGTAAAAATGGAAAATTTGCGATATATAAAAGTATAAAATTTGTAGTACTTAAAATTGCAAAACCGAATTGCATGCGAAAGTGTTGCCATTCACAAAATGACGTATGCGTTACGCACAGATACGTTTGGCCTTTATAATATAGATATGCTCATGTTCACGTGACTTGTGTTTTTCTGTTTATTTAAACAGAATTGTATTTAAACAAAATTGTTTATTTAAACAGATTGTTATAGTTTAGTTTGGAATTTTAGTTTAGTTTAGGTTTATAGTTTACTCATATTTTCACAATGCCTCGCAAACGTAAATCTAATTTGTCGAGCACTTCATTTAAAGCTCGGGCAATGAAAATTGCCCGATCTCAAGAATCGTCTCTCCATGCTGAATTAAGAAGGAGCGAACAAGCAGAGCGTCAGGCTGCTTCGAGAGATGCTGAGCTACCATCTCAGCGCCAGCAAAGACTTGAGGAGCAAGCCGCTCGCCAAGCTTCTTTGAAGGCTTCTGAGAATGATATTTGTACTCAAGTCCGTTTATCGCAACAGGCTCAACGTCAGACAACACTAAGGGCGTTAGAGTCACCTCTTCAAACGCAGCTACGTTTGGAAGAGCAAGCAGAAAGACAAGCTGTTTTGAGAGTTAACGAGACGCCCCTTGAAACACAGCTTCGTTTAGAGGAACAAGCAGAAAGACAAGCTATTTTGAGAGCTAATGAGACGCCTCTTCAAACGCAACAACGTTTAGAGGAGCAAGCTGAATGACAGGCATCTTCTAGAATGGCGGATACTCCAGAAGAGCCTCTGGCGAGAAGAACCGCGCATGCAGAAATGCAAGCTGAACGGCGTCGAGCTTTTATGAGAAATACTTGGTCTGTGTTTAATAATACTGCATTTGAATACGATCCTTTGATCGATTACAAAAACCATTCCTTGGTCGTCATCGGGTTAATGAATAAAAAATGTAGGTTTTGTGATGCCCTTAAATGGAAGGACGAAACGGCAGGTCTCTGTTGCGTCAATGGGAAAGTACGTATTCCTACATTGGATGCACCAGAAGAACCCCTCAAAACTCTTCTTTTGTATGACTCCGATCAGTTACGGCGCTTTTTAAATAGGATTCGAAAATATAATTCCTGTTTCCAGATGACATCTTTCGGGGTAGACCGGGAAATAATCATGCCCGGATTTTCACCAACTTTCACTATCCAGGGCCAAGTTTACCACAGGATCGGTTCTATGCTTAACGTGGCCAAAGAACAACATAAATTTCTTCAGATATATTTCATGGGAGATGAAGATAATGAAGCAGATCGGCGATGTCAGTACATTCAAGGAGTTGAGAGGGAAATCGTACTAAAAATCCAAAGAATGTTGCATGAGCACAATCGACTTATTAATACTTTTAAATCGGCGTTAGACCGCATGCCTCACGAACAATACAAATTGGTTATTCACGCAGATCACACTCCGCAAGGAGAACACGAGAGACGATTCAATGCGCCTCTCATCAATGATGTTGCTGCTGTGGTTTGTGGTGACTTTTCTTCATCACGCGGCATCGTTTTCCGAGCGCATGATAATACTTTGACACGCGTACCCGATACTCACAAGTTCTATGACGCCCTTCAGTATCCCTTGATTTTCAGCAAAGGCCAAGAAAGTTATCATTTTGAGCTGCCATTAATCAACCCAACTACAGGTCAACCCATGCCTAATAAAAAAGTATCCTGTATGAAGTTTTATGCTTATCACATGATGTTACGTGAGAATGATTTTAACTTGCTGCCCCGTTTCAGGCAAATTTTCCATCAGTTTTTAGTGGACATGTGGGTTAAAACCGAGAGCGAGCGCCTCCGTTATATAACTCTTAACCAAAAAAAATTACGATCTAAACAATACATTCACCTGCAAGATGCAGTAAGTAACGATGCCAATGTAAATACCAATGATTTAGGAAAGATGGTTATTCTCCCATCAACTTTTATCAATAGCCCGCGATACTTTCACGAATATACGCAAGATGCTTTTGCATACGTACGTGCTCACGGCCGTCCCGATCTCTTTGTAACATTCACCTGTAACCCATCTGTAGCGACGAATCGTCACAACATTGCTAAAATAAATATGTACATATAAAGAATGATTAAGCACAACTAAAGCGAAAATACATAAATATTTGTACATGAAAAAAAAAAAAAGAAAAAAGAAAAAAGAAAAAAGAATCATTGATTAAAGTAAAGTTTTAAATTTCTTTTATTCACTAATATCTATTTTAAGTTCGTTTCATTCTTTCAGGTAGTAATAATAATTTTAAGTTTCAGGAAAAGATGAAGACTATTTTTTGTTTGTAATTAAAGCTATAAACTTTATGACTCTATAAAGTTCGGTAAGAACGAACGGTTAACAATGAACACCCAAGTAGAAATTCAATTGCTCACCATAAAACTTCAGACGTAATAATAGCAAGGTTGTAAAAAAAAACCCAGACTGTCGCCAATCTTGACATTACGTGCAGAAGTCAACAATAAGAGAATTTACAGCCGGGTAACGCCCACAGAAGGGAGGCTAGGAAGGGGTCCGACGAGTTTATGCAACCCGTGGAAAGAAAAAATAAAAAGTTTTTGCTAGTGGACAAAAGGGGTGTAGCCCCTACTTGGACACGGAACCAATGAGATGTGAAAGGGCGATTGCCCCAATGAAAACGTTTGCAAATAAACCAATTAGATGAAATATAAAAAAAAAGAAAAAAAGAAAAAGAGAACCACCTCAGAAGAGAAGGTAGAAGTCAACAGATTCGGAAGATTTTTTTTTGCTCTCCCAGTATGTCGTTACGAAGCAAGGACTCCTAAAAGAAACTATTCAACTCCGATGCGGATGCCTAAGATTTTTGGAACAATATGAAATCGATGTGTTCATCTTTGATGCCTAAGATTTTGGAACAATATGAAATCGATGTGTTCATCTTTGATGCCTAAGATTTTGGAACAATATGAAATCGATGTGTTCATCTTTGATGCCTAAGATTTTTGGAACAATATGAAATCGATGTGTTCATCTTTGATGCCTAAGATTTTGGAACAATATGAAATCGATGTGTTCATCTTTGATGCCTAAGATTTTTGGAACAATATGAAATCGATGTGTTCATCTTTGATGCCTAAGATTTTTTTTTGGAACAATATGAAATCGATGTGTTCATCTTTAATTACTGCTACGCATTATGATGGAAAAATCTGACTCGCGAGACTTCAAATGTGATGTCTGAAATCGATGTGTTCGTTTTTAATTACTACTACGCAATATGATGGACAATTCGGACTCACGAGACTTCAGATGCTACGCACAAATTGATGCGAACAGTTTAATTACTGCCACACATTATAATGGGAAATTCGGACTTGTGAAACTTCATTTGTGCTGCGAGAGACTGCTACCAGTTATGTGTTTTGACAGATCTTCAGTGGATTTAGCTGACAGATGTTCAATAATGGTGAGCAATTAATTTTTCTCTTGTGGTGTTATATTTTTGAGAAATGTTTTTTTTTTGTCAATTGTACATGTATATATAAAGAGAAAATTTTTTTTTAAGATGAAAATTAATTTTTATTTGAAAATTTAAAAAAAAAAATAATAAAATGAAATAAGATAAATTAATATAAAATAATAATAATAATAATAATAAATAAATAAAAATAAAAATAAATAAATAAATAAAGAAGAAAAGTGAATAATAGGGAAATTTTAGGCTATGCCTTCTTAGTTGTGCTGTGAGAAATTGTGTAGGTTTATGATAACATGAAACTTAAGAAAAAAATTATTATTATGAAATGAATACATTTTTTTTTGAGTGGTGTTATCTCACTGTATTGATAATTATGAAATCAATATTTTGACTGGTATTTTTTTTATTGTATTTTGAATAATATTTGTTGTTTGAAATAAATATTGGTGTGTACATAGATATCCTTGTTTTCTTTGATATTTTCTCTTCTTTATTTCTATTTAAGTAATTTATAGATGCAGATTCTAAATTATCATAATTATATTTTTTTTCGGAAAACAGTTGTTATTTACATTCATATTATCTCTTTTAAAATCCTGATTTGCAATGTTGAACGTTAAATAAGTGGAATCTGGGATATTGCGATGTTCCTTTATTTAAATTATTGCTAAGTTTAAAAGAAAACAATTTTCTTTTGGGTAATATCCAGAAGAATCTTTCACAACGCGGATTGGGATATTATCTTAATAATATTACTTTATTAATACTAACCACTATCTTTCGCGGACCTTGTAATGCGGTGGAATTTTCATCACAACATTACTAAAATTTAATGGTGCTAACACCAGGTGTTTAATTTGCATTTAGGATTAAAAATTTATTTTTTTCTGCATTCAATTATACATAAAAATATATTTTCAGTATTATAAAATTTTCTCCTTAATTACCTATTTTCTGTTTCTCTTCTTTTACTAACAAAACATCACTTACCTATATTGTGTAAAACAAAATTGATATTTTATGCATTTCTAGAAAAATTTATAATAATGAACAAAATTAATAAATATATGTATGAAATGAATACATACAGAGGAGAAAGGGTTTAGCTCACAGCACATTATTTAAAAAGCCTTCGTTACTAAAGATTTGTTTATATATATATATCTGTACTTTGAAAATTTATTTTGTGATTATTTTTGTGTGTATAGAAATAGTTAGGGGGATTTTGAAATTTTTATGAAGTATTTTTTTTCTCTTTTCCCTTTATGTGAGTGTAATTTCGATACCTAGATAAAAAAACTATATTTTGAGAGTACAGTACATAATAATTTACAGTGTGAAAAAAAGTTTAAAAAAAAAATTTAAAATTAAAGAAAAACAATTAAACATCAATCTGTTAGAGATTTTCAAAACAGATAAATAAATATGACAGGAAGAAAGGGAAGACAGCCTTCTCCCGAAAGGGAATCATTCACTATTGGAGTGGATACTCTGATAAATTCATTACAAAATTTTGAGGATAAACCGGATCAAAACATAACACATTTTTTTGAAGAATTTGAGGAGTTAGCTGTAGCGGCACAATTTCCCGACGACATAAAATTGGTATTGGCAAAATCAAAATTCAAAGGGCAAGCGAGAGAAGTTATGAGAAATACAAATGAATTGCATAAAGCGCAAGACTATAAAACCTTTAAACAAAATGCGATAAAACAATTTCAAAAAGAAAGATCTTTTGCTGATGCTCAGTTGCAATTCATAAATGCCAAACAAACAGCTAATCAAACTATTGAGGAATTCACAAAAAAATTCAATATAGAAGCACAGAAATATCTTGCTTTATCAGGACATGAACAAAAGAATGGAGCCAAAGAATTATTAGAAACTATTAAACTAACAAAATATCTTGAGGCGCTAAGACCGGACATCTCTTTCGAATTAAAAAAAATACCCACCTACAAATTTCGAAGATGCGGTAAAAAAAGCTAAAAATATCGAAAGTGCATTAAACAGTAAATGTGCAGGTGAAATAAACAATTTGACGGAAACTAGCGAAAATAAATTAGTTGAGGCACTTATTAGCATGTCACAAGACCAAAAATCAGAGATACAACAGCTGAAAGAACAAATAAAAAGTTTACAAATTGACAAAAACGAAAATGAACAAAACAAAGCGGAAATAAATCATATAACACAAAATTTTTGTCATATATGCA
The DNA here is from genome assembly GCA_964019185.1 of Maratus speculifer. NCBI lineage: Eukaryota > Metazoa > Arthropoda > Arachnida > Araneae > Salticidae > Maratus > Maratus speculifer. Next base: position 7,716,630 of record OZ025295.1, on the reverse strand, counting down.
ACAAGTCCAATCACCAGACACAAAATTGTTATTTTAATCAAAAAAGTGCGAATTTTTTTCAACCGAGGGGAGCACAAAACAATGTTAGGCCAAGATTTCACAAGAATTACTATCAAAATAACAATTATAGAGGCTTTACAAGATTTCCACAAAACTATGCACAACATTTTCAAGCACCACAAACATTCGATTTTGCTAGACCTCATAACAATCAAATTAAATTTAATGATATGCACAATCAGATGCCAAATTGGCAAAATTTGCACCAATCACCGATAGGACCTAATCAAATGTATCATGGAAATTATAATATGCAAAACATGGTTCCAATGCAAAATTTTGACCCAACACAGGGAAACAATACACAAATCGCATATACAGGGCAGCATCACAATTTCGCAGATATGCAAAATAGCCAAAATCTTTTGCCGCAAAATAATGAGAGAAACAGGGAACATCAGCCCACAATTACCTTTCCAAATGAAAACAGAGACAGAAGGAGTAGGCAAAATCATAACAGGAACAGAGGACAAAGTAATTTAAACCGGTAAAGGGACTTACAAAATTGAGAGAAATACAAGCCCGTAGGTCCCGCATCATTGAAAAAAAACAGGGTTATAACATAAAACATAAAGCAAACAAGGAACTAAAAATAATTAAACAAAAACAAACAAAAAAGACAGAGATAAGAAGAAATGAGAACGAAAAAAAGATGATTAAAGAAAAATTAATTGCAAGTTGTAATTCGGGTAAAAACAATGAATTACCAATATGGAATTTAAAAATAAAGAAAGATATAATTATACCCAGCCTTATTGATAGTGGGGCGAGTATAAGTTTAATATCCCCAGGGGTCTTCGAAGAAATAAAACAGACAGATATAAAAATTAAATATTTAGCCAACGCTATAAAAATTACAACTTTATCAAATAAATCGATTCCTTTTAAACACTGTGTAAAATTTAAGTTTAGATTTAACAACACTTTCTTAAACGGCACATTTTATGTAACTAAAGAAGAATTTGATCGTAATTACAAAATTATTTTAGGATACGATTTTTTAAAAAATAATAAAATAATTATGGATTTTGAAAATAATACTTTTAAACTCAATAACTCAATTATACAATTAAATCCTAACGAAGATCAAATTACTGAGGTAAATGAAATTAAGCCGATACAACAAAATGACGAGTTTCAAACAATACCAAAACAAATTCACTCTTATCAGTATAATAAGATTCCGAAAATTAATACACGAGTATTCGTAGAGAAAAGCATTACTTTGAGACCCAGAGAATCGAAGTTAGTGAACTTAATTTTTGACGGCAAACTAAAAAACGGACAACAATTTTTTTTCCAACCTAAATATAACAACAGGAAATTAGTAATCCAAAATTCAGTTCATGAAAATAAGAAAAACGAAAATAATTTATTCACAATATTAGTACAAAATAAATCTAAACAATACTTGAGACTTCACAAAGATCAGGAAATGGGAAAAATTACCACTGATTTTTTTATAAAAAAACAAAATAAATCAAATACTGATAATATTTACGAAGTAAATAACTTAAATATCACACAAATTAGAGAATTAAGAAAGAAAGAACTTTCAGAGAATGATTTTAAAGTTGATCACTTAACACCAAAGGTACAAAAGGAAGTACTGACAATTTTAATGAGACACGCTACTGCTTTCAGCAAATCATATAAAACGCTAGGAGAAACAGATGTAATAAAACCGAACTTTAAACTAATGCACGACTTTCCAATACAAACGAAACCCTTTAAGTTAGCACATGATGTAAAAAAAAATTCGCGGAGAAAGAAATTCAGGATTTATTGGATGCAGGTATCATAGAGCCCACAAATTCAAGTTATGCTTTCCCAGTAATTTTCGTAAAGAAAAATTCTACGTCAAAAACAAATGATAAGAATTTAATTAAATTTAGGATGGCTATAGACTTTAGAGCTCTTAATGATATATTAGAAAGTGACCCATACCCAGTACCTAATACAAAGGAAACTTTACAAAATATGGCAGGAAAAAAATTATACACTGTCTTAGATTTGCATTCTGCATTCTTTCAAATAAAATTAAATGAGCAGGACAAGCATAAGTTAGCATTTATCACGGAAGATAATCATTTTCAAATAACAAGGATGCCTTTTGGGACAAAAATTTCAACGAATCAATTTGCTCGTTTAATTGATATAGTTTTAGGAGACTTAAAGAAAAAATACAATATTCAATACTTTATCGATGACATAATAATTGGTTCAAATGATGTACAACAAATGCACATAATATTAGAAGCAGTATTAGAACAACTAGAAAAATTTAATCTTACAATTGAACCGACTAAACTAAAATTATACATGCCGGAAATAGATTTTTTGGGATACAAAATTAGTGAAAAAGGATATGCGCCCTCACAAAAAAACATCCAGAAAATAACAAACTTCGCAGTACCCACATCTCAAAAAACAGTTAGAGCATTTATTGGATTATGCACATATTTTAAAGCAACTATACATAATTATGCGGAGATAATAGCACCACTGACGGACCTCACTAAAGCTAATACAAAATTCAAATGGAATGACAAAGCACAAGAATCATTTGAAAAAATACAAAAAATTATAATGGAACAACCTACTATTCACCCCCCAGATTTTAGTAAAGAATTCTATATAATTACAGATGGATCGAAAATCGCAACATCGGGTATATTAGCACAAAAACAAGGAGATAAAATGATCCCAATCGAATTTACGGGAAGAAAATTAAAAGACTCAGAAAAGAAATATCCAAGCATGCAGATTGAACTTTTGGCAATCTATGAAACCATAACATATTTTAGAAACATTCTATTAGGACGAAAATTTTTTCTGCTAACAGATTCAAAGGCATTAACGTACCATTTACAGTTAGAAAAGCAGCCTGAAATTGTAGCAAGATGGTTACTAAAATTACAGGATTATGATTTTGAAGTATCACATATTGCAGGTATCCATAATCCCGCTGATTTCTGTAGTAGATCGGTAAATGCTCTATCAATAGCAGATAATTTGGACAAACATCTTTTCATGGTAAATAAAAAGCTAAATGAAGATAATATAAAAAAAGAACAATTAAATGACCCGAAATTAAAAGAAATTATTGAGGCCTTACAACAACAAAAAAAAATAAAGAAATATGAAATGTATACTTTAAATAAAGATGGGATATTAATTCTAAAAAATTCACATAATTCAAATAATGCGGAATTATATATCGCACCGCAGAGCTTAAAAGAAGACATTCTAAACAGTGCACATGTCCCACATTTTGCTTTCTTAAAAACTTATGGTATTATAAAAGAAAGATTTTTCTGGTACAGAATGTATCAAGAGATAAAACAATTCTGTAAGAAATGCGTAACATGCAACACATTTAAACAACATAGAACGATAAAAATTCCTTTTGAAACGATGGATAAAAATTACCTCCCAGGTCAACGTCTGGTATGCGATTTAATTGGACCTTTAATTCCATCTTTAAATAGGAATAAATTTGTACTGACAGTCATAGACACTGCAACACGCTATTTGCAAGCTTTTCCACTAAAATCGACGGACACTAGGGTCATAATCAATGCTCTCAATGGTTACTTTAGCGCATTCGGATTAGCAAGATATTTTTCCACTGATAATGGATCTTATTTCAAATCGAAGGATTTTAAAGATTACATGAAAAATTTAAATATCGAACTAATCCCCTCATCAATTTATCACCCTCAAAGCCAATCGATTTCGGAAAGGATTAATAGGGATTTAAAAGCTTCAATAGCAGCTATGTGTAATAAAACTTATGAATGGGATACGAAACTTCAATATTTTATTTTGATGCATAACTCAACTGTACATAGAATAACAAAATTCTCTCCAAGCATGTTATTTTTTGGAAGAGAAATAAAAACGCCTTTCACAAACTTTGAAGTACATGACATGTCTTCTTATAGCAAATACGTTCAAAATAAATTAAAACATATGCACGAAATAAGAAAAGAGGTTATCAAAAATCAGGAAATAGCAGATAGGGAATTAAATAAAAATTCACAAGCAAAACACAAGGAATTACAATTAGGCGATGAAGTATACTTAAAACTGCTCATAAAACCTAAAGCGTTACATCAGAAATTTTCAGGCCCATATTATGTTGAGAGAATTTTCAGGAATGACAACTATCTCATTAAAAACAAGAATAGACCAGATCTAAAACCTGTTAGAATTCATATTTCTAAATTATTTGCGCCCAATATGGCAAGCAAAACTAAAACAAATAATCATTCATTAGAGAACACAAGTACGTAAATAAATAATTAAATAATAAACAAATAAATAAATAAATAAAAATGTATAATTCAAACGATTCATTAAAACTGATTCACTTGTCTACTGAAACCGTCAGAGTTTTCTAAAATAAATAAATAATGATCATAATTCATTGAACATATTAGCTTAAATTATAAACTTTTACAATTAAATACTAACGACTTCTAAAAATGTTCGACTTTCATGTACAAAAAGAAATATCTCTAATACAAAACTAAACGTTAATTTTTTTCCTCATGGTCTCACATGATTAATAAGTATAGAATTCAACCAAAAAAAAAAAGAGGTAAAAATAAAACTGGATAATTCATGGCTGATTAATTTTTTTATTAATATTCAGCGTCAAAATGGATTTTAAAACACTATGAACAATAATAACAGTTAAATAAATAAATAAAACAGAATAAAATAAAATATTTATCACAACATATAGATATAAAAAAAAAAGGGTTATATTATAATCTCATCGGAAATATATATTTCGTACTGCCCGGGATGCAAATTTTTATTGCTGGTCGATAGTTTGCATTGTACAAAAGATATTTTTTTCTTGAGATTATATGTAAATGAGATTGTCCACAGAAAATATATTAGTCATAAAGATTTTATATAAATAATCATATCTCATTAATTAATGTAGCAATAAAATTAGATTAGAATAAAATTTGAAATACAGAAAGAAACTATTGATTACAATCTCTAACATACTCATATGTTATAAAAAAAGAAATAAATAAAATACTTAAATAAAAATAAATAAATAAAATAACTAAATATAATAAATTTAATTAATTTTTCATAACTCTCATACGATGGAGAAAGTAACAATATGTATAAAAGCGGTTACATAACAACCAGGCACAATAATCTATTAAATATATTAATAAAGCCAGTAAAAAAAAAAAATAAATAAATAAATAAATAAACAGTCAATTAAAAAGAATTCAAGTGAGTGAACGTTTCAGTGACAAAAATTTAATATACGACATAGATAAACGTATGTAAAAAAAAAAAAAAAAAAAAAAAAAAAGGAAAGAAGAAGTGATTTAGGATGAAGATTTTTTTTTTTCTCTCAAATATTGTTGAGGAAAATAACAAAAAACACTTTTTATGATTCAAAAAAAAAAAAAAAAAAAAAAAGAGAGAGAGAGAGAGAGAGAGAGAGAGACGTTTCGGAGAGCAAATATGAGAGCAAAATTTCTCTTATTTCAGAGATTACTAAATGTTCAAAATTTTGCTAGTTGGGGAAGTTTGTTTTTGTCCACAGGCATAAGTGCGTGCGGAAGATAGAACAGGTCAAGGAAAATACACACCCATTTCTGGAATATTATAATACAGATGTATATATAGATACATTACAAAAAAAAAAAAAAAAAAAAAAAAAAAGGTTGCAAAAATATAGCTATTGCTATAACGAACACGTTTATGTATATATTTGGATATTATTTTTTTCAATAACACAACATTGGAAAGATTATATTTCTCAGCCATAGAATCATGTATATTATTTTAGAATTTTGTATTCCTTTGATATATTTGTGTATATATATTTTAGTTTGTCTTGTATAGGATGTTTTTTTTCTTAATCAGAGGGGAGATAGCATGTAGCGACGAATCGTCACAACATTGCTAAAATAAATATGTACATATAAAGAATGATTAAGCACAACTAAAGCGAAAATACATAAATATTTGTACATGAAAAAAAAAAAAAAAAAAAAAGAAAAAAAGAAAAAAGAATTATTGATTAAAGTAAAGTTTTAAATTTATTTTATTCACTAATATCTATTTTAAGTTCGTTTCATTCTTTCAGGTAGTAATAATAATTTTAAGTTTCAGGAAAAGATGAAGTCTATTTTTTGTTTGTAATTAAAGCTATAAACTTTATGACTCTATAAAGTTCGGTAAGAACGAACGGTTAACAATGAACACCCAAGTAGAAATTCAATTGCTCACCATAAAACTTCAGACGTAATAATAGCAAGGTTGTAAAAAAAAACCCAGACTGTCGCCAATCTTGACATTACGTGCAGAAGTCAACAATAAGAGAATTTACAGCCGGGTAACGCCCACAGAAGGGAGGCTAGGAAGGGGTCCGACGAGTTTATGCAACCCGTGGAAAGAAAAAATAAAAAGTTTTTGCTAGTGGACAAAAGGGGTGTAGCCCCTACTTGGACACGGAACCAATGAGATGTGAAAGGGCGATTGCCCCAATGAAAACGTTTGCAAATAAACCAATTAGATGAAATATAAAAAAAATAAAAAATAAAAAAATAAAAAGAGAACCACCTCAGAAGAGAAGGTAGAAGTCAACAGATTCGGAAGATTTTTTTTTGCTCTCCCAGTATGTCGTTACGAAGCAAGGACTCCTAAAAGAAACTATTCAACTCCGATGCGGATGCCTAAGATTTTTGGAACAATATGAAATCGATGTGTTCATCTTTGATGCCTAAGATTTTGGAACAATATGAAATCGATGTGTTCATCTTTGATGCCTAAGATTTTGGAACAATATGAAATCGATGTGTTCATCTTTGATGCCTAAGATTTTTGGAACAATATGAAATCGATGTGTTCATCTTTGATGCCTAAGATTTTGGAACAATATGAAATCGATGTGTTCATCTTTGATGCCTAAGATTTTTGGAACAATATGAAATCGATGTGTTCATCTTTGATGCCTAAGATTTTTTTTGGAACAATATGAAATCGATGTGTTCATCTTTAATTACTGCTACGCATTATGATGGAAAAATCTGACTCGCGAGACTTCAAATGTGATGTCTGAAATCGATGTGTTCGTTTTTAATTACTACTACGCAATATGATGGACAATTCGGACTCACGAGACTTCAGATGCTACGCACAAATTGATGCGAACAGTTTAATTACTGCCACACATTATAATGGGAAATTCGGACTTGTGAAACTTCATTTGTGCTGCGAGAGACTGCTACCAGTTATGTGTTTTGACAGATCTTCAGTGGATTTAGCTGACAGATGTTCAATAATGGTGAGCAATTAATTTTTCTCTTGTGGTGTTATATTTTTGAGAAATGTTTTTTTTTGTCAATTGTACATGTATATATAAAGAGAAAATTTTTTTTAAAGATGAAAATTAATTTTTATTTGAAAATTTAAAAAAAAATAATAAAATGAAATAAGATAAATTAATATAAAAATAATAATAATAATAATAATAAATAAATAAAAATAAAAATAAATAAATAAATAAATAAAGAAGAAAAGTGAATAATAGGGAAATTTTAGGCTATGCCTTCTTAGTTGTGCTGTGAGAAATTGTGTAGGTTTATGATAACATGAAACTTAAGAAAAAAATTATTATTATGAAATGAATACATTTTTTTTTTGAGTGGTGTTATCTCACTGTATTGATAATTATGAAATCAATATTTTGACTGGTATTTTTTTATTGTATTTTGAATAATATTTGTTGTTTGAAATAAATATTGGTGTGTACATAGATATCCTTGTTTTCTTTGATATTTTCTCTTCTTTATTTCTATTTAAGTAATTTATAGATGCAGATTCTAAATTATCATAATTATATTTTTTTTCGGAAAACAGTTGTTATTTACATTCATATTATCTCTTTTAAAATCCTGATTTGCAATGTTGAACGTTAAATAAGTGGAATCTGAGATATTGCGATGTTCCTTTATTTAAATTATTGCTAAGTTTAAAAGAAAACAATTTTCTTTTGGGTAATATCCAGAACAATCTTTCACAACGCGGATTGGGATATTATCTTAATAATATTACTTTATTAATACTAACCACTATCTTTCGCGGACCTTGTAATGCGGTGGAATTTTCATCACAACACCATCTTGGAAGGAGATAACCGATGAGTTAATGCCAGGTCAGAAACCAATTGACAGACACGACTTGATAGCGAGAGTATTCAGATTAAAAATACAGAAACTTATGGATGTCATTACCAAAGGTAAAGTATTTGGCAACGTGCAATGTTATATGTACTCCATCGAATGGCAGAAAAGGGGGCTGCCACATGTTCATATTTTGATTTGGCTCAAAGAGAAATTGCCACCTACCCACATTGACAATCTGATTAGCGCTGAAATTCCTGATCCTACAGAAGATAAGGAGTTGCACGACACTGTGGTTAAAAACATGATGCATGGTCCCTCCGGAATTCGTAACTCTACGTCACCGTGTATGAAGGAGGGGAAATGCACAAAAAAGTACCCGCGATCACTTATAAAAGACACTATCCACAATGAACAGGGCTATCCGTTATACAGAAGAAGATCAACTGAAGACGGGGGCCGAACGGTTATTATCAAAACCCGCAGCGGAGCTTTTGAAACTATGGACAATAGTTGCATTGTACCGTACTCGCCAATTATATGTAAAATATTTAATGCCCATATAAATGTGGAGGCCTGCGGTTCCGTGCGCGCTATCAAATATATTTGTAAATATATTAACAAAGGAACCGATCAAGCCGTGTTCAATTTTATACAGGAAGCTTGATCGTCTGTCATAAACGAAGTGCAAGCTTTCCAACAGGGGCGTTATGTGAGCAGCAATGAGGCAGCATGGCGACTTTTAGGATTCCCATTACATGAAAGGCACCCCACTGTCACTCATTTGGCCGTGCATTTAGAAAACGGACAGCGTGTGTATTTTAATGAAAGCAATTTTCATGATAGGATGGCGTCTCCGCCAAAGACAACACTGACCGCATTTTTCCATCTTTGCCAAATCGACCCATTTGCAAAAACCCTTTTGTATTCAGAGGTTCCCCGATACTATACATGGAATGCCTCTAGAAAAGAGTGGAAACGTCGCATTCAAGGCACCCCAGTAGAAAACTGGCCCGGGGTAAAATCAGGGGATGCTCTTGGTCGTGTATATACTGTTCACGTGTGCAATTTTGAGTGTTTTTGTTTAAGAATGCTTCTGGACCATGTTCGTGGATCAACTAGCCACAGGGACCTTAAAATTGTGAACGGTCAAGAGTGCGCAACATACAGAGAGGCATGTGAAGTTCATGGTCTGTTGGAGAATGAGAATCATTGGGAGGAAACCATGATAGAAGCAGTTCAATGCAGATCACCTACAAAAATAAGAGAGTTGTTTGCAACCTTGATCTCAACCTGCGGTGTTTCTAATCCTCTACAGCTATGGGAAAAATATAAAAATGATATGGCAGAAGATATTTTAAAAAAATTGCAGATGACACATCCGGACATCACGTAAAATGATTTTATTTACAACGAAGCTCTCACTAAAATAGAAAATAAAACTAATGAAATAATCGGTAAAAAACTGCCTCTAAATCTTGCTCAAGAGGAATCCCCAATCTGCAATTTTAGTAAAAATAGTGGTCGGGCCGCGATGCTGCGCCAGTGTAAGCTGTTAGTTTGGGATGAGTGTACCATGTCGCACAAAGGAGCTATTGAAGCTCTCAATAGGACTTTCCAGGATATAAGGGACTGCAAAAGCATAATGGGAGGATTGGTAGTTTTATTAGCAGGTGACTTCCGGCAAACACTGCCAGTCATACAAAGGGGGACTCCAGCAGATGAAATAAAAGCTTGCCTAAAATCGTCCAAGTTGTGGGATCATGTCATAAAGTTTCAATTAACCACAAACATGCGAGTGCGATTATTCAACGACATTCAATCGGGTCATTACGCGGAAACATTGTTAAAAATCGGTGATGGGAAAATGACAGTAGATGCAGAGAGAATGATAACTTTAACAGAAGAGTTTTGTAATGTTGTGGGCAGCGAATCGGAGTTGGTAGCAAAAGTTTATACGGACTTACACGATCATATAGATGATGACCAGTGGCTCTGCGAACGCGCAATATTAGCACCAAAAAATGAAACGGTCACTAAAATAAATGAAAATATTTTGAATGAAGATATGGGAGAAAATACTGAATATTTATCTGTAGACACAATGATAGAAACAGAACATAGTACCTCATATCCTGTGGAGTTCTTAAATTCTTTGGAATTATCTGGGGTGCCTTCTCATAAATTAAAACTAAAAGTAGGTGTTCCGGTGATGCTCATGCGTAATCTCGATGCCCCTAGACTGTGTAATGGTACCAGGCTGCGTGTCACTCAGCTTGGGCGGAACATTATTACAGCCACTATTTTAACTGGCGCAGCAAAGGGTGAAAGTGTACTCATTCCTCGGATTCCGATTATTCCAACAGACCTCCCATTTTAATTTAAAAGACTACAATTTCCTACAAGGGTTTCATTTGCAATGACCATTAATAAAGCACAAGGCCAAACTCTAAGGGTTGCTGGAGTACACTTGCAAAAACATTGTTTTTCGCATGGTCAGCTCTATGTAGCATGTTCCCGGGTTTCCAGTGCCCAAAATCTGCATGTTTTTACTCCACAAGGGAAAACATATAATATAGTGTACCACTCAGTTTTGTCATAAAGTCATAATTTCATTTGTCATAATCGAATTCCACGCGGGCGAAGCCGCGGGCGGAAAGCTAGATAGATTTTAATGTAACTTACATTGTGTTGTATAATTTTTCAGAAATTTTGTAATAAATAAAATCTAGCAATCTATGTTTTTTAATTGACTACTTATGGAGATTTTTTAAATCGGATGAACCCAAATACAAAAGGTTGGCTTTATTTGAAAGGTACCGCTGAATGAATTTTTATTTGATTAAAACTGTTAACATGTTGGCCGTTACGTCATTCATTGGTGACTAACATTGAACTTTCCGTTTAGGTGACTGACTTTTCACCGATGACAGACTAAAATATGAAATAAAACTAAAAATTACTATGATATAAAAATTTCTTTCGATTCAAAGTTTCTTTAAAAAAAAACTGACCAGCGTAGCGGGCGAAGGCTGCTAGTACTAACTAAAATAAAATTTATTAGAATATATATTAAACCGAGGTATATTAAACTCAGAAAAATATTCATGTTGTATGTTTGAAAGATTTACTCAGCTGAAAATGTATTAATTGCTATTAAAGATATATATATATCGAAGATTTCCTTTTTATTCCTGGCATGCAGTACCAGAGAAATTAGGTTTTTTCCTAATATATATATGTATATATATATGCGTGTGTGTGTATATATATATATATGTATGTATGTATGTATATGTACGCATGTGTTTGTGTGTGTTTAAAACCAAAATAATGCCAAAAACTTAATTATTCATGCAAAATTAATATGAAAAGATTTCAGAAACTAATATTCTTCCTCGGGATTTCTTTGGATGTTTGGAAACAAATTTCGTTAAAAACTGCCAAACAATTCCTTTGAGAACGAGAAATTTATGTTTTTAATTAAAGTCAGTGTAGAAAAATTGACTTCGAAGTTTAAATGAAATATTTTATTTCAGCTGAGATTATAAGTTTAATTAACTGGTGTTTTAGACTGGTTTGGGATATTCTTAATCAGATTTCTAGTTGCAAACAAACTATTTTTGTCTGTTTTTCTTGACCAAAAAAAAAAAAAAAAAAAAAAAAAAAAAGGATGAAAAACTGCATTGTTTAAAATTGTTTTCTTCCATTAAGATTATTATTTTTGTAAAATAATTATAAATATAATTTAAAAATAAGTGAGAACAAATATATATATATATATATATATATATATATATATATATATTAATATATCTTTCAAATAATCCTTTTAAAATTTAACAAAAATTTATAAGCTAACACTTATGTTAGCTTACAAACCGTTTATTTTGGAATTTCACTATTCCCGTATACTTTATTTACTCTTATCAATTCGAATATTCCCGTAATAGAATTATGTAGAGAGATAATTTCGAATTTAGCGGTGAAACATGTATATAATCTACATCTATGGAACTTCTTAGAAAAACAAATTATTTAAAGCATTTTCTAAAATCATTATAAAATTAATAAGAAATCTATCTAGGTACGGTTGGAAAAAGTTTCTGCAAAATATAAATACACAACTTAAATTTCTATCAAACTCCATCAAAAATAAATTTATTAAAAAAAAACCTTTTTTTTTTACATTTATTGTTTTTAATATTTCTTCTTAAATGAAATAAAAAATAAAAACTTTATATATATTTTTTATATTTCTCCTTCATCGCTGTAAAAAAAATATTTCTTCATATTTTATTTTATTTTCATTTCTTCTTTATCTAAGTTTTTAAAAAAAGACATTTTTTTATATTTCTTCTTTATTGCTAAAAAAAATATAGGTTTCTTTATATTTTTCTTCACCACCAAAAGAAGTTTCGTATTTCTAAAATCCCTTGAAATAAATTTCAAATCGAAATTTAAAGAAACATTTCAAGAAACAAAGCTTCTTTCGCTGCCGGTGACTTACGGAGATGTTCCTGAATAGTTTTTTATAGTTTATCATTAAATTTTTTCAACACAGAAAATAAGTTTTTTGGATGGTATCCATCCACAAGCAAAAATGTTTTACGATATCAAACATGTTTTACAGAAACCCATGATAAAACTACATTATTAAAATTACTGTTAATTCAGGTTGATCAAAAATTATTGACCACATTTCAAAGTTCTATAAAAGAAACACAAATGAATGTAGTAAAAGCTGCTGCTCTTCATACGCGAAAGCGTTTTAAACAGTTTGTTTTTCAGCTACAAGTTTGGTTCCTGCAAGATGGTGCACCACCAAATTGAGGTACTAGTGTTAAAAATTACTTGCAGGAACTATTTTAAAGGAGATGGATTGGTAGAAGTGGACCAATTGATGGCTTCCACGATCATCCGCCATGACACTCTTACATTTTTTTCTTTGGGGGATTGTCAATGTTCGTATCATGTATGTTACAAATGTTCACAATATATTGATGAAATAAAACGGCAAATCACTGATATTATTGTGGGGGAGGGGGATCGGCTGAAATGCTGCCTAATCTCTGGGGTGAAATTTAATACAGTCTTGAAATTTTACGTGCGACACATGAAGTTCATGTAAACTTCTTGAATGCGTAAAATAAGACTGTTTAAAATATGCTTCTAAATAAAATATTAAACAGGTTAGTACAGTACTCCGTTTTTGTTTCATAGAACTTTGAAATGCGCTCGATAATTTATGCTATCCCTATATAATTTCATTAATTTTGCAGGTATAAGTTAAATTAGGTTACTAAAAATGCTTAATTGAGAATAAATGTCATCATAAAACAAATATTTCTGTCTGAGAAGACAGATTGTGCATAACTAGCAGGAAATGTCCGCTGCGCTAGTCCATTTTTTCCAAACAAATCTTGACTCACACAAAATGGTGACTTGAAATTTATTTTTTAAAGCAGTGTAGACCATCACCTGGAATCTCCTTCCGCAATGCTGAAAACGATGCTAGTGCCAATGTCATTGCGATATTGCACTATTGTATGCCTTGGACAAAATTTGGTAATTAAGTACCATCTCTCTTATTTGATCATTTATAGTAGAATTTGATATGAAAATGAGACCGTTGTGACAGCAGGAATCAAAATGTTCTCTACTCATCACATTATTTTGTCAGAAAGCATTGCAATGATTATCAAACTCTATTAATTTTCAAATAGCACATTATCATTTGTTAGTTCTTAAACTACCGAATCTGAACTTGCACTATGTGCAGATCTGGTAGCCTAAATACAATCTCATTACATGTTGCATTACATTTTTTAATAACCGTCCTCTTCTGGCAACTCTACTACAGTTTTCTATCTACCTTCTATCTACCTTATCTACGTCTGCTCCAGCAAAGTACATAGCAAAAAAATGTAAATTGGAGTGTATAACATACATATTTATCAGAACAATGAATTGTAAAAGGTGTGTTTTAAAGCTGAATTATTTGGGTAAAATAAAAATTACATCAGTTTCACTGCCTCTTCATTTTTTTAAACCAGTTGCAGGGCTGCCACAGGCGACTACTTTTATATTCCGTTCGCACCACTATTTTTCTAATATAAATTTCAAAATAAATTTTTCTTGCAAGTGTTATCAATGTGTATGTTGAGGATTTCTGTTTAAAGAAAGTGGTGCCAGTTAGAGTTAAAAAATAGTCGCCTGTATCAGCCCTGCAGTTGCAAACATGTAGCTGTTAAATCGGAAATAATCTTGATGCTAAATTTTGTAGAAAAATAAACCTTCAGCTTGTAATCAATTCCATTATGATTTTTGGCGTCAAAAATTTATATTGCTTATAACGATTTGCTATAAATGTATCAGACTTATTTCGTGTTTATTATAGCAAACGCGGTAGCGTTTGGTATAATATGTTTAAGAAATAGAAAGTGCAAACAACTTTCTAAAATTTTTGGTGAATCAGTTGAGATACGGCAGTGAATTTTTTTTTAAATCGTAGAACTCGACGTAGAATTCGATCATAGAACTCGACGAGACGAATAAAATGATAGCATTCAAAAAATTACTGCAGCTTAGAATAGTTTTTTATTTAATTTTAAAAGAAACAATTGAGGCTAAAAATTCAACTAAGTCTAGCTAACGTTTCCGTGGATGGATTAACTTCGTTTTTGGTTTATTTTAATCCTCATGATTAAACTTAAAACAGTTTTTTTCATCTTTGTATGTTTGACGGTCGCTGAGAAAATCGAATTTTTGTGTGAAATTTCCAGCTGAACATATTCTTTTTCTTACATTTGTTATTTCTTGTAATTGTTGCACGTAAGTTTAAATAAACATAAAAATTGCTATGTATGTAACATAAATAAATAGATTAGATAAATCACGTGAAAAAAATACTTATTTGTTGTTGTTTTCATGTATCATATTCACTATCTATTTTGACGAGCGAAGTGAAATATTTTTTTTATTAATTAAATTCTCATTTATTTAAGTTAAAAGCCGCCTCTGGCAAAAAGTTTAGTCTCTTTTAAATTTATGCTAGCCATTGTAATATGATACTTTTATTCATAATTTTATTTACTTGCTTATCTGAAGGTCCATATGATGAAATCAACAAATTTAGGTGAAGAGGGCAAGATTTTGCGGAAAAGTTCATTATCCTGTTCTGGTTGGTGTGTTTGGCGAATAAATCAAAAATGGCGCCGGAAGACCGAATAGCAAACTTTTTTAACCGCTAAAGTGGCGTAACCGTGTTTTTCCATCACGTAATATTTTATTTCAAAGACTGATTTAACACAAGATTAATATTATTTTTTTTAATTGTACAACAAAACAAAAAGATATATAAAGTTATTAAGTACAAACGTTCATACCAATACTTTTCACAGTTATTATTTTATGAATAATTAGACATGAATGGAAAAATTTACAAGACATTTAAAAGATAAGCGTAAAAATATGGTTTTAAATTTTTATAAACATTTATTTGAGCCTTTGAGACGTAAGGTAAGGGCGTACCGGTAAGAAATCCGGTTTCGCGAAACACAAGAGTGGTGAGTCGGGCGCCCATGATACGGACGTGAAAATGTGTCAGCTTTTTTTTAAGGTACTTTGAATGATTCTAGGTCAGTTAAATTATTACTTATTTTATGAATGTCTGATTAATATACATCTGTTTGCCAAAGCTTGGTGCTATTTTTCAAAAAGGGAGGTTATGATGCCAAAATATATAAATAACTCTGATAACAAACCTGATGAACTTTAATTTTTATTGTCGTACGAATTATTTCTGTTTCTATATTAAAATGCGGCACAAATGTCATATACGAATCACATTGGCGTTAATTTTTTTCTAAAGCCAATTTGGCGAAAATCTTGTTTTGGAATACCAGTTACATATATATTTTTTGAAAGGTAATAACAATGAATAAAATAAGCTTTGTTTAATAACTATAGAACAAAACAATTTATATATTTAAAAAAAAATATTTATTAACAAGTAAAGAACAACATCCGGGTTGCCATATCAAGGAAAATAACGACACGCTGGATTCAGTTAAATACTCCGATGCGCATATGACATTGGCGTCAGAAAAAAAATTCGCCAACGTGGCGCATATGACATCTGTGCCAAAAATGCATACCTATTTTATTTACATTACGTACGGTGCTACTTGATTATCAGGTCGACCAATTTCACCCATTCATAGAAATCGACAAACTATTCGCCAAATTACTCAAAAGGAAAAATGTTGCCATTAAAAAAATTAAGTTTAGAAAACTAATGAATTTAGATAAAAAAAAAAATAAAAGTCATTAACGAAAAGGATTACTTTAATGATGACGTTTAGTTATGACGTCGAGATGTACCAAATATAAAATTTAATTTATTCAGATGATTTTGGACAAAAGAATACTAATAAAAGTTTTCATATTTTAATGCAGAATTTATTAAATCAAACCATAAAGAGATATTTGTAAGATATCGCATATGTTAATAACATTGAAGTATTTTATATGTAATATTAGAATTTATTAAGGAGTATAAAAAATATGGTACTTACTTATTAACGCCATCGCAGCATAAGTTACGCTAATATGCCAATAAAGAGAAATCTTGTTCGCACACGCACAAAAATTGGCATCAAAAATAGGCTTAAAAAGAACTAAAATACTAAAAATGACGTCAAAATCAGCAAAAAAAAAAAAAAAAAAAAAAAAAAAAAAAAAACACTAAAAAGGCACGAACAACAAGATCGCTCTTTATTGGTGCATTAGCACAACGTCTACTGTGGTGGCATTAATACGTAAGTACCAAAAATATCAATGTTAGCGGAAATTTGTAAGGAGTTAAATGTTTTTTATTTAGCCAAATAATGTCGGCGGATATAACCGTAAAGTAACTTTAATAAAATACATATTATTTTTTCTCAATTAATATCAAGAGCTATTCGCTTATTGGCATAAAATTTAAATTAAATAACAAAAGAACAAATAAATTAGTAAAACATTCATAAAAATATAAATAAATCATCGAATTAAAATCATTTGATCACTTAACAAACAAGTGTAGCGGGATTAATGGCAAGAAAGTGTAACATTTATGTTCATCCATTATTGGCATATTATCTTACAGTTTGTCTATCGTTCTTTGGTCGACGGGATAATTAAGTAGTACCTTAAATACATTGTTATCGCATGAGAAAAAAATGCTTGTGTATATGAAATAGTAAATAGGTTGCCATAATATACGTTGCCAAACTTCTTTTCCCGCCAAGAACTGTTCGTTATGTACAACTACTAAAAAGTACCTTTATTTATTTACTTATAGTATTTTTTATAAAATGAAAGAAAAACGTGCAAGTTAAATGTATCTAATATATGTATTTTTAATTTATGTGTTTTTAAGGGTGTTCTTAAATCAAAAAGGACAACTTTGTGACACATGCTTTAATTTATTTTTGTTCGGAAATGCATTAAAATAGCATTTGTTATTACTCAGAAACTGTCTAATTGCACTCAATTTTCTGTTTTTTTAAAAACACAATAGATTTTTCTTAAGAAGCCTTCAAATTTGACGCTTTTGAGCACATTTCCCGACGAAAGCAGAAAAACCGGTCGAAAAGCAAGAGGAAAACGGGTGATTACGTCATCGAAATAGCTTAGAACTGGATAAGTAATTTAATTATCATAAAATGGAAAAATAAGTTCCATTCAAAATCGCTTCCATAGTCAGTCATTCCAGTTTTATAACTTTCTGTTAAA
Organism: Maratus speculifer; assembly: GCA_964019185.1. Lineage (NCBI taxonomy): Eukaryota > Metazoa > Arthropoda > Arachnida > Araneae > Salticidae > Maratus > Maratus speculifer. Next base: position 7,698,619 of record OZ025295.1, on the reverse strand, counting down.
AAATGAATTTGCAAATGTGTCACAATGTTTTGCGCTTGTTGAGCGAAGCAGTTAAGAACACCCTTAGTGAGAGTCATGTATTTTAAATAAAGCTAGTGACAGCTTTATATTTAAAAGGAAATTATGGCAAAGGAAACCTATTTGGCGATTGTTTCGGGTAGCTAAAACAAAAGTAAGAAAATAGCCGCCAGGCATATAAAAAATAAAACAATCAGATCGGATCTGTTGATGACAGCACAAGACTTATACTGGTATTTATATAGGTACTATAGCAAAATTTGCAGCATCTCTGGTGTTAAACTAGGACTCTCGAGGTAAGGCATTTAGCTGCTCAGCAGCGGGTAGAGAGTTAAAATCCCGTTGGATGTAAGTTCGTTTTGTTTAAAAATGCTTTTGTGTTAAATTATTATTCTTTCGGGAATATTTTTATGTTAATTTTTATTCAATTTCTAGAATTTTTCTAGTTGTGAATGTTTCATTCGATAAATTACCTTGAATGTATTTAATTGGTATGGCTTTTAATTCTTTTAATAAAGTTCTGTACTTTTTTCGATCGAATCCATGGTTTATTTTTCATATCATGCATTTTATATGGCAATGCAATGACTTTTTTAATTATTCTGATACATCAAAATTTTATGCTGTTGTTATCATTTTATAAATTTTGACAGCAGCAATTGTTTTTCTTTTTACCATATTAGAAAATCTTCAATTTTTTATCAAAAAATTAAATGACTAGTATTAAAAAATGCTCTGACGAGCACCAAATAAGGTTAATATGTTTTTAAGTATGAAAAAAGGCTTGACAAGTGCTTCTGTTAATTATTGAGCATGAGGAAGGACAAGGGATCCCTTCTTGGCTACAACTCACTTCAATGCCAACTTTTAAAAAATCATATTTGCGCTTTTTCCATATAAAAGAAATTTGCGGTTCTTTACTAGAACTTTCCACCGTGCTTTAGATGTTAACCAGAGGTGTAGTCGTAAAAATAAGATAGGATATATGCTCTAAGCAGAGGAATACCCTAGAATGTGTATACTATAAGCTTTCTTGAGAAACAGTGTATATGGTGTTCTATTAAAAAGTCCAGAAGGTACACGGCGTATAACCTGCAATACATCTCTGATGTTAACTGCACTGTTCACTCTGCACTATGCTACAAATAAATTTTCTGTGCAATTATACACTTAGGGCATGCTTGATGGCAGTGCATGAATGTGATACCTGACGGAACTAGATTTTTGGCACTATGTCGTCTTCCCTTACATTTATGTCTAATTAAGCTGCATCTTTACTGGTTATGTCTTTACACTATACATTTTTATGGTAACTGCGACTGATTTGTTTTCACGGAATACGATTTTTTAAAAGTTGGCATAGAAGTGAGTTGTAGCCAAGAAGGGATCCCTTGTCCTTCCTCATGCTCAATAATTAACAGAAGCACTTGTCAAGCCTTTTTTCATACTTAAAAACATATTAAAATTATTTGTCAAATGAAAGTGAAGTTTACAATCATCTATTATAGTTACTAGCAGGGGTGACCGAGCTCAGCTCGGTCAAAATTAACTTTGTGTTCAACTCGATACAGTATTTTCCCAGTATCATTCACTCTGTATTATTACTGTAAAACACGTTATTAATAATAGTATTATTTACAAAAACAATCAATAAGAAAACTATATGTTTGTATGCACATGATCATAAATTTTACTTTATTTTAAAGTTTAGAACGAAATGACATCAATCCAAATCACTTTTTTAACTCGTCTCTGATTAGTTTAACTATGCATCTCGAAGACTATTAAGAATGTATAAGAAATTTCTTCACATTCTGAAAGACAATATTTTTTGCCAGATATAACCAAATTTGGACACATTCTTTCATTTGGCGCCAAATATGTGTTTTGATTTCGTAACCATAATAGTCGATTTTTCGGCCAAATTTCGCCAGTATTTTGTCAAATATCGCCAAATTATTTGCTTTTGCCTTAGTCTCGTGTTCCTGACCCTTATTATCCAAATGATCCACTAATCACATGTGATCAAACATGTCACTTAGCTCAATGGTCTTCAGGTAATCAAAAACAGTAGAGTATAAAATGAATCAAAATCGTTTAAGCCATTTCTTAAGTAAAATTAGCTTGACAGCATTCAGTAATGAAGCGATATAACCCACTAATATAATTTTGTTTAATATGCAATTCAGCTCAATAGTCTTCTCGTGACAAAAGACGTTCCGTTGTAAAATTTAGGTAAAATTGACTGGGTCATTGTTATATATAATTAGAATGACCCGAACCCATTAACACCTAAAACGACCCACTAATTGAATTGTTACGTGCATGTGTCCTATCTCAATGGTTTTCTTTTGCACAAAAACGATATAATAGAAAATATACTCAAAATGGTGAGAACAATTTTCTAGATAAAATTAGCATGACCCACAAATGACCCTTAAATCGAAATCTGTCGAAAATGTGACTTAGTTCATTAATTTTTGCGTGCCAAAAAACGTTAAATACAAAATTTAGATAAAATCGATTGAGCCAATTTTAAGGTATAAATAGTTTGACCTTGACCCATTATGACCCAAAATGACTCATTAATCGAGTTTTCTCAAACATCTGACCTAACTCAATGATTTTCTTGTGTCCGAAAACGATAGAATATAAAATTTAGTCAAATTTGCGCGAGACATTGTCTAGATAAAATTAGAATAACTCAAAAGTGACCCACTGATCGAAATTTCTCGAACATGTGACATAGCCCAATGATTTTCTCGTGCCAAAAATATGCTGTATACAAAATTTCGTTAAAATCGATTCACCCGTTCTTTAGATATAGCTTGACCATGACCCATCATGACCCACAAATGACCCTTATAATCGAAATCTTTCGAACATGTGACTTAGCCCATTACTTTTCTCGTGTATAAATATTGTTACACTCAAAATTTCGTTAAACTCGATCCTGCCTTTCTTTAAATATAAATAACTTGACCCAGACCCTTTATGACCCATTAATTGAAATTTCTCGATCATGTGACCTAGCCCAATGAATTTCTCGTGCCAAAAAATCTTGTATACAAAATTTCGCTAAAACTGATCCACATGTTCTGTAGATATAGCTTGACATGACCCGTTATGACTCATCATGACCCATAAATGGCTCTTATAATCGAAATCTCTCAAGCATGTGAGATAGCCCATTAATTTTCTCGTGTGAAAAAACTTACATACAAAGTTTCATTAAATTTGATACTGTCATACTTTATATATAAATAGCTTGACCCAGATCTTTTATGACTCAAAATGACCCAGTAATCGAAATTTCTCGAACTGAGACTTAGCCCAATAGTTTTCTCGTGCCAAAAAATGTTGTATACAAAATTTCGTTAAAATCGATCCACCTGTTATTTAGCTATAGCTTGACCATGACCCATTATGACCCATCATGACCCACAAATGACTCTTATAATCGAAATCTCTCGATCGTGTGACTTAGCCCATTAGCTTTCTCGTGTCAAAAAACTATTACAGGCAAAATTTCGATGAAATTGAATCTGCAGTTCTTTAAATATTAATAGCTTGACCCAGACACTTAATGACCCAATATGACCCATTAAAAATTTTTTTCGAACATGTAACCTAGCCCAATGTTTTTCTCGTGCCCGAAAACCATAGAATGCAATTTTTAGTCAAAATTGTTTGAGAAAATCTCTAGATAAAAATAGCATGACCCAAAATGACCCCAAAAATGACCCACTAACCGAATTTTCTCGAACATGTTACCTAACCCAATGGTCTTCTTGTAATCCAAAACGATAAAATGTAAAATTTGGTCGAAATCGTTAGAGCCGTTTTTTAAATAAAAATGGCTTGACCCATAATGACCCAAAAATGGCCCACTAATCGAAATTTTTCGAACATTTGACCCAGTTCAATTGTTTTCTCGTGCCAAAAAACGATTGGATACAAAATTTCCTTAAAATCGATCCAGCCGTTCTCTAGATATAAATAGGTTGATCCTGACCCATTATGACCCAAAATGACCCAATAATCGAATTTTCTCGAACATGTGACCTAGCCCAATGGTCTTTTCGTGCCCGAAAATGGTAAAATCCAAATTTTTGCGAAAATCGTTAAAGCCGTTTTTGAGATAAAATTTACACACACAGACACACACACACACAATTTTTGCTCGCATTATAGTATAAGACTAGCAGGGGTGACCGAGCTCAGCTCGGTCAAAATTAACTTTGTGTTCAACTCGATATAGTATTATTACTGTAAAACATGTTATTAATAATAGCATTATTTACAAAAACAATCAATGAGAAAACTATGTTTGTATGCACATGTTCATAAATTTTACTTTATTTTAAAATTTACAACGAAAGGACATCAATCCAAATCACTTTTTAGCTCGACTCTGATTAGTTTAACTATGCATCTCGAAGACTATTAAGAATGTGTAAGAAATTTCTTCACAAATTGAAAGACAATGTTTTTTGCCAGATATAACCAAATTTGGACACATTCTTTCATTTGGCGCCAAATATGTGTTTTGATTTCGTAACCTTAATAGTCGATTTTTCGGCCAAATTTCGCCAGTATTTTGTCAAATATCGCCAACTTATTGGCTTTTGCCATAATCTCGTGATCCTGACCCTTATTACCCAAATGATCCACTAATCACATGTGATCAAACATGTGACTTAGCTCAATGGTCTTCAGGTAATCAAAAACGGTAGAGTACAAAATGAATCAAAATCGTTTAAGCTATTTCTTAAGTAAAATTAGCTTGACAGCATTCAGCAATGAAGCGATATGACCCACTAATATAATTTTGTTTAATATGCAACTCCGCTCGATAGTCTTCGCATGACAAAAGACGTTCCGTTGCAAAATTTTGGTAAAATTGACTGAGTCGTTGTTATATATAATTAGAATGACCGAACCCATTAACACCTAAAACGACCCACTAATTGAATTGTTACGTGCATGTGTCCTATCTCAATGGTTTTCTTTTGCCCGAAAACGATATAATAGAAAATATACTCAAAATGGTGTTAACAATTTTCTAGATAAAATTAGCAAGACCCACAAATGACTCTTATATTGAAATCTCTCGAAAATGACTTAGTTCATTAATTTTTGCGTGCCGAAAAACGTTAAATACAAAATTTAGATAAAATCGATTGAGCCAATTTTTAGGTATGAATAGTTTGACCTTGACGCATTATGACCCAAAATGACTCATTAATCGAGTTTTCTCAAACATCTGACCTAACCCAATGATTTTCTTGCGTCCGAAAACGATAGAATATAAAACTTAGTCAAATTTGCGCGAGACATTGTCTAGATAAAATTAGAATAACCCAAAAGTGACCCACTGATCGAAATTTCTCGAACATGTGACATAGCCCAATGATTTTCTCGTGCCAAAAATATGCTGTATACAAAATTTCGTTAAAATCGATTCACCCTTCTTTAGATATAGCTTGACCATGACACATCATGACCCACAAATGACCCTTATAATCGAAATCTCTCGAACATGTGACTTAGCCCATAAGTTTTCTTGTGTATAAATATTGTTACACTCAAAATTTCGTTAAACTCGATCCTGCCGTTCTTTAAATATAAATAACTTGACCCAAACTCTTTATGACCCATTAATCGAAATTTCTCGATCATGTGACCTAGCCCAATGATTTTCTCGTGCCAAAAAATGTTGTATACAAAATTTCGTGAAAACTGATACACATGTTCTTTAGATATATCTTGACATAACCCGTTATGACCCATCATGACCCATAAATGACTCTTATAATGGAAATCTCTCAAACATGTGAGATAGCCCATTAATTTTCTTGTGTCAAAAAACTGTTACATACAAAATTTCGTTATAATCGATCACGCCGTTCTTTAAATATAAATAGCTTGACCCAGACCCTTAATGATCCAATATGATCCATTAAAATTTTTTCTCGAACATGTAACCTAACCCAATGTTTTTTTTGTGCCCGAAAACTATAGAATGCAATTTTTAATCAAAATCGCGTGAGAAAATCTCTAGATAAAAATAGCATGACCGACAATGACCCCAAAAATGACCCACTAACCGAATTTTCTCGAACATGTTACCTAATCCAATGGTCTTCCTGTAATCCAAAGCGATACAATATAAAATTTGGTCGAAATCGTTAGAGCCGTTTTTTAGATAAAGATGGCTTGACCCATAATGACCCAAAAATGACCCACTAATCAAAATTTTTCGAACATGTGACCCAGCTCAATTGTTTTCTCGTGCCGAAAAACGATTGGATACAAAATTTCTTTAAAATCGATGCAGCCGTTCTCTAGATATAAATAGCTTGATCCTGACCCATTATGACCCAAAATGACCCAATAATCGAATTTTCTCGAACATGTGACCTAACCCAATGGTCTTCTCGTGCCCGAAAATGGTGAAATCCTAATTTTTGCGAAAATAGTTAGAGCCGTTTTTGAGATAAAATTTACCCACACAGACACACACACACACAATTTTTGCTCGCATTATAGTATAAGATAAGATTAAGATATAAGCATTAAGATATAAGCCAATATTGGCATTTAATCTTACTAGCAGGGGTGACCGAGCTTAGATCGGTCAAAATTAACTTTGTGTTCAACTCGATATAGTGTTTGTTCTGTATCATTCTCTCTGTATTATTACTGTAAAACATGTTTTTAATAATAGTATTATTTACGAAAACAGTCAATAAGAAAACTATGTTTGTATGCACATGTTCATAAATTTTACTTTATTTTAAAATTTACAATGAAAGGACATCGATCCAAATCACTTTTTTAGCTCGACTCTGATTAGTTTAACTATGTATCTTGAATACTATTAAGAATGTATAAGAAATTTCTTCACATTCTGAAAGACAACATTTTTTGCCAGATATAGCCAAATTTGGACACAATTTTTCATTTGGTGCCAAATACGTGTTTTAGTTTCGTAATCTTAATAGTCGATTTTTCGGTCAAATTTCGCCAGTATTTTGTCAAATATCGCCAACTTATCGGCTTTTGCCATAGTCTCGTGATCCTGACCCTTATTACCCAAATGATCCACTAATCAAATGTGATCAAATATGTGACTTAGCTCAATGGTCTTAAGGTAATCAAAAACAGTAGAGTATAAAATGAATCAAAATCGTTTAAGCCATTTCTTAAGTAAAATTAGCTTAACAGCATTTAACAATGAAGCGAAATGTCCCACTAATATAATTTTGTTTAATATGCAACTCAGCTCAATAGTCTTCTCGTGACAAAAGACGTTCCGTTGCAAAATTTAGGTAAAATTGACTGAGTCGTTGTTATACATAATTAGAATGACCCGAACCCATTAAGACCTAAAACGACCCACTAATTGAATTGTTGTTACATGCATGTGTCCTATCTCAATGGTTTTCTTTTGCCCGAAAACCATATAGCAGAAAATATAAGGTACCCTGGGGTAATAACGCCAGGCGGGTTAATAACGCCAAGTGCTTATATTTTGCATAATTATGAAATAATCAGGTAAATGACACCCATGTGCTCTGCGCAGAAGGGTTTTGAGTCATATAAATCGCAAAAAACAGCTTCAGGTTAATTTGTTTCGTTTTTAGGTCTTATTGTTTTTACAAACAACTAAAATTAACGCTTGATCTAAAATTTGCGAGATACGTTTTTTGATGTGGACTATCTTTTTATCCGGAAATACTTTGTTAATTACATAAATTTGTAGTGCATTTCATATACTTTTAAAATGTTGTTGAAGATTTTGGATATCTTCTTGAGATAATTTGTAATTTAAAATGTACTGCAGAATAACTATAACGGGGTAATAACGCCAATCCTTGACTTTAGTACCCCGGTTGATTCTCTACAGTGGCCGAGCTACATCCTAAATACTGATTCAAATAAACACAGTTAAAACTGTCCAATGTTTCTCATATTTCTATTTAAGCGGTCCTTTTTAAGCAAAAAGAAGCTGACGGTCTGATATTCATTTGCCTCATCCCCTCCTCCCACACCACACCTTTATTTTTCTTACACTTTCACAAAAAATTGAACATTTTCAATAGCTTAGAATGCAATTTGACAATTTCTAAGTTTGTAGAGTTTGTATTTTTAGAATTGGGCTATCTACATGCAATTATTCCATCTTATTTCATAGTTTTGTTTGCATGGCGTTATTACCCATATAGGTGGGTAATAACGCCAAATAGCATTGGTCAAGAAAAAACGCCATTGCATTTTATGAATACATATCTGATAAATTATTTTATTTTATATAGATAGTCAATGAGTTGCTGTATCAGATCCTATATTTGTTTGAAAAATACAATCTAAAACTAAGCCGTGAAAATTGGTAGAACCTTAACGTGGCGTTATTACCCCAGGGTACCTTACTCAAAATAGTGAGAACAATTTTCTAGATAAAATTAGCATGACCCACAAATGACCGTTATATCGAAATCTCTCGAAAATGTGACTTAGTTCATTAATTTTTGCGTGCCGAAAAACGTTAAATACAAAATTTAGATAAAATCGATTGAGCCAATTTTTAGGTATAAATAGTTTGACCTTGACCCATTATGACCCAAAATGACTCATTAATCGAGTTTTCTCAAACATCTGACCTAACCCAATGATTTTCTTGTGTCCGAAAACGATAGAATATAAAATTTAGTCAAATTTGCGCGAGACATTGTCTAGATAAAATTAGAATAACCCAAAAGTGACCCACTGATCGAAATTTCTCGAACATGTGACATAGCCCAATGATTTTCTCGTGCCAAAAACATGCTTTATACAAAATTTCGTTAAAATCGATTCACCCGTTCTTTAGATATAGCTTGACCATGACCCATCATGACCCACAAATGACCCTTATAATCGAAATCTTTCGAACATGTGACTTAGCCCATTACTTTTCTCGTGTACAAATATTGTTACACTCAAAATTTCGTTAAACTCGATCCTGCCGTTCTTTAAATATAAATAACTTGACCCAGATCCTTTATGACCCAAAATGACCCATTAATTGAAATTTCTCGATCATGTCACCTAGCCCAATGATTTTCTCGTGCCAAAAAATGTTGTATACAAAATTTCGTTAAAATTGATCCACATGTTCTTTAGATATAGCTTGACATGACCCGTCATGACCCATAAATGACTCTTATAATCGAAATCTCTCAAACATGTGAGATAGCCCATTAATTTTCTCGTGTCAAAAAACTTACATACAAAATTTCATTAAATTTGATACTGTCGTACTTTATATATAAATAGCTTGACCCAGACCTTTTATGACCCAAAATGAACCAGTAATCGAAATTTCTCGAACTGAGACCTAGCCCAATAGTTTTCTCGTGCCAAAGAAATGTTGTATACAAAATTTCGTTAAAATCGATCCACCTGTTCTTTAGCTATAGCTTGACCATGACCCATTATGACCCATCATGACCCACAAATGACTCTTATAATCGGAATCTCTCGATCGTGTGACTTAGCCCATTAGCTTTCTCGTGTCAAAAAACTATTATAGGCAAAATTTCGATGAAATTGAATCTGCAGTTCTTTAAATATTAATAGCTTGACCCAGACACTTAATGACCCAATATGACCCATTAAAAATTTTTTTCGAACATGTAACCTAGCCCAAAGTTTTTCTCGTGCCCGAAAACCATAGAATGCAATTTTTAGTCAAAATTGCGAGAGAAAATCTCTAGATAAAAATAGCATGACCCACAATGACCCCAAAATTGACCCACTAACCGAATTTTCTCGAACATGTTACCTAATCCAATGGTCTTCTTGTAATCCAAAACGATAAAATATAAAATTTGGTCGAAATCGTTAGAGCCGTTTTTTAAATAAAAATGGCTTGACCCACAATGACCCAAAAATGACCCACTAATCAAAATTTTTCGAACATGTGACCCAGCTCAATTGTTTTCTTGTGCCAAAAAACGATTGGATACAAAATTTCCTTAAAATCGATCCAGCCGTTCTCTAGATATAAATAGCTTGATCCTGACCCATTATGACCCAAAATGACCCAATAATCGAATTTTCTCGAACATGTGACCTAGCCCAATGGTCTTCTCGTGCCCGAAAATGGTAAAATCCAAATTTTTGCGAAAATTGTTAGAGCCGTTTTTGAGATAAAGTTTACACACACAGACACACACACACACAATTTTTGCTCGCATTATAGTATAAGACTAGCAGGGGTGACCGAGCTCAGCTCGGTCAAAATTAACTTTGTGTTCAACTCGATATAGTATTATTACTGTATTTTTTTTAAATGAAAGCTGTTTATGTGTAGATGTGCCCATTCTGGCTAATTTTTAATTTATTTCAATTTTTATATTTTATTTTTAATTTTAAAAGCTTTTTCATGACATTTCTTCAAAACAGTGGCAACAGGTCAAGCTTTTCTCAAAATTTATTTTGTTTCAGAATTTTCCACCAATCAGGAGATTCATCTCATCGGTGAATGTATAATCGCATTTAAAGAAAAATAAATAAAAATAAAATAAAATAAATAAAGGTTTTTGTTAAATTTAATCATAATAAAATGATTGCTCATAGTTATTCCCTGCAATACACAAATTATTTACTGAGTAATATTATTAAGTATTATGTAAGTAAAATAACAGAAGATAAACTTTAATAAAATATACTATCTAAAGCGAAATTTTGTCTATGGAGAAAATGTCGTCATACAGAAACCAGATAAATTTGTTCCATGAATATAATATACATTGCTATAGCTGTGTTAATGATGATGTCATATTCGCTGACTTTAATTCCTGCATCTAAATAAAATGAACTTCTATTAATGTGAATGTCCATGGTGTGCTCAAATGAAATTATTTCTATAAACTGCGTCATTTCTATTTAATTATAATGAATATTTTATGAAAAACTAAAGAATTCTTAAATAACTGCATAAATCACGCTTTTATTTAAGAAAAGATGAGTATTTCTGAAGGTGTAAATGATGTCATATTAGAAAAAAAAGAATAAAACCTGTGATATGCCGGTATTACTATATTTCTATCTTACATAATATCAAAAAATAATTAAAATAATTTCATTGTATTAAGTTATTGTTAAAAAAAAAAAAAATTCTGCATTTCAGCAACAAACACAAAAATTTTATTCTTTTCAATAACAGAGATATCGTTTTTTTTTTCTTTTTGTTGTTGCCATAACAATAAAAGTAATTTTTACAAGTTCATGGAGGATACAAACCAATAAATAAATTAAATTTATTGCAAGTGCTGTAAATGTGTCGTGGGTTGGTTAAGCAGTTTAGTAAGTCCCTGTTTCTATTATAATTATAATGTTTCATTGATATTATAATTATTGTACAGTTATCAAGCGATATTTAAACGAAGAAAAAATAAACTAAGCAGATATTTTTGAATTCGTCCTCTGGGGTATAATATTAATTTCCTAAATAATTTGGCATTTAAATAATATTTAAGATTTAGAAACCGCATTAAAAAAAGAATTGTAGCTGAAGTTAAGTCCAACATAGTAATTTATGAGTTGTTTTCCTTATTTTTTGTTATTTTCTGAAGTTTGTACATCTTCATCATGAAAAGCTATCTTATCCCTATTTTAAGAGGTAGCAATTGTTTATTTCGCTCAGTATTTTACTGTCTATATAAGATTGATATATATCATACCTAATATATATTCTTTTCCGTCGAGTTTTGACGGGTGCAGCTAGTATTAATTAAAACTGCAACATAAACATCATAAACAAAATTTTCTACTGTCGGTATTTAATGCATATTTTTACATAGCCAATTTTAAAGTATTTTTTTTTTACCTGAATGTTTGATAAATTAATTGCAAATATTTTTTTTAAATTCTATATCATTGATATTCCGAATATTTTTCCTGCACATTGCAAACATTGCTTTTATAGGGATAGTAAAATAACTACAGATGAAAAATAAGGCTAAAACACAGAATTAACGACAACTTGGCGAATGCCTCTACGGAGAATTGAAAAGTACGCCAGTTCTGTCATCTTAAATATCCAGATAGAATTTTAATAAATTATAGATAGTACTACTTTATTATTCCATAGATCAATTTCGCCAAATTATACATATTGCAAAACGTACAATTATACATATTATACAAACGAATACAACTTTTATTTCAAATAACCAAATAATTAATAAATTACGAAAATATTAATAGAAATACAAATAAAACTTCGAATTAAAAAGTATTTATGACGTAACAAATGCATGTAACATGTTTAATTTCAAATGAATGTCGCATTTACGAGCATCCATTATTGACATTTAATCTTTTATTTTGGCGGCAGTTTTTTGGTCGAAGGGATAATCAAGTAGTACCAAATAATACAAATAATATAAATAATAATATAGCCAATAATATTTTGATCAGGTGTCATGTATGGATCACGTTGGTGCGATTGCAACAAAATAGTGAATTTATGGATTGCATGGTAATCTGGTTGTTGTTGTTTATTTACTAATAAACTTTGTTTCTTTACTTTTCTTTATTTTTTTCTTTCTTTATTGTTTTGTTCTGCAATTATTAATTAAACTTTACTTATTTATTATTGTTTCCTTTTTAAAATAATAGAAAATAATAAAAAAATAATATAACATGTAACTGGTATTTGAAAACACAGTGTTTGCCAAACCGATGTCAGATTTAAAAAAACGCGCCAAGGTGATGCGTATATAAAAATGGAAAAATGTTTATAATAATGTAAACAAAAAAGTAAACAAATAATTAAATAATCGGCTTTTCGATTTTTTTTTAAAATAACGCCAAGCAGTCGTTAATTCTGTAGTTGCATCAATAGTAAATTTTCTTTTCTTCGTTTGTTTCATAATGAGAAACCATAAATTTAATAATCTCAAATAAAATAATCTGACAAATTTTCTATGATCTCGTTGATGATCTAGAAATTTCCGTAATACATAAACAAAAAGGCAAAGATGTTATATGCGCCGAGTTTGGCGCGATAATTTTTTAGGCTAATTTGGCGGAAACATTGTTTTCGAATACCAGTTACATGTGTATATTTAAATTATTTTCTACCAGCTGTCCCGCCCGGCGTTGCTCGGGTTCGTATTAACAATATTAAAAGAATTTGAAATTTGTATGATTTTATCATTAACTCGAAGCATGCAGAAATGCATTGTCTGAAATACGTGGAAGCTGAGTGAGAGAAAAATCGGTTTAAAAAAGAACTAATATTAAGCTCTAAAAATACTTTAAATAAGCAATGAGAAACCCGGGAGGGAACATGTATCCAACGATTGCGTTATTTTCGTGTTAGAGTGTTGATATTTACCCGTAAAAATCACTGTTAGATCACGTAACCAATTATTTTTTTACATAGAAGTCCCAAGTGAAATATTTTGAATTTCAAACTAATTATATCACTCTTAAATCTGACTATACCGTGAATGAAATCGATACTTGATGATAAAAGGTTGGTATATAGCATTATAATTTCAGAGCCATTTAACAAAAGTAAGTGCATATTTTTAATCAGAACATGGGTAATGTTCACTCTTGTGGACAAATTTCTAACTGTAAACTTTTGTAACGTAACCATAACCTGTCTGTAACCTAACTGCGACGTAACAGTACCCTACCGTAACTTAAATATAACATAAATGTAACCTAGCCGTCAGTTTATTGCAACCTATCCTTATTCTAACCATAACACAAATGCAATTTAACTTTAACCTAACTTTAAATTAACCGTGATCTAACTGTAACCTAACGTGAAATTAAATAAAATCAAAGACTTACCTTAATGTAATTGCAACCTAATTGCAACCCGAATGTTACCTAGCCATATATTGGGTTCATGTCCAATGAAATCATTTTGTCTTGTTCGGATCTTGGTTATGATTCATTAGAATATTTTCGTCGGGTTCAGATTTGGTTCGATTCAGATTTGAGGTATTTTTTGAAATTCGATTTAAAATGTTCGTGTCGGATTCAGGTCTATCGAAATTATTTTGCCTTGCTCGGGTTCAGTTATGGTTCTGTGAATTTTTTTTGTCGGGAACAGATTTAGTTCAATTCAGATTTCGTCGTTTTTTTCAAATGGAATTTTTGGGGTCAGGTCTTAATGCGTGTCTACGGAAATTTCTCTGTCTGATTCGAATAAAGACATGCTTCACTGGAATATTTTTGTCAAGTTCAGACTTGGTTTAATTCAGACGTCGGCTTTTTTTTCAAATTAATTTTTGGTTTCGGGTTCAATTGCGTGTAACTTGCGTGTAACATAAGAAAATGCTTCAATGGAATATTTTTGTCAAGTTCAGATTTAGTTCATTTCAGATTTCGAGATTTTTTTTAAAGAATTTCGTTAGGTTCAGATTCGGTTCATGTGCATGGAATTTTTTTGTCTTGTTCGGATCCGGTTAATGTTCTTTGGAATATTTTTGTCAAGTTCAGATTTGGTTCGATTCAAATTTCAGGTATTTTTTCAAACAGAATTTTTAGGTTCGGATCTCGTTCATGTTCACGGAAATTTCATGCATGATTTTAAAAGAAGGTTTTCATCAATATATTTTATATATTTACATGGAATTATTAATATGTTGTTAAATCATAAACATTTTTCATCTAAGGTATGAAGAATTAAAAAGTTCTGAAAAAATGAAAACTTTTAGTAATACAGTTTTTAGTTCAAATCAAAGGTTTTCAATATTTTATTTAATTTTATTTTGACATTTAATTATTTCTAATTTTCCAATTTCAATTATTTTAAAAGCAAACATTTATTTTAATAAATAATATAATAGAAAAAAAAAGTTTTAATAAATTACTATTTCTTCGTAAAATATGCTTTAGCTGTAATTCATTTCTTTCAATTCGTCTTAGTAATACAAAATTCCTTCCTCGTGCTTTTGTTTGAGACATTAAAATTTCAACGATAAATGGTTTCATATTGCAAACCTTTTTTTTCGGATTGCTCCACCCCCACTTGTTTTTTTTCCCTTCATGGCGTTCAACAGCTGTGAAAAAAAAAAATCCTCATTTAAACTGACAGTTTGCCAGTCTATAAATTTTAAAGGTCTATCCCAGCTTTTTTAATTATTTCTGCGAAAATTTTATGCAACCAACCAACCATAAGAAAATGAAAGGGAAAAATGTAACAAAAGGCGATTTTTTATGAGAGTGAGCTTTGGAATTTAATTAATAACTCCGTTAATAAATAGAATTTTGAAATTCTGAGCTTCAGGTGCATCAGGAAAGATATTGGGCTACTCTCATAAAAATTTTGAACTTCGTACATCCCATAGATTTTACTAGCCATCGCAGACACACAGACACATACGCAGACAGACAGAGCGTTTTGTTCTTTTATTAGTATAGATTATTTAAATAGTAATAAAAATTTATAAAAAAAGTTTAATTAATAAGTATATAACAAAAGAATTTATACAAATTATAAAGTAAATAAGCATTTTATTTATAAATAAATATTAATAGTCGGGTTAATATATCCAGGACAAAATAAAGTCTATTAGTTACCTCGGTGATATATAATATCTGTGCCAATAAAACTTTCAATAATATAGTAAATATGCTATTTGGCGGTGCTCAATTTTTGAAGATTAGTCCATTATCATTTTAAATATTATCTAACACAGGAAAAATATGAAGAAAATTGAAGAAGAAATGGCTAATTAAAACAAACTTGTAAAATATTTTGGCACAAATGCCTTATGTGCACCACATTTGTGCATATTTTTCCCTTTTTTACGCCAATTTGGCGAAAATTTCATTTTAAAATATCAGTTACATATATATATATTAATTGTTTTCTATTATTTTAAAAAGGAAATAAAAATAAATAAAAAATGTTTTGTTAATAATTATAAAATAAAACAATTTACATAATTTAAAAAAATAAATAAGAGTAAATAATTTATTAATAAATATACAATAGCCGAGCTACCATATGATCATAAAATCGACGTTTTGTTGCAATCACGCATATGTGGTGCATATATGACATCTGTGCCATTTTTTTCAGCAGGCAATTTTTATTTCAAAACGTTGAATTTATCGCTAGTAATAATGCGAAATTGCATAAATTTCATTTAAATTGCATGGAATTCCTTGTTCAGTTTGTAAATATTAAAACTAATTTTCCCTGGAAGAGAATTTGACAAAATGGCGCAAAAATGTATGTTTGTTGATTACAATTTTCAAAATTGCGGTGAAAAACTTTTGAAAAAGAATGTCATTATTTTACAATATGTATGTGTGTGGCAGAATTTCGCACTAAAGCTAAAATTTCAATATTTGATTACAATTTTTTAAATATAAACTTACGTTTATTGAATTTACAATTCAATACTAAAATATACTCCAAAAATTATCTTATTTTGGAAAAAACAACATTTTTGCGACCTATTAGATATGCAGTTTTGCCATAATTCTTTGCCGACAAAAGTAAAAAAAAATCTCAAAGAAACAAATATATAACTCACAATTACTTTTATAATTAGATCTGCCTTTTCTGAAGTAAGTTATATACTATCGAAATTTGATTAAAAAAAAGAAAGAAAATAATAGAAAGGAAGAAAATATCATTCAAAATTCGTTTAATCAAATTTTCAAGTTATTTTTTTTTAAACTAACACAAGGATAAGACTCCAAATGTTGCACCAAATGTAATATTTCACGTTAAGTTATTTTTTAAGCGTTACAAATATTTCTTTTATTTTTATGATAAATATTTTTTTTTATAATATCGTTTCTCATTAAATTGTTTTTCTTTATTATTATTATTATTATTATTATTATTATTATTATTATTATTACTATTATCATCAGTAATTATTTTCTGCTTTTATTTGCAACATGTTTGTAATATTTCTAACAGATATATTATTTTTAATTTGTTTAGTAATGATAATTTTCGCCAAAAAATAACTACTGGCAAGCCTTTCGTCAAAAATAACCGAAAAATACAAAATTTATTACCAAAAATCATAGTTATCCCTGTATATTTGAATGACAAACTTCCGCAAAAATATTTCCTATCGTATGATACAATCGGCAAAAAAATCCATCGGGTAGTTTTTGAAAACACTCGTGTGGAAGTTTGAGAATTTCTGCTTTATAATATACTAGCAGGCTATGCCCGCTGCGCTGGTCAGTATTTCAAAATCAACCGTGGATGAAACGAGCTGGTGAATTTAAATTTGTATTTTAAATAACTTGGACCTCCAGCAGCACCTTGCTCATTGCTGAAAACGATTTAGACACCATTGTGATATTATATATACTTAAACGTTGCGCAAAAACCAGCTATTTAGAAGTAACTATTTTAGTTTATTAGTAACAGTGCACATTTCGAAGCGAAATGAGACCATTATGGCAACAGGATTTAAAATTTTCCCTCATCTGAAGAAATATTAATTATTACAGTCGTTACCATGGTACAACTTCTGAAAAATTTCTTCACAACTTTTCATTATGTGAAGCCAGGAACCCAAAGCTACTCTCACCCAAAAATTTTATACATATATTAAATTTTGTCAGCGCTATAAAAGGCACAATTATGCAAGAATCATCTTCAAATTCGTCAAGTACATTGAGATGGTTAATATCTCAGTGGGAATTGCAAATGAGCAAAATCGGCCCAAGGGGGTGGTAATTGGGAAGGGTTCAAAAATTTGAATACCATCTTAACATGGCTTTCACAAAACCAGCTCTTACAAAACAATAGTAGGAAAAAAAACTTTCTTTGTTACAGCAAGTTGCCAACGATAAAGAAAAAAAATACATACACACATTAAAATTCTCACTACAACAATTACTTTATTACTGCAAAATTTCTTCCTGAAAAATGAAAACAAAATTATTTGTTCTTTCGTATTTAAGTATTTTCTCTTTCGTTATTTAAGATAAACTTATGTAAATTTGGCGAACGATTTGGCGAAATTGGTTGACGTGATAATCAAGTAGTAGCCAATTTACACTTTTATTATTTCACAAAAGATTTCTACATAGACATCATATACGCAATAGGTTTAGCACGATTATCTTGCAACTACAACGTGGCAAAATCCTCGTTTTAGAATACCAAAGAAATTTATGTATATTTTATTACTAGCAGCCTCCGCCCGCTACGCTGGTCAGTATCTCTAAAATAATCTTGAATCAAACGAAATATATATAAAAAAACAATCTTAATATCGAATCAAATACCCACAATTTTTGTCTGATTTATGTAATCTTACATTGGTCAGTTCAAAGTTCATTTTGATGACAAAATACCTCTAAAATGACTAAATAACTGACAAATTACAAAAGTACTAAAGTAATTAAGATTTTTTTTAGTAGTTTTTTTTTTTTTTTTTTTTTTTTTTTGTATCTTGAATTCCACTTGAATCTAGACACACGGCAGTGTGTCAGCCAAGTTCACAAAGTAAAAGGCGACACACCGGCCGTGGGTTATATTACCCGAACCATTTCGAACCACTTTTGACCCCTCAATAACTTAAATTCTATTTGACCTACACACTTGCAATTTTTTGTGTCGTGTAAGACCATCTTCTAATTTCCGAATCTAAAATTTAAAAAAAAAATCTTTTACCGATGACGAGAAATTGACGCCTGAAAACCACTGTTTTTACCACTGACTCACTCACTCACTCATAGAAATGTTTGACTACTTCCACGTGACTTAGGAAGTTGAAATTTGGTGTGAAGGTAGGTTATTGGATCTATAAATAGGAAAAAATCAGAAATCACCATTAATTAAACATTAATGGTTGGTTAGAGGATAAATTATTGGATTACAATGGAAGCTTATGAGAATTTCACAAAATACCAGTAATAGTGCCAAGTTGGCGTCACTTTTGGCGAGTATCAGGGTTAATCTCTGAAACTACCGAACCGATTTCAAAAGTAATGGTACCAAAATGATGGTATTCGCCCCGGTTCAAACATAGACTGTATCTTATGTCTGTGCCACTAACCAAAAGAGGGTTCAGAAGCGAAATACATTCTAAAAATGTGATTTTTGTTTTACTGAAGGGCCTAGAAGCACAAAATTTGGCATGTTAATTATTTATAAGATGTAAATGATCACTAATGACATTTGCTAAAAAAATATCAAATTTAAATGGGTGAAAATCCGCGAAGAGCGTTCTAAAAAAGTTCGAAATACCAATTTTAAAACAATCTCAGCAAACAACAAACCGATCTTAAAAGTAATGATATCAAAATGATGATGACAGTCTTTGCACCAACATAAGATATATCTTATGTCGATTACACTAACCCAAAAGAGGTAAAAGAGCATAAAAACATTCTAAAAATGCGATGTCTGTATATTAAGGTACTAGACTGGAAACATAAAGTTTGGCATTTTAGAGTTATTTCGCGAAATATCAGAAATAGTGCCAAGTTCGCGACACTTTTGGCAAGTATCGGGGCTAATCTCTGAAACCACCGAACCGATTTCAAAATTAATGATACCAAAATGATGGTATTCGCCCCGGTTCAAACATAGGCTATATTTTATGCGTATACAATTAACCAAAAGAGGGTGAAAAAGCAAAAAAATTCTAAAAATGCAACTTTTGTGTTACTAAAGGACCTAGAACTATAAGATTTGGCATGTTAATTATTTATAAGATATAAATGATCTCTAAGGGCATTTGATAAAAAATACGGAATTAAAAAGGGGTGAAAATTTGCGAAAATGTGCGAAAAGCGTTCTAAAAATGTTCTAAATTGGGATTTTTAAGCAATTTCAGCAAACAACAAACGATCTTAAAAGTAATGATATCAAAATGATGGTGATAGTCCTTGCTTCAATATAGGCTATATCTTATGTCGATTCCACTAACCCAAAGGGGGTAAAATAGAAAACTAGTCGTTGGGGGCCACCGTAATACTTACCCATCATGGATATGTATATGAAAATAAAACATGTGAAAACTATTTATACAATGCATTGCAATTCATAAACAAAATTTAAATATTGTTAATATACATGGTAATGCTCTATTAAAGAACTGATGATTGCCGATTTCGACAAATTATATAAAACGCCAAACTACTCAAGTAGTACCGAACTGCGTAAAAGAAACATCCTTATAACTCCAAAAATAATAGCTCTATTAACTAAAAATTAACTGCGTCTTATGTCCAATTAAAATATACCTCTGAATTGAAATTTGAATCAAATACAGGGCCATGAAAAATCGAAGAATGTGGAAAACAGGATTAAAAATATCTCAGCAACTAATAATCCGATCGATTTCGTTCTATATGCAAAATGTGTGATATTTTATTGCCTTTTACGTCCATTCCTTAGAACAAAAAAATTCGAAAATTTTTATGTACCTTTCATCAGAACGAAATCTTCGAGAATCCGAAAAAAATAGTTCCGGATAATCGAGGTTGCTGATATTAAATAGGTTTCGTCCCATTCTTACATACTAACTGCATACAAAATTTCAATTCTCTATTTCAATTCGTTCGGGAGATAGAGCGTTTACAGACAGACAGACAGACGGACGGCAAAATTTTGTTTCTAAAAATATGTTTTTCGGAATCTCTACTATCTAAAACGTGTAAATCCGTCAAAAATTTTTTTTTCGATTTTCAAAACGATTGCAAAACCTACCCTATACTAGGTATGATGGGTAAGTAAAAGCGTTCTAAAAATGTGATGTCTGTATGTTAAGGGCCTAAAAACATAAAATTTGGCATGTTCATTAATTATAAGATATAAATGATCACTAAGAACATTTGTTAACAAATACAAAATTTAAAAGGGGTAAAAATGCGCGAAAAGCGTTCTAAAAACTTTCTAAATAGCAATATTTCAGCAATCTTGAGTAGTTAGCGAACCGATTTAAAGAAAAAAAAAAAAAAAGATGCCAAAATGATGGCGACAGTCCTTGCTCTAACAAAATTATTGGATAAATTACCAGATTACAATGGGAATCTATGGGAATTTGGCAAAATACCAGAAATAGAGCCATGTTAGTATGACTTTTGGTGCGTAATTTTTGTCGTCAATATAGCGATATTTCGCCAAGTTGGCTACAAACATTTTTGGTCGACGAAATAATCAAGTAGTACCCAATCACGTAAAAGAAACATCCTTATTAGTGGAATTTAAAGGAACATAAGCAGTCCTAATGTTAAATTTTTTAATTTGACTGAAAAAAAAACAGTGAATAAATGCAGGAAAAAGCTGAAATTAATATTAAATAAAACTAATTTAACCTACTTATTTCAAAAAGGAAACAAATACCTACTTATTTGACAAAAAATAATGATATCCTATCAAAAACATGAATGTGAAAAAATGCCAAGTTCGTTAAAGGTTTCGCTCATAAAAGAAGTGATTTGACAAAAAATAATTGATATCCTGTCAAAAACATGAATGTGAAAGAATGCCAAGTTCGTTAAAGGTTTCGCTAATAAAAGAAGTGAGATGTAACTGCAAACCAAGTTCTTTCGGAGCTCCTTAAATCATAACTCCTGTCATGCATAATATTATTCAATTGCTTAAAATGATTTGTTAAGTTACTTGTTATTCAATAGAGCGACTTGGCAAGTTTTCAGTTACCAACTTTAACCTTTAAGTCGGAGTACAATTTAATCTAGAATCTGATTAACAAAGATCTAGTCAATCGAGTGTTCGAATAAGTATATTGAAGTTAAGGTACTGATAAATTAAGGAAGGGATCAACTTTAATTTCTGATCAACTAAATAGAAAAATTTGAATAAGAGAAAACTTGCTAAGTCGCTCTATTGAATAACAAGTAACATAACAAATCATTTTAAGCAATTGAATAATATTATGCATGACAGGAGTTATGATTTAAGGAGCTCCGAAAGAACTTGGTTTGCAGTTACATCTCACTTCTTTTATTAGCGAAACCTTTAACGAACTTGGCATTCTTTCACATTCATGTTTTTGACAGGATTGCTTCTACCTGAATTTGCTTCTGAAGTATGATGAAACATGTTATTATTTTAGACCATCCGATGAACTTCCTAAAGGAAAGATTTATATATATATATATATATATATATATACCGGGTGTCCAGTAAATAACTGACCCATTTTGAACTTAAATAACAAATAAACAGTTTGAGATAATAATGCGCGGTTTGCGGTATTGTTATTAGAAAATCAATAAATTTTTAAACATGTACTTTGTTAATATAGTTTAAATTTCGGAAAAAATATCGCGCTGGCGGTAACAGGCTGTTTGAATACAGACATGACTCTAATTTCCATAAATGTGAGATTTTCGGCTGAACCTGAATCTATATGTTGTCGAATCTGAATCTATATGTTGATTCGACTCTCGAATCAGCTTCAAAAATAGGGTACGTTGGTTGGAAAGTGATTTAAAATAATATTTGTGATTGAACCATCTGTATTATATTTCCCCTCCTCAGTCTTGAGACTGAGATATTATTTTAAATATTATTATATTACATTAACAAAGTGCATATTTTAAAATTTATTTATATTCTAATAACAATACAACAAGCCGCGGATTTTTATCTCAAACAGTTTTTTTGTTATTTACATTCAAAATGGGTCAGTCATTTACTGGACACCCGCTTATATATATATATATATATATATATATATATATATATATATATCTGCCTTCTATTTCACTTCAAACTTCAACTGTTTTCAATAAGATGATTGTAAAAATACTGGTTTCATTGGTTTATTGTATGGTAATATATGAATTACTCTGGTTATATAATGTCCATTTATCCACATATTTCTTAGTAATTTGGTAATCTGCCTTCTATTTCTCTTCAAACTTCAACTGTTTTTAATAATATGAATGTAAAAATACTGGTTTCATTGGTTCTTTTATTGGTATTGTCTGAATAACTTTGGATGTATTTATAAAAGTATTTATATATGTATATATATATATATATATATATATATATAAGGATTCAAAATTTCAGGTTTTTGGGCCGAAGATTAAATTAGGAAAATGTGAAGTCTCTCACCAAGTACTGGATTTAAAAGAATTTGCTCAATACCATTCAATTAAGCATGAAAAAATGTACTAAAATATGCAAAAAAAAAAAAAAAAAAAAAAAAAAAAAAAAACCAAATAATTAGTAAAATATTAATAAAAAGTCGAAATAAAAATCGTTTAAAGACATTTTAAACACGTGAATCGTATTTAATGTCATTGAATGCGACATTCACGATCATCCATTATTAGCATCTAATCTGATAGTTTGGCGATATTTTTTTGGTCGACGGGATAATCTAGTAGTACCGTTTTTAGGTGCGTTCGTAATTATGTAAATACGTAGCACCTATTGTTGTCGCTCAGTCCGTCCGTCTGTCTGTCCGTCTGTCTGTCTGTCTGTCTGTCCGCATATAACAACGCAAAAACTACCCAACCGAATCGTTTGAAATTTAAAATACATAATTATTACATAATTTTGTCGAGTCATTTCAAATTTTATGAAAATCGGATGCATAGATCAATTACAGGGGCAATCAAAAGTATTCCATTACATTACGGTCAATGGGGAAAAAAGTTTCAAATGCATTTTAATCGTTTGAAATTTAAAATACATAATTATTACATAATTTTGTCGAGTTATTTCAAATTTTTTGATAATCGGGTGCATAGATCAATTACAGGGGCAATCAAAAGTATTCAATTACATTATGGTCAATGGGGAAAAAGTTTCAAATGCATTTTAATCGTTTGAAATTTAAAATACATAATTATTACATAATTTTGTCGAGTTATTTCAAATTTTTTGAAAATCGGATGCATAGATCAATTACAGGGACGATCAAAAGTATTCCGATACATTACGGTCAATGGGGAAAAATGTTTCAAATGCACTTTAATGGTGTTACACTCATTCGAAATTAATAAAATTTATATGCAACTATAAAGTACATATTATAATATACATTTTAGGTAATTTGTGGTGCACAGAACATTTGTTATTGATTTACAAAGCCACACAAAAATATTCCATTACAAAATGGTATAGGGAGAACATTGTTTGATGAGTATTTTAATTGTAATTCACTATTTGCAATTTTATGAGATTGATATATGAGAGTAATATTTTTAAAACTTCGTTATCGTACGAACGCACCTCATTTGCTACGCTTCACGTGCAATTTCCAACTTGTTTTTATTAGAATGAATGATAAATTAATTGCAAATATTTTTTCATGATAATGATTTTTCTTTCACATTCAAAATATTTCTTTTTTAGGTGCTTCTAGGTTATCCCGTCGACCAGAAATTATCGCCAAACTATAAGATTAAATACCAATAATGGATGATCGTGAATGTCACATTCAATGACATTAAATGCGATTCACGTGTTTAAAATGTCATTAAGTGATTTTTATTTCGACTTTTTATAAATATTTTTATTAATATTCTACTAATTATTTGTTTTTTCGTTATTTAAAATAAAAATTATGTCAACATGTATAATTTGGCTATTAGTTTGGCGATTTGTATAATTTGGCGAAATTGGTCGACGGGATAACCTAGAAGTACCCCTTTTTAGTGATGGTAAAATAATTGCAGATGAAAAAGATATAATAGTAAGGCTAAAACACGATTTAATGACTGCTTGGCATATGACTTGGCAGAGACTCGATAAGTACGCTAATTCTATCAACCTAAATATCCATATAGAGTCTAAACAAACAATTGGTACCATTTGATTTCCGTCGATCAATTTCGCCAAATTATACAAATGGATATAATTTTTATTTTAAATAACCAAAGAATTAATAAATTACTAAAATATTAATAGGAAAAGAGATAAAATATCGAATTAAAATTAGTTGACGACGTAACAATTTGCAAAACATATTTAATGTCAAAAGAATGTGACATTTACGATCATCCATTATTGATATTTAACCTTATACTTTGGCGACAGTTTTTTGGTTGATGGAAGATCAAGTATTGCCAAATAATGTAATATTGCCAAAAAATGTAAACATATCATATAAACAATAATATTGCCAATAATATTTAGATGCAGATATCATCTACGGATCACGTTGGCACGATTACAACAAAATTGCGATTTTATGCCTCACCTGGTAATCCAGTAATAGTCGTTTATTTTTCAGTAAACTATTTCATTATTTTTCTTTTCTATTTTAAAATCATACAAATTGTTTTGTTCCATAATTACTAATTGAATTAATTTATTATTAATATTATACCAGATTACATTTTCTTGGCAACGGGAAAGAAAAATGGTTATTTTTTATCGGAAAAATTTTAATTGATTCTGTATGAAAAATAATGAAATTTTGAATTATTAAGAAAAATATTTTATTAAATCAATTAAAAATTAGCCTATGTTCACCGGAAAATGTGTAGCTTTCCAACGGTGAAAGAATTTTTCCAATCCGTCGAGTAGTTTCGGAGCCTATTCAATTCAAACAAACAAAGAAACAAACAAACAATCAAATCTTTCCTCTTTATAATATTAATAGTATAGATTTTCTATCATTTTAAACAGCAATTAACAATAAATAAAAAGTAACTGTAGAACAAAACAACAAATATTTCAAAAAAGAAAAAATGAAAGGAAATAAACAACTTATCATCAGATAAACAACTATAGCTGGGTTACCATATGAGGCAAATAATGCCATTTTGGCGCCCGTGAGATACCTCTATGAGTATATGGCCAAATCCGTGACAAAATTTCCATTTGAAAAAAACTTTAATCGGTATTTATACTGCATTTTCCCTACTTATGTATAAGAAAAAACTTTGACACAGATGTCATGTATGCACCACATTGGCGCAATTTTTTTCTGGCGCCAATTCGGAGAACTTGTTTTTAATTACCAATTTCATAAATATTTTTTAATTATTTTGCATTATTTCAAAAAAAATTTAATAAATAAAAAAGTTTAATTAATAGCTATAGAACAAAATGATTTATATTATTTTAAAAAACAAAATGAAAGTTAATAAATAGTTTATTAATAAATAAACAACCATAGTCAGTTTACCATGTATGGCATAAAATCGCCATTTTGTTGCAATCGTGCGAATGTGGTGCGTATATAACATCTGCGCCAAAACTTTAAAAAGTTGCAATTAAATTATTTTACAGTTTGGATGAGGAAGACATTTATACTAAAATTTAAACATTATACGCATTTTTTTTTGTTATAACTGCTATTTATATATTTACAATTAAACATAAAAAAAATATCCTAAAAATGCTCTCACACATTTAAAAGAGAGTGAGAGAATTTAGCAATTGTGAACATCGCTCCGGCTTATGCCTTCTTGGTATAAAATCGCATTATTTGATGACGAAAGTAAATTCAACCACCCAAATAAACAAATAACATACAAATAACAGATAAAACCATTTTTAAAAGTAATTCTGCTGTTTTGTCCTGTAAGACACATAATGGTAGAATTAGATTTTAAAAATATATTTTTTTTAAAAATAGAAAAATGTTACTTACGTTTTATCTAATAAAATATTTAAAATACATTTTTGTTAGCCTGCGCGAAAGAGAATAGCGAAAGTTTGATTGAAGAAATATTGAAGAGGAAATGGTCATTTAAAAAAGACTTGTAAATTTTATTCAGCGGGAATTTTTCATTTCAAAATGTTGAATTTATCTATAGTAATAACGCATAATTGCATAAATTTACTTTGAATTGCAAAATTTTCCCTTCAGTACTACTTGGTTATACCGTCGACCAATTTCGCTAAATTATGCAAATCGCCAAACTATTAGCCAGATTATATAGATTAGCATAAATTTTCTTTTAAATAACGAAAAACAAATTAGCGGAACATATATAAAAGTATAAATAAAATGTCGAATTAAAAATCACTTGATGACATAGCATTTATATTAAACTTACTGTCAAGTGAATGGGACATTTGCGATCATCCATTATTGACATTTAATCTTGGAATTTGGGGGTAGATTTTTAATCGATGGGGTAATCTTTCCTTCTTCAGTTTTTAATTTTTAAAACTGAAATTTTTCCTGTAAGTGAAATTGACGAAATGGCGCAAGAAAAATTAAATTAACAATGAAAACATTTGCAAAAAGAAATAAAAGAGTTATATCTATATAATTTACGATTGAATATTAAAATATACTCTAAAAATTATCTTCACTTGAAAAAAAAAAAAAAAAAAAACAACATTATTGCGACCATTAAGAACCTAAGTCAGGCATTAAGTCAGTAGTGCATTTTCGGCTTAAAAACACATTCTTTGGCGACAAAAGGAAGATGAAAATGGTATAGAAACGAATAGTAACTCACAACTTACAGTGTCTTTTACAATCACATCTGCTTTTTTCTTCTGTAAGTTTAATCATACAGAAATTCGATAAAAAAGAGAAAGAAAATAATAAAAAGGGAAATAACTATCATTCAAAATTATTTTAATCAATTTCTGAAATTCATGTTTTTATTCTAACACCAGGGATAAGTCACCAAAAGTTGAACCAAGTGTTATATTTCGCGTTAATTTATTTTTTAAGCATTACAAACATTTTTTTCATTTTCAAGATAAATATTTTTTTATAATATTACGCCTCATTTAAGCGGTCTTTCTTTATTATTATTAATATTATCAGTAGTTATTTTTTGCTATTATTTGCAAGATATTTGTAATATTTCTAATAGATATAGCCATTTTAATTCTTTTAGCAATTATAATTTTCGCCAAAAACAGCTACTGGCAACCTTTTTGTCAAAAATAACCGAAAAATACGAAATTTACTACGAAAAATCAGAGTTATCCCTGTAAATTTGAATCTTAAACCTTCGGAAAAATATTTCCTATCGAATGATACAATCGACAAAAAAAATCCATCGGGTAGTTTTTGAAAACACTCGTTTGGAAGTTTCAGAACTTCTGCTTTATAATATATATGATATGATATGATATGATATGATGATAAACACTAAAAAGAAAATATTCCAAAAAATATTTGCAACAATAATAATACAAAATAAATATTATTTTTAATGTTAATGATAATGCTTTTATCTTTTTAATAATTTATCGTGATTTTTTGTAAGAAATAATGCTTGAACATAAAAATCTTTAGAATGGGTTGCATCCACTGAACTAACCTTTTTGGTTCAGATAACCATTAGAAATAGTCTTGCCAGTTTCAAAGCCACACCGCAAAAAACTTTCTTTTTATCAAAAAAGAAATTACGTTGTATTGGAATGTAAAAAAAATAAGTTATTTGATTTTTTTTAAACTATTTGAAAAATGATTGTTTTTTTTTTTTTTTTTTTTTTTTTTTTGGTTGGGAATATACATATCTGAAGCATATTTGAATCCTTGTGATGTCCAGATTTTATTTTTTTTCTGATTGATTCATGTATAATGTCCAGAAATGGAATACTTCTGTTGGCACAAATATCTCAAAAATAAATTGAGATACAGTTTTCAAATACATTCCATTTAAAATTAGATTTTTTTTATACAACTGTGTAAAAATTGAAAAATATGCAATGTTTAGAAGTTTAAAAAGTCGCAGTACCAAAAATTGTAAAACCGAAATTTCATTTAAAATTTGTTTATCTTGGTCCAGAAATATTAATGTTTAATCTATGGCGTACGTAATATAGGACTCTGTTGATTATGTAAGCCACATTTTGATCAGCATAGAAAAGGTGTTTATTATCTTTTTTTTTATGTAGAATTTATTTATAAGTCCAAAATTTTAATCTTTTAATGTATATAATCTTTCAAATGGTCATTGTAATTTGTTAAATTACATTTTTTAATTATGCAATTCTAACTAAAACAAAATGTATCGAAATATATATTAAAGTGAGGTATAAGAATGTTAAAATATCTATTATTTATGTATTGTGATTTGGAAATATTTAAAAAACAGACATGTATTAGATTTATTTCAATGTTTGGAAATAAATTTCAAAAACTGTCAGCTAATTTCCTTACTGCACAGTAAATTTTGTCAAAAAAATTTTGTAAAAGAATTATAATACTTGTATTATTCAAACGTCAACTTAAGTGACAGATAAGTTATTGGAGTGTTTTAAATTGTGTAAGGATATACTTAATTAGGTTTACGCTAGCAAATAAATTGCATTTGTCGGTAATTCTAAGTTTAAAAAGATGCATTTTATATGAGTGTAATTCCAGTTCAAAATGATATATTTCCTTTTCTGAAAATTATCAGAAAAGTTTAAGAATTCATTTTTTGGAGCATTAAAAAAATCGCTGTAGTACAAGCACATAAATTCTAACTTCTTTTCAAAAAACTTCTTATTTAACAAAGTTTTTATATGACGAAATTTTCTGATGAATCTTGATTTTCGGCATGATTAATATGCAAATTAATCTCCTTATTACGAACAGCATTCTAAATAGAGAAGTTTATTATATTTTTATGTTGAAAATATTTCATTGCTGCGTTTTTATAATCAAATTGCATTTTAGGCGAAAGCCATTTAACGCCTCGTTAAATCATTTTTTTTTTGTTTTCAACTTGTAATCAAATTATAATCTTTAATAATATTTTGTGATTAATCTCCACTTATATACTAAATTTAATTTATTAAATTACAATTACATTATAAAAATGCTAAAATATTCTGTTGCCATGGAAAACACAACTTTGTACATAATCTATATATATATTACGCTAACGTATGTGGGACAAAAATCACGATTATTTGTTAATTGTTTAATGGCAACATCCAAACGAAACACATCTTATGGGTTATTATGCAAAAGTCCTTTGGTAATATTTAGGGTGTGGTAAATTGCATTTATTTATGTTTTCTCCTTCCCTGCAATTATTAAGCTTTAAAATATTACTATTTTTATTTTTTCTGTACGTTTTACTTAAAAAATGTAAATAAAAGTCATGAATTTTAAGCTTTTGAATTTCAAATTAATGTATTATAAATGAAATGAGTGAAAGGATTATAATATTATATTTTAAATAGTTAATGAAATACGAAAAAATGCTACGGGTACAATATTTGGCGATTTATTATCTGCACCAGGCAACAATAAAAATACTGATTTTTGATTTATTAGCACAGATGTCATATATGCACCCACATTGGTGCGTTATTTTTTTGACGCCACATTGGCGAAAACTTCGTTTTCAAATACCAGTTACATACATATTTTTTAACTAATTTCTATTATTTTAAAAGGAAATAATAATTTATAAAAAGTTTAGTTAATAATTATAGAATAAAATAATTCATATCATTTTAAAAAGAAAATAAAAGCAAACAAACAGTTTATTAATAAATAAATAACAATAGCCGGGTTACCATGTGAGGCACATATAATTGCCATTTTGTCGCAAACCCGCCAGTGGATGTGCGTATAAGAAATCCGTGTCTATTTCTCTAACAGAATCTTCTAATTTGGCAAAAAATTGAACAATTAAAATGAATTATGAATAAAAGTAATATGATTTAATGCTTAGTATACATTCAAGGGAGACCAAACTGATCGCCAAGGGCGGCTAGCTTTTATAATTCCATGAGGTGAGTTAAAATCTGATAGCAAAATCTAGTATCTAAGATGTATGTTTTCACACATTTATCAAGTTTAATAAATAAAAAAGTACAAAAACAAGTGACATTTCTATATAAAATAAAAATATTCTAAACAGCCATATTTGAAAAGAATCGTTGTTTTCTTCTTGATTAAGCATAAATCTACGTTGAAATTCATCAAATTCTGAACTTTAAAATGTCACGTAAATGTTATATATTTCGTGCTGCTGTGTCATTTTGAGATTTTGATAATTATGTCATGTTAGCATATTTTGGGATAATTGCCAATGTAAAGTTTCAGAAAATTTTAACAAAATGCGTATTATTTCAATTCCTTGCCAATTTACGTCTTTTTCGCAACATGTGGCTTGAAAATTGTTTTAACTTCGAGTACTCGATATTCTTAAGCATAAAATAAGTAAATTTTAAATTCCATTCAATAAAGATATATAGATATATAATATATAGATAGATAGATAATTTTTATCATTATTATTAACTATTTGGAAAAATAGTTGTTGTTTTCGGTAGAGAATTGGGAGATCTGAAGTATATCTGAATCTTTTTATTGGTTGAATTCCGAAACTTATTTTATTTTATTCGCTTTCTGATTAGTCCATGCTTAATGTCTGGAACTGGAATACTTCTGTTTTTTTATTTTATTTTTACTATTATTATTATTTTAGATTTTAGAGAAGATATAAATAGCATATAAAATTTTTTTTCAGTTAATATTAGAATCTCTAACATAAATAATTTTAATTCATTTATTACGTTTACGAATTATCAAAAGCATGTAGAGTAGTGAACAAAAAAATTGTATCATGTGTGAAAAAATAGAAAAGTGTGCAAATATCATATTTTATGTTTGTGTTTTATCAAAAGATGATGTTATTGCATCAAAATTTACTTGTAGCATTAATTTACTATGAAAATTAATTTCTTGAAATGAATAATGATGCTAAGTAATTCCTGAAAGCGAAAAATGCTTTATTTTATCAAAACATGGAATGGTATTGAATGACAAATTCAGAAGATAAGAATAAATTTCACGTAACTGAGTCATGTTACATGAATGTTGATGTGTTCATACATAAAAGTATCAATTTAATAGTTTTTTAGAATTTCTGCGAGTGGCACTAAAAGCCCGCCAAGAGTCCGGTGTGGAAAAAATCAACTTCTGAATGTAATGGGTCCGATTTAAAGATACAATATCCTAATAATGCTTTTCTTTAGTCTAATATTTGTAGTCGGTTCCTTTTTAACAATTTTGGAACTCATTACAAGCCAAAAATTTTGAAATGGATTAAGATCAGGACTGTTCTTATTCCTGTTTATAGCATTAATACCAGACTTTTTTCAGATAGCATTGTACTTGAGTGGCAAAATAGGTGGCAAATCAATTTATTTTATGTTGTGACATTAATATTTGTAAATGTCTGAAGAAAATCCTTTATCAATAAATTATATTGGATTTACCTGTTTAGCTATATGATGAGTTCCAATTCCTGTTTAAAAATGCTCTTTCCTGCTCTTCGGAATTATTTTAGATTGCAGCTCATTTTAAACGTTCCTTTAAGACATCAGTGAAAACGGATGTTATGTAATAACATTGGATGGACTGACTAAAATTATTACTTAACATCAGTTTTAACTGGTATTTCCGTCTATAAGCTCATCCGTGTATAACCCGATTATATGATTTTTCAGTGATTTTTTTTTTTTGTCCTAAATTGGAAACCCGCATATAATCCGATGTTGGAAAAAGTTGAGAAAAATTTCAGCAAACGAAAATTTAGAATATTTTTGTACATAAATCATATATAAAAATGTACGATCTTCGAAATTATTGATTTCCCCAATTTAGCTGTCTAGAGAGGGCTCTCAAAACTGTTTAATTGGGCCCCACTCACTTTATTATGGCTTGCTCGTGCATTAAAATCAAATATCCAATTTTGTTATTGAATCACCACTAGAAATGATCATTTGATTTAAAAAAAAATGTTGCATGAGTAATCCCACGGATTGAAGCATCTGAAGAAGCTGCCATTTTTTAAGACGATGGCGATTGTGATGATGATAAATTAGACATTGTCGTATTGATATTGATGTACCAATGACAGAAAGTGATTTTAATGACTTGCTTAAAAAATATGATAATGATTTAGATTATGAATTTTGATTAGTGACATGTTTTATTGTAAAAGAAAGGAGTTTAAAATATTTATAGAAATTAGAAATTATTTCTAAAGTAACATCTTTTAATTAATTAATTAATTTATTTATTTATTTTATTTTATTTCACAATACTAGCTGAGCCGCCCGGCGTTGCCCGGGTCCGTTATAATAATGTTAAACGAACTTGAAATTTTTATGATTTTATCTTCAACTCAAAATATGTGTTAATACACTGTTAAGAATTTGACCCTTTTGCTGCATCGTCACTCCACCGCTTTTATAGAAAATGATTACTTCAGCCTATTTTGGAGCATTGTCATAGGTCAAAAGAGATATAGTCTATAAAAGCGGGGGAGTGATGATACAGCAAAAGGGTCCAATTTTTTACAGTGTACATTATATTAAATACGTGCCCCCTGACTGTGTCAAAAATTGGTTTTTAAAAAAAACTAATATTTAGCTGCAAAAATACCTAAAATGACTGCAATGGGAAACGCAGGAGGGAATATGTGTCCAACGATTTCGTGTTGATATTTATCCTTAAAATTACTGTTAAGTGACTTAATTAAATACTTTTTTCACATAGATATCCCAAGTGAAATATTTTGAATTTCAAACTAATTATATATCACTCTTAAATCTGACTATACCGTGAATGAAATCGATTCTCGATGATTCGCTAAAAGGTTAGTATATAATATTATAAATTCAGAGCCATTTTACAAAAATAGGTGTATATTTTTTATCAAACATGCGTAATGTTCATTCTATGAACAAAATCCTAACCGTAACCTAATTGTATCGGAATCATAACTTGTCTGTAACTTAGCTGTATCTTAACAGTAACCTAACTGCAAGTTAAATATACCATAAATGTAACTTGGCCGTCACCTAATCATAACCTACCCATAATCTAACTACAACCTAACCGCAACTTAATCTTAACCTAACTGTAACTTAACCATGACCTAACTGTAACCTAACCGGAAAATAAAATAACAAAAGGGTCACCGGAACGTAATTGCAACCTAACTGTTATCTAACCGTAACCAAGTTCTAATTTAACATTAACTATAAACGAAATATTTTAACCATCTCGCGCTAAGTACTTAGTTTCACTTTCCACCGCTACGGAGCGCATTATGTTTTGTAGAACATCCGAATTTTAGGTTCGGATTGGATTCATGTTCATGGAAATTATTTTGTCTTCTTCGGATACGGTTATGATTGTTTGGAATATTTGTGTTCAGTTTAGATTAGGTTCAATTCAGATTTCGTGGGTTTTTTTTTTTCCCTTCAAATGGGATTTTTAAGTTCGGGTCGGGTTGTACTTATATGGAAATTATTTTACCTAGTTCCAATGAGGTTATACTTCACTGAAATATTTTTGTTAGGTTCAGATTAAGTTTGGTTCAAATTTCGGGATTTTTTTTTCTTTTATTTATAAATTTTTTGGTTTGGAATGGGGATTATGTCCATGGAAATTATATTGTCTTGTTCGTATCCGGTTATAGTTATTTGGACTATTTTCGTCGGATTCAGATTTGGTTCGATTCAGATTTCAGGTATTTTTTTTAAATTGATTTTTAAGGTTCTGGTTGGATTCATGTCCAGGGAAATTATTTTGTCTTGCTCGGATCGGGTTTTGGTTCTTTGGAATATTTTTTTCGGGTGCAGATGTCGTTCAATTCAGATTTCGACTTTTTAATGGAATTTTTAGGTTCAGGTTTGGTTGCGCATCAACGGAAATTATTCTGCATTGTTCGAATAAGGATATGCTTCTCTGGAATATTTTTGTCAGATTCAGATTTAGTTAATTTTTTAGGTTCGGATTGGGTTCATGTTCATGGAAATTTTTTTGTCTTGTTCCGGTCCGGGTATGGTTCTGTGGAATATTTTTGTCGATTCAAATTTCAGGTATTTTTTTCAAATGGAATTTTAGGTTCCGATCGGTTTCATGTCTACGAAAATTATTTTCTCTTATTCGAATCCGGTTATGGTTCTTTCGAATATTTTGATCGGATTCAGATGTAGTTTGCATAAAACTTCAGGCTTTTTTTCAAATGGAATTTTTTAGGTTCGAGTCAGGTTTATGTCATGGAAGTTTTTTGTCTTGCTCTTATCAGGTTATAGTTCTTTGGAATATTTTTATCGATTTCAGGTTTCGTTCTGGTCATTTTTTGGGGTTTTTCAGAGAAAAATTTTAGGTTCGGGTCGGGTTGCATATACACGAACATTATTTTTCTTTGATCGAATTGGGGTATGCTTCATTTGAATATTTTTGTGGGATTCAGATTTGATTCGGGTCAAATATCAAATCCATAGTTTTTTTTTCAAATGGAATTTTTAGGTTCGGGTCGCGTTTATGCTCATGAAATTTTTGTCTTGCTTGGATCGGAGTATAGTCTGTTTTTTTCTGGTTGGGATCGGGTTATGTGTTAATACGCCTAAACATTATGTTTTGCTACTATTCTTTTAGTGACTATTTTTTATATATAATTTATTTTGCTATTTGATAATTTATTACTGTGTATGAATCGTCTGCCTATTCGAACAATTGTACGTCAAAGAGCCATTTCATTTTTGTTTTAAAAACAAATTAAAGTCTTAATAAAATTTTAACTTAAATAAATGCATTCAAATTTAATAAATGATTTAAAAAAACTGCTAAAAAAGCCTCATATATACATATACATATATTAACTGCAACATAGCCAACCACAAATACATTCTAATGTACGAAGTACCAACGATCTGACGTAATAGCTATGTTCAAAAATCCTAAGTTAAACTGACATTTTGCCAGTCTATGAATTTTAAAGGTCTTTGGGAAAAAAACAGTCACTTTTGAAATGTCAAAATCTCAAATTGGTTTCTTTTATAGAGTAAAAAGAAATTAATAGAGTGGAGGTATTATCTCTGGAGATGATGCTTAAGATGTAACCCTACATTAAGTCCAATTAAGTACCAACAAAAGCACGTGCTTTGACACGCCTATCAATGGACAGTATTCTCGTGACGTCACAGTGGGAATCATGTGGGTAAAAAAGCGGCTGCTAGCGAGTTTGTTTCGTTTTTTCATCATTTGATGAAGCCTAAAAAACAGATAAATGCATGTGTAAAATAATGCAAATTTATTCTGTACGAATAATTTTCGATAAATATTTATATACATACTAATAAAAATCAATATTTTCTTATTAATTAAAATTTAAAATTTTTATTTTATAAATAAAATGAAAAAGATGAATGCAATTGCTTTAAAATAGAGAAAAAAATTCATATATAACTCATACATGTCCCTGAAAAAGTCTAAAACTTCATATAAAAATAAAATATAAGCATAAATTTTCTAATCACAATGCTTTTAAATGGCGCGATTAAGAATGTTATTCCCAAACAGACGAATTCTTGTAGCCTCGAACCAAAAGGGGAATATGGTCCATTGGCGAAATTTTAAAATGAAGGGCCAAAATCACAGTCAAGTGAAATCCAGCCACCCCATTGGTCGTGTGGTAAGGGTGAAAATCACGAACTTGTTTCTCCATTTGAAAAAGGTGAGGGGGAAAGTATTTTTTAAGCGATTGTTACCGTCTGTTCTTATTTAAGATAAACCATCGAAATTAACTCAATTAAGATATTTTGATGCCATTTTATAAAATGAGAGTGAAAATATTAGATTATAAATGAAAAGACATAAGATTTACTTCAAAACTGCCGCTACGATTTTTTCTCGGAAAAAGGAGTATGACAACATTTACCCAACTGCTAAGAGATTGTTCCCTGAAAAGGACGCGGCTCAATGACCAATGAGGTATTTGGATTTCACCGGACTGTGATTTTGGCCCTCCACTTTAAAATTTCGCTATCAATTGAAACAGGTTTAAACCTGTATTTTTTTTTCTCTCGTTTTTAAAAAAGAACTAATTTATCGCTTCACCGGTAGAAATTTATTAATTATTTTATCATATGTGTTTTAAATATCAATATAGAAAATTATTTTAACGTTTTGCTTGAAAATATAACATTATTTTGTTAGTACATTAAAATCGTCTGCAGTCAGAAATTTATATTTTAGATTAATATTTATTACTTAAGTTTTCATACATGATTTTAAAAGAATGTTTTCATCATTATATTTTAAATATTTATTTACATGCAATTATTAAGTCATAAACATTTTTTATCTACGTTATAAAGTATTGAAAATTACATTAATGAAGGAAACTTTTAGTTATACAATTTTTAATTCGTATCAAATGTTTTCAATATCTTATTTAATTTTAATTTGATATATAATTATTGCTAATTTTCCAATTTCCTTCATTTTAAAAGCGAATATTTATTCTAATAAATAATAATAGAACGAAGACTATTTTAAAAATTTGCTATTTCCTCTTGAAATATGCTTCAACTGTAATTCATTTCTTTCAATTCGTCTTATAATACAAAATCTCTTCCACGTCCTTTTGTTTGCCACATTAAATTTGAGCGATAAATGGTTTCATATCGCAAACCTTTTTTGAGCTTACTTCACCTCCACTTATCTTATTCCTCCATGGGATTCTTTAATTCTGTCTCAGCTTTCTTATTACTTCTGCGAAAATTTTTACACAACCAACCAACCGTAAACAAATGAAAGAGAAAAAAATTGGGAAAAAGATGATTTTTTACGAGAGTGACCTCTTGATTTTAATTAATTACTCAGTTAATAATTGGAATTTTGAAATTCTGAAGCTCAGGTGCATCAGGAGAGATATTGGGCTACTCTCAAAAAAATTTTGAGCTTTGTACGTGCTGTAAATTTTGCTAGCCATCGCAGACACCCACACAGACACACACACAGACACACACACAGACAGAGCGTTTTGTTCTTTTATTAGTATAGATTTACCATCTTTTCCTTTTAATGTTAGAATATCAATTTTTGAAATGTTCTTTTACTGGTGTATAAGCCTACCTCCATACTTTTGAGCCATTTTTTTAAATTTCTCCGCTTTTGCACGGAAATGCACGGTATCATCTTAAAAATAGCGCAATTTTAAGTATTTAACTGAGGTTCACTTTTCTTTAAAAAATATTGATGTCTATCCTGAAAAATTCCTTGAATCCCACGACCCCTTCAAATATCTTAAATTAAAAGAGTGCATTAAAATCATTAAAATACACGTAAATGTGTATATACTGCTTAAAAGGTGCATAAAAATGTATAAAACACTTAATTTGTTTTTCTATTTCTTACCTTATACTTTGTACTATTCTTGGAATAAAGAGGACTGTTCCGGATGGATCTTGAAACCGCAAAGCAGAAACAAGTGTCTTTAGAGTTTTTCTCACTGATGAGGACCGTGTAAGTGACGTTAAGAATGTTCTGAATTATTTTAAGGACTTTGAATGTAATTGTAAGTGTTTTTATATATTTTTATGCACCTTTTAAGCAGTATATATACATTTACATGCATTGTTATGATTTTAATTAGTAAACAAAAAATTCGTAATTTTGCACTGAATTTGTTTTTAATTCCTATTGTAAAAGAGTGCATAAAAGGCTTTAATCATAAAATAGTTTACACGCGTATTTTTGTACAGTACGTGCAAAGTTTATTAACCCTATTACAGGGGTCGGAGCATATAGGACAAATTGTATTGTTCTCACCAATATATTTTATAAATAATCTTCATGATATATTCCTATTGTATATCCCATAAAAATGTCTCTTGAAGATTTATAGATAAAAGATACTGGTAAGAACAATAAAATTTGTCCTATATGCTCCGACCCCTGCTATTAAGAAAATATTAAAAACTGATAAATAAATTTACTTACATTAAACAAGTTGCTTCAATTGTTTACATTTAATAACTTTCATTCTTACCATTCAATATTGAAAACTCAACAGATTTTATTATCTGAAATTCATTCACTAAATTTCAATTGAAAATCTGCTTAGCAACAAACTTTCTTCCTTAATTCTATTTGGATTAGTTAGGAGCACAGAATAAATTTGTTTAGAGGATTTGATAGAAGTGGCTAAAGTTTACTTCCAAGTATTCAATCTGACAGACCAAGACTTGAATATGATTAAGAGTTTCTGTTTATTTTCGGATGTGTGTTTAATATGTTATCTTGATCATGTCTGTAAATATACTTGTATTGGCTTGATATTAGATAATACACTATATTACCAAACGTGAACAGCCACTTGCGATTTTATACGTTTTATTAAATATCTAATCAAATATGTGAGATATTATTCTAACTATCTAGCTGTGTTAACAGAATAGTGCAGTTCATACATTTCCGCGAAGATTTTTTCCCGAAGTTTCATAGAAGACAATAAAAAAATTACAAGATAACGAACATCTTTTGGGTAACCTTGTTAAAACTAGTAAGTTAAGGCGCTTACTATATAAACTGTCATAATTTTTATGAGGATAGCATGTATACTCACAGAAAAATTAAAGTTTATTTAAAAAGAGTCCCAAATTTTGACAAACTTTTACTTTCTTCTATTTTTACAAGAAAGTATTGTATTCATGAAAATTTTCGACTTCCGGTTTTCGACGGATTTATACGTTTTAGAAGGTCCTGAACACGTTTTGACTATTTTTAGAAAATGTCTGTCTGTGAGTCTGTCCGTCTGTCTGTCTGTTTGTCCTCCTGTCTGTATGTGACAAAAAATTTGTGGGCGCTCTATCTCAAGAACTAATGCTCGAAATTTAATAAAGATTTATATTCTGATAGACCTTGATATGAATTAGTGCCTATTGGTTTTTGGTGAAAATTGACCTGCAGGTGGCGCTGCTATATTACGTTTTTCATGATTTTCAAGATTGCTATATCTCAAGAACTAATGCACAGAATTTCACGAAACTTCAGATTCTGTGACTTCTTGATATATATAGACGCTGATTAAGTTTTGCTGTAAATTGGCCAGCAGGTGGCGCTGCTATGCCACGTTTTTAATGATTTTCATGATAACTATATCTCAAGAACTAATGCACAGAATGTCACCAAACTTCAGATTCCGCGATACCTTGAGATACATAGCCGCTGATAAGGTTTTGGTGTGAACTGCCTTATAGGTGGCGCTGTTATGCTACATTTTGCACGATTTTTGCGATAGCTATATCTCAAGAACTAATGCAGAGAACTTCATCAAATTTTAGATTCTGTTACACTAGAATATATAACATAATTAGACGCTGATTACATTTTGGTATTAACTTTGCAACAGGTAGTGCAGCTATGCTGCATTTTGCACCATTTTTCCGATAGCTATATCTCAACAACCAACGCACAGAATTTCATCCAACTTCAGATTTTGTTACAAAATGACATATAACATAATTACACGATGATTACGTTTTGTTATAAATCCTTCAACTGATGGTGCTGCTGTGCTATATTTTACACGGTTTTTTTTAAACTAGCTATATCTCAAGAACTAATGCACATAATTTCATCAAACTTCAGATTCTTTTACACCATAACATAATTAGACACTTTTTTACGTTTTGGCATAAATTGTCCAAGATATGGTATTGCTGTGCAACGTTTTGAAATTTTTTTTGTTATAACTATACCTCATGAACTAATGGACGAAATTCCATCAAATTTCAGATTCTGTTAGGTCTTGACATAAATAGATGCTTATTTGATTTTAGTATAAATTACCCAACATGAGGCACTACTAAGCTCTTTTTCTCAGAATATTAATTAAAGTTTGCATTTTAGGCTTTTCGAATACCAGAATCGCATTAGGCTAGGTCAAATGTTCGAGGAAGTTCGATAGTGGGTAACTTTGGGGTCACCACGTTTTTTTTTTTAAATATTAAAATGTACTTATGAGATAGAAGAAAGTTTTGGGATTGACACATCCAACTAGTTTGCTTATAAATTGCAGAGATATTAAAATAAAGTAGTGTTCTTTTCAGAAAATATGACAAACAACATTACACAACTGTGATCAAAATTAAAAAATAATAAAAATTGTATGAAAAATGAGCAGGTTTACTAAATAATCTTTTACTGAACATGCATGGGCGGAAACAAAACGTAATTTGCATAATACGTCATTTAAATGTATAGAAAAACTTTTACAAAAGTTTCAAAAACATAGCTTGGAAATTCTAAAATTTACTGTCGATAGAATAAGATCAAAATCTGTTATTCCGATAATGAAGCTAAAAGATGAGGAGTGTTTTTATATGTAATTTCATTAATGTCAATATACATTATTGCATGTACTATTATAGTTGGATACAACCCCTCATCTTTTTTGGGAATAAAAGATTTTGAGCATGAGGTTTTTTTTTCAGACTTTTCTTGCTACCTTTTTCAAACTTTTAAAAAACTTTCTCTATACATAACATATTATGCAAGAAATTTTAATTGCGTTCCCGCATACGCAGTAAAACACTATTTGCTAAACCGGCTCATTTTTCATAGCTTTTTATTATTTTTTAATTCTAATTACAGAATATTAAGCACAATGTTGTTTTTCATATTTTCTGAAAAGAAATTTTTTTAATATTAAGAAATCTCCAAATTATAAGCAAAAAACTTGTCAAAATTGGGACTTTTTTATATAAAAACTTTAATTTTCCTACTAGTATACATGCTATCCTCATAATAATGATAACAGCTTATGAGAGAATGCCACAAATAGATAATCTGCAGTTTGAACACTTTTGCTATATTAGTTTTGAGAGGGTTATCCAAAAGATATGCGTTATTTTTAATTTGTTATCGACCCTACGGATTTTCAGAGGGAAATCTTCGCAGAAATATATGACCTGTTCTCTTCTGTTTACATGCCCGGATTTTCACATGTATTTTTCTAGATATTTAACAAAACCTCTAAAATCACAACTAGCCGGTCACTTTTGACAGTATACTGTATGTAAAAAAAAAATCTTTCACGGAAAATAAATATATATATTTTTTAATTATTTTTTACATTACAATGTTAACTAATCTTTGAAACCAGTGGTTCGCAACATGAGGTATGCATACTCTTGGAGGCACGTGAAAATAACCTATATTATAAAGGCCAAATGTATGTGTGCGTAACATACATCATTTTGAGAATGGAAACACTTTGAAATTTGTAATGAAATTTCGTTTTGCAATTTTTGCTACTGCAAATTTTTAAAAGTCTAAAAGTTTTCAATTTTTATACCATCGAATGGAGAAAAAAAAAATGAGCTTTTAAATGCAATTTGTTTGAAAACTGTATCTTAATTAATTTTTGAGATTTTTTTTTTTTTTTCTTTGTAATTTTTATTACCGTTTTTGTAATTGTGGTAGCAGAAGTAGTCCATTTCTATTAAAAGAAAATGAAAAAAAAAAATCTTTTTGTTGCCATTTTTTTAAAAGAGAAAAAAATGGAAAATAAAGTAAATGAGATGTAGAAAAATATCGTTTGCTATTAAACCCGTTTAATATCTTGTTTAAAAGGCCAAATGTATGTGTGCGTAACACGTACATCATTTTGAGAATGGAAACACTTTGAAATTTGTAATGAAATTTCGTTTTGCAATTTTTGCTACTGCAAATTTTTAAAAGTCTAAAAGTTTTCAATTTTTATAGCATCGAATGGAGAAAAAAATTGAGCTTTTAAGTGCAATTTGTTTGAAAACTGTATCTTAATTAATTTTTGAGATTTTTTTTTTTTTTTTTTTTTTTTGTAATTTTTATTACCGTTTTTGTAATTGTGGTAGCAGAAGTAGTCCATTTCTATTAAAAGAAAATGAAAAAAAAAAACAAAAAATCTTTTTGTTGCCATTTTTTTAAAAGAGAAAAAAATGGAAAATAAAGTAAATGAGATGTAGAAAAATATCGTTTGCTATTAAACCCGTTTAATATCTTGTTTAAAAGGCCAAATGTATGTGTGCGTAACACGTACATCATTTTGAGAATGGAAACACTTTGAAATTTGTAATGAAATTTCGTTTTGCAATTTTTGCTACTGCAAATTTTTAAAAGTCTAAAAGTTTTCAATTTTTATAGCATCGAATGGAGAAAAAAATTGAGCTTTTAAGTGCAATTTGTTTGAAAACTGTATCTTAATTAATTTTTGAGATTTTTTTTTTTTTTTTTTTTTTTTTTTTTTTTTTTTTGTAATTTTTATTACCGTTTTTGTAATTGTGGTAGCAGAAGTAGTCCATTTCTATTAAAAGTAAAGGAAAAAAAAAAAAAAAACTTTTTGTTGCCATTTTTTTTTAAAGAGAAAAAATGGAAATTTAAAGTAAATGAGATGTAGAAAAATATCGTTTCTATTAAACCCGTTGAATATCGTTTTTATTTATCATCTAGCTGACCCGCCCATGGTTCCGTGATATTAGAATTAAAAAAACATGAAATTTGTGATTTTATCTCTAATTCGAAATATGTAAAATTACGTTGTCTGAAGTACGCGGCCACTGACTGTGTGAAAAATTGGTTTAAAAAAATGAACAAATAATATTTAGCGGTAAAAATGTTCAAAAGGACTGCAATGGGAAACGGGAGAGTAATTTACATGCAATTCAAGAATAGATAAGATCATGATGCGTACAAAAATCTATAATTTTGACAAAAATGACAAAAAATCGATGTTAAACAGGCAAAAAATAAAAAAAAGTGTTAAACATCAGCTCGAAAATTGTATTGAAATTAGCATTGAAAACACTGAAATTGAAAAATCCTACCAGAAAAAATTTAGTTAATGAAGCTGCAAAGTTTGAAACAATTATATTTTTATGATTCTCAAAAATAGCTCCAAAAAGTGAAAAAATAATAAAAATTGCAATAAAAAATACGTTAAAAGTTTCAAAAATTGCCGCACGAATTTCGAATAAACTTTATTGCAAAAAGGAAAAAAAAATACTACATTGAGTGAAAAGAATGAAACCGTATCCCTTTCACTAATATGGAAAATCGCCTCAAAACATAAAAAGAACGCTAAAAATCACCTAAAAATTAAATTTTCAAAAAA
This sequence comes from Maratus speculifer, assembly GCA_964019185.1. Lineage (NCBI taxonomy): Eukaryota > Metazoa > Arthropoda > Arachnida > Araneae > Salticidae > Maratus > Maratus speculifer. Next base: position 7,654,780 of record OZ025295.1, on the reverse strand, counting down.
TCTAATAAAAAAATAAAAAATCGGTCTTCGAGGTGCAAAACTACATGTATAGAGATACTTTTCCTCCAAATTTTATACCTCTGCATGCAGCGGTCTCTTCACAACAGTGCTAAAATGTTTAAAAACTTTATTGCTGATTTATTTATTTTATGAAAGATTTATATAATTATTATTCATTAATTTTGCTTTTCTTACATGCGATTCAAGTACAGATTAGATCATGATGCATACAAAAAACTATAATTTAGACAAAAATGACAAAAAACCGATGCTAAACGCACAAAAAATAAAAAAATCGCTAAAAATCACATCGAAAATCGCATTGAAAATCACATTAGAAATTACTGAAATTGAAAAATCTTAGCAGATAAAATTTAGTTCATTAGGTTGAAAGTTTGAATCAATTCTCTTTTTAAAATTGTCAAATAACAGCCGCAAAATGAGAAAAGACACTAAAAATCGCATTAAAAAATTCGCTAAAATCAGGGTTGGGTTTTCGACATGACAAAGGTTTAAACCGGATTAAACCTTCAAAAACCCATAGAGTCACAATCTGCTGCGGCACACTAGAGTTTGTTGTGAAGTTTTAAAACTAGCAACAGTTGCCATGCATTATGTTGAAATTTAATTATATTATGAATAATTAGCAGGTCTATTTTTAATTAATAAAAATTAAGATAAAAATGACAATTTCAAATCTCAGAAATTTATCTCGAAATGGAAATGCAGAAATATTTACACAAAAATTATGTTTAAATATCTTGTTTATTTATTATTATTATTATTTTAATATTTAAAAAAAATCTAAAGTTATTTAGTATGCATTTTGACATAGCAAATATTAATAAGAATTAACTAATTAAATGTTGTAAATGCAGGATTTTCAAAAGTGTGGAACTTGATACACGTGTTTAATAATTTTTTTATGCTATATACATAATATCCAGTAGGTTAATTTGAATTTACATATAATGCATGTAATTTATTATATGTATGAGTATTACACATCATTATAAACCATTTTTATCTCTTTATATAATTTTTAATCCCTCTCTTCCACTCCACCCCACAGCACACACAGTAATAGTATTAAAAATACAAATAATGTTTACTTTGATAGCACGATAAGAAAATAAGTAATTATTCAACAACTGAATACTTAAGATATTTAACAGAATTTTATAGTATTCAGTGAGAAAGAAAATAAATTGAAAAATATTTGTATAAGCCAATTTTTCAGCACAGTAAATAAATAGGCTGAATGTTGTAAATAAATACTCAGATATTTATAAAAAGGAGTTGATTTTTTATTAGCTTTATGTGAGTTATAAATTCAAAAAATGACTCGCGATTTAAAATTCAGAATTACTGATTTTTCTGAAAAACCAAATAACAATTGTAAAAGTCAAACCAGAAAAAATATTACACTGACATTAAAACACAAAATATTATGTAGTTTTTTAATTATCTAAAATACATAATTTTAAAAAATAAAACACACATTAAATACTTCCAATTAATTTGATTACATAATCGAAATCAATGCAAATGAAAATTATCAAAGTTGAAATTTAGTTCAATAATTCAATTCATTTGCCCCACGTAGTATACGGTAGCACATAACCATTTTGAGCATTTTTCTGTTTCTAATCGATTACGGAACATGTCTAATCTTTAATATTATTTTAAACTATACACTAAATTTGGTTATTAATATATTTCTTCATAATATAACATCCCTGCATATTTTGAATAACGCATTAAAATTTAATAAATAATATTGGAAAAGAAAGTTTTCCAAAATCTAAGGTTTTGTTTAATATTTAAAGTATGTTTCTTCAAAAATTTAATTTTTTTTTCTACAACATATTTAGAAACATTTTCTTTATTAAAAGCAAATAAATTTTACTTATTAAATATAAATAAATGTAGATATATATATGTAAATAAATATTTTTATTTACATATAAGTATAGGTTTTTGACAGTTTTTGCCATTTTTGACAAAGAGGTTTTTGACACGACGGTTTAAAACATGTTTAAAACCGTCAAAAACTGTCGCGTGTCAAAAACTTGCCAACCCTGACTAAAATTAAAAAATCGCCGCACGAATTCCGAATAAACTTTATTGAAAGAGGAAAAAAAAATTACTATATTGAGTGAAAATAATGAAACCGCATTCCTTTCGCTAATATGGAAAAATCGTCTAAAAATTAAATAAAAAAATTATAATAAAAAAATCGAAAATCGTCTTTCGAGGTGCAAAGCTACATGTGTAGAGGTACCTTCCCTCCAAATTTTATAGCTCTACATGCAGCGTTCTGTTCAGAACAGCGCTGACACACACACAAACTTGTCTTTTTATTATTATAGATTAAATGATATTGAGTTTATTGCAAACTTACTTTACACTCGATACAACAGTTTCTCTTTACGAAAGTGTATTTAAAAAAATAGTTGTGTGACTTGTTTTCTCTACTTTTAGTAATTCGTATCAAATTGTTGAAAGAATGCAAATTTAGTAATCTGTATGTAAAATCATTTTCCAAATTTTGGAGAAATATAAATGAATGATTTGCGATAAAGCATGAAGTTATAAACATTATGTTGAAACAAATGGAGGCACATGAATTGTTAAAATTCCGATTTGCTTCTTAAAAGACTAATGGCCTTTTTGCAGGGTATGTGTATAATTCTGCGATAATGACATTATATGAATATTATTCTATTACTGTTTTTTAAGAATAGATCATAAAACAGGAAGGTTTTACTGGATACAAATTACGTAATTTTATTATGAAAAGCCGTCTATTGAACTGAAATATGTTTTGCAGAAGTATGTAATTTTACTCCAGCTGCTCTGCAATACTTCACCAGTGAAAATACTTCAGGTTCGAAAACAATGTTATTGAAAACACTCACTGATAAAACGGAATGCTTTACAAAAATTTAGAATGTCTTTATAGCACAGCCGCAACATTCAGTGTGCATTATGTGCTCCGAATCCTTTGTCCAAAAATAGAAATGAATATTACAGAAATATGGTTCTCCAATGGATGAATTCACTTAGCAGAGTTAGGCAAGTAAATAAAGGCAATTTTGGCAATAATTCGAGTTCCATACTATAAAAATTCCATTTGTACCATTATGTGGTGTGACAGAAATATTTTCTATCATATTTATTGCATGCAGATTATTTCAGAAAATTTCATTTACAATTAAGGAATATAAATAGTGTAGTATATGTTTCCAGTTAATAGCAGTCGGCACTTCAAGTTTTAAATTAAAATGATTTTAAAGTGATCAAATTAAAATATCATTTTTTTTAAAGTTGATTAAGTACAACGCTTGGCACAAAGTTTGCGACCATTAGTCCAACACGACCATTTTTTGTAAGAAAGGACTATTTATTATTACTGCATAAAAATTAAATGATTATTATCGATAATACATTTGTATTATACATAATGAACAACTATATGCAATAAATAAAGATCATTGTGCATCAATTTATAAACAGGAAAATGGTGATTGAAATTTAAACGTCAAAGAAAAAATTATTCGATCACGCTTTGATTTGGAAAAAATAACCGATCACTGTAATCAGTATTTAGATAATCAATCTTTTACTCAGATGACACCAAAAATCTTCATGGAATGGACTCAATAAGCTTGTTACACTCATTGGAAACAATTTCACTCCAGCATTCTTTTGTAGATTTACGTAGTTCTATGGCATTTGTGATCCTTCGAAAATCGATTTTTCTTTTTAATATATTCCACAGATTTTCGATGGGATTAAGATCCGGACTATTAGGCGGCCAAGTCATGAATGTAACTGGATTATTACCTACATTTTGTAGAAATTTCTTCACTGATTTGGTGCTATGTGGAGCTGCGTTGTCATCTTGAAGTAAGAAGTTATTTTGATCCGAGACACATTGATCGATGCGGAAAAAAAAAAAAATTCTAAAATGTCAATGTAAACTTCAGAGTTTACTGTACGTAGCACAATACACAGCTTACTGACGATTTGTGATGTCATACAACTCCAAACTGTAAATGCAGGTGAAAGCTTAGTTTTCGTACTGACACACTTACCATTGAACTTTTCACCAATTCTCCAAATGTTCCACAGTCATCACCTGTTCCGAGATATACCCAAGACTCATCCCTAAAAATAACTTTATTCCATTTATCAAGCAGCCAGTGTACATGTTTTTTATACCATTTCAAGCGATCTTTTCTAGGGTTCTTTATGAAATAAGGTTTCACTTTAGCTTTACAGAACATAAACACTAATGCATTTAGACAATTACGTACAGTGCGGTCACATAGCTTTATATTAGACAATTCGGCATGGAGTTGTTTTGAAGTTGCTCACAGCTTTCTTTTCTCTATTTTTACACATCTTCTGTCTTCCCTGGGCGTTGTTATTCGTGGATGCCCATTTCGAAGTAAATTTTCTACGCTGTTAGTCAATTGATATTTTTTACAAACATCGCATATCGTATTTTGAGCACAATTTAATGAATCAGCCATTCATCTTAGTGAATTTCCTTCTTGCAACAATTTAGTAATGCGGATTTTTAAATCGCGAGACAAGTGTTTCACACGAGCCATTGTTCAGTTATTCAGCGCTGCTTTTGATCTCGTAGCTGGAAGATTTCTTCGTTTAAATAGGATTCATACATTGTACGCATGCGCAGGCCATCTTATCTCTCTTCATTATGCAAATTCCATACTTGTTTCCCCAGTGATCGATTACTAATTTCCAATTTCCGTCTTGATCGGATATTTTTTACTCACGAGAAAACTTTTTCGTTTGTAGTATAATTATAAATTATATGATTGTTGTAGTGAGTTCACTTTTCATTTAGATTTTAATACGTGTTCTTTTATTTGGCATGTTGAAAAACGATCCTATACTAATAAATAGCGAAATATATGCTTCAAAATGCAAAAATCATAAGCTTGATAACACTGATCGGAAACTTTTTGCCAAGGGTTTTATATGAGAGGTGCATATGTAAATTTTATGATGCTGAAAATGATGTCAGGTTTAGATTTCGTAAGGAAAAAATTCTAAGATTGAGTCAAAGTGGAATAAATTTTCCTGTTCTTCTTTTGAAATACCAACCATGAGAACCTTAATTAATAACTTTATCATCATAACACATCTTTATTATGTTTGAATACTTATATGGAAGATTAAAGTTTAATTTTAATAATTTCTACATCTGAGTTTTGTAGAAATAGTATTTTGTTGACTTTAGGTTATATATCATTTGTTTAAGACTTATGACAATGTAATGACTAATGACAACGTAAGGTGCATTTTTTATGGTAACCAATTTTTATAGGTTAAAATCATGGAAAGGGCTCTTTCTTAAACATTTTCTATCGTCGAAATTCATGTTCTGCCTTTTCTATATTATAAAGGCCAAACGTATCTGTGGGTAACGCATACGTCATTTTGTGAATGGCAACACTTTCCTCTGCAATTTCGGCTCTGCAATTTTCGCTACTGCAGATTTTACACTTATAAACATCGCACATTTTAAAATTTTACACCGTCGTATGCAGAAAAAAATGTACTTTTAAATGCAATTTGTTTGAAAGCTATATCATAATTTAATTTTGAGATACTAATTTTTTTAGAGTTTTTAGTACCAATATTGTAATTGTGCCAACATAATCACTCCATTTTCTCTTAAAATTGAAAAAAAAAATTGAAATTAAAATGCGCAACACTTTTTCATGCAATTTTCAATACTGCAAATTTTACATTTTTAATCATCGTACATTTTAAATTTTTACCCCTTCGTACAGGGAAAAAAAATTACTTTTAAATGCAATTTGTTTCAAAACTGTATCTCAATTCATTTTTGATATATTGTTTTTTTTTATATAATTTTTCGTACCAATTTTGTAATTGTGGCAATAGAATCACTCCATTTTCTCTCAAAATTGAAAAAAAAAAAAAGAAAAAAAAAGAAAAAAAAAAGAAATTAAAATGGGTTTGTTATAAAATCCGGCGAATTTCGGTTTTATTTCTTTTAATAATTTGAATAATTGAGTTTTATAGTATTTTGTTAATTTTAGGTTAAAATAATATTTTCTTGAAAATTAGACTGACCAATATAAGATGCATTTTTTACTGTAACTTATTTTGTAGATTTATTATAAATAAATAATTAAGTTCTTTTTCAAAGATTTTCTTTCGTCTAATTTCGGCGGGTTCCACCGCGTATCGATAATAGCGGAAATCACAAGAGTGGTTAATGAAGTCACAAAAATCGTTAAAAAAATCACAAAAATTTTAAAAGTGACAGTGTAATTTACATTGATTTATTAAATGATTTTAAAAAAGATTACTAATGAAGAAAAGTGTGTTTGCGTTATCTGGCTGGAAAGGCGTTATCGTGTTTATAAGGAAAGGGATACTCAGAAAGGTAGTGCCTAAAATAAAAAAGGTTGAGAATCGCTGTATACGAACCAGGGATGTATTGGTTGAAGCCAACAATGCTCTACCAACTGAGCCATCCCGGACACGAACACTGGAGAACTATTTCACCCAATCAACCTCAACGATCACTTAATCTGATCTGATACAGATAAGCTCAACAGAATAAATCGAAGGTAATTACATATCGAACTGCACAAAATCGCTGCATACAAAACTACATTAGATTAATTTTTAAACACGATTATTCAATCGGTAAATTAATTATAACATATGTAATTTTTCCATAATCCTGGCCCGGACTTTTTTCACCCAAAAATGAAATATGGAAAAATTACATCTGTTATAATTATTTTACCGATTGAATAATCGTGTTTAAAAATTAATCTAATGAGAAGTGCTGTTTTAAAAAACAGAGAGCAAATAATTATTGATTTCATTAATGTATAAAGTTTAGCTAGTTATATACTTTTAAGCTATGCGAGATTCAGTGAAGCAATAGAAATTATTAAAAATAAAGAATTTGCAAGCGGTGTCATCCTACGTTCAAATAAGATATGCTGCCCATAGTCAACAACCTATACATGATTTTGCTTTAATTCTATGCACAACTTCATGTAATTTTCTATAATAGAAAGGTGGTACCTATAATCTAAAAACCTATACATGATTTTGGTTTAATTCTATGCATACCTTCATGTAGTTTTCTATAATAGAAAGGTGGTACACGCGCCTGCGCGCGGACAGACAGACGTTTTGTGAAAACATTTTTATGGATCCCTGACACCTAAAACGTATAAATCCCTCGAAAATGGAAAGTGAAAAAAGTTTTGATTATAAAAACTTTCTTCTTTAGAAAAAAATAAAGTAATATGCATTTTAATGTAGTCAAATTCTCGTAATTCTAGAGTTAATGTTATTAGAAAAGCAACTAGATGTTAAAATAATCACAGACAGGGTAACCTAATGACGAAACATATTAAATAATTTTAGTCCTTCATCATATTCAAATTTAAAAACCACCAGCTTCAATATTTGGCATGTGACACTGAGATCTAAGCAGTTTTACAAAGTCCATTTAAGTTATTTAAGCAGATAACTGAAACAAACACAATTAAGGACTCTCCTGAGCAGGCACTCGCCTGAGCAGATTTCCAATACACCATTAGCAAAAACCTTTACCGCGAGCTAATTTGCGTCATTTTCAATATTGAGTGATAAGCATTAAAGTTTTGAAAGTTAAATAAGCACGAAAAGACAATAAATTCCTGTTAATTAGGTATAATGATGCAGAATTTATCATTTAATCTATAAATTGTATTTGGAAAATGAGTAATGATTAAAAACATAAAATTTCACGAAACGTTTATTATTCCAAAAATCCATTGTTGCTTTCTATCTATAATACAAGAATGTATTGTAATGGAAATTTTATTCCACCTTTTGTTTTCAACAGATTTACACGTTTTAAAAGTCAGAGGTCCAAATAATATTTTTGTGCGAAATGGATTCCTAGCATACAACCAAACCAAATTTTAGATATATGTTTTTGACTCTTGCAGGTAGATCCCTCTTGATATTGGAAACTTTCTGTCTTAACCTCCTGACTGCCCAGCCAAAGGGTAATATTGTAATGTTGTTTTCACTGTAATTTATTGAAAATATTAAAAAAAAGATGTTTTTTCCAACCTGATACAAAATATGTTATTAGTATCGGTGTATAATCTTTGATAGCACCAATCCTAACTTAATTTTTCAGAACTGGGTTTTATTTGTGGAATTATACTAATTTAAATATTGCTTATGTTGCAGTGAAACCTGCAGCTTAGTGTGTGAAAAAATCAGCCGGGGCAGTCAGGAGGTTAAGGGGGCGCTTTAATAGCAATTTTTGTGCCATTATTATTAAGTTACTATCGAACAATTTATGAAGTTATGTATAGATTTGAACCGAATTCCAGATGCATATTTTTAGCTTTTAGCAAGCAGGTTCAGGTAAAATTTTAAAATGTTCCACAGAAAGTAGGTGCTGTAAGAGCGATTTTATGTAAATTTGTTGAATTTTCCTAGATTCGTTGTGTTCACCGACACCTTGTGTAGCGGCAGAAACTTCGCAATCTTGCAAGTCGACTTTTCGCAAAGACAAGACGTACAATAGAATGCCAATAGAAATTTAATTTCATTAAGATCATACCTTTCTTAAACCAATTTCTAATTGACTGAAATAGAAATGAACGATGAGAATGAAAGAGATTGGTGCATTGAGATGATAATTTTAACCCATTGATAATGATAACTTTGCAACCAATTTTTATATATCAAGATGTATGAGGTAGAAGAACGTTTTAGAATTGGCACATCCAATTAGTTATTGATTACTATCTTATCTGTCTGTTGTGTCCCATGAACTGGATAATAAGTTATAGATCTAAAAATATTTCATGCCTCACATCAAAAATCAGCATAGAAATGAGATATTTTTCGCTCATTGGGAGTCTTACTTCCTTCAGCAGCGTAAACCATCAAATGTGTATGATAGATTTCTTTAAACGGAGATCTAAATACAACAAACCTAGAATTGGTATGTTTAATAGCCTACTTGAATAAATATTTTTCTTTAAAAGGTTATAA